>CM033476.1:265871571-267324511 GCA_019447015.1 Hymenochirus boettgeri
CCCACCCACTCCCACTACACATTGCATCAGGATGTGAAGTTCTCTCCCACAATGCAATACAGCTAGATATCATCTACACTTACTGGGAAAGCTAACTTTCTTTTGATTGGCCATTAACTCGCACATGCTCAGTAAGTCTCTACCACAATGCAAAGCTAAAGGATGTTACTGTAAAGCATGCATTGTGTCAGGATGTGATGTAGTGCTACAGCAGCTACAAGAAGCACACCTATTGGATAATAAGGACAATAAGGAAATGACAGCAAACTTCCATGCAGAATTGAATAAATTTGAGAGGTGTGTCTATAGCTCCCATTTTGACCAGTCCATTCAAACGTGGGGAGATTCTGTATGTTAGTACTTTTTTATTTTATATGCCATTTACACACTGTTACACACTTATATATCTTTATTTTGTCCATATTAATAAACTAATTCATGTTATACCTTTTACATTACAATATGCACTGTAACCATGTATAATATTATTTTAGCCTACCCCCACCTACATAGTAGTCTAAAAACTCAATGCAATCTCCACAAAATGGAAAATAATTTTATATAAAGGAAGGATAGACAAGCCAAATTAATTTTACCACACACAAAAAATTTGATTAGTAAGATGGTATGAGTTAGGATAAACATAATTGGGGAGATGCAATATACGGGTGCAGTTGGTTAAGTGTAAAACGCATGCTACACAATTTAATATCAGGTTAAGGTGGGCATTGCCCTAACTTTACACTATCTTGTAGCACACAACTTAAAAATATACTGGTAGCAGATGATAAATTAAACAGATGGTTATTTTATATCCTATTAAGGTTTCCACTTGGCAGTGGGTTGTTACATTTACATTATTTAATTAAGTATGTTTTCATTACAACTATAGTGTCGTAATTTATTAGGTATTTTTGCATTCCCTTATTGTTCTATTCTGCCTGCCTCTATGTATGCAGTGAGAGTGCCGTGAGGGCTGTAGGCCCCGAGTCCAACCGAGTCCCTATCTTTTTCCATTTTTTTTCTCCCCAATTTTAATTTTTTTTTGTGTGTGCGTGTAAAAAACAAACTTGACACTCCTTACCTGACCATGATCATGCAATGTAGGAAATCTCGCAAAGAGATTACTGCATTGCTGCATCTTAGACCAATAAGGGCACATATTAGCATTATTGCATCACCCGATAACATATCATTGCCAATACAAACTACAAATATTCTATGATTCCACTGAAAGCCATAAATTTTAATAAAGTAGCTAAACTAAGTACATTTACTTGTCTTTAAATAATTCTAGTCATAAGAAGTATTTTGCACATAAGCTATTTTTCCACTCACTGAATATCTTTTCCTACCTTCGTCTTCTTTTGCCTTCATTTTTCCCTATCATTGTAGACTTAAACACTTTTTCTAGTCTTCAATTCTTATATATGAAGGAGTTTCACACACATTGGATTTCACTCACCTCTCAGTCCAGTTTCAGTCTCAGTTTGATTGGGATATTAACAAAATGTGAAGCTGAATTAATCTACTCTAAAGTGTTTTAGATGTACGGACTGCTATCTGCGAGACTGTGGCAGTTTTAAAGCAACTTAAGGAGATTTGGGAATATTGAATACAATATCAACATGACTGTGGCAAATTAAAAGCAATCTAGTAGAGCTTGTAACAAAGTGAGCCTAAACACACATGAGATCTACATATTAGAATGCTGTGTAGCAGTGCATTACATACATGATGTATGGCTACTTTGAATAATATACAGTGAGCTCTACTTTGTTGTTAAACTAATGTATGAATGCTTGATTCTTACTTAGGGCTCGTTCACACTAGAAACGGACAGAAATGCACAGCATGCGTGTCTCCATTTTTTGCATACATTTGTATCCATTGTTTCACTATGTTTATTCCATAGATTTATATAGAAAATGCATTAACAAAATGGACAAGAATACTGCACGCAGTGCGTTTTTTAAACGGACTGGAACTGAATGGATTATAATGCAGCAGATGTGAACGATATTATGAAATCCTATGGGGTTTTACAGTCTGTCCATTTTTTTAAAACGCACCTGCTTTTGAAAAACGGATACAAACTGATGTAGTATGAACAGCCCTTAATAGCATAGGTGATCCAGGTGCACATGCCCCGGACAACTTGCTCCCCGGGTAATAAATAGTTATCTTAAGTTGTGAATCCACTTTCCCAGATATTTGATTGGCCCGGGTGCAAGAGCCCCAAGCCCATCGTCAAGAAAACCAAGAATCCACCAATATCGGCTCACATGTACCCGGGACTCGTAAGGAAACCCGACTACCAGCTAATGCAATTAAAATCATTGGAAAGTCTTCATAAACCATGGCTTGGTAGTTTACAGTTACTGTAGAACACTGTACTTTTTAAATTACATTGTATAATGACACAGACCAACATTCACTTTCAGATAGGTACACAATTGAGATATGCATTGCACAGAGCAGAGCAATTTGAAGGTGAATGTTGGAGGAAATGCATTTACTAGCAAAATGAGTGCAATCTGAAAATCTCCCAATTCATCAGTATCAGTGTATGTCAGAAAAATGGCAATTTCTACCCCTTTTGTGTTTTTGTACAGATATCAACTACCACATACATATAAAACCTTTGTAGCAGATCAATCCAGCTCCATGTTTTTGCAATATCTCAATCCATCACCAATGCTATAACGATAGCCGACTTAAATCCAGTGGGTGTAACTCCTATATGAGGAAGTAAGACTGGAAAAAGTGTTTTAATATACCGTATATACCTGAATATAATTCAATCCGAGTACAAGCCGAGGTACCTATTGTTACCTGAAAAAACGAGTAAAACATGATTAACTATTAGAAGTTGAGGTTAGAAAGGATGACCAGTACTGCCTTTTTGATTCTGTATTGTTTTGAGGCTTTATTTGGCCTTTAAATGGACAGCAGAATTCCCAAACAGTAATAGCCATACTGGATTTAGCTATTATGGTATAGGAATTCTGCGGTCCATTTAAAGGGCAACTAAAGCCTCAAAACAATACAGAATCAGAAGGCAATCTTTAACAATAGATACCATCCTACTGATTCTGTATTGTTTCAAAGCATTACTTGCCATTTAAATGGAGAGTAATCCCATACAGTAACCCCCAATTCCTTGCCACTCCAGATGCTTAGAAACTACAACTCCCAGCGGCTATTCAGTTGCAAACAATACCGAATGCATTTTCTGATAGTACTGACCAGATTTAAATTGTGAAAATCCTTTTCCTTATTTTTGGTTTGGACAAGACCTTTACTTGCGGAGATAAAGAAAGAGAAAAAAAAGCCCTCTTACCTTTAGCTGTACCAATGGTTAGGTCCTAAAACGTTAGGGATAATAGCTTTACTCCCGGGGTGCCCTCCCTGCAGAATGTAAGAATGCCCTCTAAAAGGGACATGGAACTGCATCAGCAGTGTGCCATCACTGGGGGTTCCCTGTATTTCCTCATTTATTTTAAGAACTGCATGCATGACTTGGGAGTGGCAGTACATGTGCAGAATAAGGAAAGTTGTAAATTCCAGACAGAAAGCAAGGTGTTCAGAATGTATTCTATAAACACACTTTAATAAAATCTCTTTCATTAAACAGGGTGTATAACTCTCTGCTCTCTCTCCGATCGAAAACTAAATAAAGATGGTTGACAAACTAAAATTATATCATGGAATGTACGTGGACTCAATGACCCACAGAAACGAATGGCAGTCACCACACAGGTTCGCAACACTAAGGCGGACATCGTCTGCCTACAAGAGACACACCTCCTCCCAGACACTACACGACACTTACAAAAACCATGGGTTAAATGGGCCGCACACAGCACACATTCATCTTACTCCAGAGGAATATCTCTACTGATAAACAATAACCTACGTTTCAATATACACGAGGTTAAAAACGACAGAAAAGGAAGATTTATATGTACAGCGCTAGATATAGAATCTACCCCCTACGTATTAATAGGTATCTATGACCCACCGCCAGCAACCCAACAACCGATTTGAGCGGTGCTCCCATTCATACTGAAGTATCCTCAAGCTAGATTGATCTGTATGGGGGATTTCAATGCGGTAATGGAGACACCAATAGACAGACTGCCCACCCCCATAAACAGGGGCACAACTCCATTATACAAACTGATAACAGAACTTCAATGGGTTGATATATGGCGGCTACACCACCCCGAGGAGAGAGGCTACACCTGCTACTCCCCCACACACAGCACACTATCACGAATTGACTTATTTTTTATGAACAGAGCAACAGGAACTTTAGTCTATGATGTCTCCCATCTACCTAGAGGAGTATCGGACCACTCACCGATACAACTGACGTTAAGGAAAGGACCAGGCGTCTCTCTGACCCGGAGTCTTAGAATACACCCATTCTGGCTATCCATGTTCCCTCAGCCAGACCCTATACCGGAACAAATAGAAATATACTTTGCCCTAGACCACAGACCGGTGCCATACACGATCCAATGGGACGCTTTTAAGGCATTTCTCAGAGGACACATGAATAACACAATTAAATACATTAAAAAACAAGCCTCCCAAAAAGAAACAAACTCAGCTAACAGACTGCAACAAGCTGAACACAACTACACATTAAACCCTACAAACCAAACAAAACAAGAGTGGCTGGCAGCACAAACACTATACAACACCACCATTACAGAAAAGACACACAGGAAAATCTTCAATAAAAGGAAATACTTTGAACATGGAATCAAATCTGCCAAACTACTGACACGACTTGCAGATGGGCCCCAAGACACCAATAGTATATTAAAAATCAGAGACCCAGACAAAGGAGAAGTCACAAGCTCCCCAGAAATACTGTACACTTTCACACAATTCTACCAGCAACTATACCAAACACAGCTCACGGCAACACAAACAGAAATCCAAGCATACCTAACAAATATAAATTTTCCCAAACTAACACCACAGGAGAGTACCCTCCTGGAAGCAGACATCTCCCGATTAGAAATAGAAGAGGCAATCAATGGACTGAACAACAGCAAAACCCCAGGCCCAGACGGATTGCCAATAGAAATCTATAAGAGATATCGGCAATGGCTCGCCCCGCAGTTACTACAGCTTTTCCAGTACACCACACAACATAACTCTCTAGCACCAACTATGAACAAAGCCCATGTTATACTAATCCCAAAACCAGGGAAAGACATATTGGACTGCGGCTCATATAGGCCCATCTCGCTGTTAAACACGGATTACAAGATCTTAACTAAAGTACTTGCCAACAGACTAAAACTTGTAATCCCTTCCCTTGTACACCCGGACCAAACGGGATTTATGCCCGGGAAATCCGTATCCATAAATATCAGGAAAACACTGATACAATGCCAAGTAGACCATGACAATGCAGGCAGCCGTACCATGATGTCACTAGACGCCAAAAAGGCCTTCGATTCAGTGGAATGGCCCTACTTATGGCACTGAATGGAAAGGTATGGTTTCGGTCCCAGATACACTAGCTGGGTCAGACTGCTGTACACCCAGCCCAAAGCTGCAATATCAATGAATGGCATGACCTCCCGATCATTCGAATTACATAGAGGAACCAGACAGGGCTGCCCCCTCTCCCCGTACCTCTTTGCACTGGCAATAGAACCCCTAGCCATCCAACTTAGATCAAACCAAGAAATCAGAGGATTCACACTGGGTGCCAGAACCTCCCTTCTCAGCCTATATGCCGACGATCTCCTGCTCTACTTGGCGGACCCACATCAGTCACTAACAGCAGCCCACGCCATAATTACACGTTTTGGACCTATGTCCGGACTATATATTAATTGGAACAAATCCACACTGTTCCCTCTTGTTAAAAACATAAATATACCTCCGAGAATAAGAGCATTAATACCGACCGCTGACAAATTTAAATATCTAGGAATCATAATCACCAAAACACCGGAAGAATTCCTAAAACAAAATATAACCCCACTATTAGACTGGGCAAGAGACAAAATTAAGGTTTGGAAGCAGCTTCCCATAAACCTATTGGGGCGTATAAGCTTAATAAAAATAATTGTGCTTCCCAAGATCCTATATGCTCTTCAACACTCAGCAACAATAGTACCCAAAGCGTTTTTCAAAGCCCTACAAAGCACACTACTGGAGTTGATATGGAACTCAGGCCGAGCAAGAACCAAATTTAAAACTCTCGGCTGGTATGGCACTACCGAACTTTTATTTATACTATCTAGCAGCCCAGCTAAAATACTTCACAGAATGGGTGGTGCCGCCCCCACCAGACCCCCAAGACACACCACCACCAACGGTATATGACATGGAGGGGATGCTACACGCCTATATGCCAACATTTCCAATTGTCTTTTTAGAAGACAAAAAAAAATACACTACCCAACAAAGGCACTGCATTACACCAGCAAATGCACAAAATATGGCAGGAAACAACTAACTGGTTGGACATATGGGGAGTACTGGGCGAACACCCCCTATGGCACAACAACAGATACCAAAACCTAGCCACATTTGGAGCCGCGGAGTTCTGGGAAAAACAAGGTATCCAGTACTTTAATCAAATTATTCAAAACAATACGTTACTACCCCTGAACACAATACAACGGTCCACCACCACCACGACCCTGTCAATGTTCCAATACATACAATTACGACACACACTATTCTCCGAATTTCAAACACTATCCATCCCACTCACAGTGCACCCCGTAATAGAGATTCTGGGGAAGAGAGCGGAGAGGCACCTGGTCTCACGGATATACGCTTGCCTGCAAACAAGAAACTGTGAGGAGATCAAAATTGAACTCCAACAAAAATGGAAAAGGCATATACCAACACTAGAAGTCACAGACTGGGATGAGATGGCGCAGTCACACACCCAGATAACACCATCCGCCAACCATAGAGTAACGCAATTCTATATCCTACACCAAGTGTACCTATCCCCACGAAGGCTGTCACACATGTCCCCCAACAACATATCAATATGCCCGAAATGCTCTGAACCACAAGTGGACTTTTGGCATCTACTGTGGACTTGCCCGACGGTTATGAATTTCTGGTGCAAAATAGCTAGAATTCTATCACAGATAATACAAATGCCGATAACCCCTGAACCAAAACTATGCGTATTGGGAGTGGCGGGTGACGAGGAATGGACATCTATACACCTAAAACTACTTCGCTGCACATTGTTCTATGCCCGGCGAACTGTGGTGATGAAATGGGATGTCCCCCCGAGCCCCAAAAAGTAAGACCTGGAGGGAAATGATCAGAGCTGACCTCCCAGTAATTAGACTTATATACCTGGAAAGGGGCACAATAGGAAAATTCAATAAAATATGGGCGCCCTGGTATGACTACAAGGGAATAGACATGAGGTAATTCCAGCTCAGTATAGAAACCATGCAAACTATGCTTCAAGAGAGAGTACCAAAATTGCCAGACCAAAACACACAACTCTTAAACAATATGTATACCAACACATGGAGAGAGTTCCCACCCCCTCCCCCTGTTACCCCCTCCCAGGTTAAACTGTATATAGTTTACTATGTTTTCTAACCCATCGCTAGCATTATATAAGTCTGTTAAAACAAGATGTAGACCAAAGGTAACTAATATAAACAGCTATAGCAATCACTGTCTATCTCAGTCAATGTATAAGCACAATAATATGGAAGATATGTGATATGGAATAATTATATGTCTATGACTACATCTCTATATAAATAAAACATGTTTAAAAAAAAAAAATCTCTTTCATTCTTCAACTCCAACCATCAGCTGGGATATACAAAGTAATGATTGGACCCTTTGTCCATGTTCAGCACAATAGGAAGAGTTTAAAAACTTTGGAGAAACACTTACCTGCTTTAGGTCAGTACTGCCCTAGTAAATATCTGTGTTCTATGTTGAGCTTAGCTTGGCTACCAAAAGAACTGAAAAATAATCATAACTTTGTATGCAGTTTTGCTGTAAAGAGCAAGGGCAACTCGCATGTTTTTTACAGATTAAGATGAGGCAAAGTATTTTTTTCTGTATAGTTGCCCTTTAGGATGAAAGGTCCCAACTGACTTTCTTTGCACAGGGCTTTGCAGCTAAAAGTAAAGCATAACAGAGGCTTCCATCACAACATCAACTTGGATGCATAAATTCAGAGATTCCATTGGAATCCATCAGTGTGCAATTGAAATTGGCAAGGTGAACATACACATTTAAATCTTATAGGGAGCAGATACAGACCAAACAAATTTGAAGTTTATTGGCATCATGGTCGTTGTGGTTGTTTTTGCCAAACACACCTTGTTGATATTTAACAAATCTGAGATCTGATGGTATTTATAAAATATCTGCAAGGTTGCATAGTATTCCGTTCTGATTTTATACCCTATCCATGACGCGTACCTAATAGTCGATACAGAGAAAGGTGTAATGGTACATCGAATTTGCAAAAAAAGAAAAAATGTCTTCCCGATTTCAAATTGTATTCAAAACATTTATCCTTAACAGATTTTTTTATTGCCTTTCCTGCATTTGCCATGTCTGTGTGCACTAAAAAAGGTTAGAGCAAAGTGGAGAAAGGACAATTTAAAAATGATCCACTTTTGTTAAAAAGTCTGACTTCAGTAAGGAAAGAAGAGAAGCAGAGAAAACAACAACAAAAAAAAACCCAACACCATGTATTAGTAAAACAAAAAATGTACACAAAAGATTAAAGGGAATGTCCACCCCTTAGAAAAAAAAAATATGTTAAGCAGGACTCCCTCTAAACCTAGAGTCTGTTTTGGTTATAGTGTTTAAATCTGCTCCCAGCAAGAGCAATCATAATTACAAATGCGCAATGCACCGCAAACATACACTTTAAAGGACAACTCAACCCACATAACATTTTTTAGAAAGAATAGCCTTTTTAAAATAGGTTGATATATCCTACTTTGTCATCTGAACTCATTACTGCTATGCTTCTGGATGCCTCATGGAAACTGAGCAATTTAGTGACCTGTACTAAGTGGGCATGCTCACAAGAGGCAGCTAGGGGATTAGCATTCAGTCATTGGCTGTGATGTCAACTGTCAAATACATAACTGACAGTTGCTAACGGTAAGAACCAGGAAGCAGAACTAGGAGCAACAGGACATTGTGCAGGATTTCAGGTATGACTTGCCGTATATACAGGTTAAAGGAAGACTATACTGAAAAAATTACTTTGCCTCATCTTAATCTACAACTGAATACATGTAAGTAGCACTCATTTGTGTGTGTTTGTCCAACCTAAATTTTGATCTATTAACTTATACTTAGGTGCTTCGATCTATGAATGAGGTAACACTTTTCCAGATTTACCCACCATTCTAGATTCTGTAAAACTTTCTTGTGGAATAAACAGCTCCCAGAGCCGCCTTTTCCAAACATTTTCATTCACTATCCAGTAACTTTTAAACTATGTATATATCATTCTATGAAAATTTTCCTGAGAAGAAACATGCAGGTATACAGCCATTTTTTAAAAGTATAATTACACTATAAAATATAACTTTTTAAAAATGTACCAGAGGCAGAGAGGTAGGATTGATTTTTCCTACATCCCATTATAATTTTTGTGCCAAAATGTAGTTTTCATCTGCCCAGTTAGGGTAGGCCACACTAGTGTTTTTGCTGCTTTTGAGATCCGTTTGCAATCAGCACTGCTATTTTATTTATAATGTAAATTGTGGGAAGTAGGCCCTACTGTGTGCGCTGTGATCCGATTTTAGAACACATGCGACCACTATATTTTGTCCGTTTTTGTCAAAATTGCACTTAATACAAGTCTATGGAAGCACATAAAAAAGTGGACAATCAAACTGACATGTGATTTTTTTTTTTTTAATGAAAAAGCAGAAAAACAAAGGAACAGTGCTTTTTTGTGCTGAAGAACTGAGGAAGTCTTCTTTGGGCTTCTTTGGCACTCACAAAACAATATACCGGTAATAGGAAAACATTGGTCTCCCTACAAGTGACCTTAATTAAACAGATCACATTTCTACCTTTAAAACTACTCCAGGATCATGTTTCTAGCTACAATCTCTGAAAACTCATAGCAGTATAAAAGGTTGGCATTTCCAGCTAGCACTGTGAGCTGTGACATCACCAGCACCTTTGCTCTGATCTGAAAAAACGCATGTGCAGAAAAAATGCTGCAGTGTGCCAAACCCCAAATTATCTTTTGAAATGATAGTTTTTGGGGGGGTGGGTGGGGGGTTTAAGGCTCCTTACACAGCACATCATGTGACTGTCCCACACTCCCTTGGCTTGTTTGAAAGGTATAAAAAATCTTTTAGAAAGAGGGCATTTGTATGGAGACCACAGCTACTCTTTAAGACAAATTACCAATCCTACCCTGCTGCCCGATTTATGATGTGAGGCAGCCAATCACAGATGCAGCCAATCACAGATGCAGCTGCTGGCTACTGAAACATGCGAGAATGAAAGCTGGTAAGTAAGTTTCTGGGGGCTTTTCCACAATATAAATAGGTCAGTTAGGGTTGGGAGAGAGAGCGGTCCCTGCACTACAGAAATTGTTTTATTTGTATGAATAGACATGGCAGCATGGAGGATGGGAAAGGGGAGTGTTACCCTGCGCATGCCTCAAGGAGGACAAGCAAGAGGCAGAAACTTTTTTTTTTTTTTACACAGGAAGGCTCCTACTCTTCCCTTTCTGGGACTTTGACTAGACACGCGTTAGGGTAAAGGGACCTGGAGTGTTTAACGTGTTCCATATGTTTGATTTAATCAAGTAGAACTTGATTTTATCTACCTGGATTCCTGGTGTCGATCGGTGTGCATGTCCGTTTGTGTGTTTTCAGGAGATGCCCTTTAACAAGTATAAAATAGCAGGGCAAATAAGATTTTATTTTAAACAGCATTTTGCTTAGCCTTGTTAGACGTGTATTATTCCTTTTATATTGGGAAGCTTCCTTATCTGTTATTCATAGGAAAATAGTATTGTAATATTTAGGGATGCACTGTTGGCAAACTAATTGTAATTAACAAAATTAAAAGGACAACTGTACTCACCTGAGCCCCGATCCTCTTGTTTGGCCCCTTTAACAGTACCCTGGGTAAGGACCTACACATCTAGTTCCTCCCTGCTGGGTTCAGCTTCTAAGCCTTGTGCATACCTCTAGAAGTTCTGATCGCTGGCACTGTTCACTTCCTTCCTCTGCAAGCAGACCAATAGCAAGACATTCTGTTGAAGATAACGTGTTTTCCTACTGGGGAAGCCCTAGGCAAAGAGACCAGAAGCGGGGAGCAGTGTGCCAGCAACCGGAACTTCTACAGGTAAGTACAGTACTTAGAATCTGAATCCAGGGCGTTTAGGACCTAGCAGTGTAGGGAGGGAGATTGCCAAGGATGATGTTCTTTAATTGCAGTTAATAGTAATTAGTTTGTAATTAGGTACAATATGACTCAGCCTGCTGCACATTTTAATTATTCAATCCTATTATGCATCCCTCAAAGTGGTCAGGGACCGCATTTGAAGCCCTTGAGGTCAAATGGGTTGGGCACCACTGCTATATACAATAGTAACTATATCACTATGTAGAACATGTCAAAAAGCCCTGCAAATCATACCTTAGTCTAGGCGCTGATTACTTCAAAGTATGCAGTGAGCATGCAGTCACATTTTCTCTATGACATCTTACTACAAAATTATCTTTTAATAATCTTAGTACATTTCCTAAATTTGCTAGGTGAAGGGAAAATTCCCATTAAATGCACAACAGTACCAGAAATGAGTAATGAGAATGCCTTCTAATCTCACCTAGCTCTGCCCACTGCTAATAATAATGAGGATGGCTTCTAATCTCACCTAGATCTGCCCACTGCTAAAAGTGCTGGTAGGAGCTGACAAGGGTGTTGGAGGAACAGTGTACCTTAGATGAATGTCTTCTGCATCACAATTAAAATTACTTCTTACCAGGGATATCTACTTTTGTTCCTTCAACAAACCAGCAGGCTGAGTGCTTTTATACAGGTCAGGAAAATCAGATTTTTGACATTAAATTCTTGTATTCCAATGTTAAGGGGGGAAAAAAGTTTTTCTTCCCTTTTAATTTAACATGAAATCTTTAAATCTACTTAATTATTTAAAGACATTGTTCTTGCCTAAAATAACTAACTTGAAAAAAGCCCACTAACTTTTGTTAGGCACACAAATGGTTAAGTATACGGACCAACAGGTGTAAAAACAATGCAGGTCAGATCCCCAAAAGGCATAAGCATTTGACTGGGTAGATGAACAGGTACTTACTCAGATACAACAAGGCATAGTAAATCAATTACCATGTGATTGCCTGTTGCTGTAGAGGGCAGAGCTAAGAGGAATCTGAAGGGACCATTATTATTGATTACCAGTAGTGTCATATGTGACTTCCCCTCCTTCTCTCAGGGAATTTACTGTTACAAATATCCTTCTTACTTCTCACTCTCTTAGGTTGCACTGCCCTATGTATGGGAATAACACACCAGGCTGCCAATGAGTAAATTATATCTACAAGCTAGCTTGAGACTAAAACAATCAAAATTTAAAAACAAATTCATACCTTGTAGAGGCAGGTATCCACTATTTCATTGCACACCTTTTCAAGGTCATCAGTAACTTCAAGTCTTGATCTTACAAAGTCACTCAGCTCTTCATTTCCCATCACATCCCAAATACCATCACATGCCAGAATTATAAACTGATCTTCATCTTCTGATCGCTCTATTTCATACACTTCAGGTTCCGGGGAAACAAGCTGTTCAGTAGGGCCTTTTCCATGGACACATTTATAATCAAAGTCACCAAGAGCCCTAGAAACAGCAAGAGACCCATTTACACGTTGAATCATTACAGAACCTCCAGCATTCTGAATACGCTCCTTTTCAAGCGGATTGCTTGGTTTGTGATCCTGTGTAAAGAAGTGTACTTTCTTGCTCCTACAAAGTAACCCTCTGGAATCACCACAATTAATAAAATAAATGTGCTGTGGAGAGATCATAACACCAACAGCTGTTGACCCACTTCTGTCAGCACCATGTTTCTTCTCAGAGATTACCCTCATATGTTCATCAATTTGCAGAAAACCCGTTCTGATACCATTTTTAACACTCTCTACAGACACCTGTCCATCTGTTCCTTTGAAATCCTGGTTGCTTGTGATGTGATCCAGCAAATGCTCACAACAATATCTGGCCACCTGGGATCCAGCATGCCCATCATACACGGCAAAAAATGACCAACCATCAAGTCCATTTGGCAGACCAATAACAGAAGTATGTGCATCTTCCATCTCAACGCGCCATCCTTGCATACTACTCAGGCCATATCGTAGTCCATTGCCCTGTCCTTGAGCATTATGCTTCTCCATCTTTGGCTTGTCCAAAAATGCTCCCATTATTTCGTAGTTTTGTATTTCTGATAAAATAAATAATTTCCATTATTTTCATAGTAATTAAAGTAAATACACAGCAATCAATAATAGGATATACAGCTATAGAACATTCTTACAGCGAATGACAGCATCACCATATTTTATGGTTTCAATTAGATGAGAATCTTCTTCCTAGGCTACAAGCTAAAAAGCGACTCAGCTGCACAAATTGGACAAATTACACCTCCTTTGATGTTTAATACAGACTTTAAGTAATTATTTTTTATCTTGCCATCTCTCCAAAAGGGAAACTATTCCCCCTCTCAGTCTGAGACTCCTAACAGACTGTCCGAAGGGAAGACATGCACCTTGCAGAGCGCATCTTACCATTCATTACATGCAGGAGCCACACAGGAGGTAGTGCCAAACTGGCACTACAAGACTTAGGAGGAGGAAACCTAAAGCAAGCCCATCAAATGTGAACAAAATGCAACACATTGGGGGATCAATAAAAGGGCATGTCCACCCTTGTAATAAACTTTTTAAATAATGTACTGCTCCTTCCCTCAGCCCCAACCGCATAACTTATTTACAGAAAGTGCCCCAATCTTTACTTACCATGCCTCTATCCTTCGCTGCACTGTCCCGGCCCACTGCTTGCACAGAAATGCCAGCAGGGGGAGGGAGGGACTGGCAGAGGCATGGTAAGTAAAGATCGGGGCACTCTTTTTAAAGGGTATGTCCACCCTTATTTCTATTTTTTAATATTGCCTTCCCCCTGGTCCCCCAGCCCCAACCGCATGGTTTTTATTTTTAGAAAGCCCCCCAAACTTTTACTTACCTCCCCTCTTTCCTTCGCCGTGCTGCCGGCCCTCTGCTTGCGAGAATGCAAGCAGAGGGGCGGGACCGGCAGTCGCGTCTGTGATTGGCTGAGCGGCAGCCAATCACGGACGCGGCTGCCGGTCATTCAGTGCAGCGGAGGAAAGAGGAGAGGTAAGTAAGAGTTTGGGGAGCTTTCTAAAATTAAAAACCATGCGGTTGGGGCTGGGAGACCAGGGGGATTACTATATTACAGGGGTTTTATGCTAGGGGGAGGGATAGTAGAACGGGAGGGAGGGGGGAGAAGAGCTGCAGTACGCATGGCAAAAATCTACCTGAGGCCAGGTAGCAGGCAGAGCCCTGCTAGCCTCCTGGTGGGCAGTTTTTGGGACTTTGGGGGGACACTACAGGAGAACCCTATGGAGCTGGGATGTGAGGTAAGGATTACACTACACGATGGGGCCAGTAGTTGGGGGGATTATAGTTTTGGGGGTGGACATGCCCTTTAAATAAAAGTTATGCGGTTGGGGCTGGGGGAAGGAGCAGTACATAATATAAAAGGGATTTTACACTAGGGGGAGGGAGACAAAATTGGGAGGGAGAGGGAGGGGGAAGGAGAATGGCTGCAGTGCGCATGCCAAACTTCTCCCAGAGGGGAGACAGGAGGCAGAGTCCTATATGGACTCTGCTAACCTCCTGCTGGCCAGTTTTTGGGACTTTGGGGGTGGGCTACAGGAGAACCATATGGAACTGGGATGTGAGGTAAGGATTTTTACACACTACATAGTGGGGCCAGTAGTGGGTTAAATTATAGTTTGGGGGGTGGACATGCCCTTTAAGAACCTTCCACTTCCAATGATTCTTTGAACTATACATAGTGGGATAGCTAAAGCCTTAAATCTTTTCATAGCCTTCCCGTAATTAGCTATTAAGCAGATGCCAGGGGAACTATAATTCACAGGAAGGTGCAGATAAAATGGTTGTAGCCGTATTAGTCCAGTAGCATATACTAAAAGGATAAGTAGGATAAGGTGATACTTCCTCAGGTCAAGCAGTACTAAATAACAGGGTACAGCACATCATTAAAGGATAACTGTGGTCTCAAATTCTTCCAAACTAGTAAGGGTTACATAAAAAGCCTTCCATCGTACCTTCAAAATAAAACCTAAAACACATCTCTAGATAAAATTTGTGAGAAGTTTTTGCTGCAAAGGTTCAGCAATGTAACTTCCTGGTTGAATACTTCCTGCTTTCAGCCATGTGACCAGCTTGTAGTCATATGACCAGCCTCAGCCTGCATTAAAGGGTAACGGTTGTCTCCAATTCTTCCAAACTAGTAAGTTGTATAAAATGCCTTCCATCGAACCTTCAAAATAAAACCTAAATCACATCTCTAGGTAAAATTTGTGAAAAGTTATTGCTGGAGAAGTTCAGCAATATTACTTCCTGCTTGAACACTTCCTGTTTTTAGCCATGTGATCAACCTCTGCCTGCAACTCTTCCTAACTGTCAATTTTTGCCCCAGGTACTTCCTGATTTCCCCAGCATTAACGGACCATGCTTCTCCCCCGGGGCGGGCAGAGGTCAGGTGGTGTCACTCAACCTACTGGAAGCAGGAAGTTTGAACATTCACCCCAATATCATTTCCCACAGGCTGAAGCCAGAGATGTGATTGTCGGCTCATTATAAAGGAAATACTGCAGGCTTTCATTTAATCCTAACTTGTTTGGAGACCACAGTTGCCCTTTAATAGGCTCCTCTTCTCAACTGTCAATTTTTTTTCCTGGATACTTCCCGATTTCCCCAATTTTTACCCAGGTACTTCCTGATTTCTCCAGCATTAAGTCTTAACTGAGCATGCTTCTCCCCCGGGGCGGACGGGCAGAGGTAAGATGATGTCACTCAACCTACCGGAAGCGGGAAGTTTGAACATGCACCCCAATGTAATTTCTCACAGGCTCCTGCCAGAGATGTGATTGTTGGCTCATTGTAAAGGAAATACTACAGGCTTTCATTTAACCCTCACTTGTTTTGAGATCACAGTTGTCCTTTAAAGTTAGTATAGTATAGTATAGTATTTGAGGTTGAATAAAGACATACGTCCATCCAGTCCAACCCATCTAGCAATATCCTCATTTCCTGCCTAACTGTTGATCCAGAGGAAGGCAAAAAACCCCCACCAAATTTATGAAGGGGGAAAAAATTCCTTCCTGACTCCAAGTGGCAATCGGAAATTTCCCTGGATCAACTCTACTTTATGTATCAATACCAGTAACTTGCAACATTCCTTGTTTGCAGAAACTCATCCAGCTTTTTTTTGAAACTGACCAATGAACCTGCCATTACAACGTCCACTGGAAGACAGTTCCATAGCCTTACCGTTCTCACAGTGAAAAACCCTTTCCGAGCTTGAAGCCTAAACCTTTTTTCTTCAAGTCTTAAGGGATGTCCTCGTGTCCTTTGACATGTTCTCTTGGTGAACAATGCCCCAGATAGTTTATTGTATGGCCCGTTAATGTATTTATACACAGTAATCATATCCCCACGCAAGCGCCTTTTCTCCAGCGTACATAATTGTAACTTTTCCAGTCTCTCTTCATATTCAAGCTCCCCCAATCCCCTTATTAATTTAGTTGCCCTTCTCTGAACCCTTTCCATTTCAAACATGTCCTTTTTGTACACAGGATTCCAAAATTGCACTGCATATTCCAAATGAGGCCTTACCAATGCTTTGTAAAGAGGGAGAATTACATTTTCCTCCCTTGAATCCATACCTCGCTTTATACAAGACAATACCATGCTGGCTCTGGCTGTTGCCGCCTGGCACTGCTTGCTACCTTTAAGTTTGTTATCCACCAAAACTCCAAGATCCCTTTCCAACAGGGATTCACTTAACACAGAGCCATTTATAGTATAAGTAGCACAAGTATTTTTAAGTCCAAAATGCATCACCTTACATTTATCAACATTGAATTTCATCTGCCACTTAGCAGCCCAATGTGATAATCTATCTAGATCCCCTTGCAACGATTGCACATCCTCTGAAGTTTTTAATGGTCGACAAAGTTTTGTGTCGTCAGCAAACAGAAACCTTGCTGACAATACCCACTTCCAAATCATTAATAAATAGATTAAATAGAAGCGGCCCCAACACAGAACCCTGTGGCACCCCACTTAGCACTTTAGTCCATAATGATGAAGCCCCATTAACAACTACTCTCTGCATCCTATTCTTTAACCAATTTTCTATCCATGTACAAATGTGACTCCCCAGACCAACAGACCTTATTCATTATTCGACTATGGGGGACTGTATCAAAAGCCTTTGCAAAATCCAAGTAAACTACATCTACTGCTATACCAGAGTCTAAATTTCTACTTACTTCCTCATAAAAGCCAAGCAAGTTAGTTTGACAAGATCTATTCCTCCTAAATCCATGCTGGTTACTACTTATAATGTCAGTCCTTGAAACATACTCTAGAACATGATCCCTTATTAAACTTTCCAGGATCTTCCCCACCACTGAAGTTAAACTTACAGGCCTGTAATTACCCGGCTGTGAACGACTACCCTTTTTGAATATTGGAATAACATCAGCCTTTTTCCAATCCAGAGGCACACCACCGGACATGAGGGAATCAGCAAAAATAAGAAACAATGGCCTAGATAAAACTGAACTTAGCTCCCTAAGTACCCGAGGATGTATTTTATCCGGTCCAGGAGATTTACTAATATTAACCTTATTTAGTTCTTTCTGTACCATATCCTCGGTTAACCAAAGTGAACTTGAATCTTGTATACCTTTATTGCTACTATACTCTATGATATCTGTACTTGGATCTTCTATAGTGTATACAGAGGAAAAAAAATTATTCAAGACATTTGCTTTATCGCCATCCTCCGTAACTAACTTATCCCCATTAATTAATGGTGCCACATTCTCAGTCCTCATCTTCTTACTATTAATATACTTTAAAAAAATGTTTAGGCTTAGTGATGCTTTCTTCAGCTATCCTAACTTCATTATTAATTTTAGCTAGTTTGATTGCTTTCTTACATTCCTTGTTACAGTTTTTATACTCCCTAAAGGCCCTTTCCGTTCCCTCTGCCTTAAAGGTTTTTTTTTTTCTTCCTTACCATTTGCCTCTTTACATCAGAATTCAGCCACATGGGCGCGGATTTATTTTTTTTACATTTATTTCCCAAGGGTATAAATTTAGATGTGAACTGGCTTAAAATCCCCTTGAACACAGTCCACTTCTGTTCAGTACCTTTACCTGATAATACATTATCCCAGTTGACATTCTGAAGAGCTGCTTTTAACCTGGGAAAATTTGCTTTCCTGAAATTAAATGTCTTTGTTAACCCAGCGCACTTTTCCTTTCGATAACAAAGTCCAAATGCCACTATTTCATGGTCACTATTCCCTAAGCCTCCAGTTACCTTTAGATCTATAATGCGCTCCACAATGTTAGATATTACCAGATCCAACAGAGCTCCTTTTCTAGTAGGAACCTCAACCACCTGTGAGAGAAAATTATCCTGCAGCAAATTCAGGAACTCATCGCCTTTTTTGTGATGGCAGTTCCACCACACCAATCAATGTCAGGGTAATTGAAGTCCCCCATAATGAGCACACTCCCCAAACTTGCAGCCCTTGCCAACTGCATATGAAGTTGACTCACCTCCTCTCTGCTAGCATTTGGTGGCTTATAGCAGACACCAACAATGACATTACCCCCTTTCCTGTTGCCTAATTCCACCCATATTGCCTCCACTTTATCATCCATATCACCAGCTATCTCTTCTTTTAAATTTGGCTTCAATTCTTTTTTAACATATACACATACTCCTCCCCCTTTCCTTTTTTTTCTGTCCTGCCTAAACAAGGCATATCCTTCTAGTTGACAGTTACAACCTTTTATTTTTTGGAAATCCTATTATGTTAGGAATGCAAAACAATGATAAGCATATAGGATGAACTATAAACAGTAAAGCAATAAAAACAACAACAAAGTAAACACTAGGGAACTGTAGATAGGACATAATTAGTGAAAGTTATTAGTTAGCTACAGACATGGTACAAGCAGCCAGGGACCGAGGGGAAGTGGGAATGGATCAAACATATACCTGATAGTGGCTGAGGAATCCCATGTCCTTATTTAGACCAGTTTGTTTAGTGTTAAATAAAAGGATCATTCGAAGTTTAAAGGTTTTCCTTTCCTGGGTGTTTTTAAATTGCCCTTTAAGTATCAACATTGAGAGGTCCATATCAGAACAATTAGTAAGTGTGAAATGGTGTCCGACTGGTGTGCAGGTGTTGTTGTTATCCTGGCAATTAGGTTTATTTTCATGAATTTTCATAGTGTGTCTGGTTATTCATTCTCTGTAGCACAAGAAAGATATGGGGGATCACACTAATCAGGTGAATTCACAACTATTTATTGTAACAACACATACGTTTCGGGACACCCTGTCCCTTCCTCTGGGCGTCCCGAAACGTTGTATGTATTGTTAGAATAAATAGTTGTAAATTCACCTGATTAGTGTACTCCCCCATATCTTTCTTGTGCTAGAGAACTTTCTGGCCCTTGTAGTGGAGGGATAGTGGGATTGCACCTATCCACTTGTCTGGCATACAGCCAACAATGGCGTGCTGATGTGTTCCTTGGACGTTATTCATTCTCTGGCATAATTCTTGTCCTGTTTCCCCCAATATAACGTGCACTGGGACACTTGTTACATCCCTTATATTATATAAATATATTTATACCTTCATAGGAGATTGCATTACGTTTTTAGGAGCTACCAATGAGGTGGCGGGGTATATGATATTACATATAGGAAAGGTGTATATGTATGCCATCTCACTGTTACCATTTAAATGACCATCAGTAAATGTATATAAAGTATAGCACTGACTTGTATTAGGTACAACACAAAATATAAAAAATACATACTTACAGAGCTGAGATCCCTATTTCAAAATGGAATGGTCAAATGGCAGTTTAAACCACACCCCTGTGTCTGCTCCATGTGAAAGGAAGTGTAATCCAGAAAAAGTTTCTGTCTGCTACACAGGATGTGATGTGTATTGTTATGGACATATACACCAAGGCTCCTTATATAACATCTCCAGCCTGCAGGTGGCATCAGTGAGTAATGAAAGACAAGACACCCCTGCTCTATATGGCTAGGAGGACAGAAAGTTAAAGTAGATTGTGGTGTGTGCTTTGGAGAGATATTGACTGCAACACAAGACCCGGTATATAAGACCCTG
The DNA here is from genome assembly GCA_019447015.1 of Hymenochirus boettgeri. Classification (NCBI taxonomy): domain Eukaryota; kingdom Metazoa; phylum Chordata; class Amphibia; order Anura; family Pipidae; genus Hymenochirus; species Hymenochirus boettgeri. The sequence continues at coordinate 265,892,123 of CM033476.1, forward strand.
TGAACACCTGTTGGGAGGACAGATTATTGGACAGACAATTTACCTTAATGGATACAAACTCTGAGGCAACATAAAAGTGTACACCAACTTACAAGGACACACACTATACAGGCCTGGTCAAAATTCAAAGTGGTGCACCATAGAAAGGGACACCCCTGATTGCTGCACATGTTATGTGGAGAACCTGTTTATGTGTACTGTCTGCTTTGTGCCACCAGAGTAACCCACTGTGTGCCATGCTACCCATAATCCTTCCATAAAGCAGTGATCTGGTACAAATTGGTGGCAGCGGTGCTGGTAATACCGTTTATTCTCCCGGTTTTCTTTGTATATTTGTTCTCTGTATTAAGCTATGGAGGCTGCTACTGAAAGTATTGATTTAAATCCTCCTGTCCTGGTACCTGCAGATGAAATTTCCCAATTACACTCCGTAGCTCTACCAGGCCCAATTGCCAAACCTATTTTTAAACCGGATCCATTTGATGGACTAACTAGGGAGTGGACTGATTGGCTAGAACAATTTGAATTGGCAGCCACTATTAATGGTTGGGATGAAGGTGCGCGCTGGCAAGTCCTTAGCCTTTTGCTTAGTGGTAAAGCCAGGCAGGTATACCAAGGATTTACTGTAATACTGAAATAAAAAACTGTTATCAGTTATTAAAAATGGCTCTGAAGCAATTTTCAATTAGATCTGTATAAAAAAAGCATATAAAGGATAAATCCATTTCTTTAGGTAAACTGGGAATGAGAAATGTTTGTTTATATGTTAGATTATTAGGGCAATGCTATTACAACAACATGATGCTGTGAGGTACCTTCTGTTATAATATATGAGGTACCATCACCACTTGCAGTGGTGAATACTAATAAGTATTAACGTAGCATGTTTAGTTTCAACCACACAGATATCATTACATTGATATTTTTATAATATGGACAGAAGGTGAGGAAAACCTCACTAAATTTCACAGCTCATTTTCGAACTTCCATCCATCGCACTAAAAATGGACTACTCAGTAGATTCCATTCATTTTTTGGACACTACAATCTGCATTAAAGATGGTAAACTGCACACCTCCCATCTATAGAAAACCTAAAGACAGCTATCTGCAGCTCTCAATTTCTACAGTTTGCATCCTATACACAGCAAGAAGGCCATAATACAGAGCCATATACAACAGAATATGCTCAGACCCAGAGGATCAGAACAAACATCTTGATAAGCTAGTACTGTCACCAACACAGAAAGGGTGTAAGCCTAACATCATCCACAAAATCATTAATAAGGCCCTAAAAACACCAAAGGAAAATCTACTACAATACAAAAGTAAAAAAATCACGCATTCCACCAATGACTACATACAACCCTACACTAGAGGGAATATGCAAAATATTTAAGAATTGCAGCCAATTATCTCGGAGGACGACACCCTTAAAAACAACAGATCCTCCAATCTTAGCATCCCTCCAGCCACCCAACCTCAGACAGAAACTGGTAAACAGAAAATTGCCCTCGAATCTTAATGGTCTCACTGTAGGGACCAACCCATGCAATAAAAAGGAATGTAAACTATGTCATCATATCAATGAATCAACCAACCAGGTTTGGACCTAACAAAAGGAAGTTTCCTGTGAGTGTAACAAACTTGTGAGTGGCCCTTTCTCTTAAGGACCTTGATCTCAAGGACATATAAAAAGAAGGACACTTAATCATTTGATGGTTGTATGGTGTGTGTGAAAGTTTGAAAATAAGGATTGTTTGACAGTTTGAAAATAAGGATTGTTTGTACTGTTAAAAACTGTGTGCAGGATTGAGTGTGCAGTAAGCAGACTAATCTTTCTTCTTCCAGTTAAAGGGGTGTGCTGGACTTCTATATTCTAGTATTGTACCTGAGCTCTCACTGAGCCAATCACTGGGTTTCTAAAATTAGTTCTAAAATGTGTTCCTCTTTTCTATCTTCTTTTTTCTACACTGTCAGTGATTCAGGCAAGAGTGTCCCCACAAAATGGTGCAGAACTGAAAAGGAGTCAGCACTAAGAATTAGAAATTTATTGAATAAACAGTGATGTGCGTTCACAACAATAATGTAATTAAATGTATATGGATAAAGAGTGTATAAAAAGTAGCATTATTGGGCTATTGAAACAAAAACAACGTATATGGTGATACATTGTATTCACCTTCCCTTTAAATGCATTGAGCATATTTAAACCCAGCCCTGATGAAGTCACATGTTTGTGACTAAACACAAGTCGGCGCGGAGTACCTGATAGTGTGCAATAATGGACGGCAGAAGCACATAGGAGACAGGAGAACAGAGGACGTACAATGCAAACACTGGATGAAAACCCAACTTGTGGAAGTGAACCCGACCGGGTGAAGAGTGAAATAACTAAGTCCCGGGCAGGGTCATGCTCTAGTGACTGCTACCACTTGGGTCAAGCGCTTTTGTTAACACTATTTTCGGGACTTTGGAACCTCTGATGTTTATTACTTACCATTAAGAATCCAGTGACTATGAACATGGTTGATTTTCTCCTTTAGCGTGCATGGATACAAGCCATTACCACTTGCTATGACACTATCAGCGGTGTTTTGATTTTAATTGATTTTATTAATGCTTGGGTGGGAGGTTTTTATATGTTACTACAACTAATAAAAATTATGATATTTTAAATGCAAGACGAGCCAGTTATATTCATTTATCGAGACCTGTAGTTGGGGTATATTGGTATGCCGATAAATTTGGGCCGGTTATCTTTAATTGACCTGTGTATATGTGCAGTGCTATATGAGGGACATTTCCAGAACCTCTGTCTATTTAGGTTGCCTAGTGTAAATTAAATGTATTTGTTGGTCCCCCTGCACGACTAATAGAATTAAGACACATGAAGGTAAATACAATATTGGTGCTATCCTCCAAAGTTATGCTGTAGCATTGTAAGGTGTCAAGTGCATCTTCATACTTACCACCGCTGCCTTGGTGTCTAGAAGGGCAGAAAAAGAAGCAACTTCTTTCAAAGGAAAATTTTAAAAATTGTCAGGAAGTACGTACCAGCAGATATTTTCTCTGATGAATTGTCTTACGACTGATAAGGACATCTGGAAATTATCCAGAGAAGAAAAGGAGAACGCTCCACTGTTGCACCAACTGTTGCTTACGGTTAGTTTTACTGTTGGTGCAACAGTGAAACTAACAGTAAGCAACCTCATGCAAATTTATGAGTGGGGATCGCCTCATGCACAGATTAGACTTTTTTTAACGCATGAATATCAAAAGCATAAAAGATGTTTCCCAACAAAATTTAAATTGCCTGTCTGTGCCTGAAAAAAGGCATGTCACTCTGATGTAACATGATTAGCTCCATTTCTAGAAGGCATGTAGGTCTGCTTTTTGTTTTGATTGGTTGTGCAATACACATTATCCCAACACTTCTAGCACCACAGTAATTATGCTTGTGAAGGTTGTCATTTATTCAGGTCATAGTATATATGTAGTATTCAGTTAGATCAACTGGATTTAAAGTTTAGTTCTTGAAGACATTTTATCTGTCAGATTGGCTCTCTCAAATTTTGAATGAACATTCTTGTGGGCAATAACTACCTTGAAATGTCCCAATCAGCATACAACAGCAAAGACCACCTGAATGCAAGGTATTGATTGCATTGTGGCTAATGGGCATTATCGAAACTGCAAGGAGTCACAAACATTATCATTGTACATTTTGTCGAAACCCCCACCACCTCACCTCTATTCAGGCTTGGTTTCTTTATTTTGACGTTTACAGGGTAACCCTTTTAAAATAAAAAAAGTGGTATAAAGGATACCTTTATTGGCTAACAAAGATAATCATAGCAAGCTTTCAGAACATTCTAGTTCCTTTTTGAAGCCGAATACCTTGAATGAATCTCAAGACCCTGCTGAAGAAATTGGCTCATCTGGATATTGACATCTTCCTCAAAACCTGCAAAAAGGAAAAAAACATTGCCAAAGGCCTAATCTTAAGGAACCCTGTTCGAAGTACCTACAACACACACTTCGCTCAACTACTTTGCACCAGGACTTTAGAGCAAGCATCTTATTAAAAGTTTTTTACAGCAACGGCTTAGACTTTAAAAGGAGTGCTATACAGATACCACCAATGCACAAGAAAGCTGTGTTATAAATTTGTCTGATTACACTCCTACTAAACATGAAATTACAGAACTATCAAAGGGACTTAAATACTGTCCTACAAGAACAATGGATAAAATCGGACTCTGCAAGGACATGGGAGGAATACTTTAGAAGGCTGCGCCTTAAGGAATACTTTAATAAAAGGCCACACACTGGTTCTGACACTTCCATGCAACAGGAACAAACTGCAAAAAAGAAAGTCAAATGGACAGCACCTGCAGGCCTTTACCCCATACTGGATCAATATATAGATTCATTTAGAGACAGGGTTAAGTCAACTATCCTGGCCAAGGCAAAGAAACAGAACCACAGTCTGCATATCCAGGAAAGGAATGCGGTTAAATGCCTCAAAAACAACAACAAGGACATTATCATCAAACCAGCTGACAAAGGGGGTGCAGCGGTCTTTATAAATACTACGTTACGGAGGCTCACAAACAGCTATCAGACCCCAACCACGAGACTAAACTAGATACTGACCCCACAGTGGCCTATAGGAAAGAAACTTAATCAAGACGCTCCCAGACACACAATCAGATCTGTATGATTTAATACCGGAGACTCCCAAAAATGGAACTTTCTATATGCTTCTTAAAATACACAAAGAAGGTAACCCTGGACGGCCTATAGTATCTGGAATCAACACCCTGACGAAGGGCATATCAAGCTGTATCGAGAAGATCTTAAAACCTGTTGTAAGGAACCCAACAAGCTATTTACAAGACATGACTGATCTGCTTAACAAACTTGCAGATATAGAGCCAGTCCCAGAGGGCACCATGTTAGCAACAATGCATGTAGAATCACTTTATACAAACATTCCACATATAGATGGTATAGCCGCCTGCAAAGAATTTCTGGAAAAGGAGGGCCTATTATCTCACGCAGTTATACAACTGATTGAATTTACCTTGACACACAACTACTTCCTATTCGGGCAATAAATATATCTACAGAAGATGGGAACCAGTATGGGTACACGCTTTGCACCCCAATATGCCAATCTTTTCATGGCTAAACTAGAAGGGGACTTTCTCTCCACCTATAACACCGAGCCTCTGACTTACCTCCGCCACATAGATGACACATTCATAATCTGGACAGGTACTGAACAAGAACTCATTTCAATTTCACAAACAATTTATTGACTTTCACCCAACTATCAATTTTAAAACTTTCTAGATACTACCATTCATATCAGGGAAAATAGTTTACAAACCACCATATATTGAAAGCCGACGGATAAACCATCTTATCTTATGTATCATCGCTTTCACCCTGACCACTCCAAACACTCCATCATTTACAGAAAGGCTCTACGATATAATCGGATATGTTCTGAAACTATTGAAAGGGACCACCACCTGAAAACACTCAAAGCAGATATCATTAACAAGGGCTACAATCCTTCATTAACAAGGGCTACAACACAAGAATTGTGGATTAAAACATCCATACAGTCACTAAGGTATTCAGCTTGAAAAAGGAACTAGAATGTTCTGAAAGCTTGCTAGGATTATCTTAGTTAGCCAATAAAGGTATCATCTTTATACCACTTTTGTTATTTTTTATTTCAAATGGGTTACCCTGTAAACATTTTGACTGGCTAACACGGTACATCATCTTTCCCTTTATTTTGACATAAATAGCCTCCTTGACACCTTCTCTTGAACCAATCCTGTTCCTTGGCAAGATGTAGGTCCTTTTTTCTTATGATGCAGGTACACGGCTATTTCTTGACCAAAGAATTTGCTCTTTTGTGCTGGGCTATACATTGGTGCAGCTGCTGTTTGGTCTCCCCCACATACAAATCAGAGCACTTCACTGCACTGCATATATGTCACTATTCTTGTGTTGCAGTATTGGGTCTTTTGCATGCACCAGTTGCTGTCTCAGTGTATGGTTTGTTACAAAGCAGACAGGGACACAGTTTATTAAAAATTCTTCTAAATTTCTCAGAGACCCGTTACATATGGAATGATTGGTATTCATGTTCTTTTCTTTCCTTCTCCCCCTATTGACAAAGGCCTAGTGTGGATATACACACATTTTAAGGGCTCCTCTGAGATGATTACATTTCTTTAGCCTTCCCCTCTGCTAGTGGGTATGTTCTCTGATCGGTGTTGCAGAGTTCTGGTGACAACCAGCTTGTGATAAAAAATGGTGGTGGGAGTCAACATCAAATACTGGACTGCCTAGGGTGGTTTTCTGTAAACCTCTACTAACCATCCTCTGATGAGTGGTAAACAGGAAACCAAAAAAAATTGTTGATCACAAGAAAGAAAAAACAGGTTATCGTGGCCCAGGCTGGAATATGCAAGTCGTGGATGCCAGGAAGTGCAGGTTGGGGAGCCTGGTTTTAAATCATTCATGCTTGCAGAAATAAAGTATTTTCTGCTCTTCACTCTCCTTTTCTGCCCTTCTCTCTCATTTACTATTTATCCAAAATGTATTCTACTGTTAAACACAATTTTATTAAAGCGTTTTAACAATGAATACAACAAACAGTTATGTCAGTCTGCTTAATTTCAGATAAAAGTGATCATCAGTATGGATTGTAAGGTAACCAAAGTAGTGAGGCAAAAAAAGTGCATAATCCAAGGATGGTAAAACAGTTCTTGGTTCCATATAGGACAAAATGTGGTATAGTGGGCAGTTCTATATGTGGTCCCCTGTAAATATGTAGCATAATTCCACAAAACCACATGGACCAAATTTTATAAAAATACATGTTGGGTGTCATTCAGTACATGGAAAGTCTGTTCGTGCATTATTTTCATGCTATGACTGTTTACCATCAGCTCAGTATTCGAGATTGGTTATCTCCGTTGAGTACCTATATGAATTTTGCCAGTGAGGTTAGTTACGAAAACATTTCTAAATGGAGTCTGAATTTCAGGTTGAGGGGTGAAAAGAAGCTTAATTTGAGCACCTACACTATAGTGCAAAAAGGGCTTCTGAAACAAAAAAAAACTGGGAGGGCCACCGGGCAGGTCTACCAGATATGGAAAAAGCTCCCATCGTGGGTGCATCCCCTTAAACATAAGGGACTAACAGCGGGATATTTTTTGTCCAGCATGGTAGGAAGCCTACATATTCTATATACGACTTTGAATGTTGCAGTTCCTGAAACTGCCCTATGATCAGGAATGTGTTTTTCCATTGGGATTGATCAACTTCAGTTTGTAAATCCCATGCCCAACTTGTCTCCGATCTTCCCAGAGCCAAGTTTCACCTGCAAAATTTCTTCATGCAAAACAGAAACCAATCACAATAATTACAAAGACAAGGCTGTAAACCTTGAAAGTATCTTTACCAAATGACATAAATTATACAATTAATTTAAGAAATAAAAGATTAAGCAAGAACCTAACTTAAGCAAGAACATAAAAAGCTTGCATACCTCACTTGTGGAAATGTCATATCAGGATCAAATTGTTCATTTTTTAAATTTACTTCCAAGTCTGCAACAAGCTAAAGTTAAAAAAAATATAGATAGCACTTTCAGAAGTATATGAAAAGATGTAATGGTACAAATAATATAATAGTGAAACAGACAAAGCAGTTATTGTGCCAGAGTAGTTAAATAGAGTAACTACAGGAATATGGCTGGTCTGTTTCATTCCATAGCCCACAGAGAAAAAGTGGATACAAATCCACTAAAACATTTGAGTGTGATTTTTGGTCCATTTTTACTCACAATCTCTCTGGAGTCTAGGAGGTAGAAACTAAGGGTCCACACTCCTGTGCTTACCTTACCCATGCTATAAAGTTACAAGAGATGGCTTCCTGCTGCCCAGCTCTAGCCCAGGGCTTTGCCGATCAGCAAGCATGCTCTGCTAAAAGGTATGTGTTCCCATTGACCAGGTTTTGGACACAAGCCCGGAGGTGGGACTGGCTGAAAGCGGGCTCTCTTAACTTCAAAGTCCAGGAGTAGGGTAAACCCAGGAGTAAGGACCTAGAATTTAAGGCCCTTATCCATGGTACATAAACTGGTTTTATTGGGAAGTGGGGGAAGAAACTAATTGTCCATTTACTCCATCATTACATAAGAATATTGGGTTCACCAAGGAATTAAAGATTAGCATGCCCGTCCAACTAAGGCATTGTATGGTTGCGGAATTTGGAAGGTCTCCAATAGACCTACCTAAGCATCCTATAATCGGTAAAGTCCAACTTCCAGACTATATTATCACCTTATTCATACCAAAATCGATACCCAACAGGCTTGTCCCATAATAAATCAATACTGGGCCGAGATTATTGGAGCACTCAGTAGAATGCTTAAACCTTCAGTCCCCTTTAGGGGAGAAACAAGTATTCTAGCCATATTAGATAATGGGAATTGGAACAAATACCAACTAATATTTATAAGGGAGGTTTTATTCTTTGCATGTAAAGAAACAGTACTAAAATGTCACCTATACCCCCCATCAACCCAGGGATGGAAATCTTTGATTTAGAATCTATAACCATGAGAAAATACTATAGAAAAGGAGAGGGTGCCCCAATTAATAAAGAACTAACTAATACAGCAACTGCATAAGCTAGAAACCCCAGATTCAGAACAAAATGACTGCTATAGAAAATAAAATTCAAAAATTGTATGCAGACAAACTATTCAATTTTAAGAAGTGTACAAGCTATTATGTTAATTGCATGTTTAATGCTTTGTGTTAATATACTTTACTCTTATCTGATGTATTCAATTAGATCAACTGGACTTGAAATGTAGTTCTTGAAGACGTTTCGCTAGTCATCCGACTGGCTTTCTCAATTCAGAATGACTTGTACAAGAATCTGTGGCAATTATGTACCCTGGAAAATCCCAATTAGCATATCACAGCCAGGTGTTAAGGGTGTGATTAGATAGTGGCTAAGAGGTGTTATAGGAACGCCCAGAGTAAGGTGTTAAAACAGCATTGTACATGGCAGACAGTTGGTGTCGAACCCCCCCACCTCTATTTAGGCTTGGTTTCTTTATTTTCACATAAATGGCCTCCTTAACAACTCTCTTGAACCAGTCACGTTCCTTTGATGAATGAGAACCTTCACAAGCATACTTTACTCTTCAAAAAACAAACAGGAACATTTATGCTTGTACATACAGTGGTTGGCAAAAGTATTTGGCCCCCTTGAAGTTTTCCACATTTTGTCACATTACTACAACAAACATGAATCAATTTTATTGGAATTCCACGTGAAAGACCAATACAAAGTGGTGTACACTTGAGAAGTGGAACGAAAACCATACATGATTCAAACATTTTTAACAAATCAATAACTGCAAAGTGGGGTGTGCGTAATTATTCAGCCCCCTTTGGTTTGAGTGCAGTCAGTTGCCCATAGACATTGCCTGAGGGGTGCAAATGACTAAATAGAGTGCACATGTGTGTAATCTAATGTCAGTACAAATACAGCTGCTCTGTGACGGCCTCAGAGGTTGTCTAAGAGAATCTTGGGAGCAACAACACCATGAAGTCCAAAGAACACACCAGACGGGTCAGGAGTAATGTTATTGAGAAATTTAAAGAAGGCTTAGGCTACAAAAAGATTTCCAAAGCCTTGAACATCCCACAGAGCACTGTTTAAGCGATCATTCAGAAATGGAAGGAGTATGGCACAACTGCAAACCTACCAAGACAAGGCCGTCCACCTAAACTCACAGGCCGAACAAGGAGAGCGCTGATCAGAAATGCAGGGGACTAGATGAGCTGCAGAGATCTACAGCTCAGGTGGGGGAATCTGTCCATAGGACAACGATTAGTCATGCACTGCACAAAGTTGCCCTTTATGGAAGAGTGGCATGAAGAAAGCCATTGTTAACAGAAAAGCATAAGAAGTCCCATTTGCAGTTTGCCACAAGCCATGTGGGGGACACAGCAAACATGTGGAAGAAGGTGCGCTGGTCAGATGAGACCAAAATGGAACTTTTTGCACACCATCCCCACTGTCAAGTATGGTGGTGGCAGCATAATGCTCTGGGGGTGCTTCTCTTCAGCAGGGACAGTGAAGCATTAATGGGAAGATGGATGGAGCCAAATACAGGGCAATCTTGGAAGAAAACCTCTTGGAGTCAGCAAAAGACTTGACACTGGGGCAGAGGTTCACCTTCTAGCAGGACAACGGCCCTAAACATAAAGCCAGGGCAACAATGGAATGGTTTAAAACAAAACATATCCATGTGTTAGAATGGCCCAGTCAAAGTCCAAATCCAATTGAGAATCTGTGGCGAGATCTGAAACTGCTGTTCACAAACGCTGTCCATCTAATCTGCCTGAGCTGGAGCTGTTTTGCAAAGAAGAATGGGCAAGGATTTCAGCCTCTAGATGTGCAAAGCTGGTAGAGACATACCCTAAAAGACTGGCAGCTGTAACTGTAATTGCAGCAAAAGGTGGTTCTACAAAGTATTGACTCAGGGGGCTGAATAATTACGCACACCCCACTTTGCAGTTATTGATTTGTTAAAAATGTTTGGAATCATGTATGGTTTTCTTTCCACTTCTCACGTGTACACCACTTTGTATTGGTCTTTCACGTGGTATTCCAATAAAATTGACTCATGTTTGTGGCAGTAATGTGACAAAATGTGGAAAACTTCAAGGGGGCCGAATACTTTTGCCAACCACTGTATATTGCTTGTAACCTTGTTATTTAACTATATAAAACAAGCAAATGTAAGCTATTCCTGTCAATAAAACAAATTTTAAAAAAAGGTGAGCATGTCCGAGACTTCACTCATTATTTATAAGCTAATCTAGAGGATGGTGTAAGGAGATGGGGTTTGCGTTTTTAGAGAACTGGGCTGACTTTTCTGTTGGCTACAGGCACTTTAGTAGAGATGGATTGCACTTAAATGATGATGGTGCAGCTGGTTTGGGGGAGAAGATGGCTAGGGGGTTGGAGGAGATTTTAAACTAGGTATGGGGGGTACGCTGAACTACACAGAGGTAGATAGAGAAGTTAGGGATCAGGGGGCTAATGACAATGGAGGGAGGAGGGGACAGCATCGAGTATAAGGAGGCATGTACGTCCAAGTATGGAAGTAAATCAATTGATAATCTAAATTGTATGTTTACAAATGCAAGAAGTCTGGCTGGAAAAACTGCAGAACTAGAACTAACAGCTTTAAAAGAAAGGTATGATGTGATTGGTATAGCAGAAACGTGGCTAAATGATTAACACGACTGGACAGTAAATATTGAAGGATACTCATTTAGACATAACAGAGTTAATAAGAAAGTAGGGGGAGTGTGTATGTATGTTAAATAGGAATTGAAGCCAAATCTAAAAGATGGAATAGATGGGGGTATAAACGATATGGCAGAAACAATATGGGTAGAGCTGTGTACAGGAAGCAAGAAGGTGGGTAAATTAATTGTTGGGGTATGTTATAAGCTGCCAAATGCCGGGGAGGAGGTGGAAATGAATCTCCATATGCAGATGGCGAAGGCTGCTGGTATGGGGCATGTTTTGGTTATGGGGGATTTTAACTACCTTGACAGATTGGAGAAGGGGAACTGCCAGAACCTCAAAAGGTATAAAGTCCTTAAATTTCCTATATGAGCATTTCTTTCACAGATGGTAGAAGTTACTACTAGACAAAATGCGTTGTTGGATCTAGTGATATCTAATAACGCTAAGCTCATTTTGGAAAAGAAGGTAATGGGAAGCTTAGGAAATAGTGATCATGATATAGTGTAATTTAATATAGGTTGCAAAAAACTAAAGTGCACTGGGTTAACACAAACGTTTAACTTTAGGAAAGCAAATTTTATGCTGTTAAAGAAATCACTCCTGCTCATAGACTGGGGGAAATCATTTCTAGGTAAAGATACTAAGAAGATGTGGACCACTTTTAAAGGGATATTAAACTATTACATTTCTAAATTTGTAACTTTAGGGAACAAGTGTAAGAAAATAAGGTCCACTCCTGCATGGCTTAATGCTCAGGTAAAAAGGGAAATGGAAAAAAAGAAAAAGGCTTTTAAAATTTTGAAATCAGAGGGAACAGAACAGTTTTACAGGGGGTATAAAAGCTGTAATAAAGAGTGCAAGAAAGCAATTAAACTAGCTAAATTAGAAAATGAAATACGGATAGCCGAACAAAGCATGTCCAACCCCAAAATGTTTTTTAAGTATACAAATGGTAAAAAGATGAGGACTGAGAAAGTGAGACCATTAAACAATGGGGCTGAGTTGGTTGTAGAGTATGCCACAAAAGGCAAATCTGCTAAATCCTAGTCCTTACAGCAGGCATTGTAATAATATGCAGGGGGGGGAAATGAGTATTCACATTGGCTGATGGAGGATATGGTACTGAAACCATTAGACAAAGTAAATATGAATAAAGCCCCAGGACCAGATGGATTGCATCCCCGGATTTTAAAAGAGCTTAGTTCAGTTCTATCTAGACCAGAGTTTTCAAGATTCACTTTGGTCTGGGGATGTGCCACTGGACTGGAAAAAAGCCAATGTAATACCAATATTTAAAAAAGGTAGCCGTTCACAGCCTGGTAACTATAGACCTGTAAGCCTAACATCAGTGGTAGGGAAGGTGCTGGAAACTTTGCTACAGGATCATATCCTTGACTGTCTCCATAACTGATCTTATTAGTATTAGTCAGCATGGATTTATGAGAAATAGATCATGCCAGACAAATTTAATTGGTTTTTATGAAGAAGCGAGTAAGAATTTAGATTCAGGCACAGCAGTGGATGTGGTATACTTGGATTTTGCGAAAGCTTTTGATACTGTGCCACATAGGCGACTAATATATAAACGGAGGACTGTTGGCCTAGAAGAAAACATTTGTTAATGGATAGAGAATTGGTTATTGGATTGCAAATAGAAAGTGGTGGTAAATGGAGCTACATCTATGTGGGCAAAAGTTCTAAGCAAAGTGCCTCAGGGTTCTGTACTGGGACGCTTTTTTTAATCTGTTTATAAATGACTTAGAAGGGGGCATTGAGAGCAAGGTCTCTGTTTGCTGATGACACTAAACTATGCAGAGCTTTGGAAACTTCAAATGATGTGCAAGTGCTGCAAGCAGACCTAGATAGATTATCAAAATATGCAACAGAATGGCAGATGAGATTTAATGTTGAAAAATGTAAGGTGATGCATTTGGGATTTAATAATCCCTGTGCCACCTACACCATAGATTACTCTGTGTTAAGTGAATCTGTAATGGAAAAAGATTTGGGGGTTCTGGTAGATAAACTCAACTGTAGTAAACAATGCCAGACAGCCACGGCTAGAGCTAGCAAGATATTGTCTTGTATAAAGAGAGGAATCGATTCAAGAAAGGAAAATATTATTCTCCCTCTTTACAAGGCACTGGTAAGGCCTCATTTGGAATAAGCGGTGCAGTTTTGGAATCCCATATACAAAAGGGACATCTTGGAAATGGAAGCAGTTCAGAGAAGGGCAACTAAATTAATTAAGGGAATGGAGGGGCTTAAATATGCAAGCAGATTAGACAAGTTAGGGCTGTTTACATTGGAGAAGCAATGTTTGCGTGGGGATATGATAACCTTATACAAATATATTAATGGGCCATACAATAAAGTCTCTGGTGCATTGTTCACGAATAGGTCATATCAGAGGCCTCGTGGACATCCTTTAAGGCTGGAAGAAGTTTCTTTTTCAGGTTAGGAAAGGTTTCTTTACAGTGAGAGAGGTGAAACTGTCTTCCAGCAGATGTGGTAATGGCAAGTTCATTGAATAACTTTAAAAATGGCCTGGATAAGTTTCTAAAACTAAAAAATATTGAGAATTACTGGTATTAATACATATAATTTACATCTGGTTGATCCAGGGATACTTTCCGATTGCCGTTTGGAGTCAGGAAGGAATCCCCCTCCCCCCTTTTTTTTAAGCTGGGTTTTTTTGCCTTCCTCTGGATCAACTGTTAGTAAGGGGTTTTTTTTGTTTTTTTTTTTAATAGGTTGGTGAATAGGTTGGACTTGATGGATGTATGTCTTTATTCAACCTCAATTATTATGTATTTACATGACAAGTTTTTTTTCTCTCTTATGGGACCAGGGAGATGGTAGGCCAAGTAAAATGTTAGGAGCCTTTTTTAATATATCTCAGAACTCAAGATTAGCTTATAGACCTTGAATTCTGAAGCATTATATACAAATACCTGGTTTAAATCACAGTATGAACGCAGCGATGGAGATTCTTTTAATCCCTTAGCAAAGTTTATTCTAGTTTCTAGATACTTCCTCTTCTCTTCTATCTCTCGAATCCTTTTTTCCATATCCTTGGAGTATGGACTCGTTCTCGCTCTTAACTCGGCAAATAAAACAGTCATCCTGTAAAAAAATATTTTAAGAATGATGTAGTGGAAAGCTTATTTTCTCCATAATTTGTCAGCCATTTCTTACATCTACTCTTGAAGGTCCATTTGGGGCTATGCGCTGGCCACGGCTCTTTGTGCACTCATGCTTATGGCATACCACTTGATTCAGGACATGTATTTAGTTTTCTTATTACTTGTCAAGATATCCACCTTTGAATTATCTCATTTTCTCTCATCTCATTTTTACACAAAATATCCAAAAAGCATTGAGTTTTATGGAGAACAGCATCTAAAAATTTGCATGTATGTATGAAAGAATTGCACCCTTATAGATGAAGATGTCTAGATTTCAAAAATACATAGTTTTCAGGGGATATTTCCAAGTTTGGGGGAGCAAGGTTTTGCCTGAAAAAGTGGAAACTGTTTAAAATACAGAGCAACCCCCCCCCCCCCCCCCCCAAGTTATTGCAAGTTGATAACCACATCTGCATACATATATGCTTATGGCATATGGATTAATTTAAGAGAGGTTAGGCTTATACATTTATGTTGGGTTCAAATATTTTGCTACAGTTTTGTTTGAAATTAACCTTTGATTTTGTCTCGGATTTATTATTTTTGAAGAAAATGGAAGATATTAAAAAAAAAAAAAACATTACAATTTGCTTAACATTTATATTTGGGTATCTGTATTTTGATGAAAACTTACCCCACTTACAACCTGGGTGTATGGAGTTTCTAAAAATCTTTCACTTCATTTATACACGGCCCGCGAATCACGTGACCGCAATCGTATCCTCTATGGCCATTGGCCACCATAAAGTACTCATGCACTTTTGTTACATAAGTGCAAATTAGCTAATGTTGCAGTTATTCTACGGAAGTTATTGCAAATTTCAATCTAGAAATTTCTAGAAATCTAGAAAGTGCCATTTTAGTTTGGGTGAGCATCCTGGACAAGTAGGGTACCAACATATATCTGGTATCGCTGTATTCAGGAGAACCAGAGCTTTTTGAAACAATAAGATTTGTGTGTAAACTTACGTTGTCTACAAACAAAAAAAAAATGTTTTTATTTTTTTTTACATATTTCACCCAAAAATCCAGTGAAATTTCCAAAAATGTTCAGCACTACAGCATTTGACTATGTGTGGCACATGGTGCATATAGTGTGGTTAAGGGAGTGTGTGACAGTACTTCATGGGAGCTTTGGATTGTGTGGGTGCGTGCCTTTGAGTGTCAGATGAGGTGAAGCAGCTCCTACAAATCGGAGCATATTCAAGGGCTTATATCTCGGGGACTATGAAGAATTTAAAGAAACTAAAGGTACCCTGGTGGTTGGGATGACGTATAGTATATTTTAGAATTAAAAATGTTTTCCTCACTATAATTACCCTCTAACCCTTTAGCTGCCAAAGAGAGTATATATATACTTTCTGTGGCTGTCTGTTTAAAAAAAAAGAAAATGGTAAGTGCTAGGGGCGATTGGGGGGCAAGCATTCAAGTGCCCCCCTATCCCACCCATCTGTTTTGTCCAAAACCGATGGGGGGGATCGCAAGATATTTACCATCAAAGTGCATGACCGTATAGGGATTCCCTCTCCCTTCCCTGCACTTCCTTGACTGCAGAGCCGCAACGGAAAGGGAAACCCTGTGACGTCCGGGGCATCCCTTTAGTGTTCCCCCACATATTGCATGGTGGTCTAGTGTAGTAGTAGAAAAATCTGCACTGCTAGGGGCGATCGGGGGGAAGCATTCAAGAGCCCCCCTAGCCCCCTCGATCGCCCCCTCGATCCCCCCCTCGGTTTCATAAAAATCCAGTGAGGGGATCGGAAACAATGCAGCGTCTCAAGTTGGTGCCCCCTCTCCATTGCCGGTCCCTCGCTGGTAAGGGAGACCCCAGTGACGTCACAGGGCTTTCCCATTCACCGGGGTCTGACCTTACAATGTGTGCTCTGCCCCTGGTGGTCTAGTTGGGGTACTGCACTGCGATCTCCATTCAGATCACAGTGCAGTACAGGCTATAGCAAGTTGTCAGTGAATGACAGCTTACTATACTATTTGTAAATGGAGCTCAGAGTTCCATTCACAAATAGAAAAAAAATGGGGACAGATCAAAATTTGGTGATCACTTCTGATCCCCACTTCTGGAACAGATTGAAACTAAAGTGGAAAGTTCTGATTTCCGGGAAGTGAATTCGAAAACGGGCATGTTGAATACCCGTTATTATTCCCTAAGATGATCTGATTATATTTGTATATGATCAAAAAAAAGAAGAAAATAAAAGGGTGGGGGGTGGCGGGTGGAGAATGCACATACAAAAAATTCTTAAAGCGATACACACTTTTTTTTTTTTTTACACTCAAGCCATAAATTGGCAAAAAACTTTGTCTCCAAGCTTCCCAATGTCCCCGATTGGGATTTCAAGGGACACTAAACCTATTTTATTTGGAAATTTTGCAGAAGTACCAAAAAAAGATATTTGGTAACATTTTTCCATTACTTGTGTTATGGTAGGATTTTTAACTTTGAAACATGTTTTTTCAAAAAATCTGCTAAAAGTGTGAAATTCTATGAATAGCTGTGCACACAACATTGATGGTATGAATGAAAAAATGGCACTGCTGATTAGCTGAAGTGTGTAGATTCTGAGAATATATAGTTTTGGAGGGTATTTTTGAGTTAGAGGGGTGTTTAGATTGAAAAATCTGAAATTGCTGTAAAGTTGCTGTAATTGAACCACTGTGCATTGGCTCACTTTGTGGCTAGTCTATTCCATGTCCGTGTGTGTAAATATTCATATGGCATACCGTTTGATTCAGGACATTTGGGAGATTGATATTTAGTAACTTTATTTTACATTACTTGGGGTTTTGGCATGATTTCTGCCTTTGAGGGTGTTTTTTTGTTATTTTCTGAGAAAATCTGCTAAAACTGCAAACTTCTACGAAGAACTGCGCCCACACCATTGATGGTATAAATAAACAACAGCGCTACGTAGCAGAAGGTGTGTAAAATCCAAAAAATATATTGTTTGTGGTGGTAGTTCTGCGTTATTGGGGTGTTTTGTGGGAACAACTGCAGACTGTTCAAATTCAGAGTTTTTTATTTGTTGTTTTTGAGCCATCATGCAGTGTCTCACATCGTGACTTTTTGCTTCCACGTCTGCATGTGTAACCATGCATATGGCATACCATTTGATTCAGGACATTTGGGGGATTTTTAACTTTTTTTTACATTCCATGGGGTTTTGGCATGATTTCTACCTTTTGATGTTTTATGTTAATTTTTTCAGAAAATCTGGGAAAAGTGCAAAATTCTGTGAAGAACTGCGCCCACACCATTGATGGTATGAATGAACAAACTACAGTGTTAGGTAGGTGTGTAGGTGAAGGTGTGTAGATTCCAGGAATACATAGCTTGTGGGGGGGGGGGGGATTGCATTTCTGAGTTAGGGGGGGTGTTTTGTGGAAAAACTGCAGGCTGTTCAAATAGAGAGCTGGCTAATTGTTTTTTGCCATTACTGCCATTTGACATTGGTCCCCCCTTTGTGTTAGATGGTAGCCATGTATCCCGGCACAGCGTTTTATTCAGGAGGGGTTAGGCTTTCATATTTGAGATGCTTTTGAAATTTTCTCTGCAGATATTATCTGAAGTTCGCATTTGATTTTGTCTCTAATTTTACAGCTGTGGAAAAAAAAGAAAATTTCAGAAATAATAATTGGATGAAGAGCTGCGCCCGAGTATTTGCATTTTGATCCAAACTTACCTCACTCATAAAATCCTGAGGGTATGTAGTTTCTAAAAATCTCACACTTGTGGGGATATTTTATAGTTAATTTGGTAGATATTCTAGGTTAACCATTAGAAGTGGTTATACATTTCAATTTGGTGTAATATTCTTGAAGGTGCAGTTTTGGTTTGGGGGTTCTCCTGTACAGGTACAGTGGGGGTACAGACATGTACCTATCGTACTCGGGAGTATCAGAGCTTTTAGAAACAGTAAGATTTTTGTGTGTAACCTTAAGATAACTAAGTAAAAATGAGAAAAATTCATGAAAATTTGCAAATTGAGTTTTTTGGATATATTTTACCCATAATTCCAGTAAAATCTCCAGAAAAGTTACAAGCTTGTTACCATGTTCAAGTACGCCTTGTATAATATTCCTGATTTACTGGGGGGGTTTCCTACTATAAACTTTGAACCAAATGTGTCTAAAATCCTGAAAAAAATCTGTATAATATTCCTGATTTACTGGGGGGTTCCTACTATAAACTTTGAACCAAATGTGTCTAAAATCCTGAATATTCTATTCTATTGTACAGTGGTTCTCTGGAAACAGCTGCATCAAGTGAAGCAGATTTTTCTTCTGTTGGAAACTTCCTTGAAACCCAACAATAATTATTTGTTTATTTGTTTCCCTTTAAGCAGAATTATTATTGTATTGTATTAATTAAAATAAATCAGTCCTGCTCTACAGAACCCGACAGGAAAAAATGACCCGCTACCACAGGAACTTGAACTAGGGACCCATGCAGTATACACTTGACCACTGGCGGGGGAGAGGGCAGAGGGTGCTGCAGTTTAAATGGTGGACCCCTTGAAATACTGAAGAGGAACAATGCCTTCTCTGCATCGGTAAGAGTTAATACAGTTGATTTGACTTGAAAATATGTTGATTATATCTCTCCATTTCGTATCTCCTGGCCCTGGCCTTACTTGCCATCACTGCCCTCCTGCTGTTGCCTACTTTCTTTTGATTCTCCTTTAATAGTTTACCAAGATCTTATGTATTTTAATGCCTATACAATATGCGGTACATCTAACAGCAAGTTAGCACCAATGGGGTAGCCAGTCCACGTTTTCATTGATAGTTCATTTAATTCCCCCCCACGCTATAAACTGTAATTCAGTTCAGAGAGGCCTTAGAGAGTCTCCCCAAGTGACATTTTTGCTTACCAACGGTGAATACACCGGATGCACAGTAAAATATTTTCTTGTTGTTTGTATTTTAAATTTTTTTGTTGTTGTTGTTTGACTGGCCTTTTAGGGGGACAGCTGCTCTCGGTACCCCTTTGGCTATGAGACCGGACCTCTCAACATCTTGTGAATTCCTCTTTCTTGAGATAATGGCAGGTACTCAAATTTTTTATCCCTAAATGTAAAGGGACTGAACTCACCTGTGAAACTGAGACTCCTCAGATCACGGGCAGATGTTCGGTTCCTACAGGAAACTCACTTACAAGGCCCCGATGCCCTTTAACTTATGCCACAATATCGAACCAAATGAAAGCAGGTACAGCCATTCTGATCCACAAGAACTGCCCCTTTCAATTACCCAAACAGATGATACATGAAGCAAGCACACTAGTTCTATGCAACATCTATGCTCCTAACACTAGCCAACCACAATTTTTAAAAAAGATTTTGCGATGTCTCTCCACTCCACAACACAGACTCCTTAGGAAGCAGGAGAAAATCTCTAAAAGCTACCGGCAACTCATGCGACAATGTCAACTATATGACACATGGAGGATAGAATATCCCTCAGCCCGACAATATACATTTTATTCCCCTCCCCACCACACACACTCGCATTGACTACTTCTGGGTGTCTGCACCCCTGCTTCGATTAGTCTCCACATCTCATATTCTCCCTATAACCTGGTCAGATCATAGCCCAATTACGCGTACACTAGAACTCTCCTTCTAACACCGGGACGTGTCAGTGGCGACTGAATGAAACAATATTGAGAAACCCACAAGTAACCCAGGAACTTACAAACTCGCTACAGGAATACTTTAACCTAGGTTCTGTATCTGCTCCAGGCACACTCTGGGAGGCACATAAAACAGTCTTGAGAGGGCATTTAATTAAATGGAGGGGACTAAAAAGAGAGAACACATTGCTACCAAGAATTGACTAGAGAACTTAAACGCTCCAAACAGATCTTAAATAAAAACCCCTCTGTGGCCTCTCTCCGCAAAGTATTAGCTCTCCATACCCAAATTAAAATATTGAACCTGGGAAAGAAAGAAAAATCAATACTATGGTCCCGACAAAAATTCTATGAACAAAGCAATAAACCCCATACAATATTAGCAAATCGCCTCCGCAATACCTCAAAAAAATTCCACCCTACATCAGACTCAGGACATCAAGCTATTACCCCAGATCAGATAGCCAAAGGTTTCTTCCAATACTACTCAAAACTTTACTCAAGGCAATCTACAAATTCCACCACAGATTGACAACAAAGCCTGCAGACATACCTAAACACATGTCATCTCTCTACTCTCTCCTCTACACAACTGAATCAACTCCATCATATCACATCCCAGGAGATTCAACAAACACTTAAAAGACTTCCATCCGGAAAATCTCCAGGCCCAGATGGTCTCACATACAAATATTACAGTGTCGTTTTCCCAACACTATCTCCACATATGGTCACTTTTTATAATTCGCTATTAGACGGATCAGAACCCCCTTTATTTACATCCTCTATTATCACACGGATTCCAAAACAAGGTAAAGACCTGACCAATATTGCAAATTATTGTCCAAAACCGCCCTACTTAATTCGGATTACAAAGATCTTAGCCAACTGGCTAACGCCTTTCCTACCCCAATAAATTCACACGGATAAGGTAGGCTTTATAACTGGTCGCAAAGCAAGCGACAACACCAGAAGGAGCATTAATTTAATCGATATAGCTAATAAAAAGAAGACCCCCCTTATTAATTATGAGTTTAGCTGCTGAGAAAGCTTTTGATAAATTAGATTGGGAGTTTATGTTTGAAACACTTAAGGCATTTGGATTAACAGGAAGTTTTGTACAGGCATTGACAACCATATACTCCACTCCATCAGGTCAGATTAAGGTACCATGGGCCCTTTCAGCACAACGTGGCACTAGGCAAGGCTGCCCCCTTTCTCCGTTATTATATGCAATGGGCATAGAGCCCCTGGCAGCTCGAATCCGTGACTCCCCCTTGTATCCATGGCCTAGAAATCCGCAATCCAGACTTATGAAATATCGTTATATGCTGACAATGTACTTTTAACACTTACCCAACCACAGAAATTCCTCCCAAATCTCCACAACACCCTCACAACATATGGTAGACATTCAGGATATAACTTAAACGAACATAAAACAAAAAGCATTACCTCTGCATTTACCAGAACGCACTTTAAAACTTCTAAAATTAAATTTCCCCTACAACTGGAAAACAGACTCGGTACAATACTAAGGCATTAAACTCGCACTCATATTTCAAGGCCTATTCTCGGCCAACTTTATGCCACTGATGTGTATTATTTCAACCTCCCTGGCACAATGGAAAAACTACACTCCTGGTTTTGGAAGATCGCATCAGTTAAGATGTCCATTGTACCTAAACTTATATACTTATTTTCCACTATTCCCATTACTATCTCACCAGGTCTGATACGAACGTGGCAACAGGACCTATTAAAATTTATTTGGGACAGTAAGGCCCACAGAGTATCCTGGAGGGTGGCGTTAGCTAGACGTACCCAAGGAGGATTAGGATTTACTCAAATATTATTATGCTTCCCAATTGCGTCATCTCACACACTGGGCTGTGATCACTCAACAAGCTAGATGGGTAGAAATCAAACAGGCCCAGATTTCCCCTTCACACTTGCTGACACTCCTTACCTATACATCTAAACCCTTTACTGAAATGCAGATCACTGGCCCGATGCAAGTAACTCAAATTATGGCTACAGTTAAATAAGAAATAAGTCATTTAAATGTATGAATAAGGCCTCTCAATTACATCCATTCACACAGACCCCTGGATATACCCACTAGCCTATCAGCACACTATAAACCCTGGATTACATCACATACGGTACGCTACTACGACATAATTGACGCAATAACCAGAAAAATATACTTTTAGTAAACTAATCTAAAAAAATCTCACCCAATGTCTTACGTCTATCACCAAATTAAACATAAAGCAGATATATTGACATGAAACTGCACCTTTCCACAACTAACATTTCGAGCTGCTTCTAATCCAAGGCCCAAGAAAGAAAGGTATAATCTCAGCAATTTATTACATCCTGAACACCATCCCATCAGACTCCCCAATACAACAAATATATGGACAAATAGGAGAAGGCCCTCGGGACTCCTTCTCCACTAGACACCAATATATAACACATATAAATAAAATTGCTACAAAATTATGCTACACTGGTACTTCACCCCTAACCCCTCCTTACCAGCAAATTGTTGGAGATGTGGCTCTGCAATAGGAACCTTGCTACATACCTACTGGTCTTGTCCAATATTGACAGGCTACTAGTCAGCCATTCAAGGACTGAAAACTATTTGGACCTAACAAAAGGAAGTTTCCTGTGAGTGTAACGAACTTGTGAGTGGCCCTTTCTCTTTAGGACCTTGCTCTCAAGGACATATAAAAAGAAGAACATTGAAACAAGTGTCCAGGAGGAAAGCAGGGTGTAGATAGGCCAGTGGTGGGTGGAAAGGGGGGTGGGGCTAGCATAGGGGATAGGGAGGAATGTGTATCAAAGTGTACGAATAAATTACAGGATCATAATCTAAAATGTATGTTTGCAAATGCGAGAAGCCTGGCTGACAAAATGGGTGAATTGGAAATGATGGCATTGAATGAAAAGTATGATGTAATAGGTATAGCAGAAACGTGGTTGAACAGTTCTCACGACTGGGCTGTAAATATAGAAGGATATGCCTTGTTTAGGCAGGACAGAAAAAAAAGGAAAGGGGGAGGAGTATGTGTATATGTTAAAAAAGAATTGAAGCCAAATTTAAAAGAAGAGATAGCTGGTGATATGGATGATAAAGTGGAGGCAATATGGGTGGAATTAGGCAACAGGAAAGGGGGTAATGTCATTGTTGGTGTCTGCTATAAGCCGCCAAATGCTAGCAGAGAGGAGGTGAGTCAACTTCATATGCAGTTGGCAAGGGCTGCAAGTTTGGGGAGTGTGCTCATTATGGGGGACTTCAATTACCCTGACATTGATTGGTGTGGTGGAACTGCCATCACAGAAAAAGGCGATGAGTTCCTGAATTTGCTGCAGGATAATTTTCTCTCACAGGTGGTTGAGGTTCCTACTAGAAAAGGAGCTCTGTTGGATCTGGTAATATCTAACATTGTGGAGCGCATTATAGATATAAAGGTAACTGGAGGCTTAGGAAATAGTGACCATGAAATAGTGGCATTTGGACTTTGTTATCGAAAGGAAAAGTACGCTGGGTTAACAAAGACATTTAATTTCAGGAAAGCAAATTTTCCCAGGTTAAAAGCAGCTCTTCAGAATGTCAACTGGGATAATGTATTATCAGGTAAAGGTACTGAACAGAAGTGGACTGTGTTCAAGGGGATTTTAAGCCAGTTCACATCTAAATTTATACCCTTGGGAAATAAATGTAAAAAAAATAAATCCGCGCCCATGTGGCTGAATTCTGATGTAAAGAGGCAAATGGTAAGAAAAAGGCATTTAAAACCTTTAAGGCCGAGGGAACGGAAAGGGCCTTTAGGGAGTATAAAAACTGTAACAAGGAGTGTAAGAAAGCAATCAAACTAGCTAAAATTAATAATGAAGTAAGGATAGCTGAAGAAAGCATCACTAAGCCTAAACATTTTTTTAAGTATATGATCAGTGAAGATGAGGACTGAGAATGTGGCACCATTAATTAATGGGGATAAGTTAGTTACGGAGGATGGCGATAAAGCAAATGTCTTGAATAATTTTTTTTCCTCTGTATACACTATAGAAGATCCAAGTACAGATATCATAGAGTATAGTAGCAATAAAGGTATACAAGATTCAAGTTCACTTTGGTTAACCGAGGATATGGTACAGAAAGAACTAAATAAGGTTAATATTAGTAAATCTCCTGGACCGGATAAAATACATCCTCGGGTACTTAGGGAGCTAAGTTCAGTTTTATCTAGGCCATTGTTTCTTATTTTTGCTGATTCCCTCATGTCCGGTGGTGTGCCTCTGGATTGGAAAAAGGCTGATGTTATTCCAATATTCAAAAAGGGTAGTCGTTCACAGCCGGGTAATTACAGGCCTGTAAGTTTAACTTCAGTGGTGGGGAAGATCCTGGAAAGTTTAATAAGGGATCATGTTCTAGAGTATGTTTCAAGGACTGACATTATAAGTAGTAACCAGCATGGATTTAGGAGGAATAGATCTTGTCAAACTAACTTGCTTGGCTTTTATGAGGAAGTAAGTAGAAATTTAGACTCTGGTATAGCAGTAGATGTAGTTTACTTGGATTTTGCAAAGGCTTTTGATACAGTCCCCCATAGTCGAATAATGAATAAGGTCTGTTGGTCTGGGGAGTCACATTTGTACATGGATAGAAAATTGGTTAAAGAATAGGATGCAGAGAGTAGTTGTTAATGGGGCTTCATCATTATGGACTAAAGTGCTAAGTGGGGTGCCACAGGGTTCTGTGTTGGGGCCGCTTCTATTTAATCTATTTATTAATGATTTGGAAGTGGGTATTGTCAGCAAGGTTTCTGTTTGCTGACGACACAAAACTTTGTCGACCATTAAAAACTTCAGAGGATGTGCAATCGTTGCAAGGGGATCTAGATAGATTATCACATTGGGCTGCTAAGTGGCAGATGAAATTCAATGTTGATAAATGTAAGGTGATGCATTTTGGACTTAAAAATACTTGTGCTACTTATACTATAAATGGCTCTGTGTTAAGTGAATCCCTGTTGGAAAGGGATCTTGGAGTTTTGGTGGATAACAAACTTAAAGGTAGCAAGCAGTGCCAGGCGGCAACAGCCAGAGCCAGCATGGTATTGTCTTGTATAAAGCGAGGTATGGATTCAAGGGAGGAAAATGTAATTCTCCCTCTTTACAAAGCATTGGTAAGGCCTCATTTGGAATATGCAGTGCAATTTTGGAATCCTGTGTACAAAAAGGACATGTTTGAAATGGAAAGGGTTCAGAGAAGGGCAACTAAATTAATAAGGGGATTGGGGGAGCTTGAATATGAAGAGAGACTGGAAAAGTTACAATTATGTACGCTGGAGAAAAGGCGCTTGCGTGGGGATATGATTACTGTGTATAAATACATTAACGGGCCATACAATAAACTATCTGGGGCATTGTTCACCAAGAGAACATGTCAAAGGACACGAGGACATCCCTTAAGACTTGAAGAAAAAAGGTTTAGGCTTCAAGCTCGGAAAGGGTTTTTCACTGTGAGAACGGTAAGGCTATGGAACTGTCTTCCAGTGGACGTTGTAATGGCAGGTTCATTGGTCAGTTTCAAAAAAAAGCTGGATGAGTTTCTGCAAACAAGGAATGTTGCAAGTTACTGGTATTGATACATAAAGTAGAGTTGATCCAGGGAAATTTCCGATTGCCACTTGGAGTCAGGAAGGAATTTTTTCCCCCTTCATAAATTTGGTGGGGGTTTTTTGCCTTCCTCTGGATCAACAGTTAGGCAGGAAATGAGGATATTGCTAGATGGGTTGGACTGGATGGACGTATGTCTTTATTCAACCTCAAATACTATACTATACTATCATAGCATATGATAAAGGCACCTTCACCATTAAAGGATCATACTGCTGCGCATCCCAGAATGTTGTTTATATGATCCAATGTAACAAGTGTCCCAGTGCAGGTTATATTGGGGAAACGGGACAAGAATTATGCTAGAGAATGAGCAACAACAGACAAACTATACTGTAAATATTCATGAAAATAAACCCAACTGCCAGGATAACAAGACCACCTTCACACCAGTCGGACACCATTTCACACTTCCTAATCATTCTGATATGGACCTCTCAATATTAATACTTAAAAGGCCAAGTTAAAAACCTTTGAACGATCCTTTTATTTATCACTAAACAAACTGGTCTAAATAAGGACATGGGATTCTTCAGTCACTATCACTTACTTTAATGATGTGCTGTACCCTGTGTTATTTAGTACTGCTTGACCTGAGGAAGATAGAAATTTATCCCTCGAAAGCTTGTCTGTAAAAATGAACTGTTAGGGCACGGCCACACTGCAACGCAAACGCATGCGATTTCATGTGAGATTTTTTTGCGTTTGCACTTGTGATTTCTTCAATAAGTATAGGAAAACGCATGCGATTGCGATTAAAAATGAAGAATGCAAAACGCAATCGCACCGAAAAACGTGCGTTTTTTTGAGTTGCGGCGTTTTCAATGTTTTTGTAAAAACACAAGCGCAAAAAAAAGCGCAGCAGTGTGGCCTAGCCCTTAGTCCATATTAAAAAGGTATCGCCTTATACTACAGTACTCATCACAGGAAGGTAGGAAAGCTTATTCCTACCTCCCTGTGTGCAATGGAAATAGACTGCTGAAGCTCTAAACTTACACGTTAGTGCCGCGCACACTGTTCTAACAGCATAGCAACAGCCTAACGTCCCTCTCATCTTTCCCTATGGGCACACATGCGCAAAAGTTGGGAGATTTTAGGACAGTCCACTGATTAGCTGTTAGAACTAGAGAGCACAGCACTTGCAGGTAAGTGTAGAGCAGCGGTCTTCTTCATTACACAAAGGGAGATAGGCATAAGCTCTCCTAACATTCTGTAAATTATAAATCCACTTGCAAACTACTTTAAGGGGAACTGTGGTCCAAATATGACTAAGTAAATTGATAGGAATTGCAATTTACTTTCATTGTTTATTTTGTATAGTTTTTAAGATATTTACATTTTTGTGTGTGATATGGCAGCAGTATCACCAGGTCCCCTGCACTTCCCATGCCTTAAAGGGTATGTACACTGCCAATTTTTTTTTTTTTTTTTTTTTAAATTGCCCATTAGTGGAAACTATAATTCATTCTAACTATCACTATCATTTTTTTGTTAATCTGTCCCCTATTTCTTTAGATACCCAATCTGAAACAACATACATTTCAGCATTTCTGTAAGAAGTTTTGCTGTAGCTGGAATGGTTTGACAGTTGTGTGCTGTACACTGTATGCAGTATTGACAGTTGGTATGGGGGAAAATAGTCAGGTCAGTGGTCAGAGCCTGAGCAAAAAAAGTACTTTATTGAAGGCATATAGCAACACACACACACACACACACACACACACACCTCAAAGTGCTACTTGCACAGATTTATTTATAGATTTAAGAGGAGGCAAAGTAATTTTTTCAGTATACATACATTTTAAGCTGGGTACACGCCATACAATAATTTGCCCCGACTTTCAATTCAGTGTATTGGTTGGTCGGACTGAAATATGGATGGTTTCTTCGGATGGTTGCGACCCTTCTTATCAGACCAATGAACTATCGTGCCTGAAACTCATGACCGATTGTGTGGTCCTCTATGGGTGGGACTCGGGTGAGTGACTGGGTGAAGTTTTGGTGGATGTGAGTGGGTCACCTGTCAGTGACTGGACAATGGGAGGTATGAAGTTGCTGGCTCCTAACTTTTTGGAGCTAGCTCTTAAATATTTGGAGAATTTGTCCAGTCGAGATCTAGTGATCGTAATCCACATATACAGAGAGGTATACATACACAAGGTTTTATCCATAAATGTGGCTTTGAGATCACCAAATACAAACTGTTTATTATTGATCATGAGCATTAAGCTGGGTATACACCATGTGATTTGTTCATTCTGACCAATCATTACCCACTAGCAGGCGCAACATAGCACTGTCAGTTGGGGAAAAAGTAGTCTAGACAGTTCCCATTGCGTCCGATTGCCTGAACGAACAGTCGGACAGCGGTCGCACGAAAAAACAACAACAAAAAAACATCCAATATTTCTGGCCGATCGACAGATACACTGAAATGTCCGTTGGTCAGCCCAAAATATTGTATGTGTGTACCCAGCCTTATTCAATAAGTAGTGCAATATTTTGTTTATTTTCTTTTTTTTTTTGTAAATTTGTCAGATGGCTCCTTTTTACTGGTCTACTACAGTTAGAAAAAAAACACATGATAAAATTAAATTGGTTGCCGATTAGGAAAATGTTGCATCTCTTGAATAAGGCCCTATATATGTTAAAAAAGCTAAAAATCAGGAAATCTGGGATGCAAAATTATTAAATGCATTATTCTATAAAATTTTAAATTGGTCTTATGGATGGCTTATGGGAGATGAACCCCATGTTCATTACATAAATCAACCAACAGCCACAGCAAAGTATAAGGTGAGATACAGCTTGTTTTATGCTGTTTGTTGGGTAAATTTAATCTGGTGACTTTAGTTCCCCTTTAAGGCATATCGCAATAGTAGCATTCAGAATTAAATAGCATGCTCGATCAGTTCAACTTACCATTAAAAGGATCCCATAAAAGGATTATGGGTTACTTATTACATTTAGATACATTTCCCCAATCTAACATTGTCATTACCTTATCAATGGGGGAACTAAAATCCAAAAGAACATACCAAATCCCCAGAACAAGGCTGGACAAATCCCGGTCGCCAGGCCGACTAAGAAATGCACCCTGGTGACTGAAAAAAAACTTAGTGGAGCAATTAAGGGGGCCAATCTGGGAGTTGAGCAGGCAATTCGATTACCTCTGCCATTTGGTTGCATTCCGGCTGTTGCGAGAGGCAGTTACAGTGTCTGGAGTGGCTGGGGTCCTGCTGTGCATTTCAATGGGGTGGACTTGTGTATTGCCTAGTGCCGGTTATGCGCGACGCGGGAGTAGCGCGCATTTGGAAAGGGGTGAATGGGACTTTTGTGTGGCGGCTTCATTTACCTAATAAAGGGGATATAAAATATGCAGAGTGCATACAAGTAACAGGGAGGCATAATTCGCTGACCTGGGACACTTGGAGTAGTACATTGCTGGGGAGTCTGTCACTGCTGTATTACCAAGATAGGAAGATCAGCAAAAGGTTAAGGACCAGGAAGGAGCAGTCAGAAATCCACAAGAATCAGAGTGGATCTGCGAAGACTGAACCTGTGACCCATTTCAACTTATTTTTATGCGAGTATCATCTGCAATATGCCTCTCTTCCTTATACTGATTGTTTAGTACCCTTTGTGCATAAAACCTTCGGTCCTTTTGCTTTCTTACTATTCAGTGTTTTTGGTGGTTTGAAAGGGTTTATTATTTGGTTATGGTTGTATATTGGCTTTTATTTGAATTATTATTTTGGGTTATGGTTGTATATTGGCTTTAATTTGAATTATTATAGTTTTGGGTTATGGCTGCATATTGGCTTTTATTTGAATTATTATTGTTTCGGGTTAGGTTTGTATATTAGCTTTTATTTGAATTATTATTGTTTTGGTTATGGCTGTTTATTCGGTGTATATATCAGTGAGGTCAGCCTGAATCTGGGATCTCCCTGGCTGTGTCTGGTGGTGGGTCTACGTTACACTTGTTACTGTTTATGACAATAACCTGAACATTCAGTTAGTGTAATGTGGGGTTAGTAAAGTATCCTTCCCCTTACACAGTTTGTCTCTGATTAGAAGGATTGCTGTTGACTAACTTGAATGTACCAGTCACTGTGGGCAAACTTGAATGTACCAGTCACTGTGGGCAAACTTGAATGTACCAGTCACTGTAAGTACCGTGGGTTGTTGTTGTCGCTGCTGCCTGATGTTTTTTTTTATACCTTATCCTTACCTTAAGCCTAGTGCCTGGGGTGGGCTGTTGATGCTGCCTGACTTATGTTAAATCAGGGATAGGCAACCAGTTGATCTCCAGACTCCCAGCATGCCCCGAGTACTTACAGAGAAAATAGTCAGGTCGGTGGTCAGAGCCAAAAAAGTACTTTATTGAAGGCATGTAGCAACACAAACACCTCAGAATAAGTGCTACTTACATGTATTTATTCATAGATTAAGATGACGCAGTCATTTTTTCAGTATACATACACTTTAAGCTCCGCCCATCTGAAAATTCCTTGGCTTTCTCCTGCACAGAACTCACAGGCATTACTGTTTGTGGCTCAAGCAAAAGAGTGCATGGAACTCACAGGCATTACTGTTTGAGCTCAAGCAGTAACATCCAACAAACCATTAACAAGATGTCAGCAACTTTCAAGGCACAATGGTAGGCTCTGGAGAGGCATAGGTAAAAAAAAAAAAAAAATGGCAACAGTATTTTTAAAGCGGCAGCTTCCAACTGAACATAACTTTATTTTACAGTGCTCTTATCCTTTAAAGGGTATGTCCACCCTATATTCTATTTTTTAATATAGCCTTCCCCCTGGTCCCCCAGCCCCAACCGCATGATTTTTACTTTTAGAAAGATCCCCAAACTCTTACTTACCTCCCTTCTTTCCTTCGCCGCGCTGCCGGCCCTCTGCTTGCGAGAATGCAAGCAGAGGGGCGGGACCGGCAGTCGTGTCTGTGATTGGCTGAGCGGCAGCCAATCACGGACGTGGCTGCCGGTCATTCAGTGCAGCGGAGGAAAGAGGGGAGGTAAGTAAGTTTGGGGAGCTTTCTAAAAATAAAAATTATGCAGTTGGGGCTGGGAGACCAGGGGGATTGCTATATTAAAGGGAATTTACACTAGGGGGAGGGAATCTGGAGAGGGAGGGGGAGAAAGGCTGCAGTACACATGCCAAACTTCTCCCAGAGGCCAGGTAGGAGGCAGAGTCCTATATGGACTCTGCTATCCTCCTGGTGGGCAGTTTTTGGGACTTGGGGGGGGGGGGCTACAGGAGAACCATTTGGAGCTGGGATGTGAGGTAAGGATTACACTACACTACATGATGGGGCCAGTAGTTGGGGGATTATAGTTTTGGGGGTGGACATGCCCTTTAAGCCAAGCTCTTACTCATTCCTCACCCTTAAGCAAAATCTGTTTGCAACATTGTAGCAAGTTGAGTGAGCAGAGTTCAGTGCACTCTACTCTCACTTTGCTGGCTACAATGTTGCAAACTGAAGTTGCTGAAAGGGGAGGAAGAAGAGCTCAGTTAAAAGAACAGAGAGGAGTTCTAAACAGGAAAAAAAAAAAAAGGATGTTCGATTTTTAACACAAGAAACTGTCCCAACAAAGTTAAAGGACAACTAAAGCCACAGAACAACACTGAACCAGAAGGCAGAACACCTTGATATAAAACCAGTAATCTGTCTCTTACCCCTTTTGATACAGTGCTGGGAAATTTACCTAAATAACATATAGTCTGTGCTTTAATTCACAGAATTCTAGTATCAGAGTTTGATCAACGACCATTATGTTCTGCACATGCTTAGTCCTTACCTATGGCAAAAACTAGTTACAGTTGGTCACACCCATTTATAATCTCTAGCCAATCCTTTTACAGGACAGATAAAGCAAGGAATCATGTGACTGAGGTCGGGAGGTGAGGTCTGACACTGCACATACACAGATACTTCATCCAGTTCTTAAAGGGCAACTATAGTGAAAAAAAAACTTTGTCTGTATACAATGTATAGATCACTTAGTATAAGCTGCCTTACTTTCATGTTTCTGTGTGGCTTCATTTCTTCACACTGGCAGAAGTTTGTACCAAGCTGTGTAGTCCCCCTCCCCTCTCTGTCTACTCCCCCTCAAGCAGTGACGGGCTGTATACAGAGTCCGAGCTTTGTCAGTTGAAAGGACTTTAAATGAAGTGCTGACATCCTGTTGACCCCTCCCTTCCAGAGCTAGACTGCAAGCAATCAAAGTGTGGAATAAAGTAGCAATATGCTGAAGGGAGGGGCAGAGGGGGAGAGAGGACAAGTGGTGCTGAGATTCTTTACAAGTAAGTTACTGAACTCTCCCTGTTCTCTAACTTTGCTAATTGTTATTTACTTTTTACCTAAAGTTCATATCTCTCCCCTGCTTAGCTGAGATCATAATCACTGAAGAGAGTCAGTGTAACAGCAGCTTGTAGTGAGAGACCTTCACAAACACAGTGACACTGCTTGTTGTCCTGTTACATTTCAGTTGCTTTAGTCTATATATTTCATACTTTGCACTGTGTGTCTTGTTTGGTATATAGTCTGTATTACTGTATTATATATACTGTATTAGTGTTCCATTTGAGTCACTGGTTTTGTATGTATATAAGATATTTTTTTGGGGGGGAGGGGCTGTTTTATAGTGTGTTATGCTCATATTACTGGGTTAATGGTTTAATGATTGTGTTTAGCACTACAGCATTTGACTATATGTTGCACATTGTACATATAGTGTGGGTGAGAGTGTGTGACAGTACTGCATGGGAGCATTGGATTGTGTGGGTGTGTGCCTTTGAGTGACAGATGAGGTGTAGCAGCTCCTACAAATCACAGCATATTCAAAGGCTTATATCTCGGTGGATGGGATGACTTATAGGATACATTAGAAGAAATTAAAAAAAAACAATTTTCTCACTATAATTGCCCTTTAACAGGATTACATTTACTTTAATACAATTTACTGAAGTCATATTATATAGCTTATTGGCGTTTTTAGAGGGGGGTTGTTTTCAGATTCTGGTGTATAAAAAATTGGGTTTAGTTCTCCTTTAATGTTAATATAGTGCATCCAGAAAAAATTCACTTTTTCACTCCAAAATTTATGTTACAGCATTATACCAAAATGGATTAAAGGGCAACTGTGGTCTCAAATCAAGTTAGGGTTAAATGAGAGCCTGCAGTATTTCCTTTACAATCACATTTCTGGCTGAAGCCTGTGAGAAATTACATTGGGGTGGGGTGAATGTTCAAACTTCCTGCTTCCAGTAGGTTGAGTGACATCACCTGACCTCTGCCCCGTCCATCTGCCCCGGGGGAGAAGCATGCTCAGTTAAGACTTAATGCTGGAGAAATCAGGAAGTACCTGGGTAAAAATTGACAGTTGAGATGTGGAGCCTACTAATGCAGGCAGATGCTGATCACATGACTACAAACTTGTCACACGGCTGAAAGCAGGAAGTAATATTGCTGAACCTTTCCAGCAATAACTTCTCACAAATTGTATCTAGAGATGTGATTAAGGTTTTATTTTGAAGGTAAGATGGAAGGCTTTTTATATAATCCCTACTAGTTTGGAAGAATTCGAGACCACAGTTACTCTTAAAATTAAATTTTTCCCCTCCGAATTCTACCCACAACACCCTATAATGACAAAGTGAAAAAAGTTTACTTTAAGTTTTGGTAAATTAATTAAATATAAAAAAACCCCGAGGCATTACATGTACTCTTAAGTTTTCACTGCCTTTGCTCAATACTTCGTAAATCCACCTTTGGCAGCAATTACAACCTCAAGTCTTTTTAAATATGATACCACAAGCTTGGCACATCTACCCTTGGGCATATTTCCCCATTCCGTTTGCATCCCCACTCAAGCTCCATCAGGGTGGATGGGAAGCATCTGTGCACAGCCATTTTAAGATCTATCCAGAGATGTTGAATCTGATTCAACCGTCGCCCCAGTCTGAGTTAAATAGAGCTCTGGAGCAATCCAGGGTGTGTGTGTACATTGCTGCAGTCGTGTTTCCCTTTATCCTGACTAGTCTCCCAGTTCCTGCTGCTGAAAAAACATGCCAAAAGCATGATGCTACCACCTCCATTCATCACTGTAGGGATGGTATTGGCCTGGTGATGAGTGGTGCCCAGTTTCATCCAAATGTGATGGCTGGCATTCAATCGTTATCATACCAGAGAATTTTGTTTTGAGTGTCCTTCGGGGTGCCTTTCGACAAATTCCAGGCAGGATGCCATGTGCCTTTTACTAAGTAGTGGCTTCTGTTTGTCCATTCTACCATACAGGCCTGATTTGTTTATTGCTGCAGAGATGGCTGCCCCACTAAAAGGTTCTCCCCTCTTCACAGAGAACCTTTGACACAGTGACCATCGGGTTCTTGTTGCCCCCCTGACTAAGGCCCTTCTCCCCCGATTGCTCAGTTTAAATGGTAGGCCAGCTCTAGGAAGAGTCCTGGTGGTTACTTCTTCCACTTAGGGATGATGGAGGCCACTGTGCTCATTGGAACCTTCAAAGCATTAGAAATTTTCCAGTAACCTTCCCCCATTTTTGTGACTTTAGACAATTCTGTCTCGGGTCTAACAATTCTTTTTTCATTCTTGATTTGTGCTCTGACATGAACTGTCAAATGTGGGACCTTATATAAGTAGACAGGTGTGTGCCTTTCCAAATCATGTCCAATGAATTGAATTTAACACAGCTGCAGAAACATCAAGGATGATCAGGGGAAACCGGATGCACATAAGCTCAATTTTTAGCTTCATGGCAAAGGCAGTGAATACTTATGTACATGTGATTTCTCATTTTATTTTCTAATTAATTAGCCAAAACATCAAGTAAACTTTTTTAACTTTATTATGGGGTGTTGTGTGTATAATTCTGAGGAAAAAATGAATTTAATCCATTTTGGAATAAGGCTGTAACATAACAAAATGTGGGAAAAGTGATGTCAATATGCTACATCTTGGCAAAGGAACATGACTGGTTCAAGAGAGGTGTCAAGGAGGCAATTTATGTGAAAAAGAAACCAAGGACAAATTCAACACCAACTGTCTGCCATGTACAATGCTGTTTTGACACCCTTAACCTGGGCGGTTTTGATAACACCCCTCAGCCTCAATGCACCCACACCTTGCATTCAAGGCTGTCATATGCTAATTGGGACTTTCCAGGGTACTTAAATGCTACATTGTAACTTAATGTAAACCACATTCCAAACCCAAAAGAGAGATTTAAGTAACCTGAAATGCTGCTTAATGTTCTGTTACCCCTCCCTCCTTGTTACGTTCCCCCCCCCCCCAAGTTTCTAGCCACATCTTTTAAGTATGATCTTGTAAATGAGCTTGTAGAAGAGGCAGAAACCATTTAAGAGACACAGGAACGGAAAGAAATCCTTTTCCTTACAGGTTAGCCCTCTTATAGATAGAGCAGTAATGCCCAACCAAGTTTTTTTGCAGACCCGCAGTAGGTCTCCACTTTGATGTACCTAGGATAAAGAACTAAAAGGTAGAACCTAGCCCATAAGAGTAGGAGACACATACCATAACATTCAGTCATTCCAGTCCACCCCGTCACAACTCACAGTGCTAGCAGGAAACACCGCCCTTTATACTGCTGTAGGTTTGAATAGAAGCATGATCCTGGGGTAATTTTAAAAATAGAAGTGTGCTCTGTTTAATAAAGGGCACTTGTGTGCAGACCACCGTTAATACAGGGTTGATAATTCTGCTGCCACTAAAGGAGGTAATGAAAATATGGTTAAACATCCACTCGTAACGAACTACTGTAATCTGAAATTTTTATAATGAAAGCACAACCCCCTCAAAAAAACACACCAATAAACCGTTATTTACTACCCCAGTAAATAGCATTAAAAGGCATGTCCACCCGCCCAGAACCCAGTATCCATTTTACTTTTAGCACACTTACATTTAGCAAAGCTGCTCCCAGTGTAAAGACAGTCAAAAAGTTCTTATTGTTAAAAATGGTGCTAATTTTCCCCAAACCAATCAGATTTTAGCTTTCAAATGTTAAATAAGATCTGATTGGTTGACTGAATCTAAAAGATCCTGAAAGAAGAAGAAAAAAAAAAAAACACCAAACAGAACACCCGTACTACCCGACACACCAGAAGGTTAAAGGACAATTATACTCACCTTCCCTCCGCTACTCTTCCTTAGTCAGTACTTTCTACCAAGGGTGAGGACCTGAACTGCTAGGTCCTCACCCCTGGGTTTGCTTAACTTGTGGCACATACTTAGTAACACTCTGCTCCAGTAGGCTCCGCCCCCTACTCGACGAGGCCAATAGGAAGACACGCTCGTTGCAGAAAGTACTGACTAAGGAAGAGGAGCGGAGGGAAGGTGAGTATAATTGTCCTTTAAGTACACACCGCATTCACAATGTCATCACCAAAAAGAGCCCAAGACTCGGCCTCAAAACTTGAAAAGTTCTGACGCCAAGATGGCGACAACCAAGCCGCACCACAGGAAGACGCGCCTCTGACAGGGAAGCTGGACGAGGTCAAAATAGACATCTCCTTGCTGAGACAGGACTTCCACAGCCTCCGGAACAAGGTAAGTGGCCGAGACCCGCCTGAACAAGGTGGAAGACCGTGTGTCCCCTCTCCGGCACCGAATGGAGAACTACGAGGCAACACCCCAATCTATACAACAACTCCAAGAGGATTTAGAATATCGGCATCGCCGCAGCAATATATGGTTGGTGGGTTTGCCCGAGGGGGCTGAGGGGCGTGCCGGTAAAATTCCTCGAGGAACTGCTCCTAACCACGTACGGCAGGGACAAATTCATCTCCACTTTTGCAGTCGAGCGAGCCCACTGCATCTCCCTAAACCTGCACCCCCCCCCCCCCTTCATTGCCAAAATGCTGAACTATAGAGACATGGTGTTGCGCCTAACCAGAGAGGCTGGCAACATCCTACTACAAAATGCTAAAATCTCAATATATCCCAACTTCTCGACAGAAGTACAACATCAAAGATCCAAGTTCACAGACGAGAAGCAACGCCTGAGACAGAGAAACATGAAATATGCAATGCTATTTCTCGCATGCCTCCGAGTTGTACACGGTGACAAGACCCACTTCTTTACAGCACCAGAACAAGCAGCAGCCTGGTTGGATACACAGGGAAGCCGGGAACCAGAAACACACCACTGATACCACCAACGAGGACAACCACCATCCACAGAAATTCTACAAGACTAACCTACATAGCGGTACAGTATGAACAACCATTACCCTTGGGAGGGGAACCCCCTCCCTGTATTTACCTTACCCCCCCCCCCCACACTTAAAAAGACCGTACCCCCCCCTTTTTTTAACTGCTGACCTATATTTTTATATATATATATATATATATAAAAATATGCAAAACTACCAATCTTACTCTTAACTTTGAGGTATCCCAGTAACCCCAATATATACCCCCACCACCACCCCCACCGAACCCAACCTCAGCTGGGAACAAACCACCAGAACTTCTCCTAAACATCACCCTACAAAGTAACTATTGGCCTTATAAAATCATTGGGCCTGACTACACCCCACATCAGACCAGGTTTCAGCGGAAAAAACAAGCCGTCCCCACAAGAAAATAAACTTCTGTATACCCTCCCACAAAGGGAAAGTTAACTTACATAACAAAGTTTTATCTAATGGTTAAGGGAAATATGCTCTCGCCCACTTAGTGGTGTAGAGCCGGGTTTAATGTAAATAGCTTATCAAAGTTCTCTATACACGGTCAATATTGAAAAATCTGTAACTGTTTTATGTATACCCTGCCCTGCTTGATTCAGTCTCACTTCCAAACCCAAAACAATGACCAACAACCAAAAACTTAAAATACTCACATGGATTGTGAGAGGGCTCCAAAACAAAGTTAAAAGTTCGGTAATACTCAATTATGTCAAAAAAACTAAAAACAAACATCATAATCCTCCTAGAAACACACCTGGAAGGTAAACAACAAAGTGCCCTTAAGAGACCCTGGATAGGCTGGGCATATCATTCCCAGTTTACCTCCACATCAAGAGGAGTAGCCATCCTTGTAACTAAATCGGTCCAATTTGAACTGGTGGATCTGAGACTGGATCAGAGGGGAACATATGTCTTCCTGAATGCTAGAGTACAGTCAAAACCTATCCTTTTGCTTGCACATTAAATCCCAACCCCCTTCACAATGTCTTCATTACAAGCAGGAATCCAATACCTAGCACAACATCCAGGCATCCCCTCACTCTGGTTGGGGGACTTTTAACACAGTCCTAAACATCACGCAAGACGGCTTACACCCAGTCAAATGGACCCCACCACCAAACTCAACAGCTAGATTCGGCAGGCTTATAGGGACCCTTGGACTGATCGATGTCTGGAGATACCTTAATCCCGAGCGTATAGTTCTCATGCTTCTCTGCCTCATACTCATACCATACACAAATGCAGAATCTACATGATATTAGCCAATTCAAGACTACTGCCCACCCTGGTCCAAGCCAAATATGCCCCCCATATACTGTCAGACCACGCTCCATGTTGGGCCGAATTCACATGGTCCCTAGATTCACCAATGCGCCACTGGCGCCTAAACCCCTTCTGGCTGACACTCCTACCAGAGGAAAGCGGACAGGCGGAGGAATGGACAACCTTTTTTAACAATTATGAACCCACAGCAAACCCAATAATCGTGTAGGAGACATTTAAGAAACACTCGCGCATGGTTCTATCTTCCGTCATCAATATCCTAAAACACAGATCCACTGCTGCTGAACAAACAGCCCAGACTGCATTGACGAAAGCCCAAGTAGACTTCGTCAATAACCCCAGCCGAGAACAAGCAGAGGCACTAAAGGTACAATCTAGACTAACAGATAACATATATGAAGTAAAAGCCCACAAAAAGATACTATTCCAAAAACAAAGATACTACGAGTTGGGGGAAAAATGTGGACGTCTATTGGCATACATGGCCAATCACAAACGTAAACCCCCTGTAGTGGTCACAATTGCAGGCCCAGATGGGAGGAAGCTCTCGGGACCCCCGGAGGTAGTTGAACTCTTTCCCCGATATTAAGCATTATATGCATTCTTAACTATGTACCCATCACTAGAACTCCCCACCCTTCTCGAACAGACAACACTCCACCGATTGTCCAACACCGAATGCCAGATAATGGAACAGCCCATTACTGAACCAGAGATTAGACAAACAATTTCTCTCCTGGCCAGAAACAAAACCCCAGGGACAGATGGGCTCCCCACAGTGCTTTATATAAAATACATAGACATTCTATCCTCAAAACATTTAAACCTATATAACTACATGTTTGATACAGCAACCCTACCCGACTCCATGTCGGAAGCACTTATAGTGCTCATCCTTAAACCGGGTAAGGACCCTGAACTCCCTGAATCGTACCGCCCCATCTCTCTACTACAGGTAGATATAAAAATTCTCGCAAAACTACTCTCCCTACAACTAAACAAAGTAATCAAATCCCTCATCCACACTGACCAATCCGGGTTCATCCCCGGGAAAAATACAGCAACAAAAGATTCATGTATGGTCCAGACTACCCCTTGGGGTTGCGGGGCGAGTGGGCATAATAAAGATGATTCTGCTACCGAAAATATTGTATGTACTGTGGCACTCACCGATCCTAGTTCCCCTAAATTATTTCAAAATACGAGACTCCCTCCTCAGACCATTCGTATGGGGATCTGGAAGACGTAAATTGAACTGGTCAATATTGCAACCATCCACAGATTTAGGAGGACTAGCCCTCCCTAACTTTAGACATTACTACATCGCCTTACAATTGTTGCATCTACATGTATGGTCTCAAGACAACCCCGAATGATTCTTAAAGAGAACTAAACCCAAAATACAAAGGCAGCTCCACAGACTCTATAACTGTCACTTAGTAAAACCATTTGTTCATCACCTCTGAATTCGATTCTTAGTGTAGAAATAATTTATAGAACATTTCTGAGTACTGGCAATCTATGATGTCTCGGCTGGTTTCTAGTGTTGCCTCTTCCTGGTGGTCCAGGTACCAAAACCCCTTCTGCACATGTGAACTAGCTACCTTGTGTTTGTTTCCCACTCCCCTTATGCTAAGCTGCATGTAACAGTTAAAGGGCAAGTCCAGCCCCAAAATGAAAACTTAAATACAGGTAAATCACTCTCCAAAACCCTAAACGGTAAGTTTCAAATCTGAAATATATAAGTCTAACCTGAAATCCTGCACAATGTCCTGTTTCTGCTTCCTGGTTCTTCCAGTTAGCAACTGTCAGTTATGGATTTGACAGTTGACATCACAGCTAATGACTGAATGTTAATCCCCTATCTGCCTCTTCTGAGCATGCCCAGGCTCAGTACAGGTTTCTAAATTGCTCAGTTTCCATGAGGCCTCCAGAAGCATAGCAGGCATACAGTAATGAATTCATAGGACAAACTATGATATATCAATATATTTTAAAGAGGCCATTCTTTCTAAAAGATGTTCTTATGAGGGTGGAGTTGTCCTTTAACTTAAGAGTCTCCACCTGCCAGTGTCTCCCAGCCAATCATCAGAGATAGCAGTGAATATTATTAGCAGATTTTCTTGTTAAAACAGAGTGGGGGAAATTGTTAACCCTTTACAAATATATGAATTTAGGAAGCAGCTTGTTAACCCTTTATATTTGTGAGCATTTCTGCAAGAGACTGTCAGGCTAATTTACCCAGGCTCGCTAAGCAGATATATGGAGTTAAAGTCGTGCTAGCCGTTTCGCTACCGGTTAGCGCGACTAACTCCATATTACCGATGCAGGGGTTATGCAAAAATCACCTGCATTGCATGTAGTGGGGCTGGTCCAATAGGCTATTACATGCCTGCACTCCCTAGTAGTAGCCCTAAGAGTTTGAGTCTTAAAGGGAAAGGTGGCAACCCCAGTAGAATTGAACTGACCACTTTACAAGGTACACTTACAGTATAAAAACAAAACAGTTCAGAGCTGCATGTGCAGCATATTGACTTGAACATGGTCTTAGCACAGCTCTGTGCAATGCATTTTGCAGGCCACCTTTGATTTTAAGACACAAACACGTATTAAATCAACATGCTGCAGTGCTTAGTACCATTGCATTAAATACAAACTGTATCAGCCTGCTTCATACTTCTAAAGAAAATACTAAAAACCTTTTGTTATGCAGATATTATCAGGCCTATGTAATAAAAGCTCTTAAAATTTGATTGGTTGGGGCAAAGTTTGCATCATTTTTAATGATAAGAACCTTTTATACATAGGCCTGTATATGTGTTCAGGTCTTAAAGGCAAAGGGGGTAACCCTAGTTGGAAGAGGGTTTTGGTTTATGCAAAATTTCCACAGGCAGCCCACCTGCTGCATTAATTTTATATAACATGTATAACATGTTCCCTCTAACAGTACCCCTTTAATTGGCATTCCCTCCAATAATTCTTATTAATATGTACATTTATAGAAACAACATGGTGCAGAGCTGCAAGTGGCATACCCTCCAAAATTCCCCTTTAATACGTACTTATAGAACATGGTGCAGTGCTGCAGGTGGAGGATAATATAATGACCCTGATCTTAGCACAGCTCTGTGCAATGCATTTCTCTGTGTAATGCATTTCTTAGCTTAGCTCTGTACTACAGAAATAAAAACACACCCTTCCTACCCTCCAACATTCCCTTTAAAATGGTACACTGATGAGAAATGCATTGCACAGAGATGGTGCGAAGATCAGGTTCACTTCACTACCCTCCCCCTACAATTCTGCACCATGTGGTTTCTATAAAAACACACTACCTACCCTCTAACATTCCCTTTAAAAAAGGTACACTGATGAGAAATGCATTGTACAGAGCTGTGCTAAGATCAGGTTCACTTTACTATACTCCCCCTACTGTTCTACACCATGTGGTTTCTATAAATAAACACACTCTACCTACCCTCCAACATAC
Source organism: Hymenochirus boettgeri (assembly GCA_019447015.1). NCBI lineage: Eukaryota > Metazoa > Chordata > Amphibia > Anura > Pipidae > Hymenochirus > Hymenochirus boettgeri. Next base: position 265,934,047 of record CM033476.1, read on the forward strand.
CCCTTTAAAGGGACTGTAAACGCCCCTAAACTCCCAAAAATAATTCTGTGCCATTCGTTTCTATTATTCACAGGGAGGTGAGAACGCTTATTCTCACCTCCCTGTGAATAGGACGCTCGGAGGACCTGGAACTTACCTTACCCGCCGCTCCACTCGCAGCCGCTCCTTCACTGAACAGCTGTTCTCTCCCGATCGCGCGCCCTATCTTTCGTATTGGCGCGCATGCGCCTAAGATAGGGTGCGCGGTCGGGACAGAGCGGCTGTCAGTGAAGGAGCGATCATTATGGCGATTGTTAATTTATGATCGCTATCGGAAATCTTGTAAATGTACGATAGCGAACATAAATCTATGACCGCCCGCAAAATATCATTACGGTAGTTTACAGCATGGTGTACTACTACCACGGTCATACAGTAACGAAAACCCGCGCTATCGCAAGTTTTTGAATATGGCCCTCCAACACTTAAACGATACATTGCAGGTGAAACATACAAAGACACAGGTCTGTAACTGTGAATAGTTCAGGTTTATTGCTAAACATGCGTGCTACATGTTTTTGACCCACTTGTCCTTCCTCAAGTGCTTGAGTGGGTCTGAAACATGTAGCACGCATGTTTTACAATAAACTTGCAATATTTCCAGCCACAGACTTGTGTCTTTGTATGTTTCCCCTGCAATTTATTGTTTATATATTGGATTTGGTGGAGTGAAAGCCGTAGGTGAGACATACATTATTTCAGATCCGGACACACTAGATACCCAGACCTATATAAATCACACTACAACACTGCTACTAGGAAAGTGTTAATCAGTCAGCTGCACCACCAATTTGAATATTGATGATTTAATATATTCCTACATCATAGGGGTTAAGAGGTAGGAGTGGAAATGACACGTGCTGAACATGTAATCAAGGTAAAAGTACTGGCAGGCAATGGAAAATGTCAGCTTCAACTTTGGGGAACAAACAGACCCTAAATATTTACAACTAAAGCACGCTTTCCAATGCCAATTCGTAAAACACCCACCGAACCCCTACTAACCCAATTGTTGGAAACCTCCAAACCCCAACATTCGCCAAACTCATCTCTACACTATATACAACAATAACTACCCCGACAGCTGGAATTAGGGCATTGAGAAATAAAAAACATCTTGGGAAAATGACCTAGGCCAAATCACAAATGAGGAATGGGAGGATGCCCTGATGGCACATAAAAAGGCTCCACCCAAAGCCTCAGACAAAGATCTGATTGGTTGGGGCAAAATAACCCCTTATTTTTAATAAGAACTTTTATTGAATCTTCCTGAGTGTTCTCCCTAGGGTTGTTTAGCCGGGCAGCCCACCCATCTTTTTAACGCCACCCGGTTAGAAAATGTTTGAGAGAACACTTATGATTAAATAAACAATTTAGATGTAGGTTTAATAGGTGTGCCAATGGCTCACTAAAAACTCCCCCCAAAACTGTCCAGTCAAGACCTCTTTTAAACAGTATCACGTTTGCAAGATCCCCAAGGCCGCAAAAATGTGGCACAGCAAACCTGCAACGCACTCTGTATATGGGTCACATGTGCTTGTGCTGCCATGTTACAACTAGGTTACCTTTAGATGTTTTAAAACTACAACTCCCTACTTTCTGCAACCAAAGAATTCAGGGAGTTTTAGTTCTCAAACATCTAGTGGGACGAAAGTTAGACATCCCTGACCCATATAATGAGCATGATGCAAGGCTGATCAGTATTCCCATTAGAATATAAAGAAGGCTGTATTGGTTTCAATTAAGTTATACTGCATGTGTTTAAAGGTTATGTCAAACCTTAATATTTTTAGAAAATAATGAATAATAATTTGCTAGTAAAAATAGAGCACATTAAATTTTCCTCCCCACCAACAAATTTTCCCATGCCACCCAGCTGTAAAAAATTGTAAAGAGCCCCACCTTTTTTCCCCCACAATCCATCACCGCTTAGTCCACAACTCTGCTGCACGTGCCCTTTACGTGCACAAGCAACAGCAGCTTGTTAGGTAATAGCTGTCACGTCAATGTCACGGGCGTTACAAACATGTAGCTGGGAGCTGCGGCGATGGATTGTGGGATTGTAAGGCTGGATCGTGGAATTTAAAGTCTGGAAGCATCTTTGCTAAACCGGAACCTGGGTTTTGGGGGGTGTTCTGTTGCATACTAATTTTTTGAAGAGGGGTAGACATGCCCTTTAAAGTGAATAATCCCCTCAAGAACTGGAAAAGGCGACTGTTTATGTACACACACTGTGCGATACTGGAATGAGGCTTTAGATTTCTTTTAAAGGTTATTTTTTACAGTATTTTTTAGCTGTAGATTCTGAGAAATCAGCATTTGAAATAACAGCATTTACAGGGCAAGACCTGTCTTGCCAGAAGCAGAAATTATAGTATGTACCCCATCCCTGACCTCATACTAGGACTGACTGCCTGCCAGCACCGTTTCCGCAAAAATTAAGAGAATCGGCATCTTGCTAGTGCCTAGCTGAAGGCTTAGCTCCGCCCCTCAGATTTCTCCTGCTTACTTCAGCCTCAAATTGTAAGGCTTGTTCATTCTGTGCACATGACGTAGCATGTGTGTGCACGGCAACATGACGTCACGCGCAAACACGCCCACGCACGGAACAAACAGGCCTTACCATTTGGCTGAAGAAAGCAGGAGGAAGCTACAAATCTTGGAGGGACGGAGCTAAGCTTTCGGCTAGGCACAAGCAAGATGTCAGCAACTTGCAAGCTTCAAAGGTAGGCTCTGAAGGGACATAGGAAAAAAAAAAACAATGACAACAAGGTTTAACTTGGCTTTACAGCATACTTATCCTTTAATCAAGGAAGTAAGAGAACTTATTTTTCCTCCCATTTTGGCTGAACATTCTGCTGCAGCACCAGTGAATAAGAGCTCACTGTGAGGCTTAGGGGAGACTCAAAGATAATATAGTCCAAAAGGTGTAAATTTCAATGCCTATAATTTAGGATTTACAGCAGCTAGAGACATACCGTATATACTCGAGTATAAGTCGAATTTTTCAGGCTTTAAAATTAGCCTGAAAACCTAACCTCGACTTATACTCGAGTCAAGTCCTAATTTAGATGCAAATTCTGCAATTACAGATAGTAACCAGTAGGTGGCGCTGTGTTAACCTGCATAGAAAGTTACAGGAGCTGATCTGCCTTTACACTTCCTGCTTCCTGTATTCTGGCTGCTGGACTCACTCAGCACTGTCACTGGAATCTGTAAATCTGAAGGGTCTCCTCAGTTTGGGGCAAAAAACAGCTGCTAGTACAGTGCAAAGGACAGCTTGAAAGTACAACTCTCAGGTGACATTTTTAACTATTGGGGTCAGAGTCCTTAACTATATGGGGGTCAGAGAGTCCTTTACTATATGGGGGTCAGAGAGTCCTTTACTATATGGGGGTCAGAGAGCCCTTTACTATATGGGGGTCAGGAGAATTGTAGATGATGGTAAGCTTAATTAAAAGTTTACTGAACCTTGCCACTCCACATGTTTAGAAACTGAAACTCGCAACAACAAAGCATGCTGGGAGTTGTAGTTTCCAAACATGTGGAGTGCCAAAGAATTGGAGGTTACTGGTACTGGATTTGGCTATTACTGTATGGGATTCATGTATGGGAATTCAGCTGTCCATTTAAAGGGCAACTAAAGCCTAAAAACAACACAGAATCAGAAGGCAGTAGTGGTGATAATTTCTACCCTCGACTTATACTCGAGTCAATCAGTTTTTACAAGTTTCAGGTAAAACTAGGTACCTCGACTTATACTCGAGTATATACGGTAACCATAGGCTTGTTTTTTGCTCTTTTTGATTCTCTTAAAAAGCATGTCCAGACTAAAATAAAGTTAGCTTAGAAATGTTTATCACCCCCCCCACCTAGATTTCACATTATCCATAAGTTTCAAAGATACCCCCTGAAGTCTCTTACCTGACCAGGTCCCTCGCCCCTCCTCCTCTGCGGCTGACAGCTGTTCCACTTCCTGGTTGCGGCTGTCAGTAAAGGCTTAATGTCAATTGCCTGACAGACGTAACTAGGAAGTAAAGCGGCTGTAAGCCCTCTGCTCCTGTTTTTGCTCGAGAAAGCAGGGGGCGGCACGGGACCAGTTTAGGCAAGTCACTTCAGGGTAATCAGTGAAACTTATTGATAATGTGAAACCTAGGTTTGGGACACCACGGTTTTATGGAGACCATGGTTTCCCATTTACTGCATTTTCAATCCCCACTTCTCCAAAATGTGTTTGTTTCTCACAATCTGGCTTGAGTAGTTGGAGAAAGCCGTTTAGTAAAACACTTGTAGGAAAATAAATATTTTTTGTACCCTTAATGTAAAATATTTTCTGCCAAGAACACCAATGCATTGTAAGACTATTACAGTAAGTTGCTGACAGAAAATGGCTTTACCCATGTAGTCTTTAAACAGCCACATGGACATGCACCAATTGCCCATGTCCCCTAATCTCAGCATTTACCAGCTCTATGCAAAGCATGTTCTATACAGACGTCTCCAAACCAATATGGATGCCCCTGATAAGACTTGAAAGCTGTTGTTACCCTGCAGTTTATATTCCAACCAGCATGTGTGTCACAAAGAACAGTCTACCAGGAATAATACTCAGCTCCTTGTACTGTCATTTTGCTTCCATTCTGTTCCGAGTTTCTAAATGTACACTCTGTGTTAGCTCTGGTGGGTTGTTGGACTAATGCTCTAGTTTTAGAAAGATTGATCCATGAGGTTACAAGTTCAAATCCCCACACTTTAATTGTCTTTCTGCCATTCATGCTAAATAGGAAATAAACTAAGATTATTTTTATTTTCTGTATGAAATGCAAAGGAATTTGCAATTGTTAGGGACTGGTGTGTTGGAGAAGGTTTGTAATTGCGAACACACTGAATTGCAAAAAAAGGAGAAGCAGCAAATAATTGGCTGTGACTTGTGGCTCCTACCCAGAAAGATTGGGTTGAAGACTAAAGTTATACCATGTGTGTGTATGTGTGAACATGCCCTTCTAAGTTTAAAAAATTCAATACAGGGTGGACAACAACTCTAGATGCAAGTAGATGGAATGCAGATATGTTAAACCCATAACTCTCCAACCATCGCTGAATTGTTCCATAAAGTTCTAACACAGCATAAAAGACACAGAGAGCAAACTTTCCCAGCCACACAAGTGCTAAAATTCAGGCTCTTTTATGGAACACTAAACATAGAACCCTATAATGTATAAATAGATTTCAGTAGTATTCACAAATGCAGGTCTGTGTGTAACATGGATTTTACATTATATTAAGTGCCTTTTCATTTAAACTATAATAGTCGGGGAGGAAGGAGTATTCCTACCTCCCACTGTGCTCTCAAACTAAATCAGCACTTAAGCTTACAGGCCCCTATTTTCACTAGCAACTTTGCACACCTATGGCGCTCCTGGCTGTCACTCCTTCATACACATAAGCATCTATGTTAAGTCAAAGGAACTGCATTCTGTTGGCAGGAGTGCACATGCAGACTTTATCTACCGAAAGCTAAGTGGAAAAGCCCAATGCTAGCTCAAACTATTCAAACATCTAAAAAAAAAAATCACACACTTAATGAAACAAGGGTCAGCTGTGGTCTGACATTTAGTAGTAAGTTGGGAAGACCAATCAATCTTCACCAGTGAAGAGTACAAGACACACCAGGATTTACCAATAGATCAGATAATTCTAACCAAATATGTTTATAGGTTGAAAATGATCAATCATGTTCAAAAAGTTCTTAGCCATAGTAGCGGTCTGCTGGCACAAAATGTTGGCTAGCATATAAATTAACTTCAAATAACCGGATAACAGCCAAACAAGTGTGCTGAGTCACATGTTATTTCACTTGATCCCCTGATAAACTGGGGAGAAATATATATAGTCTAATAAATTTCTAGACATTAGCTTACTTTTTACTCAGAATGACCCAGGTGTAAAAACCCCGGGCCAGACACTGGTATCATTCCAACTCAGCAAAGTTTCCTTATTACTAACCGCAATCATGCAGTGGTCCGGGTGCAGCCTCCCCCGAACCATTCGTTTGGTCTGTAGTCACAATAAACAGGTAAGTAAGGTATTCCGGCGCACACCAGAAAACGATCCCAGTAGTATAGGAAAAACATGTTTATAGATACAAAGTTACAAAACTGACACAACACAAGATTTGTGTAACTTTGTATCAATAAAGAATCGTGTTTTTACCTATATTGCGGGGATCATTTCCCGGTTTGAGACGGAAAATTCCTTACTTACCCGTTTATTATAAATTAACTTCCTTGCCTATAAAAATTCAGAATTTTAACCCCAGAAAGGAAGGATAGGTCAGAATTGTTTTTAGATTGACAGAGACTGCCCTGACGAACAATGAGGGTTCATTTTGGTTGGTCAGTAGCCATATCTGTCAATCAACATAACCCATGCGATTTAAATTGATTGACCATTCGTTAGGCATGTGCTCGACCACCTAAGGTCGGTCTGCACTAAAATGTGTTTTAACAACCCCACGATAGCTGAAAGTAAATAACAAGGTTACACACAATGTCAAACTACTCAACTCCCGCTGAAGCCTGGGGAACTTTAGGACATTTCTCCCTAAAAGCGGTAACATTGGATTTCCTGTTATCATCGGGTAAAACGTCGATAGGGCGACACTTGTAGTGCCCAGAAACCTTGACTAGCCCCGCTGTGTGTGTGGTTAATGTGGGCTGACTTGGCTTCGGGCCCTGTAACGCACAGAGGACCTGCGGCCTTCCCGCCTCCGTTCACTGGGAGATCCTAGTAACCTTCCCCCTGTCATTGCGCAGTGATAAATAGACACGACACTTACCAGCCTGAACTGGGTGCGGAGGCCGCCAATGGAGGAGAAGCCGCTGCCCCCCCTTTCCTTCCTCAGAGCATTCAGACTGCGGTGACAGGGAGCGTCTCTCGGCCCCGGGTTAACCGACGTCTCATTCCTCTGATATATCCTCCTCCCCCCCACTAAGTTGGGGACCAGAAGGCGCGGTAAATTGATAGGGACTGGGGGGGGGAGTGAATGAGAGTCGGGGCAACAGCAATTGACGGTGAGACTAGACCGACCCGGTTCGCTAGACTAACAACTGCGCTAGCAACACCCCCTGCCTCCTTCTTGCCTGCTCTCCTAATCGCGCCTTGAGAACGCGCTTCAAACCTGGACGCGCGTGCCCGAAAGCGGTTTCTTCGGCGTCATGTGCCGCCTTGACTGTACGTAAGAGACCCGGATGTTGTACTGTCAGTCAGTGCAATGGCAAGAGAAGGAAGCAAAACATTGCATGGTCCGTAGCCAGGTTATTATTAGTTTTATTATTGGATAGGGGACAAACTGCAATATTAGATTACTATTATTATACAATGCAGTATTAACATAATAGAAAATAATGGATTGATGTACTAGAGAATCTTGCAAATGTTGGTTTAAAGGGGAAGTTCAGAGCAAATACATTTATTTTTAAGACAAAAAGAGCAGTATTTTCCCATCCTAATTACCTTACCCTGCACATTCAGCATTTTGTATAAATAAATGCTTTTAAATTACTGACTTTTTTTTTTAAAGGGCATGTCCACCTCTAAAACTAATATTTAACCCGCTACTGACCTCACTGTGTAGTACCATACATCTCTGATCCAAATGGTTCTCCTGCAATGCCTGCCCAAAATACCAGAAAGTGAAGAGCAGAGCTCTCTGAGTCTCTCTGAGCTCTCTGATGCCGGCTGCTTCCTTGTCCTGTAAGAGGTTTCTGGCATGTGTAGGGAAGCCCTCCCTCCATCTGATCCATCTAGGCCTCTTCACCCCCTAACTGTAAAAGCTTTTGCTGTAGTGTAGCCCACCCTCTACTGCCAAGTTTGTTTTATAAAAGAAGCAGCAGAAATGTACTCCTTCGTTTCCTCGTCTCTCTTCATTGACGGCAGCCGCGTCTGATTGGCCGTCTCTCAGCCAATCGCAGACGTGGCTGCCAGTCCGGCCCCTGCTTGCAACTTCCAGCAAGCAGAATCCCGGAGGAATGAAGGAGTGTAAGTACATTTTTAGTTATTTTTTTTACAAAATAAACTTAGCCGTTGGGGGGTGGGCTAGAGTGAGCTACACTACAGCAAAAGTTTTCCAGGGTGGAGATTTAACTGCCTGTACTCATTAAATAAAGTGATAAAGGCCACTGCGCCAAAACGTTGTGTGTTGTACTTGTATTTTTGCACTAATAACAAAGGGATTCCCCCTATGTTGAAATCTACCTGAGACGATTGGACAGCCTTTACACCTTACTCACTCCCTGCTATGGGCTGTGCTGTGATGTTCTCCCTCCTCAGTCCTACTTCAGTCACTGTAACACAATCTCTTCCTGGTTTCTTCTGCTTTCTCTTGCACTGAGCATGTGCCAACCACAGATTAGAAGGAGGAACTAGTATTTTTACCCCAAATTCAGAACCTCCTGCCCCCTAACTTTCTGATCAGTGATTTCTTCATATCTTGGACTGTGCAACACATAGAGAGGTGGTTTACGGCTCATTTTAAAGTTAGGAACCCGACCTTTCATTTAAAATCAACTTGTTTGGAGACCACAGTTCCACAAAAAAACAAACAGTATCAAAACAGTATCTATTTCACAACTCACTGTGCTGTGGCTATTTTAAATTTAACTTTTTAACATGTAGCGCATGCATTATTTCCCAGCATTACATTTACCCTCAGATGAGTCATAGAGTTTTTAGGGGGCATCCTAGATATGCCCTTGTAATGTCTTCAATTTAATATGCTTCAGTCACCCAAACTAGAAACACACAGCCAACCTGCTAACTTGTGGTACTGTAGCCAATGGCAAATATCCAGAATGGCACAAATACCAACTGCCCTAGATGCTCCAGAATATACGGCAAACCAGATGAAGCTACTATAAATTCCTTTTACGGATCCTGAAGAAGCTGAGCACTCGGTTGATTAGCCTTAAATTAGTGAATAATTATTTCTTATACTGGACTTTTGGCTTTTTTGTTTACTGCAAAAGTGAACTATTCCTTTAATGCATTGCTTGAAGATCGGAAGGTTAAGGAGCTATTCCTTACCGTTCTTTAATCAATGCCTGTTGAGCCAGGAACTATAGCACGCATTATCGCGAATGCGCACAGAGCTAAGGCCTTTTTGACACTACACAGAGGGGCCAGCAATGGGATACATTTTAGTTTAGCCCATTAATATATGAGAGTCAGCCAATCACAGACAAGGCTGCTGGAAATGCAGAGCGCCATGGGAGCGAAGGGCTGTAATTAGAGTTCCACCCCAACAGTGGTTGGGGGCGGGGTGCCCTACACTACTGAAAAAGTTTTAATGTTGGGTGTAAGGGCAGCCAGGGTGGGATCCAGAGGGGGCAAAAGGACCCTGTGTATGTCACACTACCTCCAGGAGGCCAGATTAGAGGCAGAAACCTTAGGACAGGAAGACAGCTCCTACTCTTCAGTTTACTGGACTTTGGACAAGCACTGCAGGAGAACCATACTGAGCAGAGATTTAAGCTAAGGATTTTTTTTTACACTACACAATGGAGCCAGTAGTGAGTTAAATTTTAGTTTGGGGGTGGACATGTCCTCTAAGGGTTACAACATCATGAGCCTAAAGGTAAGTACACTTACACTTGTTAGTGTTTGGTAGTGCATTTCTGCATCCCGAGGCCAATGAACTTTGGGATTGTTTGGAAATGACCAAAAATTTCCCTCAGCCATGGTACTTAAATTATAGGGAGTCGGCCATGGCTGAGGGAAATCTGCAGTCTTGAGCATTTTCACTATGCTTTACATAGGGAGAACTCTCGGGACTGTAACTAGCGCAATTGTTAGAAAATGACAGTTCCGTTCTTGGTGGCGCATTTGCACACTCCGAAAACGGATTGCAGTTTGTGCAATGGGGCCACCCACATTGACATGCAGTGCTCTGCTATTCACATGTGCAAACGCTATCAAAAGTGTGTAAAAATGTACAAGTGTGCCTTAGCCTTGAGGCCACACTATGGCACACGGAAAGGTACAGCGCACCCACATACAACTTCGGATGTGCTACTTGGACATCCCAATGTCTCACATAATTAGAAAGAACTGGAAGGTCCTGGTGGACTACATGACAACAAAAATGTCTGCCAAAGTTCTATTCTATTGTACTATCAGCACAACATCTTTCAGATCATAACAATCCTTTATCAACGATCCTTTACCAGCAGGACCTTCCAATTTTTTCTATTTATGTGAGATGTTTCAGGTCACATGGACCCTTTCTCAAGTACTTGAAAGAGTCTATGTGGCCTGACACATGTTGGTTTAACATGGATTAAAGTAAGTTTGAGCAGTTATTCTGCCTGATTGCCATATTACTTCCAACAAACACCATTATTTTAGTGAACTATTTGTGCAAGTGGATGGAAGCACAATTGCAATTAAAGTCAAGCACTGGAAACTGGAACATTGTGTGATTTATGAACTGCTCTGTGTTTCTCCCTGGAAAACAGAATGAAAATTATGACTAGAAGTACGTGTAAAATCATCCCACCATGCCATATGAGGCTTCCAAGCAGGGTGGAGACAGGGCATGGCTAGGGTGATGCATCTAGGGGTAGGCAGGGCAAGGGGCGTTCCAGGAGAGGAGGCTGACGGTCTTTGCAATCGCAGGAGACACTGGAGTCGCTGCATACAGACTCCCGTGAATGCCAGGAGGGGAGGGATACCTGGTAACAAATGTGGGACTTGTTGGTGTTAAAATGGTTCATTTCCATTTCATGATCCACAGAGAGATTCTTTCTGTATATAACATCGCTAGTGCGAATGCACAGGGGAGTCAATAGTAGCTCTCTGTGCCTTGTAAGGTTTTTATCCCAGATATTCTTGTGATGTTTGACGGAAACTCAGACAACCACCTAGCCCAATCGTTTTTGTGGTTTACTTCCAAAAATATATGTCTCCCCTTTTCCTGTAATGGTATATAATTGAGCCGTGTAACCAATATTCAGGGTAACCTCTATTGGGAACCATAAAATAACAATAAAATGGGAAACCCCTGAAACTGTGTAGTTCACCCCATCCCACCCCCAACTGCAGATTTACTTTTACAAGAAAAGCCACAGAAAGTTACTTACAAACCTTTGATTTGATGCTCTGTTCCCGGCTCTCAGCTAGCTGGGAGCATCAGAGAGGGGTGGGACCGGCAGCCGCGTTTCTGACTGGCTAGCCGGCAGCCAATCACAGACGCGATGGCCGGCTATTCAGAGCACCCCCGGGGGAACGAAGGTCTGTAAGTATCTTTCTGTGGCTTTTCTTGCAAAAGTAAATCAGCAGTCTGCCCGTGCCAGAAACCTCTCAGAGGACAGGGAGGAAGCAGAGACAAAGTGACTCAACTGACACCTCTTTTTGAACACTACACAGTTGGGCCAGTATGGAGTTAAACATTTTTTGGGGGTGGGGGGTGGACATGCCCTTAATTTAGTAGACTGATAACATGAATTAATTCAAGTGCAAATCCCTTTAATTAGCTGGAAATATATATTAGCTGTTAATATGATATTGTTAATTAATAGGAAAAATTCATAGGTTCTAAAGTGAATTAAAGGACTTTAGAATAAGCGTTCTCACCTCTGAATTTCTTATATTGATTAATAACATTATACCAATGAACTTAAAAAGCAAGTATTTGGCATCCGTTTCTATTATTCCCAGGGAGGTGAGAACGCTTATGTGAATAATAGTTTGCTCAGGGGACCTGGAACTTACCTCACCGTGCTCCTCTCGCAAGTCGCTCCTTCACTGACTGCCGCAAAATACAAAAGATAGGTTGCGCGATCGGGACAGAACAGCTGTTCTGTGCAGGAGCAGCTTGCAAGAGAAGCACGGTAAGGTAAGTTCCAGGTCCCTGAGCATCCTATTATTCACAGGGAGGTGGGAATAAGTGTTCTCAACCCCCTGTGAATATTACAAACGGATTCTATGTACTTTAAAGGGCATGTCCACCCCCAAAACTATAATCCCCCCACTACTGGCCCCATTGTGTAGTGTAGTTTAATCCTTACCTCACATCCCAGCTCCATAAGGTTCTCCTGTAGTCCCCCCCAAAGTCCCAAAAACTGCCCACCAGGAGGATAGCAGAGTCCATATAGGACTCTGCCTCCTACCTGGCATCCGGGAGAAGTTTGGCATGCATACTGCAGCCCTTCTCCCCCTCCCTCCCTCTCCCTCCCGATTAGGGTTACCTCCCCCCTAGCGTAAAACCCTTTGGTGAATCGAGCTGTAGGTCCCCCCAGCCCCAGCCGCTCTATCTCTTTTTTTATTTTATTAGCCAGTTCTTTACTTACCTGCCCTCTTTCCTCCGCCGCACTGAACTCCCGGCAGCCGCGTTCGTGATTGGCTGCCGCTCAGCCAATCACAGATGTGACTGCCGGTCCCGCCCCTCTGCTTGCATTATCTCGCAAGCAGAGGGCCTGGCAGCGCGGCGGAGGAAAGAGGGCAGGTAAGTAAAGTTTGGGGAACTTTCTAATAAAATAAATAGAGCGGTTGGGGCTGGGGGGACAGGGGGAATGATATAGCAAAATTTTTTTTTAAGGGTGGACATACCCTTTAACATCCTGATTTAGTGTTCCTTTAAACCTATTGAACTTAGTATGGATGGGGGATTTCATGCAACATTAATTTGGGGTGGGGTTGGGTGGACCTGCCCTTTAAAGGATATCTTCACTCAATAATGTGATTTTTCTCATTAATTGAACAATGAGAGGTAATGTATGTATGTGTAATTTTATTTATATTGCGCCACTTGGGTATGCAGCGCTGTACATTATAAAATACAGAGTATACAAATGGGGATAATTGCAGGCTATTATACAGGTAAATTAATTTTACATAATGTTTCAAAGGTTAAGAATACATACAATATATACAAATATATATATTACACAAAAGACTCCAGCACTCAACTACACATATAAGCATAAATTAATTAGATATAATAATCAAACATATATGCAAGCAATTAAGAGAAATTACTAGTGCAGGTAATTTCCCTTAATTGCTTGCATACCGTATATACTCGAAAAAAAACCAAAACACACTACCCTGTCCCTGACTCCTTACTCTCCCCCCAGCCCCAGGGATAAAACCACTACCCTGTCCCTGACTCCTTACTCTCCCCCCAGCCCCAGGAATAAAACCACTAGCCTGTCCCTGACTCCTTACTCTCCCCCCAGCCCCAGGAATAAAACCCTATTTACCTGCACCCATCTTCTCTCACTACAAGTAAAGCTGCAGCCTTACCTTTTCCATAGTTGCAGGGGTCCGACATCATTCACTTGATGGAGGAATCCGGCTGCCGCATGCCACTGATGGTCGCATCCACTGACGTCAGTACTCGCGCCGGTCTAATTTCGCCGCTGAGTAGTGACGTCAGTGGATGACCATCAGTGGACGCGGCAGCCGGATTCCTCCATCAGTAAGTGACTGACTCGAGTATAAGTCCGAGGTTCAGTTTTTAGGCTGTATTCACAGCCTTAAAAACCTCGACTTATACTCGAGTATATACGGTATATGTTTGATTATTATATCTAACTAATTTATGCTTATATGTGTAGTTGAGTGCTGGAGTCTTTTGTGTAATGTATAAATTGCCAGTCCTCCTTTATATATATGAGATAAATGAGCGTTCCAGTCCTCTAAGGGACCGGCGTCAGGAATCCTACTGCGTGCGTCATTCTGGTGCGTTGTAGTGGGGCCTCAGCCTTAGTCACATTTTCAGATGTATTGCCGCTAGAATGATGCTTCATGAAACATTTTCCTAGCAGCATTGGTAAAAAAATAGCAGTTGAATGCCAGTAAAACAAACTATAGTCTTCGTCTGAACCCAGACTTAGTGTGACCATACGCTGGTTACTTACCCACAACTTTCCAGTGTTGTTCCTTCAGCTGGATTTCCTGATCAACTTTATGGCCTACATTACCACTGTAACATGGATCGTAAACTGTTATACAGCAGGAACCTTGCTGAAATGCAATAAATATTTGCTATTGCACCTGTTCCCTTGATGTATTAACCATTTCTGTCACATTTGAAAAGGCATTGATTTTAGCACTAAAAATTAGCGCAAAATCTTTGCTACATTTATTTCATGGCTTGCACCGCACTATTTTCAAAAAACTTGGAACTTAAAATGGCGCAGGCAGTGCAAAATGAGTGCAAAACCCTTGTTAACCCAATAGTACATAGTTAAGCTTGGGTTTTGCATTTATGTTAGGATGGAATATATTGCATCTCCCTAATATGGCAGGGTTTACTTATCCAAAACTGCTAACTATGATGTCACCTGCCTTTAGGTTGGCAGATAAGTACTATGCCATGTAGTTACCATCTACTTGTGCCAAGTGAGAAAGAAACTGTAGGACTTGAGGAAGATTTTCCTGACTTCACAAAGGTGTATCTTTATGTAGGAAAACAAGTAATAAATAATTGAAATCAGCATTTTTCCAATGCATGGAAAGAACACATTTCCTTTATTTCATTCTTTCTTTTATAGTGAAGGCCAAACCATGCAGACTGATTTAATCTTCCCACAGCTTAAGGGTTGAATGTGTAATCTGAGAAACCAAACCCCCTCCATTATATTAGCAGATACAGTACACATCGTAGGTCGGCACCATAGCATGTGTGTACAAACCTTTAGGTCTAGGTCCCACTATCACACACAGCAGGGCATGCAGGATTTTTGCAATGCACTGCTGTGGGTGATACTCCATGTGTGCTGTGTTCATTTCTATCATGTTATTGGCATGCATGCGAACCAATAACGAACAGGAGCGCAGCACACATTGTTGAAGCTGCCAGGTAGCATTGCATTGGAATGCAAACCCGAAGCGTGAATGGGCATATCACACACCGACACGCACTAATGGCCTAGCCACTTCAAAGCAAGATGCAGGTATATGGAATCAAATTATATTTTAGCAGTTTTAATAAAGGCTCAAAAAGAATGGAATTAAAACTAACTATTCTACCCTTTAATTATTAATCTGAATGATGGGTCAACACTATACAATAAATCGGGCCGACTGACCAATATTCAGCAGTCGATCGCGTCCAAAATCCTAGGAGCGCTCGACTGTCCTTTGTCCTGGCCGACTGGTTAGTCGGGACCAAGCATCTAAGGTGTGTACCCAGCCTTAGGATGAGTACACACCAGCCTAGTTTTTGTCCTGACTGATCGTTTGCTACTTGCAAGCGCTCAGTCGGGACAAACGACTGTCGGTCTTTGTGTGCGACTGATACAAACGAACAGGGGACCGAGCTCGGTCACGGACGGCCGCCCCACACCATCAGATATTTCCAACTGACTGATAACACCACACTATCGGCCGGAAATATCTGCTGGTGTGTACCCAGCCTAAGAGAGGGTCTTTAAAAACAATTTTTTTTATTTGAAACAGACGTTACTTATGCAGTCGGGGGCACATGCAAAATCGCACAGCTGTACCTAGCATTAAGCTGGCCAAACACTAGGCAGACATTAGATAGGTTTGAGATATCTAATGTCTAAAGACCACATTATAACAAGCAGCTGATTTTATCTTGACGTGTTCATATCTGACCCATTCATTTTGTGCTCTCAAATTGATTGCATAAAAGAACGAGCTAGGCGGGTTCTAGATAGATTGGGCATTTATCTTGTAAGAGATCGGACATCTGTCTAATGTCTAAGTAGTGTATGGGCAGCTTAAGTCATGAGGTGGGGGGAGGGGAAGATGCATGTCAGACTGCATTGAATCTCTACACTCATTCACAGAATCCATTACTTTTAATAATCCCTCTATATCTATTCATACTGACAATTCTGTGGTTTGTTTGTTTTTTTTAGAAATTTGCATCGAAGAATATTACAAAAGCCAGTGTTAAATCAAGAGGCAGAATGCTCACTTCCATTTTGGAGCAGCAGTTAAATCTGTTGGATAAGAGACAGCGGATCAGTAACATGGAGCAGATGACAATAAGAGCTTAGGCTGTGCGGAGGAAAGTAGGAGGGAATGGTTTCATAGTAGAGTCTTCCTCTTCCTTTTATTTACAGGAAACTACATACAAGGTCACAGGCACACTGTGTGTACAAAGGCTGCTTGTCTAAAAAACCTTCCCTAATGAGCAATTACTACACAAGCAGTGATAGGTTGGAGCTGCTCCTAACATGGATCTGGTCTCGTGTGTGTTATTGTTGGGGATCTGCTTCCTCTTGTACATTCTGATACAGGTTATTAGATTTTTAAAGGGGGATTCAGACCTGAGTTTGCAATGGGCTGAGTACTTTGGACACACCCCAGGTAACAATACAGCGATGAGACAGGCTTGTACTATTAATTACTTTACAAAATAGCATACAGCATTTTCAATTGTGTTTGAACAAACATGCAATGTAAACTGTGTGTAGTGTTAAGCACCCTATTGGTTTGAAAGATTTTTTTGTAACATTTGGGAGATATTTTCAGTTAATTATGTACCAATATGTATTTAATTTAAAAAGCAGGTAAAGCATTATAAGAGATCAGGTTATTTAATCTCTAATAATTACTTATCCTTTATCCTCGGCTGCCGCTATCCAAAAAAATCTATAATTGCTTATTTGAATAATGATTTACACATTTAATGTG
Source organism: Hymenochirus boettgeri (assembly GCA_019447015.1). Classification (NCBI taxonomy): domain Eukaryota; kingdom Metazoa; phylum Chordata; class Amphibia; order Anura; family Pipidae; genus Hymenochirus; species Hymenochirus boettgeri. The sequence continues at coordinate 265,950,757 of CM033476.1, forward strand.
CATTATAACCTAGAGCCTGTGACCATTAACGTGCATTATAACCTAGAGCCTGTGACCATTAACGTGCATTACAACCTAGAGCCTGTGACCATTAACGTGCATTACAACCTAGAGCCTGTGACCATTAACGTGCATTACCACTGAGGCCTGTGACCATTAACGTGCATTACAACCTAGAGCCTGTGACCATTAACGTGCATTCCAACCTAGAGCCTGTGACCATTAACGTGCATTACAACCTAGAGCCTCTGACCATTAACGTGCATTACAACCTAGAGCCTCCGACCATTAACGTGCATTACAACCTAGAGCCTCCGACCATTAACGTGCATTATAACCCAGAGCCTCCGACCATTAACGTGCATTATAACCCAGAGCCTCTGACCATTAACGTGCATTATAACCCAGAGCCTCTGACCATTAACGTGCATTATAACCTAGAGCCTCTGACCATTAACGTGCATTATAACCTAGAGCCTCTGACCATAACGTGCATTATAACCTAAGCCTCTGACCATTAACGTTAACTAGAGCCTGAGACCATTAACGTGCACTATAACCTAGAGCCTGTGACCATTAACGTGCACTATAACCTAGAGCCTGTGACCATTAACGTGCATTATAACCTAGAGCCTGTGACCATTAACGTGCATTATAACCTAGAGCCTGTGACCATTACGGGCATTAAACCTAGAGCCTGTGACCATTAACTGCATTATAACCTAGACCTGTGACCATTAACGGGCATTATAACCTAGAGCCTGTGACCATTAACGTGCATTATAACCTAGAGCCTGTGACCATTAACGTGCATTTTAACCTAGAGCCTCTGACCATTAACGTGCACTATAACCTAGAGCCTGTGACCATTAACGTGCATTATAACCTAGAGCCTGTGACCATTAACGTGCATTATAACCTAGAGCCTGTGACCATTAACGTGCATTATAACCTAGAGCCTGTGACCATTAACGTGCATTATAACCTAGAGCCTGTGACCATTAACGTGCATTATAACCTAGAGCCTGTGACCATTAACGTGCATTATAACCTAGAGCCTGTGACCATTAACGTGCATTATAACCTAGAGCCTGTGACCATTAACGTGCATTATAACCTAGAGCCTGTGACCATTAACGTGCATTATAACCTAGAGCCTGTTTTTTCTGGAACCTTGAACTATTAGGGGAAACACAGTAATCTGATTTCTTAACTCCTGTAAACTGTAGAACTGACTGAGGAATGGCCACATAAGCCTTAGCTCCTTTTATCTTAGCTCCTCCATTTACATTTATTTACAATGGGAAGTAATTTATGCCAAAGGGCTACAGCTGAAAACACACTGGAATGTGTGTTATAGGCAACACTGTGTGTACAGCTTGTTCATATTTACAAGCAATAATGGCTTAAGAAAACCAAGCTTAAAGGTGGTTATTCCTAAGGCTGCAGCCACACTACCACGCACGTGAAAAGCACGGTCAAAATGCAGCGCAATGTTAACAATATTCTGTAATTGAAGCATATGCAATCTCACAAAAAGGTGATTGCATGCCCTCCGATATCAGATCAAAGCGCATACAGGGTGGACTGCCACATTAAAATGCACTGGCATGTAATTGTCACGTCACGCCAGTGTGGGCTATCCCTGAAACACAACCATGCAGAGATAAAAACAATTAAAGCACTTTAGCACTTTGTCTTTGCAGCTTTTCTGCTATGGTGTGGCTCCTTTAAATCATGGTGGTGCTGTGGTAAGGTATAATCCACTTGGTGGTGGCTTTGTGAGGCTGCTTCAATGCATTTGCCAATTCACACCCCAATACTGTATATAAATCTTTTTTTTTTTTTTTTTTTTTTATCATATAAATCATAAAGGTTTTAGGGTAAATTATTTCTTTTAATTTTGTGATTGAAGTATTCACAAAAAAAAGTGTTATCTCAAAACAATGACTTGTATCAAAATGATGTCAGTCACCTTCAGCATTGTAGAGTTTGTTTAGCCTCCTTCCAAGAGCGAAGATAAAAAGCCCCTGGGCTCTGCCTCTCCCCTGTTTTTCAGGCCCAGATGTGCCTCACCCACGGAAAGAGCAGCTCTCCTACTTTCTATGCCTTAAGAGGGTGGAGAGACCAAGTATTTATACTATTTACTTTAGCTTAAGATTGTTGTTTCTTTATTTTTGTAAAGAAATTGCTTAAAGGGTATGTCCACCCTAAAATTGAACTTTTTATATAAGGTCCCCCCTGGGCTCCCAGCCCCAACCGCTATATTTTTTTTTTTAGAAAGCCCCCCAACTCTACTTACCTCCCCTCTTTCCTCCGCCGCGCTCCCGGCCCTCTTGCAAGGAAATGCAAGCAGAGGGGCGGGACCGGCAGCCGCGTCTGTGATGGCTGAGCGGCAGCCAATCACAGACGCGGCTGCCGGCAGCTCACTTCGCCGGAGGAAAGGAGGAGAGGTAAGTAAGAGTTTGGGGAGCTTTCAAAAATAAAAAATATGCGGTTGGGGCTGGGAGACATGGGGAATAGTGTATAAAAGGGGTTTATGCTAGGGGGAGGGATAGCAGAACGAGAGGGAGGGAGAGGGGGAGGGGGGGGAGAAGGGCTGCAGTACGCATGGCAAAAATCTACCTGAGGCCAGCTAGCAGGCAGTGTCATATAGGACCTGCTAGCATCCTGGTGGGCAGTTTTTGGGACTTTGGGGGGGGGGACTACAGGAGAACCCTATGGAGCTGGGATGTGAGGTAAGGATTACACTACACTACATGATGGGGCCAGTAGTTGGGGATTATAGTTTTGGGGGTGGACATGCCCTTTAAAAAGTCATGCATTGTAGTTCACATTGGCAGTTTCTATGCAAGTCATAGTAAAATGTCCTTTAAGGGCTAGACTACATTGGCACGATCAAATACATGGCACATGCTTCTGATAACGTTTTTGTGATCCATTAACACGTGAGAATCCCATGCTAGTGCTTTTCAGTGTTGGTGGCCACACAGTATGCACTGATACATATTTTAGCAGAACATGCCCTTTAAAAATCATTGTAGCCAGGGAAGCAATCTTCCTGAAAGTTAATTGGGGAAATTAAAGTGCAGCACACAGTTAGGTTTCTTTAAAAGTTTTTTACCGAAAAAACATTGTAAAAGATCTTTTCTTAAGTCTTCTCTCTATGCTTTTGGAACTGTGACTTACAAACTGTGTTTGTTGGACATCAGGACATGACCACTTTCATGGGGTGTGAGGGTCTTGGTAGAGCCAGTTAAAGTTGAATCCAATACATGGCAAATAGCTGGCACAGTGGCACACTTCCTTTTTATCACTTGCCAAACATCATAAAAAAAATGTTTATATTGCTAAAGCTAGGTACACACAGCACAGATTTCTGAAAGATGACAGACAGGATCTGCAAGATCCTGTCTGCCATCTTTCAAAGATCTGCATACACATAGTCCCGAGTGTTCTCCCTATGAACATCATAAGGAGAACGCTCGGGACTGTGTGTTTCCATTTATACCTTAGACTCCTCTATAGGGAGTCTAGCACGGCCGATGGAAATTTTCGGCCTTTCCCGAATGAGCATACGTCCGACCCGATCATTCGGCGGCCGCGCGCTCATTCAGGAAACGAGCGTACACACAGTAACGATAAAGCCCCTATACCGTCGGATCCGAATGTGTGTACCCAGCTTTAGAATTCATTACATATCTTTGATAAAATGTGTATTTTTTGGTGCATTAGCATCACATATGGTAACCTCTATATAGCTATTGACATCAGCTGTAGGAAGTGAATGGTATTTTCTTCAAACTTAAGAGATATTCAGGGTTATTCAATTAAAGTTCTTATAGTTAAAAATGGTGCTAATTTTGCCCCAACCAATCCGATCTTAATTAACTTTTGAAAGATAACATCTGATTGGTTGGGGCAAGATTAGCACCATTTTCAAAGATAAGAACTTTAATTGAATAACCCTGAATGTATTTTCAAGGCATAACAAATTATTTCTGAGCTTTGTACAAATTAAGAACTGGAGTGTGCAAACTGATGTTGCAATATAGCTTCCACCAACACTGTGTGTATTCTGTAAGACTATGAAACTGACTAATTTGATTTAGGGGCTAATGCAATAAGAGGTGAAAAGTTTGCCTGTACGACTCAAGCTAGGACCATATCTTTAAATTTTTCCTCCTGACCGACCGTTCGAGACTTTCGACCGGTCGGCCAGAAGGAAGGACTGTCGGTCGCGGCAAAAGCAGTTACTGCAACCAATCGTGCTTTCGTCTGATTCGGAAGAAGGAATGGTCAGCGATCGCTCAGAGCCGCCATACAATAATTCGGCCCGACCAACCGAAACACTGAAATGTCGGGCTGAATTATTGTATGGTGTGTACCCAACTTTATTTGCAGTACCAAATCAGATAATACATTTTTTAATGTGTAACTACAGAGAACATCTAATTGGTTTCTGCAGATTAATAGCCTAACAATTGCGCATATTATTGAATAAGCCCCCGAATGTCTTAACTGTAATGCAGTAGGTAGATAGAAGGCATTTGAAGCTGATGGAGATGCTATCATTATTTGGAATTCATTTTACAGAAAGTAAGCTGTCGGGTAATGTGGTTTGGGTGACGGGTTCTTCCAGTGGAATTGGAGAAGAATTATGCTATCAACTAGCCAAATTGGGCTGCCCCCTTATCTTGTCATCCAGAAGAGAGAATGAATTGCTTAGGGTAAAACAAAAATGCATTGGTAAGTAAATTTGAATTATATTTATATCCATTCAGTTATACACTTTCTATTGTGTGGGTAAAATCTAGATGTGACTTTACATTTTTTGTAAAGACAATGCAGCAGTCCAAGCCCATTCATTTACACTTGACAAACTGTCCATTTTTTTGGATATACTTTTCAAAGTTTCTCAGGGCTAGGCCACACTTTTTTTTAGCAAAAACGCACCAGAATTGCGCACACAATCGCATGCGATAATGTTCGGAATTGCGTAAGCAATTTGATGCGTTGTAGTGTGGCCTCAGCCCCAAGGAGCTGGAGAATGTGTCAATTTGAAAGCTTTATACTAATCGGGTAAAAAAAAGATTCTTTAAAGGACATGTCCACCCTCCAAACTAAAATTTTATGCACTGATGGACCCACTGTGTACTGTTAAAACATCCTTACTTTTCTCCTCTGCTCAATATGGTTGTCCTGCAGTGCCTGATCAAAGTCCAGGAAACTGAAGAGTAGGAGCTGTCTGTGTGTGCCTCCTTCTTGTCCTCGCTGAGGACTTTGGCATGCGCTGTGGAGCTCTCCATCCTCCAGATCCCTCAGCGGCAAGATCTTTATTTACAAAAAATAAATGCACTCAGTGTAGGGGACACCCCACCCCCAACCCTAAAAGCTATATTAAAATCTTAAAAATCGGGCCAGAAATCTACTTACACACCTTGTACACCAATAGTTTTCTCTTTAACCTGTAGCTTGGCTATTAACAATGCAATTCCAGGTGTTAAAAATAGCACAAGGATATATTTCTTACAGGGAAGGGCATTTTTTAAAATATAAACAACCCTTTTAGTTCTTATTCTTGGACATTGGGCCAAAGTACTAATTCAACATAAGATATTTGAAATTGCTTTAGCTGCTGTTTTATATTGTGAAACCCAGAAAGAAAATGAGTGTTTACAGACATTTTGGGTGTTCCACTCACTAAGCATATGTAATAAACCTCATTATAACATTCTGAATCTGCCTTAGAGGGTATGTCCAACCCTCCCACAAAATTGTATACTTTATTTCCCTAAATCAATTTCTAAAATCTTAGAGGTACCAAATAGGAGCGTCTTACCCTTACACAGCTTGCATCGCTGGCAGCTCTCCAGTAAAGGCTACAACAATCCAAAATGCAACCTTAGAAAGAACAAGCAGCAAACCACAAGCACAGCAAATAGAAAGCTTCACCTTTATTCTTCCCAACAAATTCAATAAACGGCTTTACACTAACTCTGGGCTCAAGCCTACACAATAAGAGGGGTGACTCAAATCAGAAGCTTCTGATGAAGTGACTGATGTGATTTTGTTGGGAAGAATAAAGGTGAAGTTTTGTATTTGTAGTTGTGTATACTTGCCTTCCCACACCCTGAAAACCCAGCTTTTTACAGGCTTGCACATGCAAATAGGAGGCTGCATGGCATCATGTAGCGTCTTTCTGGCACTAAAATTTAAAATAGCCTAAAAACTAGAATATTGTACTTAATGCCAGCTTTACTGTGCAAGTGAAGTGAAAAAGGGGGTATGAGGAGACAAGGGTAAATATAACCTTATTGTATTTTTTTTTTTTTTTTTTTTTTTTTTAAAAACCCAAAAAACCTTTTCTCCTTCCAGTGTAATAATAAGAAACAGAGAGATGGAAGTTTGAATGGAAAGCATGCCTGTCAGAAGATAATGGTGTCTGATCATAACGCCTAGCTTCAATTCTGTTTCCTTTTGTTCTTCAAGTAGTCGTGCAGAGTAGAGATGTCCGAACTTCGCAAAATCCGGTCCGCTTGAGGATCCGCGAATTTTCGAAAAAATTCGAAAATCCGCAAGCGGACCCATTAAAACCCATTAAAATCAAATATGAGAAATCCTCGTAATTTCGCAAATTTTCGAAAATACGGGTTTTTCATGCATTTTCGAAAATACGAGAAATCCTCGTAATTTCAAAAATTTTCGAAAACGCGGTTCGGAAGGCGGAAAACCGGAAAATCCACGATATCCGCTGTTCGCGAACAAGGTCAATCCGCAGCGGATTCAGGTTCGGATCCGCGAACTGAGCCAACACTAATGCAGAGCAACTATTTAAAATATACCGATGTCCGACATGGGTTACACTACCTTTAATTTTTATTATAATATTATCAATATTTCCAGAAATTAGCCGTTTAGAGGAACAAGATATCCTGGTTCTTCCTCTTGATTTGACAGATGTCAGTGCACATAAAGAAGCCTCCGTTAAAGCCTTGCAGCACTTTGGTCGAGTAAGTATTTCTCTGCTGTTTTTGTTTTAAATAGGTTTAGCTACCCAACACAATCATTTGTGCTTTCTCATTACTGATAGAAGCAGTTAATAAAAGGCGGAAAGGCACACACAGTAGATTTGTTCTCCCCTCTTTTATTCAAGTGAAAATATTTTTGTAATTTCTTTGTTGTTGGCAGGGTTACTACCATAATAGAGAATAACTTGTATAGCAAATTATTTGCCAATCAGTTCCCCCATAATGTTCGTTTTTGTAGCGCGAAGACAAATGCGTTTGAAATGGTGGCATAGGGACGGCATCGCTTACCTTCTGGGTTCCTGCGATGCAATTAATCCTGCTCCTGGGAAATGATTGAATCTCCCTGTAAATGATTATTTATTTGGCTAGGCTGACAGAGATGAGAGAGGCAGTCATACCTAATAAAAGTACAACTAGATGAATCTAGTAAATAAAGAGTAGTAAGTCTGCATAGTGTTTTAATTAGTTAACTAGTGCAACTATGTTAGCAACATACAGTATTGCACTTGCACTGCCCCACCTGTAAATTGCATGTTAGTTTCAATTAATATGTTAATAACCGCAATCCCAACTCGACTGCAGTCCCAGGCCACACTTATGATGCTTTCACTGGAGACTCTGTGCCCCTATCATAACTACTCACACCCCGACACATCCATAACCCCACCCACTCTGCCAGCACTCTGTTGAGCAACTATGTTGTAAAGTATACGTAATATGTTCCAGTTGATATATATAAGATTAGACTTACATACATTTCTTCTGACCCAGATTGATGTTTTAGTGAATAATGGAGGACGATCCCAGCGGTCATTGTTTGTGGAAACAAATTTGGATGTTTATCAAGGATTAATTGAACTTAATTTTTTGGGAACCATTTCAATAACAAAGCATGTGTTGCAGCACATGATTGAAAGGAAAAAAGGAAAGATTATCAACATAAGCAGTGTTGTAGGAATAGTTGGCGCACCGTTATCAACTGGATACTCGGCTAGCAAACATGCTGTTCAGGTAATTCATATGGATTTCAATCTGATACTGTCATAGGAAGTTTTTCTGGATGTCAGTCTATAGTGCACAATGCTTGGATCGCTTCTAATGAACTCGGGTAGAATTTCTCCTTAATCTAAACCAAATAGAAAATGGATAGAACAGAATCTGCACTGGCCAGAGTTTGTACAATATTTACACTACTACTCTTTATGAAGTGCAATTATAGGAACAGTTTTTTCACGTCCAATCACAATTTGCAAGATTTTCACCAACAAAATGGACCGTTACTATCACTTGTACTGTCCCAGCAATTTAGATGTGCAAACCCTGAGGCTCTTGGAACTGTACACTATGATTCCTTGCTTGTGAAGGTTCTCATTCATCCAGGTCATGGTATATCTGTTGTATCAATTAGATCAACTGGACTTGAAATGTAGTTCTTGAAGACGTTTCGGATGACTAGCGAAACGTCTTCAAGAACTACATTTCAAGTCCAGTTGATCTAATTGAATACAACAGATATACTATGATTCCTTCTTAAACTGTTGTGTGACTTTAATGGCAGTTATGTGGAGCCATTGTCTTGTGTGACTTTGCAAGGTAAGAAATTACTCTTTGGCTCAAAATTATTGACTCTGGTCAGATCGAACATCCAGACGATCACCCTATGGGGTTCTAATTCCCATTTAAACAGGCATACTTCCCACAGCATTGGAAAACTATGCCCATTGAAGTGGCATTGCTATGTTTAATATGTACACTTTATTTACTGTATAAAGGGATTTTATAGCTGTGCCTCAGGTCCTTTCTTTTGTCGATTAAAACGGTTATTGATGGCTATATCCGCTGACAGCTGTAAAAAAAAGTGTTGATTGGCAGCCATTCGTTTCAGGTTTCAAAATCTAACATCCAAATAGAATGTATATTTATTGTTACTTTAAATATGTGAACGTACATTTGTTGTTACTTTAAACATGTAATTGTTACTTAGGGATTCTTCAACAGTCTTAGAACTGAACTGACGGACTATCCAAATATCCTCATCTGTAACATATGCCCAGGACCAGTGCAATCCAAAATTGTTGAAAATGCCTACACTGAAGAACGTGATAAGGTAATTTACATAAATACCATCTGCACAATATTGAACTGTGCTGTTAAAAATACATTTTATATTAAAAATGTTTCTGCTTAGTGTATGACTAAACAGCTGGACTAGTTAAAATAGCACATCTTAGTCTTACTGCTGAGTGTGCAATGCAAAGTATTGGGCCAAGGGAGCAGTAGGTATGCACACAATGTGCCACATTAAAAACAGTAAGGTGTTGATGCAATAAGGTTAAAAAGTTTGCCTGTGCTGTAACCCTGCATCAACCAATCAGATGTTGTTTTATTGCAGTAACCCAGTAAAAATCTAAAATATGAATGGTTTGTATGGATTAATAGTATAGGATTGGAGGTTAAATAAAGAAATGTCTAACCTTTTTAGCATACCCATGAATCCTACCCAACAGTTGATCCAGAGGAAGGCAAAACCAAAAGCCAGCACGAAGGGGTAAAAAAAAAAAATCCTTCCTGATTCCAAATGACAATCGGAAAGGATCCCTGGATGAACAAGAACTAGATGAATTCATTCTAGTAATTTTTAGTATTTTTGAATTTTAGAAACTTATCCAGCCTTCTTTTGAAACTATTCAATTAACTTGCCATTTCTTACCACACCTGCTGAAAAACAATTCCATACTATTACTGTAAAAAAACCTTTCCAAACCTAAAGACCTGAAATGATCTATTGGTGAGCAATGAACTAGAGAGTTTATACAAATATATTAATGGGCTGTACAATAAACTGAATATATCCCCACACAATGCATAGTCGAGCCCCTCCATTCCCCAAATTAATTTAGTTGCCCTTCTCTGAACAAGTTCTAAGCTGTCCCTTTTATATACAGGATTCCAAAACTGCACCACATATTCCAAGTAAGGCCTTACCATTACTTTGGGGACAATTATATTTTTCTCACTTGAATCTATACCCCTTTTTTATATGACAATATTTTGCAACTTTAGTCCACATAGATGAAAGCCTTGTTGACAGATCCTCCCCGCGGATCTTCGAGGCCATGACCACAAGGCCGTTTCGTTAGTTGGCCTGGGTCACTCCCTGGGATCACACATGTGTATCAATCTTTAGATTTTGCTAAGGCTTTTGATATGTTCATACACATCATGCATTAGGTCTTTAACACCTGGCTGTCATATGCTAATTAGCACTTTCCAGGGTACTTAATTGCCAACAGATTCTTGTACAAGTCATTCTGAATTGAGAAAACCAATCAAGTGACTAGCAAAACGTCTTGAAGAACTAAACTTTAAGTCAGTTGATCTAACTGAATACAACAGATATACCATGACCTGGATGAATGAGAACTTTCACAAGCACAGGTCAGTCCCTGTGATCACATGTGTATGAGCCTTAAGTGTACCACATCCACTTCTATGCCAAAATCTAAATTCTTACAGTCATCTTCATAAAACCCAAGCAAGTTAGTTTGACATGAATCTGTGCTGATTACTACTTATACATCTAAGTCCTTAAGACACAGTCTAGAATATGTTCCTGTAACAAAGTTTCCAATATCTACCCCATCAGTGATGTTAGACTTATAGGGCTATAATTACCAGACTGTAAATGACTATTGGTATTACATTGGCTTTCCCAATCCTGAGGCACATTACCAGAGAAAACAACCAGAAAAGATAAGGAATAATGAATAGGTATGGTAACCAAAGATATTGGTCAACCACCAGAAAACCCACTAAACTCTGGGAAACAGAGGCACTCAAACAGCCGTATATAGGGAAATACACGTTCCCACAACATATAAATGGGAGAATAAATATAACTCAACGGTGTTTATAAAAGAACCTTCCCACAGCACCAATATTAATATATGCCAAAGCGTTTTTATATTTGATACATCAGATAAATTGAGAAAAGATCAGGAAGAATGGTCTAGATAATACTAAATATAGGCACTGTGTGTTGTGTTCAGTGATCCTGCATGGTTTATTTCTTCTTCATTCATAGACATAGGCAGCCACAATAATCAAAATTATGTACTGGTAATACACGCAAGATGCCCCATAGTTAATTCCACAATCTTTCATTGATTAACCATTTGAATTCTCATCACGGAGAAACAAAAGTAATCTCAAAAAGACACACCAAGAGCAACATTTAAAACTGCATGCCTTGAAGGACAACAATATAAAAAAAAAAAAAAGAAACAACTTCACCCCCATTACATGTCCACACTTCCAGCAGCTGAAATCACTTACTCACATTTACAACCATGCTGCCCTCCCTTAGATCTCACACAGCCCAGGGCCCTGGTTAACATATAACTTGTCATTGGCTGGTGGGAATGTCTGTTACAACCTCTTTCTTCCTCCTCTGACAGTCAAACAAACTTGAAATGTCCTGTTTGTAGGAAAAAGAGAGTACTGTGATACTTTTAATGGATTAACAGTTTATTTTAGTAGACAAGATTTCTGGGGATCAACCCACCCGTACTGCTCTGACCTGAGGAAGAGAGTTGATCCCTCGAAAGCTTGTCTACTAAAATAAACTGTTAGTCCATAAAAAGTATCACAGTACTCTCTTTTTCCTACATATATTGGACTAATGCAGCAAAACAATCATTATTTTTACCTGTTTGTAGGATACAGCCTACATTATCAAGCTGATCAAGGGTGGGTGGAGGAGTGTTTTCTTGCATGCTAGTTTGGAGGCTGACAGAATTGTTACGCCCCCTTCACAGCATGGCTAATTGAAGGTAGAAAGAGGCTCGAAATCAGGAAAAAATTGTATGGGCAGGGCTGCATAACTTTTTTTACTTACAGCATACAGAATAGAAAGACTACAATAACACAGGAATGCATACTCCTCTGGGTAATTAAATAGTAGAACAGACACAAATACTAGTTCATTAACAATTTTCATTCTCGCATAGCAGTGTATGTGGGACACTAAAGGCTCTTACACATGTGCAGGGGCCAGCCCGAGATGCATGATGTGAATTAACTTGCTTTTGGGACGATAATCTTAGCATGAATTTGACTGGATGTAAGAAACCAAATGACACCCAGTAATCATGTTTTAAGATTATAAATATAGTGTAGTTTCTCTCGATTATTATTACTGCACAATGATTGTCCTTTTTTAATTTACAAATTTTATTTTTTTAGATTAACATAAAAGCAGATCAGTCTCATAAAATGACAACTGGACGCTGTGTTCGTCTTATTTTAATCACCATTGCAAACAATCTAAAGGAATCTTGGATTTCAGAACAGCCATATTTAATGATATGTTACCTCTGGCAATATGCTCCTACTTGGGCATGGTGGATTACAGAAAAGATTGGTAAAAAAAGAATAGAGAATTTTAAAAGTGGACAGGTATGTGCTATCCATTTGTTCAACCACCTTATATTGTGATCCATAAAATATGTAAAATAAAAAAAACACAGATGCTGTAAATTATTTTATAGAGCTCCATCAATTGTAAAATAGAAGGATTAAGTCACCAAGGAATTCCTTGATTGTATAAAAGTACCTGGCTGCAGGTAGATTACTTATATAGGTCATGGAACTAAGTGGTGAAAGTAGGGGGAGCATTGTTTTCTGTCATACCCAAGGTTTAATAAGTCATGAGTGATTCTAAGGATATAATTTACAAGATATTAAAAGCTCTTATGCTATGTGTTTATTTCAGAGGTAAGAGATAAAACACTGTTAGTAATAAAAGATTGTATGCAAGGCACTTATATTTTAGCTTTAGCTATCAGTCACTAACACACCAATACGCTGTACATTTTAACAAAACAAAAGATGCAGGGCAAGGAATCAAAGGGTAACTATGGTTTCCATACAAGTGCCCTTTCTTAAAAAGAGCACATTCATCCCTTTTAAAATGACTCCAGGATCATGCTTCTAGCTGCAGCATATCTAAAGTTACAGCAGTATAAAGGGTGGTCTTTCCAGCTAGCACATCACCAGCACCATTGTTCTGCCACGATGTTAAGCTGGGTACACACATTAACGATTAAGCCCCGATACCGTCGGATCCGACGGTATCGGGGCTTAATCGTTACGTGTGTACGTTCGTTTCCCGAACGAGCGCGCGGCCGCCAAACGATCGGGTCGGCCGAACGCTCGTTCGGGAAAGGCCGAAAATTTCCATCGGCCGCGCTAGACTCCCTATAGAGGAGTCTAGCGCGGCCGATGGAAACACACAGACTGTGTGTATGCAGATCTTTGAAAGATGGCAGAGCTGTTTTCCACTGAAATCAGACATAATGGGATTGATGCAAAAGATGGCTTCACAATGGTTCTGTGCAAATTATGGCTAATATTATTGGGTTAGATATAGCCACAAAGAAAATGTCTTCGCTTGTAGTGAAATGACTGTGGGCTGCCATTAGAGGTTAGGAAATAGCAGGTGTGGCATCTCTATGCAAGTGTTAACATTAAAGTAAAGTAGTTTCGGTGAATTTTTCAGAATGAAAATGCACCAAACACCTCATTGTGTGAACAAAGCCAGCAGGGATGGTGGGTAGTCCATTGATTCATCATACATTTGTGGTCACTGGGTACAAGCAGTTTATTGACCCAAAAATATAGCCACAAATTAAAGTCTTCATGTAACAAGTAACCCATGCATGTATACGGTATTTAAGCAGTGTAAGGCTGAGGCTACTGTAGACCATACAGTATAGTGCGTTTTACACGCATTACCGTCTGAAGTGATTTGCACAATAGTCTGGAATTGAAGCACATCTGCAAAAAAAAGTGATTGCGTGCAGTCTGAAAATGGATTGCAGCGCATGCAGTGTGACCATCCACACTGACATGCATTTCTCACGAGCTAACGGGTCACAAAACTAGATAGTGTGGCCTAGCCCTAATACAGTGTTACAATAAAAAACATTCGGATATGGGGAAAATAGGATCTCTATGTAAATAATTATAAAAGTGACTGATACCATAGCCTGGGGCTTTAAAAAGGAGAAGGATTCTATTGTTCTAGTTGATTTTCCATTGTGTTGTGTGAGTATGAGGAGTATGTTGATGTTGGTAATCAAAACATTAGTTTGTTATATTAAAGGGCATGTCCACCCCCAAAACTAAAATTTAACCCCTTACTGGCCACATCAAGTAGTTTAAAACAATACTTACCTTACATTCCTGCTCAAAATAGTTCCCCTTCTGTGCCCCTCCAAAGTCCAGGAAACTGCTGTGTAGGAGCAGTGTGTGACTCATGCTGTGCCTGAGACTTCCTCAACCTCATCAAGGTTGAGGCATGCTCAGTGCAGCCCTCCCTGCCTCTCAGCCAATCACGGACGCGGCTGCCGGTCCCGCCCCCTGCTTTCAATTCCATGCAAGCAGAGGGCCTGAACACAGCAGCAGGGGAGAGAGGGCAGGTAAGTAAGAATCGGGGGACTTTCTAACAATTATATTAATGCGGTTGGGGCTGGGGGGAGCATGCCCTACCACATATCAAAAGTTAAATTTTGGGGTGGACATGCCCTTTAAACAAAATCTTTGCTGTGCAGGGCAAAATCCATTCCTACAGAGACATGCATAGCCAGGAAAATTAGTCATTTGAATAGCTTATTATGCAAAAGGTGACTGTTTGGAGAAGAATTTGCAAATTGCACCTCTAGGGCTACCTCCACTGCTGTGCCAGAAGGCACCTAAAGTGCAAAAAAAAAATGGCAAAGGTCCCCAGAACACATTTAGTTAAATTAAAATAATAAATTATGAGCCTTCGGTTAGCCTTATATGTTGGTTTCAAATGGCAAAATGCTGAAACTGCATTACTTATCCTCCTTGTAATTTCTTTTTTTGTTTTTGCAGGATGCAGATTTTTCTTATTTTACTAAAAGGAACACATAAAACAAGGCAACAGATTGTATATTGAAACGAGAATTCAGTCTAATAGTAATGGTTAATAAAACATTTCATTTCAGCTACGTTACAGTCTTGGAAGTTCAGCTAATTACTTTCCCAAGGAAGGTAACATTTAACTATTGCAGTGCCATTTAACCAAAATTTGTTTTACTTCTACAAAATAAAATAAAAACCATTAAAATTAATTCCTGTTTGGGTAATGTTAAATTATTTTTAATGAGTATGTAAGGGATAGGGGCAATACTGACAAAAGTTGTGTATGTTAAAAAAAAAAAAAAAATCCGCTCCAGAGTGCAATGGCTCTGGCAATATTGTATGCCGTTAAAGGCTCTCGGTCACAAAAAGGCGTAAACGATTTTGCCACTCTTAATGCCCCCCATTAGCTGGCATTAAAAAGTGGTGAAAGTGTTCTGCTATCGACATATAACATCAATTGAGGCATCTTGAAGGAGATAATGTCAATATAACAACGGTTAGCATGACTTAAATGCAGGGGTGAAGTCCCTACGTCCTGCAAATATGTAGACCGGTTTAGCATTTGCCTGACACTTTTTTTAGAGAAACACAAAAAAAGTGACTCACAGCTACCTCCGAGGAGAGAGAATAATTACTGGGGATTAGGGACAATATTTAACAAATGCCTCAACGAGGTGGGAGAAGTCTCAACTGAAAATAATGAAAAGCAGCCCTAAGCACTCTGTGCTCTCCTAGTCTAGATAGAAAAAACTTGTCTAGGTCTGTGCAATTAAAACTAAGCACTCTCCTCGTACATTTGTAGTGGAGAGTGTGCAAACTTCTTTCGTGCTACTATTCGTTCACACAGAGGGACTGTCTTGTAGCCATCAACTTCTATTTCTAAAATAAAAAGAGAAGACCCCACAAGTGTACAAGCAGAGTACTAATTTTTATTGCAAATCGAATTTAGCCCCAGGGACCTAGACTAGTTTTTTTTTTTTTTTTTTGCTTTCTGCACTAGGAGAGCATAGAGTGCTTACGGCTCCTTTTTCAGAATTTTGAGGACAAGCTAAACAGGTGGAGATATGCCTCCCACCTAGTTACCTATATGTATAGGTCTTCTATTTCTTATCCTGTTCCCTGTCTAACTTTCATTGTGGCTGATTGCGGTGTGTCCTTTTTTAATGGTGTTGTATTTTAAGATATATCCATTAAAACTGTATTAAAGGGGAACTGTGGTCTCCAAACAAGTTGAGTTTACATGAAAGGTCAGTTTCCTGCCTTTTAAAACGAACCATCAACCACCTCTCTACGTGCTCCACAGCCCAAGATATAAAGAAATTACTGACCAGAAAGTTAAAAAAAATCCCCCACAGAGAAGGGGAATCTACAGCCCTACTCTGAGTTCTCACTCTGCCTGAAAAGGCTGTTTCCACACCGTTTTCTGTAGGGGGAGGTATATGAGTTGCCCATGACATCCGCGAGTGTGGCCAAGGCATCCGCAAGTGGGTGGGGCCACATGGGGTTGTAAGGGAAGGGGCCAAGGGGGGCCTGCAAATGGAGGGTCCATGAGTGGGAGGGACCAGGGGGGCTTGCAAGAGGAGGGGGGCTGCAAGGGGGGGAGGAGACACAGGACAGATTGACTGTAATCCACTGACATGGTTTCAGAACAGGAAGTACAGAGGACCTGGTGATGCTGCTGCCATATAACACACAAACCTGTAAATATCTTAAACTATGCAAAATAAACAATGAAAATAAATTGCAAAAATTCTCAGGAGAGTAATTCCTATCAATTTACCTAGTCATTTTTGGACCACAGTTTAATACACCTTTATTTATCAGTGAGCATTACTAATTTGAAAACAATTACATTTTCTGTTTGCTCTGTTTGTTAATTTATTTATTTTTTAGAGACCAACAAATCATTTATTAGAATTTTAATATTTTCCACTTTGACCCAAACATTTTTAAATCCATCACTGCTGAATTTAGGACTTTCTATTGCCTATATCAATAAGGTATTTTTTTTTTTTTAAAGCAGACATTATGGTCCATTTCTTTATGCAAAATGTCAAGAAATGGACTCCAAACTATCAGATTACAGTGTCGAGTATTCTACATAGTTTTGGCAACAATTAGAGAAAAAAAAAAAGCTAAATTGAGCTTCCCACTAACGCTAACTTTTTTTTTTTTTTACAGCATACTTATCCTTTAACATGGGATTTTAATACAAAAATGTTACTTGGTAAAATTTCCCAAACACTGTTTCTTTTAAGGAAATTGTAACACAGTAATTAACTTATTTTATTGTCTTTTTATCAATGCATGATTGAAAGTATATTATGTAAAGGTTCGTACATAATACACATGATGAATGGCAGAGAATCATCCATGTGTATGCTGGCGGATCAGCGAACGTGCACACATTGACAATTCTAGGCCAAAACGCCCGTTCATCGCGTGTAGCGATCGGCCGTCGGGGGCCGTTCCTTGCTCACAGATTGAGCGTGTGTATGAACCTTAACAGTTGTTTACTTTGGTTTAACAGCTGTTCAATTGCAAACAAGAATGCTTTGCAGCAGATTAAGTCGTGCTTAGAGGATTGTTGACTTCTCACTACCTTCTTTACATTTATCAATCACAATGTTTATCAAAAACAGGAAAAATAATTAAAGATAGGTTCCATCCAGGTCATCAAACCTTTGAGCTGCTTCTCTCAGAGAAACCCACTCCGTAAAAGAAATAGGTTGTTTCCGACCCGTTATCATTAATGCAAGTATGTGATGCATGTTTTACAATTTTTCTGTACAGCATTGTAAAAGTTATTTATAATAGTAATTTTATTGGCTAATGTGCTCGATAACTAATAAAAGATCTACCTAATTGTGTAGCACAATACAGAACTGCAGGGAGTATAGAAAAGCTGCTGGAAATAAGATGCTACTGTATGTAGTGTTATTTATTGGGTAAATACACATGAAACCAGATTATCATGAGTTTATTTAAAAAAATAATCATACATTATACACATTTTGGTCAATCGTTTTTAAATTTTACGATTTTGTAAACTGTGTACATATTTACAACTTATTTGATAAGTAATAATATATTACCATAGAAATATACTTAACTTTTCTATCTTAGGGGAAATGCACTGTATGAATTATGGACTTGCAATAATATATGAACCAGGGTAACCTTAAATAGGGATGGCCCAAAAATAACTAGCAGCAGCACCAATATCTGTGGTATAGGAGGTAAAATATAAATGCTTCTGACTTAACATAAATAAGTTAACACAGAGGCACGTGGAGTGGTACAGAGGAATAAATGGGGTATCCAAGAGGAGGATCTGCAGCTTGAACTGTTAAGTTCCGAAGAAGTATTGGATGAGCTTGAATGCTGTAGCGTTCTTCATCATCATTTGTAGCATACAACAGTTCCCATGACAGATTTGCCCACTGCCCTCGAACAGCTTCTGCATTTAATCTTCCGATTTGAACCAGTTGTTCTTGAAGAGTTAGAACTCTGCCAGTGTAAACTCCCTAAACAAGAGAGTAAATTATGATTTTTAAAGGCTGTGTTTGATACCCTTTTTCCACTTAGTTACAGCTGCACACATTAAAAGACCCCCCCCCAGATTCTATAATTAGGAGGAGGCTAAAACTACTTTTCTTAAATTAAGATTGGGTACACCCCATTGATTTTTTTGGGCTGACAGAGAAATATTCCCATATATTGGTCAGTTGGCCCGAAAAATTGGATGGTGGATTTGTGGGATTTTCGCTAGCTGCAAACGGTCTGTCTGAAAAATCTGATGGTGTGTACCCAGCCGAAATTCAATCTGCTCTGTTTTGAGCCTCTTGTGTTCTGGTGTAGGGGTTGTGACATTTAATTAGTATGCACCTCCCCAGCTGGCCCAATGACTGTTCTCTCTAGCATAGGAATGAGTTAGGGCTAGGCCACAATAGCAAGTTTCTCGCTCGGCCAATTAGGGCAAGGCCACACTGCAACGCAAACGCAATAGTATGCGATTTCATGTGCGATTTTCGTTGCGTTTGCGATTTCTTCAATAAGTATAGGAAAACGCATGCGATTGCGATTAAAAATGCAAAACGCAAATCGCAACACACTGAAAAACGCATTTTTTTCCGTTGCCGCGTTTTCAATGATTTTTAAAAAACGCAAGCGCAAAAAAAATGCAGCAGTGTGGCCTAGCCCTTAGTGATTTGTGATCCGTTTGATATGCATTGCTCTGCATTTCTCACACCCAATGTGAGTGGCCACATTGCATGTGCTGCAATCCATTTCAGAGTGCACACAATTTACTTTGTGGACCGAAGAACAAGCGGGCGGTAACATGCGTGATTTTCCCATGCGCTGTTGTGTGCTCTTAGCCTTGTTGAACATTGGCGTGGAATAGGGGGCTAACACATTTTATTAGGACACAATTCAGTGAGCAGATTGCAGGTAGAGAAGTGGCTTTATACTGGCCATAGACGCAACAATTGTGTTCGTATGATCGTCGTCAGTGTATGGGTGATCAGATGACAATAGGACTCCCAAACCCACCCTCCCAAGATCGTTCAAATTATTTAAAATGCACAGGAACATTTGTCAAAGAACAAAGTCATCAACTGACTATCCAATCTATTTTTGCATTTCCATATAATTCCTTTCCTATAAATTTTATTTGTTATTCAAATTTCTGACTCCAAAGCACTTCATAAACTTAAAGGATCTGTACACCCTTTTCTTTTTTACTCCTTTGACTTTTTCTAGAATAAGAAGTCGAACCACATCCAATGCTTTTTTGGGTAAAAATCAAAATCTGTCCAAAATGCACCAATATGGCCGCAAATAGTTGATTGCCAATACATGATCAGACTATCGCAAGACAAAAGATTGGTACGTATATGGGCCCCTTTACCCTCATCTTATATACTAACCTAAGGTTTGCTAGTTCCAGTTAAGTCAGTGTCTCGGTGCTTGGAGTATTAACAAAAATGTGAAGCTGGGTTAACCTGTTCTGAAGGTTTAAAGGGTAACTGTGGTCTTCAATTCTTCCAAACTAGTAGTAATTATATAAAACGCCTTCCATCACACCTTTGAAATAAAACCTAAATCACATCTCTAAATAAAATTTGTGAGAAGGTATTGCTGGAAAGGTTCAACAATATTACTTTTCTGCTTGAACACTTCCTGTTTTCAGCCATGTGACCAGCCTCTGTGTGCATTAATAGGCCCCCCTTCTCAACTGTAAACCCCCCCCCCCCCCCGAGTACTTCCAGATTTCCCCGGAATTAAACTGAGCATGCTTCTCCCCCAGGGAAGATGGGCATGGCAGAGGTCAGGTGATGTCACTTAACCTACTAGAAGCAGGTAGTTTGAACATTCGCCCCAATGTAATTTCTCACAGGCTCCAGCCTGTCAGATTTTGTTTAAAGGATATACTGCAGGCTTTCATTTAACCCTAACTTGTTTTGAGACCACAGTAGCCCTTTAATTTACTTTTAGATAAGTTCACTGTAGAGAAATGCATTGCACAGACCTGTGCAAAGATCAGGTTCACTTCATTATCCACCAGCTCTGTCCTATGTTGTTGTTAATAGTGTATCTATTAAAGGGGGGAAATATTAAAGATTATGGCGATGGAATGCAATCTGGAAGATTTAAAGCAATATCTAGGATTCTGTAGCAGATTAAAAGCAATCTTGTGACAGATTGAGTCTGAACACATGAAATCTACATATTACAAGGCTGTTAAGACATTCATTAAAGACAATGTAGGCAAACCTATTAAAAACACATGCAGCATGGCTGAATAAATTGTTTAATTGCAATCAGTACAGCCCTTCTAATT
This sequence comes from Hymenochirus boettgeri, assembly GCA_019447015.1. NCBI lineage: Eukaryota > Metazoa > Chordata > Amphibia > Anura > Pipidae > Hymenochirus > Hymenochirus boettgeri. The sequence goes on from CM033476.1 coordinate 265,971,580, forward strand.
ACATTTATTTAGTGTGTCCCTATTAGACCAAATGATCTGGTAACCCAATTATCACCTTTCCCTTTCAGACACACAGAAAGGCTGGTTGGTATTTACATTAAAAGTATGATTCAGGCTGCATTGATTTTAATGTAGCCATACATCATGTCATAATGAACATAGCCTTGTAATATGTATATTTCATGTGTGTTTGGGTGAATAGAACCTTCAGGGCGGATCAATCCTCCTCCACCTTTTTGATAATATCCAAATCAAACAAAGTTAAGCGGGCCATACATGCACTGATTGGATTGGTCTGATAATTCCCCCCCCCCCGCCCCACTTTCCTTATATGGTGGAAATTTGGCTGAATACTGGCCGATCACCCATACACGATCATACAATATCGCAATACCTTACAAATCAGGATTGAGATGGGTCCCTTTAGAATGTGGGCTGACTGAAATCCAGTGTGTGAGACTACTTCCTATATAAGGAAACATCTATTGACAAAATGAGAGGAAAAATACAGACAAAAAAATTCTTTGAATTTAGGAGAACACTAAAAAATCTTTAAATTTAGGAGAAAAACATAAGCAGGGAGATTCAATAAAAGTTCTAATTGTTAAAAATGGTGCTAATTTTGAGATCTGATTGTTTGGGGCAAAATTTAGCACAGTTTTTAAGGATACAAACTTCTATTGAATCTCCCTGTGAGTAAAAAAAAAAAAAAAAAAATGACCTTCAACAAACACAGAAATACCTTCATCATCAGGAGATTCTTACAACTCACATACCTATAATGGTTGGTATGCAAAAAGCAGCAACACCTTTCCTGTGCGGTTGGCAATATGCTGTATAGTAATATGGTTACAAAATCAAGTTACAAACTGCTTGTGATGAATAACATTTTAAGTGTGAGCTAAGTGCAAGCTACATGTCTACTTTTGGGCACATTTCCGGATAATGCATGATGTTTCACTTGTGGTGTGTCTCAGTGTAGCGCAATAAAAAATGGGAGCACCTCCACAATAATTGAATACCAGTTGTTCTTGATCTTTTTCTTTGAAAACATATGAAAATAGTAATTTTCTACAATAAAACCAAAAACTATATATAGAAAGTAGATAATGACAAGAATGTTTTAAATGCAGGGAAAAAAACAGCATACAGGGAATTCACTAAAAATTGTCTGTGTTTATATGTGACCTATAATAAAATTACATAATTTATATACAAAATTTAATTGAAAAATTATGGAAAAATATTTTAACAGAAAATAGATTTTACTTTCCAGCATTAAACCAGGAGTTCATATAGAGAAAATTCTATTTTTGTGAGTAAGTTATGACCTCTTACTTTAATCCATTACACAGCTGGCCTGCTGTGCATTTTGGATTGCCTTTACTTCAGATCAAAACAGAAAGATTTTTGCAAAGGTTAAATGCAATCAACATTTTACTTTTACAACTTCACTAGCAAACCATAAACAGCAATAGTATTTTGAAACATGCTGTGTTCTATTGCTTTTTAACAAAATGTAAACCTGACAAATGTAGTTAATATAATTTAATGGGTTTTATTATTATGCATGCATAAACCGGAGGGCTTCTTATATAGGTAGCATGTACTGATTTGACAAAGAATACTGTAAATACACTATTCCCAGCAAAGCCCTGTTCAGAAAATGTGACCCAGTACATGACATTTATTTGACATACTGCAAAGGGTTTTAAAGAGATGTTAACATCAGTATTGGATAATTAATATTTGTAAAGCCCCTGCCAAGAGACCCCGCAGAGGGAGGAGTACAGTTAATTCAATAATTCACATTTTTTAAGACTGATTACATCTTAGGGGAAGTTCTAAACATGCCTGAATGTAGAGGTCATTTCCATTCACAGCAAAAATGTTGCCCTTACTCTGAGCTATAGAAACTATGAATTCACAAACCCACAATTTGGTAGTTTTGTATGTGTAAGATGTGTACTATCATTATTTCAGCAAAAAAATAAACCATTTCTCAGATTTATTCTTTATTGTATTTTTTAAATCATGCTTAGTTCCACTACGTTGTTAGTGTGGTTTTACTGTAGTTACAGGTAGAATTCTGTTGTGATGAGAAACCTAAAAGCCGCAGTATGTGCTACTTATTTTGTAACTGCTGTTATAGGATAACCAGATGGACCAGCCAATCTGAATTCTGAACAAACAAATTATGAAATCATATCAAACGGGGTCTATAAAAAATGTAAAATATCCTTAAACCTTTGCAGGCATCAAGTATTACTGTTATTGTGCTTAACATTGTCATCAGTGCAGTACAATTTCTGTTTCTTATCTACTGTAACAGCAATAAAACCCCCTTGGAGTTATGGAAAACTTGGTACTTATTGCTATTGAACAATACACAGCAAGAATACGGTGGCTAAATTCTGACAGACACAATCTCAAGAACACAAATGTTACTCCGTTTAAAGGGAAACTGATCTGCATACAAGTACCCTCTATTAAAAAGAGCACACCTTTAAAATGACCATAAAAAAGATAGCTGCAGTTTATCCAGATTTATAGCTGTTTAAAAGCTGGTGCTTCTGGCTTTCACAGTAAGCTGTAACATTACCAGCAAGCCCCTGGCTTGAGCACGTGTGATTTTTTTTTTCACTCAGATATTCACAGATATTGATTGGAAGCCTGTAACTAGTTTCAGAAAGATTATGGGTGGGGTGGGGCTTATAACAAATGCATGTCACAGAAACAATGCAGAATTTATTTACAAGACTGTAATTTTGTATTGACAACAGCTAGAAACCTAGGCTTGTTTGAAATAGACTATAGAGCACACACAATATATCATGGCTTGGACGAATCAGCACAATTAAGATGAACATCTTACCAAGACTATTATACCTTTTCAGATCTCTTCCTGTTAATGTCCCACCCCAAACATTTTAAATCCCAAAAAAGGATTTAGGAGCCTTCGTCTGGTTCAATCGCAAACCAAGGGTAAATGTAGGAATACTAACCAAATCCAAGGGAAAAGGGGCCTTAGGCCTCCCAAATATGCAAAATTACTACATAGCTGCCCAATTAACAGCTATACAACAAGCTGCAACAACACAAAGCGGACAGTACTGTTCCTAAATACCAAACTCATTTTTCAAACTCCCCATGGTACATATATATTTGGATTCCTAAACAAAAAAAAGAGATACACCCGAGAACTTCCTACCATCAGTCTCTAAATCCTTCTCAATATGGGACAAAATAATCAAACAATACAAAATTAACTCTCTACCAACTTCCCTACATCACCTACACCTCAACAAGGACTTTCCACCAGGATAATCACCTTCCTTTAATAAAATATGGATAAACAACAGAATATGGCAATTTGGACAACTATTAGATAAACAAAAAAAGTGGATCCCATGGCATCAAATAAAGCAAAAATTAAACCTACCAAAACAAACATTGTTTCAATACCTCCAAATGAAAGACTCTCTAACCAAACAAACCAATCAATCTAAACCAGACGAATACCCAGAACTAATCACCAAAATAAAATGAAATCCAACACCAGTAAAACTAATCACCAAACTCTACGAAACATTAATCGGACTATACAGATGCAAAACAATATCTATGAGGAGAAATACATAAAAGCCTGGAACAGATAACTATCTAGAACACTGACAGAACAGCAATGGTCAGATATCTGGACTAGAGCTAAAAAATCGTCAATCTGTATTACAGACTCAGAGAGAGTATACAAAATATTGTACAGATGGTACATCACTTCGGAAAAAATCAACAGATACTCCTCACCACACAACCCTATAAAAAAGTGTTTCAGAGGATGTTCAAACCCAGGCTCTTATATACACATGTGGTGGGACTGTCCAGTAATAACTGACACTTGGACTCAAACACAAGCCTTATTGGAACAAATCTTCCATGTCAAGCTACAACTGCACCCAGCAACCTTCTTACTAGGACTTCCAATACCACAACTACTCAGTAGCCAACAACAAAACCTGGCTGTCAAAATGTGTGATACAGAGTAAATAAATTCATCTACATTTCAATTTATCTCCCCCCCCTCTCTTCTTTCTTCCCCCTTTTCTATTCTTCTATCACTAACAGCTATATCAACGAAAATAAACGTTTACAGGACAATTTAGTATAACGTATTTACTCGAGTTTTAAAATAAACCTAAAAATCTTACCTCGGCTTATACTCGAGTCAAGGTCTTCCTTACAGCAATCGATGTTACTGAAGCTCCAAATCCGGCTGCCGCACGCTCTGTCCTGTGGGTTTGCCGGCTGACGTCAGTACCTGGCAGTGAGAGGCGCAGAGTAGAGACATCAGCCGGCAAATCCACAGGACGTACAGACCGTGCAGCAGACGGATTTGGAGCCTCAGCAACATTGATCGTGGTATGGACCAACTTACTGGGAGGAAATCTCCAGGGAGGGAGGGAGGGGGCTCTACACTGCAGGATTAAAGGACAACAATATCCAAAAAAACAACATCTCCCCCATTATATGTCCACAGTTCCAGCAGCTGAAATAGCTTACTCTCATTTACAACCGTGCTGCCTTCCCTTAGATATCACACAGCAAAGATGAGTACTAAGAGCCCGCCTCCTAGACAGCCCAGGGCCATGATTAACATATCACTTGTCACTGGCTGATAAAGTCTGTTACAACCTCCCTCCTCCTCCGCCAGTCAAACAAACTTGAACTGTTCAGTTGCTAGGATACAGCCTACATAATCAAGCTGATCAAGGATGGGCGGAGGAGTGTTTTCTCACATGCTAGTTTTGAGTGAGTTACAGGCATGCTGGGAGTTGTAGTTTCCAAAACATCTGTATGGAAATTCTGCTGTCCATTTAAAGGGCAACTTAAGCCTCAAAACAATAAAGAATCAGAAGGAAGAAGGTATCTATTGCAGAAGATTGCCTTCAGTAGAAAAAAATATTTTCTACTGAACTTTCAATCTAATAGGTAAAGTCTCAATATCTATTTCTTTTTTTGTAAATATAGTTTGTATTTGAAGCATTTGCGAAAAAATTATATTCATAGATACATCATATATGGTTTTTAACATTTAAAAACTTTGGAAATCATATCTTTTGGTCTGCTTCCTTTTCATTTTTTTTATATTAATACCGTATATACTTGTGTATAAGCCAAGATGAGGTACCTGTTTTTACCTGAAAAATTAGGATAAATTGATTGACTCGAGTATAAGTCGAGGGTAGAAATTATGACCACTACTGCCTTCAGATTCTGTATTGTTTTGAAGCTTAAGTTGCCCTTTAAATAGACAGCAGAATTCCCATACAGATGTTTGGAAACTACAACTCCCAGCATTGCTTTATAGTTCTGGGAGTTGTAGTTTTCAAACATCTGTACGGAATTCTCTGTCTATTAAAAGGGAAACTTAATAATACTGAATCAGAAAAGCAGTAGTGGTCATAATTTCTACCCTCGACTTATACTCCAGTCAATCAATTTATCCTAATTTTTCAGGTAAAAACAGGTACCTCATCTTGGCTAATACACAAGTATATACGATTAATATAAAAAAATGAAAAAGAAAGCAGACCAAAAGATATGATTTCCAAAGTTTTTAAATGTTAAAAACCATATATGATGTATCTATGAATATAATTTTTTCGCAAATGCTTCAAATACAAACTATATTTACAAAAAAAGAAGACTATTGAGACTTTACCCTTTAAATTGAAAGTTCAGTAGAAAATATTTTTAAAATTCTTAGTTTATATTAGAGACATCTTGGATATAAATAATACATTTTATTGGCTAACTAAAATGATTGAAAATGCAAGCTTTCGAAGAACTTCTTCCTCAGGCATGGTACAATACTCAAATCTTGTAAAGCACACTATTTTATACAAACTAGTTAGTTTACAGTGGTTGGCAAAAGTATTCGTCCCCCTTTAAGTTTTCCACATTTTGTCACATTACTGCCACAAACATGAATCAATTTTATTGGAATTCCATGTGAAAGACCTATCCAAAGTGGTGTACACGTGAGAAGTGGAACCAAAATCATACATGATTCCAAACATTTTTAACAAATCAATAACTGCAAAGTAGGGTTTGCATAATTATTCAGCCCCCTGAGTCAATACTTTGTAGAACCACCTTTTTCTGCAATTACAGCTGCCTGTCTTTTAGGGTATGTCTCTACCAGCTTTGCACATCTAGAGACTGGGAATTAATATGCAAACCCTACTTTGCAGTATTGATTTGTTAAAAATGTTTGGAATCATGTATGATTTTGGTTCCACTTCTCACGTGTACACCACTTTGGATAGGTCTTTCACATGGAATTCCAATAAAATTGATTCATGTTTGTGGCAGTAAGTGACAAAATGTGGAAAACTTAAAGGGGGACGAATACTTTTGCCAACCACTGTAAACTAACTAGTTTGTATAAAATAGTGTGCTTACAAGTTTGAGTATTGTACCATGCCCTGAGAAGAAGTTCTTCGAAAGCTTGCATTTTCAATCTTTTAGTTAGCCAATAAAATGTATTATATATCCAAGATGTCTCTAATATAAACTAAGAATTTTAAAAATATTTTCTACTGAACTTTCAATTTAAAGGGTAAAGTCTCAATAGTCTTCTTTTTTTGTAAATATAGTTTGTATTTGAAGCATTTGCGAAAAAATATTATTCATAGATACATCATATATGGTTTTAACATTTAAAAACTTTGGAAATCATATCTTTTGGTCTGCTTTCTTTTTCATTTTTTTATATTAATACGTATATACTTGTGTATTAGCCAAGATGAGGTACCTGTTTTTACCTGAAAAATTAGGATAAATTGATTGACTGGAGTATAAGTCGAGGGTAGAAATTATGACCACTACTGCTTTTCTGATTCAGTATTATTAAGTTTCCCTTTTAATAGACAGCAGAATTCCGTACAGATGTTTGAAAACTACAACTCCCAGAACTATAAAGCAATGCTGGGAGTTGTAGTTTCCAAACATCTGTATGGGAATTCTGCTGTCTATTTAAAGGGCAACTTAAGCTTCAAAACAATACAGAATCTGAAGGCAGTAGTGGTCATAATTTCTACCCTCGACTTATACTCGAGTCAATCAATTTATCCTAATTTTTCAGGTAAAAACAGGTACCTCATCTTGGCTTATACACAAGTATATACGGTATTAATATAAAAAAAATGAAAAGGAAGCAGACCAAAAGATATGATTTCCAAAGTTTTTAAATGTTAAAAACCATATATGATGTATCTATGAATATAATTTTTTCGCAAATGCTTCAAATACAAACTATATTTACAAAAAAAGAAATAGACTATTGAGACTTTACCCTTTAATTGAAAGTTCAGTAGAAAATATTTTTTTCTACTGAAGGCAATCTTCTGCAAGATACCCTTCCTTCTGATTCTTTATTGTTTTGAGGCTTAAGTTGCCCTTTAAATGGACAGCAGAATTTCCATACAGATGTTTTGGAAACTACAACTCCCAGCATGCTGTAACTCACTCAAAACTAGCATGGAGAAAACACTCCTCCGCCCATCCTTGATCAGCTTGATTATGTAGGCTGTATCCTAGCAACTGAACAGTTCAAGTTTGTTTGACTGGCGGAGGAGGAGGGAGGTTGTAACAGACTTTATCAGCCAGTGACAAGTGATATGTTAATCATGGCCCTGGGCTGTCTAGGAGGCGGGCTCTTAGTACTCATCTTTGCTGTGTGATATCTAAGGGAAGGCAGCACGGTTGTAAATGAGAGTAAGCTATTTCAGCTGCTGGAACTGTGGACATATAATGGGGGTGTTGTTTTTTTGGATATTGTTGTCTTTAATCCTGCAGTGTAGAGCCCCCTCCCTCCCTCCCTGGAGATTTCCTCCCAGTAAGTTGGTCCATACCACGATCAATGTTGCTGAGGCTCCAAATCCGTCTGCTGCACGGTCTGTACGTCCTGTGGATTTGCCGGCTGATGTCTCTACTCTGCGCCTCTCACTGCCAGGTACTGACGTCAGCCGGCAAACCCACAGGACAGAGCGTGCGGCAGCGATTTGGAGCTTCAGTAACATCGATTGCTGTAAGGAAGACCTTGACTCGAGTATAAGCCGAGGTAAGATTTTTAGGTTTTTTTAAAACTCGAGTAAATACGTTATACTAAATTGTCCTGTAAACGTTATTTTCGTTGATATAGCTGTTAGTGATAGAAGAATAGAAAAGGGGGAAGAAAGAAGAGAGGGGGGGAGATAAAGAAATGTAGATGAATTTATTTACTCTGTATCACACATTTTGACAGCCAGGTTTTGTTGTTGGCTACTGAGTAGTTGTGGTATTGGAAGTCCTAGTAAGAAGGTTGCTGGGTGCAGTTGTAGCTTGACATGGAAGATTTGTTCCAATAAGGCTTGTGTTTGAGTCCAAGTGTCAGTTATTACTGGACAGTCCCACCACATGTGTATATAAGAGCCTGGGTTTGAACATCCTCTGAAACACTTTTTTATGGGTGTGTGGTGAGGAGTATCTGTGATTTTTTCCGAAGTGATGTACCATCTGTACAATATTTTGTATACTCTCTCTGAGTCTGTAATACAGATTGACGATTTTTTAGCTCTAGTCCAGATATCTGACCATTGCTGTTCTGTCAGTGTTCTAGATAGTTATCTGTTCCAGGCTTTTATGTATTTCTCCTCATAGATATTGTTTTGCATCTGTATAGTCCGATTAATGTTTCGTAGAGTTTGGTGATTAGTTTTACTGGTGTTGGATTTCATTTATTTTGGTGATTAGTTCTGGGTATTCGTCTGGTTTAGATTGATTGGTTTGTTTGGTTAGAGGTCTTTCATTGGAGGTATTGAAACAATGTTTGTTTTGGTAGGTTTAATTTTGCTTATTGATGCCATGGGATCCACTTTTTTTGTTTATCTAATAGTTGTCCAAATTGCCATATTCTGTTGTTTATCCATATTTTATTAAAGGAAGGTGATTATCCTGGTGGAAAGTCCTTGTTGAGGTGTAGGTGATGTAGGGAAGTTGGTAGAGAGTTAATTTTGTATTGTTTGATTATTTTGTCCCATATTGAGAAGGATTTAGAGACTGAGGTAGGAAGTTCTCGGGTGTATCTCTTTTTTTTGTTTAGGAATCCAAATATATATGTCCATGGGGAGTTTGAAAAATGAGTTTGGTATTTAGGAACAGTACTGTCCGCTTTGTGTTGTTGCCGCTTGTTGTATAGCTGTTAATTGGGCAGCTATGTAGTAATTTTGCATATTTGGGAGGCCTAAGGCCCTTTTCCCTTGGATTTGGTTAGTATTCCTACATTTACCCTTGGTTTGCGATTGAACCAGACGAAGGCTCCTAATCCTTTTTTGGGATTTAAAATGTTGGGGTGGGACATTAACAGGAAGAGATCTGAAAAGGTATAATAGTCTTGGTAAGATGTTCATCTTAATTGTGCTGATTCGTCCAAGCCATGTATATTGTGTGTGCTCTATAGTCTATTTCAACAAGCCTAGGTTTCTAGCTGTTGTCAATACAAAATACAGTCTTGTAAATAAATTCTGCATTGTTTCTGTGACATGCATTTGTTATAAGCCCCACCCCACCCATAATCTTCTGAAACTAGTTACAGGCTTCCAATCAATATCTGTGAATATCTGAGTGAAAAAAAAATCACACGTGCTCAAGCCAGGGGCTTGCTGGTAATGTTACAGCTTACTGTGAAAGCCAGAAGCACCAGCTTTTAAACAGCTATAAATCTGGATAAACTGCAGCTATCTTTTTTATGGTCATTTTAAAGGTGTGCTCTTTTTAATAGAGGGTACTTGTATGCAGATCAGTTTCCCTTTAAACGGAGTAACATTTGTGTTCTTGAGATTGGTGTCTGTCAGAATTTAGCCACCGTATTCTTGCTGTGTATTGTTCAATAGCAATAAGTACCAAGTTTTCCATAACTCCAAGGGGGTTTATTGCTGTTACAGTAGATAAGAAACAGAAATTGTACTGCACTGATGACAATGTTAAGCACAATAACAGTAATACTTGATGCCTGCAAAGGTTTAAGGATATTTTACATTTTTTATAGACCCCGTTTGATATGATTTCATAATTTGTTTTGTTCAGAATTCAGATTGGCTGGTCCATCTGGTATCCTATAACAGCAGTTACAAAATAAGTAGCACATACTGCGGCTTTTAGGTTTCTCATCACAACAGAATTCTACCTGTAACTACAGTAAAACCACACTAAAACGTAGTGGAACTAAGCATGATTTAAAAAATACAAAAAAGAATAAATCTGAGAAATGGTTTATTTTTTTGCTGAAATAATGATAGTACACATCTTACACATACAAACTACCAAATTGTGGGTTTGTGAATTCATAGTTTCTATAGCTCAGAGTAAGGGCAACATTTTTGCTGTGAATGGAAATGACCTCTACATTCAGGCATGTTTAGAACTTCCCCTAAGATGTAATCAGTCTTAAAAAATGTGAATTATTGAATTAACTGTACTCCTCCCTCTGCGGGGTCTCTTGGCAGGGGCTTTACAAATATTAATTATCCAATACTGATGTTAACATCTCTTTAAAACCCTTTGCAGTATGTCAAATAAATGTCATGTACTGGGTCACATTTTCTGAACAGGGCTTTGCTGGGAATAGTGTATTTACAGTTTCTTTGTCAAATCAGTACATGCTACCATATATAAGGCCCTCGGTTATGCATGCAGAATAATAAAAACCCATTAAATATATTAACTACATTGTCCGGTTTACATTTTGTTAAAAAGCAATAGAACACAGCATGTTTCAAAATACTATTGCTGTTTATGGTTTGCTAGTGAAGTTGTAAAAGTAAAATGTTGATTGCATTTAACTTTGCAAAAATCTTTCTGTTTTGATCTGAAGTAAAGGCAATCCAAAATGCACAGCAGGCCAGCTGTGTAAGGATTAAAGTAAGAGGTCATAACTTACTCACAAAAATAGAATTTTCTCTATATGAACTCCTGGTTTAATGCTGGAAAGTAAATCTATTTTCTGTTAAAATATTTTTCCATAATTTTTCAATTAAATTTGTATATAAATTTGTAATTTTATTATAGGTCACATATAAACACAGACAATTTTTAGTGAATTCCCTGTATGCTGTTTTTTTCCCTGCATTTAAAACATTCTTGTCATTATCTACTTCTATATATAGTTTTTGGTTTTATTGTAGAAAATTACTATTTTCATATGTTTTCAAAGAAAAAGATCAAGAACAACTGGTATTCAATTATTGTGGAGGTGCTCCCATTTTTTATTGCGCTACACTGAGACACACCACAAGTGAAACATCATGCATTATCGGAAATGTGCCCAAAAGTAGACATGTAGTTGCACTTAGCTCACACTTAAAATGTTATTCATCACAAGCAGTTTGTAACTTGATTTGTAACCATATTACTATACAGCATATTGCCAACCGCACAGGAAAGGTGTTGCTGCTTTTTGCATACCAACCATTATAGGTATGTGAGTTGTAAGAATCTCCTGATGATGAAGGTATTTCTGTGTTTGTTGAAGGTCATTTTTTTTTTTTTTTTTTATACTCACGGGAGATTCAATAGAAGTTTGTATCCTTAAAAACTGTGCTAAATTTTGCCCCAAACAATCAGATCTCAAAATAGACCATTTTTAACAATTAGAACTTTTATTGAATCTCCCTGCTTATGTTTTTCTCCAAATTTAAAGATTTTTTAGTGTTCTCCTAAATTCAAAGAATTTTTTTGTCTGTATTTTTCCTCTCATTTTGTCAATAGATGTTTCCTATATAGGAAGTGTCTCACAACGGATTTCAGTCAGCCCACATTCTAAAGGGACCATCTCAATCCTGATTTGTAAGGTATTGCGATATTGTATGATCGTGTATGGGTGATCGGCCAGTATTCAGCCAAATTTCCACCATTAAGGAAAGTGGGGCGGGGGGGGGGGAATTATCAGACCAATCCAATCAGTGCATGTATGGCCCGCTTACTTGTTTGATTTGGATATTATCAAAAAGTGGAGGAGGATTGATCCGCCCTGAAGGTTCTATTCACCCAAACACACATGAAATATACATATTACAAGGCTATGTTCATTATGACATGATGTATGGCTACATTAAAATCAATGCAGCCTGAATCATACTTTTAATGTAATAACAACCAGCCTTTCGTGTGTCTGAAAGGGAAAGGTGATAATTGGGTTACCAGATCATTTGGTCTAATAGGGACACACTAAATAAATGTAATTAGAAGGGCTGTACTGATTGCAATTAAACAATTTATTCACCATGCTGCATGTGTTTTAATAGGTTTGCCTACATTGTCTTTAATGAATGTCTTAACAGCCTTGTAATTGTAGATTTCATGTGTTCAGACTCAATCTGTCACAAGATTGCTTTTAATCTGCTACAGAATCCTAGATATTGCTTTAATCATTCCAGATTGCATTCATCGCCATAATCTTTAATATTTCCCCCCTTAATAGATACACTTAACAACAACATAGGACAGAGCTGGTGGATAATGAAGTGAACCTGATCTTGCACAGGTCTGTGCAATGCATTTCTCACAGTGAACTTATCTAAAAGTAAATTAAAGGGCTACTGTGGTCTCAAAACAAGTTAGGGTTAAATGAAAGCCTGCAGTATATCCTTTAAACAAAATCTGACAGGCTGGAGCCTGTGAGAAATTACATTGGGGAATGTTCAAACTACCTGCTTCTAGTAGGTTAAGTGACATCACCTGACCTCTGCCATGCCCATCTTCCTGGGGGAGAAGCATGCTCAGTTTAATTCCGGGGAAATCTGGAAGTACTCGGGGGGGGGGGGGGATTTACAGTTGAGAAGGGGGGCCTATTAATGCACACAGAGGCTGGTCCCATGGCTGAAAACAGGAAGTGTTCAAGCAGAAAAGTAAATTGTTGAACCTTTCCAGCAATACCTTCTCACAAATTTTATTTAGAGATGTGATTTAGGTTTTATTCAAAGGTGTGATGGAAGGCGTTTTTATATAATTACTACTAGTTTGGAAGAATTGAAGACCACAGTTACCCTTTAAACCTTCAGAACAGGTTAACCAGCTTCACATTTTTGTTAATTACTCAAGCACCGAGACACTGACTTAACTGGAACTAGCAAACCTTAGGTTAGTAATAAGATGAGGGTAAAGGGCCCATATACGTACCAATCTTTTGTCTTGCGATAGTCTGATCATGTATTGGCAATCAACTATTTGCGGCCATATTGGTGCATTTTGGACAGATTTTGATTTTTACCCAAAAAAGCATTGGATGTGGTTCGACTTCTTATTCTAGAAAAAGTCAAAGGAGTAAAAAGAAAGGGTGTACAGATCCTTTAAGTTTATGAGTGCTTTGGAGTCAGAAATTTGAATAACAAATAAAATTTATAGGAAAGGAATTATATGGAAATGCAAAAATAGATTGGATAGTCAGTTGATGACTTTGTTCTTGACAAATGTTCCTGTGCATTTTAAATAATTTGAACGATCTTGGGAGGGTGGGTTTGGGAGTCCTATTGTCATCTGATCACCCATACACTGACGACGATCATACGAACACAATTGTTCGTCTATGGCCAGTATAAAGCCACTTCTCTACCTGCAATCTGCTCACTGAATTGTGTCCTAATAAAATGTGTTAGCCCCCTTTCCACGCCAATGTTCAACAAGGCTAGAGCACACAACAGCGCATGGGAAAATCACGCATGTTACCGCCCGCTTGTTCTTCGGTCCCACAAAGTAAATTGTGTGCACTCTGAAATGGATTGCAGCACATGCAATGTGGCCACTACCTTGGGTGTGAGAAATGCAGAGCAATGCATATCAAACGGATCACAAATCACTAAGGGCTAGGCCACACTGCTGCATTTTTTTTGCGCTTGCGTTTTTTAAAAATCATTGAAAACGCGGCAACGGAAAAAAATGCGTTTTTCAGTGTGTTGCGATTTGCGTTTTGCATTTTTAATCGCAATCGCATGCGTTTTCCTATACTTATTGAGAAATCGCAAACGCAACGAAAATCGCACATGAAATCGCATACTATTGCGTTTGCGTTGCAGTGTGGCCTTGCCCTAATTGGCCGAGCGAGAAACTTGCTATTGTGGCCTAGCCCTAACTCATTCCTATGCTAGAGAGAACAGTCATTGGGCCAGCTGGGGAGGTGCATACTAATTAAATGTCACAACCCCTACACCAGAACACAAGAGGCTCAAAACAGAGCAGATTGAATTTCGGCTGGGTACACACCATCAGATTTTTCAGACAGACCGTTTGCAGCTAGCGAAAATCCCACAAATCCACCATCCAATTTTCGGGCCAACTGACCATATATGGGAATATTTCTCTGTCAGCCCAAAAAAATCAATGGGGTGTACCAATCTTAATTTAAGAAAAGTAGTTTTAGCCTCCTCCTTATAGAATTGGGGGGGGGTCTTTTAATGTGTGCAGCTGTAACTAAGTGGAAAAAGGGTATCAAACACAGCCTTAAAAATCATAATTTACTCTCTTGTTTAGGGAGTTTACACTGGCAGTTCTAACTCTTCAAGAACAACTGGTTCAAATCGGAAGATTAATGCAGAAGCTTTCGAGGGCAGTGGGAAATCTGTCAGGGAACTGTTGTATGCTACAAATGATGATGAAGAACGCTACAGCATTCAAGCTCATCCAATACTTCTTCGGAACTTAACAGTTCAAGCTGCAGATCCTCCTCTTGGATACCCCATTTATTCTCTGTACCACTCCACGTGCTCTGTGTTAACTTATTTATGTTAAGTCAGAAGCATTTATTTTACCTCCTATACCACAGATATTGGTGCTGCTGCTAGTTATTTTGGGCCATCCCTATTTAAGGTTACCCTGGTTCATATATTATTGCAAGTCCATAATTCATACAGTGCATTTCCCCTAAGATAGAAAGTTAAGTATATTTCTATGGTAATATATTATTACTTATCAAATAAGTTGTAATATGTACACAGTTTACAAAATCGTAAAATTAAAAACGATTGACCAAAATGGTGTATAATGTATGATTATTTTTTTAAATAAACTCATGATAATCTGGTTTCATGTGTATTTACCCAATAAATAACACACATACAGTAGCATCTTATTTCCAGCAGCTTTCTATACTCCCTGCAGTTCTGTATTGTGCTCACAATTAGGTAGATCTTTTATTAGTTATCGAGCACATTAGCCAATAAAATTACTATATAAATAACTTTTACAATGCTGTACAGAAAAATTGTAAAACATGCATCACTACTTGCATAATGATAACGGGTCGGAAACACCTATTTCTTTTACGGAGTGGGTTTTCTGAGAGAAGCAGCTCAAAGGTTTGATGACCTGGATGGAACCTATCTTTAATTATTTTTCCTGTTTTTGATAAACATTGTGATTGATAAATGTAAAGAAGGTAGTGAGAAGTCAACAATCCTCTAAGCACGACTTAATCTGCTGCAAAGCATTCTTGTTTGCAATTGAACAGCTGTTAAACCAAAGTAAACAACTGTTAAGGTTCATACACACGCTCAATCTGTGAGCAAGGAACGGCCCCCGACGGCCGATCGCTACACGCGATGAACGGGCGTTTTGGCCTAGAATTGTCAATGTGTGCACGTTCGCTGATCCGCAGCATACACATGGATGATTCTCTGCCATTCATCATGTGTATTATGTACGAACCTTAATAATATACTTTCAATCATGCATTGATAAAAAGACAATAAAATAAGTTAATTACTGTGTTACAATTTCCTTAAAAGAAAACAGTGTTTGGGAAATTTTACCAAGTAACATTTTGTATTAAATCCCATGTTAAAGGATAAGTATGCTGTAAAAAAAAAAAAAGTTAGCGTTAGGGGAAGCTCAATTTAGCTTTTTTTTTTCTCTAATTGTTGCCAAACTATGTAGAATACTCGACACTGTAATCTGATAGTTTGGAGTCCATTTCTTGACATTTTGCATAAAGAAATGGACCATAATGTCTGCTTTAAAAAAAAAAAATACCTTATTGATATAGGCAATAGAAAGTCCTAAATTCAGCAGTGATGGATTTAAAATGTTTGGTCAAAGTGGAAAATATTAAAATTCTATAAATGATTTGTTGGTCTCTAAAAATAAATAAATTAACAAACAGAGCAAACAGAACAATGTAATTGTTTTCAAATTAGTAATGCTCACTGATAAATAAAGGTGTATAAACTGTGGTCCAAAATGACTAGGTAAATTGATAGGAATTACTCTCCTGAGAATTTTTGCAATTATTTTCTTTATTGTTATTTTTGCATAGTTTAAGATATTTACAGGTTTGTGTGTTATATGGCAGCAGCATCACCAGGCCTCTGTACTTCCTGTTCTGAAACCAGTCAGTGGATACAGTCAATCTGTCCTGTGTTCTCCTCCCCCCCTTGCAGCCCCCCTCCTCTTGCAAGCCCCCCTGGTCCCTCCCATCATGGACCCTCCATTTGCAGGCCCCCCTTGGCCCCTTCCCTTACAACCCCATGTGGCCCCACCCACTTGCGGATGCCTTGGCCACACTCGCGATGTCATGGGCAACTCATATACCTCCCCCTACAGAAAACGGTGTGGAAACAGCCTTTTCAGGCAGAGTGAGAACTCAGAGTAGGGCTGTAGATTCCCCTTCTCTGTGGGGGATTTTTTTTAACTTTCTGGTCAGTAATTTCTTTATTCTGGGCTGTGGAGGCACGTAGAGAGGTGGTTGATGGTTCGTTTTAAAAGGCAGGAAACTGAACCTTTCATGTAAACTCAACTGTTTGGAGACCACAGTTCCCCTTTAATACAGTTTTAATGGATATATCTTAAATACAACACCATTAAAAAAGGACAACCGCAATCAGCCACAATGAAAGTTAGACAGGGAACAGGATAAGAAATAGAAGACCTATACATATAGGTAACTAGGTGGGAGGCATATCTCCACCTGTTTAGCTTGTCCTCAAAATTCTGAAAAGGAGCGTAAGCACTCTATGCTCTCCTAGTGCAGAAAGCAAAAAAAAAAAAAAAAAACTGTCTAGGTCCCTGGGCTAAATTCGATTTGCAATAAAAATTAGTACTCTGCTTGTACACTTGTGGGGTCTTCTCTTTTTATTTTAGAAATAGAAGTTGATGGCTACAAGACACCCTCTGTGTGAACGAATAGTAGCACGAAGAAGTTTGCACATCTCTCCACTACAAATGTACGAGGAGAGTGCTTAGTTTTAATTGCACAGACCTAGACAAGTTTTTCTATCTAGACTAGGAGAGCACCAGAGTGCTTAGGGCTGCTTTTCATTATTTTCAGTTGAGACTTCTCCCACCTCGTTGAGGCATTTGTAAATATTGTCCCTAATCCCCAGTAATTATTCTCTCTCCTCGGAGGTAGCTGTGAGTCACTTTTTTTGTGTTTCTCTAAAAAAGTGTCAGGCAAATGCTAAACCGGTCTACATATGTTGCAGGACGTAGGGACTTCCACCCCTGCATTTAAGTCATGCTAAGTTGTTATATTGACATTATCTCCTTCAAGATGCCTCAATTGATGTTATATGTCGATAGCAGAACACTTTCACAACTTTTTAATGCCAGCTAATGGGGGCATTAAGAGTGGCAAAATCGTTTACGCCTTTTTGTGACCGAGAGCCTTTAACGGCATACAATATTGCCAGAGCCATTGCACTCTGGAGCGGATTTTTTTTTTTTTTAACATACAACAACTTTTGTCAGTATTGCCCCTATCCCTTACATACTCATTAAAAATAATTTAAAATTACCCAAACAGGAATTAATTTTAATGGTTTTTATTTTATTTTGTAGAAGTAAAACAAATTTTGGTTAAATGGCACTGCAATAGTTAAATGTTACCTTCCTTGGGAAAGTAATTAGCTGAACTTCCAAGACTGTAACGTAGCTGAAATGAAATGTTTTATTAACCATTACTATTAGACTGAATTCTCGTTTCAATATACAATCTGTTGCCTTGTTTTATGTGTTCCTTTTAGTAAAATAAGAAAAATCTGCATCCTGCAAAAACAAAAAAAAGAAATTACAAGGAGGATAAGTAATGCAGTTTCAGCATTTGCCATTTGAAACCAACATATAAGGCTAACCGAAGGCTCATATTTATTATTTTAATTAACTAAATGTGTTCTGGGGACCTTTGCCATTTTTTTTTTGCACTTTAGGTGCCTTCTGGCACAGCAGTGGAGGTAGCCCTAGAGGTGCAATTTGCAAATTCTTCTCCAAACACCACCTTTTGCATAATAAGCTATTCAAATGACTAATTTTCCTGGCTATGCATGTCTCGTAGGAATGGATTTTGCCCTGCACAGCAAGAGTTTGTTTAAAGGCGATGTCCACCCCAAATTTAACTTTTGATATGTGGTAGGGCATGCTCCCCCCAGCCCCAACCGCATTAATATAATTGTTAGAAAGCCCGATTCTTACTTACCTGCCCTCTCTCCCCTGCTGCTGTGTTCAGGCCCTCTGCTTGCATGGAATTGAAAGCAGGGGGCGGGACCGGCAGCCGCGTCCGTGATTGGCTGAGAGGCAGGGAGGGCTGCACTGAGCATGCCTCAACCTTGTGAGGTTGAGGAAGTCTCAGGCACAGCATGAGTCACACACTGCTCCTACACAGCAGTTTCCTGGACTTTGGAGGGGCACAGAAGGGGGACTATTTTGAGCAGGAATGTAAGGTAAGTATTGTTTTAAAACTACTTGATGTGGCCAGTAAGGGGTTAAATTTTAGTTTTGGGGGTGGACATGCCCTTAATATACAAACTAATGTTTTGATTACCAATATCAACATACTCCTCATACTCACACAACACAATGGAAAATCAACTGAAACAATAGAATCCTTCTCCTTTTTAAAGCCCCAGGCTATGGTATCAGTCACTTTTATAATTATTTAATAGAGATCCTATTTTCCCCATATCGAATGTTTTTTATTGTAACACTGTATTAGGGCTAGGCCACACTATCTAGTTTGTGACCCGTTAGCTCGTGGAAATGCATGTCAGTGTGGATGGTCACACTGCATGCGCTGCAATCCATTTTCAGACTGCACGCAATCACTTTTTTTTGCAGATGTGCTTCAATTCCAGACTATTGTGCAAATCACTTCAGACGGTAATGCGTGTAAAACGCACTATAACTGTATGGTCTACAGTAGCCTCAGCCTACACTGCTTAAATACCGTATACATGCATGGGTTACTTGTTACATGAAGACTTTAATTTGTGGCTATATTTTTGGGTCAATAAACTGCTTGTACCAGTGACCACAAATGTATGATGAATCAATGGACCACCCACCATCCCTGTGGCTTTGTTCACACAATGAGGGTGTTTGGTGCATTTTCATTCTGAAAAATTCACCGAAACTACTTTACTTTAATGTTAAACTTGCATAGAGATGCCACACCTGCTATTTCCTAACCTCTAATGGCAGCCCACAGTCATTTCACTACAAGCGAAGACATTTTCTTGTGGCTATATCTAACCCAATAATATTAGCCATAATTTGCACAGAACCATTGTGAAGCCATCTTTGCATCAATCCCATTATGTCTGATTTCAGTGGAAAACAGCTCTGCCATCTTTCAAAGATCTGCATACACACAGTCTGTGTGTTTCCATCGGCCGCGCTAGACTCCTCTATAGGAGTCTAGCGCGGCCGATGGAAATTTCGGCCTTTCCCGAACGAGCGTTCGGCCGACCCGATCGTTGGCGGCCGCGCGCTCGTTCGGGAAACGAACGTACACACGAACGATTAAGCCCCGATACCGTCGGATCCGACGGTATCGGGGCTTAATCGTTAATGTGTGTACCCAGCTTAACATCGTGGCAGAACAATGGTGCTGGTGATGTGCTAGCTGGAAAGACCACCCTTTATACTGCTGTAACTTTAGATATGCTGCAGCTAGAAGCATGATCCTGGAGTCATTTTAAAAGGGATGAATGTGTCTTTTTAAGAAAGGGCACTTGTATGGAAACCATAGTTACCCTTTGATTCCTTGCCCTGCATCTTTTGTTTTGTTAAAATGTACAGCGTATTGGTGTGTTAGTGACTGATAGCAAAGCTAAATATAAGTGCCTTGCATACAATCTTTTATACTAACAGTGTTTTATCTCTTACCTCTGAAATAAACAATAGCATAAGAGCTTTTAATATCTTGTAATTATATCCTTAGAATCACTCATGACTTATTAAACCTTGGGTATGACAGAAAACAATGCTCCCCCTACTTTCACCACTTAGTTCCATGACCTATATAAGTAATCTACCTGCAGCCAGGTACTTTATACAATCAAGGAATTCCTTGGTGACTTAATCCTTCTATTTTACAATTGATGGAGCTCTATAAAATAATTTACAGCATCTGTGTTTTTTTTATTTTACAATTTATGGATCACAATATAGGTGGTTGAACAATGGATAGCACATACCTGTCCACTTTTAAATTCTCTATTCTTTTTTTACCAATCTTCTGTAATCCACCATGCCCAAGTAGGAGCATATTGCCAGAGGTAACATATCATTAAATATGGCTGTTCTGAATCCAAGATTCCTTTAGATTGTTTGCAATGGTGATTAAAATAAGACGAACACAGCGTCCAGTTGTCATTTTATGAGACTGATCTGCTTTTATTAATCTAAAAAAATAAAATTTGTAAATTAAAAAAGGACAATCATTGTGCAGTAATAATAATCGAGAGAAACTACACTATATTTATAATCTTAAAACATGATTACTGGGTGTCATTTGTTTCTTACATCCAGTCAAATTCATGCTAAGATTATCGTCCCAAAGCAAGTTAATTCACAATCATGCATCTCGGGCTGCCCCTGCACATGTGTAAGAGCCTTTAGTGTCCCACATACACTGCTATGCGAGAATGAAAATTGTAATGAACTAGTATTTGTGTCTGTTCTAACTATTTAATTACCCAGAGGAGTATGCATTCCTGTGTTATTGTAGTCTTTCTATTCTGTATGCTGTAAGTAAAAAAAGTTATGCAGCCCTGCCCATACAATTTTTTCCTGATTTCGAGCCCTTTCTACCTTCAATTAGCCATGTGTGAAGGGGGCGTAACAATTCTGTCAGCCTCCAAACTAGCATGCAAGAAAACACTCCTCCACCCACCCTTGATCAGCTTGAAATGTAGGCTGTATCCTACAAACAGGTAAAAATAATGATTGTTTTTGCTGCATTAGTCCAATTATTGTAGGAAAAAGAGAGTACTGTGATACTTTTTATGGACAACAGTTTATTTTAGTAGACAAGCTTTCGAGGGATCAACTCTCTTCCTCAGGTCAGAGCAGTACGGGTGGGTTGATCCCCAGAAATCTTGTCTACTAAAATAAACTGTTAATCCATTAAAAGTATCACAGTACTCTCTTTTTCTAAAACAGGACATTTCAAGTTTGTTTGACTGTCAGAGGAGGAAGAAAGAGGTTGTAACAGACATTCCCACCAGCCAATGACAAGTTATATGTTAACCAGGGCCCTGGGCTGTGTGAGATCTAAGGGAGGGCAGCATGGTTGTAAATGTGAGTAAGTGATTTCAGCTGCTGGAAGTGTGGACATGTAATGGGGTGAAGTTGTTTCTTTTTTTTTTTTTATATTGTTGTCCTTCAAGGCATGCAGTTTTAAATGTTGCTCTTGGGTGTCTTTTTGAGATTACTTTTGTTTCTCCCTGATGAGAAATCAAATGGTTAATCAGAAAGATTGTGGAATTAACTATGGGGCATCTTGCGTGTATTACCAGTACATAATTTTGATTATTGTGGCTGCCTATGTCTATGAATGAAGAAGAAATAAACCATGCAGGATCACTGAACACAACACACAGTGCCTATATTTAGTATTATCTAGACCATTCTTCTGATCTTTTCTCAATTTATCTGATGTATCAAATATAAAAACGCTTTGGCATATATTAATATTGGTGCTGTGGGAAGGTTCTTTTATAAACAACCGTTGAGTTATATTTATTCTCCCATTTATATGTTGTGGGAACGTGTATTTCCTATATACGGCTGTTTGAGTGCCTCTGTTTCCCAGAGTTTAGTGGGTTTTCTGGTGGTTGACCAATATCTTTGGTTACCATACCTATTCATTATTCCTTATCTTTTCTGGTTGTTTTCTCTGGTAATGTGCCTCAGGATTGGGAAAGCCAATGTAATACCAATAGTCATTTACAGTCTGGTAATTATAGCCCTATAAGTCTAACATCACTGATGGGGTAGATATTGGAAACTTTGTTACAGGACATATTCTAGACTGTGTCTTAAGGACTTAGATGTATAAGTAGTAATCAGCACAGATTCATGTCAAACTAACTTGCTTGGTTTTATGAAGATGACTGTAAGAATTTAGATTTTGGCATAGAAGTGGATGTGGTACACTTAAGGCTCATACACATGTGATCACAGGGACTGACCTGTGCTTGTGAAGTTCTCATTCATCCAGGTCATGGTATATCTGTTGTATTCAGTTAGATCAACTGACTTAAAGTTTAGTTCTTCAAGACGTTTTGCTAGTCACTTGATGGTTTTCTCAATTCAGAATGACTTGTACAAGAATCTGTGGCAATTAAGTACCCTGGAAAGTGCTAATTAGCATATGACAGCCAGGTGTTAAAGACCTAATGCATGATGTGTATGAACATATCAAAAGCCTTAGCAAAATCTAAAGATTGATACCATGTGTGATCCCAGGGAGTGACCCAGCCAACTAACGAAACGGCCTTGTGGTCATGGCCTCGAAGATCCGCGGGAGGATCTGTCAACAAGGCTTTCATCTATGTGGACTAAAGTTGCAAAATATTGTCATAAAAAAAGGGGTATAGATTCAAGTGAGAAAAATATAATTGTCCCAAAGTAATGGTAAGGCCTTACTTGGATATGTGGTGCAGTTTTGGAATCCTGTATATAAAGGGACAGCTTAGAACTTGTTCAGAGAAGGGAACTAAATAATTTGGGGAAGGAGGGGCTCGACTATGCATTGTGTGGGGATATATTCAGTTTATTGTACAGCCCATTAATATATTTGTATAAACTCTCTAGTTCATTGCTCACCAATAGATCATTTCAGGTCTTTAGGTTTGGAAAGGTTTTTTTACAGTAATAGTATGGAATTGTTTTTCAGCAGGTGTGGTAGAAATGGCAAGTTAATTGAATAGTTTCAAAAGAAGGCTGGATAAGTTTCTAAAATTCAAAATACTAAAATTACTAGAAATGAATTCATCTAGTTCTTGTTCATCCAGGGATCCTTTCCGATTGTCATTTGGAATCAGGAAGGATTTTTTTTTTTTACCCCTTCGTGCTGGCTTTTGGTTTTGCCTTCCTCTGGATCACTGTTGGGTAGGATTCATGGGTATGCTAAAAGGTTAGACATTTCTTTATTTAACACTCCAATCCTATACTATTAATCCATACAAACCATTCATATTTTAGATTTTTACTGGGTTACTGCAATAAAACAACATCTGATTGGTTGATGCAGGGTTACAGCACAGGCAAACTTTTAACCTTATTGATCAACACCTTACTGTTTTTAATGTGGCACATTGTGTGCATACCTACTGCTCCCTTGGCCCAATACTTTGCATTGCACACTCAGCATAAGACTAAGATGTGCTATTTTAACTAGTCCAGCTGTTTAGTCATACACAAGACAAAGAAACATTTTTAATAAAAATGTATTTTTAACAGCACAGTTCAATATTGTGCAGATGGTATTTATGTAAATTACCTTAACGTCTTCAGTGTAGGCATTTTCAACAATTTTGGATTGCACTGGTCTGGGCATATGTTACAGATGAGGATATTTGGATAGTCCGTCAGTTCAGTTCTAAGACTGTTGAAGAATCCCTAAGTAACAATTACATGTTTAAAGTAACAACAAATGTACGTTCACTATTTAAAGTAACAATAAAATACATTCTATTTGGATGTTAGATTTTGAAACCTGAAACGAATGGCTGCCAATCACACTTTTTTTTACAGCTGTCAGCGGATATACCATCAATAACCGTTTTAATCGAAAAAAGAAAGGACCTGAAGGCACAGCTATAAAATCCCATACAGTAATAAAAGTGTACATATTAAACATAGCAATGCACTTCAATGGGCATAGTTTTCCAATGCTGTGGGAAGTATGCCTGTTTAAATGGGAATTAGAACCCCATAGGGTGATCGTCTGGATGTTCGATCTGACCAGAGTCAATAATTTTGAGCCAAGAGTAATTTCTTACCTTGCAAAGTCACACAAGACATGGCTCACATAACTGCCATTAAGTCACACAACAGTTTAAGAAGGAATCATAGTATATCTGTTGTATTCAATTAGATCAACTGGACTTGAAATGTAGTTCTTGAAGACGTTTCGCTAGTCATCGAAAAACGTCTTCAAGAACTACATTCAAGTCCAGTTGATCTAATTGAATACAACAGATATACCATGACCTGGATGAATGAGAACCTTCACAAGCAAGGAATCATAGTGTACAGTTCCAAGAGCCTCAGATGGGTTTGCACATCTAAATTGCTGGGACAGTACCAATGATAGAACGGTCCATTTTGTGGTGAAAATCTTGCAAATGTGATTGGACGTGAAAAAACTGTTCCATAATTGCACTTCATAAAGAGTAGTAGTGTAAATATTGTACAAACTCTGGCCAGTGCAGATTCTGTTCTATCCATTTTCTATTTGGTTTAGATTAAGGAGAAATTCTACCCGAGTTCATTAGAAGCGATCCAAGATTGTGCACTATAGACTGACATCCAGAAAAACTTCCTATGACAGTATCAGATTGAAATCCATATGAATTACCTGAACAGCATGTTTGCTAGCCGAGTATCCAGTTGATAACGGTGCGCCAACTATTCCTACAACACTGCTTATGTTGATAATCTTTCCTTTTTTCCTTTCAATCATGTGCTGCAAACACATGCTTTGTTATTGAAATGGTTCCCAAAAAATTAAGTTCAATTAATCCTTGATAAACATCCAAATTTGTTTCCACAAACAATGACCGCTGGGATCGTCCTCCATTATTCACTAAAACATCAATCGGGGTCCAGAAGAAAATGTAGTAAGTCTAATCTTATATATATCAACTGAGACATATTACGTATACTTTACAACATAGTTGCTCAACAGAGTGCTGGCAGAGTGGGTGGGGTTATGGATGTGTCGGGGTGTGAGTAGTTATGATAGGGGCACAGAGTCTCCAGTGAAAGCATCATAAGTGTGGCCTGGGACTGCAGTCGGTTGGGATTGCGGTTATTAACATATTAATTAAACTAACATGCAATTTACAGGGGGGCAGTGCAAGTGCAATACTGTATGTTGCTAACATAGTTGCACTAGTTAACTAATTAAAACACTATGCAGACTTACTACTCTTTATTTACTAGATTCATCTAGTTGTACTTTATTAGGTATGACTGCCTCTCTCATCTCTGTAGCCTAGCCAAATAAATAATCATTTACAGGGAGATTCAATCATTTCCCAGGAGCAGGATAATTGCATCGCAGGAACCCAGAAGGTAAGCGATGCCGTCCCTATGCCACCATTTCAAACGCATTTGTCTTCGCGCTACAAAAACGAACATTATGGGGGAACTGATTGGCAAATAATTTGCTATACAAGTTATTCTCTATTATGGTAGTAACCCTGCCAACACAAAGAAATTACAAAATATTTTCACTTGAAAAAGAGGGGAGAACAAATCTACTGTGTGTGCCTTTCCGCCTTTATTAACTGCTTCTATCAGTAATGAGAAAGCACAAATGATTGTGTTGGGTAGCTAAACCTATTTAAAAAAAAAAACAGCAGAGAAATACTTACTCGACCAAAGTGCTGCAAGGCTTTAACGGAGGCTTCTTTATGTGCACTGACATCTGTCAAATCAAGAGGAAGACACAGGATATCTTGTTCCTCTAACGGCTAATTTCTGGAAATATTGATAATATTATAATAAAAATTAAAGGTAGTGTAACCCATGTCGGCATCGGTATATTTAAATAGTTGCTCTGCATTAGTGTTGGCTCAGTTCGCGGATCCGAACCTGAATCCGCTGCGGATGACCTGTTCGCGAACAGCGGATATCGTGGATTTCCGGTTTTCCGCCTTCCGAACGCGTTTTCGAAAATTTTTGAAATATAGAGGATTTCGTATTTTCGAAAATGCATGAAAACCCGTATTTTCGAAAATTGCGAAATTACGAGGTTTCTCATATTTGATTTTAATGGGTTTTAATGGGTCGACTTGCGGATTCGAAATTTTCGAAATCGCGGATCCTCCAAGGGACCGGATTTTGCGAAGTTCGGACATCTCTACTTGCACGACTACTTGAAGACAAAAGGAAACAGAATTGAAGCTAGGCGTTATGATCAGACACCATTATCTTGACAGGCATGCTTTCCATTCAAACTTCCCATCTCTCTGTTGCATAATTATTCAGCCCCCTGAGTCAATACTTTGTAGAACCACCTTTTTCTGCAATTACAGCTGCCTGTCTTTTAGGGTATGTCTCTACCAGCTTTGCACATCTAGAGACTGAAATCCTTGCCCATTTTTCTCTGCAAAACAGCTCCAGCTCAGTCAGAATTGATGGACAGCGTTTGTGAACATCAGTTTTCAGATCTTGCCACAGATTCTTGATTGGATTTAGATCTGGACTTTGACTGGGCCATTCTAACACATGCATATGTTTTGTTTTAAACCATTCAATTGTTGCCCTGGCTTTATGTTTAGGGTCGTTGTCCTGCTGGAAGGTGAACCTCCGCCCCAGTCTCAAGTCTTTTGCGGACTCTAAGAAGTTTTCTTCCAAGACTGCCCTGTATTTGGCTCCATCCATCTTTCCATCAACTCTGACCAGCTTCCCTGTCCCTGCTGAAGAGAAGCACCCCCAGAGCATAATGCTGCCACCACATTTGACAGTGGGGATGGTGTGTTCTGAGTGATGTGCAGTGTTAGTTTTTCGCCACACATAGTGTTTTGCATTTTGGCCAAAAAGTTCCATTTTGGTCTCATCTGTCCAGAGCACCTTCTTCTACGTGTTTGCTGTGTCCCCCACATGGTTTGTGGCAAACTGCAAACGGGACTTCTTATGCTTTTCTGTTAACAATGGCTTTCTTCTTGCCACTCTTCCATAAAGGGCAACTTTGTGCAGTGCACGACTAATAGTTGTCCTATGGACAGATTCCCCCACCTGAGCTGTAGATCTCTGCAGCTCGTCCAGAGTCACCATGGGCCTCTTGACTGCATTTCTGATCAGCGCTCTCCTTGTTCGGCCTGTGAGTTTAGGTGGACGGCCTTGTCTTGGTAGGTTTACAGTTGTGCCATAGTCTGTGCTCCGTGGGATGTTCAAGACTTTGGAAATCTTTTTGTAGCCTAAGCCTGCTTTAAATTTCTCAATAACTTTATCCCTGACCTGTCTGGTGTGTTCTTTGGACTTCATGGTGTTGTTGCTCCCAAGATTCTCTTAGATTCTCTGAGGCCGTCGCAGAGCAGCTGTATTTGTACTGACATTAGATTACACACAGGTGCACTCTATTTAGTCATTAGCACTCATCAGGCAATATCTATGGGCAACTGACTGCACTCAGACCAAAGGGGGCTGAATAATTACACACACCCCAATTTGCAGTTATTGATTTGTTAAAAATGTTTGGAATCATGATTTTCGTTCCATTTTTCACGTGTACACCACTTTGTATTGGTCTTTCACGTGGAATTCCAATAAAATTGATTCATGTTTGTGGCAGTAATGTGACAAAATGTGAAAAACTTCAAGGGGGCCGAATACTTTTGCCAACCACTGTATATTATGCATAACTAGTTATTCTACATATTCTCTTCCTTTTTGAAAAATCAGTTGAATTTATACCACTTTCTATGCCCTGCTATTGACATTAGGGAGCTGACATTTCAGGTTCTGTAATGGTCTCTTCTTTCCAGAATGCACGCTACCTTCAAATATTCCTAACAGTAATTTCTACTGATTGGCTGTTGGATGGGTCAAACATGCTCAGATCTTCACCATAACGGTCTCTATTAGGGGGTCCTTCAAACAGGAAGTCAGCATTTATTTTTAGACAAACAAAATGCTGAATGGGCAGGTTAAGGTCATTAAAATGGAAAAATACTGCTTTGTTTCCTTAAAAGTATATATATTTGCACTGATCTTCTCCTTAAATGCTCAGTTAAAGGGGGAATAATCTATTGCCACAGGGTCAAAAAAACAGCGACCAGGTTAAGTGAATGATTTTCTGGTGCACCCTCTTCCAATCAGTATCTTCAGTAGATGTTAAGCTGAAATTTTATATAGATCAATGGTGCAAATTGATTTGGAACAATTGACTTGTGTTTGTCCTGCTTAATCTTGTACTGTATATAAGAAATTCCATTCCAAATATTTGGCTTGTGCTTGTATTCTTCCTAACCAAAACCAATTAAAATGTTAGCATGTTTTTGTGCAGATGGCATGCACTCCAATAAAAGAATATTGCAAAAATCACAGTGCAAACTGTGCACTGCATTGCACTTTTCCTGCATGTTGTCCCAATGCACATATTCAGATTATTCATGTAGCATAGTGTTATAGACCTAGTCTTGGCATTTTTACATAAAGCAGTTAATTGTGAAAATAGTTTTTTGTTTAATTCTTTAGCCATTTTACGAACTTTTCTCTGTATGTCCACTTGGCCAGCTCTCCCTACCTTGTTTTATAGTTGTACATTATTTCCTATATGTTTACCTTTACCATTTTACTTTTGCCATTTTTTAAGTCTTACCATATTAGGATCATGACCCAAAGAAAAAAGATATGGTTTCTCTTGTAAAATAGCCTGCTGCCATTCCATGTCTGAGGCCAATCCAATATACCAGTCATTTTCATATTCTTCCAAATAATTGATGAGCTCCTTGAAATCTTCCACCTGCCCCAAACTGGCTTTATCTACCATCAGCTTAAAGGTATACCTACAAGATAATTAAAAAAAAGTATTGACACATTTGGTACAGGCATAAAAGTACATATTGTATTTAAATATTTAGGAAAATATATTCAAGTTGATAAGAAATCCCTTGACTTTTCTAAGTATTTTTAATAATAACAGCCTTCTCAACATCTTGGAATTGGAATTTCTGTACTGTATCCGTATTCTGTGCTGTAACCTCTAATGTGTTGATTATTTATCATATCATATCAAAATAAGTATCCACAAACAGAAGACAGAAATTGCAGAATATGGCAATACTACGGGTGTAATATCACATTCACTAACAGTCAATAATGGGTTAAATATATTTAAATGATGTTTTATACCTAAATGCTTTTAGTGCAAGTTGAAATAATTCTGGTTTTCCAGTTAACCAATCCAGGGGAACAGACCATGGGATACCTCCTAAATAAGCTCTAAACAACCATGCAGAACTGGGAACTAAGTTGTCCATCCCAAAGAAGGCAAAATAAATGGATGACAGTGCTTGAATAAACTGATCTTGCAGATGTCTGTTTTTGCGGAGTTCATCGCGTACCACTGCAGGTTTTTCATTCAAATGATGGAAATCTAACTGCGAGAAAATGAACTCATACCAGTCTGTGGGGAACACTTGCTTCATTTCATTAATTTTGAAATTTGGTAATGAAACAAATATCCAGTCCTGAGGTATGCTAAAATATTTGGAATATGTGCAATTAAAATGTACCATATTAAAATGTTCCAAATGAGTTGGTTTACCCTTGTCAACTGCAGGAAGCCCGAATCCCACCACGGAATAAAGTTTATCAACAGCTATATCTTGTTCAACGGCACTTTCTACGTGTTTTGTTTGTACACATCCTGGAATAGAAAAATCATCCCCTTTTAATGCCACAATTGGTCTAATTCCTGGTTTATTTTTTTGAGGAAGGATTTCAAATATGTCATCATCAGACCAGTCATCAAACTCTTGTTCATGATCATTTTCAGAAACTTTTGCAGTATTGGTGATTGGTACTGAACAAACTCGCTCATTTTGATCTTGGTTGTCAAGGGAAACTACTATTTCATGTTTACTTTCATCTCCTTGAGAGTCTTTCTGAGCTTGAGAGCTTTTGTAGCAAGAATTTATAAGAACCCACACAAGCACTTTGATAAAATCATCTCTGAATTGTCTTAGGTTTTCATGAGAATCTATAATACCAGATAAAACATTTCTAGCATCTGAGTACACTCTAATGGGAACAACAGTACAGGGGGTCAATATGTTCCCAAAATGGTTGTTTAATGCAAATCTCCCAGTATTTTCTGCCCGTTCAAATGCCATTTCAAAGACTTCATCTACTCTCCGAGCTTCAGCCGTGTGACAAGAAGTTTCTTGAAGTTCCAACCCCTGTAGGAATTATAAACAAGATGAAAATTAAAGTTGATTCCACTTCAGTGCAGATACATATGCTTTCAAGAAAAAAAGTAGAATCTGATCATTCCTCTAACCTTAATCTGCCCATCCAGTGTTTTCTCTGGAAAAATTAATGCATCCAGTATGCAGGACCCTAATAGTGTGTTTTGGTTTTCCTATTTCAGTCAAATGGCAAGAGTAGAGAACTAATCATGTATGACCCGCCCAAAAGCTAATGTGGCAAGAATTACTGTTAGTAACATTCCAAGGAAACAAGCATCCTAGGAAGAAGTACCGTTGCAGAACCTGAAATGGATTCTGTCAATCTGCAGAAATATCAGGTCAAGAAATCAGATGTGTATTGTAAGCTAAAATGTAAAAAAAAACCTGTTCAGTTTGGCATACATCTAGGTCATGGTATATCTGTGGAATCCCCCTTGGTTGGAAGTTCTAAGCATCACATCAAGAACGCCCAGGATTTCACTAACAAGATTCAAGATTTAGTACTCTGTGCAGAAGAAACTATTGTGTCCTATAATGTGGCATGCCACTTCACCTGCATATCCACCAGAGGCTGTTGGAATGGAAATGAGAAAACAGCGCTGCCAGGACAACACCCTAGCCAGCAGAACGAAACTTGCACCCAGCCACTGGTTCAGATACGTGGATGACACCTGGGTTAAATCCACCAGAAAGGAGAACAAGCCTTTATAGTATACATCAACGCTGTGGACTAAAACATCAGATTTACACAGTAAGTGGTACAAAATAACACACTGGCTTTCTTGCACTGCTTGGTAGAAGTCAGGGAAAATGGTAAATTGGAAGTAGAGGTTTACAGAAAACCAACGCACACAAAACAGTATTTGATGTTTGACTGCCACCACCTTTTTGATGCACAAAGGACAGGCTACAGGGTAATATAACCAAGCCACAGTGGGCGTCGGTGCATGTGTATAATAAACATATATATCATATAAAAAAAGACTAGATAAACACAGCACACAATATTGAGTATGAAAGTGTATGTACACACCCTTTATTGAGGCAGTACCTGGGGTACAGACAGTGAGAGAACCATTAAAAACATTTAAAAATCAATATATACAAACACCTCCATAATGGAAATAAATTGTTGTAGGTACAACCCTTCCTAGGCCTAAAACCCCCTTGCAGTCATAGATACAGTCAACCAACTTATCTGTCCAGTCGGCTCTGGTGAACCAGGGTAACACCATGGGGGTGACAGTAATGCTGTGTGTGCAGGTCAGGAGGTTCCACATGGAGAAGTAACAGCCATAAGAAAACGCTATACGCCTCCGCTCGAGGCTTTTTTTAATAGCGTTTAAGAAAGCCTCGAGCGGAGGCGTAACGCATATAGCGTTTTCTTATAGCTGTTACCTCTCCATGTGGAACCTCCTGACCTGCACACACAGCATTACTGTCACCCCCATGGTGTTACCCCGGTTGATGTTTAAATGTTTTTAATGGTTCTCTCACTGTCTATACCCCAGGTACTGCCTCAATAAAGGGTGTGTACATACACTTTCATACTCAATATGTGTGCTGTGTTATCTAGTCTTTTTTATAGATTATTATGTTTATTATACACATGCACCGACGCCCACTGTGGCTTGGTTATATTACCCTGTAGCCTGTCCTTTGTGCATCAAAAAGGTGGTGGCAGTCAAACATCAAATAACGCCTGGTGAACCAGGGTAACACCATGGGGGTGACAGTAATGCTGTGTGTGCAGGTCAGGAGGTTCCACATGGAGAAGTAACAGCCATAAGAAAACGCTATACGCCTCCGCTCGAGGTTTTTTTAAAGGTTTAAGAAAGCCTCGAGCGGAGGCGTAACGCATATAGCGTTTTCTTATAGCTGTTACCTCTCCATGTGGAACCTCCTGACCTGACACACAGCATTACTGTCACCCCCATGGTGTTACCCCGGTTGAGTGTTTAAATGTTTTTAATGGTTCTCTCACTGTCTATACCCAGGTACTGCTAATAAAGGGTGGTGTACATACACTTTCATACTCAATTGTGTGCTGTGTTATCTAGTCTTTTTTTATATGATATATATGATATACACATGCACCGACGCCCACTGTGGCTTGGTTATATTACCCTGTAGCCTGCCTTTGTGCATCAAAAAGGTGGTGGCAGTCAAACATCAAATACTGTTTTGTGTGCGTTGGTTTTCTGTAAACCTCTACTTCCAATTTACCATTTCCCTGACTTCTACCAAGCAGTGCAAGAAAGCCAGTGTGTTATTTTGTACCACTTACTGTGTAAATCTGATGTTTTAGTCCACAGCGTTGATGTATACTATAAAGGCTTGTTCTCCTTTCTGGTGGATTTAACCCAGGTGTCATCCACGTATCTGAACCAGTGGCTGGGTGCAAGTTTCGTTCTGCTGGCTGGGTGTTGTCCTGGCAGCGCTGTGTTTTCTCATTTCCATTCCAACAGCCTCTGGTGGATATGCAGGTGAAGTGGCATGCCACATTATAGGACACAATAGTTTCTTCTGCACAGAGTACTAAATCTTGAATCTTGTAGTGAAATCCTGGGCGTTCTTGATGTGATGCTTAGAACTTCCAACAAGGGGGATTCCACAGATATACCATGACCTAGATGTATGCCAAACTGAACAGGTTTTTTTTTACATTTTAGCTACAATACAATCTGATTTTCGACCTGATATTTCTGCAGATTGACAGAATCCATTTCAGGTTCTGCAACGGTACTTCTTCCTAGGATGCTTGTTTCCTTGGAATGTTACACAGTAATTCTTGCCACATTAGCTTTGGGCGGGTCATACATGATTAGTTCTCTACTCTTGCCATTTGACTGAAATAGGAAAACCAAACACACTATTAGGGTCCTGCATACTGGATGCATTAATTTTTCCAGAGAAAACACTGGATGGGCAGATTAAGGTTAGAGGAATGATCAGATTCTACTTTTTTTCTTGAAAGCATATGTATCTGCACTGAAGTGGAATCAACTTTAATTTTCATCTGTTTTATAATTCCTACAGGGGTTGGAACTTCAAGAAACTTCTTGTCACACGGCTGAAGCTCGGAGAGTAGATGAAGTCTTTGAAATGGCATTTGAACGGGCAGAAAATACTGGGAGATTTGCATTAAACAACCATTTTGGGAACATATTGACCCCTGTACTGTTGTTCCCATTAGGGGTACTCAGATGCTAGAATGTTTTTATCTGGTATTATAGATTCTCATGAAAACCTAAGACAATTCAGAGATGATTTTATCAAAGTGCTTGTGTGGGTTCTTATAAATTCTTGCTACAAAAGCTCTCAAGCTCAGAAAGACTCTCAAGGAGATGAAAGTAAACATGAAATAGTAGTTTCCCTTGACAACCAAGATCAAAATGAGCGAGTTTGTTCAGTACCAATCACCAATACTGCAAAAGTTTCTGAAAATGATATGAACAAGAGTTTGATGACTGGTCTGATGATGACATATTTGAAATCCTTCCTCAAAAAATAAACCAGGAATTAGACCAATTGTGGCATTAAAAGGGGAATGATTTTTCTATTCCAGGATGTGTACAAACAAAACAGTAGAAAGTGCCGTGAACAAGATATAGCTGTTGATAAACTTTATTCCGTGGTGGATTCGGGCTTCCTGCAGTTGACAAGGGTAAACCAACTCATTGGAACATTTTATATGGTACATTTTAATTGCACATATTCCAATATTTTAGCATACCTCAGGACTGGATATTTGTTTTCATTACCAAATTTCAAAATTAATGAAATGAAGCAAGTGTTCCCCAACAGACTGGTATGAGTTCATTTTCTCGCAGTTAGATTTCCATCATTTGAATGAAAACCTGCAGTGGTACGCGATGAACTCCGCAAAAACAGACATCTGCAAGATCAGTTTATTCAAGCACTGTCATCCATTTATTTTGCCTTCTTTGGGATGGACAACTTAGTCCCGTTCTGCATGGTTGTTTAGAGCTTATTTAGGAGGTATCCCATGGTCTGTTCCCTGGATTGGTTAACTGGAAAACGAATTATTTCAACTTGCACTAAAAGCATTTGGTTAAAACATCATTTAAATATATTTAACCCATTATTGACTGTTAGTGAATGTGATATTACACCCGTAGTATTGCCATATTCTGCAATTTCTGTCTTCTGTTTGTGGATACTTATTTTGATATGAATGATAAATAATCAACACATTAGAGGTTACAGCACAGAATACGGATACAGTACAGAAATTCAATTCCAAGATGTTGAGAAGGCTGTTATTATTAAAAATACTTAGAAAAGTCAAGGGATTTCTTATCAACTCTGAATATATTTTCCAAATATTTAAATACAATATGTACTTTTATGCCTGTACCAAATGTGTCAATACTTTTTTTTAATTATCTTGTAGGTATACCTTTAAGCTGATGGTAGATAAAGCCAGTTTGGGGCAGGTGGAAGATTTCAAGGAGCTCATCAATTATTTGGAAGAATATGAAAATGACTGGTATATTGGATTGGCCTCAGACATGGAATGGCAGCAGGCTATTTTACAAGAGAAACCATATCTTTTTTCTTTGGGTCATGATCCTAATATGGTAAGACTTAAAAAATGGCAAAAGTAAAATGGTAAGGTAAACATATAGGAAATAATGTACAACTATAAAACAAGGTAGGGAGAGCTGGCCAAGTGGACATACAGAGAAAAGTTCGTAAAATGGCTAAAGAATTAACAAAAAACTATTTTCACAATTAACGCTATGTAAAAATGCCAAGACTAGGTCTATAACACTATGCTACATGAATAATCTGAATATGTGCATGGGACAACATGCAGGAAAAGTGCAATGCAGTGCACAGTTTGCACTGTGATTTTTGCAATATTCTTTATTGGAGTGCATGCCATCTGCACAAAAACATGCTAACATTTTAATTGGTTTTGGTTAGGAAGAATACAAGCACAAGCCAATATTTGGAATGGAATTTCTTATATAACAGTACAAGATTAAGCAGGACAAACACAAGTCATTGTTCCAAATCAATTTGCACCATTGATCTATATAAAATTTCAGCTTAACATCTACTGAAGATACTGATTGGAAGAGGGTGCACCAGAAAATCATTCACTTAACCTGGTCGGTTTTTTTTGACCCTGTGGCAATAGATTATTCCCCCTTTAACTGAGATTTAAGGAGAAGATCAGTGCAAATATATATACTTTTAAGGAAACAAAGCAGTATTTTTCCATTTTAATGACCTTACATGCCCATTCAGCATTTTGTTTGTCTAAAAATAAATGCTGACTTCCTGTTTGAAGGACCCCCTAATAGAGACCGTTATGGTGAAGATCTGAGCATGTTTGACCCATCCAACAGCCAATCAGAGAAATTACTGTTAGGAATATTTGAAGGTAGCGTGCATTCTGGAGAAGAGAGACCATTACAGAACCTGAAATGTCAGCTCCCTAATGTCAATAGCAGGGCATAGAAAGTGGTATAAATTCAACTGATTTTTCAAAAGGAAGAGAAATATGTAGAATAACTAGTTATGCATAATATACAGTGGTTGGCAAAAGTATTCGGCCCCCTTGAAGTTTTTCACATTTTGTCACATTACTGCCACAAACATGAATCAATTTTATTGGAATTCCACGTGAAAGACCAATACAAAGTGGTGTACACGTGAAAAATGGAACGAAAATCATGATTCCAAACATTTTTAACAAATCAATAACTGCAAATTGGGGTGGTGTGTAATTATTCAGCCCCCTTTGGTCTGAGTGCAGTCAGTTGCCCATAGATATTGCCTGATGAGTGCTAATGACTAAATAGAGTGCACCTGTGTGTAATCTAATGTCAGTACAAATACAGCTGCTCTGCGACGGCCTCAGAGAATCTAAGAGAATCTTGGGAGCAACAACACCATGAAGTCCAAAGAACACACCAGACAGGTCAGGGATAAAGTTATTGAGAAATTTAAAGCAGGCTTAGGCTAAAAAAGATTTCCAAAGCCTTGAACATCCCACGGAGCACTGTTCAAGCGATCATTCAGAAATGGAAGGAGTATGGCACAACTGTAAACCTACCAAGAACAAGGCCGTCCACCTAAACTCACAGGCCGAACAAGGAGAGCGCTGATCAGAAATGCAGTCAAGAGGCCCATGGTGACTCTGGACGAGCTGCAGAGATCTACAGCTCAGGGGGGGAATCTGTCCATAGGACAACTATTAGTCGTGCACTGCACAAAGTTGCCCTTTATGGAAGAGTGGCAAGAAAGAAAGCCATTGTTAACAGAAAAGCATAAGAAGTCCCGTTTGCAGTTTGCCACAACCATGTGGGGGACACAGCAAACACGTAGAAGAAGGTGCTCTGGACAGATGAGACCAAAATGGAACTTTTTGGCCAAAATGCAAAACACTATGTGTGGCGAAAAACTAACACTGCACATCACTCAGAACACACCATCCCCACTGTCAAATGTGGTGGCAGCATTATGCTCTGGGGGTGCTTCTCTTCAGCAGGGACAGGGAAGCTGGTCAGAGTTGATGGAAAGATGGATGGAGCCAAATACAGGGCAGTCTGGAAGAAAACTTCTTAGAGTCCGCAAAAGACTTGAGACTGGGGCGGAGGTTCACCTTCCAGCAGGACAACGACCCTAAACATAAAGCCAGGGCAACAATTGAATGGTTTAAAAAAAAATATGCATGTGTTAGAATGGCCCAGTCAAAGTCCAGATCTAAATCCAATCAAGAATCTGTGGCAAGATCTGAAAACTGATGTTCACAAACGCTGTCCATCAATTCTGACTGAGCTGGAGCTGTTTTGCAGAGAAAAATGGGCAAGGATTTCAGTCTCTAGATGTGCAAAGCTGGTAGAGACATACCCTAAAAGACAGGCAGCTGTAATTGCAGAAAAAGGTGGTTCTACAAAGTATTGACTCAGGGGCTGAATAATTATGCAAACCCTACTTTGCAGTTATTGATTTGTTAAAAATGTTTGGAATCATGTATGATTTTGGTTCCACTTCTCACGTGTACACCACTTTGGATAGGTCTTTCACATGGAATTCCAATAAAATTGATTCATGTTTGTGGCAGTAAGTGACAAAATGTGGAAAACTTAAAGGGGGACGAATACTTTTGCCAACCACTGTAAACTAACTAGTTTGTATAAAATAGTGTGCTTTACAGATTTGAGTATTGTACCAGCCTGAGGAAGAAGTTCTTCGAAAGCTTGCATTTCAATCATTTTAGTTAGCCATAAAATGTATTATTTATATCCAAGATGTCTCTAATAAAACTAAGAATTTTAAAAATATTTTACACTGAACTTTCAATTTAAAGGGTAAGTCTCAATAGTCTTCTTTTTTTGTAAATATAGTTTGTATTTGAAGCATTTGCGAAAAAATTATATTCATAGATACATCATATATGGTTTTTAACATTTAAAAACTTTGGAAATCATATCTTTTGGTCTGCTTTCTTTTTATTTTTTTTATATTATACTGTATATACTTGTGTATTAGCCAAGATGAGGTACCTGTTTTTACCTGAAAAATTAGGATAAATTGATGACTGGAGTATAAGTCGAGGGTAGAAATTATGACCACTACTGCTTTCTGATTCAGTATTATTAAGTTCCCTTTTAATAGACAGCAGTTCCCGTACAGATGTTTGAAAACTACAACTCCCAGCAACTATAAAGCATGCTGGGAGTTGTAGTTTCCAAACATCTGTATGGGAATTCTGCTGTCTATTTAAAGGGCAACTTAAGCTTCAAAACAATACAGAATCTGAAGGCAGTAGTGGTCATAATTTCTACCCTCGACTTATACTCGAGTCAATCAATTTATCCTAATTTTTCAGGTAAAAACAGGTACCTCATCTTGGCTTATACACAAGTATATACGGTATTAATATAAAAAATGAAAAAGGAAGCAGACCAAAAGATATGATTTCCAAAGTTTTAAATGTTAAAACCATATATGATGTATCTATGAATATAATTTTTCGCAATGCTTCAAATACAAACTATATTTACAAAAAAAGAAATAGACTATTGAGACTTTACCCTTTAAATTGAAAGTTCAGTAGAAAATATTTTTTTCTACTGAAGGCAATCTTCTGCAATAGATACCTTCTTCCTTCTGATTCTTTATTGTTTTGAGGCTTAAGTTGCCCTTTAAATGGACAGCAGAATTTCCATACAGATGTTTTGGAAACTACAACTCCCAGCATGCCTGTAACTCACTCAAAACTAGCATGTGAGAAAACACTCCTCCGCCCATCCTTGATCAGCTTGATTATGTAGGCTGTATCCTAGCAACTGAACAGTTCAAGTTTGTTTGACTGGCGGAGGAGGAGGGAGGTTGTAACAGACTTTATCAGCCAGTGACAAGTGATATGTTAATCATGCCCTGGGCTGTCTAGGAGGCGGGCTCTTAGTACTCATCTTTGCTGTGTGATATCTAAGGGAAGGCAGCACGGTTGTAAATGAGAGTAAGCTATTTCAGCTGCTGGAACTGTGGACATATAATGGGGGAGATGTTGTTTTTTTGGATATTGTTGTCCCTTTAATCCTGCAGTGTAGAGCCCCCTCCCTCCTCCCTGGAGATTTCCTCCCGTAGTAAGTTGGTCCATACCACGATCAATGTTGCTGAGGCTCCAATCCGTCTGCTGCACGGTCTGTACGTCCTGTGGATTTGCCGGCTGATGTCTCTACTCTGCGCGCCTCTCACTGCCAGGTACTGACGTCAGCCGGCAAACCCACAGGACGAGCGTGCGGCAGCCGGATTTGGAGCTTCAGTAACATCGATTGCTGTAAGGAGACCTTGACTCGCGTAAGCCGAGGTAAGATTTTTAGGTTTATTTTAAAACTCGAGTAAATACGTTTACTAAATTGTCCTGTAAACGTTTATTTTCGTTGATATAGCTGTTAGTGATAGAAGAATAGAAAAGGGGGAAGAAGAAGAGAGGGGGGGAGATAAATTGAAATGTAGATGAATTTATTTACTCTGTATCACACATTTTGACAGCCAGGTTTTGTTGTTGGCTACTGAGTAGTTGTGGTTTGGAAGTCCTAGTAAGAAGGTTGCTGGGTGCAGTTGTAGCTTGACATGGAAGATTTGTTCCAATAAGGCTTGTGTTTGAGTCCAAGTGTCAGTTATTACTGGACAGTCCCACCACATGTGTATATAAGAGCCTGGGTTTGAAATCCTCTGAAACACTTTTTTATAGGGTTGTGTGGTGAGGAGTATCTGTTGATTTTTTCCGAAGTGATGTACCATCTGTATAATATTGTATACTCTCTCTGAGTCTGTAATACAGATTGACGATTTTTAGCTCTAGTCCAGATATCTGACCATTGCTGTTCT
Organism: Hymenochirus boettgeri; assembly: GCA_019447015.1. NCBI lineage: Eukaryota > Metazoa > Chordata > Amphibia > Anura > Pipidae > Hymenochirus > Hymenochirus boettgeri. Next base: position 266,011,410 of record CM033476.1, read on the forward strand.
GTCAGTGTTCTAGATAGTTATCTGTTCCAGGCTTTTGTATTCTCCTCATAGATATTGTTTTGCATCTGTATAGTCCGATTAATGTTTCGTAGAGTTTGGTGATTAGTTTTACTGGTGTTGGATTTCATTTTATTTTGGTGATTAGTTTGGGTATTCGTCTGGTTTAGATTGATTGGTTTGTTTGGTTAGAGAGTCTTTCATTTGGAGGTATGTGAAACAATGTTTGTTTTGGTAGGTTTAATTTTGCTTTATTGATGCCATGGGATCCACTTTTTTTGTTTATCTATAGTTGTCCAAATTGCCATATTCTGTTGTTTATCCATATTTTATTAAAGGAAGGTGATTATCCTGGGTGGAAAGTCCTTGTTGAGGTGTAGGTGATGTAGGGAAGTTGGTAGAGAGTTAATTTGTATTGTTTGATTATTTTGTCCCATATTGAGAAGGATTTAGAGACTGAGGTAGGAAGTTTCGGGTGTATCTCTTTTTTTTGTTTAGGAATCCAAATATATATGTACCATGGGGAGTTTGAAAATGAGTTTGGTATTTAGGAACAGTACTGTCCGCTTTTTTTTTGTGCAGTTGTTGTATAGCTGTTAATTGGGCAGCTATGTAGTAATTTTGCATATTTGGGAGGCCTAAGGCCCTTTTCCCTTGGATTTGGTTAGTATTCCTACATTTACCCTTGGTTTGCGATTGAAAAGACGAAGGCTCCTAAATCCTTTTTTGGGATTTAAATGTTTGGGGTGGGACATTAACAGGAAGAGATCTTGAAAAGGTATAATAGTCTTGGTAAGATGTTCATCTTAATTGTGCTGATTCGTCCAAGCCATGATATATTGTGTGTGCTTATAGTCTATTTCAAACAAGCCTAGGTTCTAGCTGTTGTCAATACAAAATTACAGTCTGTAAATAAATTCTGCATTGTTTCTGTGACATGCATTTGTTTAGCCCCACCCCACCCATAATCTTTCTGAAACTAGTTACAGGCTTCCAATCAATATCTGTGAATATCTGAGTGAAAAAAAAATCCACACGTGCTCAAGCCAGGGGCTTGCTGGTAATGTTACAGCTTACTGTGAAAGCCAGAAGCACCAGCTTTTAAACAGCTAAAATCTGGATAAACTGCAGCTATCTTTTTTATGGTTTCATTTAAGGTGTGCTCCTTTTTTTAGAGGGTACTTGTATGCAGATCAGTTTCCCTTTAAACGGAGTAACATTTGTGTTCTTGAGATTGTGTCTGTCAGAATTTAGCCACCGTATTCTTGCTGTGTATTGTTCAATAGCAATAAGTACCAAGTTTTCCATAACTCCAAGGGGGTTTTATTGCTGTTACAGTAGATAAGAAACAGAAATTGTACTGCACTGATGACAATGTTAAGCACAAACAGTAATACTTGATGCCTGCAAGTAAGGTTAAGGATATTTTACATTTTTTATAGACCCCCGTTTGATATGATTTCATAATTTTTTGTTCAGAATTCAGATTGGCTGGTCCATCTGGTTATCCTATAACAGCAGTTACAAAATAAGTAGCACATACTGCGGCTTTTAGGTTTCTCATCACAACAGATTCTACCTGTAACTACAGTAAACCACACTAACAACGTAGTGGAACTAAGCATGATTTAAAAAATACAATAAAGAATAACATTGAGAAATGGTTTATTTTTTTGCTGAAATAATGATAGTACACATCTTACACATAAAACTACCAAATTGTGGGTTTGTGAATTCATAGTTTCTATAGCTCGAGTAAGGGCAACATTTTTGCTGTGAATGGAAATGACCTTACATTAGGCATGTTTAGAACTTCCCCTAAGATGTAATCAGTCTTAAAAATGTGAATTATTGAATTAACTGTACTCCTCCCTCTGCGGGGTCTCTTGGCAGGGGCTTTACAAATATTAATTATCCAATAGATGTTAACATCTCTTTAAAACCCTTTGCAGTATGTCAAATAAATGTCATGTACTGGGTCACATTTTCTGAACAGGGCTTTGCTGGGAATAGTGTATTTACAGTATTCTTTGTCAAATCAGTACATGCTACCTATATAAGAAGCCCTCCGGTTTATGCATGCATAATAATAAAACCCATTAAATTATATAAACTACATTGTCAGGTTTACATTTTGTTAAAAAGCAATAGAACACAGCATGTTTCAAAATACTATTGCTGTTTATGGTTTGCTAGTGAAGTTGTAAAAGTAAAATATTTGATTGCATTTAACCTTTGCAAAAATCTTTCTGTTTTGATCTGAAGTAAAGGCAATCCAAAATGCACAGCAGGCCAGCTGTGTAATGGATTAAAGTAGAGGTCATAACTTACTCACAAAAATAGAATTTCTCTATATGAACTCCTGGTTTAATGCTGGAAAGTAAATCTATTTTCTGTTAAAATATTTTTCCATAATTTTTCAATTAAATTTTGTATATAAATTATGTAATTTTATTATAGGTCACATATAAACACAGACAATTTTTAGTGAATTCCCTGTATGCTGTTTTTTTTCCCTGCATTTAAAACATTCTTGTCATTATCTACTTTCTATATAAGTTTTTGGTTTATTGTAGAAAATTACTATTTTCATATGTTTTCAAGAAAAAGATCAAGAACAACTGGTATTCAATATTGTGGAGTGCTCCCATTTTTTTATTGCGCTACAGAGACCACCACAAGTGAAACATCATGCATTATCCGGAATGTGCCCAAAAGTAGACATGTAGTTGCACTTAGCTCACACTTAAAATGTTATTCATCACAAGCAGTTTGTAACTTGATTTGTAACCATATTACTATACAGCATATTGCCAACCGCACAGGAAAGGTGTTGCTGCTTTTGCATACCAACCATATAGGTATGTGAGTTGTAAGAATCTCCTGATGATGAAGGTATTTCTGTGTTTGTTGAAGGTCATTTTTTTTTTTTTTTTTTTTTACTCACAGGAGATTCAATAGAAGTTTGTATCCTTAAAAACTGTGCTAAATTTTGCCCCAAACAATCAGATCTCAAAATTAGCACCATTTTAACAATTAGAACTTTATTGAATCTCCCTGCTTATGTTTTTCTCCTAAATTTAAAGATTTTTTAGGTTCTCCTAAATTCAAAGAATTTTTTTGTCTGTATTTTCCTCTCATTTGTCAATAGATGTTTCCTTATATAGGAAGTAGTCTCACAAACTGGATTTCAGTCAGCCCACATTCTAAAGGGACCCATCTCAATCCTGATTTGTAAGGTATTGCGATATTGTATGATCGTGTATGGGTGATCGGCCAGTATTCAGCCAAATTTCCACCATATAAGGAAAGTGGGCGGGGGGGGGGGAATTATCAGACCAATCCAATCAGTGCATGTATGGCCCGCTTAACTTTGTTTGATTTGGATATTATCAAAAAGGTGGAGGAGGATTGATCCGCCCTGAAGGTTCTATTCACCAAACACACATGAAATATACATATTACAAGGCTATGTTCATTATGACATGATGTATGGCTACATTAAAATCAATGCAGCCTGAATCATACTTTTAATGTAAATACCAACCAGCCTTTCTGTGTGTCTGAAAGGGAAAGGTGATAATTGGGTTACCAGATCATTTGGTCTAATAGGGACACACTAAATAAATGTAATTAGAAGGGCTGTACTGATGCAATTAAACAATTTATTCAGCCATGTGCATGTGTTTTTAATAGGTTTGCCTACATTGTCTTTAATGAATGTCTTAACAGCCTTGTAATATGTAGATTTCATGTGTTCAGACTCAATCTGTCACAAGATTGCTTTTAAATCTGCTACAGAATCCAGATATTGCTTTAATCTTCCAGATTGCATTCCATCGCCATAATCTTAAATTTCCCCCCTTTAATAGATATACACTATTAACACAACATAGGACAGAGCTGGTGGATAATGAAGTGAACCTGATCTTTGCAAGGTCTGTGCAATGCATTTCTCTACAGTGAACTTATCTAAAAGTAATTAAAGGGCTACTGTGGTCTCAAAACAAGTTAGGGTTAAATGAAAGCCTGCAGTATATCCTTTAAACAAATCTGACAGGCTGGAGCCTGTGAGAAATTACATTGGGGCGAATGTTTCAAACTACACTGCTTCTAGTAGTTAAGTGACATCACCTGACCTCTGCCATGCCCATCTTCCTGGGGGAGAAGCATGCTCAGTTTAATTCGGGGAAATCTGGAAGTATCGGGGGGGGGGGGGATTTACAGTTGAGAAGGGGGGCCTATTAATGCACACAGAGGCTGGTACATGGCTGAAAACAGGAAGTGTTCAAGCAGAAAAAGTAATATTGTTGAACCTTTCCAGCAATACCTTCTCACAAATTTTATTTAGAGATGTGATTTAGGTTTTATTTCAAAGGTGTGATGGTGGAAGGCGTTTTATATAATTACTACTAGTTTGGAAGAATTGAAGACCACAGTTACCCTTTAAACCTTCAGAAACAGGTTACCCAGCTTCACATTTTTGTTTAATACTCCAAGCACCGAGACACTGACTTAACTGGAACTAGCAAACCTTAGGTAGTTATATAAGATGAGGGTAAAGGGCCCATATACGTACCAATCTTTTGTCTTGCGATAGTCTGATCATGTATTGGCAATCAACTATTTGCGGCCATATTGGTGCATTTTGGACAGTTTTGATTTTACCCAAAAAAGCATTGGATGTGGTTCGACTTCTTATTCTAGAAAAAGTCAAGGAGTAAAAAAGAAAGGGTGTACAGATCCTTTAAGTTTATGAAGGCTTTGGAGTCAGAAATTTTAACAAAAAAATTTATAGGAAAGGAATATATGGAAATGCAAAATAGATTGGATAGTCAGTTGATGACTTTGTTCTTTGACAAATGTTTCTGTGCATTTTAAATAATTTGAACCTTGGGAGGGTGGGTTTGGGAGTCCTATTGTCATCTGATCACCCATACACTGACGACGATCATACGAACACAATTGTTGCGTCTATGGCCAGTATTAAAGCCACTTCTCTACCTGCAATCTGCTCACTGAATTGTGTCCTAATAAAATGTGTTAGCCCCCATTCCACGCCAATGTTCAACAAGGCTAAGAGCACACAACAGCGCATGGGAAAATCACGCATGTTACCGCCCGCTTGTTCTTCGGTCCACAAAAGTAAATTGTTGCACTCTGAAATGGATTGCAGCACATGCAATGTGGCCACTCACATTGTTGGGGTGAGAAATGCAGAGCAATGCATATCAAACGGATCACAAATCACTAAGGGCTAGCCCACACGCTGCATTTTTTTGCGCTTGCGTTTTTAAAAATCATTGAAAACGCGGCAACGGAAAAAAATGCGTTTTTCAGTGTGTTGCGATTTGCGTTTTGCATTTTTAATCGCAATCGCATGCGTTTTCCTATACTTATTGAGAAATCGCAAACCGCAACGAAAATCGCACATGAAATCGCATACTATTGCGTTTGCGTTGCAGTGTGGCCTGCCCTAATTGGCCGAGCAGAGAAACTTGCTATTGTGCCTAGCCAACTCATTCCTATGCTAGAGAGAACAGTCATGGCCAGTGGGGAGGTGCATACTAATAAATGTCACAACCCCTACACCAGAAACAAGGGCTCAAACAGAGCAGATTGAATTTCGGCTGGGTACACACCATCAGATTTTTCAGACAGACCGTTTGCAGCTAGCGAAAATCCCACAAATCCACCATCCAATTTTTTCGGGCCAACTGACCAATATATGGGAATATTCTCTGTCAGCCCAAAAAAATCAATGGGGTGTACCCCAATCTTAATTTAAGAAAAGTAGTTTTAGCCTCCTCCTAATTATAGAATCTGGGGGGGGGTCTTTTAATGTGTGCAGCTTGTAACTAAGTGGAAAAAGGGTATCAAACACAGCCTTAAAAATCATAATTTACTTCTTGTTTAGGGAGTTTACACTGGCAGAGTTCTAACTCTTCAAGAACAACTGGTTCAAATCGGAAGATTATAATGCAGAAGCTGTTCGAGGGCAGTGGGCAAATCTGTCATGGAACTGTTGTATGCTACAAATGATGATAGAAGAACGCTACAGCATTCAAGCTCATCCAATACTTCTTCGGAACTTAACCGTTTCAAGCTGCAGATCCTCCTCTTGGATACCCCATTTATTCCTCTGTACACACTCCACGTGCCTCTGTGTTAACTTATTTATGTTAAGTCAAAGCATTTATATTTACCTCCTATACCACAGATATTGGTGCTGCTGCTAGTTATTTTGGGCCATCCCTATTAAGGTTACCCTGGTTCATATATTATGCAAGTCCATAATTCATACAGTGCATTTCCCCTAAGATAGAAAGAGTAAGTATATTTCTATGGTAATATATTATTACTTATCAAATAAGTGTAATATGTACACAGTTTTACAAAATCGTAAATTTAAAAACGATTGACAAAATGTGTATAATGTATGATTATTTTTTTAAATAACTCATGATAATCTGGTTTCATGTGTATTTACCAATAAATAAAACTACATACAGTAGCATTATTTCCAGCAGCTTTTCTACTCCCTGCAGTTCTGTATTGTGCTACACAATTAGGTAGATCTTTTATTAGTTATCGAGCACATTAGCCATAAAATTACTATTATAAATAACTTTTACAATGCTGTACAGAAAATTGTAAAACATGCATCACATACTTGCATTAATGTAACGGGTCGGAAACAACCTATTTCTTTTACGGAGTGGGTTTTCTGAGAGAAGCAGCTCAAAGGTTTGATGACCTGGATGGAACCTATCTTTAATTATTTTTCCTGTTTTTGATAAACATTGTGATTGATAAATGTAAAGAAGGTAGTGAGAAGTCAACAATCCTCTAAGCACGACTTAATCTGCTGCAAGCATCTTGTTTGCAATTGAACAGATGTTAAACCAAAGTAAACAACTGTTAAGGTTCATAACAACGCTCATCTGTGAGCAAGGACGGCCCCCGACGGCCGATCGCTACACGCGAGGAACGGCGTGTGGGCCGACTGGACAGATAAGTTGGTTGACTGTATCTATGACTGCAAGGGGGTTTTAGGCCTAGGAAGGGTTGTACCTACAACAGTTTTATTTCCATTATGGAGGTGTTTGTATATATTGATTTTTAAATGTTTTTAATGGTTCTCTCACTGTCTATACCCCAGGTACTGCCCCAATAAAGGGTGTGTACATACACTTTCATACTCAATATTGTGTGCCACCACCTTTTAACTAACAAGCTGGGTGTCATCAGAACACCAAACAGAAAACATCCCTAATAGCACAGAGGCGAAGGAAATAAAACACCTCAGGATCCCTTAAAACCTGTGGATATCTAGACTGGATCTTTGTCAAAACTGGAAGAAGAAAGAAGGAAAATAAGGCAGGAGAAAGTGTTTGAACACCAATTGCCTGCCATGTAAAATGCAATTTAATGTCTGGGCAGTTTTGATAAAACCTCTTAGCCACAATGCAATTAACAGCTTGCTTTCAGGAGGTCCCTGACACCTGGCTGTTATATACTGAATGACACATTCCCGGATCATTATTGCCAACATATTATTGTACCTTAATATTTACACAGCAATATGTGTAGCCTCGTTCAAGAATTAGAAGCCACATTAGACGGTCTTGAAAACGACAGAGAAAGTGAGATCCAGGAGTAACCAGTCCTGCAACACAGAAATGTCTTTTAGTTTTTTATGGGAGTTTTTGTTGTTCGTTTAATGATGGAGCATGTCACATTTAAAAACTTGCTTTTTAAGGGAGAAATACGGGCACTAACTAATCCTTGTTAAATTAGTGTTCACCTATAAATTGGATACAATTATATTTACGTTTTACGTATACCTTTAACTAACAAATGTTCCCATTTACTTTGCCCATTATTATAAATTGCTATGCTCAAAAACATAAACATTTAAAAAAAAAAGTCAACAAAAATTGATATTTACAAAAATGCTACAATAAGATAACAGTTTAATTGTGTTCTCAAGTAGAACACAATTATAGATTGGTTATCAGAATTTAAGTTTTGACATCTGCTATTAATGCTTTTTTTCTCCTTTACAACCTGTATTAAGTTTGCACATGTTATACATGCCATTTTTTCCATTCCAGGCATGCAGTACATGTCTAGTAACTCGAGTGCAGCTTTTCTGTCCAGCTATGATATTATCATCTGTGTGCTATGACAACACACCATGTAAACAAAGCAAACCTTTTAAACAAGCCTTAAAGGTACCTCTCTCTAGTACAGATTTTTTTATTAATTCACTGCGCTAATTTTGCTTAATAGGCTGGATAGGTTTTAGACATAAATGAATGTGACTGTATCATAAATCCTTATTTTCAATACAATTTGAAAAACCTTTGCATCTCCCAACACTTCACACAATCAATCAAAGCTGAAAACACTAAAACATTTTGATGGCAATGTATGGTTTCAGCCTAGTACAAAAATAATATATGTATTCGGCATTTCTACAAGATTTCTACTAAAATATTAAGTATTAAAAAAAAAACATCTCTCCCCAGAGGTTTCTCTGGATACCAGAAAAAACTCTTGATAGGCCAAGGCATCAATCAACACTCCACTCAAAGGAGAACTGAACCCAAATTTTTATACTCCAGAATCTGACAACAACCCCCCTAACACACCAATAAATTGTAAAATACCACTTCAAAAAATGCATTAAGTAAATGTAAGCCTCTGAAGAACTTGATGAATTAACTGTGTATACCGTATATACTCGAGTATAAACCGAGTTTTTCAGGCTGAAAAATCAGCCTGAAAACTTGGACTCGGTTAATACTCGAGTCAACAGCTTACCTGAGCATTCCGGCAGCTGCACGATCTTTCTGTAACGACGCGCGGCCGGGGCAGTGACGTCAGGCGGCGCGCCAGTACAGGAATGCGCGTGGCTGCCGGAATTCTAAGGATATCGTACCTTCAATGCTGCCAAGAAGCCCTTGGATGAGGGAAGCCCTTGGATGGAGGAGAGCCCACAGGGGGAAGAGACCACAGGTACAAACTTAACTGGGTGGGAGGGTGAGGGGGGCATTCAAGATGTTTGGGAACTACAACTCCCAGCATGGAGTTGTAGTTTCCAAACATCTTGAATGCCAAGTGAGGGTGGCATTCAAGATGTTTGGAAACTACAACTCCCAGCATGCTTTATTAGCTGGGAGTTGTAGTTTCCAAACATCTTGAATGCCAAGTTTCTACCCTCGGTTTATACTCAAGTCAACAACTTTTATTAGGATTTTTAGCTGAAATTGGGTACCTCGGTTTATACTCGGGTCGGTTTATACTCGAGTATATACGGTATGTGTATTGGCTGGCCACACCTTCTGACTTCATTCACATGCTCCCTTGTTAAAAGGGCACATCTGCCCCATAAAAACTGGTCACATGTTTGTTACCTGACCCAACCCCAACTGATATATTCAGCACAAGGTTATATGCATTATTAACAAGATTGTTTTGAGGCTAGCTTTAAAAAGGATTAGGACGTTTGGGGGCAGGACTTATGATGAAGCAGATGATGCTGTTACAGTAGGATACAACTGGGCATGCTTAGTGGCAGTGGAGCAATGTTGCTATTCATGTGCTAGCTGGAAACACCACCTTTTTTTATGCTTTGATTTTGGATAGACTGCAGCTAGAAGCATGAACCTGGAGCCATTTTAAAGATATGAATGTGCTCTTTTCATTAAAGGGCACTTGTTTTGAGACTAGAGTTACCCTTTAAGGATATTTATTGCCTCTATTATTGCAGAGTAAGTTGGTTCCTCCCTCTATGAAGTCAATTAAGGCTGTGATTGCGGACATCACTAACAATTATTGCTGTTTCCCCTACTGCCTCCAATGCATATCCTCAGGTTTATAAAAAGCTCATTGAGCAGAAGGAGGCAGATTCTTATTATTAAATATCTGGTTACAAATGAATGTAATAAACTGGAAAATATATGCGGCCAGATAAATAACAAATCACCAGTTTCTTGTTTTAAGGGTGGACGTCCCCCTTAATCTGTCCTGTAAAATGATTGGCTATAGACTACTAGTAGGTGTGACCAACTGTATAAAGCTTCTGCATTAGATTTGTGTGTAAAAAACACAAACTGTGTGATACTGGAATGCTGTAAATGAAAGGGAACCCCATCCCACCCCCAACCACTGATTTATTTTTGTAAAAAAAAGCCCCAGAAAGATACTTACAGCCCTTCATTCCCCCAGCACTTTGTTCCCGGCACTCTGCTAACTAGAAGCAGCAGAGAGGGGCGACACTCAATTTAATGGCTACACATTTGTTATTATCAGATAAAACGACCATTTGCCACACACTCATTCACTGGGTGTTCTGCAGCAAATCATGCATATGTACGAAGCTTAACCCTTGATAATTGCCTAGCCCACATGTTGAGAGTTTGAGCTCTATCATATTGTTACCTCACCTGTAATAATGTGGGTGGAGAAAATAGGAGGTATGTTGCATGGCAATAATCAGATTTATCAGATTCCAAGCCCTTCTGGCAAACAAAATCATTGTGGGCACAGCATTTGTGTCTTAATGTAAATACAATATGATAATTGCTATCTATTTAAAGCTAAAATGTGTTTAAAAATATTGAATTTACTGTAAAGGCAACCAGACTTGATTGCAAAGTTGCATGAAATTATTCAACTTATTAGGGTAATTAGGGTATCTAATTGTCTCTTCTATGTGTCCACTTAAACATCACCTCTATACAAACCATTAACCAATATTATAAAAACAATGATCTAATGGTGAGAAAGAGGCAACAAAGTGCATACTTTCAGCATTAAAGGGAATAACAACGAGTAGGTCTAAACCCACACTGTATATATATGGTACAGGAAAACATCAAGAATCATCCTGGTATCCCATGGGATGAACCTAGCAACTATTTTACAGTTGGAATTTCCAGGCCTCTTAATTTTACCCTAAAAGTAAGAACAAACTTAATCTTAAAAAACAAAACGTTTTAAAAAAAAATAATAACATTTCATTACAATGAGAACCTACCAAGACTTCCAGAAGCAAATGCAGGCTGCAATGCAGCAGCAAATCCTGGAACCATTTGTTGGTAATATACAGTATCCGAGCAGACACAGGCAGAAGCACCCACAGTTCCAGGCCAACTCCTAATTGGTCTGGGAAAACCTACCACAAAAACTGGCAAAGTAAAGAGAGCAAGTAAGGGCGATGACAGTACAGCAGATAGGATTATGAAGCTCAGCACAAGGGGGAAGAAAATAATGTTGACTGTGATTAAGCTGGTTGAAGATTTTCGCCTTTGTTTCTTTTCTGTCCAGGAAGTGAGGAGAACTGTTACTGCAAACTGTAGTTTTGAGACTAACTGACATAATCGGTCACGTATTAAAGCAATCTGGAAGACAAACATGCAACAGTTAAGATGTGCTAAATAATCTATGAAAATAGTTTTGAAATTGTGAACTAAATGATGGTGGATCAAACTCTCACTGATTACATACTCTACAGGCAAGGTGTTGGAAGTGCCAGTAATTAATAGGTATCTACTCTCATATCTTCCATGCTTCACCATTTGTAAACATGTATTTTTTATTTAAGTCAAATAAGAATACAGATATCTGCAGCTTAAATTTTCCTAATAAAAGGGCATGTCCACCTCCAAAACTATAATCCCCCTCACTACTGGCCCCATTGTGTAGTGTAGTTTAATCCTTACCTTACATCCCAGCTCCATCTGGTTCTTCTGCTATCCCCCCCTAAAGTCACAAAAAACGCCCACCAGGAGTACTGCAGAGTCCATATAGGACTCTGCCTCCTGTCTCCCCTCCGAGAGAAGTTTGGCATGCACACTGCAGCCCTTCTCCCCCTCCCTTCCCCTCCCTCCCGATTAGGATTCCCTCCCCCTAGCGTAAAATCCTTTGGATATAATATTCCCCGTTCCCCCAGCCGCTATATTTTTATTATCAGAAAGTGTCCCAAACATTACTTACCTCATGACTATAGCTGCCCATTACATCATTTTGGCTTCAACTACCTTACTATATTTACAGCATACATTTTAATTTAATTAAATACTATAAGGAAAAACTAAAAGCATGTGTGTTTTTTCTGGGTTTTATGTTTAGAAGCAAACTTCAATTTCATTATGAAATCAGGATACATGTTAAGCCCAAGCTCACATCTCAGCTGAACAGCTATAGCAGATTGGGAAACATTCCATTGCAATCCAGTGCATATCTCGTATATCATTTGCCTTCCAAAAAATGTGGATAGCAAAGCCCTAAACATTCAGGCAAATAACTATTTTTGTGCAACAAACTTAAAATACCAGTAACATACCTACACATGGATGTTTTACAACTTACTTCATATAGTGACAGAGACAGCTGACTGTAGCTCATCCATACTCAAAAGCATATTTGTGCAGGAATGTGTCAGTTTGATAGTTAAGAAATATGTCATACCAATTAATAGGAAGGCATAAAATAGCAACAATTCTGGCTAAATAGTGCAGCAAAATACATGTACACTGAATACAGCTGAAAAGTCTTAAAGGGGCAGTTCAGTACAAATAAATATGCTAACAGAAACAAAAAGTAGAATTTTCTCATTTAAATAACCTTAATCTACCATCCAGTGTGTAGACTGTAAAAAGAGTCCAGTATGGGCTTGGCCTTGAAAACCAAGGCAATCAGTAGCTCAGTAGAACTCTAAGAATGTCTGACCCACACAACAGAAAATTTGTGATGAACCGGAGTTTAAACCTGAATCTGGTTTTGGGTCAAATCTCCCAGTTCCACTGTCAAACTTTTGACTGACGGAATTAATGGTGAAAATTTGTCCAACAAGAATTGTCCAAAGAAAGACTGAATATTGTCCACAGGACAAGGAAGAAAAATAGAATTTTCAAAAATTAAAAGTATATGTAAAATTAGTGAGAATTGCAATATAAAATAAAAAAACAATTACATTCACTACTAAACTTTCTTTTAAGAAAATCTAATTAAATACATATTTAGTAATAGTACTATAGGGCAGTCTAGTTAGTATTAATAATAAATGTATGTTTCTTAAAACCACAATAACAAAATTAAAAAATATTCCTAAAGTAAGGTCCCATAATAAGTTTTCTTGTTGCAGTAATGTCAACCATGTAACCATGTTTAGATAAGTCATACCAACCATACATTGCATCTGAGAAAGTCTCCAAGAATTCTAAAAATATTACATTTTCTCAAACATGCCATTTGGACTGCACAAACTAACCTAGATATTGTGATGCTTTATTAAAGGGTATGTCCACCCTAAAATCAAAATTTTAATATATGATCCCCCCTGGGCTCCCAGCCCCAACCGCATTAATTTTATTTTTAGAAAGCCCCCCAAACTCTACTTACCTCCCCTCTTTCCTGTGCCGCGCTCCCGGCCCTCTGCTTGCTAGGAAATGCAAGCAGAGGGGCGGGACCGACAGCCGCGTCTGTGATTGGCTGAGCGGACGTGGCTGCCGGCAGCTCACTTCCGCGTAGGAAAGCGGAGAGGTAAGTAACAGATTTGGGAGCTTTCTAAAAATAAAATGTATGCGGTTGGGGCTGGGGGACATGGGGGAAGGCTGACATAAAGGGGTTTTAAGCTAGGGGGAGGGATAGCAGAACGGGAGGGAGAGGGAAGAAGAGCTGCAGTACGCATGGCAAAAACCTACCTGAGGCAAGGCAGGAGGCAGAGCCCTGCTAGCCTCCTGGTGGGCAGTTTTTGGCACTTTGGGGGGGGACTACAGGAGAACCCTATGGAGTTAAGAGAGTACTCTTAATCTCTGCTCCTTACTTGAAAACATTAAAAACACCTGGGAGCATGAAATCTTGCTGGTTGATAGGGGATCAATGGGCAAATGTACAAAATCAGCAGGGGATCAAATAATTCTTTACTTCAAGCACGTCTTTACTGTATATGCTATCCAAATGTCATATATATAGTACAAAGCTTTTTTTTCTAAAAAAATTAAATTAAAGGTAAAATAAACCTAACATATTGACTTAGTTAATTCTGGTCAGGGTCCCTTTTTTCTGCAAATGTGTAAAATTCATATAAGAGGAAACAATCACTTGTACTGATCCAAGATGTCTTCACTTTCATCAATGGCTAACAAGGTACAATTCTTTACTACGGATAAGGAAACCGCATCCAATCTCAAAGAGAATAGTGTCCTCTAGTGGGAAAATGATAGAACTCAGCTTTACTAAGAAACAAATTCATACAATGTATGCTGCTGTTCTACTAGAAACAGAATTTCTATGCAGATTATTTTTTATAACAATATTTAAAAAAAGACCATAAAACAATGTAAATTTCAAGCGAATGGAGAAAAAGGAAGATGTATTTAGAATTAGGGTCTCCAAGCCTAACATGAGATGCCAGGAGTGCTTAATAATTTGGAGAAATTTTAGCAACCTACTGAAGCTCACCTTGTAAATCCTACTCCCAAGGCAAAATAGGATCATGCCTTATAGGAAAACAAAACCTTTTTATTGAAGATGCATCATTTGTTTTGTAAGCAGCATCTCCACATAACCACTGATTGTGCTATACTGCTTTTAGTTATGTGAGATGCAATAGTCGTTTACCTACGCCTGGTCTCCCCGCCACGCCTCCTGTAACACCACTGCCACTCCCCTCCCTCTCAGGAGTGCAGAAAACCAGCCAACCCTGTATTTACCCTTCCCTTTCATTTAAAAGACATTAGAGATCTCCATTATTGCCTGACAACCCCTGACATCTTACAGATATGTGTATGCAGGCTACAAATGATGAAGGCATATTTTCCATGCTTATAAGTATATTATGTATAATTGGGATCCACTGGGTGAATTTTAAAATATTAATCAGGACCCACATTTCATGAGCTTCTTTATTTTATTGTTGACAGTAGTGCAACAGTGTGTATGAGTGTTGGTATGGCCCTAATCACACTGCACTGCACTGAAAAACTTATTTCAAAGCGTTTTGCATTATTTTCGTCCTTAGAATTAAAATACATGCAACCCAAAAACGGCTCACACGTTTTAAAATCAGAATGGTGCAGTGCTTCTTGTTAATCCTGCTGTCTCAGATAGTAAATGGATGCAGTCTTAAAAATCTCTCACCATGTAGCAGTGTGGGTTATCCATAAATTTCTATTTACAACTAAGCATCCTAAGCACTTTTTTCTTATTGTCATTTTGTTCTATAATTAACAAATGTTTTAAAAAATATTCTTTTGTATGCTTTCCCTGTAATGTTCGATATGATGATGTCCAAAAACTAAACAGATAGGCCAGGTTATTAGAGATTATATATTTGAATGCAAAGGTTATAATAATACTGAATTATAGGTATGTTTTCGTTACCAGTAGAAGTCGAATTCCTGTATCCAGGTTTACATTCCACCACAGATTTGTATTAAAAACTAGGAGCTGTATAATGGAGACAACCACCATCTCAAACATGGCATTCTCTGTATTCTGCCAGACCTATGGAGGGGATGAAAACAAATGTTTAAAAACCCACATGGTAACAGTGTACACTAGTACAGATGAACTAGCTTTGTCCCAATATACCACCCCAACAGATATATCAATTGATATTTTGATTGCTAATCTCTCAGATCCATGGTTGCCTTCTCTGTCCACCACACTATGAACAAGCTGGCATATGCACTGTGGGGAATCCCAGACAATTATGTCATGTCAACCCATGTCATTGACAATGGGGTGGGCAGTCAGCAACCTTCCAGGGGGATGGTGTGATCTATAAGAGTGGTATGGAAGGGAAAGAGTAGAGTGGTTGTGACATATTTAAAGAGCCAAACAGGTGTGTGGATTTCTACATACTCTTTACAATGAGCCCTAAAATATACCTCTCCATAAAAACTATCCAAAAGTAAAGCCAGTTTACTAATTCATTAGCTTATGCCTGCAATGCTCCTAGGTACCTTGTGGAAACAAAGGGGTAGTGGTGTTAACGGCTATATTTGTTCACACCCCAATCAGCAATATATTGAGCTGGTAACGAGTTTGAGCATGCTCAGATAAGGCAGCTAGGGGAATAGCAATCAGCCACTGGCCATGATATCCTACCAAATGCTAAAGATTCTATATATCCTAGTTCTCATAATATCTCTGTTGGGCAAGGGGTATAAAGCTTTGCTTTTAGCAAGACAGAGTACATAAGGTTGCAGGTTTAATTCCCCAGACTTACTTTGAATTTGTACTGAAATGTTAAAGTAATAGTTTGCTCGAAAAGTGGCTATGCCTTACCTCCCGTTCTTCAATCAATTGAGCAGGAGCGAGAAAGAAAGAAGTGATTCTCTGCTGCAGCAGCGACAGGTCCCGACTGCTTCCTGGTTCAGAGTAAATATAGCACACATGCACAACAATGAGCGTTATAGTTACTCTGAAAAGTAAGCAGTAGGGAATTTTCACTGCTGCAGCAGAAGATCGCCTATCTTCATCCATAGCTCCTGCTCAATTGATTGAAGAACGGAAGGTAAAGCATAGATCCTTAACCTCCCCGTCTTCAAACAATACATTAAATGACATCTCCACCCTCACAATATCTTAAGAATAGATGGCCTCTTTAAAATATGTTGATATATCATACTTTGTCCTATGAATTCATTACTGTATGACTGCTATGCTTCTGGATGCCTCGTGGAAACTGAGCAATTTAGTGACCTGTACTAAGCATGCTCACAAGAGGCATCTAGGGGATTAGCATTCAGTCATTGGCTGTGATGTCAACTGTCAAATCCTTAAAGGGAATGTCCAACCCTCTCTTCAAAAATGCATATATTGTAGAATACCCCCCAAAACCTAGAGTACGTTTTAGAGAAAAGTTTTAAATCGTCTTCCACACAGAGCTATTATACTTACATGCTCCTCCTCGATCCACCGCTGCGGCCCTGCACTTTCGGGTAAGGCAGTCAGTGTCGGCCGTGACAGTGACGTCACAGCCAATCACTGACTGCCATTCCCGGCGTAGTCTCCACTGCAGCTGCTCAAGAACACAAAAAGAACAAAGCAGCCACAGTGGAGACTGAGTGAGAAACCCGGAAGAGGCGGTGGAGCGAGGAGCATGTAAGTATAATAACTGAGTGGGAGCCGATTTAAAACTTTTCTATAAAACGAACTCTAGGTTTTGGGGGGTATTCTACAATATATGCATTTTTGAAGAGAGGGGTGGACATTCCCTTTTAACGGACAGTTGCTAACTGAAAGAACCAGGAGGCAGAAACAGGGGAAACAGGACATTGTGCAGAATTTCAGGTTAGACTCATATTTTTCAGATTTCAAACTATTACCGTTTAGGGTTTAGGGGGGTGAATTACCTGTATGTAAGTTTTCATTTTAGGGCTGGACTTGCCCTTAAAAAAATTGGTTTACTTTTCAAGTGAACTATTCCTTTAATATTCTGTTTCCTACACACATGCTAGCTAAGAAATACACTGCAAAGTTTACTTTTATTTTTTGTATGAAAACCAAAGAAATATCTCATTGTTAGGGGCAGGAGCATTGAATGTGCTTGAAAAAAAAAAAATTAAATCCTTTGTCAGGGAGAGGAAGGATCTCTGTGTTGTCATAGGATTATCTGTCAGCTTCTAAAAAGCAAGGCTGCAACTTCTGTTGCACTAAAGGGCATGTTAAGTGTACTGTGTACACTGAGCTGGGACTCACCCAGCTAAGGTGGATTAAGGAAGCTGACCCCTGGTACCCACAAGTTAATTTTATAAATCACCCAGCAGCTACAGCAAAGGGAGAGGTGAGACACCGCTTATTGTATGTTTGCAAATGTGTCTTGTCTATTGGGACAATGTTGTCTGAAGACTTTAGTTCCCCTTTAAATTACTACATGTAAGTAGCCCTCAAGGTGTGTGTTGCTTCATGCCTTCAATTTAGTGATTGATTTGCTCAGGTTCCGTATCCCCCCCTCCCTTTCTTCCCTCGACCATGCCTGTATATTGCATGCTAGCCATATAGTGTAATATTTCTAGATGTTTTTAACCGATTGACACCTGTGATCCTGTGTAAACCTGATAGGCCGAATAAACTTGGTCAGGGTATTTCTCCTGCCCAAAATATTGTATGTTATTCAACACACCCTTGCATACATTCCTGAAAAATTCTTCACCACTATAAACAGCATGATTACCCCCTTTCTGTGGGGCAATGGCAGAGCAAGGGTTCGACTTAAACAACCGCAGGTACCAAAACCAGACGGAGGATAAGCATTCCCAAATTTTCGTCTTGGCTGGGTATCCAACATGGAAGAACCAACACAATCTGACTGGATGCTGGCTAAGTATCTGAGGGGATCATATATGGCATACCTAAATGACTCCAACAAACACTCCATATGACGCCAAAGTATGGGCAATAACGAACAAAATTCTCAACTATACAGGTATACTGAAAGAGCTTCCACTATGGAGAAATCGCTCATATCCACATCTTTGCTCATTCCACTCAGCAACACTCTGGGAGAAACTGGGAATCACACACTTTGGACATATAATGGCGCATAAACAAATACTAACCTTTGAGGAAATATCAGATAAATTTAAGATAGACAAACAACATCTCTTCAGATACCTACAATTAAGACATGTATTAAAACGGAGTTCCCGTTGCAAATACCAAGCATACAACCACACCCGATCCTGAATATACTAAAACACCCATTGAAAAAAGGTCTAATATCCAGAATATACCAAACCCTCCTACAAAATTATTCATCTAAAGAAATCTCCACACTAATAGACAAGTGGCGGGGAAATTACAAATCCCAGATGCTGAAAAAGCTGGAGAAATCACAGACTGTCACAACTTGGTCTCTCCGGCAGCACAGAACAAACGGATCCAATTCTATATATTAAATCAAGCGTATCTAACCCCAATAAGACTGCAACAAGCAAAAAAACTGCCAAATTCCAACTGCCCAAGGTGCGGAACAGCAGAAACAGACAGTTGGCATATATTGTGGACATGTCCATTGAAAGTTATTGGCAATTAATCAATAACTTTATGAACACACACCTATCTCTGACAATACACTTTAGTCCAGAATTCTATGTACTGGGAATTTTAGACCCAGAGCTATGGGACAAATATAAACTAACATTGTGCAGAGAACTACTCTTCTACGCCAGGAAAGTCATACTTTTTTCAAGTAATTTTTAGTTTAGTGTCCCTTTAGCCAAAATAAAAATAAATCTCCCAAAAAATAAAAGAGATAATAAGTAATAAATAATTCAATGTTCTTCAGATCATAACACACTTGCATCACTAATATAAAGTGTAAATAAAAACTTTACCGTTCGATAAGCTCTTGTGAAGCCAATGCAAACTGACACAGAGTGAAGATTATAAAGTGAAGAATCTAGTGAGAGATAAGCCACCATTGCAAATGGAGACACTAAAAAAGAAAAAATATTTTATTTTGCTTTAAATGTGTGAACAAGAATTTTTTTTATACAATTCTGAATTTTCTTACAGGTTAATTACAGGCAGTCAAATTCTCCAATTGCTGTAACACTACAGAACTTCTTAAATTTTATTAAAATACATTTGCTAGTTTAAAGGGGAACTGTGGTCCAAAAATTACTTTAGGTAAATTGATAGGAATTGCTCTCCTGAGAATTTTTGCAATGTATTTTCATTGTTTATTTTGCATAGTTTTAAAGATATTTACATTTCTGTGTGTGATATGGCAGCAGCATCACAAGGTCCCATGCACTTCCTGCACTGAAACTATGACAGTCAATCTGCCCTGTCTCTTTCTCCCTTTGCAGCCCCCCGTACTCTTGCAAGCCCACCTGGTCCCTCCCACTCATGAACCCCATGGCCCCTCCATTTGCAGGCCCCCTTGGCCCCTCCCCTTACAGACCCATGTGGCCCCGCCCACACACGGGCACCTTAACTCCGCCCACTCACAAATGCCTTAGCCCTGCCCACCCACGGGTGCCGTGGGCCACTCAGATCACCCCCCCTACAGAAAACTGTGTGAAAACAGCCTTTTTTAGTCAGTGAGAAATCTGCATGAAAAGGCTGTTTTCACATAGTGGGAGAGTAGGGCTGTAGATTCCCTTACCTTCACTGTGGGGATCTTCACACAGCAGGAAGGGGGTGTGACTTCCTGTCTCCCTCACACACTGAAGTCTGAGGCTGTGCTCGCCAGCGGCGAGGTGGGCAGCCTTAGGAATGTCACCTGTCAGTCTCCCACCCATTAACTTTCTGGTCAGTAATTTCTTTATATCTTGGGCTGTGGAGCAGGTAGACAGGTGGTTGATGGCTCGTTTTAAAGGTAGGAAACTGGCATTTCATTTGGATTCTTGTTACTTGTATGGAGACCACAGTTCCCCTTTAATATTGCTATAGATTTATACATTCTAAAACCTACTTAACTATATGCAAATGCCTTCCCCCATGATTTTAAAAAGTAAATTTCACAAAATGACAAAATCTTACCTAATGATAACAGGATTCTCCTTGCCACCGCAGCTTTATGTAAATTACTTTGTTTTTTCATAAACCTATTTAAGATCCTAATGTCATTTTGATAAAAGGGGTTCCGTACAATACCCAACAGGTAAGCACCTTGGATTTCTTTGAGTATCCACAGACAAACCAGCAGGACTATTAAACAGTAACCAATTATGGCCTGTGGACTTGCTAAAGAGAATGCAGAAAATGCAAAGTAATGTAGAAGGCTTGCTTCTAAAAGAGTCAAGACTAAAATAATAAAATAAAATAAAGGTTCTTTCCAACTCATTTGCTTATGCAATGAACCAGAACTTGACTTTATGAAAGGTAAAAGTCTATTTAAATGATGATTGAGCACAATAACCATTTCTGTTAAATTAAGACTAAGGATGAATCCAAGTCCAGTCATAAATAAAACTAAACCAATAGTGTTTGGGATAAAGTATGCAGATATTGCTGTGGCTGCAGACAGGAGGAATATTATTAACAACCTGGAAGAGAAGAAAACATTTTCTTAGATGCTTTTTGTAATGTTTAAACTTTACTCAATAGGGAATATACATGAATTAATATAACACTAACAAAGATAAACACTTTCCCACTAGATTTGTTGCATACACTGCTACTAACTGGATACCTCAGCTTAACTAGAGAAAAAACATTTCAGGGGGCCTCCCTAATATAGAATGCTGGGAGCCCCTGAGACATTGTTTATTATATATTCTGTTTACTTTCCATTATAAGTGCATACAAATTATGAAATAGTACGGTTTCTCCTTTAACAAAAACATTCAAAGAAGAAAAATCATAAACCTGTAACAAAATTTCTTACCATAAATACATTATCTTATTTAATAGATCAAACAATTATTGCCTGCAAGCAATGGGATTGTGGGGCGCTACATATTAAAGTTTAACAGCCTGCAATCCTTTCCCAACATCTGAATGTTTATATGGGTAAATGGTTCACAAACATTAAAAAAACAGTCTGCAGCCCTTCAGGGACAAGGAAGCCAAAAAGAAGCACAATGGAGGCCACATACTTAAAGGGCATGTCCACCCTTATACATAATTTTTGATATTATGTACTGCTCCTTCCCCCAGCCCCAAACGCATTACTATTCTGCACAGATAGTTCCCCCGATCATTACTTACCATGCCTCTCTCTCTTTTGCCGCACAGCCCCAGCCCTCTGCAAGCAGGGGGCGGGACCAGCAGGCGCGTCCGTGATTGCCTGAGAGGCAGCCAATCACGGATGCGGCTGCCGGGAGTTCAGACCGACGAAGGAGAGAGGCATGGTAAGTAAAGATCGGAGGACTTTCTGTGCAGAATAGTAATGCGGTTGGTGCTGGGGGAAGGAACAGTACAGAATATCAATGGGGTTTAATAGTAGGGTGAGGGAGACAAAATCGGGTGGGAGAGGGAGGGGGGCGAGGACTCTCCTGCGCATGCCTCAAACCTTGACGAGGTTGAGGCTGAGAGGCACAGGATGAGTCACTCACAGCCTCTACAATGCAGTTTCCTGGACTTTGGAGGGGAATAGCAGGAGAACCATTTGGAGCAGAAATGTGAGGTAAGGATTTTATTAAACTACAGAGCGGGGCCAGTATGGGGTTTAATTTCAGTTTTGGGGGTGGACATGCCCTTTAAAGGAATTGTACACTGAGAAAATGACTCATTTCAATCTATAAATGAATACATGTAAGCATCACTTTCTCTGATGTGTTTGTGTTGCTGCATGAATTCAATCCAGTATTTGTTTGCTCAAGCTCAGGCACTCAGTCCCCTATCAGACTATCAGACTCTCTGTAAGGGCAAGGAGGCTCAATAATCTCTATGAGGCAGCACTGGGAGAGGGAATTTCCCACCGTGCAGTTCAGGTACCAATGTGCAGGATTTCAGTTTAGACTTCTATATTTCAGATTTCAAACTATTAAACTTTAGTTTTTTTGGGGGTGGGGGTGTGATTTACCTGTATATAAGTTTTCATTTGAGGGCTGGACTTGCCCTTTAAGTTATAGCTGACACTGTCTGGTTCATCCACTGAACTACCTATTAGCCCTAGATAAGTTTCACATATGGCACTACAAGCAACTATATGAATGTGGCCTAAAAGAGTAAATCCACGCCTCAAATGAAAAATTGTATACATGTCATCTATGACTGACAGTTGCGATCCAGAAACAGATAGAAGGGTAACAGGATAGCATCCACCATCCTCTCTTTAAACACCTCTTCCCATCTTTGCTCTTCAATGTACTGCCCAAAAGAATTCAAATAAAAAACAGAAGTGCATCTTCTTTTAGTTAGACCAATTCTGCCTGAGATCATGATGTCAAACACACAATTAGGTAAAACCTCTACTCAAGTTAAATATACTACAGGCTTTGGAGTTAACACTACGTTCACACTACAGAGCACAAAATGATTGAACATGTTTTTGCTATGTTTTAATGTGTTTCTCTGCATTTTTCGAATAAATGGCAACTGCGTGTTTTAATGCAGTTGTATGTGTTTTTTTTTCTAACCGATAAACATTTGAGTGCATTATCTTACTAAACTGCAGCAAACAGTGCATTAGAAAAATGCAGTAGTGTGAAAGGTACTGTATTATGGCATCCCTCAATGAGATTGATGTTCTTTTGTTCCCAAAGCATGCATTATCGCAAACAACTGTTAGAACACCTTTTAGAAAATGTATAATCTATGGCACAATTAAAAGAGTTTTTTTGCACATAACCAATACAATTTGCTTTTTTCCTTGCATGTATTTTGTCCTATATTTCTTCACTATCTACAAATTCCTTCTCTTAACATTTAAATCCCTTCACTCTCTTCTCTTGTGTCCCCATATGTCTCTGCCCGTACCCTCTGCTCATCATCTCTTATACAGCCCCCCCCCCCACTCACACTGCCTCCTCTTGCCTTAAACCTCTCTCTCTTTTGGCTCCTGTCCTCTGGAATTCTATTACCCTCTTTCTACGTCAAGAAACCTCAATGTTTAAATCTAACCTGTCAAGCTATCTCTCTGAGCACAGCACAACATAAGACTGTTGATACTGCACCAGTTATTACTTTATATGTACCTTTCCTATGTATCTGTATGTTACCCACCTAAGTAGATTGTAAACTCTAAGGGGCAGGGACCTCTTTCCTCATGTTACATGTTTAAAGTACCTGTATATTTAGTTATGCTCATACTTATATATTTATTTATTTGATGTCCCCCTTGTATGCCTTTTTGTATTCTATATTGTACAGCGCTGCGTCCCCTAGTGGCACTATATAAACTTATACATACATACACTGCACTGTATTTAGTAGCTATTTGCAAGCAAATTATCTAGATTGTGAAGTCACACAAATTGTGTTACCTTGCCACATGCTTTGCAAAATGTACTGAAAACAAAAAAACAACAAAAATACTGATGTGAATGCATTACTATTTATATGCATATACTTCAATAGTATGGATCACAAACCAAATTACCAACTGTGAGAGACATGTTTATAAAATCTTGTTGAAGCCTGTCCCTATATGAAACTATCCTATATACTTCAAGGTTGTCGATATGCACGGAGGCTGGACACACCTGCTCGAGCTGGCCATGTGATGTCTTCTAGCCAACGCTCACAGGTGGGTCCTGGAAGCCCGTCGGGTGGGGGAGGTGCACACCGCGGGTGGAGTGTGCATGCAGGGGTGCGCATTGCGGGGACAATTATTTATAGAATCTGGTGTTTGCTGGTTATTTATAATAAGTTAAGTAGGATCAGGCAATTGCTGCAAGGCAAAGAAAATGGCTAGACACAATTAGAAAAAAAATCAGCAATAAATACATTTAACCATGCTCTATTAAAGGACAACAAAATAAAAAAAAAAAAATAACCCCCATTACATGTCCACACTTCCAGCAGCTGAAATCAATTAATCACGTTTACAGCCATGCTACACTCTCTTAGATATCACACAGCAAAGATGAGTGCTAAAAGCCAGCCTCCTAGACGGCCCAGGGCCATGATTAACATAACACTTGTCATTGGCTGGTGGGAATGTCTGTTACAACCCCTCGCCTTCTCCTCTGACAGTTAAACAAACTTGA
The DNA here is from genome assembly GCA_019447015.1 of Hymenochirus boettgeri. Classification (NCBI taxonomy): domain Eukaryota; kingdom Metazoa; phylum Chordata; class Amphibia; order Anura; family Pipidae; genus Hymenochirus; species Hymenochirus boettgeri. The sequence continues at coordinate 266,036,033 of CM033476.1, forward strand.
AATATCCGGTTACTAGGATAGAGCCTACATAATCAAACTGATCAAGGACGGGTGGAGAAGTGTTTTCTCACATGCTAGCTCTGAGTGACAGTAAGTAGCAGACAGAATTGTTATGCCCCCTTCACAGCATGGCGAAGTGAAGGCAAAGAAAGGCTCGAAATCAGGAAAAAAATATATGGGGAAGGCTGCATACCTTTACTCTTTTTAAAGCAATTATAAAAAAAAAAAAAAAAAAGCAGAGGCAATACAGTTATCCTTTAACACGTTAAATTTAAGTATATTTTAAAATAAATAAAAATAAGAAGATTTACCTCAGATTACTACACATAGGTGAACCACCTAGGATGAATTCCAGTGCTTGCTCCATTGTCCAAAGAACCAACGCATCCAGAGGGGGAAGGATTCCCAGTGCCCACAAAAATGGCAAAAACAGAAAAACAACATGCAAGACTTGGTTGGCCAACTGGAGGGCTGGAACAGTCACAATATATCTAAATGGAAAAATGTTTAAACAAGGCTTTATTAATGGGTTAAGATATACAATATATATACATATATTCAATATGTATAAATGTATATTCAGAACCTTAGTCACAGGCTGCCACTCTCAAAAGGACACCCTAAGACACATACCTCATGTGTCTAGTTTTTTAATGGTAAACCTAATCCCATTTCTCTATTCAGATATAAACAGCATATTATTTTAACTGTCATACTATGACGAAAGAATTTAAAAAGGAATACCTCTATGTATAACTGCAAATTTACATTTAATACACAGCGATGGCAAAATAAATGGTTTTGCAAAATAAATGTGCTGCTGCTGCAAGCAATCTAATCAAGGTTGTGCTGTGTAAGTGTGACTTTTTAACCACCAACACATTCCTGGTCTTAGTGTCACACTGCGGGAAAGACTTGATCGGATTTACCTAGAGTTTTAAAGGGCTTGTCCACCCCCCAAACTAAAATTTTACCAACTACTGCCCCCACTGTACAATAAAGAAAAATACTTACCTTACATCCCTGCTCCTTGTGGTTCTCCTGTTATGTCTCTTTAAAGTTCATAAAGCTGAGCAGTAGAAGCTGTCAGTGACTCATCCGGTGCCTGTTTCTTCGCTAACCCCAGCAAGGTCTGAGGCATGCACAGTGGAGCCCTTTGCCCCCCCCCTCCCGATCTCTCCGTGGCTGGCAGTCTTCTATCTATAAAAGCTTTCTATATCTTGCAGGGCATAGCCTCCCACCCCCAACCGCTATATTCATACTTGTAAAATCGCTTCCAATCTCTACTTACACCTCCTCGTTCCAGCGCCTTTCTGCATTGATGGCAGCCGCGCCTGCGATTGGCTGCCTCTTAGCCAATCACAGCCGCGGCTGCCAGTCCGGCCCCCTGCTTGTAGTTCCGGCGGGCAGGGGAGCCGGACAAGTACAGCGCTGGAACGAGGAAGTAGAGATTGGAAGTGATTTTACAATTATGAATATAGTGGTTGGGGGTGGGAGGGTATGCCCTGCTAGATGTAAAAAGTTTTTAAAGAGGGTGGACATGCCCTTTAAGCGTGATACTAAATTTGCTACAGCCAATCAACTTTGCTCAACAATAACTCTCAATCACCCCCTTTTAAAGGGTAGGATTTGTTTTTCTAGGTAAGATTTCCCTTTAAATATATGATAGAAAGCAGGCAATCTATTTAGGATTCATGCCCCTTACACTTTTGCTGATCATAACTTTTACCTCCAACACAAGTTGTTGACATCACAGGATTGCAAACCAATGCAAGGTTAGTTACTGACTTGAATTAGATGCAAAGGATCACCACAATATCTGATTAGGCTGGAACTAGACAGATAATTGCTTAATAGTTTTTAAGTATTTTCTCACTAAAGTCATTAGACCAGATATTCTCATTGCAGTAGACATTATTCTAGTCTAGACACATTTTTTAATGAAACAGATCAATAACAAATTACAGGCTCATACAGCACAGGAAAATGTTGTATCAATACAATGAAGACTGGAAGTGCTCTGCTGCCTGAGTATATTAAAGGACGTTCACTCAAACAATGACCCAATGCTATTTCCCATTTATTGAAGAATGGGAGGTTAAAGAGCTATATCTCACCTCTCCCTCTGCTATTGCTGCTCGGCAAGTTATAAAATTAACCTGCACTAGTGGTCAGCTGCCATAATACATCTTAGCTGGGTACAACCTAAATAATTAAACCCAGTACAATTCACAGGAACCTGCAGCCTTTTTTCCTGAAAGGTGACAGCCAATCATGTTACAGCTCAGAAATCATCCCTCCTTCTGACACAGAACAGTTTTTGTGTAAACATACTTTGAAGTTTCTCTCTTAGCTATAAAAGTAATTCTAGGGAATAAAACAAAAAACTCATGTACTTGGTCTTGATAAAAGCAGAGCGTTCTACCACTATCACAACAGAGCTGCTATATGTAAAATCTATACATGCATAAATGTGGTATTTTCATAAAAAACAATAGAAACAAATTAAAAAAGCTGAGCATTTAGTTGATTATTTTGTATTGTTTCATAAGTAAGAAGGGAATTGAACCAGTGACCTCATGTGCTTGCGTGTTTCCAAAAGCATGGTATTCATATGTTGCGCCACCAGAAAGAATACAGGTACATTCAGAAACTTTAGCTTTTGCTAGAAACAGACAATGACTTTGATGACTACATGGTCTGCGAGTTGTACTGGCAACAACATGGAAGCCTTCTTAGTTACAGAATCTATTACTTACATGTACTAAATTCAACTTACTAGAGAATAATCTTACAATGTATAGGTGTTCAGAGGAAAAAAAGCATTTACATTAATATTAAATTATTATTAAATTAAAAAGATTAGTTCAGTATAGACTTCACAATAGACCTAGGAATATTATGTACATTTCATTGCTGTATATTATCACCCAAATACAAATTTGAAATGCCGGTAAAAGCGTTTTTTGGGTACACTTTAGTGAGCAGCAGTAACCAAAATTTCAAATCAAAAACAAAAAGTATGAATTTGACTCCTTATTACTGCATGAGAGTAATTTCCAACCTTAATGTTTTCTTAATAATTTACTAAATATACAAGATTTGAATTTGGTCAAAGGATGGCAAAGTTATGTTAACTGAATACAGCAGGAAGTCACTTAACCTTGAAAATGGATGAATATAACAACAAAACTTTCCTGTGAGCTATAAATTATGTGTACAAAATAACATTTTAGGTCTGTCTGTTTATACACACAATAACTATATATTTGTGGATTCCAAAAGTGGCAATTTAATGTAGCAATATTTTTGTTAAAAGGGAAGTGTGGTCTCGATACATGTGTCCTATTTAAAAGAGTTCTCTTATACCCTTTAAACAAGCCTAGGATGTCTATAGCTTTTCTGGTTCTTAAGTTATAGCTATATAGTAAAGTTCCACTCAGACAGTCAGCATAAACAAGTGTGTGACAGTCACATAATGTGCTGTGTAAGATGCCCCACTCCCCAATCCCCCCCCCCCCAGTAATTTCTGAAGCTATTAAAAGATGGCTACAGCAGTAGGATACAACTGGACATGCGCATTCCTATGGTAGAGGGCAGAGCAAAGTTGCTGGTGATGTCACAGCTAACAGGAAACATCACCCTCTATACTTCTATAAGTTTGCATGGATTGCAGCTAGGAGCATGATCCTGGAGTCATTTTAAAGGTAGGAATGTGCTCTTTTTTAATAAAGTTACCCTTTAAAGAATATATTCACTCAAAAAGTGAACCTATCCATTTGCTCATTAATTAAAGAACAGGAGGTAAATGAGCTACGTTTTACCTCACATTCTTCGATTAATGTTACAGGAGCCAGGAACAAAGGGGGAAAATGAACAAACCATGAGTCACCTGAAATGTCCCGGCGTATATACAGGGTTATTCAATAAAAGTTCTTATCGTTAAAAATGGTGCTAATTTTGCCTCAACCAATCAGATGTTAGCTTTCAAATGTTAAAGAAGATCTGATTAGTTGGGGCAAAATTAGCACCATTTCAAACGATAAGAACTTTTATTGAATCTCCCTGTTAGTATATTATAGCATGCATAATGGTATATAAAAAAATAGGCTATCAAATTACAGCCTTTTTAAAGTGCGTATGTGCAATAAAGTAACAACCTTTCACAATTTACCTGTTTGCAAGGTCAACAGCAATGAAAGCAAATATATAGATGGGTCGGAGGAGAGCAGTAATTTCATAGGTGTCCTGGGCATGAAATGTAGCAGTCTCTGTTGCAGAGTTCACAATTAGAGCATATTCACCTATGCATATTGTCAACCAGCCAAATATAAATATGATAACTGTTCCACCAAGATTGTCATAAAGCAAATTTATTCTGTATGGTAGCAAATACCATGTTCCTAGTCCACACATTACAGCAGCAATCACTGAATGTAATACGGTATTGGCTATAAACTTCTTGCCTGGAATAATGAATTTGACAGTTTCTGAACCAAGACAGCTATTAAAGTCATATTCATCTTCATCTGTTAGGGTGTTTTGATTTTGTAACCTTTCTACAGTTGATGTTGTCCGTCTTGCATACAAATTTAGAAGTTGGATGATAATTGCAGCAATAAGCATTAGGCTTCCTGAGAGTACCGCTGTATAATAATCTTCCAACACCTTTACTTCTCCCAGCACTGTACCAACACCCCCTAAGACCCATGGTATAAGAAACAAGATGGCCTGATTAATGTAAATATAGGGAGGAGCACTGTACCCAAGTTTGAATCGAGGACCTCCAAGAACAGTTTGTGGAAAACGTTTCCAAAAGAATTCCTGTTTATACTCATTTAGTAAAGGAACATCTGGACCCATTCTTCTAATTTAAAAAATATGATCCGGCTTCATTTTCTTATGCAATGAAACGACAACTAAAGTACACAAAAAACAAATATGTTAAATGTTGCATAGTTCTGTGCATAACAAAATATTAGAAAATAGCAAATTTCAATTGACAGGCATTATAAGGCTCATTAAAACAATTAAAGCAAAACTAGCAAAAAGTGGATTTCTATAATCTCCCCATAAATGTATTTTATTTAAATATGAGAGACTGAAATTCTTTCCTACAATATTTGATTTTCTTGCTTTCCAAAAATCCAGCATGTCAATGTTTCCTTTGCTGAAAGATTGAGATCTAAATTCAAGATTCCTCCCTATAGCAACTGGTCTTTAAAGCAGTGGTGCCCAATACGTGGTCGGATCGTAATCAGTAGCAGCCCCCTTGCTGATGGACAGCTATAGTCTGTTCCTTTTTTTGAGGGAGGGGCTGGGTTGCCTTCACTGCTGCAGGGGAAAGCTGGGACCGTCCCTTTGAATCTTCTATGTCCCCCTCGGTTTCCAGCCTGCCTGGCCTGAACCTACTGCAAACCCAGGGGTGGGGGTGGTGGCACGCTTTCCATTCCTGCCATGGACCCTGTAAAGCCCCTGCAGTCTGGGTGTTTGCCTGTTAGGGTGGGTGGGTGTCTGTTTGTGTCTATCTGTCTGTGTTTGCCTGTCTGTGTGAATGCCTGTCTATCCGTGCAAGTGCCTGCCTGTTCGCGTGTGCGGGAGGAGTAAGCGGCCCTCAAAGGTGATCAGTGGCTGCACATGAGGCACTGGAGGTCCAATGGGTGGGGCACGCCTGCTTTAAAATCATTATACTCACTCAAACATCTTTTTATTATCTAAAATTACAATTTAAGAGAAATTAAATGGTGGTACTCTTTTATCTGTGTTTGTTTTGTCATTAAATTATTAATGTTAATTGAGTGCTCCTAATTTCCCCCCACCTCCCTTACTCATTGCCTTCTTCTATTGTCTGCGACACATATAAGTTCTGCACAGCCTCACCATAGACACTGCTCTGCTTCTTTGTTTTCTCTGCTGATTCTCTTAATTTTTGCAGAAACGGTGCTGGTAGGCAGCCAACGATCCTAGTAAAAGGTCTGGGATGGGGAACATATTATAATTTCTGCTTCTGGAGTGACAGGTCTTTCCCTGTAAATGCTGTGATTTCAAATGATGATTTCTCAGAATTTATAGCTCAGATTTAAAATACGAAAAACAAGTTATGGAATAGCGGGATCTTGCTGTATCTAATTATTGAAAATTGGATTTTTTTTTTTAGAGTAAAGATATATTTATACACATGTGCTTAAAGGGTAAGCAAGAAGGTCAGAGCAACAAAGTATACAGCGGTGTACATCAGGCTAGATCTTTGGAAAGCAAGCAGGGTAAGAACTGCAGCCCCTAAAGTATGGGAAGAGTATTAAAATTTGTTTTTAAGTATTCCATTTACACAACCAAGAAAAGCAAAAATCTTATAACCTTAAAGGGTATCTCCACCTTTCATACAAACTTTTTCTGTAGTGTAGGGGTCCCTACCCCACCCCTAACTGCAATATTTGTTTGCAAAAAAAAATAATCAGAAAGGAAATTGCAAGCAAGGGGCCGGACCGGCAGTCGTGTCTGTGATTGGCTGAGAGGCAGGCAATCACAGAGGCGGCTGTCGGCAGTGCAGAACACCGGGGGAACAAAGCTCTGTTAGTACATTACTGATTTTTTTGTTTGCAAACAAATTTGGCGGTTGAGGGGTGGAATAGGGTCCCCTACACTACAGAAAAAGGATTCAAAGCTAGGGCACCAGGCAACAAACAGGGATCAAGAGGCGGGGGGGGCTCCAGTGGGAAAGCCAGAAACTTCTCAGAGGAAAGGTAAGAGGCGCAAACCTTTTCACTTACAGACAGGCTCCTGCTCTTCACTTTCTGGGACTTTGGACATATATTGCACAAGAACCATTTGGAGCAGAGTGGTAAGGATTTTTAAACAATGCACAGTGGGGCCAGTAGTGGGGGAAATTTTAGTTTTAGGGGTGGACATGCCCTTTAAATTATGCACATAGAAAGTGCAGTAAAAATGTCATATATGTAGCCTTTGAAATTATATATGTGTGTGTTGCAGCATGTCTTCAATTCTGAACGTTGCTCAAGCTCAGTACCCCCCCTTCCACTCTTAACCGACACCTGCTTCTATCTGAACAGACTTTCTATAAGTGGAAGGAATGCTCAGTAATAACTATGAAGCACTGAAAGAGGGAATTTCTCATCATGCAGTTCACGCATACCAACACTCACAATTCCGGTAACAGCAAAACTGCAAGCAACAGAAGATTTTATGATAATAAGGCATTTGATTGACAGCTGAAATGTAAGATGGTTCTGACTGGATATCTAAAGAAATTGGTGTCAGATTAACAAAAAAAATGTTTAGGGATAGTTGGGAAGAATTAGGCTGGGTACACATGGCAATTTTTTCATCCTGACCAACTGTTCGCCAGAAGCGAGCAGTCAGTCACAGCAAAAATCGCCACGGCCAACAGATCGCCGCAACCCGTGCATTTACTGGCACGGCCGACATCGCCAACAATTTTTCCATTTACAAAAATATCAGGCGGTTTGGCAAAAAAAACGCCTCATGTATCCAGCCTTATAGTTACCAGGAATAGCCAATTTAATTTTTTTATTTTATCCCAGTAACTGAAAGCAGAGACAATGGGTAAGAGGACTTCCTTCCATGTTACACGCACCCCCAAGTTAAAAAATAACCATTGCAACAGAAAATGTCACTCTTTGACCAAATATCTTCACAGCATCTAGAACCTATTGACTTAAGTAATTTTACCAAAGCACAAACAAGGTTATTCAATAAAAGTTCTTATCTGAAAAATATCTTATCGGTGCTAATTTTGCCCAACCAATCAGATTTCAAATGTTAAATAAGATGCAATTGGTTGGGGCAAAATTAGCACCATTTTTAACAAAAAGAACTTTTATTGAATCTCCCTGCAAAAGTTTTATAGAAATGTACAAATGTGCTTGAATAATCACCATGAAAAGTGCACAGCCATTTATTAAATTTGCAGAAATAGGCCATCTATAGGTTCTAACAATATTTTTATCTTTGTTTACAATTAATCACTATAGCTAGATAGACAACAGAGATAGACAGGCAAATAGATAGTTTCAAAAGCAAAAAGAGCGGTTTTAGCTGCTTGATACTACTCGAGGGACTGACAAGCAAACAAAAAGTAAGTAATCAATGTGCTAGAAAAATAATAGCTGGGGGAATACTTGGTGTTGAGGGAAAAACAAACCACACAAACATGAGATTAGAGACGCAAAGAGTCTCAGCGACAGCAATGAAGTAAATCACACAAGTTTAAGATAAACGGTTTTTTTTTTACAGAACACTGCATTATGGCATTAAATACAATTTTTTTTTGTTATTTTCACAGGTTTTAACAAATCTTATTTAAAAAAACCTACCTTAGTTATACTCGCTTTAACTTTTAAAGTCCAAATTAATTAAAATGTTTAAAATTCCACCGGTCTGTACATAACCAGCCTATCAGGTGTGCTTCCCTTTTTTAATTGTCAAGATTAGATTTCCAGAAGTTAAATGACACCACACCAGAGGTTTCCTTAGTGATTGTAAACGATATACTTAGCAACCACAAACAATGACAACCAACACTGGCTGGTGAGATTTGCAACCTTTAATATGTTCAAACAATTTAAGGGTTTGGCTTTCAGTGGAACGTTTTGATCCGAAGACTGGTTGTAAAAGTAAAGAAAATCTTAAACAAATAGAAAAAGTTTTAGTATTCGTTATTCAGGAGACTCAAACCTTTTTAACTTTTAACTTAACACTTAAGCTTACATATTAAGTGGCAAAATATATTTAAATGTACTGAGAACCAAATAAAAATGTTGTATTCCCCCATTCAACGGTATGGGAAAGATATAATTAATGTGAAGATAACTATACGAGTATAATAATGTAATTTCTTATTAAGTGATCACAATTTTAAACAATTTTTTGGAATGTAAGGCTAACTATACAGACTGATAGCACAAAACAGTGTAGTTAAACTCTTCACACCCTTTACAAACAAGGTGCTGGGTGCTGAGTGGCTACTCATATATCATTATTCAAAAAACATATTACTACTGATTGATTGATTGATTTGATTGATTTTTTTCATTAATAATACAGTATTTGATTGTTTGTACCCAGGGCAATGTATACAGACCCCAATCCCTCAACCATTGTATCTGCTCTGGATAGGGCAAAAGACTTTCCAACATGCCTGATCAAGGACTTGATCAATAAGTGCCTGAAGAAAGATCCTCAATTCAGTGTTTGCCAGCCTCTTCTGCAAAAGTTCATGTCCCTCTCAAAGCTGTATGAGCTTGTGCATATTCAGAGGAGGCAGCAGTCAGTCATTAGCGGTGACATCAGCTGTCATGGCTATGACTGATGGCTGCTACATGGAAGAACCATGAATATATGTAGACATTGGTAAAAGTGGAATAACCCACCTCAGGATTTTCCCTATCAAGCAGAAATTTTGCAGCAAACAGCCGTTTCTTTGCATGTGCAACAAACCATCATGTTTAAGGACCAAAAATTGTGGTCAGCCACAATATTTTTTGGTTAAATATCTGTCTCAAACCAAAGTCATTGGTTCAAGCTGAAGGGCTGAATAACAGCAAGACATAATGAATGTTTGATGGCATGGTGGTGGTTTTCTACAGCTTCATAAAACATTTGTTTAAATGGATTTGACGAATTGCCCAAAATGTAGACAGGGCCATATTTCTAAATTATTTGCAGCAAAAAATAAGAACAAGAAATCCTGCAAAGCCTGCAGCGAAAAGTTGGCTTGAAATAACCTACCATGTATGTACCTTCAAGAAACTCCAAAAAAGAATAACTAAATATTGCTTTTGTGTTTAAGGCAAGTAAGGGTATTTTTGATTAAAATAAACTATTCATGACATTTTCAAAACATTTATTTATACATACTACTTTAGTAAGGGGAGCCAGTAATGGAAGATTTCCTTGCCTGATACCAACAATATTCTGTCAGATCTGCGGTCAGTGTCACAGCTCTGACTTTGAAAGACAGTAATGGTAATGTAAATTTCTCAGTAAATAAGTAGCTAGGCTGGGTACACATGGACAACTTTTTCGTCCTGACAGTCGGTCAGCACTATTGGTTGTGGCAAATGTCAGACCAACATTGTTTACCGCCCCTGCCAAAAAATGTGTTCATGTGTACCCAGCCATAATGAATATACTTTATAACAAAGGGGATCAATATCTGTTTTTTATAACTGTGATGACAATCATGGCAAGTGGAGAATATTTATTATATGATCCATGTATAATAGAATATATTGATGTATTCGATCATGAACTTGCTTCAGGGTTTGTTCAGTCGTAATCCCTTTAGGAATCCCCCCCTTGCCACTGGGTAGGCATGCCTTTAACAGCTCTGGCAAATTGGTTCACCTCTTATTGTATCAGCCTGAGAAATTCTAAGCCCCACCCCCTTAAAGGACCAGTAACTGCATAAATTAACTTTGAAATTCTGGTTGCATTTTCGTGGCTATTAATATGGAGGAAACAAAAATAGTTTTAGTCTGCAGTTCACCTTTAACGTTTCATTGTCCTAGAGGATACACACACTGGTGTCTCCTACGAGCTGCACAGCGAAGACACAACACACAGTTAATCCAACTAACACATGCAGTTCAAAGCGTGCAGAAGGCACCTATCGCTCAGCACTCCTGATGGTAATAGCGGGAATGAGCTAACACACAGAGAACACACAAACAGCACTTACCTGACAATGTTAATGCTGGAGCTGGTACCTGTGACATCAACCGCCAGTGACGCTTTCCTAGACGCACAGCGTATGACGTCATTCGCATGCGACCCCCTGAGGTTCCAGTTGTAGTAAGTAAGGAATCCCATTAACCCAGATTGCTGTGACATCTGTAGTGGAAATAGTGGAAAGAAAAATGGATGGTGACCTAGCTGTGCCTACAAAAAAATAAGGATGCGTTGGTATTTAAAGCCCAGGAAATATATTATGCCATTTTTGTGTGTTAGTTATTAAGAAAATGTCTTGGCTTGTTTTTTTTTTACAAAAAATTTTTATTTTTTATTTACAAAATACAAATACTTTTAAGAAAAAAGAGCAGTGTTTTTCCATCCTTACGACTTTATCCTGCCTGTTCAGCATTTTGTCTGTGTAATAGAATAGATGCCCATGACCCAGTGCCTGGGTTGATTCAGTTTCTCAGAAGAGATCTGAGCATGTCTGACCCATCCAACTGGCAATCAGTAGAAATTACAGTTTGGAACATTCCAAGGGATTGTGCATTCTGGGAAAAAGGAAGCACTGTTAGAATCTCAAATAGCAGCCCACTAATATCAACAGCAGGTAATGGCAAGGGGTATAAATTCAACTGCTTTTTTAAAACGGAAGAGAATAAAATGTAGAATAACTAGATATTCACAATAGAAACTAAGACTTAAAAAAAAATATTTTCAACTGAACTTTCCCTTTAACGCCATATTAATATAGAAATAGATTGTTTATTTGTCTGTACAGTATTTTGCTTAATCTATAATTGAATATATGTAAGTAGCACATACTCTGATTTGCATGTGTTGCTGCATGCCTTGAATCCAGCACACATTTTGTTTAGGAGCAGTATCCCCCTCCCTCTTTTAACCACTCCCACTTCCATCTGACATGACTTTTTCCCCACAAACCAACTGTCAAGCCTGCACACAGCATGCAGCATCCCAACTGTAAAAACTCTGTCACCATTCCAGCTACAGTAAAACTACTCACAGAAGAATAGTTTTTTTAGAGCAAGGGACTTGATTGACAGCTGAAATATTAAAAATTTTAGATTGCATATCTAAAGAAATAGGGGGCAGATCAACAAAAAAATTATACAGTGGTGGTTGGGAAGAATTATAGTTTCCAGTTATGGTCAATATAAAATAACCTATTTTTCAGTATAGATGTTCTTTAAATGCTGAATGTCCTGTTCTGATTCTGGGGGACTTCAACTGTAACATTGACGATTCCTCCCTCTCCTGGCCCTCTCGCTTCCTACACTTAACATCCTCGTTCGATCTGCAGCAATGGACTAACACTAGTACACACAAGGATGGCCACTTCCTGGACCTAGTGTTCACTTAAAGGGCAAGTCCAGCCCTAAAATGAAAACTTACATACAGGTAAATTACCCCCCAAAATCCTAAACGGTAATATTTTCAAATCTGAAATATATAAGTCTAACCTGAAATCCTGCACAATGTCCCATTTTCCCTGTTTCTACTTCCTGGTTCTTCCAGTTAGCAACTGTCAGTTATGGATTTGACAGTTGACATAACAGCCAATGACTGAATGCTAATCCCCTAGCTGCCTCTTCTGAGCATGCCCATGCTCAGTACAGGTTTCTAAATGGCTTAGTTTCCATGAGGCCTCCAGAAGCATAGCAGGCATACAGTAATTAACTCATATGACAAAGTATAATATATCAACGTATTTTAAAGAGGCCATTCTTTCTAAAAGATGTTCTTATGAGGGTGGAGTTGCCCTTTAAAACCTCTCTGTCTCGTCTTTTCAATCTAACCCCTTCCCGCTTTCTGATCATCACCATCACTTTTCAGGCTCAACACAATCTTCTTCCTCCTGTTCCTCCATCTTGTGCGTCTGTCCGTAATACTAGATCCATAGATCTCCCGGCACTCCCCTGATCCCTGTCCTCTAGTCTCTCCTCCCTTTTGACAGTTTATGACCCTGACTCGCTTGCTAATTCCTATAATTCTATCCTGAATAACACAATAGACTCTTTTGCCCCCTTGCATTCCCTCAGACGAGGAACCTCTAATCCTTGTCCATGGCTCAACCCCACTTCCTGTTTTATACGTAGGTGCACGCGTGCTGCTGAATGTGTGCGGAGAAAGTCCTGTACAAAGTCTGACTTTCTCCATTACAAGTTCATGCTGCAATGTCTTGGCTCTGGGCTCCTGCTGGCAAAACAGAACTACTACAGGAAACTTATAAATAACAACAAATCTAACCCACGTTGCATGTTCTCCATCTTTAACTCACTTCTGCACCCTTCGCCCCCTGACCCTCTCCTTTCTCCCCACTCTCCCTCCCCTGGCCCTCTCCCTTCTCCCCACCCCTCAGATTATGTTGCCCTCTCCTCCCTCAGCTAATCTTGGATCTTTTGCTCCTGTGACCCATTCAGAAGTCTCTCGCCTGCTTCTATTATGTCCACTCATGACCTGTCCTCTTGATCCCATGCCCTCTGGATTACTGAAGCACTATAATCGTGCTTACCCCTATACTCACCCACATATTCAATGCCTCCCTTATATCTGGAATTTTCCCTTCTGTCTTAAACATGCCCATGTTAAGCCCATACTCAAAGCCTTTGCTGGACCCCTCTTGTTTATCTTACCGATCTTACCGATAGCCACTAAACTGCTAAAGCAAATTCGGAATGAAGTGGCATCCTGGTTTTTATCCTATCTCTTTGACCGAACTTACTCTGTATCTTATGCTAGCAATACCTCTTCTCCGGTTCCTCTTGGTGTGGAAGTACCGCAGGGGTCTGTTCTTGGACCCTTATTGTTCTCCCTCTACACTATTTCCTTGGGAGATGTTATTAGCTCTTTTGGCTTCAAGTATCATTTATATGCAAACGATACATAAATCTACTTGTCCACACCTACACTAACTCCTGACATCCAATCACGTGTCTCCACTGCCTCCTTGCCATCTCCTCCTGGATGTCTCAAGTTAAATCTTTCTAAAACTGAACTGATCATTTTTCCACCTAAACCTGGTTCTGTCCCATCTTTCTCGATCTCTGTTGATAATACCCCCATTTTCCCTATCCAATCGGCACGCTGCCTAGGGGTAATTATTGACTCCTCTCTCTCCTTTTCTAACCACATTAACTATGTTGTGAAAACCTGACACTTTTTCCTTCGCAATATAGCCCAAATTCACAGGTTCCTTTCTCTCCCGACTACCGCTATGCTAATGAATGCTAATGAAGCATAGCGCCTGGGCTATTGCAACCAACTACTTTCTAGTTTTCCTGCTTCCCACCTCTCTCCCCTTCAGTCCATACTTAACTCTGTCACACATATTGTTTCACTCTAATAAACCAGATCCCAAATCTTCTCTGTACCGGACTACAACCTGGCTTCCCGTTAAACAGCACATTGCATACAAAATCTCCTAACATTTAAATCCCTTTGCTCTGCTGCTTCTCCTTATATTTCCTCTCTAGTCTCCCCATATGTTCCTGCCCATACCCTCCGCTCATTGCAGAACCAGCTCCTGTACAGACCCCCCACTCGTACTGCTTCCTCTCGCCTTAAACCTTTATTTCTTGTGGCTCCCCTCCTCTGTAATTCTATTCCCCTCTCACTACGTCAAGAAACCTCAATTAGCAGGTTTAAATCTGGTCTTACATCCTACCTATCTGGTAACCAGCACATTATATGATTATATGATTGTTTTATTTGCACTGCATTCGTCTTAAGCTGGGTACACACACTAACGATAAAGCCCCGATACCGTCGGTATCCGACGGTATCGGGGCTTTATCGTTATGTGTGTACGCTCGTTTCCCGAACGAGCGCGCGGCCGCCAAACGATCGGGTCGGCCGAACGCTCGTTCGGGAAAGGCCTAAAATTTCCATCGGCCTCGCTAGACTCCCTATGGAGGAGTCTAGCGCGGCCGATGGAAACACACAGTCCCGAGCGTTCTCCTTATGAAGTATATAGGGAGAACGCTCGGGACTGTATGTATGCAGATCTTTGAAAGATGGCAGACAGGATCTTGCAGATCCTGTCTGTCATCTTTCAGAAATCTGTACTGTGTGTACTTAGCTTTACTCCAGCACTTTTACCAATTCCATTGTATCTGTATTTTCATTCATGTGATCACAGTAATGTATACTAAAACCCCTTTGTTTATAAAGTATGCCAGTGTGCAGATAATATGATATTGTATGGGGCAGGAATGTGCATTGATTATCTTTTATGTTTGTATAAATGTTTGACCAGATCAGTTGCACTTCCGCTAAATGTAGTTGTAAATTAGCCTAATTGGAGTGCTTCCACAATTCTTGTATTGTATGTATTTATTGGGAGGCTTGGTCAAGCCTCCATGTGGTAATAGCACCCCAACAGCCCCCTTAATGGGAGGTCTCTGCCTTTAATATAAAGCACTGGATGGCCTCTTCCCTCATTTTAAAAAGCCAAAGGGCTGGGGGGAAGGGAGAGAGGTGAGAGCCTGTTATATGGATCCAGTGTGTAAGAATGAGAAATGCAAAGTTTGCTAATCGTAATTGAAGTAAAAGAAATTGAAAAGGTTAGACGTTAGGACCTTCAGACTGGGGTTACCTTGACGTGGTTGGAAGGCTTTTCATCATTGTGATCACAGTAATGTATACTAAAACCCCTTTGTTTATAAAGTATGCCAGTGTGCAGATAATATGATATTGTATGGGGCCCAGGAATGTGCATTGATTATCTTTTCTATGTTTGTATAAATGTTTGACCAGATCAGTTGCACTTCCGCTAAATGTAGTTGTAAATTAGCCTAATTGGAGTGCTTCCACAATTCTTGTATTGTATGTATCTGTATGTTACCCTCCTAACTAGATTGTAAGCTCTGATGGCTTGAGAAAGAGGCAAAGACCGAAACGTTGCTATCTGTTTGCTGCATATGGAATAAAAGTTTAAAGATTTTTTGAACAAGTCCTGAGAGTGCTCTACATGTTATTATGGTTGGATAGATTGTAAGCTCTACAGGGCAGGGACCTCCTTACCTCTTGTGGCAAAGCTCTAGCTCTTCAATTTATATAATTTATACATTTATGTACTGAACTTTCTATGTATTTGTTCCACTTGTATGACTTTATTGTATTTTGTTACTGTACAGCGCTGGGTCCTCAAGTGACGCTTTATAAATAAACTATACATACATACAAAGCAAAGCTAAATATATTAATGAAATACATTTGACTTAAGTGTTTTGTTTGTGTTGTATGAGTTATTCTCATTCTTCCTAATCAAAATGATGAAGCAGGTATTTTTTTTTTTTTTTTATTGAAAGCCCGGTACGTGCTTTCGTGCCTCACACCACAAGTGAACACACAAGTGCTCGAGTGGTAGGCAGGACCGTCTTCCCCTTCCGGTTGTCCAGCCGCAACTGGACCCACCACAGAGGGGATCTTAGATGAAGCAGGGATGTCAAATTTGCAGGCCTCCAGATGTTTGAAAACTTCAACTCTCGCCATTGCAAGTGTGCTGGGAGTTGTAGTTCTTAACATCTTTAGGGCTGCAAGTATTATTGAGACCAGAACTGTATATTTTCAAATTTAATTAAGCATAAACTTATCTAAAGCAAGGTCTAAACATGGATCTTGCCTCATCATTTATCCACTGTTAATATTCTGTTTTTTACATCCATGCTAGCTAAGAAACAAACTGCAATGTTTTATTTTCTTTGTGTGTGAAAATCAAAGGATTATATCATTGTTAGGGACAGGATAATTTAAATATGTTAACACAATGACTGCATTTAAATCCCTGTTCTGTGTCAGGGAAACAGAGGATCTCTGTGCTGTTATGTGATTGGCTGTCAGCTCCTTGGAAGTAAGTTGGCAGCTTACTTGTTTAATCTGTTGAGCACTACAGAGCTTGTGAAGTGTACTGCATACACTTATAGGGCTATATACCAAGAGCCGCTATTGCTGCCCATTGCCCATTATTGCCAGCCATGGAATAAAATTTTACATATAGGTTCAGAACCCCCCAAACCTAATTTTCAAATTGTTTGGTTTTCAAAAAGATGCCCCAGAAGAGACTTACCAGCACCTCACTGCTGCTGCTTGTGCTTGAAACAGGAGCAGGAGTGGCACCCAGATGGCGAGGGACCGTGTGAGGTAAGTCTCTTAAAGGGCATATTTTTGAAAAATGCAAAAATAAGTTTTTTTTGGGGGGGGGGGCTGAACCAAATATATAACATTTTATTTCATAGCTGGACATGCCATTTAAGGCGATGCAGCAAGCCTTGGTACATTGGTACAAGACAGAAATAGCTGATAGCGGCTCTCTGTACCCTATTTGCTGGGTATCTCCCTGCTAAGGTGGATTATGGGAGCTGACCTCTAGTAACCACAGGTTACTTTGATAAATCTCCCAGCAGCCACAGCAAAGCAAGACACGGCTTGATGTATGTTTGTGAAAGTGTTCCTGTTGTCCCAATGGTTGTTTAAATGTATATAATTTTCTGTGTAATAAGTACCCAAGCTATATTGGTGCTGTGCTCTTCTGGCTGCTATATGTAAGAATGGTCTCACTTACTGTGGGGAGCTGCACCATGATAGAAAAAGTTTGAGGTCTCTGAGGAAGCGGAAGTGTCCGCGAAATGCGTCAGGCCACACCCCCTTCCGATCTGTATTTGTGTGTCCATGGTTGGTGCTGAATTTTATATGTTACAATAAACACTAACAGGAAGATTCAATAAAAGTTCTTATTGTTTAAAATGGTGCTAATTTTGCCCCAACCAATCAGAACTTATTTAGCATTTGAAAGATAACATCTGATTGGTTGGGGCAAAACTAGCACCATTTTAAATGATAAGAACTTTTATTGAATAACCCTGTAAGTTTTATACTTTAATCGGAGTTTGATTTCGGGACTGCTCCCTCCACCAACGCTGCTATTATTCTCCTGGCTGCTAACCACAAACAGCTATGTACTGTAATTTGAAAAAGATGAGAGCCGCACTAAAACGTTTGTTCAAATAGCTTTTATTGTGACAAGATATGTGCACAACCTGACGAAGGGGATTGCCCCGAAACGTTGTGCACGTATCTTGTCACAATAAAATCTGCTTCTGGAAACCCTGTTAGCCATATCTTTATGTGACATCAGCCCTATAAATGTGAATGGCACTTACATCATCATCATCAGCAAAGGACCCTGAGAAAAGGGAAGAAAGCAACATCAATAATAGGAATGGATTTAAGGCATTTTATTTTTTCAGATTTCAAAAATCCAAAATTTAACAGATAAGTTTCTTATTTCATAGGAATCCCTTAAAATGCATTAATTGAAGAACGGGTGGTAAAGGAGTTATTCCTTACCTCCCATTCTTCAATCAATTTCCTAGGGGCCAGGAATGAAGGCAGAAGATATTTACCTTTCGCATGACCCACCGCGGTTGCACACTGACAGGTACTGACCGCATCCCAGTTCAGTTAGCTGAACTGAACTTCCCAGTTCAGTTAGCTATAGCACGCATTATTATGCATGTGTGTTATAGTTGAACTGAACCAGGAAGCGGTCGGGAGTGCTATAAACCTTGCAAGGTTTATAGCACTCCCTGCCGTCCCCAAATGTAATTACCAGCCTTTGTTCCCCCAACTGCCTTCTGCTTAACTCCCGTGCCTTTTCCGTGTACGGAAGTCACGCAGGAGGGGCTCGACCAGCATCTGCCCCTGTGATTGGCTAAGGCATCGCGCCTTGGCTAACTCTCAGCCAATCACAGACACGGCTGACGGATAAGCCCCCAATACAACTCTGTTCCAGGAAGTTGCATTAAAGGCTGGTTAGTAAGTTTCTGGGGACTTTTTTTTTTCAAACAGACAATGTGGTTGGGGTTAGGAGGGGGAAGGTTACATTACAGAAAATAATAGTTTTTAGGGTGGACATACTCTTTAATCGGACAAAAAAACTGACTACTGTGAACCCTCCATTCTATAGAATGCCTAGTGATATACATGCAGTTTTCAAACAAGCTAATTAGACCCGTTAAACATTTTAACTTAAGCTCATCTGTAGCTCCATAGTCTATAGCAGTTTTCAAGCAATTAATGGTGCAAGGTGGTGTTCTTCAATCAACACTTTCCAGTGGAGTTTAGATCAGGATATATAACTGGCTGCAACTTTGTGCAGCCATCAGGCATGTATGGGGCTGCTAGCTGTGTGAAAATGCCACTGTCTACATACAATATAAGCAGTCTTATTGAAAATGCATGCTTGCTAATACTCAATAAAAAATAATAATAAAGTTTACTTTTTTCAATAAATTCCCAGTAGAACACATTGCAAACTGTAGGGCATGCACATCCCCCAACTTAAATCTATACTTACTGGTCTCCTCAGTTCTCCCCTTCTCTGTAAGCTCAATGAGCCGTTTTGAGGAAATGTGCTGGTTTGCAGCCACAAGCCATTGGGCTAAATATGGATTTTGCTTGTGGGGGTACAGATTCCTAATAAAAAATAGCTAATTACTTTATTAGCAATTAAATATTTATTGGATATGGTGATGGCAAGTTCATTAGATAGTTTCAAAAACAAACTGGATGAGTTTCTAAAAACATGCATTATATTGGTATTGATACATAAAGTTTTTTTTCTCCTTCATAATTATGGTTATTTTTTGTTTGGGTTTTTTTGGGGGCCTTCCTCTGGATCAACATTTAGACACTAAATGTGGGTATTGCCGAGTAGGTAATGTGGGTATTGCCGAGTAGGTTGGACTGGATGGACCTATGTCTTTATTCAACCTTAAATGCTAGTTCTAGCAATAATACAGTTGCAAATAACTACCGTATATACTTGAGTATAAGCCGAGGTTTTTAGGTTTTAAAATAAACCTAAAAACCTTGCCTCGGCTTATACTTGAGTCAAGTCCTTACCAGCATCACTCAGCACTCCGAATCCGGCTGCCGCACGCATAGTTAGCACTGTGTATTTGCCTGCTGACTTTACTACTTGGCACCGGGTAGTGAGAGGTGCCGAGTTGTGACGTCAGCTGGCAAATGCACAGTACTTACTAAGTGTGCGGCAGCCGGATTCGGAGTGCTGAGTGATGCCGGTAAGGATTCAGAGTCTGAGCTACTACATTGATGTGAGGTGATTGGGGTAAGGACTGCAACTGGGGGGGGGGCTCGCCACTGCAGGCTTTAACAACAGCAGAATTTTGAGCTTTTAACCTAACAGCAGAATTCCCATACAGATGTTTGGAAACTACAACTCCCAGCAACAAAAGTATGCTGGGAGTTGTAGTTTCCAAACATTTGTATGAAAATTCTGCTATCCATTTAAAGGGCAACTTAAGTCTCAAAAAGGCAATGTTCTGCAATAGATACCATCCTCCTTCTGATGGACAGCAGAATTTACATACAGATGTTTGGAAACTACAACTCCCAGCATGCTTTATTTGCTGGGAGTTGTAGTTTCCAAACATCTGTATGGGAATTCTGCTGTCCATTTAAAGGGCAACTTAAGCCTCAAAACAATACTGAATCAGAAGGCAGTAGTGGTCATAATTTTACCCTCGGCTTATACTGCGCGTCAATCAGGTTTTCCTATTTTGTCAGGTAAAAATAGGTACCTCGGCTTATACTTGGGCGGCTTATACTCAAGTATATATGGTATTTATTTAGAAAGCCTGTACCTAGAGTTTTTATAATAAACCCCCACCAATTTATTCCAACAGAAAGAAGTAAAAAAAATAGTTTATTTACTTACACTCAGGCACCACTCCCAGAAATAAAATAGTGGGTAGGTTAAGGATTTGTTCACTCCATGCATTTTTCTAATGCAGCAAAATATGCGCTTGTGTTGTTGTGTGATGTTCCCTGCATTATTAACATGCGGTGTCCATTGTTTTCAACAAACTGCTGCAGAAGATGTGTTGTTCGCAACGCACTGCAATGCAGTTCATAGGTGTAAACTGTAATGTTCCTTCCTATAAGCAGAGCATTTTGGTGCAATTTCACCTCATGAAATTACACCAAAAATGCTCCTTAGTGTGAACAAATCCCAAATATTCATACTACACTGCAAATCACGTTAATAAATGCTTTCGTTTCTCAATGCTCCATGTCCCTCTTAAAGGGCATGTACACTGTAATGACAAGTTTTGCTTACTAGATATTTGTGCCTTTAAACATAAGGTGGTGTCTTTTTTTTATTCTACTACCCTTCTTGTTTAGAGTCAGGAAGGATTTTCCCCCTTTTTCTACTGTTTTTTTGTTGTTGTTTTGTCTTCCTCTGGATCAACTGTTTGGTTGGGTCCACGATTAGGCTAAAAATGTTGGATACATGACATATGTCTTTATTTAACCTGAAAATGATCTTACATTTACAAGATCCCACTCTTTGGTAGGTCTATTAGTCTCCCCGATAATGTGTAGGTCCCCAGCACACCCCAAGACCCAGGAAAACTCTGGCCAGGCCTCCTTGCAGGTGGTAGAAGGACCTGCCAGGGCGATTGAGTAAATCCCTGTATGTGTGTGTCTTACCTGTGGTAGGTAGGAATTAGGTGTCTGGTGACAAATGGGGTGTGTGTGCCTGCATGGAGGAGGGTGTCCACACACAGGAAGGAAGTAGTTCCTGCAAATGGGTTTTGCTTAGGTGGGATGTCTGCATTTGGAGTTTTGTGTCTCCTTCCCTTATCTTTACGTATCTTACATAAGAGATATCCTCTTAGTCCATTCCTTTCGTTTTTCTATGCCACTAAACATGTTTTTTTTTTCTTGAGTAACAACACTTTACTTTTCTACAATTTTTTTAAGACCACATGTAAATTAAACAAATATATTTACCAAACCGAATACAGTACTAATCCCTGGGAAACCCAACTCCTGTTCCCCTCCTGTTATTTGAGTGTATGATGTTTTCCACCACCTATTCATTCTGCAATTTCTGAGTTAAACATCATCAAATACCGTGCATAAAATCCAAATGATTATTGTTACCCAGTCAAAAGGAGTCCAGAAGGTTTATTTAATTTGCATCCATATGATGCTTAGTATCTTGAAAATCATTTGATTCTGGAATAAAAACACCATAGATTCAAAGCAGTGAAGGAATTTACACTGGTGAGCACAGCAATTTATCTTTTTGCTACCAACTACTTCAATGTTATGTTGAATTTTCAGTAAAGTTGCACAGATTTTAGTGCCGAAAGTTAGATCCTTACCTTGTTCTTTAATGTGCTCTTGGAATATTTCAACAGTGTAGAACAGTTACAGGAAAGGTCACTTTTGAGAGTGTATAAAGTGCAGGAGACAAAGAAAGGGAACTACAAGTTAAGACTGAAATGCTGTCCTTGAATCTTTCTGAATAGTATGAGAAATAGCAAGGTTATAGGGTAAATTAGCCCACCCCCACTTAAAGAATATTTTCCCATTAATACCTTGTTATGCCTATCCTGTATTTATATAATGCTAGGTTAGTCTATTGGATTAGATTTGTCCTCAACCCTTATTGTTTACCAGTTGGTGTCAACTGTTTCCTATTGATGGAATCAAAAGAATGAGGAGAAAAAAAAAAACTTAAAAAATGGAATGTTAAGTGAAATGTGAAACTTTATTGTATCTATTATACTGAAAACCTATTAGGCTTGTATGCAGGAATAATAATATGAAGTCAGCATCCAATGACATGTACAATTCTTTAAAGTACTTCACATTTTCTGTGCCCTACATGGCTTTTAATTGCCTACTTTCATCTCAAAAGACCTGCCTAAGATAAGTGCTCTGCGTCGCATGAAACAAGTAAGTCTTTATTCCTCATCATTCTTGTCGGTTTGACATGCTTTTCAACAGAAACTGAATATACATTTGTAGGTTGGAGTGCTGCTGTGTGCCTATGTTTCAAAAGACCTGATATATCTAAACAAGCTTGGGATTGGGGAAAATTATCATTCCATTAAGTTTTTTGCTAAATATTTCCATCATGTAATAAATGGCACAACACTTTTATTTCTAAGTTAATGACTCCATTACAATATTAAGGGCCTTACCCCTTTATTTGATATTTGACCATATGCATTATTAGAAATTTCCAGTTTGTTAGTAAATCCAAAAAAACAATGTTTTGGATAAGGACTGAATTTTTTAGCACTGATACTCTAGCAGTTGCAAAGTTACAAGTTTCAGCATTTCTGATATGGTTACACAGTTACACAAACACTTCTGTCAATTATTTATGTATTAATGCATCATTCCATCATAAAGGCAACATTGATTATTTAGTCCCTCAAACTTGACAAAGTTGAGTGGGACAAAATAGGTAAAATGTTACCTTCCACACAATGTCACCTTGTTTTATTACAGCATTGTAATAAATATTAAAGGAGAATATAGGTGCATATAAACTTTTTTCAAAAAAAGTTAAATGAAAAGTATATAGGGGTTGGGAGGTAGGATTGGTACTTTCTACCCCAATATAATTTCTATGAGGAGTGGCAGCATGAAGAAAAATGCTTCTGCCAGGTCCTGAGTGCTTCAGCACTATCTTTAAAGGGTAACTGTGGTCTTCCAAATTAGTAAGAATTATATAAAAAGACTTCCATCATACTTTCAAATAAAACCTAAATCACATCTCTAGATAAAATTTGGAGAAGTTATTGCTGGAAAGGTTCAGCAATATTACTTCCTGCTTGAACACTTCCTATTTTCATCCATGTGACCAGGCTTGAAGTCATGTGATTAGCCTCTGTTGCATTAATAGGCTTCCCTTCTCAACTGTCAATTTTTCCCAGGAACTTCTGATTTCCAGCATTAAGTTTAACTAAGCATGCTTCTCCCCGGGCACACAGCCACACAGGCTCCAGCCAGAGATGTGATTGTCAGTTCATTTTAAGGAAATCTGTTGGCTTTCATTCAACCTACGGTAACTTGTTTTGAGAACCACTGTTGCCCTTTAATACAGGAGGCCCAAGGCCTTCTATGAACCGACTTGATCAAACCTCCCTAACTGAATATATTTTGTAAATACCTTTAAAGGGTATCTCCACTCATAATTTCAAGGTTTAGGCATCCAGTTCTTATGAAGAACGGGAGGGAAAGGAGCTGTGCCTTACCTTCCGTTCTTCAATAGAACAAACAAGAGACTGGTGAGCAGTTCAGAAACTTACCCGCTCGCTCGCTCCCCGGCTTAGTCTGACAGTTCCCGACGGACCTTGTCTTCTATGCGCATAGATGCGCATGCGCATAGAAGACAAGGTCCGTCGGGACCTGTAGACTAAGAGCCGGGGGAGCGAGCGAGCGGGTAGTTTCTTAACTGCTCACCAGTCTCTTGTTTGTTCCATTGAAGAACAGAAGGTAAGGACAGCTCCTTTTCCTCCCGTTCTTCAATAGAACTGGATTCCTAAACCTTGAAATTATGAGTGGAGATACCCTTTAAGCATAATTTAGAAGTTTCCCTTGTAAACCTATATACAGATAGTATAGCACTTTTAAAGAAGTCAGGAAAAGCTAACAACCTTTGCATAGTAAACTATATCGAATATAATATTGCAATAATACGTTATATCAATGGTAAACAATGTATTGATCACTAAACTGATGGATTATTTAGCAAATGCATTACAATATCAGGAATAGTATATAAAAAGTTTCTTCTTTCACCTCTTTTCCTATTTTTTCAAGGCTATAGGGCTAACTAATATATTAAAATGATATTTTATGAATTTGTTAACCATTGAATTTGATATAACCTTGGTATATAAGTGACTAATTTATTCCTATTCCTCTCCTGATAGTGTTCTAGAACTTGCCCCTTATGCTCTATTGCAGGAATTCTCAAACGATCTGCTCCTGATGTTTTTTTAAAACTACATCTCCCAGCATTTCCTGGGTTCAATATGTAGTTCAGGAATGCTGGGAGTTTCCAAACATTTGGGGCACATCATTTGAGAATCCCTGCTCTATGTTCCCTGTAGATCAAAAAAAGCTGACATTAAGTGATATTGGTATGTTTGCATTGACTATAGACATGAAAACAATCACTACCAGGATTGATATTGCTACAGCCCTGTAGGTAGGAACCCATAATTTTAGTTTAAAAACTATTTATTCCAGCATGTTCACCCTTTTATAATGTATGTATAGGTGATAGATAATATGACTTGTAATATAAATAATTCATAATATTTTGTTCAGCTCAAACTTTCACAAGGTCCACAAGTGCTTTTATTTCGCAGCTAGATATGCATTCAATCTTCACATATCCCTTAAAATTTGCTTTAAATCTGCCACCGTCTCTCACAGATTGCATTCATTTGCAAACCCTTTATTATTACCCCTTTAATAGTTACACTTATAGAACACTAAGTACAAAGCTGCAGAGGCATTACTCAACAGTAAACCTGAGGTAAGTAAATAAAATCTTGATTATCTGAAGGGGATTGAAAATCCAGAGCCATTTCTGGCAACAAAGTATTATACACAGCATGATCATCTGCTGAAACTGACACATACTGTGCCCCCCCCCCAACAAAATCTTTACAATAAAAGGAAAAAAACAAATAAGGGAAATTAAAACTTTGAAGTTAGGAGAAAGACGTATGATGAGTTAAGAAGAAGGTGTACATGTCCAAATGGAAAGGTGGCAAACCTAGTTCTATCACTATCCTAGGTCTCTATCCTACAGTCCTAAAAATGACAATTAAAATATATATAATCTTTCTAAAGTAAAGCAAAATGTGGCATGGACAAAGACAGTAAAACTAATAGTCTAGTCTTCTTTAATTATGGGGCCTCTATCTCCTTGGTGAAGCATGATTATTACTGTAATGTTTCTGATCTATGCATGTTCACTAAAACAAAAATTAAGTAAAGGATGCATTTTTCTTTCAATGAAAAAATATATAAATCGTATATTACCCATACAAAAAGCTGGTGAGAGCTGATGTTTTGTCTTTTATTAGATCCACTCGATGAAGCACTCCCAACCAAGTAAAAAAAAAAGCAAACATGATACAACAAAAGCTTTAGTTTTAAAAGTGTTAAAAATTAATTAGTGTGTCCTCTGTAATGTACATGAAAGTTCTCTAAGGTAATTAGATAAACAGAAAGTGAATGTTGGTTAAGCTTCCTGCAGCCATAATGGCCAAATGATTTGCTGTTTATAACTCCTGATTAAAAAGCAAGAGTCAAAAAGTATTGAAACCCTTGAAGGTGATTTTGAAGGAGAGGGAATAACTGGGAAGCACAAACAGCAATCAAAGACAATTAGGAGAACCAGGGCGAGTGGCTTATTCTTTCTGTATGAAAATTGCTCTTCACATTTCAGGCTTGCTGCATTTAACACAAGTTCCCTCGACAAGTCAAATTGTAGACCAGTTCCAATCAGAAGATATGCTGAAATCATCCTATTACAGCTAAAGTGAAAAGATTGATTGTTATGTGATGAGTCCTAAGATTTCTTTCTTTTTTCTTTTTACTTTGTGATTTTGTTTTAAAGACTTGTAATGCTGCTTCAGTGACTGAATACTTACAAAATTTAAACTGAGAGTTCAAAGGGTTCTTGAAATAATTTGTTTCTGTTCCATGCTTTAGATTTCTTAGGGGGAAGAAATTCAAAGTGATGTCACAATAACTGAGTATGAATATTTTTTTTAAATTCAGTTTTTATGTAAGGTTATACATGTACAGCAGAAGTAGCATGGCTTTTCAAAATAAAATGGCAAGAGATTATTGCTTTTACACATAAACCTATAATGGTACTGCCTATTATCAATAAAGTTTAACATTTTAAACTATTTACAATTGTCTCAGCTTTATTGTATAATTCCTATTCAAGACAGATTATACCATTATGTATTCTTATAAAGATATAAATCTAGGCATGTTTGCGTCCGATCAGTCTCTCAGGGAGAAAAGAGGAGAGGGGGGAGGGGGGACGAGAGAAGGAGAGGGGAGAAAGGAGAGTATTTTATGGCATTATTCAATATTCGTGTCCGGGAGTCTAGTGACTGGTTCTATGGGTTTACCTATTTTAAGGTTGTCTGTGGTGTGATCTGATTCACCCCATATCCCATATTTTTTTATATTTCTGTGGGCATCTCCGTGTTTGTATAGCACCCACTGATATGACAGATCTTTATTAAAACCAGTCTTTTCCAATCATGTATTCTTGGTGTTTTCCGGCGCCATCCATTTTAGTACGATTGCCTTTCTGGCATAGAATAACTAATCCCAGACGTTTGTGGGAAGCTGTACGTAAACATTACTCATAATTTCATGTTAGGGTTTAACCGTCTTTAACAACCCATAAAATAGGAAAGAGGATTCGTATAAACTCTAGAACATAAAGTTGGTGTTCACCGTTTCACATTAGTTACCGTATTTATGCAGGCACATTACCGATACCGGACTGAGCTTTACCCTCTCAGTTTTGTTCTGAGTTTTACCAAACTGTTCCCGATTTATGGGATAGGTAGCTGTCCTTGGCTCCCAGGCCAACGCACATTGTCCCTCCACAGTGTGCTTGTCCTCCCTTTAAAACACAGAGCCATTGCCAGTTCACCATAGTTAGTGTTTTACCGTATTATGTAGTTATCCATAGCGTTGGTTCATTGCAACCCGGCTAGTGTAGTTGTGGCAACAGTCTGCAGTTGTAACAACTGTGGGTTAACGTCTGCAGGTGTGAATTGTCAATGGTGTGTATTTGTAGGGCTACTCGTGTATCTCGGTTTACCAGATTTGGTTCATCAATATTATTGGTGTCCACCCAGGCTGTTGCCTCGGCTGGTGATACAAAAAAGTGGGTTTCTCTTCCCAGGTCACCCTCAGCTTTGCCGGGTTCAATATTGTTTCACTGCCATAAAGGATGCCCTTCTACGCTGCAGGTCCGGAAAGTAATCCGCAAAATTGCAATTGTGGTGTTCTCATACTGGAGATTTGTTGCGGTGCGCGCCTTCTCAGTATCGTTCCCTGTCTCGCGAATCAGGAGCCTTGAGGATGATCGGCCTGGGCTTACTCCCGGGTGGTGGGGCCTATTTGGAACCCGGTGCACCCCCTCCACGGTGAAGGCTGTGCTGAGGCAGTCTCCCCCAAACTTTTTAATCCATTGTTCCACAAAGTCCTCGGTGTGGCCTCCTTCTGCTTTCTCCGGGAAGCCCACCAGGTGCAAGTTTGTCGCCTTGACCTATTTTCGAGGTCATCGCCTTTTCCTTGTATTGTTGTATGCTCCTGCTGCAGTGGGACATATTTGTGGTAGTGGTGGATGGTGTCCTCCATTGTGCCTATCCGCAATTCGGCCCACTCACCTCTGGCACACTTTATGTAGGTCTTGTCTTAGTAGACCCACATCCACATGTACCTCTTCTATCAGCACTGTGAGGGTAGATCTTGTGTCCCTATTGCCGGCAGCAGGCTGGTGTGTAGGGGGCAGAGTTAGTTTGGGCTTGGGGTCCAGAGAAGCAGCCAGGTCGGGATCAGGTGGTGCTTCAGTGGCCGGGGTATCCGCCATCCACGCAGCCACATGGTGATCTATATTGGCCTCCTTCTGTCTTGCGAACCTACTAAGTTTCTTGCCACCGAGTCCATCTTACTTCTCTTATCTTTGTCTTTGTTTCTGCCCATCTGGAGGGATTTGGTTCAAGTGGGTGCAGGATATTTAGCCAGATTGCTGAAACTTATGGAGGAGGCTCGGTAATGCACAACCTCTCAGTCCGCATCTTGGACAACCCCCCCGAGTATGAATATTTAATCTTAAATGAGTTCAGATTTTGTTTATTTTTACTAATAAGAGGGAAAGTAGCTAATTTCATTCAGATGATTATCCTTCTTTGTTTATTATATATGGCCACTTTGTATGCCCTTTTTTCCTTATAGCTTTAAAAGTGTTGTGGGCTTTTGAATTGTTTTAAAAGAGAGCAGTATTATAGAGTTTGTTGTTTTCATTTGTGGCTGTCTCCTAATGCTGTATAAAGGGAACAACTCAATTTTGCCTCTGGTGTTGAGTCCCCTGATGGAAAAGGTGTAGAAAAACTGTTACTTGGGTGTGTAAAGGCACAGGTAGATAAATAACACTAACCAATGAAGCTCAGCAACATATGGTCATGAGGTAACAAGTGAGACAAAGTTATATATGTAGAATAAAAACTATAGTTAAAGCCTAACGAAACCATTGAATTCTATTACCCTAATTGGTGACATCACTAAGCACCATATGAAATGCAGATTTCCATTCTATACATTTTTATACATATAGACCATAGTTCATACATACATGTATATAAACATTAATTAAAGGGTATCTCCACCCCACAAAAAATAAATTCGTAGTGTAGGGCACTGTAGCCCACCTACAACTGCCATATTTGTTAAGTTAAATAAGTTGCAGAAAGGTACTTACATGCCTTCATTCCAACCTATAGGCCCTTGCCAAACTGCAAGCAGGGGGCTGGACCGGCTGAGAGGCGCCAATCACAGATGTGGCTGCTAGCTATAAAGAATGCTGGGGGAACGACACAAGTACATTTCTGAAGCTTTTTTAACTAAACTGCGTGACTTAACTCCTTAATAGTGCTGGATGCGCTGCTTACAAAAGACCACCACACATCCTGCACTGCATTTGCACTACTTTTAGCACATAATTTTAATAACCTGCGTTAAATCATGCTGTGGGTAATCCATGTGCGCAAATGCATATGAATCGCGTTTGCAAGATTTACCCAGAGCCATAGCGGCTCTGAGTAAACGCCCTGCAAGATCCTTTTCCAACACAGAGCATTTATAGTATAAGCAGCACAAGGATTTTAAGTCCAAAATGCATTGCCTTACATTTATCACAATTGAATCTCATCTGCCACTTAGCAGCCCAATGTGACAATCTATCTAGATCCACCTGCAACAATTGCACATCCTCTGAAGCTTTTAATGGTCGACAAAGTTTTGTTTCGTCAGAAAACACAGAAACTTGTGGCACCCACTTAGCACTTTAAGCCCCATTAACAACACCCACTGCATCCTATTCATCAACAAATTTTTTATTCATGTAAATGTGCTACCCAGACCAACAGACCTTATACATAGTCACCTATGGGGGACTGTATCAAAAGCCTTTGCAAAATCCAAGTTTACTACAGTACATTACTGTATCCAGTGGTATGTTTAGGGGGAATTACAGGTGGTCAGAATCCCCCCTTCTGCTATGTGCCTGTACTTTCCAAAAAAAAGTTTCTGCTAGGGGCAATCGGGGAGCAGCATTCAAGTGCCCCTCTAGCCCCTCGATCTCGCATCAGTTTTGTCTAAAACCCATGTGGGGATCGGGAGATAGCATGCCTGTTTGCCGTGACCGTACAGGAGCAGCAGGAAGATTGGGTCCGTGCCATAAGGGAGACCCCAGTGATGTACAGGATTTCCTGCTTCACCGGAGTCTTCGCTTAGGTTCCCCCTAGATGCCCCTGGTGGTTTAGTGGAGGTACTGCACGGCAATCTCCATTAGATTGCACGCGCAGTACAAGTTATAGTAAGTATATAATATTTGTGAATGGAACTCAGAGATCCATTCACAAATAGGATTTTTTCTGCTACTTATCAAAGACTTAGGGAAAAATGGTGGCAGAGATCAATATTAGGTGATCAGTCTGATCTGATCAGTTCTAATATTGATCTTTGCCAATGAATGAAAAATCACTTCCTGGAAAGAAAGATTC
This sequence comes from Hymenochirus boettgeri, assembly GCA_019447015.1. Classification (NCBI taxonomy): domain Eukaryota; kingdom Metazoa; phylum Chordata; class Amphibia; order Anura; family Pipidae; genus Hymenochirus; species Hymenochirus boettgeri. The sequence continues at coordinate 266,066,437 of CM033476.1, forward strand.
TGGGAAGTGAATTCTCTGGTTGGATTTAGACTTGGAAACCGGGCATTTATGCCCATATTCCAAGTTAGTTATCATTCCCTAAGATGATCTGATGATCATCTTTGGTAATGATAAAAAATGAAATGCACATACAAAAAATTCTAAAGTGATACACACACTTTATTTTTAAACAATATATATCTGTTGTATTCAATTAGATCAACTGGACTGAAATGTAAAGGAAAATGGTAAACTGGAAGTAGAGGTTTACAGAAAACCAACACACACAGATCAGTATTTGATGTTTGACTCCCACCACCCTTTAGATCACAAGCTGGGTGTCATCAAACCCTGCAACACAGAGCCGAGAACATCCCCACTAGCACAGAAGCGAAGGCTAAAGAAATGAAACATCTCAGAGGAGCCCTTAAAACTTGTGGATATCCAGACTGGGCCTTTGTCAAAAGAAGTAGAAGGAAAGAAAAGAACACAATACCAACAGTGAAGGGGAAAAGCAAGACAGGAGGAAGAACATGGTATCTCCATATGTAGCGGGGTCCGAGAAATTAAGAAGAATTTTCAAAAAACATCGTATCCGTGCTGTTTAAACCGAACAACACCACTGAGGCAGCAATTGGTACATCCAAAAGACCCCAATCACAAAACACAAGAAAAGCGACATCATATATGCGGTGCAGTGCAGTGAAGAATGCTCTGATTTGTATTGTGGGGAGACCAAACAGCAACTGCATCAACGTATGGCCCAGCACAGAAGAGCCATTCCGGTGTCAGGACTCAGCTGTGTATCTGCATCTTAAGGATAAAGGACATACCTTTGAAGATTGTAATGTTAACATACTGGCGAAGGAACGTGACTGGTTCAAGAGAGGTGTAAGGAGGCCATTTAGTGAAATAAAGAAACCAAGCCTAAATAGAGGTGGGGGGGGTTCGACACCAACGCTCGCCATGTACAATGCTGTTTTAACACCTTACTCTGGGCGTTCCTATAACACCTCTTAGCCACATCTAATCACAACCTTAACACCTGGCTGTGATATGCTAATTGGGATTTTCCAGGGTACATAATGCCACAGATACTTGTATAAGTCATTGAATTGAGGAAGCCAGTCGGATGACTAGCGAAACGTCTTCAAGAAATACATTTCAAGTCCAGTTGATCTAATTGAATACAACAGATATACCATGACCTGGATGAATGAGAACCTTCACAAGCATAAACAATATATAATTAGCAAAAACTTTGTCTTCTCCAAGTTGCCCATATCCCCAGTGGTATTGGTAAAAAAAACGCAAATTATTATTCCTCCAATTTCAAGGGAAACTAAACCTATTATTAGGATGAGGAAGATTGACCATTTAATAAACCAAACTAGAAGGTTTAGGATTTAAAAGTGTGAAAAAAAGTACCTAAAGTATATCAATCTCGAACACCGGGCCTTTTTTGCAAAACAAAATACCCATCCCACCTACCCAGTTTTTTTGGTTTTTTTTGCGGTGGTTGGGTGGGGAGTGGGTTGTGGCATTTTTTGATTTTGTCTTTTAAGTGCACCTTGTGCATGCGTCCCATTTGAGCTAGTTGGTGGTCACGTCTCTATATGCACCCACACCATATGGCATATTGTTTGATTCAGGACATGTGGGAAATTGTATTTAGGTTGGTTTTACTGTCAAGTGGGTTTGTGTAGTAGATTTCAACCGTATGAATAATCCTATTATATCTTTTTTCAACAAAATTTCCACAGCTTTTCTATGGATGACAAGCAACTGGTGAATTATTATGATGTTTGTATTAGAACTAGTGCTATTACTTCTTGGACTATCACTCATAGCCGGCAACCAATCAGAAACCGCTTGTCATGTCACTGACTATGCGCAGTTAATGAGGGAGCAGGTGAGATCTCCAGTGTCGGGAAGAAGGCTCGTGCATGTGATAATAACATAGTTCATGAGATATTCACACGTGCATGGTTTGACTTGCATACTCAATCAATACCACGCAAGTACATTACGCATTAAGGGAGCCAGAGAGGGGACCACCGGACCACACTAGCTAGCGAGGTGCTTGTTCTTAAAAATCCTTATATAATAAACCCTTAGTGTGCGTCCTGTGTTAGCGTGTGTGTGTCCACTCTGCCAGTTCCTATGGACTCACCAATATAGAGGGACGGTCTCTGCAGTTCATTGATCACCCTAGAGGAGAGTCCTTCTGCTTAGTTCCTATGACTCACCACTGAGGGGGAGTCCTCTGCAGTTCATATTGACTTAAACTAGGAGGGAGAGTTCATGCATTTCCTATTGACTCACCACTAGAGGGAGAAACACAGGAAACACACCGGAGGGAGAACAGCAATTAAACAGGACTGCACTGGTAAGGTGCTGTGGGACAGGGGCCCCTGAATTTGGGACAGATGGGGGGCCCGGATTTGGGGACAGAGGGCCACCCTGGATTGAGACAGAGGCGGGGGCCTGGATTTGGATACAGAGGGGGGGGGGCCGGATTTGGTACAGAGGGGGGGTATTGGATTTGGTATATAGAGGGGGAGCCCTGGATTTGGGACGGACAGAGGGGGGCGGGATTTGGGGACAGAGGGCGGCCCTGGCCTGGACAGAGGGGGACTCTGGGCGCTGGGACATTAAGACGGGTACTCTGGCCTTGTGGGACATGGAGGAGGACTATGCCTTGGGACACTAAGGGGGCACTCTGTCTTCTAGCGACCGTTATTGTAGCGGCTTTTAATGTCTATAATAATAAAAAATTATAATATTTTTAAATTAATTAACAGTTCTATGATTAAATATTCATTTTTTTTAAAAATCTAAATCCATGTGTTAACAGATGTGAATATTGATCAACTGCACTTTGTCCAAGGTAAACCCATTCAGGATATCCCCCCACCCCTTGAAAATCTGCACTTGCACCCTTGGTATCTGTTGTACTAAGTTACATCACAACTGGACTTAAAGTCCTCCCAATGTGAACGAATACCACAAGATTTTATACCAGGTGCTCCACTGGACATAAGTAGAACTGTCCACTACAGCATTACTATCTACTGCTGCACGCCATTATTGTCTAAATTTGCTACTTCTTCTCTTAAAAGCAAGAAGGATTAGTTTGAACTCTTAAGATATTATTCCCTACTAAATCCCTCATGCTCGGTTACTACCTATAAGGTCAGTCCTTATTTTTAAAAAATGATTAGTTACCTATTTTATGTGTACTTAGTTAATCTGCAGTACTTTTTTTATCCACGTACAATGTTATGAAGGCACCTTGGCACCTGGAAATGACACACAGTGCGTTTACCATCACTGCAAAGTTGTGAAAGGCCGCCATAGTAGAACACCCTGACCACCCAATTGTAAGTGGTGAGCATATATACCTGTACAACTGTACCATGGCGACCATTGAAGAGCGCAGGATGTCTGGCGGCAACTTCTTCAGTTGCATCCGGACCACCCTTTCCCTAATCTAATTAAGTAAGCCACTACTTAGTAGAAGAACTTATATAGTCCGTATGGGGTATAGGGGTAGAGAACCAATTTTTTTATTTCTGTCCCATATATCTATTACATGCATACCTCAGTCTATTTTTCTACATAATTCTCTCTGAAAAATCAGGATTATAAACTTTTTACCTGCACTTCCCTGCTGGTTGAACATTAGTCTGAGCTGGACATGTCAGGTCTGTACACCAGTCTCTCTTCTTCCAGAATGAACACACAATATCATTGGTACGTTCCTTAACAGTAATTTTCTGGGCTGTTGCATCTGGGTCCAAATCACGATCGAGACTCCTATCTAGCAACATGAACTACCATCCCAGGGCAATTGTGTTCCGTTCTCCACAGGGATACAGAACATTTAACTGTCTCTATTAGGGGTCACTCCTGCACAAACAGGAAGGCCGTATTCGGTTGCATTTATTTATACACAGATTTTTTAATTATACTTTCATGGAAAACTACTGCCCGTTTTTCGCTTAATAGTATTATGTTATTGCACATGGAACTTCCCTCATTACTATATTAGGAAGCAAGACTGGGGAAAATGTGAGAAAATCTACTAGTATAAGCCGAGGTTTTTAGGTTTTAAAATAAACCTAAAAACCTTGCCTCGGGTTATAATCGAGTCAAGTCCTTACTGGCATCACTCAGCACTCCGAATTCGGCTGCTGCACGCATAGTTAGCACTGTGGATTTACCGGCTGACGTCACTACTCGGCACCGGGCGGTGAGAGGTGCCGAGTAGTGACGTCAGCTGGCAATTGCACAGTACTTACTAAGCGTGCGGCAGCCGGATTCGGAGTGCTGAGTGATGCCGGTAAGGATTCAGAGTCTGAGCTACTACATTGATGTAAGGTGATTGGGGTAAGGACTGCAACTGGGGGGAGGGCGGGGGGCTCTCCACTGCAGGCTTTAAACCTTACAGCAGAATTTTGAGCTTTTAACCTAACAGCAGAATTCCCATACAGATGTTTGGAAACTACAACTCCCAGCAACAAAAGTTGTAGTTTCCAAACATTTGTATGGGAATTCTGCTGTCCATTTAAAGGGCAACTTAAGTCTCAAAAAGGCAATCTTCTGCAATAGATACCATCCTTTGATGGACAGCAGAATTTACATACAGATGTTTGGAAAACTACAACTCCCAGCATGCTTTATTTGCTGGGAGTTGTAGTTTCCAAACATCTGTATGGGAATTGCTGTCCATTTAAAGGGAACTTAAGCCTCAAAACAATACTGAATCAGAAGGCAGTAGTGGTCATAATTTTTACCCTCGGCTTATACTCGCGTCAATCAGGTTTTCCTATTTTGTCAGGTAAAAATAGGTACCTCGGCTTATACTTGGGCCGGCTTATACTCAAGTATATATGGTATTTATTTTAGAAAGCCTGTACCTAGAGTTTTATTAAATAACCCCCACCAATTTATTCCAACAGAAAGAAGTAAAAAAAATAGTTTTATTTACTTACACTCAGGCACACTCCCAGAAATAAAATAGTGGTAGGTTAAGGATTTGTTCACTCCATGCATTTTTCTAATGCAGCAAAATATTGCGCTTGTGTTGTTGTGTGATGTTCCCCTGCATTATTACATAGCGGTGTCCATTGTTTTCAACAAACTGCTGCAGAAGATGTGTTGTTCGCAACGCACTGCAATGCAGTTCATAGGTGTAAACTGTAATGTTCATTCCTATAAGCAGAGCATTTTGGTGCAATTTCACCTCATGAAATTACACCAAAAATGCTCCTTAGTGTGAACAAATCCCAATATATTCATACTCACTGCAAATCACAGTTAATAAATGCTTTCGTTTCTCAATGCTCCAATGTCCCTCTTAAAGGGCATGTACACTGTAATGACAAGTTTTGCTTACTAGATATTTGTGCCTTTAAACATAAGGTGGTGTCTTTTTTTTTATTCTACTACCCTTCTTGTTTAGAGTCAGGAAGGATTTTTCCCCCTTTTTCTACTGTTTTTTTGTTGTTGTTTTGTCTTCCTCTGGATCAACTGTTTGGTTGGGCTCACGATTAGGCTAAAAATGTTGGACTACATTGACATATGTCTTTATTTAACCTGAAAAATGATCTTACATTTACAAGCATCCCACCTCTTTTGGTAGGTCTATTAGTCTCCCCGATAATGTGTAGGTCCCCAGCACACCCCCAAGACCCAGGAAAACTCTGGCCAGGCCTCCTTGCAGGTGGTAGAAGGACCTGCCAGGGCGATTGAGTAACATCCCTGTATGTGTGTGTCTTACCTGTGGTAGGTAGGAATTAGGTGTCTGGTGACAAATGGGGTGTGTGTGCCTGCATGGAGGAGGGTGTCCACACACAGGAAGGAAGTAGTTCCTGCAAATGGGTTTTGCTTAGGTGGGATGTCTGCATTTGGAGTTTTGTGTCTCCTTCCCTTATCTTTACGTATCTTACATAAGAGATATCCTCTTAGTCCATTCCTTTCTGTTTTCTATGCCACTAAACATGTTTTTTTTTTTCTTGAGTAACAACACTTTACTTTTCTACAATTTTTTTTAAGACCACATGTAATATTAAACAAATATATTACACCAAACAGAATACAGTACTAATCCCTGGGAAACCCAACTCCTGTTCCCCTCCTGTTATTTGAGTGTATGATGTTTTCCACCACATATTCATTCTGCAATTTCTGAGTTAAACATCATCAAATACCGTGCATAAAATCCAAATGATTATTGTTACCCAGTCAAAAGGAGTCCAGAAGGTTTATTTAATTTGCATCCATATGATGCTTAGTATCTTGAAAATCATTTGATTCTGGAATAAAAACACCATAGATTCAAAGCAGTGAAGGAATTTACACTGGTGAGCACAGCAATTTATCTTTTTGCTACCAACTACTTCAATGTTATGTTGAATTTTCAGTAAAGTTGCACAGATTTTAGTGCCGAAAGTTAGATCCTTACCTTGTTTCTTTAATGCTGCTCTTGGAATATTTCAACAGTGTAGAACAGTTACAGGAAAGGTCACTTTTGAGAGTGTGTATAAAAGTGCAGGAGACAAAGAAAGGGAACTACAAGTTAAGACTGAAATGCTGTCCTTGAATCTTTCTGAATAGTATGAGAAATAGCAAGGTTTAAGGGTAAATTAGCCCACCCCCACTTAAAGAATATTTTTCCCATTAATACCTTGTTATGCCTATCCTGTATTTATATAATGCTAGGTTAGTCTATTGTATTAGATTTGTCCTCAACCCTTATTGTTTACAGTTTGGTGTCAACTGTTTCCTTATTGATGGAATCAAAAGAATGAGGATAAAAAAAAAAACTTAAAAAATGGAATGTTAAGTGAAATGTGAAACTTTATTGTATCTATTATACTGAAAACCTATTAGGCTTGTACTGCAGGAATAATAATATGAAGTCAGCAATCCAATGACATGTACAATTTCTTTAAAGTACTTCACATTTTCTGTGCCCTACATGGCTTTTAATTGCCTACTTTCATCTCAAAAGACCTGCCTAAGATTAAGTGCTCTGCGTCGCATGAAACAAGTAAGTCTTTATTCCTCATCATTCTTGTCGTGTTGACATGCTTTTCAACAGAAACTGAATATACATTTGTTAGGTTGGAGTGCTGCTGTGTGCCTATGTTTCAAAAGACCTGATATATCTAAACAAGCTTGGGATTGGGGAAAAATTATCATTCCATTAAGTTTTTTGCTAAATATTTCCATCATGTTAAATAAATGGCACAACACTTTTATTTCTAAGTTAATGACTCCATTACAATATTAAGGGCCTTACCCCTTTATTTGATATTTGACCATATGCATTTATTAGAAATTTCCAGTTTGTTTAGTAAATCCAAAAAAACAATGTTTTGGATAAGGACTGAATTTTTTAGCTACTGATACTCTAGCAGTTGCAAAGTTACAAGTTTCAGCATTTCTGATATGGTTACACAGTTACACCAACACTTCTGTCAATTATTTATGTATTAATGCATCATTCCATCATAAAGGCAACATTGATTATTTAGTCCCTCAAACTTGACAAAGTTGAGTGGGACAAAATAGGTAAAATGTTACCTTCCACACAATGTCACCTTGTTTTATTACAGCATTGTAATAAATATTTAAAGGAGAACTATAGTGCATATAAACTTTTTTCAAAAACAGTTAAATGAAAAGTATATAGGGGTTGGGAGGTAGGATTGGTACTTTCTACCTCCCAATATAATTTCTATGAGGAGTGGCAGCATGAAGAAAAATGCTTCTGCCAGGCTTCCTGAGTGCTTCAGCACTATCTTTAAAGGGTAACTGTGGTCTTCCAAATTAGTAAGAATTATATAAAAAGACTTCCATCATACTTTCAAAATAAAACCTAAATCACATCTCTAGATAAAATTTGGAGAAGTTATTGCTGGAAAGGTTCAGCAATATTACTTCCTGCTTGAACACTTCCTATTTTCATCCATGTGACCAGCTTGAAGTCATGTGATTAGCCTCTGTCTGCATTAATAGGCTTCCCTTCTCAACTGTCAATTTTTCCCCAGGAACTTCCTGATTTCCCCAGCATTAAGTCTTAACTAAGCATGCTTCTCCCCCGGGGCACACAGCCACACAGGCTCCAGCCAGAGATGTGATTGTCAGTTCATTTTAAAGGAAATACTGTTGGCTTTCATTCAACCTACGGTAACTTGTTTTGAGACCACTGTTGCCCTTTAATACAGGAAGGCCCAAGGCCTTCTACTGAACCGACTTGATCAAACCTCCCTAACTGAATATATTTTGTAAATACCTTTAAAGGGTATCTCCACTCATAATTTCAAGGTTTAGGCATCCAGTTCTATTGAAGAACGGGAGGTAAAGGAGCTGTGCCTTACCTTCCGTTCTTCAATAGAACAAACAAGAGACTGGTGAGCAGTTCAGAAACTTACCCGCTCGCTCGCTCCCCCGGCTCTTAGTCTGACAGGTCCCGACGGACCTTGTCTTCTATGCGCATGCGCGATCTATGCGCATAGAAGACAAGGTCCGTCGGGACCTGTCAGACTAAGAGCCGGGGGAGCGAGCGAGCGGGTAAGTTTCTTAACTGCTCACCAGTCTCTTGTTTGTTCTATTGAAGAACAGAAGGTAAGGCACAGCTCCTTTTCCTCCCGTTCTTCAATAGAACTGGATTCCTAAACCTTGAAATTATGAGTGGAGATACCCTTTAAAGCATAATTTAGAAGTTTCCCTTGTAAACCTATATACAGATAGTATAGCACTTTTAAAGAAGTCAGGAAAAGCTAACAACCTTTGCATAGTAAACTATATCGAATATAATATTGTTCAATAATACTGTATATCAGTGGTCAAACAATGTATTGATCACTAAACTGATGGATTATTTAGCAAATGCATTACAATATCAGGAATAGTATTATAAAAAGTTTTCTTCTTCTCTACCTCTTTTCCTATTTCTTTCCAATGGCTATAGGGCTAACTAATATATTAAAATGTATATTTTATGAATTTGATTAACCATTGAATTTGATATAACCTTGGTATATAAGTGACTAATTTATTCCTATTCCTCTCCTGATAGTGTTCTTAGAACTTGCCCATTCATGCTCTATTGCAGGAATTCTCAAACGATCTGCCTCCTGATGTTTTAAAACTACATCTCCCAGCATTTCCTGGGTTCAATATGTAGTTCAGGAATGCTGGGAGTTTCCAAACATTTGGAGGCACATCATTTGAGAATCCCTGCTCTATGTTCCCTTGTAGATCAAAAAAAGCTGACATTAAGTGATATTGGTATGTTTGCATTGACTATAGACATGAAAACAATCACTACCAGGATTGATATTGCTACAGCCCTGTAGGTAGGAACCTTATAATTTTAGTTTAAAAACTATTTATTCCAGCATGTTCACCCTTTTATAATGTATGTATAGGTGAATAGATAATATAGACTTGTAATATAAATAATTCATAATATTTTAGTTCAGCTCAAACTTTCACAAGGTCCACAAGATTGCTTTTATTCTGCCAGCTAGATATTGCATTCAATCTTCACATATCCCTTAAAATTTGCTTTAAATCTGCCACAGTCTCTCACAGATTGCATTCCATTTGCAAACCCTTTATTATTACCCCTTTAATAGTTACACTTATAGAAACACTATAGTACAAAGCTGCAGAGGCATTACTCAACAGTAAACCTGTAGGTAAGTAAATAAAATCTTGATTATCTGAAGGGGATTGAAAACTCCAGAGCCATTTCTGGCCAACAAAGTATCTATACACAGCATGATCATCTGCTGAAACTGACACATACTGTGCCCCCCCCCCCCAACAAAATCTATTTACAAATAAAAGGAAAAAACAAATAAGGGAAATTAAAACTTTGAAGTTAGGAGAAAGACGTATGATGAGTTAAGAAGAAGGTGTACATGTCCAAATGGAAAGGTGGCAAACCTAGTTCTATCACTATCCTAGGTCTCTATCCTACAGTCCTAAAAATGACAATTAAAATTATATATAATCTTTCTAAAGTAAAGCAAAATGTGACATGGACAAAGACAGTAAAACTAATAGTCTAGTCTTTCTTTAATTATGGGGCCTCTATCTTCCTTGGTGAAGCATGTATAATTACTGTAATGTTTCTGATCTATGCATGTTCACTAAAACAAAAATTAAGTAAAGGATGCATTTTTCTTTCAATGAAAAAATATATAAATCGTATATTTAACCCATACATAAAAGCTGGTGAGAGCTGATGTTTTGTCTTTTATTAGATCCACTCGATGAAGCACTCCCAACCAAGTAAAAAAAAAAGCAAACATGATACAACAAAAGCTTTAGTTTTAAAAGTGTTAAAAATTAATTAGTGTGTCCTCTGTAATGTACATGAAAGTTCTCTAAGGTCAATTAGATAAACAGAAAGTGAATGTTGGTTAAGCTTCCTGCAGCCATAATGGCCAAATGATTTGCTGTTTATAACTCCTTGATTAAAAAGCAAGCAGTCAAAAAGTATTGAAACCCTTGAAGGTGATTTTGAAGGAGAGGGAATAACTGGGAAGCACAAACAGCAATCAAAGACAATTAGGAGAACCAGGGCGAGTGGCTTATTCTTTCTGTATGAAAATTGCTCTTCACATTTCAGGCTTGCTGCATTTAACACAAGTTCCCTCGACTAAGTCAAATTGTAGACCAGTTCCAATCAGAAGATATTGCTAGGAAATCATCCTATTACAGCTAAAGTGAAAAGATTGATTGTCTATGCTGATGAGTCCTAAGATTTCTTTCTTTTTTCTTTTTACTTTGTGATTTTGTTTTAAAGACTTGTAATGCTGCTTCAGTGACTGAATACTTACAACATTTAAACTGAGAGTTCAAAGGGTTCTTGAAATAATTTGTTTCTGTTCCATGCTTTAGATTTCTTAGGGGGAAGAAATTCAAAGTGATGTCACAATAACTGAGTATGAATATTTTTTTTTAAATTCAGTTTATTTATGTAAGGTTATACATGTACAGCAGAAGTAGCATGGCTTTTCAAAATAAAATGGCAAGAGATTATTGCTTTTACACATAAACCTATAATGGTACTGCATATTATCAATAAAGTTTAACATTTTAAACTATTTACAATTGTCTCAGCTTTATTGTATAATTCCTATTCAAGACAGATTATACCATTATCGTATTTCTTATAAAGATTATAAATCTAGAGCATGTTTGCGTCCGATCAGTCTCTCAGGGAGAAAAGAAGGAGAGGGGGGAGGGGGGACGAGAGAAGGAGAGGGGAGAAAGGAGAGTATTTATGGCATTATTCAATATTCGTGTCCGGGAGTCTAGTGACTGGTTCTATGGGTTTACCTATTTTAAGGGTTGTCTGTGGTGTGATCTGATTCACCCCATATATCCCATATTTTTTTATATTTCTGTGGGCATCTCCAGTGTTTGTATAGCACCCACTGATATGACAGATCTTTATTAACCAGTCTTTTCCAATCATGTATTCTTGGTGTTTTCCGGCGCCATCCATTTTAGTACGATTGCCTTTCTGGCATAGAATAACTAATCCCAGACGTTTGTGGGAAGCTGTACGTAAACATTTACTCATAATCTCACTGTTAGGGTTTAACCGTCTTTAACAACCCATAAAATAGGAAAGAGGATTCGTATAAACTCTAGAACATAAAGTCTGGTGTTCACCGTTTCACATTAGTTACCGTATTTATGCAGGCACATTACCGATACCGGACTGAGGCTTTACCCTCTCAGTTTATTGTCTGAGTTTTACCAAACTGTTCCCGATTTATGGGATATGGTAGCTGTCCTTGGCTCCCACGGCCAACGCACATTGTCCCTCCACAGTGTGCTTGTCCCCTTTAAAACACTAGGAGCCATTGCCAGTTCACCATAGTTAGTGTTTTACCGTATTATGTAGTTATCCATAGCGTTGGTTCATTGCAACTCCCGGCTAGTGTAGTTGTGGCAACAGTCTGCAGTTGTAACAACTGTGGGTTAACGTCTAGCAGGTGTGAATTGTCAATGGTGTGCTATATTGTAGTGCATACTCGTGTATTCGTGGTTTACCCAGATTTGGTCTCATCAGATATTATTGGTGTCCACCCAGGCTGTTGCCTCGGCTGGTGATACAAAAAAGTGGGTTTTCTCTTCCCAGGTCACCCTCAGCTTTGCCGGGTTCAATATTGTTTCACTGCCATAAAGGATGCCCTTCTACGCTGCAGGTCCGGAAAGTAATCCGGCAAAATTGCAATTGTGGTGTTCTCATACTGGAGATTTGTTGCGGTGCGCGCCTTTCTCAGTATCGCTTCCCTGTCTCGCGAATTCAGGAGCCTTGAGATGATCGGCCTGGGCTTACTCCCGGGTGGTGGAGGCCTATTTGGAACCCGGTGCACCCCCTCCACGGTGAAGGCTGTGCTGAGGCAGTCTCCCCCAAACTTTTTAATCCATTGTTCCACAAAGTCCTCGGTGTGGCCTCCTTCTGCTTTCTCCGGGAAGCCCACCAGGTGCAAGTTTGTCGCCTTGACCTATTTTCGAGGTCATCGCCCTTTTCCTTGTATTGTTGTATGCTCCTGCTGCAGTTGGGACATATTTGCTGGTAGTGGTTGGATGGTGTCCTCCATTGTGCCTATCCGCAATTCGGCCTCACTCACCCTCTGGCACACTTTATGTAGGTCTTGTCTTAGTAGACCCACATCCACATTTACCTCTTCTATCAGCACTGTGAGGGTAGATCTTGTGTCCCTTATTGCCGGCAGCAGGCTGGTGTGTAGCTGGGGCAGAGTTAGTTTGGGCTTGGGGTCCAGAGAAGCAGCCAGGTCGGGATCAGGTGGTGCTTCAGTGGCCGGGGTATCCGCCATCCACGCAGCCACATGGTGATCTATATTGGCCTCCTTCTGTCTTGCGAACCTACTAAGTTTTTCTGCCACCGAGTCCATCTTACTTCTCTTATCTTTGTCTTTGTTTCTGCCCATCTGGAGGGTTATTTGGTTCAAGTGGGTGCAGGATATTTAGCCAGATTGCTGAAACTTATGGAGGAGCTCGGTAATGCACAACCTCTCAGTCCGCCATCTTGGACAACCCCCCCGAGTATGAATATTTAATCTTAAATGAGTTCAGATTTAGTTTTATTTTTACTAATAAGAGGGAAAGTAGCTAATTTCATTCAGATGATTATCCTTCTTTGTTTATATATATGGCCACTTTGTATGCCCTTTTTTCCTTATAGCTTTAAAATGTGTTGTGGGCTTTTGAATTGTTTTATAAAGAGAGCAGTATTATAGAGTTTGTTGTTTTCATTTGTGGCTGTCTCCTAATGCTGTATAAAGGGAACAACTCAATTTTGCCTCTGGTGTTGAGTCCCATGATGGAAAAGGTGTAGAAAACTGTTATACTTGGGTGTAAAGGCACAGGTAGATAAATAACACCTAACAATGAAGCTCAGCAACATATGGTCATGAGGTATACAAGTGAGACAAATGTTATATATGTAGAATAAAAACTATAGTTAAAGCCTAACGAAACCATTGAATTCTATTACCCTAATTGGTGACATCACTAAGCACCATATGAAATGCAGATTTCCATTCTATACATTTTTATACATATAGACCATAGTTCATACATACATGTATATAATACATTAATTAAAGGGTATCTCCACCCCACAAAAAATAAATTCTGTAGTGTAGGGCACTGTAGCCCACCTACAACTGCCATATTTGTTAAGTTAAATAAGTTGCAGAAAGGTACTTACATGCCTTCATTCCAACCTATAGGCCCTTGCCAGAACTGCAAGCAGGGGGCTGGACCGGCTGAGAGGCAGCCAATCACAGATGTGGCTGCTAGCTATAAAGAATGCTGGGGGAACGACACAAGTACATTTCTGAAGCTTTTTTAACTAAACTAGCGTGACTTTAACTCCTTAATAGTGCTGGATGCGCTGCTTACAAAAGACACCCACACATCCTGCACTCGCATTTGCACTACTTTTAGCACATAATTTTAATAACCTGCGTTAAAATCATGCTGTGGGTAAATCCATGTGCGCAAATGCAATATTGAATCGCGTTTGCAAGATTTACCCAGAGCCATAGCGGCTCTGAGTAAAACGCCCTGCAAGATCCTTTTCCAACACAGAGCCATTTATAGTATAAGCAGCACAAGGATTTTAAGTCCAAAATGCATTGCCTTACATTTATCAACATTGAATCTCATCTGCCACTTAGCAGCCCAATGTGACAATCTATCTAGATCCACCTGCAACAATTGCACATCCTCTGAAGCTTTTAATGGTCGACAAAGTTTTGTTTCGTCAGAAAACACAGAAACCTTGTGGCACCCCACTTAGCACTTTAAGCCCCATTAACAACTACCCACTGCATCCTATTCATCAACAAATTTTTTATTCATGTACAAATGTGCTACCCCAGACCAACAGACCTTATACATTAGTCACCTATGGGGGACTGTATCAAAAGCCTTTGCAAAATCCAAGTTTACTACAGTACATCTACTGTATCCAGTGGTATGTTTAGGGGGAATTACAGGTGGTCAGAATCCCCCCTTCTGCTATGTGCCTGTACCTTTCCAAAAAAAAGTTTCTGCTAGGGGCAATCGGGGAGCAGCATTCAAGTGCCCCTCTAGCCCCCTCGATCTCGCATCAGTTTTGTCTAAAACCCATGTGGGGATCGGGAGATAGCATGCCTGTTTTGCCGTGACCGTACAGGAGCAGCAGGAAGATTGGGTCCGTGCCATAAGGGAGACCCCAGTGATGTCACAGGATTTCCTGCTTCACCGGAGTCTTCGCTTAGGCTTCCCCCTAGATGCCCCTGGTGGTTTAGTGGAGGTACTGCACGGCAATCTCCATTTAGATTGCAGCGCAGTACAAGTTATAGTAAGTATATAATATTTGTGAATGGAACTCAGAGATCCATTCACAAATAGGATTTTTTCTGCTACTTATCAAAGACTTAGGGAAAAAATGGTGGCAGAGATCAATATTAGGTGATCAGTTCTGATCTGATCAGTTCTAATTATTGATCTTTGCCAATGAATGAAAAATCACTTCCTGGAAAGAAAGATTCTGGGAAGTGAATTCTCTGGTTGGATTTAGACTTGGAAACCGGGCATTTATGCCCATATTCCAAGTTAGTTATCATTCCCTAAGATGATCTGATGATCATCTTTGGTAATGATAAAAAAAATGAAATGCACATACAAAAAATTCTTAAAGTGATACACACACTTTATTTTTTAAACAATATATATCTGTTGTATTCAATTAGATCAACTGGACTTGAAATGTAAAGGAAAATGGTAAACTGGAAGTAGAGGTTTACAGAAAACCAACACACACAGATCAGTATTTGATGTTTGACTCCCACCACCCTTTAGATCACAAGCTGGGTGTCATCAGAACCCTGCAACACAGAGCCGAGAACATCCCCACTAGCACAGAAGCGAAGGCTAAAGAAATGAAACATCTCAGAGGAGCCCTTAAAACTTGTGGATATCCAGACTGGGCCTTTGTCAAAAGAAGTAGAAGGAAAGAAAAGAACACAAATACCAACAGTGAAGGGGAAAAGCAAGACAGGAGGAAGAACATGGTCATCCCATATGTAGCAGGGGTCTCCGAGAAATTAAGAAGAATTTTCAAAAAACATCGTATCCCTGTCTGCTTTAAACCGAACAACACACTGAGGCAGCAATTGGTACATCCAAAAGACCCAATACCAAAACACAAGAAAAGCGACATCATATATGCGGTGCAGTGCAGTGAAGAATGCTCTGATTTGTATGTGGGGGAGACCAAACAGCAACTGCATCAACGTATGGCCCAGCACAGAAGAGCCAATTCCTCGGGTCAGGACTCAGCTGTGTATCTGCATCTTAAGGATAAAGGACATACCTTTGAAGATTGTAATGTTAACATACTGGCGAAGGAACGTGACTGGTTCAAGAGAGGTGTTAAGGAGGCCATTTATGTGAAAATAAAGAAACCAAGCCTAAATAGAGGTGGGGGGGTTCGACACCAACTGTCTGCCATGTACAATGCTGTTTTAACACCTTACTCTGGGCGTTCCTATAACACCTCTTAGCCACTATCTAATCACACCCTTAACACCTGGCTGTGATATGCTAATTGGGATTTTCCAGGGTACATAATTGCCACAGATACTTGTATAAGTCATTCTGAATTGAGAAAGCCAGTCGGATGACTAGCGAAACGTCTTCAAGAACTACATTTCAAGTCCAGTTGATCTAATTGAATACAACAGATATACCATGACCTGGATGAATGAGAACCTTCACAAGCATAAACAATATATAATTAGCAAAAACATTTGTCTTCTCCAAGTTGCCCATTATCCCCAGTGGTATTGGTAAAAAAAAACGCAAATTATTATTCCTCCAATTTCAAGGGAAACTAAACCTATTATTAGGAAATTTTGCAGAGGTACCAAAAAAGACCAAATAGAATTTTTAGGATTACTAAAGTGTGCAAAAAAGTAAGTATCTCTCAGAACCAACCGGTTTTCAAAAAAATACCACTAAAAGTTTTTTTTGGGGGGGGTGGGGAGTGGGTTGTGGCATTTTTTGATTTTGTCTTTTAATTGCACTTGTGCATGCGTCCCATTTGAGCTAGTTGGTGGTCACGTCTCTATATGCACCCACACATATGGCATACTGTTTGATTCAGGACATGTGGGAAATTGATATTTAGTGTTGGTTTTTACTTGTCAAGTGGGTTTAGGTAGAATTTCAACCTATGAATCATCTTATTTTATTTTTTCACAAAATTTCCACAGCTTTCTATGGATGACAGCAACTGGAATTCTTCCTGTATGTATTAGAATAGATGCTATTACTTCTGGACTATCACTCATAGCCGGCAACCAATCAGAACCGCTGTCATGTCACTGACATGCGCAGTTAATGAGGGAGCAGGTGAGACTCCAGTCCGGGAAGAGGCTCGTGCATGTGCATAATTAACATAGTCATGAGATTATTCACACGTGCATGGTTTTGACTTGCATACTCAATCAATACCACGCAAGTACATTACAGCATTAAGGGAAAGCCAGAGAGGAGGACCACCGGACCACACAGTAGCAGAGGAGGCTTGTTCATTAAAAATCCTATATAATAAAACCCTTAGTGTGCGTCCCTGTGTTCGTGTGTGTGTGTCACTGCAGTTCCTATGGACTCACCACTAGAGGGAGAGTCTCTGCAGTTCCTATTGACTCACCACTAGAGGGAGAGTCTCTGCAGTTCCTATTGACTCACCACTAGAGGGAGAGTCTCTGCAGTTCCTATTGACTTACCACTAGAGGGAGAGTCTATGCATATCCTATTGACTCACCACTAGAGGGAGAAACACAGGAAACACACGGAGGGAGAACAGCAATTAAACAGACTGCAGGTAAGGTTGCTTGGGACAGGGGCCCCTGAATTTGGGACAGATGGGGGGCCCTTGGATTTGGGACAGAGGGCCCCCCTGGATTTGAGACAGAGGGGGGGCCTGGATTTGGTACAGAGGGGGGGGGCCTGGATTTGGTACAGAGGGGGGGTCTTGGATTTGGTATAGAGGGGGAGCCCTGGATTTGGGACAGAGGGGGGCTGGATTTGGGACAGAGGGGGCCCCTGGCCTTGGACAGAGGGGGGACTCTGGCCTTGGGACATTAAGAGGGTACTCTGGCCTTGGGACATGGAGGAGGACTATGGCCTTGGGACACTAAGGGGGCACTCTGTGCTTCTAGCGACCGTTATTGTAGCGGGCTTAATGTCTAGTAATAATAAAAAAATACTAATATTTTTTAAATTAATTAAACAGTTCTATGATTAAATATTACATTTTAAAAATCTAAATCCATGTGTTAACAGATGTGAATTAGATCAATGCACTTTGTCCAAGGTAACCCATTCAGGAATCCCCCCCACCCCTTGAAAATCCTGCACTTGCCCCTGGTATCTGTTGTATTAAGTTACATCAACTGGACTTAAAGTTCATGTACTGAATACAACAGATATACCATGGCCTGGACAAATGAGAACCTTCACAAGCACTACATCTACTGCTTTGCCATAGTCTAAATTTCTACTTCTTCTTAAAAGCCAAGCAAGTTAGTTTGACAAGATATATTCCTCCTAAATCCATGCTGGTTACTACTTATAAGGTCAGTCCTTATTTTTAAAAATATTTAGTTTATATTATGTGTACCTAGTTAATCGCAGTATACCAAGTACAAATGAAGGCCTTGTGCACACTGGAAATGACACACGTGCGTTAACATCACTGCAAAGTTGTGAAAGGGCAAGTAGCACCCTGACCAATGTGATACGTTGGTGAGCATAATCCCTGTACAACTGTACCCTGGCGACTTGAAGAGCGGAGGTTCTGGGGCACTTCTCAGTATGCACCCGGACCACCATCTAATTAAAGTAAGCACTACTTAGAAGAAACTTAATAGTGTATGGTGTATAGGGGGTAGAGAACCCATTTTTTTATTTTGTATATATCTTATTACTATGCATACCTAGTTATTCTACATATTCTCTTAAAAATCAGTAAAATTTTTACCCCTTGCTATTCCCTGCTGTTGACATTAGTGAGCTGACATTTCAGGTTCTGTAACAGTCCTTCTTCTTCCCAGAATGCACACTACCTTGGAACGTTCCTTAACAGTAATTTCTGGCTGTTGCATGGGTCAAACAAGCTGAGATCCCTACTGAGCAACTGAATCAACCCAGGCACTGGGTCAAGGGCAAGACCATAACGGTCTCTATTAGGGGTCCTGCAAACAGGAAGTCAGTATTTCGGTTGCATTTATTTATACACAGATTTCCATTATACACATGGAAAAATACTGCCCTTTTTTCTTTAAAGTATATGTATTTGCACTGAACTTCCCCTTTAAACATGTAAGCTTTTTTACCTTAAATAGCATTTGCTACCATATACACTCTTGTATATGTACACAATCCTGTGATCCTCTTCTACAGTAGGTGCGTTGACATGCGTAGATTCATGTTGCTCTTTAAATGGCATGTTAACCCCATAGAAGACGTAATACTTATTTGTTATATGTAACATAGTATTGGAGGTTGAATAAAAGCATAAGTCCATCTAATCCAACCTTTTATGCCTTCTTAAGGCTCATTCTTGAAGCTATGTAATTAATTTGCCATTACAACACATGCTTGAAGACAGTCCCACAGTTTCACCATTCTTACTTTCCTAACCTGAAGATTATTTTTTTTTCTTCTAATGTAAAAGATGTCCACAAGTCCTATTGGTGAACAATGCACCAGAGAGTTTATTATATAGACCATTAATATATTTGTGATAAGTGATAAGCTTCCCACGTAAACAACACTTCTCTAGTGTAAACATCCTTAACTTGTCTAATCGGTCAGCATAGTCACAACCCTCAGTTCCTTTTATTTAATTTCTCGCACTTCTCTGAAGTCTTTTCACTTCCAAGATATATATGCACCTCATATTCCAAATGAGGCTTTGTTTTATAAAGAGGGAGTATAACCAAAACTCTTTAATTCTTCATAAAAACCAAGCAAGTTAGTTTGACAATATCTATTTCTCATGTATCCATGCTGATTACTACTTATAAGAACAGTCCTTGAGACAAATTCCCGAATATGATCGTGTAACAAAGATTCCAGTATCTTGGTTTATAGTTACAAGACTGTGAACGACTACCCTTTTTGAATATTGCCATTACATATGCTGTTTGTCCAATCCAGAGGAACATCGCCAGACAAAAGGGAAAATATGAAACAGTGGTCTACATAAAACTGGACTGATCTCTCTTATCCTTGGCAACTCCCCTTTTTAAAACAACCCAAGGTGAGGACCTAAACCGCTTGGTCCTCCCCCCTGGGTTCAGCTTCTAAAACCTGTTCCTATCGCTGGCACTATGTTCCCTCTCCTCACCCTGGGCTTTACCAGTAGGAAGACCTGATTCTTCAACAGTCTGGCAGCGATTGGAACTTCGGGAAGTACGTTCAGAACTTAGAACCTGAACCCAGGGGTGAGGGCTGAGCAGTTTAAGTACTCACCCCGGGTCCTTTGAAAGGGCCAAACATGATGCTTAGGTTAGTATAATTGTCCTGTAAGACACTCGGTCACCCAAAATGAATATTCTTTTATGCCATTTGTATTATTATACTCACTACTGTAAGGAATAGGTTTTTCAGCTTATCCTCTATAACCATCTAAGCCCCATTACCGTATTTAATGGTCCTGCATTCTCTAGACTTATCTTCTTACTATCAATATACTTCAGCTATCCATACTTCATTTTTTATTTTACTTAGTTTCACTGCTTTCTTGCAATCCTTATTACAGCTTTTATAATTCATGAAGGACTGTTTTTTTAAAAATGTAAATGCGCTTCCCCCCCATTTCCCCTTTTTCCTGAGCATTAAGCCACATATCACCCCAGTATATGAGCTAAAGAGATTCTCCTAATAGCATAAAATTTGCTTTCATAAAGTTAAATATCTAAACAACCCGCCTTTCACGCTCCACTGCCAATCTATTTACAGCCTTCTGATTCCCGTCACCTTATGTCTCACCCCCATATCCTCTGTAAGCTCTTTGGGCAGGGTCCTCTTTCCTATTGTATCACGGTATTGATACAAGAAACTCCGCACTCTGTTTACTTATATTATGTATTACCTATGTATGTAATAAGTATGACTTTGTATAACATGTATTACCCTGTATGTAATCTATGACTATGTAATTGTAAAGTGCCATGGAAGATGTTGGCACTATATACATCAATAATAATAATCTTTGTTAATTTTTTTTGCAACGTATATTAAATGACAATATATCATGATGACTATTCCCTAAGCTTACGATTACCTTTACCTCCATAATGAGCTCAGAGTTATTAGATATTATCAAATCCAACAAAACATCCTTTCTAGTAGGAACTTTTGAGGTGTTGGCAGTCCCCTACATTTGGTGGCTTGTGACAGACACCTACAATTAATTCACCCACCTTCTTGCTTACTGTGCACAGCTCCATCCATATTGTTTCATATATACCTCTAGCTATTTAATTTTTTAATTGTGCTTCAATTTTTGTTTAACATAAATATATACCCCTTTCTTATGGAGGGGAAGCAGGCCCTTTAACCATTGGTTCTTGTTCACAATGCAATTTCCCTGCTGCCAATCTTGTTTTTATGTTGTTGAAAATGGTTTTAGATTTCAAGTAAACTAAGAGTGCTGAAATTGCCCTTACCTTAGACAATATATCTGACCAGCAAGTTTTCACAGTTTTGTCCATGTTTAATGATAAGCAATAATGTTTTATTGATCCACAAATGCAGCAATAGTATATATTTTTAAACACATCCAAAAAGGGAAGAGATTAATGGATATAACTTGGAAGACAAAAAAATCTACCTAAGGTCAAGAATTGTGAATATGCCTTGAGGAGCACTCATTGTCTTAACCTTTTACTAAACATCGACATAAAAATATTTCCTTGACACTGACTTTTGTTTTAAGGCTAAATCAAATCTACTAACCAATCAGCTGAGGCAAGAGGCAAGAATGACAGATATGCCCAAAGGCCTCATTAATATCGATTGGCTGGGTACATTTGTTAGAGCCAATGACAAAAAAATTCTTAGTTCTGACATTGGCGTGTTTGCCAGTATTATATTAAAATGCACACTGTAGCATAACAACCCTTTATTGTAAAAATCACTGAGGTAAATAATGCCCTCATACTACACATTAAAAGGGTGTCTTATTTCTTTGTTAATTCATCCCCAAAGTTAAAACTTACTTTTAAAGATTTATTATCCTCGCTCTCAGGTTCACCCCTCCTCTGCTACTGTTATGAGGCGGTTACCAGTTGCACAGCAGCTTCAGTAGCAACTGTTAGACATTGGCTATTATGTCACTTTTACGGCCTTGAATGACAGCTGATACCTGGAAGAAGCTAAACAGAATTGAGAGCTGCGGCAGGGGATCGATCTTTAAAATTAAGTTTAGGAGTGTTGGATCTAATGGTAAGTATTGCATTCTCCACATTTGGGGGGGGGGGGGGGGGGTTCCTGGTTTTACATTTAAAAAGGTACCTTATGGGGTGAACATGCACTGTAGACTGTTTCTTTGCATTATAAATGGTACTTAGTTTGTAGAAGGTTTACCACAGTTTAATAATGGATAATGACAGTGGAGTATGTTCCTAAAATAGTCACTCAGGGATGTCTGGGACCAATATGACTATTATGTAACCAATTTATCATTGGCAAAAAAACAGACTAACTAGCAATTTAAAACCTAAATCCGTAGAATCATGTTAGTGCTACAGATTCCTTTAAAAGGAAATTCCACTCACCAAATTTGACAAAATGTATTGCGGCCTTGGGAGAGGACCTTTTTTTCTTGTGCCCCAATTATCCTTGAAAGGACATTTCTGGCTCCTTCATTCTCCTTCCCAGTTTTCCTGGTTGCAGCTGCCAGATTTTGACATCACAGCCAAAAGATGTTAGCTGCTTCCCGACCTGCTTCCTCTTCCAAGCTTGTAAGTGGCTAGAAAATCTATTAGAGGAGACAGCAATGTTTAGGACTGGGGCCTGCAACAAAGAAGAATCTATATAATACACTGATACATAATAAAGATGGTAGCTAATTGGGAATTGTTCTGAACAATCCCAAGTCTTTCCAAATACCCCAATCTAATACCAATATCTTCTCCTATATCCAAGCTCTCATTTGCCAGGACACTAGGAATGTCTCTCTGGACACGGTAGCCCCCAAGATTTCAGAGCGCAAAGTATCTGACTAGAAGGGCTTGGACAATCGGAATTTGGACAGAGATAAAAACCAGACTGAAGAAACAGTGAAGTACAATGTGATAAGAAAAGGTTAGAAACAGGCCAAGGTCATACACGTAAAACAAGGTACCTAGGGATACTCAGAAGAGTAGTCGAGATAGGCAAAGGTCAGGTAATGCCGCAAAGAAGCGAGGTCAGGATCAGGCAAGTAGTTGGCAGCGAGTAATTACAACACAGGAACACACCATGCAGCAGTACGGTAAACCAGACATTATATCGGACAAAGTGGGGGGAAAGCCAGGGAGATTTAAGCTCAAAGCAGAAATAGAAAAGAACAACAGCTATACTGTTAAAGCAGTTGCACATGACGATGAATCCTGAGCATCACTGGAGACTGCAGAGGACCCAAAGGCAGAAAACACGCCACTTGAACAAAGAGAAGGTACGTGGCCTATAAAAGATGGAGGAAAACCGCAGGAGAGAGTATCCGGTAAGGGAACCTTGACATTAATAGTTATCATACTTTAAATAAACTTGTGCATAACTTGTTTTAATCAATAACATGCCCTGTTCTTGTTGATTGACTCATTTACCCAAGGTGAATAAAAGACATGCTGACATTTGGAGGGGCATGTTATACGCGAAGCGGCACATCTAGAGTCTGGCTACCTTCATTCACCTAGACTATATTAATTTTCCCTGCTACATGAAACTTTTGTTTTATATATTATCGGGGTTATTCAATAAAAGTTCTTATCATTTAAAATGGTGCTAAATTTGCCCCAACCAATCAGATCTTATTTAACATTTGAAAGCTAACATCTGATTGGTTGGGGCAAATTTAGCACCATTTTAAACGATAAGAACTTTTATTGAATAACCCTGTATATTTTTACTAAGATTATAATAGCAAGAAGGTGGGACACAACTAATATATTTAATAAATATATATAATATATTTATTTACAAGCATTTTATCAGCCTGTGTGATGGATAATAGATAATTAAAAAGTGATTGTGACAAATGGAACCACATTTCACCAAATATTTTATCCAATTGCCAGTTTTGATATTGGTTTTTATTAGTTTACAAGACCTACAGACACAGATCATAATTATCTGACAAGGGAATATGATGTATATGCTTGTCCTTGTGTTACTGTGTATGTATAGTTAAAGGACAACTAAAGCCACAGAACAACACTGAACCAGAAGGCAGAACACCTTGATATAAAACCAGTAATCTGTGTCTTACCTCTCATTTTGACACGGGCACTGGGAAACTTACCTAAATAACATGCCCTGTTCTTAGCTATGGCAGAAACTTGTTACAATTGGTCACACCCATTAATAACCTCTAGCCAATCATTTTACAGGACAGCTAAAGCAAGGAAGCATGTAATTGAGGTCAGGAGGTATGGTCCAGCACTGCACATACACACAGATACTTCATCCAGTTAACAGGCTTACATTTTAATACAATTTACTGAAGTGGTATTTTAGGGGGGTTGTTTTCAGATTCTGGAGTATAAAAAATTGGGTTTAGTTCTCCTTTAATAATTTATCTGTGTTTACCAAACATCAGGTGGGGCTGGTACATGCGCAGTCCAGTTCCTCACATCACTTTGAAAGATTTTAACATTTTGAAAGTTCAAGGCAAAAACCCTGGCTGAAAAGTTAATATTTGAGATTTGTTCACAATATACAAGATAAAGTAAATGCAATCCTTAGGTTTGTGAAGATGACAAAAAGGAATTCATTGAGAATCCAATAAATAGAGGTTTACATAGGTGAAGGAAGGGTTTTTGTGCTTACAAGAAAGTCACATTATGTGCTTACAAATAAAAATGTGACCAAATGTGGGATTTGTCAACAGTACTGTACAGAGAGAAAAAGGTTAAAGGTTTTATTTTTTTAATCAGGAAAGGTATTTGTAATGATGTTTTAAACAGGCTTTTCACTTTTAATGTTAAATGGATGTTTTGGTTTACTTTTAATCAACCTTGAGAGGAATTGTCAAATGTTAAATTTAAACTGGCTGTGAAATTTTCAAACCCAATTTACTCTATGGGATAATGTTACAAAATAATAATTAAATGTCATGTACCATTTTAATTTATGCATTAGTAACCAGATATTTAATCTAAGTTCTATTCCCTTTTGGCAAAGTTATATGCCTCTTCCCTGTGCTCAATGAGCTTTTTAAAACCTTGAGAATGTGCAGAGGAGAAAGCTGGTGAAACAACAGTCAATCTTTGGCTGTGATGTCAGTTCTCATTAGAGGGAGGAGCCAGCTTACTCTGCCAGAATAGAGGCAATTATTATCCAGGTAATTGACAATTGACCAGTTTTTTGTTTTTAAAACCCTTTCCCACTGCTTATTACTTTTGTACAATTCAGCATTAAAGCATGCCATATACAGAAATTCTACAATTTAAAGACAACCAATTTTATTGGTTAGTCAAAAAAAATCAGCTTTAGACTTCTCACATCTGTTTGCCTTCTTCCAAATTCATGTTGTATTCCTTCATTTCCCATTGTGAAAATATAGCATATTGAATTAGGAAAACAGGCCTGGTATGAATTGGAAAATGCTATATTTTTTTTAATTATTGGAGTTTTAAAAGGACATTCCAAACGATCACAGAAATTTTTTTTAGACAAGAGGACCCTCAAAACCCAATGACCATGATAGTTTCCTGTGTCCCGTGGCCCTTTGAAGGAGATCTTGTTCTTGCTTGCAAGATTCTTCTCCATTTCTTCCAGTTGGCACCCATCAGTCACAGCTGAGATGGTAATTTTACAGCCAATGGCCTTACAGCTGTTTCCCTAGCCACCTCCACTGTGGATGTGCAAACTCATAAAGAGCTTGTAAATGTGTCAGTGAAGGCGGCAACATTCAGGATCTGGGCTGGTGACAATGAAGAAAAATATCTTCCAGTCAGGCTGTCATCTTTGTTATGTTCAAATTAAGTGATATTAATGTATTGTGTGAAACTGGAGCTTCTTTGATGGTGTGTTTACATATTCTAGTACTGCAGATACATCAAGTGACAGACACAGGGCTGCAGCACCTAGGTCACACTGATTATTTGGTGAGTGGGGATCAACTGTTAAATTTTAATACTTCCTGGCTGTCTATTCCTTTTAGATATTTAGCAAATGGTTTGGGGTTGGTACATCTGGGCCTTCATTCTTCATATATAAGCCCTTACCTGTGTTACAGTATATATTACTAGTTCTTTGTGTGGGCTGTGGCTCAAAATATTTTGATTAATTCTTCAGAATAATTCTGTGGTCTAATGTAGAGGATGAGCTCTGGGCTGAAGCCTCAACAGTCCCTAAATGCAATCTGTGATGAGCAGTGGCCAATTCTGAAGGCTTTCTTGAACAATGCAAATAGAGCCTCTTATATGGCCTGAGGAATAAGGCATTTTCAACTGTGTTAGAATTAAAAGAGGTTATTTTAACCCAGTAAGTGGATGCTGTTGACATTTTCATTTGCTATTTTGCGTTATTTATTGCCATGGAGATTACAGTCTCCCGACCTCGATGTAAGCAGTCTAACACATTTTAGATCAAGCACTCTAGTTTATGGGTGTGGTTATTTGTAAAAACCAAATACCTGATAACCTTATAATTTACAAAAGTGGTGGTGTGTTTTTTAATGGGTAAAATCTAATTTTTATTATTAGCATTTTACTTATTGAGAAATGATTTAATAGAGTGTTTATCCCTGTGTGTGGAATCAGCCTTTTCAAGGCTATTGAACTGCTCTGCTCCTATAAATCTTACAGTGGGAGGTTTACTTTTTTGCTAGTTTTTGATACCTTTTCCTGCTATTCTCTTACATCAATGCCAGATTAAATAAAACAGCCTGAATATAATAAAATTATTTTTCCATGCCAAGGGGAAAAACACCATATAGCAATGTAGAAACTATTTGCAATTATACGATTAAAGGATTTATCTCAGACACAGTATTTTTTGTGTTTACCGTGTTAATAACCTACAAAGATAATTGTTTGCATTTTAAATAACACAGTGAAATGTGCTGGTTTTACCACCTATCACTCTGACCTGCACAATTCAATCTCTTTAGCTAGAAATCTTTCTATTCTTGTGTCCTTTAACGTGGTTACAAAATCCCAGCTTGCTTTTGCCTATTCTCTGCCAGTTATCCATAGATGTCTGGGTTGAAGACATTGTTCGAATTGTATTTTGTTTAAAAAGCTCTGCAGTGTTTGACTCTGTCTATTGTATCTGGCTTCACTGAGTGTTCTGTTCACCACATTTCCTGGTATATTCTAGACTTATTTATCCCCATTATTTCCAAACACACTACATCCTCAGGAAGCCTAAACTGACTTGTCTCTATTCTGTTCTCTTAACTAAAGATGCACCATTAAGCTTGATTGAACTCTTTTCAGAAACACTTCCTAAAGTGAAAAGACTGTATAAATTAGACTACCGGTGTTTGCAAATAATTTTTTTCCAGTTCAATTGAGGGGAAAGGAACTGAAAACATACATAACTGATTGGTACTTGTTTATTTGTAAGCAATTTTCCCTTTTCAATGCCTTTTATGACAGTTCTCAACAAAGATCGATGAATACCATTTTTTCCCTTTGATTTATTTCTTACATTGAACAAGCCCGCCTTTATCTGTTTTATGCTTCTTTTTCCTGTATGTGTTGTGTAATTTTCACAGAAAACAAACACTTTGCTTTGAGCTTTTGTGACAATGGATAACAAAATACAATTGACTGCTAGTTATAAACAAAGACGCATATGGAATCCTATTAAAAAAAACTAAAAAAAACATCAGGAAAATGGAAATATGACTTTATCAAGTCCCGATCAAATTAAGTTAACTCAAATTTTATTTTGTAATATAAATCCTGGGTGTTGTGAAATTCTGACAAAAAACACAGTTTTGCGATAATACTTTGCAATATTACATTATTTAGATGTACTTTTTTTGTTTTAAACTGGTTGATGGTATTATCTGCTAGTATCCAACCACTAACACTTTAAGCTGGCCAAACACAGAATGATTTTTTGATAGTTTCAACCACTTTGATTTTTGATTTGGGATATATTGATCATTTGGACTATCAGGTGCACTAATGATGACATATGTATGGGCGTCTTTAGGCGCGTTCAGCACAAATACATATACTTTCAAGAAAGAAAGGGGAGTATTTTCTTATTTCAGTATAGACTTTTTCTTTACAGTGCCTGGATAGTGTCTTTAAGCCTACTTTCACATGGCGACATGCCATTCCATGTGAAAGTAGGTTTAAGGTCACATTCCCTGGATTGGTTTCTTTTGTTGAGTAGAGCGTGTTTGACCCATCCAACAGCCAATCAGTAGAAAATACTGATAACCTAGAAACATTTTAAAGAAGTGTGCATCCTGGGAAGAAGAAGGACTGTTGCAGAACCTGAAATGTCAGCTCACTGACCACAACAAATCATAGTAAAAGGTATGAAATCAATAGATTTTTGTGAAGCGAAGTGAAGACAATATGTAAAATATTTAGGTATTTGTAACATAAATTAATAATTTAAACAAATGACATTCACATTTTAATGTTTTTTAAGATATGTGTAGATTCTAGGCACAATTAATGCTACAGATTTATTTTCATTTAATGTTCTATGTTTTGATTATTTAGCCTTAATAAAAACAAGAACCTGGACTGTAACAGTATTTTCCTCTAATGGACCTTATTGCTTCTCATGACGTCACTGGTCTTTTACTAGTCTCCCTCTCAAATGAGAGGAGTGGCTGACATTTATGATTTATTTTGGACGCTGAATGTTACTGAATGTTACAAGGATCATTTTGATGCATTTCTCCATTATATATTATTAAATAAATGGGGGAAAAGCAGTTTTACGCTTCATCATAGCATCACAAAATGGACGAACTGGTCTGGTAAAAAAAGACAGAACCTCTAAACCTTAATTATAAGATAAATTACCCCAAGGGGTAAAGGTAGGTACACACTGTAGCAATCTGTCAAAGATGACAGACAGAATCTGCAAGATTTTGTCTGTCATCTTTGACAGATTAAAGCACAAACAGTCACGATCATTCTCCCTATATAAAGTATATATAAAGTATAGGGAGAATGTTTGTGACTGCCATAATCCCTACGATTGCGGGCAACTCCGTATACTGTACTTAAGTACATGGTGCCAACCGCGGAAACGAGGGAAAATTTCAGTTTAAAATTATTGTTCCCGATGCGGAATGTTTATCCGCAACGTAAACGATTGCTTCTCCCATACACACTTTACCAATAAAGGGCCAATCCCGATGGTACCCAGCTTTAGAGGAGCTGGATGTTATGACTTTTACCAAACTGCTACATCCAGTAAAATAAATGTAGATTAGGCAAGGGAGCATGTGACTAAGATCAGGGGTGTGGCCAGTCACTGCACATACAGTTATTTCATCCAAGTTCTTCAGGTGGTTACATTTACTACAGTGGGATTTTACAGTTTATTGATGTTTTTAGAGGAAATATTTTAAGATTCTGGAGTGTAAACATTCAGGTTTAGTTCTCCTTTAATAAACAGATCATTAGTTTTAGCAGTTATTCCAAGATAATGCAGTAAATAGATATTGATGTAAAATACAGAAGTCTGATACTTTCCTTATAATTTTAGTTGTAGACCTGTGGCTCAGTATTTCCCTGTAATTAATGTGCACAGCCTTTCTTTCTCAAACAATGCATTGCTTCACTATCATTGTATGTATAGACTAAAAATCAGCCTGTCTTTGCATGACAGGTTTGTTTGTATTATAAAATAAACATATGTGACATACAAATGATTCTCCCACTCTGCTTTTCTCATATAAATTAACACTGTGCTCTTTCTGCCTTTTTCATTACATTACAGTTAACTTATTCCTCTGTGATCTCCATTCTCTTTATTATTCTGCCTCCTCCTCAATTAATTTTTATTCCCTCACAATACTTCTCCTGCTACATTTAGGCTCCTTGTTTCTCCCATCTCTATCCTTTTCATTTCCTGCCATTCTCTGTCACCTGCTTTATTGTTCTCCGACAGAAACAGTTGCGATCAAATCAGCTCTCTGTGTGTTTAAAGGATAAAATCTAATTTTAAATTCACTGCTGATGATTTACCATAAGTAATGAGGACTAATATTTTAAACTTTCAAAACACATATATATGGGTGCTCCCAAGTCAATAAAAATAAGAAAACACAGTTATCTTCATTGCACTCATCTGGTCTAATTAAAAAAAATGATTGTAAGGATACACGTTTCAGCCATTTTGGATCAGGCTGAGGCCGGCATGAGTTATCTGATGATGTCCTAAATCCGATATGGCCAAAACGCATAGATCACGGACTGTATCCTTGCAATAAATTATTTTTTAATTAGTGCCGATGCAAGCCTATTTACCAGAGGCTGTCAGCTGGCTTTCTATATTTATGTGTGGGTGAGATTTACCCAGAGCCGTGCAGTCTCTGGGTGAATGTTCTGTGTATTCACACCTGCAATAGGAGCTCTAAATTTTGTGATCCAAATAACCATGTAAAAACACAAGCTTACAGTAGCATAAATACACAATGTGCTATACATTGAGATGTACACAGATATACCCACAATTAAATATCAGAATGAGGAGAGGATGATGCAATATAGGATGGGGGAGAGGATGATGCAATATAGGATGGGGGAGAGGATGATGCAATATAGGATGGGGGAGAGGATTATTATATATATATGAAACTATTGTTTAAGTGTAGATCCCAAGTTACCCGATGTAATATCATGTTAGGGTAGGATTGTTATGTGGCCTGCCTACCTCCAAACTTTTATAGATAGTTCAGCTCACCCGATGCAGTACAGTTTAATTTAAGTTTTCTTTTACCTTGGCCTGTAAAAACCTTACCATGCTTCCCAGAGGCCCTGCATTTAAGTGTTGCAAACAGATTTCTGTATATGCGGGATTGCAGTAAGGTAAGGAGAGTTGGCTTGCATTATTGCTTTAGATAGAGTTTTGCAGTTCTTTGTGCCATGTCGTTGGGCTAGGACGCCGCAAGACTGTAAATCCAGCCATGCATAGAGGGAAGGATCTCTCCATTCTGTTTGTTGTACTAATTTATTTTTGCTGCATGTATTAGCTATCAGATTATAACAGCATTTAGTTTTCACCAAGATGCTTTAGGTGTAGATTATAGTACATAATATTACATTTGTATTACAGTGTTATCAGCCTATTCTGTAGTATTCCACAAAGTACGGATTGAATGGGCCCCAGCTAACAGAGCAATATTCATTCCTAGAACCAGAAAATCGTAGCAATCCTCAATGTTTGTAATAGGAAATGCATCAGAGACATCTAGTGGAGATTTTCAGAACTTCAGCCCATGCTGTTCAGGCTAAAGCCATAGACATACAATAAGCCAGTTTTTGGAACGTTTGAAGGACATTCAGAAAAGTAAATTATATCAGACATTACCAAGGATTTCCATGATTGTATAAATGCATTAACTCACAAGCTAAGTGCTTTTATACAGGTCATGAAAGTGCAAGGTGACTGCTTATAGCCTTGTATTTTACATTTTACAGTAAGTATGCTTTCTAAGCTAATAATAATATACAAGTTTAAGTGAGTCAGGTGACACAGCTAAGAACTGATTATAACCTGTTCATGTTACTGCGTACTGTTTAAACGTTCAATATGCACTGTTGATCCCAAACATGTTTTTTAAATTAAGTACTGCCTGTTAATTCTCATCAGTTATAATGTACAGCGCTGTGTACCTAAGTGGCGCTATATAAATAAAATTATTTATACATACATACATAACCAGTGTGTTCCAGAGAGGGATAGCAGAAAACAGGTAAGAAGAACAGGTGGGAGACCTAAGGCTGTCGCATTATGTGGCAGAATCCTGTGCCATCAAATTTCTCAGAGGTGCTTGTCTGCACGTGGGTGGGGGCAGTGGAGGAAGTGCTGTGTCTTAGTTGAAAGCAGATATAATGGACAATACCATAGGCATTTTTAGGGTGATTACAGGTGCCCAGAATTGTTATCTGCAGTGCTGGCACCTTGAGGTCATCAGAAGTATAAGGGATGTCAGTCCGAAAGGGGATTAAACCAATGGGAGCTAACATACATGGACAGTTAGTGTTACTTGTTTGTAAAATTGATCTCATAGACAGTGACAGAGGCCACACAGTAACACAAACAGGAATTTATCATCTCCATGGATATTGTGCTGGTTCCAGTATTAGCATGAACTGGACTCCAGAAAGGAGGCAATGGCAATGTTGTTTTACTATAATGAGGGGCAAGAAAATACAAAGAAGTTGCAATTTGACATGAGAGTGGCCTTTAAAATGGGCACATGGCTAAAATGTTGGTGGTGCTCTTTGACTAATACTGCCCAAGATAATCCCTTGGAAATCCTGCACTCGCCCCCTGAATACTGATTATATATAGTCCAAGCAAGGAGGTACGCACACAACTTTAAATGGGAATATAAAAGCAAAAAGGACCCTGGTGCTACTAGAAGATAAGGTAAGTAGCAGGTAGATGAAAGTCCAGTGCACACAGGGATTTTTAAACAAGGTAGAAACTTTTATTGTGCTACATTTAAGGCAACGTTTCGGCTCGTCCCTAGAGCTTGAGAAAGGCTTGTTTAAAAATCCCTGTGTGCACTGGACTTTCATCTACCTGATATATATATTCAAGCATGAAATTAGAAAAGAAATGAATAAAACAAAATATGTAATGCTACTAAAATATTTTTTAATTATCTTTTAGCTGTAATTCTGGGTATTAAGAATTGGAGCAATGGCTTTACAAAAACAGACGGATAAATCACACGTCTGATCCTTCATCTGCTGGCAAGAAAAAATTAAGGTTAATGCAGCATTTCTTATGTCAAAAATATTTCTAGTAATGTTTTGTTAAATTTTGATTTTTTTGAGTCTAACGCTGAGGTCACACTGCAAAGCACCAGAAGCGTGCATGCGTTATCACATGTGATTGCTTGTGCGGTTCTGGTGCGTTGTCACGCATTTGCACATGCACTGTCGCTATTTTTCATTATGAAAATGCATGCGATTTCTCAAAAGAATGGTGATCACATGCGTTACCAAAATGGACAAGGATGTGCAATCGCATATCCATTCAAAATCGAAGGAATTTTTGCATTCCCGCGATTTCCATTATAACATTAGTGTGGCCTAGCTGTAATAGTAGCCATAGATGTAGCCATATTATATATATATGTGTGGTGTCCTTAGAAGAAACTGGGATAATTTTGTCCAACACATGGAGTGATTTTAATCGGACTGGCCAAAATCTTTCAGAATTTTATCATCATCTGCTATCAGACAATAATATCAATCTGTGTATGGCCACATTAAGGAAATGTGAAGTGTAACATAGAACCTCAAAGAAGAGATGTTGCATTGCTTAACACATTGCAACTCTTAGGGGCATATTTATAAAGAAACGATAATAGCGCAAAAAAATTACCGCCGCACATCGCGGGCGCGAAAATAGCGCTATCGCCGTATTTATAACGGCGAGCGCTATTCCCGCGATACCTATCGCGGCCGCGATGTGCTGCGGTTTTTAAGCCCCTTCGCGGCGATACTGTATAGTATCGCCCGAAGGGACTTAAAATCCCTTCCCGATGCCGCTCCTAAGGGGGCGGGGCATACGCCCACCCCGCCCACACCCCCCGTGGCGGCGCGGCGACTACCCGTCGCCGCTTCCCACAGCCCCTCCCAACCCGTTCCCCGCTCGCGGCAATCTCGGAACGGGAGGCTAGGAGGGCTGCCGGGAAGGGGCCGCAGCAGGTGGTCGCGACCACCCGCCGCGCACCCCTCCCCGGCAACCCCTCCAAGCCCCGGCCGCTCCCGGGGAGGAAGGGAGGGAGCCGCTCGAGGGGTGGAGGCTCCCTCCAGCGGGGCCCTGAAGGGCCTTTTGGGGCTTAGGGGGTCCCGCAGCTCGAACCGGGACCCCCCCTCCCCGGCTCGAACCGGGACCCCCCCGCGACCACCTGCTGCGGCCCCTTCCCGGCAGCCCCTCCTAGCCTCCCGTTCCGAGATTGCCGCAGCGGGGAAAGGGTTGGGAGGGGCTGCTGGGAAAATGGCTGCGGGGTGGTCGCCGCCGCCGCGGGGGGTGTGGGCGGGGTGGGCGTGTCTCCCGGGGCGGGTGCGACCACCCGCCGCGGGTTGCCTGCCCATCCCCGCTGCGGGAGGTTAGTATCGCGACGCGGGAGGTTAGTATCGGCTGACTTCGCCACCTTCAAGGTGGCGAAGTAAAACAGCCGATACTAGCCGAGCGAAACCAGTACCGCCGCTTTATAAATAGAAGCGGCGGTAACAGGTAAGTATCGCCGCGAAAAGTTAACCTTTCGCGGCGATACTTACCTGTTACTTACCTGTTACCGCCGTTTTCGGCCTTTTATAAATCGCGGTAAACGCGATTTATGCGTTAATGTCCGTGAAAACGGCCGCGAAAAGTTAACGAACCTTTATAAATATGCCCCTTAGTCTATACTGAGGGGCACTTCTGCCATTAAGCAATCCAATGCAGAATGCCACCCCCATAGTTTTCAATTGACTGCACTCACTGATTCATTGGAGGTGATGGCAAGGAGGGCATTCATGTAGCAACAGCTCCTAAACAATTTTAAGGCTGTTTACACTGTGGAAGTGGCAATTGTGCAGGGATATGGGTATGCTATATAAATATATTAATGGGCCATACACTAAACTCTCTGGTGCATTGTTCACTAATAAGTCATATCAGAGTACACATGGACATCCTTTAAGGTTGGAAGAAAGAAGTTTCATCTTCAGATTAGGAAAGGTTTCTTTACAGTGAGAACGGTGAAACTGTGGAACGGTCTTCCAGCAGACGTGGTAATGGCAAGTTCATTGAATAGCTTTAAATGTGGCCTGGATATGTTTCTAAAACTAAAAAAATATTGAGAATTACTGGTATTAATACATATACTGCAGTTCTGGTTGGTACAGGGATACTATATAATATTGAGAATTACTGGTATTAATACATATACTGTAGTTCTGGTTGGTACAGGGATACTATATAATATTGAGAATTACTGGTATTAATACATATACTGTAGTTCTGGTTGGTACAGGGATACTTTCCGATTGCCATTTGGATTATCGAGTTAATTCCTTTCCCTTTTCAGCTGGGTTTTGTGGGGGTTTTCGAGTTGTATGCCCTTGGATGCATAATGCAAGGTGCTGTGGATGCGTCATAGACTGTCAGTGGCGTCTGAGTCTGTCTGCAGTGCTGGACCATTTGCGGGTAAGTTCCTACTCCTCTCCTGCAATTTTTCCTGAAGGATGAGAGGTAAGACATAGCACATTTATCTCCCTTCTTTAGTTAAACTAAATAAACCTAAGTTTAAAAAAACTGTGGACATACCCTTTAAGAGGAGGCAGGAACCTTTTCAGAAGGTAGTGGAATAAATCATGGTGAAAATCATTCTTCAGGAACATCATACAGCTGTGTAAGGGCTTGGTGTGATGAACAAAATAAGTATACATTTTCATCTGGGTGTGGGCATGCCATTTAAAATGATTATTGATATGACTGACCTTAAAGCATAACTGTTCTGCAGCCAGAAAACATCTGCTGTAATTCTGTTCAATTTACAGTGCATTGGTCAGCACATAAATAAAGGACATTAATACAAAGCAATCTATTGACTCAGTAGTTAAGATTTGCTTGGTGCATCTGGCAGAAGAAGGGAGTTGAACGACATGAGTGGATTGCAATGAAGATTGGATTGTTCTGTACAGGCAAGAGAGAAGTCAGGCCTTTATAATGAGATGAATAGCACAGGTTCTCATATCTCAGGGTCAAGAGACTGAAAGGTGAATTAGATGAGCAGCTGCACATTGTGGGCATTATACCCGTATGAGAAGTCTGTGAGATGTGTATAAAAAGTTAGTAGAAAAGTCTAGCAAGTACATGTTCCCATTCTGGTTATCGATAATTGTATCTGTTGAATTCAATTAGATCAACTGGACTTGAAGTTTAGTTCTTGAAGACGTTTCGCTAGTCATCCGACTGGCTTTCTCAATTCAGAATGACTTGTACAAGAATCTGTGGCAATTATGTACCCTGGAAAATCCCAATTAGCATATCACAGCCAGGTGTTAAGGGTGTGATTGGATAGTGGCTAAGAGGTGTTATAGGAATGCCCTCTTAGCCACTATCCAATCACGCCCTTCCTCCTGGCCGACCGGTCGAAAGCATCGAACGGTTGGTCAGGAGGAAAAATCGCTAGGTGTGTACCAAGATTTACACTGCAGGGAAAGGTATGATGCAGAGGTTGGTGCTGCGGACACTGAAGTTACTGATTAACCTTTTAAAGGGGAACTGTGGTCTCCAAACAAGTTGAGTTTAAATGAAAGGTGATTGGATAGTGGCTAAGAGGTGTTATAGGAATGCCCTCTTAGCCACTATCCAATCACACCCTTCCTCCTGGCCGACCGGTCGAAAGTATCGAACGGTTGGTCAGGAGGAAAAATCGCTAGGTGTGTACCTAGATTTACACTGCAGGGAAAGGTATGATGCAGAGGTTGGTGCTGCGGACACTGAAGTTACTGATTAACCTTTTAAAGGAGAACTGTGGTCTCCAAACAAGTTGAGTTTAAATGAAAGGCCAGTTTCCTACCTTTAAAACGAGCCATCAACCACTTCTCTACCTGCTCCACGGCCCAAGATATAAAGAAATTCCTGACCAGAAAGTTTATCGGTGGGAAGCTGACATGTGACATTCCCACCTTGAGAAGAGCCTCAGACTTCAGTGACAGGACAGGAGACAGGAAGTCCCTCCCACTCCCTGCTGTGTGAAGATCCCCACAGAGAAGGTAAGGGAATCTACAGCCCTATTCTCTCACTATGTGAAAACAGCCTTTTCAGGCAGTTTTCACTCTGCCTGAAAAGGCTGTTTTCACAGTTTTCTGTAGGGGGGGGGTCTGAGTATCCCATGGCACCTGCAAGTGGGCGGGGCCACATGGGGCTGCAAATGGAGGGGCCATGAGTGGAAGGGACATGGGGGGCTTGCATGAGAAAGGGGGGCTGCAAGGGGAGGAGGAGACACAGATTGACTGTCATCCACTGACATGGTTTCAGAGCAGGAAGTGCAGGGGACCTGGTGATGCTGCTGCCATATCACACACAAAAATGAAAATATTCTTCAAAACTATTCAAAATAAACAATGAAAATAAATTGCAGAAATTCTCAGGAGAGCAATTCCTATCAATTTACCTAAAGTCATTTTTGGACCACAGTTCCTCTTTTAGCTTCATAGCTTCTGACAGGATGCACTTTCAACTGTGAACCATATTAAAAGTAAACTGTACGTTAACATGGGAGGTAGTCTTAGTCTTCTTTATTTTCAGAGCTTCAGTATAGCTTTGTGGACTTTCTGTTTCTGATCTACCACCAGGTGTCTGTCTTAAAGGACAACTCCACCCTCATAAGAACATCTTTTAGAAATAATGGCCTCTTTAAAATATATGTTGATATATCATAGTTTGTCCTATGAATTCATCACTGTATGCCTGATATGCTTCTGGATGCCTCATGGAAACTGGGCAATTTAGAAACCTGTAATGAGCCTGGGCATTCAGAAGAGGCAGACAGGGGATTAACATTCAATTCAATTGGCTGTGATATCAACTGTCAAATCCAACTGACAATTGCTAACTGGAAGAACCAGGAAGCATAAACGGGAAACAGGACTTTGTGGAGGATTTCAGGTTAGACTTATATATTTCAGATTCCAAACTATTACCGTTTAGGGTTTTGGGGGGTGATTTACCTGTATGTAAGTTTTCATTTTGGGGTTGGACTTGCCCTTTAAACTCTTTAAACCTTAAAGGATAACAATATCAAAAAAAATAACATTACCCCCATTACATGTCCACACTTCCAACAGCTGAAATCACTCACATTTACAGCTGTGCTGCCCTCCCTTAGATATCATAAAGCAAAAATGAGTGCTAAAAGACCGCCTCCTAGAGGACCCAGGGCCCTGATTAACATGTCACTTGTCATTGGCTGGTGGGAATGTCTGTTACAACCTCTTTCCTCCTCCTCTGCCAGTCAAACAAACTTGAACTGTTCGGTTGCTAGATACGCCTACATAATCAAGCTGATCAAGGGTGGGAGGAGGAGTGTTTTCTCACATGCTAGCTTTGAGTGACAGTTACAGGCAGACAGAATTGTTACGCCCCCTTCACAGCATGGCTAATTGAAGGCAGAGAGAAGCTCAAAATCAGGAAAAAATGTTGGGGAGGGCTGCATACCTTTACTCTTTTGAAAGCAGTTTTTAA
The DNA here is from genome assembly GCA_019447015.1 of Hymenochirus boettgeri. NCBI lineage: Eukaryota > Metazoa > Chordata > Amphibia > Anura > Pipidae > Hymenochirus > Hymenochirus boettgeri. Next base: position 266,104,660 of record CM033476.1, read on the forward strand.
AAAAAAATGTATTGAGGCACAATACAGTTATCCTTTAACTTGTTTGCAGAGTATAGTTAAACTTTAACCACGTCTGAAGACCACAACTAGAAGGTGCATGTTTGTCAACTAGCAGCATGCTGTGCTGAAAAATAGTAATAAACATAAGAGGCTCACATCTGCCAATACTGGGAATTAATATTTTAAAAGTTATTTGCTCCCCTTAAGATGTGAAATTAAAGTACAACTAAAGCCACAGAACAACACTGAACCAGAAGGTAGAACACCTTGATATAAAACCAGTAATCTGTATCTTACCTCTCATTTTGATACGGGCACTGGGAAATTTACCTAAATAACATATAGTTTGTGCTTTACTTCTCAGCATTCTAGTATCACACAGTTTGGTCAACGACTATTATGTTCGCTCATGCTCATTCCTTAGCTATGGCACAAACTTGTTACAGTTGGTCTCACCCATTTATAATCTTTACCACCCATCCTTTTACAGGACAGATTAAAAAAGGATTATATTTCATTATAGATAGACTGTAATACTGAATTTTTATAAAAAGATTAAATTCAGAACTGTTTCATTGCATTTTTAAGTAAGTTTTTGAGTAAAGCTGGGTACACACAGTAACGATAAAGCCCCGATACCGTCGGATCCGACGGTATCGGGGCTTATCGTTACTGTGTGTGTTCGTTTCCCGAACGAAGCTCGCGGCCGCGAACGATCGGTCGGCCGTACGCTCGTTTGGGAAAGGCCGAAAATTTCCATTGGCCCGCTAGACTCCTATAGGGAGTCTAGCGCGGCCGATGGAAACACACATCCCGAGCGTTCTCCCTATAGGGAGAACGCTCGGACTGTGTGTATGCAGATCTTTGAAAGATGGCAGACAGGATCTTGCAGATCCTGTCTGTCATCTTTCAGATCTGTACTGTGTGTTACCTAGCTTAAGTGTAATATTTTGGGTCCATTTATTCAAATTCAATTAATCAATTGAAAGGCCATTTTTTTCTAGAAAAGAAACTTAATAGCAATAGATCATTTATCCAGCCTGAGACAATTAATGTTAAGATTACAAGTATTGAGGGGCCAGTCAGGGGCAGCCAATGGCCCGCATGTGGCCCTGGGCCTTACTTTGTCAAGGTCTGCGCCATGGTATTCTTTGTCCTAAATGTCCTAACCATTTGGTAGAGGGCTGCATGATCCCCTGTGGTTTTTAGATGCATCTGATTTCCCTTTTGTCTAAATGGGGCAAACAGTCGGATGTTGGTCATGGGCCGCCACAAACTCATACAATTTTTCTGGACAGATAGACCGATACACTGAACGAAAAATTGCATGGTAAGTACACAGCCTTTTTAGACAGTTGATATTGTGCCTGTCCAAGAAGACACCCAAGCCTCCTATTAATGTGTTAAGGGATTTTGCCAACACAACATTCAGGTACTGAAGTACCACAGTGAAGAACCACATGGCTTAATTTTGTAAATAAAATATTTAGGTAGTCACATACATTTTTACTAGTGTGTGTAATATAGTATTAGTTGGATGTCTCATGGAAACTGAGCAATTTAGAAACCTGTACTGAGCCTGGGCATGCTCAGAAGAGGCAGACAGGGGATTAACATTCAGTCATTGGCTGTGATGTCAACTGTTAAATCCATAACTGACAGTTGCTAACTGGAAGGACCAGGAAGCAGAAACAGGGGAAACAGGACATTGTGCAGGATTTCAGGTTAGACTTATATATTTCACATTTCAAACTATTACCGTTTAGGGTTTTGGGGGTGATTTACCTGTTTGTAAGTTTTAATTTTAGGGCTGGACTTGCCCTTTAACTGTGCATAGTAATGTCACCAGTTATACTCAGTGCTTAGATATTTACAGGGAGATTCAATAAAAGTTCTTATCGTTTAAAATGGTGCTAATTTTGCCCCAACCAATCAGATCTTATTTAACATTTGAAAGCTAATATCTGATTGGTTGGGGCAAAATTAGCACCATTTTAAATGATAAGAACTTTTATTGAATAAACCTCTTAGTGTCAGCTGAATAACTGGAACATGTGGATCATATGGGAAAAATGCAACCATGTCTTCAAAATAAAAGTATATATATACGAGAGCATACGTGAGATTAAAAATAAGGATATTAATGGCCCTGTAGCAAGACATTTTTGTTACTGTAACAATGGAGACATTAACATGTTACAGGTTCAAGGGATACAATGTATCAAAACTGATTCCAGAAAAGGTAACAAATATAAGAAACTCATAAAACAGGAAACAAAGTGGATATTTGTATTGGATATGAGACAACCACTGGGGTTGAACTCTGTATTTGATGTGAGCTGCTATGTTGGCTAACTTTTCATTTTATTTATGTTACCTTTTTGTCCTGGCTTATCTCTGTTGTTTGTCTTTCGGACTTCAGTTCCTTCGGAGTCCTGTCTCCTCAGAGCCAAGATACTAAGTAATCTCCATGTGAATATATATACCTAATGGTATTTTTCAATTTCACTTATTGGGTCATGTATGTCCCTTTGCTATATATATATATATATATATATATATGTATAATGCCATATTGTTATATGTAATATTTCACATTTTTTTATGACTTTTTTATCATCTTTCTAACACTTTGTTGAACGTGTGTAATACAATTGTCCATTAATTAATATATACTCTAGATGTCTCTCTAAACAGCACATTCGTTTTTTATAAGTAGGTTCAGCAAGGGTTAATAGCCTCACATTATTGACGGTACTGTCAGGGGAAGTCACGTGGGCGTTACGTAATAGGGGAGTATATAGGGGTGTGTTGGTACACTGCTTGTTTGCCTATGATTAAGGACCGCATGGTCCGAAACACGTCAGGCGTATTGTAATAAAGCTGTGTGTTCACTTATCTCTGTGTCCGGACTCCTCTTTCAAGTACTCCGGTTGATGCGGTGTCACGTTTCTTTTATTATATTAAAGGCCCATGACCTTTATAAAAAAACATTTAAGTACGCTGTGACTTTGTGCTTTTATACTGTGAGGAAACAATATAATTCTCCCAATATAATTAATAGTTCTAGAACACATGATTCTTCCTCTGAAAATATGAACCCTGTTCTGTAAAATAATAATGCTTTAATAGAAACAGGGAGGCAAAGGAAACCATGTTGCCTGGTAATTAAGATGTGCGCTACACATATTACTGACATTTTTTATAAGCAGAGACAATTTATATATATATATTGCTGTAAATAATCCTCCCATTAACCCATGTCTCAGCTTATTTTGTAAGTAATTACATTTTCCCTGTCTACATAATAGTATATTTCTTATGCAGAGAACCTGTAAGTGTTGTTGATAATATTGTTGTGCATGTAAAGTCTGTATAACTAAGTTATGATATACGATGTATCTATGGTATATAAGACATCCATGTCCTGTGTTTGTATACCCCATTTAATAGATAGGTCCATACACTGTATCCCTTTTGTTTATAAAACATTCTGTATGTGCATCACATTTAAATACATTTTCATTAACATGCAGCTAGAGTGCGGGGGCTGTTTAATTGCTACAGGCTGACATCTTTGTCCTTATTTAATTGCCGCTGATTGACATTCTTTTTCCTGAGCATTAAGCATACGCTTAGAAATTAGCCTGTGTTTTTAATACAGAGTGCTTCGAAGGAAAGCTGTGTTTAGGGCTGTTCAATTAAGTCAACAACCCTTGGCAGAAAATGATGTGTGTAGAAATTATCATTTAAGAGGCCAGCTCAACATCGACCAGCCAAGGGCACAGAGCACAAAGCTGTAATAAAAGCAGGAATTAGAACAGTGATTAAGATTAGTTTTTCTTCATGTTTACCTTCCATTAATGTATGTATATATATTTATATTTATGGCATACATGTATTCTACTATGATTAGCTGCACTTTGCGAACTTATTGAAGTGGATGGAGGACAGCGACAAGGGAGTGATTGGCCCCCTGCTGGTAAGATATAGGGGTTGAAACTGACAATAAACCCTCAGCATGCACAAAACAGAATGTAACACTTAACAACGGAAGAATGTGGATACAGAACATATTTTCTGTTTTCCGTAATCAAATTAAGTAAATTAGGTGGGAGGGACACAAACAGAAAGAAAAAAAGGTTAAAATAGATTTTGGTGAATTTCAAATCCAGCAATCTCTCAAAAGTCTGTTAATATCACACGGATCTGTTTTTTAGGCCTCTGGCACTTTTCTGCTCTATAAGGGCTAGGCCACACTAACATGTTTTTCACACATTTGCACAAGTGATTTCGCTTGCAATTTTAAATAACATATCTAACCAACTAGGCACTTACCGGTAAGCTAGGTATGCACGGTAGTGTTAAAGCCCCAATACCGTCAGCTTTATCTGCAGTGTGTGTAGTGCCTTTACCGAATGAGTGTGCAGCCGCCGAACGTTCGGCCGGCCTTATGGTCGTTCGGGAAAGACTGAAAATTTCCCCTTGTCTGTGGTAGTCTCCTTATAGGGGAGTCGGCCGTGGCCGAAGGAAACACATACTTTAATCCTGAGCATTCTCCCTATGCTGTGTATATGCTTTATATAGGGAGAACGCTCGGGACTGTGTGTTCCCTGATCTTTAAAAAATGACAGACAAGATCTTGCAGATCATATTTCAAAAATCTTTACTGTGTGTACCCAGCTTTAGCAACAGCCTTCATTATATTCTCCTCATGTCTGAAACTAGTAAAGAACACTGGCACATGGCTTAAAGGACAACTAATGCCTTAGAACAACACAGAATCAGAAAGTAAAACACCTTGGTATAAAAGCAGTAATCTGTGTCTAACCTCCCATTTGGATATGTTTTTTAGGATATTTACCTTTCTAACATGGGGTTATTTGACTAAGGTCAGGGGTGTGGCCAGTTACTGCACATACACACATTTATTTCATTCAGTTCTTCAGGGGTTACATTTACTTTAAAGGGTTAACTGTGGTCTCAAATTCTTCCAAACTAGTAAGAATTATATAAAAAGCCATCACACCTTCAAAATAAAACCCAAATCACATCTCTAGATAAAATTTGTGAGAAGTTATTGCTGGAAAGGTTCAGCAACGTAACTTCCTGCTTGAACTCTTCCTGTTTTTAGCCATGTGACCAGTCTGCCCGTCCGCCCTGGGGGAAAAGCATGATCAGTTGAGACTTAATGCTGGAGAAATAAGGAAGTTCCTAGGGGAAAAATTTACAGTTGAGAAGGAGAGCTTATTAATGCGATAGAGGCTGGTCACATGACTGAAAACAGGAAGTGTTCAAGCAGGAAGTAATATTGCTGAACCTTTCTAGCAATAACTTCTCACAAATTTTACCTAGAGATGTGATTACGGTTTTATTTTGAAGTTACGGTGGAAGGCTTTTTATATAATCCTTAGTGGTTTGGAAGAATTTGGAGACCACAGTTACCCTTTAAAGGGATATTTCACAATTGTATTTATTTATGCCATTTCTCAATCACTGGCAGCTTATTATGCTCCTTTAAGGTCAGGTGCCATCACAAGAATGATCATCAACATAATGGCAAAAGAAAAGGAGCCAAGTGTGAGAAATTATTAAGCCTTAACTAACGTAAACATTTATTTCCTATTGATGCCCTTTATTTATGTATTTAGATGTTGTGTTAAATGAATAACAACATTTATAACATTTCAGCTGCTGCTATTTAACTGAGATATTCAGATAGAGTCTGACATATGACCCTTGGTGCACAATCAATTACAATGTATTCCGGAAGGTAGAGGCTTGGGAGTTGCTCTAACTTTATATAGATATGAGTTATTATCTCATAAAGAGGTTCAAATACATTTTTCTTGCTCTATTAATGGATCACGGATCCTAGTCAATCATAAAACGTATCAGTAGATGGTAAGAGGAAACGGCAAAAATCTTGCATTATTCATTGAGCACTTAACTATGCTTGAGGTTTAAACATATTCCAGGAAGCTAAAAGGCTAAACATACCCTGTATTAATATTATTTATTTATAACTAAGTCTGGCTTTATTGCCTTAATATATTTTTGCTTATGCTATTAATAGAACTTGCAATGTACATTTGAAAGGCTAAAAAGGTATAATACATTTAGTCACAGTGCAGTCAAATAATGAATCTGCTGTTTGGTCTCTTTCATGTAAATGAGATACTGTAAAAGTAAGATTTATTGAGTGTAATACTCAAAATACTATGGGAGGAGATGCTAATGAACTATCAGGTTACACTAATTTTTCATTGTCTGTGCCATTTACAAAAGTTTTTAGAAATAGCACAGTGAAACTGATACAAAATATCCCGCTCATTCCTGCACTGTATTTAGGTGTAAGATAAATATATTCTTTCTTCGTCCTTCGCTCCTAGTCAATTGATTGAAGAATGTGAGTTAAGGTCTTCAATCAATACATTAAAGGAATAGCTCACTTTTAGAGAGAGCAATACTTAAAGGGCATGTCCACCCCCAAAACTATAATCCCCCCAAACTACTGGCCCCATCATGTAGTGTAGTGTAATCCTTACTCACATCCCAGCTCCATAGGGTTCTCCTGTAGTCCCCCCCCAAAGTCAAAAACTGCCCACCAGGAGGTAGCAGGTCCATATAGGACACTGCCTGCTGGCCTCAGGTAGATTTTTGCCATGCGTTACGGCAGCCTCTCCCCCCTCCCTCCCTCTCCCTCCCGTTCTACTATCCCTCCCCCTACCATAAAACCCTTTCAGTGCAGTATTCCCCCATGTCTCCCAGCCCCAACCGCAATATTTGTATCTTCAGAAAGCTCCCCAAACTCTTACTTACCTCTCCTCTTTCCTCCGGCGAAGTGAGCTGCCGGCAGCCGCGTCTGTGATTGGCTGCCGCTCAGCCAATCACAGACATGGCTGCCGGTCCCGCCCCTCTGCTTGCATTTCCTTGCAAGCAGAGGGCCGGGAGCACGGCGGAGGAAAGAGGGGAGGTAAGTAGAGTTTGGGGGGCTTTCTGAAGATACAAGTATAGCGGTTGGGGCTGGGAGCCCTTGGGGAAACTTATGTAAAAAAATGATTTTGTGGGTGGACATAGCCTTTAAAGACCTGTGCTGTGCCTATGTTACTTGGTGCACACATCATCTACATTTAGTTAGTTCACTTCATTGAGTACTGTAGTACCCCATTAGAGAGGTTTCCTAAAAGGCTAAAATATGAATGAGTCTGGGCAGGCCCAGATTTACCATTTGGCACAGTAGGTACATGCCTAGGCGTACACAAGCAGGATGAGAGAGTCACACTCCAAAATGTAATGTGTTTAATAAAGAAGAACATTAAAATCACAATGTTTCTGGTGTGTTACCCCGTCCTCGGCTGATCAGTAACCTATGCACAGTGTTATATATCGTGGGTTACTGGAGTATATATATATATATATATATATATATATATATAAGATCTGCAAAAACGGAGGCACTAACAGGACTTAGCAAACAGCTGAAAAGTTTAATTCAACGGAGTAGGTTTACATGTTTCCGCCCCAGGTTCTGAAGACAGCCCCGTGTTTGGGGCGGAAATGTCAACCCTACTCCGTTGAATTAAACTTTTCGGCTGTTTACTAAGTCTTGTGAGTGCCTCCGTTTTTGCAGATCTCGTATATGTTTGGATTGTGCACCCAGGCTGACTTTGAATAGGAGTGCCCACTGTCCACCACATTGTTATATATATAATATATATATATAAACATATTCACTTTTGGTTCCTCATTAATATTGTGCATAATTTAGGAACCTTAAGCTACTGTATATACATGTTTTCATTTCTAGTAACAACTAATCATAACGTTCAAACCTGTAATCCCAAATCCTCAGAAACCTGGTCCCTGAAACTAGATTGGAAAATAAATAATAACACAATTCTATGCAGTCTCACTAATATCAGGGCATTGGACTGTATTGTGATGGTCTGGTAAAGTTATATAATTTTTAATGTTTACTACAATTAAATCTATATTAGAAACATTACAAAACAAACTTCACCTTTCTTCCAGAAATTTTAAGAACTAGGACACTGATTGCATTTAACATTAAGGAAGGATTTTATCAATTGTCAAACACTGCTAAATTCTATTATCTGTATTATAGGAATAACAAGATGTTTGTGTTTCCATTTTAATCTGTCTTGCTGCACAGTAGAATTTGTAAACATAATCGTTGGAACACAAAGGCTGAAAAGGCATGGAACATTATTATCTATTATGCTTAAGAAATAGGTATGGCAAACATAGCATGAGGTAAAAAAAGTAATTACATTTTATTCAGTGAGGTATTCAATCAAAATTGTGTATAAAGAAAGCTGGACACGGCTGCCTTTCAGAGTAGACCGAAATAAAGCCAATTATTACCTTACTTATAGTCTCGAGATTGCCCTGTTTTAAAAACATGAAAATATAGATGTAATGTGGAATTGTTCAAGGTGCACTTTAGGTAATCATCAGTGGACGATTATATTAGTGGTTAATAACATGAAGGGTTTATGATTATGGCAAGTAGCACAGGGTATATCTAGCTTCTTTAAACCACATCGAGCATTCATAAGTGTAAACATTCAGGTCCGAGGAAGGACATCTTGTGGTTTTAAAATAGCACAGTAGGGGATTGGCTGGGGAGACTGTTTTATTGTTGTCCTTTAAACTATATGTGCCCCACCCATGAGACAAGCTGAAAAAAATTGCTGCCCCTACATTGAGTCTATGCTTGTACCACCCCCCTTGCCAATAAGGACATATGGCAAGATGCATTTTGTTTAAGGCGCTGTTCCCCCTTTAAAGCTTTAAATCCTAGCTGCAGCCACAAGGGGCAGCAACAGTGGCTCTCATTATATCATCCCCTTTTTCTTTAACCCCATTATCCCCTTATAGAAAAATCTTCAGGGAAATGCTTTATTGGGTGCAGCATCAGTTTCCTTAAAAAAACTACTGCTTGCATTAAAATACAAGAGGCAAGAAGGTCTTGCAACATGCCGTACCTTCCACACGACTATGCAGAGAGTTTACATTGCATAGCAAGAGCATGAAGGTAAGGATCATTTGGCATATTCCCCCCTATCTAGAAATAAAAAATGCACTAATACTAATGTGGCATGAAGTGTCAATAATAAGAGCAGTACTTTTATCTCACCACCAGGTGGCTTACAATACACAAATAATACATATTAATATGTCTGATCTTTTTCCTTCAAAGTGAAAGTTTGTGATTTAAATAGAACGTTTGGAACTGATCTAAGCAGAACTGTATATTCCTGGCAGGAAGACAGATTATCCCTAATTAGCATAGCAAAAGATCAGATCAAAAAATCTATTTTGGTACACCCGAATGCAGGGTTAAATCACTCATTTTATATTTTGACCCAAGCAAGACAAAAATCTAAAAAACATGTTGAAATGAATTCACACACAAATAGGGTAACTAGGATTTCAGCACTTCCTGTACTGTGCTTTTATAGTGCACCAATTTGAAGCATTATACTGAAAGGTAAAAATTAGAAATACACATTTTGTTGCATTATGTATGAATGTTGATGATACACATTCCCAATGAAGGGGTTGTTGTGTTAGTATTATGTTATTAATTGTAATGAAATAGCAAACAAGCTTACATAGATATGAATCTCTGGTCACTTTGGTTGCGCTGTCTCCCAAATGCTCTCTGAGCATACAGAGGAGGAGGACCGGGGAGAAATGCAGCAGGGAAATATAAGTTTTATGACTATATATACATAAGTAACTATAATGATCGCTGATAAATACAGATTTTCATTCTGAGGAGGACATACCCAAGCTCTTTAACATTTCACAGATGAAGAAAGTGGATAAGGGTACACTCAAAAACTGGTTTTAATATACATGAAATGCTTTATTTATAATGGGGAACATCATATTGAGTCACCTCCACAAACAGTGAAATAATGTATGCTACGTAAAGACAGGTTTAAATATAACAGTCATAGTCCTTATCCAAGAGTAGAAAGCAGTTCGGAGAGTCCAGTCATGTATAGAAATATATTGCTATCCGAGAAACATTTTGCCCATAAGGCTTTCTCAAAAGCGTTATTTGCAATGGATATTGGCACCATCAAATACCCCTATGGTCACGCGGTACATTATTCCCGGTGAACTGTTGCATTATATGCAACATACTTTACACCGGAAAAATCATGAGAGTAAGACCGAATACCCTTACAAACACGCAGAGGCAACCTCTAATGCAGGGGTGTTCCTAGGGTTTTTGGAAACTGACTTTTGAATGGCACCTATAGGCAGATGGGAAAGTTGGCATGGCTTCGGCTCACTTAACACTGAGAGCTGACTTACCACTGACTGGTGAACTGGAGGGTTGTCAATATACAGACTGGTGGACTGGAGGGCTGACTGAATACTTTTTGGTGGACTGGAAGGCTGCGTAACACTGATTGTTGGACTGGAAGGCTGACTTAACACTGACTGGTGGACTGGAGGGCTGACTTAATACTGACTGGTGAACTGGAGGGCGATAATATAATGCTGGTGGACTGATTAACACTGCCTGGTGAACAGGAGGTTGACTTAACACTGGTTGGTGAACTGGAAGGCTGACTTAACAATGGTAAACTGGAAGGCTGGAGGACTGAATTACCACTGGCTGGTACACTGGAGGGACGACTTATCACTGGCTGGTGGAATGGTGGACTGACTTAACATGGCTGGTGACTGGAGGCTGACTTAACACTGACTGGTGAACTGGAGGCCTGGGTTAAAACTGACTGGTGAACTGGAGGGTTGACTTTACAGTGGGGTGAACTGGTAAATATGCCCACAATACAGACTTTCGTGTTCTGGCACTACAGAACCTTATAAAGTCTGCAATATTTTAAAACAAATAAAAGGTTTCACACAAATTTCTCTTGTCTAATTTGGTATGCTCTGAGCTGCAGTTCATATAATTAGAGGACTTTGCTGTTCATAATCAATGTGTGATAAATGATATGTATAGCAGAGAGTCATTCTTGTAATCCAGGATTATAACTCTAATAGGCTTGTGTGTCTTAATCTTGTTTGAGACAATATCTAATCATTGTTTCTGCAACACCTGCATCTGATGTTGGATTTACAACAGGGCCCGGCAGTTAGAAATACATGTGTTTTTTATTTTTCATACTGCTTAATGTAGATAAAGGGAAATAATGACAGATGATAAAAGAACTATTGCATGTAACTAAATTTAAAGCCTAATATGGTTACTCTGCTTTCCCCTGATAGATTTCTTACACACCTGCAAAAGAATTCTGACAGTCACAGTACCATTAGTGTTGATGTTTGTGATTCAGGATTAACACAAATACAACTCATAGATCTCCAATTCAGTTTGAGTTACGAACTTAGTCTGCCAAACACATTTGGATATCTCAGCACTATAATTTACTGACTTAATGACCTGGCTTATTCCATGTGGCTAGTAAAAATCCGCCCCAGCAATTGACTGTTCTCCTGGACAGCTTGCATTCTATTGGCCACTGTGCATGGGTGTGTTTTTCAACTCCTACTGCAATGAGAACTTGCTGGGCAGTCGGAGTTGAGACATGGTGGAGGTAACAAGAGGGGGGGAGTGGGGCTGCAGAGAGATCAACACCATGGAAAAACAGTCACTGACTGAGGTAGGAAAAACAGTCACTGACTGAGGTAGGAGAAAGGCAGCACAGAGTATAGTACATTAATTTAACCCTGCAATGGGGCAATGTGCTGTTTCCACTATAGATGCCCTTTGAACCCCAAATAAGACTTTTACTTTGGGTATCTTTGCTGCTGCTATATAGTAGCAAGCGGCAAGTATATGATGATGAGAACACTAGCTGTGCCTGTAGTTATTTACTTTGAATTTAGTAAGTGGACAGGGGCTATTTTATAAGGTTGCATTTAAGTTAAAAATCCCAGTAAGCCCTTTTCTGTTTAAGAGAATATATGTTCTCAAGTGAAACTGTGGTCTCAGACTAAGTTAGGGTAAAATAAAAGCACTTCCTGCTTTCAAAAGCATGTAGACATTTGACCTATCTCTACCTGCATTAATAACCCCCCCCCCCCCAGTGCTGGTACTTTTCCCCCCATCATTAAGGGCAAGTCCACCCCCAAAACTAACTTTTTATATTTATTTGGCCCAAATAAGTGCTCCAAAATAAACTTTACAGCATGTAAATCGGTCCAGTGGTTGGCTTAATCCTGCAGCATGGACCAATACAGTGATGAACAGAGACAGGTTCATTACCTTGCCCTGTTCTTTTCATGTTCTTGAGCATGTCTGTTAGCATCCAGCAGTGAGAACAGAGGAAGTTCATCAGTAATGGTCTGACCCCTGGATCCCTGGATTTTCCCTCTCAACCAATCACAGCTGTAAAGTTATGTGTACTGAAGAAATCCAGGATCAACAGCTGCAGCCAGCCAGCCCAGAGAGAGAGATGAGAGAGAGACCACACAAAACACCTGCAAGAATTTTTTTTTTTCTTCTAAGCTGCAGCTTGGGGTCATCTAAAGTGGAAGTGGAGAGGAAGTGCAGCCTGATATATATCTCATTAAATATCAGGCAAAGCAAATGATTTTGAGAAAAATGAACATGGCGTTTGAGGTTGGTGCTATTATATAAAGAACATATAAAAAGTTTATTTTTGGGTGGACATACCCTTTAAGCGATCATGCTCAGACCCTCAGAGGAGCAAAGGCAGGGGCGTAACAACCAGGGGAGCCCTAGGAGTCAGGGGAGCCCCGTCTACTTATTTTTCCTATGACAGATATAACCTGCTCCCAGAAAACCACTGTAGATGAAGCATGGATAAGGGCCCCATCATAGTTTTGTTCGGGGGGGCAGTGATTCCTAGTTATGCCACTAAACATTAATGGTTGATAAGAATATTTACTGTAGTTTATAATCTTATATACAGCTATTCCTGGCATTACAGAACATATGTAAATAAGCAATGCAACAGGGTTCACTGTCTAACTTATTCATTAAGATAAATAATTGTTGACAAAACAAGCAGACAGGATGAAAGATGATTTAAATAATATTCTGCAAGTGTGTATTTTGTATTCAGATCATGCTTTAGTTTTCACTGTCTTCCAGAACTTTTATAGCTTTAGTAATTTCCTTGATTAACAAAAGTCTATGGTTGGCAAGAATCTATGTGTTGACATGTCTCAAAGCTTTTCAATCTACCATTAAAAGGTACCTTTAGGCCAACAAAAATATTTTAGAAAAGAAGTTCTTGATACAACCTTATAAAATTAAAGAACCATGCTTGTAAAGCTGCCCTGTGGTTTACCACAAGTGTAATTTTGGTCAGCCTTGCGTGCATTAGCCACAACAAGGAAGTGTAACAAAAATGCCAGAGTTTTTGTTAATTCATTTAACTTTTAATTGCACCTCACTTAGTTTAAAAGGCTAAACCCCTCTCCATATCATGAAGATTTTCCACACTGTGCCGAATGTTAGAAGCAATTGCTAAATTCTGAACCCAAACAGAAAAAGGCTGAAATATTTTTGTCCCCTGAATGATCAAGCAACGGAATGTCATCTGGTACAGGACTATTTGCTAATAAGTTCTAATTCATATATTAGTGTATTATGCATTGCATTTTATACAGTGATGCACATCTGAGGTAATTACTGCAGCAAATCACTAATCACTTTTAAACTGAAAATCTATAAAATATGCATGATCTGTTGGCAAAAAGTAATTAGCTTGGAGATGAATACCTCCTAGTTATTACACAACTCAGCATGTTTATGTAAAAAGCTGCAGAAATAAATTCTGCTTTTTAACTGAAAACATAATGACCAACAAATGCACTTCAATAGTGATAATTTCAGAGAATGCCTATAGCATCTCTACCATTAACTACCATTTTTACAATCCTATGGCACAGTGTGTGTTATTTTGTCCCTTGCAATGTAAATATTGCTAGGAACCTAATCGAATGCGGGACAGCAGACATTTTAGCACACTATATAGCATATTACTTTTAAGTGTACTGTATTTTTAAGGATAAGTTGTGTTTTTATTAACAACTACCAGAGTGCCCAGCATTGCCTATTTCTTTCCAATCAGAACATTGTCGAGCTCAGTCGTTTATCAGCGGTGCTATCACTCGATTCATCAACAGAAGGCAGCAATAGGTCAGATTAGTCTTGCAGTCTATCCAAAGTTACAGCAGTGTCAAGGGTGGTGTTTCCAGCTAGCACATGACCAGGACCATTGCTCCAACCCCACTGCCACAGGCACTGAGCATGCCCAGTTGTGTCTTACTGCTGTAACAGAGCATCATCTGCATCATAAGTCCTGCCCCCAAAGTTCACAATCATTTTTAAAGCAAGCCATAAGCAACAAGAAAACTAGGTAGAGGAATGGACAAAAAGGTTGCTTCAGAAAATATTATTTTTTGGGGGGTGGGTCTTCTTAAACAGCACATTGTGTGACTGTCACACACTTCCTTGTTTACCCTTACTGCCTAAGTGTAACTTTACAAACCTATAACTTAAGACCCAAAGAAGCTAGATGCATCATCTTTTAAATAGAGGACACTTGAATGGGAACCACAGTTACCCTTTAAAGAGGGTCAAAAAAGAGATGAGTGGTTTCTAAAATTTGTAAAGTAGCCTATCATTTTTTCTGTGTCCTGAAATGTATGAATGCCAAGATCAAAATCGTTCCATTTATTCGAAATTTTTCAGGAACATGCATACACAACTTGACATATATATATATAGGTTTGTAAACAAATAAATTAGCTTTAAAGGGTATCTAAAGTGATTTAAAAAAAATCTCTGGGAGGTAGGATACAGTACTTTCCTTTCCCTATCTGTTATGTGGTGAGGTGTCTGAAACCTGCTTCTTCAACAACTGACAGCTGTCCCGATGGCCCACAGTCTACCCACCTCCTTGTCTAACATATACACTCCTGTTACAGCACAGAACAGGAGGTAAGTCTCCATCCTCTGAGAAAAAGAAATTAATCAGAAAAAAATCTAAGTTTAGCAACACTTAAAATATGTAAAATTGGCATTGTTTATAAATTATTGCTTTTGGAAGGCATGACTGCTAGTGCCACAGCCACTCTAGTTACGGTCCCCAAGATCAAATATATGTATCAGCACCTCACCACATACTAAGCCCCAACACATACCGTATATACTCAAATATAAGCTGACCCGAGTATAAGCCGAGGTACCTATTTTTACCTCAAAAATTAGGAATACCTTATTGACTCGAGTATAAGCCGAGGGATGAAATTGACCACTACTGCCATACTGGTAGCCATGGGAATTACTGGTAGCCATGGGAATTACTGGTAGCCATGGGAATCACTGGTAGCCTTAGGAATCACTGGTAGCCATGGGAATTACTGGTAGCCATGGGAATTACTGGTAGCCATAGGAATTACTGGTAGCATGAGAGTTATTGTTAGCCATGGGAATTACTTGTAGCCATAGGAATCACTGATAGCCATGGGAATTACTGGTAGCCATGGGAATTACTGGTAGCCATAGGAATGGTACTTACAGTGTGGTGTACCTTCCGGACGCCCTACCGACGCAGCCGCAAGTCAGGAGGGAAAGCCAGCAGTTCCCAGTAGTGCTTTGCTGGTGCGCGATGACATCATCGCGCCGGCGTGCGCAAAGTACTACTGGGAACTGCTGGTTTTCTTACCTGACTTGCGGCTGCGTCCGGAATTTAGGTAAGTCCCAGCTTGATCCGAGTATAAGCCAAGGTTAATTTTACAGGTCATTTTTAAGACCTGAAAAATTCGAGTATATATGGTACAAGCTGTCTGGGCATTTAGTACGTTACTTATTATACGCACCATATAACAAGCATGCACTGAAGATACTGAAAGACAGTAAGCGCAGGTGGGGTACTTGATTTGAAGCAAGCAGCATTCAGCGGAGTATTGTGCGTGCCCAGGGGGGTGGTTTTTTTTTTGGGGGGGGGGGTTGGGTGCTAGGCGTCAGTAACAAATCTTGCACAGGGTGCTATTTATCCTAAGGCCGGCCCTGACTGATATCTCAACCTGGCAACCTTATCTTTTCAAAATACTCAAAAAACTAAGATACTTAAAATCCAAGGAATGATTATAAGTGTTTAGTTCAGATCTTCTCTGCATGAATGTTTACATATAAGAGCAGTCTGCAGCATGCATTAGCCTACTTGTGAAAAGAAAATGTACCTATCGGTGGAACAATAATAGAGCCAAGAGATATAAAAAAATGGGGTATATTAAAACAAACATATACATACGTACACAGATAAATCCCTAGTACATAATAATAACAAAGCTGGCCAGCTATACATCTACATATAATCAGTAAAATATATATTTATATATATCTACCCCTTTAATTCAACAACCGTAATACAAATGGATATCCAATAAAATACTATAATAACAGATAAGAAAAATGCAGATGCATGTAAATGTCCAGATCGTAATCAGCTAAATGGACAAAAGTCCTGCAAAAATGATGATAGAGAGATAATGAGGAGGTATGTATCAGTCCCTCCGGTGTGCGCACACCAAAAAACTCTCAGGGATGCGGGTAACAGTATGAGACAGAATAAGTGATACTTCACCACTCCAGAAGTTACAATATAACCAGGTGGTTCGCCGTTGCCTGACGAAGCTATTGGTAGCGAAACGCGTAGCAGTGACATTTACGTTGTGACGTATTATCTCAGGGACCGGCGGGAGCAGCGATCACGCTGTGTTTGAGCCAGACGGTATTCGGAAATACTTCCGTGGGGAATATACCCACCATCCCAAGAGCTTGAGGAGCCACAGACACAAGCCTGATAGTCCGGGGGACCGAAACGGCGTATATGTTTGTTTTAATATACCCCATTTTTTATATCTCTTGGCTCTATTTATTGTTCCACCGACTAGGTACATTTTCTTTTCTTATGTTTTGATGTGGTGTTACCTCCTCTAGAGCTACTCCATATCGCTTTCCCTGAATAGGAGATTCAGGTGTACCTGTCATCAAGTCTGTCGCATTATACTACTTGATTAGCCTACTTGTACACGGACAGCAGATTGCCATTGTTTGATAGTTATCTAATAGAGCCCCCAACAGTTGAAACATCTGGAACTGCTAACAAATAAAACTCGTGTGAAAATAGCCTTAGAATTTATTAAGGTTAAATGCTAACCCAAAGTAAGGATATTAGAAGTAAATGAGGAGTTCCATGACCATATACATTTGAAGGCAGGGAATTTTATGGATTACAGGGGACTTAAATTAATGTGAGCCAAGATACAGACATGGGCAGTATAGCCTCATACCCCCTTTCGACGCCACAGACGAGATCCGATGCCCGTGCACATGCGTGCCGAAAGCCGTTCAATTGATAGTTGTGCATGTGATTAATGGTCGAAGCACTCATTTACTGAGGATGTGCATGCTCGGGTGGGGGGCCTTGTCTGTGCCATCGGATGTGTAAACGAGGCTTTACTATCCACATCTGTACTTTGACTCCAATTGATTTAAAGGGCATGTCCACCCCCAAAACTATAATCCCCCCCACTACTGGCCCCATTGTGTAGTGTAGTTTAATCCTTACCTCACATCCCAGCTCCATAAGGTTCTCCTGTAGTCCCCCCTAAAGTCCAAAAAACGCCCACCAGGAGTACTGCAGAGTCCATATAGGACTCTGCCTCCTGTCTCCCCTCCAGGAGAAGTTTGGCATGCGCACTGCACTCCTTCTCCCCCCAGCCTCCTGATTTAGATTCCCTCCCCCTAGCGTAAAAACCTTTTTATATAATAGTTTCCCTGTTCCCCCAGCCCCAACCGCTATAGTTTTAATATCAGAAAGTGCCCCAAACATTACTTACCATCCCTTTTTCCTATGCCGAACTGAACTGAACAGCCAATCACAGACGCGACTGCCGGACCCGCCCCTCTGCTTGCATTTTCTCGCAAGCAGAGGGCCTGGCAGTGCGGCGGAGGAAAGAGGGAAGGTAAGTAATATTTGGGGCACTTTCTGATATTAAAACTATAGCGGTTGGGGCTGGGGGAGCAGGGAGACTATTATATGAAAAATTATTAAGAAGGGTGGACATTCCCTTTAATCCCCTTTCAGACTAACACATCTTTCAATTTCTGATGACCTCAAGGTGCCAGCTAACAATAAACCAGCAGTAAGGGCATGGTCACACTGCAATGCAAACGGAATCGCATGCGATTTCATGTGCGATTTTGTTGCGTTTGCACATGCGTATTGGAAAATGCATGCGATTTAAAATGCAGAACGCAAATCGCAATCGCATTGCACCCAAAAATGCATGTTTTCGGTGCGTTGCCGCGATCCCAATGATTTGAAAAAGACGCATGCGCAAACGCAGAAAAATCGCAGCAGTGTGGCCTAGCCCTTAGAAAGGATTCTGGGCACCTGTAATCTCCCTTAAAATGCCTATGGATAATGTACCCTCTACTGTAAATTATATGGCTATTGGAAGTCACGCAGAGTTACCTCTATAAAAGCACTGGACCAATATGGTTACGGAACTCAGTGCCTAGTAATTGTAATGTACAGTAGGGGGAACATTCTCCACTATATTATTTAGTCACATGGCACCTGTGAGAGAATGTGTTCCCATTCATTACCATCTCCCTTATTATTATTATTAGATATAAATGTGTTCAATTGATTACATATTATAACGTCATATTTGTCGAGCAGGATCAAGCACTGCAGCTGTTATCACCCCATTCAGTAACCTGCCATGTTCCTTGCAGAATGTGGTCCAGCGCGGGTAGGGTCGTAAGGCGGAGTCTCTGTATGCGAAACGCTGGAACGTGATTGGACAGCCCGCCCTGTGACGTAGAAGTGGAACTAGTGGAAACTACACAAGCTATTTCCACCTGCGTAACGCTCCGGCGGGTTGTTAGCATCTTCCAGGAAGACTCCGAGGTGCAGGAACGTGACCCCCGCTTCTTTCCGTACGGTACACAACTGCTACGGCCATGGCCTCTAATCCAGAGGATCTCGACAGGAGGCTGGAAGGGAATGTGGCGGATTCCTCGGGACATGGGAGAGAACAGAAGGAGGGAGAAGCTGCAGGAGGAGAAGTATGGAGAAGCTCTGTGGAGCAGAAAGGAACTCTCGTTGCCCAGCAGGCGAGGCATCCGCCCGTTGCTATGGAGATGACATCCACAGGTAAATAGGGTACCAGCGAGCCCCATCATTGCTGCACTTCCTCTCATCCCCATTCATTACTAACCACCCATGGGATCAGATAATCACAATGGCAGGTCTGTGTCTGGAGCTGCAGTCTTATACGATTGGGCCAGTCAGTAGGTAAATCAGCCATACATCTTATAATCTGAGTGTACAGTTTCTATACATTCAAACCACAGTGGTGTGAGATAAAGGGGCCTCTGTTGGTTGTTGTATATCATCATCCCTATATTCCCCCTGGTATGACTTGCTGAAGGATGTGGTTTAGAAATAGATACAAGTAACTGGTCCCTATGCTGGATAAAGCTTGACCTGTACAAGCAAGAAAATGAGTTGTGGTTTCAAAAGTACGATGACTGCGCCAGCACTGGTCTAGGCCACACTGGCACGTTTATCACAAGCTTACGATCGCGTTTTGTGCATGAGAATCGCATGGTCAGTGCATCACCATGTGGGTGGCTCCACTGTTTGCACGGCAATCTGTATTCAGAGTGCATGCATTCCCCATATATGTGAATAGCAGGCGCACTTTAAACGGATTATTGCCGAAATCACAGCACAAATACAAGATAATGTAAGTGAAACACGGTACATTGTGATAGTGCACAATTAGGGAGATTCAATAAAAGTTCTTATAGTTAAAAATGGTGCTAATTTTGCCCCAACCAATCACATATTTAACATTTGAATGCTAACATCTGATTGGTTGGGGCAAAATTAGCACAATTTTTAACAATAAGAACTTTTATTGAATAACCCTGAATGTGTGGCCACAGCTTTGCATACAATTTTACCATCTGCAATATGATTTTACCTTACCCTGTCTCTTTTTATTTGAATCAGAGTTTGTGTTGATTTCAACTGTTCTAAAGCTGGGTACACACCTATCGATTTTTCCTCCTGACCGACCGGTCGGCCAGGAGGAAGGACTGTCGGTCGCGGCAAAAGCAGCCGCGTCCGATAGTCACCGCGACCGATCGTGCGGTCCATAGAGGACCGCATGATCGGATGAGGTTTTCCACCCTGTCCGATCGTCCTTTCGTCCGATTCGGACGAACGGTCGATCGGACATGGGCACTTTCGGATGCGATAATTTCGGTCCGATCGACCGATACACTGAACTATCGGTCGATCGGACCGAAATATCTCATCGTGTGTACCCAGCTTTAGAGACCCTTGACCATTGTTATGTCTATATCCAAACTGAAAACATAAAGGGGGGATTTTGCATCGCTCAGCCCCTTACTCTGTGAAATGTGGGAGTGAGAAATTACTCCTTGTTTTTAAGATTTTGTGGGTAATGCTACTCATAGCATAAGACTGCAAAATACCTTCTTTTTTAAGAAGTCCCTGTTTTCATTTTATGTTCTGTGAAGGGCTTTTTGCTCCTTTTGGCCCACCACACCTTAAGGCCTGGTACACACAGGGACTATTTGTCCGTCGGTCACGGCAAATTTGGTGGCGAACGAACGATCAAGGTTGGTTGCAGCCAGCTGCCCCACACCAGCCAATACCGAAAGTGCCATGAAATATCAGCTGGTGTGTACCCAGCCTAAACTATATAGCTGCCGGATATAAGGACAAAGCAACAAAGCATCTTAAAGCAGTGAAATCGGGATACTTTCCACTGTGTAAATTTTCATTGGTGCCTTTTAGTAGTGCAGAGCATGAGAATTCCGCATTAGATTAATATATGAAGTGTTTTACTCCTTCCTTTTTTTATACAGAAGTTACTGGCAGGAGTACTATATTGGAAAGTGCTACACAGTCCTGTAAGCAAATAACATGCCAAAAGAAAAAATGTATTAGTGCACTTGAATTGTTAAATCTGTGCCATTATTACATAATTTAAGTTTTAATGGGACTTAAGCTGTAAGATATTGATTTATAACTTAAAATCTGTTTTGATTGGCAATCGCATTTATAAAAAGTGATTCTTTAAAGTAAAATTCAAAAAGTCTAGTAGTAAATGATAATTTAGAATGTTATGTATATTTGGTATAATAGTTACATTTGGCTTTGATCGATTAAAGGTGTATTATTCACAGGGAGATGAGAACGCTTATTCTCACCTCCCTGTGAATAATATTTTGCTCAGGGACCGGGAACTTACCTTCGCTCCGCTCGCAGACGCTTCTGTACAGAACAGCTGTTCTGTCCCGATCGCGCGCCCTATCTCTTGCATTGGTGCGCATGCGCCTAAGAGAGCGCGCATGGTCGGGACAGTGCTTGTTAGAGCAGGAGCGGCTGCGAGCGGAGCGAAGGTAAGTTCCAGTGTCCCCTGAGCAAAATATTATTCACAGGGAGGTGAGAATAAGCGTTCTCACCTCCCTGTGAATAATACAAACGGAGGGCAAAGACTTAAAATCTTTTGTTATGTGGGTTTACAGTTCCTTTAAAGGTGGTTTACGGTCGGATGGGAAAGACGAAAAATTTCTGTTGTTCCGTATCAGCTTCCTTTAAAGGGAGCCGATGCTATCGATCATTGTATGGCTGCATGGCTGACCAGTCCCCATACCGTGTATGGGTGATCAGTCAGGTCTGTGTGTGCAGTCCTCACTGCATGTGTGCTGACAAATATCAATGTGATCTGTTGACACAATGCAATAGGGATTGCATGTGTATGGCCACCTTCCAGCAACCCAGTAGCTTAAAATAAATGCCCCCAGTCTAGTTGCTTTCTCATATATACATTTTTTCAGTTGGAGCAAGGTGGGTAGTAGGGTGAATGGTATAGTTATTGGGCCAAAGTAGAAACGGCTGTACTGTCTGCTTATTGTTTCTATCTTTCTACTGCTAAAACTCTCAAAGGCTGATAATACGGAGTTTTTGGATCATACGTCAGGAATTGAATTCTGTAAATCACCTTTAAAGCAGAGCTTAAGTTCAATGTTAGACCATGTAAGGGGATATTCTACCATATGTAGATATATGATCCTGTAGTTAAAGTGTAAACAAATTAAAGCGCAAGTTCACCCTCTCAACAAAAAAAGTATATAGAATAAGCATTCCCCAAACAAATATTTTGCTCTACTTACCTTTTCCAAAGTTGCTTCTAGAGTTACTTACAGACCCAATACCTCCTCTGCTGCTGTTGCGAGCTGGTTTCAAGCTTAGAATAGGCTGCTTTGGGACTGGTTGCCATCCATTGGCTGTGACATCAGTGCAGAGAAGAGGAGACACTAGGGATTGGGTTTTGTAAGTAAGCATATTTGGAAAAAGTAATTCTAACAAAAATATGTTTGGGGGATGATATTGTTAGGTAAGGCTGACATCTAAAGAAAGGTACGTTTCCAGGCATAGGTGATAAGCTAGGACACCATTTTCATTTGGAAAGGGTTATTCCAAGTTTTTTCTTTTAAAATACAGAGATCCTTATCAGGCACAGAGCTGTTACCAGTCTAATTTTCTGTAGCCTCAATTCTTTTCATACAATACAGATTTTGCAAACAATCTATGCAAAGAATAATCCAAGAGGTGGTTGGTGGGAAGTTTCCGTTGGAAAAGGGTATCAGGGCAGACTTGCTTAGGGCACCAAAATGGCCAGGCTTTATTACTCATATGGGGATGGTTTTTGGGTGAATATACATTACTGTAACCGCTATCTGCTCCATTTACTTAAAGCTGGAGCCCGATAGTGGCCAACGGTAATGACCGGCATTATCGTTCTTCTGACAGAAATATACTTATTCACAGTATACACATATAATAATAAAACCAATAATTGCCAAATACCATAAATCTTCTAGAAGTCCCAAAAATGCACAGAAGTAGGTGATCTTAGTAGGGATGGGGGTGAAGGGACTTGAAGGTCTGAAACCCCAAAGAGCAAACAATAACAATTAATTAAAGGACATGTTCACCCCTTAAAAAAACGGTTACACATAGAGTAATCACCCCACAAAACCAATTTCTCCCTGACACTCCTGAGTCAAAATATCTTAACTTGAAGTCTTCTAGTCCATTGCTGAAGGTCATGAAAGGGGTGAACATGCCTTTTAACAGTGTGTTTTATACATCATACCTAGACCTTATTCATTAGACTTGAAAATGCAACATCCTGACAGTGTTGTAGTGCAGTGTCCTGGGTACAAACTGTAGCTAATACATTGTAGACAAATTATTACAAAATATACAATTGCAGTAGAAGGATGTAACTTATTGCAATCAATAAATTAACATTTTATTACATTACACTATAACACTGTCAGACATCTTGCTTGGTCAGCAGGTATCTTTATAGAGGAAGGACCGTTTGGCTGCATAAACATGGAATTTTAGGGACTTGCCTGTCGGAAAGAATTTTGGTGCTGTCATCTGACATTTATTTGACCTGTTGCAACTCAGAAATAAGAGGTGCATATTTTTATTCATAAATTCAATGTGTCACACTTGGAACAGTTTAGTTGTATTATGCTCCTAATGAGGGAATCAATTGCTCCTTCAATATAATTGAAAGGGATCCCTTGGGGAGAACTAATGCTAAAAATGACATAACACGGCAGTTTATTGCCTACAGAATTTCAAGTGAGTTGGAGAGAAGAGCTTCAATTATATTATTTCTTTCCCCCAGTCGTCAAACAACTGTTGGGCCTACAGTATGTATAGGTTATTACCCCAACAAAAAAATGGATCAGATGCAGCAGAATTTTCACCAGTTCACATTGAGTGAAATGTGCCTTTTGCTGCAATCCAGGATTCTAGATTTTTTTCCTTATCTTCCTATATATTTTTATCTTAAGTTGAATTAAATCTTAGAAAACTGGTCTCTAGAATGTGTAGTAGACATATAAAATCCATTTTTTATAGATTGTAAAAAAATGTGTTTGGGGCCAAGACTCCAGAGAATTAAGAAACGTCAGAAGGTGAGTTGATAATATAGGAGAACCTTAACAAATCTGTAAATAATTTGCAATGGAGCACCAGTGGTAATTTAGGGTTTGGTACATTTGGTTCAATATTTATTTCTGACCAATTACCAAATCTGATGTTCTGTTTGATGAGGCTGAAACTTATCAGTTGTACTATCTGACCAATTGCTCCCAGTTGATTTTTAAGGATTGTTTGTTGGTCAAAGCTATCAGAAAAAATATCAGTAAATCACTAGGTATTCATCCAACTGCAAGATGGTTTGGGGCAAAATATTAGAATTTCTGGACTTAGTTGACTCTTGTATTCCATCCCTAAGACCACCCCTTCCACATATATATGCTAACATTGCTTACATTCCTAACCCCCCAAAACCCCAACCAAACAAATTTGTACTTATTTCCGTTGCATTCCTGTTCTGAGATACTCACCCTGCTTACCACTATCCACTTTGCTGGCTTTCTTCTTCTCCCCAGCACAGCAGTCAGTTAAGGCCATGACATATGAAGTCTTGTTCAGGGAATGACTGCTGCTGACTGGACTGCCACTTCTCTGCGAGGGCAAGCTTAAAGCTTACAAAACTTTAAGAGGAGGTGGAAAAAACCCTCGAAGAATAAGTCATATTGCAGGGTAAGTAACTCAGGGTAGGAATGCTGGGGAGGTAAGCAAGGTTTTTGCAAGGTCGGGGTATTTGGGGGTGGAGGTAAGTATAAAATGTTGAAGTTGAGTTTGCCCTTTAAAACGGTTATTTCTAGATATTCAACAGCTTTTGTCTGTATTGCCACTGTGTGTTGCAGAGTGTTAGTTGTTATATTATACAGTCTGGGCTCTTATATAATTCAAATATAGGTACAAAGTTACATAGTATTGAAGGTTGAAAAAAGACTTATGTCCATCTAGTCCAACCTTTTTAGCCTACCCTTGAACCCAACCTAACAGTTGATCCCGAGGAAGGCAAATAAAAAAACAGAGGGGAAGGGGGGGAAAATTCCGTTCTGGCTCCAAATAGCAATTGGAAAGGATCCCTGGATTAACTGTGGGCCGTATTTATAAAAGTGTGGTACGGAATAAAAAGCATGTTATGTTTTACCCACATCAGCAATTGATAGTACCATGAGTTATTTTACACTACTAGGTTCATGTGGAAGTGTCTTTTTGGCCCTTGAGGGACCATGTGCATCTTCTCCTTTCTCTGCTGCTTCTGCTTCTATTGCCACCATCTTCTGTCATGATCCCAATGACTTTTTTCTCTTCTTTCTTTTTCTTCCTTTTTCTTAGACATAAATGGTGCCCCCAATTAGTTAAAGTTGCAAAAGGAGTGTGTGGTTTCCTGTGGTGGGCGTGGTTAAACATTTAGTAATTTTAAACTTGGGATGGGGAAAGGCACTGGGCCATCAATTAAATTTCACAGGGGCCCGCGTGAGAAACTTGGATAGTTGTGAAGGGCCGTACCAATAGGTTCAACTCAATTCTCATTATAGAGATTACAAAACTAGATTTTATAAAAAGATTTAAAAATTTAATATCCCTGGTTCATTGGATGTTTTTTATTATTAGTTTCCAGCCTGAGACAATGTATTAATATTAAGAGTTTTTTGGGTAGCCAAAAGGCAACATGTGACCCCTGGGCCTTACTTTGTCCAGGTCTGCCCTTGAGGGACCGTGTGTATTCAATTCTTTTTCTGCTTCCATCGCCTCTGTCTTGACACCACAGGCTTATTCTCTTCTTCTTTCTTCTTAGTTTTCTTATATTTCCATTAACCCTTTCTTCCAAATTATTTTTTTCCTGGTTTATAATAGTTTCTGAGGCATTTCTTCTTAACTTTTCTTCCTATTCCAGTCCTTGGTACAGAAGTAAATGTAATAACTAGATGTGTTGTTACCTTTTGGCTTTGCTTCTATGTCTGACTTTTCTTCTGAGTCCCTTTTGATTTTGTTTTCTAGCATTTTGCTTTTCTGCTTTTTCTTTATCCTTTTTTCATTAAAGGGCATGTCCATCCCCCAAACTAAAAAGGTAACCAACTACTGGCCCCAATGTGTCGTTTAAAAAAATCCTTACCATACATCCCTGTGTGAAGAGTAGGTGTTGTCTTCCTGTGTGATAGGCTTCCGCCTCCTCCTTGTCCTCTGAGAAGACCGTGGCATGTGCAGGGGAGCCCTTTTCCTCCCATCCTCCAGATCTCTCTATGGCTGCTCTTCCACCTTCCTTAAAAAACTTTTAATACCTTGTAAACCACCCCAACCGCTGAGTTGCATTTCTAAAAAAAAAATCAGAGACATACTTACAGCCCTTCGCTCCCACGGCTGTCTTAAAAGCGGGCAGCCACGTCTGTGATTGTCTGCCTCTCAGCCAATCACAGATGCGCAGCTGGTCCGGCCTATGTTTGCAAGTACCAGCAAACAGGGAGCAAAGGGCTGTAAGTATGTCTCTGATTCTTTTATTTAGAAATGTATTCTGGTGGTTGGGGGGGGGCAGGGGTGACCTACAATTATTAAAAGTTTTTATTTAAGGTGGACATACCCTTTAAGACTTTTACAAATTCTTCCATTGTTTTGTCTTTTGGTTTATGGCTCAACTTTTTTGCCTTTTCCAGTCTTTGGTATACAATAAATCCAAACCTTCTTGTTGAATTTAACTTTTTTCCTGCTGGCTAATTTTTTTAGTTTCTTTCTTTAGATCCTTTCATTAAACCTTTTTACAAATTGCTCCACCATTTCATCTTCTGGTTTATGAGAACTTGTTTGGCTTTTTCTTTTCACTCTTCCTTTTATAGTCTTTGATATAGGATCCACAACTGGACTGAATGTCACATTTCGCTTTTCTTTATCTTCTGTTTCTGGTTCTTTTTCCTTTCTTACGCCTTCTACCTGTCCTTCCTTTATTATCTTTATTGAAAGGTTCGGTTCAGATTTCTGTGTTTGTATCTGCACTTGTGTTTGAACAGAAACATCAAACAACAATATAACCGCTCAGATGCAGTCTACTGGTAAAAAAAAAACATTTTCCACTATTCCAGACAGACAGTGTTCTGTCCCATGGATTCTGTCTGGATTTATTTTCCTTTTAGTGTATTGGATTTGGGTTCTTCGACTAATTAAACAATGTTAATTAGGATTTTTTTTGCTGTGCTATTCAAACCTGACAATCTCTCGCTCTTCCTAAAATGAAGTGAAGCAGGAGTTTGTCTGTTATGTGATACTCTGTGACATCACCTTGATGACATCACAGTTCACTATGGTTACTCTGTTTTGATGATTGGTTGCTATGGTTACTAAAGCTAAGATTTAAACCCACAAAACTAAAATTTGCCCCAGTGCTGGCCCCACTATGTAGTTTAAAAAAATCCTTAGATTACATCCCTGCTCTTTATGGTTCTCCTGCAGTGCTTGTCCAAAATCTAGGAAACTGAAAAATATGAGCTATCTTCCAATTCAAAAGGCCTCTTCCTTGTTCTCTGAGAGGGCCGTGGCATGTGCAGCCCCCCCCCCCTCTGAATCCCTCTATTGCTGCCCTTCACCTGGCATAAAATAATTTGATATATTGTTCCTCTCCCTTCCCACCCCAACCACTGAGTAAGATCTCTAATAAAAGCTTCAGAATCATACTTACAGCTCTAGATTGGCTGGCCATTCCGGGCCCTCTCTGCTGCTTCTTTACCAGAGAGCCAGGGGAAGACAGCCGCGGGAGCGAAGGGCTGTAAGTATGAATTGGAAACTTTTATTAGAGATCCAACTCGACAGATGGGGGTGAGCAAGAGGGAGGTACAATATATCAATAGTTTTCATTTAGGGTGGAGGTGCCCTTTAATATTTGCATTCAATTGGCATGGTTAGGTATAGTGTTTTTATTTTAATTACTTTTAAAAATTAAAAATACAGAAGTCCATTTGCTAAACTTGTGGCATACACTGAGTTACCAAATGAGTTGATAAATGGTGGGCCATGAAATCTTACGAAATGGACGTCACTGGCTTTAAAATGGTTGCTTTTAAAGGATAACTATGATCCAAAAATGACTATAGGTAAATTGACAGGAATTGCTTTCCTCGGTAGTTTTGCAATGTACTTTCATTATTATTTTTTTGCATAGCTTTAAAGATATTTACATTTTTATGTGTGATATGGTAGCTGAATCACCAGATCCCCTGCACTTAAACCATGCGACAGTCCCTCTTCCTTGTGTCTCCTTCTCTTCGTTGGCCCCTTCCCTTGCAGTCCCCATTAAAAAAAACCTGTGGCCCCTCCCACTCCTCCTTCAGTCACTGTAACTTGATCTCTTCCTAGTTACTTCTGCTTTCTCCTGCACTGAGCATGTGCCAACCGCAGAATAGCTGGAGGATCTGCCATCCCTACTAAGTTATAATCAATGGTCTTTTCAGATTACTGTTATTTAAAGGCACAGTCCACATTTTAACACTTTCCTGAACACATATATACAGACTCCTTGTCAAAGGCTCTTAATGCTCCCGTAGGGAATGGCCTGCGTGCCTGCATTAAAGTATGTATTTGGAGTAAAACAAAATGCATATAGAAACACTGGTCAGGTTTACAACTGGAATGTACCTTCCAATCAACTGTCTGCTGTCCACAGCTATTTTCACATTTAATTTTAATAAACAAATTTTTGTTGTTGTAAACAATACAAATTGTTTTCAGATATACAAAACATTTGGTGGTGACTACGCCTTTATAAACAAACTGTCAACTCAGCTCACCACTCTACATAGATATCCAATCTAAAGCATCTCACATTTCGGCTGTCAATCAAGTAACCATAAACTTTTCTGCTGTAAACTGTTTTGCTGTAGCTAGCTAGGTGAAAATAGTTTTGACAGTTGGTATGCTGTGTGCAGTTTTGACAGTTGGTATGCTTAATTTAACGAAAAGTCAGATCAGATGGAAGGGGGAATAGTTAAAAGTAGGAGGGGGATACTTACTCTGAGGAAAACAAATACTGGATTGAAGGCATGCAGCAACACACACACCTTAGAGTAAGTGCTACTTACATGTATTCAGTTATAGATTAAGATGAGGCAAAGTCATTTTTTTTTAGTTTAGTTGCCCTTTAGAGGGCTGAAGCACCAAAAACATACACCATACAATGTGAAGCACTCATAGGAGGATATTTACCGGTAAAGGCATTTTCCTGAATTGTAAAGTGCCAAATGGTATCTCTATTTTACAATGTCATCTTAATTTTGCATCATGATTGTAAAATGCCATGAATACTTTTTGCAAAATACGTATACCTTACTGGTGGCCTATTTGTTTTTTTCTGTCTACGCATACTTTACAAATCCCCCAAAAATAACCTTCAGTACTTTAAAGTGTAGTATAGTATTTGAGATCGAATTAAAATATACATCCATCCAGTCCATACCCACATTTCCTGCCTAACTGTTGATCTAGAGGAAGGCAAAAAAACCCACCCAGAATTATAAAGGAGAAAAAAAATGTTTTAATATATATCGGAATTATCCAAGTGGTAAACGGAAATATCCCTGGATCAACTCTTCTTTATGTATCATACCAGTAACCTGCAACATTTCTTGTTTTTAGAAACTCATTCAGTCTTTTTTTTTTTTAACTATCGTTTGAACCTGCCATGACCACGGCCAATGGAAGACAGTTCGATAGTTTTAACGTTCTTACAGTGAAAAACCCTTTCCAAACTTGAAGACTAAACTTTTTTTCTTCAAGCCATAAAGGATGTCCATGTGTCCTCTGACATGTTCTATTGGTGAACATGCCAGATAGTATATTGTATGGCCCATTAAAGGGTATCTCCACTGAGGAAAAGCTTTTTTTTTTTGGGGGGGGGGTTATTTTAAAGTACACCATCCACCAACCCTCCCCCTTTCCCCAGAATTCTCCTTGTTTTGATTGCAGCAGCATGGTAAAGTTGTGCAGGTTCCTGGGGGTGTCTTCCCTGCTGTCACCAATGTGCTCATCATGGTAGCAGACACACCCACTGGCTGCAGTAAGAAATCCTTTCCTCCCTTAAGCTAGGGTACACACCTAGCGATTTTTCCTCCTGACCGGCCGTTCGATACTTTCGAACGGTCGGCCAGGAGAAGGACTGTTGGTCGTGGCAAAGCAGCCGCGTCCGATAGTCACCGCGACCGATCGGCGGTCCATAGAGGACTGCACGATCGGACGTGGTTTCCACCCGTCCGATCGTCCTTTCGTTGATAAAACCCGGATCGTTACTTAGTTACCAAAGCTCTTCCTAGACTGTGAAAAGTGGCTTACTTGATCCCATGACCCAGCACCAGGGGGCACAGCTATTTCCTGGTAATGTCCGTCAGTCACGCGCTGTGACAGTGACCCCAGGCCAATGGCTGACGGCCATTACGAAAGTGCCTCTTCTACTGCGCTCGTGCACGTAAAGGGTATGTGCAGCAGCAGGAGAGGCGTGGACCTACCTTAAAGGCTTGGCATGCCCTTTAAGCTAGGTACACCCAACCGATATTTTGGGCAGACCATCCGATATTTATTTTGCCCAAACCACACAATATGGTCACGCAGTCTTTATAGAATGATTTATAGAAGCGTAAGTGCTTAAAGGGTATGCGCCTTAGCCCAAACACCTGAGCGGATGGCCCTCCTGCTTGACTTCCGTGCTCGGAAAATGCATGGAAGTTAAGCAGAAGGCAGCGGAGGAACAAAAGCTCGTAAGTACATATTGAGACATCTTTGGCAGCTGGAAACCTTTCGAGGTCGAGGTTTACAGCCTTTCCTACCACATGCTAAAATTTTGTTTGGGGGTGGGACATAATGTTTAAAGGCTTGCATTTTCAATAATTTAGTTAGCCAATAAAAGCTATTACTTATATTCAATATGTCATTGCCTATAACGAATGGTGTAAACCATTGATTTATATTCCCAAATCATTCTTTTCAAACTTCTAATATTTTAGGTCTCTTGTTTCCTTTAATATATTTAGCTACATAATCTAATGTTGCTTATTGTTTTTTTTAGTGATTAGTTCTGCATGTTTTGTTAATTGAAGATCAATAAATATCATTCTCTTCAAGTCCCTCTCTTTAAGCTACTGCGCTACCTCCTCATACAGTATGGCAGACAATCAGCCAAGCTTGTCATTGCAATGTTGTATTTCTGCAAGACTTTCCATTTTGTTAGGTCTTAGGTTCCTGGTACATAAGTACAAATATTTTTTGTATAAAATAAAAGAGAGCGCTTTGCTGAAGCACCAAAAACATACACCATACAATGTGAAGCACTCATAGGAGGATATTTACCGGTAAAGGCATTTTCCTGAATTGTAAAGTGCCAAATGGTATCTCTATTTTACAATGTCATCTTAATTTTGCATCATGATTGTAAAATGCCATGAATACTTTTTGCAAAATACGTATACCTTACTGGTGGCCTATTTGTTTTTTTCTGTCTACGCATACTTTACAAATCCCCCAAAAATAACCTTCAGTACTTTAAAGTGTAGTATAGTATTTGAGATCGAATTAAAATATACATCCATCCAGTCCATACCCACATTTCCTGCCTAACTGTTGATCTAGAGGAAGGCAAAAAAACCCACCCAGAATTATAAAGGAGAAAAAAAATGTTTTATATATATATCGGAATTATCCAAGTGGTAAACGGAAATATCCCTGGATCAACTCTTCTTTATGTATCAATACCAGTAACCTGCAACATTTCTTGTTTTTAGAAACTCATTCAGCTTTTTTTTTTTTTAACTATCCGTTGAACCTGCCATGACCACGGCCAATGGAAGACAGTTCGATAGTTTTACCGTTCTTACAGTGAAAAACCCTTTCCAAACTTGAAGACTAAACTTTTTTTCTTCAAGCCATAAAGGATGTCCATGTGTCCTCTGACATGTTCTATTGGTGAACAATGCCAGATAGTATATTGTATGGCCCATTAAAGGGTATCTCCACTGAGGAAAAAGCATTTTTTTTTTGGGGGGGGGGGTTATTTTAAAGTACACCATCCACCAACCCTCCCCCTTTCCCCAGAATTCTCCTTTGTTTGATTGCAGCAGCATGGTAAAGTTGTGCAGGTTCCTGGGGGTGTGTCTTCCCCTGTGCTGTCACTCAATGTGCATCATCATGGTAGCAGACACACCCACTTGGCTGCAGTAAGAAATCCTTTCCTCCCTTAAGCTAGGTACACACCTAGCGATTTTTCCTCCTGACCGGCCGTTCGATACTTTCGAACGGTCGGCCAGGAGGAAGGACTGTTGGTCGTGGCAAAAGCAGCCGCGTCCGATAGTCACCGCGACCGATCGCGCGGTCCATAGAGGACTGCACGATCGGACGTG
The DNA here is from genome assembly GCA_019447015.1 of Hymenochirus boettgeri. Classification (NCBI taxonomy): domain Eukaryota; kingdom Metazoa; phylum Chordata; class Amphibia; order Anura; family Pipidae; genus Hymenochirus; species Hymenochirus boettgeri. Next base: position 266,137,079 of record CM033476.1, read on the forward strand.
GTTTTCCACCCTGTCCGATCGTCCTTTCGTCCGATTTGGACGAACGGTCAATCGGACATGGGCACCTTCGAATGCGATAATTTCGGTCCGATCGACCGATACACTGAACTATCGGTCGATCGGACCGAAATATCTAATCGTGTGCACCCAGCTTTAGGGTGAGGCCACACTGCAACGCACAGGAATCGCGCACACAATCGTGAGCGTTATCGCACGCGATTGTGTGCGCGATTCTTGCGCGTTTCGCGCTCGCGTTTTGCGCATGCGTTTTCGCGTTACGGACACGCATGCGTTAACGCAACAAAAATGGTGAACGCATGCGTTACCAAAACGCGAACGGACGCGCAATCGCATGCACATCGGAAATCGCGGGAATTTTTGCGTTCCCGCAATTTCCATTTTAGCGAAAATCGCGGGCGTGAAACGCGTGTGAAAACGCGCTAGTGTGGCCTAGCCCTTACTCTCTAAGTTCATTTTTAAAGCTGATCAGGCAGAGAGAGACAGGGGAGGAAAAGTTAAAACCCTCTTCCCACAATACTGTAACAAAGGCATGGGGAACTTGTGTTGTATTTAATAAAGATTTTTTTGTGTCTAATTCTGAGAGGGGTGGTTGAAAAAGTGATCTAAAATTGATTTCATAGGGGATGCTGGGAATATGAGGCAATCTGGTATGGGAGGGGGTGGGAAAGAGAAAAAGGTAGTACCTGATTACTCCTCCATTAATTAGTGAAGTTAGCAAGCTGCTGTGATGGTCATGTGATTATTCCTCCATTAATCAGTAAACTCAGTAGCTTGAAGAGTGTGTGTGTCCCGTCGGATCCTCACACATTCTGCGCATGCACTAAAGGAACACACGCGTCAGACATTTTCCAAGCAGGCAGTCACTGAAAGTAGGCGGACCTGCACCATCCACAGCGTTCAGGGAGAAACTCATTGGGTTTCTTCTAAACTACTCCTCAAAGACACAGGATACTGCAGGTACATTTCCACCTTACACATATCTATCCTCACAACTCAGGTGACTTTTATCAGTGGAGATACCCTTTAATGTATTTATGTAATCATATCCCCACGCAAGCGCATTTTCTGTAGTGTACTTAATTGTAACTTATCCAATCTATCTTCATATTCAAGCTCCCCCATTCCCTTTTTATTTTAGTTGCCCTTCTCTGAACTCTTTCCATGTTCTTTTTCTACACAGGATTCCATACTTTTCCATATAAGAGTAGTGGTATTTGGTATAATACTATCCAGGTTATACATACTTACTCACTGTGTTTTTATCTATGTTCATATGTTTTGGTTTTTATGGTATATATATATATACACACTGTGGAGCACACTTGCACTCTAATTAGAGTGCATGTGTATTCCTTTTTCTTCTTCTCTTCTTTTCTTGAATCATACAAGTATGTTACATTTCTATTTCTATGCATTCTATTAGATTGTATCTGTGTGTAGTTAATTATCTATTTGCTATTTTGTATCCTTCCAGCTGGATTGTTACAGAGTTGGGTAAGAGGATTGGTTACTCACCTGTATATAGTTCAGTGATCATCTCCCCTTGTGGTCTCTGAGGAAGCGGAAGTTCCGCGAAACGCGTCAGGCCACGCCCCCCCTTTCCCACGGCGTTCCTCTCCGTGTGACACTGTTTGTGTTTTAACATTTTTAAATATGTTTCAATAAACTTGGAAGTTTTATAGAAGATACGGTCTACAGGAGTTTCTGTCCCGGAGGTATCCGCATACTCTATATATACAGTTCCATAATTTTACTGCATATTCCAAATGAGACCTTACCAATGCTTTGTAAAGAGGGAGAATAACATTTTTCTCCGATCTTAACTCTCTTTATACAAGACAATACCATGCTGGCTCTGGCTGTTGCTGCCTGGCACTGCTTGCTACCTTTAAGTTTGTCATCCACCATAAATCCAAGATCCTTTTCCACTTAGCCATTTATAGTAGAAGCAGCACCAGGGTTTTTAAGTCTAAAATGCATCACCTTACATTTATCAACATTGAATATCATATGCCACTTAGCATCCCAACGTGACACTCTATCTAGATCCACCTGCCACATTTGCACATCCTCTGAAGCGTTTAATGGACAAAGTTTTGTGTCGTCAGCAAACACAGAACCTTGCTGACAATATCCACTTCTAAATAATTAATAAACAAAATGAATTAGAAGTGGCCCTAACACAGAAACCTTTAGTCCATATTGATGAAGCCCCATCAACAAATATTTTCTGCTTCCTATCCATCAACCAATTTTCTATCCATGTATAAATGTTTGTGTGGGACTGGATCAAAAGCCTTAGCAAAATCCAAGTATTCTACATCTACTGCTATGCCAGAGTCTAAATTCCTACTCACTATCCATAGAAGCCAAGCATGTTAATTTCACAATATCTATTTTTCCTATATCCTTGTTGATTACTACTTATAAGGTCAGTCCTTAAAACTCTAGAATATACAAACAGAAACACTATAGTAAAAATATGTGACGCTTTTAGAGAACTTTTCAAAGATACATGTCTTGTTGATTCTGTTTATTTACTTTTCCAAAATGTAAGTTTTGTTTATTTATAACATCATTAGAATGACCGCATACTGGCGGAAATAGTATAAATAAACAGAACATGCGAATATTTGAAAAGTCCTATAAGTGTCTCCTGTAGAGGCCTTTACATATTTTACATATGTACATATGTAAATGTACTTTACATATAACTCCAGGCACATAATATTAAATACAACAACCAATAAACTGCAGCATTCTTTAAATAAAAAGTTTTTATTTAGTTAGTGACAGAAATGTTAACGAACAGCTTGCATACCCTTGCATTCAGTATGTAACTCCAAAGCATTGTGTTCTCCAGATGCTAATAAGGCACTTTACAGGCTGGCAATGGTGGCATGGGTAAACACAATGACCTCAATGAGTTTCATGTTTCAAATACTCTCATGTGGCTGTGGCCTTAAAGGGCATGTCCACCCCTCTTACAATAATTTAGTATATGAGAGAACACGCCCCAAAACCCAGGATCCGTTTTACTTAGTTACCAAAGCTCTTCCTAGACTGTGAAAAGTGGCTTACTTGATCCCATGACCCAGCACCAGGGGGCACAGCTATTTCCTGGTAATGTCCGTCAGTCACGGCTGTGACAGTGACCTCAGGGCCAATGGCTGACGGCCATTACCGAAAGTGCCTCTTCTACTGCTGCTCGTGCACGTAAAGGGTATGTGCAGCAGCAGGAGAGGCGTGGACCTACCTTAAAGGCTTGGCATGCCCTTTAAGCTAGGTACACCCAAACCGATATTTTGGGCAGACCATCCGATATTTATTTTGCCCAAACCACACAATATGGTCACGCAGTCTTCTATAGAATGATTTATAGAAGCGTAAGTGCTTAAAGGGTATGCGCCTTAGCCAATCACCTGAGCGGATGGCCCTCCTGCTTGACTTCCGTGCTCGGAAAATGCATGGAAGTTAAGCAGAAGGCAGCGGAGGAACAAAAGCTCGTAAGTACATATTGAGACATCTTTGGCAGCTGTAAACCTTTCGAGGTCGAGGTTTACAGCCTTTTCCTACCACATGCTAAAATTTTGTTTGGGGGTGGACATAATGTTTAAAGGCTTGCATTTTCAATAATTTTAGTTAGCCAATAAAAGCTATTACTTTATATTCAATATGTCATTGCTATAACGAATGGTGTAAACCATTGATTTATATTTTCCCAAATCATTCTTTTCAAACTTCTAATATTTTAGGTCTCTTGTTTTCCTTTAATATATTTAGCTACATAATCTAATGTTGCTTATTTGTTTTTTTTAGTGATTAGTTCTGCATGTTTTGTTAATTGAAAGATCAATAAATATCATTCTCTTCAAGTCCCTCTTCTTTAAGCTACTGCGCTACCTCCTCATACAGTATGGCAGACAATCAGCCAAGCTTGTCATTGCAATGTTGTATTTCTGCAAGACTTTCCATTTTGTTAGGTCTTAGGTTCCTGGTACATAAGTACAAATATTTTTTGTATAAAATAAAATAGAGGGCTGAAGCACCAAAAACATACACCATACAATGTGAAGCACTTTTGAAGCTTTAGCTGCCCTGTAAATGGACAGCAGAATTCACACACAGTAGTCCCACACCGTAATAGCCAAATCCAGTATAGCTATTACTTTATGGAACTACTGTATGGGAATTCTGCTGTCCATTTAAAGGGAAACTAAAGCCTCAAAACAATACAGAATCAGGAAGGCAATCTTTTCAACAATAGATTGGGTCTTTCTATGGGGCTGTGTGTGGGTCTTTCTATGGGGCTGTGTGTGGGTCTTTCTATGGGGCTGTGGTGGGTCTTTCTATGGGGCTGTGAGTGGGTCTTTCTATGGGGCTGTGTGTTGGACTTTCTATGGGACTGTGTGTTGGACTTTCTATGGGACTGTGTATGGTACTTTCTATGGGGCTGTGTATGAGGCTTTCTATGGGACTGTGTATGGGACTTTCTATGGGGTTGTGTATGGGACTTTCTATGGGGTTGTGTATGAGGGTTTTTTTGGGGCTGTGTATGGGACTTTCTATGGGGCTGTGTATGGGACTTTCTATGGGGCTGTGTATGGGACTTTCTATGGGGTATGGGGCTGTGTATGGGACTTTCTATGGGGCTGTGACTTTCTATGGGGCTGTGTATAGGACTTTCTATGGGGCTGTGTATGGGACTTTCTATGGGGCTGAGTTTGGGACTTTCTATGGGGCTGTCTATGGGAGAAAGTCATCCCTCGCTTATACTTGAGTCAATCAGTTTTACTTGTTGTTCAGGTAAAAATAAGTACTCTCTTATATATGGTAAACATATTTCAGTCTGATAATGCCACATGCTTGCTTGTATAATGACAGGGAAGGCTTAGACTGATATTCATCTTTTTATGGTAAGGGCTAATGGTGAAAACGGGGATTCTACTTTTGCAGCTAGCATAACAACCATTCCAGTACATGAATAAAACTGGTTCCAAAAACAAAGAGAATACATTAAGTAGAATTTACAGTAGTCCAAAATTATTTGGAATCCAGAAAGACCAAATAGTGTAAATGTTGCTGTTTATATAAGAGTCTGCATGGTGCATGTGCAGTTTGCATGCTTTGGTGACGACATCATGGAGGTTAAGTTAAGGCTAGAATGTACGCAACCTCCACTTTTATTATTGATGATAATTTGCGGTATATTGATAAACAATTGATAAGAAGGCTACTAAGTCTTAATTGTGCAAGGACTACAAAATCTCCCAAAACCATTCAGACACTAACATTTAATTATTAATTTGGGTTACGGTAGTCAGATTATAGCACATGGAAATGTACCGAGAGCCGCAAACACACTTAATAGTGGGATTTGCTGTGCAGAATGAAAAATATACTGTGGCACTGCAGTGCAACTAATGTCATTATAAAGATAGGAACAAAAAGAAAAATCTAGATTAGTATGTAATATGAGGCACGATTATGAAGTGGGGAAGGTTTGTAGTGGAATAATGTTTTTGTAGTTTTGTACACATTTTACGGTAATACGGTATAGGAAGAGCACATTGCTGCCCTATGTATATCACATGTTAACTAGTCATCACATTTATTTGTCAGTCACTTTAAGTTAACATCATAATGTTGTGTACAAAGAAGTACCTTTCTGAATGTTGTATTCCCTGAACATCCCTATGCAACCCAAGGAACAATTAACTTGCTACTCAACTCCAGTGTTATTACCAAAGAAAAGTGAACTGCAGATGGCATGGTTACTGAATGATTTACTTGCTATTACTGCGATTCATTTTACTACTTATCAAACCCCTCTTTCTGTCTAAAACAAATGCTAACATGCTAGTGAAGTTTAAATAAAGACAAATGTCCTTTTAGTTTAGGATTTTCACCTGCTTATGGTGCCTACCTACTGTAATAGTTAATCCAGAGGAAGGCAGGAAAAATAACTGTCTGAGGGCTAGGCCATATTAACACATTTTGGTTAACATGGAAATTGCAGGAACGCACTAATTTCCGTGATTTCTGATGAGCATGCGTTAGCGTGCACCATTTTTTAATGCAAACGCGTGAATTTTTAGAATATTAAATTACAGAAACGCACGCGCAAACGCAGTGCAACGCACAGAAAAGATTTAGTGCGTTGTAGTGGGGCCTCAGCCTGAGTGTGAAAAAAATGGTATTCGAGAAAAAACCTTGTATCAACAAGAACTTTACACATTAATACCAGGGAAATGGACATAATTGTTTTTGCCCATGTTTGCCACATGTGTTTTATACGTTAAAGGCAAAAATAAATTACATTCAGATTGCTCAACTTTCCCCCCAAACCCCAAGACCACTATTTCGGCAAGATATTGCTGAAGATAGTACTATAAAAGGATTGTATGCATTTCTGTACCCGAATACACACAACCTGTGTTTGCTAAATGGTATGTATTTGTAAACAAACCTTAAAGGGTATGTCCACCCAAACAATAAACTTTCTATATGTTCTTTATATAATAGCACCAACCTCAAACACCATGTTCATTTTTCTCAAAATCATTTGCTTTGCCCGATATTTAATGAGATATATATCGGGCTGCACTTCCGCTCCACTTCCTCTTTAGGTGACCCCGCGCTGCAGCTTAGAGAAAAAAAAGAAAGATTCTTCCTTGCCGGACGCGGAAGCCAATCAGAACCCAGCATTCACGGAGAGAGGTGTGTGTGTCTCTCTCTCTCGAAGCCGGCTGGCTGCAACATGTTAATCCTGCATAACGTTACAGCTGCGATTGGTTGCTTGGGAAAAGAGGGCGGGATCCAGGGGTCAGATCATTACTGATGCAACTTCTTCTGTGCTCACTGCTGGATGTTAACAGACATGCGCAAGAACATGAAAAGAACAGAGGCAAGGTAATGTAACCTGTCTCTGTTCATCTCTGTATTGGTCCATGCTGCAGGATTAAGCCAGCTACAAAGGTCTGTAACTTTTGAACCACTGAAATGATTTACATGCTGTAAGGTTTGTTTTGGAAAACTTATTTGGGCCAAATAAATATAGAAAGTTAGTTTTGGGGGTGGACATGCCCTTTAAACATAAAGGTCAAGGTGTATTATGCAGCCTGTGTGCAAATGAGCTGGCAGAACTAATTCTAAATATAAATCACTCCCTATGGGATGCAATCACATTGCTGGGCCCTTAAACTACAATGGTATTTGACAAATATGGTGCTTGTTAATTTTTTTTTATTTTTATCAACATTCTCTTACTTTTTATCTGTGGCTTCTTATTCTGGGAAATTACAAAATGCTTATTGTTAGCAGATAGACATCCATAATAACGTTTTAGACTCTGTTTTTCTCCTTGTTTTCCCACTGAACAAAAATATCAGCTCTGTGAACTACAATTCCCAGAATCCAGTCGTAACTTGTAGCTGTTAAAGTAGTTAATTAATTGACAGTTCAAATCCCAAAGGAAAACACTTTTTAATGGAATTATGAGAAAAGCAAAACTAACCGAAAGCCACAGTTCAGTTTTAAAACTTATAAAGCAATGTGGAGGATAGTAAACAGGTTTGACTTTTGTGAAGGACAACTAAAGCTATAATGTATTATATTATTACTTATTAACAGATTGCTGTATCTCTCGCCTCTGAAATCAGCAGCATTTTGAAGCCATCTATTTAGTTCTACAATTTTCTGGCTTAAACATTGCTTGTAACTTAATTAAAAACATAGATGCACATGCTCATTTCTTTAACTGCTAATTAAGTACTGATTAACCTCCTTGTGACATATTTGACAGCACAATCAAAAATGATTAAAATGAAAATTAGACTAAGATCCCAAATAACTGCGTGTTATTGGGATCTTAGTTTGTTTTTAAGCTATTTTTGCGTATTTTTGTTTTTCATCCCCATCATGTTTATTAAAATAAAAATTCACAACAAACAAACATGCTAACTGCATATATTCAAATATTAACTAATAAATGCAGTATTAATTAACAGTTCTTAGTGAATTGCAGTCTGCAAAACGCAATCCAAATTGTGGCAGTAGGGCCTGGCCCTTAAAAATGATTCTGCTGATTTCAGCTTGTAGAGTTACAGCTATGAGCTAGAATCCATTCAGACCTGTTTACTTTTTCCTTTAAGGTTTGTTTCACATGCAAATGTTTCCTTTTGATGTAAAATCTGCATGCAGCTCCATGAACAAACTGGGTTTTATTTTTTTTTCTGTTGTGACAAATACAGACTTAATCAGTGAAAACCACTGCATTTTATATGCATAAGTAATATGACACTTGGGGTAGCTATTAGAGAGAGCTTTGTATTAAATTTGCCTTGTTTTTTTATCCTCTGCCGCATTCCCAACGGAGTTCTTCACTTGGAAGAGTTCTGCACCAGTTTCATGGCTTTTCAGTAAGAAGGCTTTTAAACGAAACCCAACACTCCCACTATAACAAAGCTCTGTGCTGAAATAACCTTTCAGATTGCATTGCAGCTTAACTCTAGCACTGCAAAACGTGTTTTTATTATTTACAATTATGATAAATGATATTTGAATTACCAATTATTAATAATGTGATTCTGCTGCTGGTTTGTTTACTAGCCAAAACTAAAATTTGCTGTCCCCACTGTGTAGTGTTCAGAAATTCTTACTTTACTCCCCAGCTCCTTATGGCTCTCCTGCAGTGCCTGTTCAAAGTCCCAAAAACTGAAGAGTAGGAGCCTGTCTGTGTTTCATCCGGTGCCTGCTATGTCCTTGTCCTCACTAAGGATTCTGGCATGTGCAGGGGAACTCTTTCCCCTCCCCCCCCTTTTTTTTAATAGCCAGCGTGTATTAAAGGGCATGTCCACCCTAAAAGCATAAAGCTGTTTACGTGTCTGTTACCTGCCCCCAACCCCAACTAATATATTTAGCACATTATTAGTATTTTTTACCAGATATTTAAGTATAATTATTGCCTCCATTCTGGCAGAGAAAGCTGTCTCCACCCTCATGCAGTCAATCAATGCTGTGAATGTTGACATCACAGACAATGATTGACAGCTGTTTCACCTGCTGCTTCCTCTGCACATGCTCAAGCTTATAAAAAGCTCTTTGAGCAGAAGGAGAAGGCAGATACCTTTGCCAGAACAAATGAGAACTTACCATTAAATATCTGGTTAAAAATGCATTTAATAAACTGGTAAAAATAGCAGTTGGGATTGCGGACAGATAACTGACAAGTCACCAGTTGTTTGCTTAAAGGGTGGACATTCCCTTTGCTGCTGTTTCTGTCAAAATATAAAGCTGCTAAATGTACCTATTTACTTTGTGGTAGGTCTGGTGGCTCAGCATACAAATGCTATGTTTTTAAAAACACATAGCCCATGAGGTCAGAGGCTCAAATCCCCACGCTCACTTATGAAATACAAAATAATACGCTGCCTGAGTTTACTGATTTTTTTTTGTTGTTGTTCCCATTATGTTTTTAGAAAAAGATAGTTTTCAATAAAAGTTCGTTAAAAATGGTGCTAATTTTGCCCCAACCAATCAGTTGTTAGCTGTCAAATGTTAAATCTGATCTGATTGGTTGGGGCAAAATTAACACCATTTTTAACTATAAGAACTTTTATTGAATCTCCCTGAAAGTTTCCACATGCACAGCAGCTCTGTTGGGTTAATAAATAAATAATAATTAAACTGCTTCTTTTAGCAAGACAGATTACATGAGATTGCAGGTTTGATTCCCCAGAATTCCTATTATTTTTTTTTACAGAAATAATATTCCTTTCTTACACCCATGTTAGCTAAGAAATACACTGCAATGATTACTTCTGTCTTTTGTATAAAAATGTTGTATAAAAAAGGAAAGGAATATATCATTGTTAGGGACAGGAGTATTTATTTATGCTTACCAAAAACTGCAAAATCTGTTTTGTGTCAGAGGGAGGGATGATCTCTGATCTGTAACATGATTGGCTGTGAGTTTCTAGAAAGCAAGGCTGCAACTTCCTGTGAAGTGTACTATGTACACTTAGCTGAGTTTTACCCAGCTAAGGTGGATTATGGGAGCTGACCCCTAGTAACCACATCAATAGAATAACTGCACCTGTATAACGGGAGTGTCTTCCTGAGAAGTTAACCGGTGCTGCAAATGCCTTTTAAAAGGTCCGTCTCCTCACCGGCTTTCTATGTTTCGACACTAATAATCCCAAATGGGTTCTAAAGGCAGGCAACCGGACTTCGATATAAAAAGGTATCAAAACACTTTATTTAAAGACAACCAAAAGTACTAAAAGGGAGGCACACTCCAAAAGTGCTTTACAGCATAACTAGTCCAAAATACACACACCGTTTCGGGGTTTTTCCCCCTTCGTTAGGTGTAGAGAACCCCGAAACGTTGTGTGTATTTTGGACTTTGTTCAGCACTGAATAAAGAAGTTATGCTTTAAAGCACTTTTGGAGTGTGCCTCCCTTTCAGTACTTTTGGTTATAACCTTTACTGTTTCGTGGCACGGAGATAGGTGAGTGCACCTCAAAACCTGTTACAACTCCACACCCTTGGTTTAAACTTATTTATTGAAAGACATCAGTAAAATCACATAGTAGCCACTGATCGACACAACATCAAAAATGTATACACGACAGGCTCCGCCCTATACGTTTCGTGGCTCGTAGCCACTTCCTCAGGGGCTCAAAGAGGTGTTCCCATCGTCCATCTTTTAAAGCTCAAACATTAACCCCTCATAGTACCCAATTGGTGAAAGCAAAAAACACCCTTAAAAGCATAGTTCCCAATGCCAAATTACGCTACATAAATATGAAGGTACATATTAAGGTATTAATTATACAATGTAAGAACAGTATTTATAGGCAAAGCAGGTACGTAAAAGACAAAAAGAGAGAGAGGAAGGTACTACAGAAAAATATCAGGAAGGAGAACAAGTAGTATCCTCCTACATAGGATAGTGATAAATCATCTGTTACCCATTTAAAAAAAAAAAATTACCAAAAAAAAACTTTAGACATACTATTGAAAAAAGTATGAAGCTCAAACCGAATATCTTATTGGATTAGAAATAGCAGTAAATGAAGGGGAAAACAGTAAATAAGTCACCCACAAAAACAATTAAACCCTGTTTAAGCCCATAGGGGTAACAGTACAAAGTGTATATGCTTGTGAAGGTTCTCATTCATCCAGGTCATGGTATATCTGATGTATTCAATTAGATCAACTGGACTTGAAGTTTAGTTCTTAAATGCGTTTTGCTAGTCATCCGACTGGCTTTCTCAATTCAGAATGACTTGTACACGAATCTGTGACAATTATGTACCCTGGAAAATCCCAATTAGCATATCACAGCCAGGTGTTAAGGGCGTGATTGGATAGTGGCTAAGAGGTTTTTATATTATTTTTTTTTAGCTTTTTTTTTTAGGAAGTCGTTATGGGAGACTTGTGTTAAAACTTGTGTAAGTCTACCACAAGTTACACGGCATCTGTTTAGGGGATTGAATGTCAGCTTCAAAGAGAGTGGTTGTATTGAATCTTCACTTCTGTTAACTGAATATCTCGGGGGGACAGAGAAGGAAAAAATGAAGGTACTCTGGGGGTAGGGGGGAATTAGGAACAAATAAGGGGAAAAAATGTACATCGTCCCACTATTAGATGTCAAAATATCAGTGCAACCAGAACTTTATATTAATGTGTGTGTTAAAAGTGACGTCGGGTCAAAAATTGCATCTCCTTCAGACATTTGCCATTTGATACCAAAAACTCACGGGTAATAAAACACTTTATGATACGTCAGGTGTGCCCACTATATCTTGGAATTCTTGGATGTATACACCTTTGGCTGGTACAGTCACAGGTGGATTGTAGCACCCAGCAGTAAAAAGGTATCGTCCACCCAAAAGCCTCAAATTTAATGTTATGGCCACATTATTCTATCTTTAAAATATGCCATTTGAAGATATATAAGTTTTTCCACCACGCGCTTTTGCAGAAAAGAAGCAGCCACTGTAATCCAATAAGAAGGCTTCAGCCTCCATTGCCTCCACCCCTCCCACAATCCGATCCACCTCGGACCACCTGCTATCATAGCGTTAAAGGAACAATAACCCCAAAAAAAAAAGTATTTGCCATTTGTTTGTAGTATTCACAGGGAGGTGAGAACCATTATTCTCCCCTGTGATAATCTTACGCTCAGGGGACCGGAATACCTTACCGCCGCTCCCTCGCAGCAGCTCTTACAGAAAACAGCGGTTCTCTCCCGATGACGGGCCCTATCTTTGTATTGGGCGGCATGTGCCTAAGATAGGGCGCGCGGTCGGACGAGCGGTGTCACGTGAAGAGGGCTCTGCAGAGTGGATCGCTAGTAAGTAAGGTAAGTGCCAGGTCCCCGAGCGTAAATTATTCACAGGGAGGTGAAAAATAAGAGTTTCTATCTCCCTGGAAAAATACAAACGATGGGCCATACTTATTTTGGGGTTTAGTGTTCCTTACTCCATTTAGGGTTTGATAGAGGAGGACCCTGCCCAGACCAAAGACCCCCTTTTGTTCCTGCGGTACTTTCTCGGACGTCCGCCCACATCTGTATGCCAATCACAGATGGGCTTCATGTCACAAGAAACCGCAACGGGAACAAAGGGCTGTAAGGTGCAAACATTTTTTTCAAAATATCCGTTTGGGTCTGGGCAGGGGTCCTCTACAAACCTAAAAAGGATTTTAAACGATAGGATGCAGGGGGGCCGAGGATGGCTCCGGATGGGGGGAGGGAGCCAAGGGAGCAAAGGCAGTAAAAGGAAAGGTGATGTCAGACTTACAGATGAGCTGCTCCGGTTGGCAAAAAAGCAAGTGTAAAAAAAACGTAATGTACTTAAAAATGGATGACCGGATTTTCATAGGGGTTGGCTTGTTTTAAAGATAAATTGTGGCAAATTAACATATAAATTTGAGTGGTGGGGTTGGACATGCCTTTAAAGGACCAAAGTGGATGTGGCTAGTGTGTGGGACAGTCGGCGAATTCATGTTGGTTAGACTTATATTTTTTTTAGATTGTAATGATACCATTTAGGTTTTGGGGGTGAGTTCCCTATATGTAAGTGTTCATTTTGGGGCGAACTGCCCTTAATAAAAATAAATCAATATCAGCGACGACATCAATCAAAAGATTTTGTCTAGTATTAAGGGCGGTAGGGGCAGCCAAAGGCCGAATGGGGCCAAAGGCCTTACTTTGCCCAGGTCTGCTCTATGCCTCAGTTACCTGTTTTGAGATATAATGAAAAGGAAAAAAATAAATAAATGATATGAATAAGTAGGGGAAAATGTTCTCATGACATGGTTATTCAATAAAAGTTTTTATCGTTTTTAAAATGGGTGCTAATTTTGCCCCAACCAATCAGCTGTTAGCTTTTCAAATGTTAAATAAGTTACGATTGGTGGAGCAAAAGTAGCACCATTTTTAAACTATAAGAAACTTTATTGAAATTCCGTTAGCACGGTGATCGACTTTCTCATAAAAGGGAGCTGACAAATGTTGACACACATACAGTAGGTAGTGTCCAAACGATCTGATTCGGTGTGGATCACTTGTATTGTGCTAATACACCAATAATAAACAACTACCTAAAAAAAAAAAAAAAACAAAGTGGGTAGTGAAAAATGTATTTAAACCTTTAAAGGGTAGTACACTGGGAAATTTGTTTTTTTTAAATTGCCCATTAGTGGAAAATATAATTCATCCAACTTATCACTGTATACTTTTTTTGTGATCTGACCTATTTCATTAGATACCACATTTGAAACATCTTACATTTCAGAATTTCTGTAAGCAGTTTTTGTTGAGGCTGGCTGGTTTGACAGTTGTGTGGTATTGCAGTTGGTGTGGGGGGAGGAGAAAATAGTCAAGTCAGTGGTCGAGGCCTGAGCAACAACAAGTATTGTATTGAAGCATGCAGCAACACACAACCCTCAGAGTAAGTGTACTTACATGTATTTATTTATAGATTAAGATGACACAAAGTCATTGTCAGTATAAAGAATGACATAAAAGGTAAGGGACCTGTATACTACCTTTTCTATGATACACTGCTACATAGTGCCTAGATCGCTAGTCCTCACCCTAGGAAATACCTTCTGATATAGACTTACTAAAACCTTCCTTGGCATTCCTCCCCACTGGCACTGTCAGTGGCAGTCCGATCATTCCAATGGAATGACAACGGCATGTATTCCCAGTGGTACATTGCGGACGCGGAGCGACCAGGAAGCACCAAGGGAAAACTTGTAAGTCTTTTAGCAGTTAGGTAAGAACCCAGAGGTGAGGACTTAGCGTTTCAGGTCCTCAATCGGGTCTACTAGGGAAGGAAGCGAGGAGCAAGGGGAAGGTGATATAAATTATCTTTAAGGTGCTTACACTTAAATACTCACCTTCCAAGGTACGACAACGGTCCTCCAACATTCACACGAACGCTTGTCTGCGTCTTTTTTTTTTCAACTGACCATCACCAGCATTAAATGTGCAAAACCGACTAAGCCCCGTAATATGTACGCATGCATGTGTCCAAAATTCAATATAATAGCGTTAACTCTTGTAAAAAGTTAATAGCGATTTCACTGATTTTATTAGATTGTTGGTCGGGGGTTCTATACCCTGGACCTTTACTAATTAGTACGACACCCCAGGATATTTTAAACTGTAAAAAAGTTCTTATACGCACAAAAACTGGCATAAACAACTTTCATAATCACAAATCCAGTTTTCCGTTAGCATTTATTTATGCACAGACCAAAAACTGCTGGATGGGCAGATTTGGACCATTAGTTGGGAAAAACTAAAGAATTTTTTATGGGTTATTTTACTGAACCACCTTAACCAACTCACGGTTTAGTAGTGAACCCAGTTAGAACGACTTAAAGGACAACTCCACCCTCATAAGAAATCTTTAAAAAGAACGGCCTCTTTAAATATGTTGATATATCCTACTTTGTCCTATGATCATTATGTATGCCTGTATGCTCTGGATGCCTATGGAAACTGAGCAATTAGAACCTATACTGAGCGGTGCTGAGAATGGGCATGCTCAGAGAGCGGAATAGGGGGCAGACATCATTGGCTGTGATGTCAACTGTCAAATCCATACTGACCGTTGCTAATTGGAAGAACCTGGAGGCAGAACAGGGGAAACAGAAATTTTGCAGGATTTTTTCAGGTTAACTTATGTTAGGTTTTTATATATTCATCTATAATCAATTAGCCTAATAGCAGCCATGTGTTCGGCGCTGTGAGGGTCTCTTAGTGGGTGTAAGGACAGGCATCAGGGTCCGGCGGACTAGGAGGATATTTATTCTAACAACTGGTGTCAGAAAGTGGGATACAACCGACAGGACCAAATAGTGAACTTATTAATTTTAAGCTATGTATGCTGTTCTGTAACTGTATCAGCAACATTGGTATCGATTTTACACGTGGGTTCTGAAAGGGGGACGCATGACCCACGTCTTACAGACGGTGGTCTGTAAGTAAATCCTGCAGGGGGACCTGTGATACCGTTCTCTGGCTTAGTTGCTTGTCGAGTAAGTGTTAAATTCTGAGAGTTTATTCCCTGAGTGGAATTATAAAAACTTGGTGCTGGGTGTCTAAAGAGTAAAAGAAGTAACGGTAGACTCTCCGCAGGTGGCGATCTGCATTTTAGTTTTCTCTTTGGAAGAGTGTAACTGGGATCCGTACAAGATATATTTCACCCTGATAGAGATCCCTAATTGGGGTTGGACTCCCTTGTGGTGGAACTACAATCTAATACTCTGCGGGGCGACTGCACATTAGAGAGTAATGTTTTTCCTTACAAGGAGTGCTTCAGGCGGTGAGAGTTTAAAAAAGGAGTTAGGGACGAGGCACGTAAGAGTTAGCTTAACCAGTTATAGAACGGACAGTGTGTCCGGTTCATTTGAAAGTTCGAACTTCGGAATGATGTTTCTTGCTGGCTAACACTATCAACGGAACATAAGAGACCTACTATTTGTCTTGTTGTCTTGTGTGTTTTATGTTGTATCGTTTTGTACTGTCAACTTTGTTTTAATTTGCTGAGCTTTGCTTAATTTGCTTGGCTTTGGTGTAACCTTCTTGCTTAAGGATGGCAAGTGTTCTACGTAGTGGTTGACCCAAACATGATTAGTCATATTTAGTATTTAAAGGTTTTAATAAAGTTTACAGTTCCAATGTGTGGAAACATACTATACCAAAGACTGGTACAGAAGTTCTGAAGAATTTTCTGGGAAACACCAGAGGATATGACGTGATTGCTGGTACATTTATTGGCAATCCATGGTTTGATAATATATTGGGGTTTGAATAAGACGATAGATTTCTTCTGAGAGCTCTTTTAGTGATTTTTATTAGATTTACACTTTATACTAAATAGTGAGGTAAAATTTGGTTTAATGGCATCCCCAGATGGGACTCTATGTTTCTATTTAAAGGTCGTTTCCTTCCTGGATTTTTCAAGTAGGTAAAATTCGGTGTCTAATATATTTTGCAGTGCTACAGTGAAACCCTGCTTCCCCCCCTCTCTTTTTGGCTGTGGAAAACGAAAGTAGATTGATGTGTCACTAGCTTTTAGTGGGAAACTTATTAATTGCATAGTTGATCTTAATTGTTTGCAATCTGCACGTACAGTTACAGTGAAAACAGTGTTAGATTGGGTATAAGGTTCTCAGGAAGTGGTGATGAGAAGAGGAAGGTTATCAATAGGAAGGCAGATAGGCAAATAGAGGTAGAAATGTCTACAGAATTTTTTAAGTTATAAAGGTTTTGAAAATGAAGATTTAAAAATGGTAGAGTTTCTGGTGGTTTTCAAAGAGGAGTTTCAGATGATCAGCTAATAATATCAAAGTTTTATTTGTATAAATTAGATCATTAGTTAGACCAATTATATCATTGCTAGCTAAAGTAGATGTGAAATACAGTCCAGATAGCTATCCCCTATGATGGCGTTGTAAATGGATTTTCCCCACAGTTGATTCCCTTGCTGTAGGTAAGCTCATGGACAGAAGTGTAATCCTATTTGTGTTCTTCATATATACAGTTACATCTGTTTAATTTTTTTTTAAATGACAGGGACAGTGCTCTCTATCAAGCTTTCTTTATTAATGCTCCCTCAGCTATTGCAAGCCTTTGTAGAGGATTTATTGAGGTACCTGCCAGATACTAAGAATACAAAATATTTGTCACTAATAGGGTGTGCGCTATGTGTATGTCTTATTTTTCCTTTAATTATACCAGATTTACCACCCATTACTGTGATAATACAGTGATTTAGTAAGTAAATGTGTATCTAATTTTCGTTTAGTGGGCATAACTTTTGGAAGTAAAAGTTGATGTAGGATATTTTTAATGCCACTACCCCTTTTCACAAGATATAATTCTAGTATTCTGCCATGGTTTGACCTTTTGTAAAGTCAATGAAGTAATTCAAGACTATCTTCCTATGTTACCCCCTCTTTATAGCAGCCCGCTCAAATAAGATAATTCCTATTGTTTTGGATATTAGAGCCGTATTGCATTTTTTTGGCCAATAACCACATGTCTTGTGTTATGTTGATTTTAAGACAAAGCGTTCCTTCTGCATATTCGTCTTTTGTGCTAACGGCTCTTTTTGTATTAATTTTTTGTTAAGGTCCCATTCATCATGTGCACGATTTGACTAGAGACTTGGTGGACTTGCCAGTGACAATACATCTATGGTCTCCTGTGAAGTCTTAAATAACTAATGGGTTCAGCCATGGTTCTAGCTTATTGAATATGAAACTGTTAGGTTTTATATATTCTCTATATCACTTAGCCTAATAGCCTCCATTTTGGTTCTTTGCACTCATTTGTGTTCATATTATTCCAGTGTTTGTTCTCGACAATGTACTAATATTCTTTCCCTTGCTCATGATGTAATGATATTTTATACTCAAGGTCCTTTTGCTTCCTACATTGTATGTCAACTGGACTCTATCCTTGCCATTCCAAATGGGATGTTTACTACATCATCTGCAACGACCAAGTTGGCAATGCCCCTTCTCTGGCAAGTCCTTTTTGCGTTTAATATTCCAATGTAACGAACTGAATAAATCGAGAAACTGGGTTTTAACTGAACCTATGTTGTTGTGTAATCCTTTCTCCCCCGCTGTTGAGGGTCGCTTAGTTGGGTCTAAGACAGCATCAGGGTCCCGGCTTGACTGGCAGGATACATTATTCTCATACAACTTATATATTCAGATTTCAAAATATTACCGTTAGGTTTTGGGGGTGATTTCCTGTATTTTCTTCGGGAAATTCCGGCCCCAGCGAACTGTATGAAAATATATGTTTAAAGGGACATGTCTACCCCACAAACTAACTTAATCTAACTATCGCCCAACTGGGTAGTTCCAGGAGTCTGTTTTCCTGTATAAAGGTTTATGCCTCCTGTCTTCCGCCTCAAGGAGGGATTAAAGATATGTGCAGAGGAGCAGATTCCCCCCTCCTTAGATTCTCCAGAGGTTAACTAGGTTAGCGTAATACCTCCTGTATTTTAATCATTGTAGTTCTTCTCCCAACCCGAACCGCATGGTTAGCTGGGTACACATGAAGGGACTATTGTCACCGACCGAGCACTCGTACTGATGAGCACTCCGCCGACAAAGTCCGTGGGTCGCGGCACGCGAAATTCACACGATCGATCATGTGGTTCCAAGGGTACGCCACAATTGTTCGAAATCTTACCCACATGTCTGATCTGTAGAGCGTTGCGACACAATTGCGGTAGGTCGGCGCCACCCCACACCAGCATATATTTCAGCCAACCGCCGAAAGTGCCGTGATCAGGTTGCCAGCTGAAAAATATCTGCGGTGTTACCCAGTCCTAAGTTTGGAAAAAAAGAAAGATGGTCGTGAACTCTCAGTTGCATACAGCTGAGGCCACAGGATCCCAGCTGGTTTTTTTTCCAAACAGACCATGCCAGTTGGGTTGGGAGGGGGGATCTATGTTTATAAGAATTTATAGTTTTAGGGTGGACATCATACTTAAAACCTGGCTAAGGTAAACCTAAAAATGAGACGGGTAATGTCTTTAATTGTCACGTTATTCAAGGCAAAAGTTTATTTTTTCGTGGCTCTTAGAAGGGTATCTCCCATGATAAAAGTCACCTAGCGTTGTAAGATAGATATGGTAAAGGTGGAATGTCCTGCAGTATCCTGTGGTCTTTCATCAGTAGTTAGTTTGAGAAATCCAATGAGTTTCCCCCAGAACGCTGTGGAGGTGTGCAGGTCACGCCCACTATTCAGTGACTGCTGTCTGGGAAATGTCCGCCGCGTGTTTTCCCTTTAGTGCATGTGCAGACGTGAGAGGCATCCGTCGGGCTGCTGTCTGTGTGATCTGACTGATTGGTACGATTCTATACACAACACCACACAACACATAGCACTTTCAAGCTACACCCTTTAAATACTGTTCATAACCTTTCTGCATGATGCAAACGTAAGTAAATGCTACTCCAGGCTATGGTTCATTACAAAAATGCTGTTTGGTATTATTCTAGTCTGGCACTCATTTCCACTCTGCAGCTCCTACACAGAAGCTGCTGGCTTCTAACATACTCAACAGTTATAAAAGTATAAATATGGATGAAACGTGCCAGCTTTTCTAACGTAATATTATTCTGCCAAAAAGGTAAAGAAATTGAGAGAGGTTAATTTAGGCATTTATGATAACAAAAAACATTTAAGTAGCTCATAATGTAGACTATTGTTAAGTATGTAAAAGGTTAGTAGTGATATGTGTAAGCATTCAGTTTAAATAAACTGAGTGTTTCATTCCTTGAAGACCTTTTACTAGTCATTTAACTAGCTTCTTCTCAATTCATTGCGATTTTTTTAAGAATTTTGTGTGTTGATTGCTTTGTTAAAGGACATGTCCACCCCCCCAACTAAAATTTGCCCCACGTTTGAGCCCAACTGTTTAAGTGGTTTAATTGAACCCCTTACTTGAAAGGACCTTTCTCGGTTAATGTCGACTCATACCTGGCTTCTTGCCTCTCGATCCGCGGCAGAAAGGCGCTCCTTCCCCCTGACAGCCTTACTAATATAGAGTCCAGCTTTCTGCCGAATAACATGTCTCCATCTATGGGAGTAAACATAAATTTGTCTTTGAGCTTGTATCCGCAAACCGACTTAAGCCACAGTGCTCTGCGAGCTGCCCTGACAAGCCATGACCTGGCTGATAGCGCACCATATCCACTGAGGCTTCTGCGAAAAATTCTGTCGGCCATTTTGATCTCAGACAGCATTTCCACCAGCTTTGGAGACGTTTGACATTTGCCGCAATCGCCTCTTTCCATTTTCTGGACCCATAATTCATTCATCGCCCTGGATACTGAAGTCATAAGCCATGGCCGGCCTACATGACGCCCCTGCAGCCCCATAAGCCTTCTTTACATGAGAACTCTCATTCTCTTTTCCATGGGGTCCTTGAAAATTGCCGCTTCTCTACCGGTAGGGTAGTCCTGCGGGCTAGTCCTGGACACAACTGCGTCCACTTGTTCGGGGAACAATCCCAAAATTTTGCGTCTTCCTCTTCAAAAGGATATTTTTTAGAAATCTTCCAGTTACTGCAAACTTTTTAATCTGTTTTCTTCCACTCTCTTTCCATTATCCTCCGCGCATGAAAAATTAGTGGAAAGGTAGCCGACTTTCATTTTTATTGAGGGAAACAGCTTATCTGCTTTGAAGATTTCGGGGTCTCTACAGTAAGTGATAAGAACTCCTTATCAAGCCTTTATTATGGCTCAATAACTGAGGCGTCAAAGTTCGTCTCAATCTCTAATTCTTCCTCTTCTGAAAGATTAAGACGGCTCCTCCGATCTCTCTCCTCGGAGTATAGGCAATCTGAGTCTACTGATCTGATTCCTACTCCGTGTTCTTTCTTTGAGCTGGAAGCTTCATCCCTTTCTCTACTGCTTGCTGAATCAGCCACAGAGTACGAAGATTTTTTTCTGACGTAGAAGGCTTGACGTAGACTCCCCTTCGTCTATCGCTTACTGCTGTCAGACTTCTGTACAGGCTCCTGAGTAGAGAGGCTGTAAGACACAAGAGAATACAGCCTAAAATGGCTGTGCTACCATACATTCCCCACTCTTCACATACTTACCCCCCAGCTCACCTAGATCCCTTGGGGTGACTCTGGCAAGCTACCAGATTCCTAGGCTTCTACTGCAATGAGATGCTCAAGAAAAAAGACAGGCAAACCTGACCTTTAACATTTGCCCTAATCCCTCCTCCACAGCCCTTCTTTCTACCTGCCTCGCAGGTATCCTACCTTTAAAGACAAAAAATCGGCGCCTGGCAAAAGTGGGAGAATGACACTGAACACCACTGCTTCCCTGGACTCAGCGCTGCAGCTTCACGCCAACAACCAGCAAGCTTCTACCCGGCTACCCCTCCCCCCCACCTCTCCGGACTCGATCATTGGAGATTTCGCGGCGGAGGGGCCCAAGAGGCAGCGCCCTCTAATGCTCCAAGGGAGCGTACTTCCCACATGCGGCTGCATTGTCTTGTATAAAAATAATGCAACAGAAATACTGACTTCCTGTTGCAGGACCCCCTAATAGAGACTGTTATGGTCTTTCCCTTGACCCAAGCGCCGGTTGATTCAGTTGCTCATTAGAGATCTGACATGTGTGTGCCCCATCCAACAGCCAATTAGTAGAAATTACTGTACGGAAACATTCCAAGGAAGTGGTCATCCTGGAAGGGAAGGAAACCGTTGGAACCAGAATGTCAGCTCCTAATGCAACAGCAAGGAACACAAAGTGTATGAAATCAACTGATTTTTTTAAAATTGAGAGAAGATGTAGAATACTAAGGTAAGGCATTACATAAACTAAAATATACAACGTTATCAGTTTTAACCACTTAGAGACATAAATATACAAATGTTTTGGTGAACCTACTCTTGATCATGCTACATGGAATTTGCGGTTGGGAAAACAACCGTTGATTGCAACTGAATATGTCAGCACTTGAGTGACTGACAGACGTCAGGTCTCTGAGCCATGTACGTGCGGCTCTGTCTGTGTTGTTAAAGCCGGGATTAATTATGTTGCGCTGTCAGAGGTTGTGTTATTTTATTAATTGTGCTAAATTTTTTGCACATTTGTTAGCAGTATATCACCTTGTTTGCACTTTTAACACTTTATCCTTGCTCAAGGAACCACTTTATATTGACTATTAAGTCCAATCAATAAAGATACTTTCTGTCCGAATGAAAGTGCCATGGATGTCTTTGTTCTTTTAGTGTAACTGTCTGTGACATGTGGGCAGTTGTGCCTGTTTCTTAAGTCCAGTAATTCCCATGTAGTCCATACCCCCCAACCGTTCCAGTTAGTGGATGGGCATGTTTGCGTGTTGCGATGGGGTGGAGGAACAGCATTCTAGGGTGTGGAGTCTGGGTCGTGTCTGTATGTTTGGTTCAGGAGGCCGTAAGGAACCCGACTAGTAGTGTTACAGTACTCTAAAGCTGGGTACACACGATTAGAATTTTTGGTCCGATCGACCGATAGTTCAGTGTATCGGTCGATCGGACCGAAATTATCGAATCCGAATGTGCCATGTCCGATCGACCGTTCGTCCGAATCGGACAAAAGACGATCGGACAGGGTGGAAAACCTCGTCCGATCGTGCGGTCCTCTATGGACGCCGATCGGTCGGTGCTATGGACGGTGCTTTTGCCGCGACCGACAGTCCTTCCTCCTGGCCGACCGTTCGAAAGTATCGAACGGTCGGTCAGGAGGAAAAATCGCTAGGTGTGTACCTAGCTTAAGAATCATCAAATAGATTGGAGTCTTCAGTTTTTTTTCAAATCATTATCAGATCATCTATATATCTATACAGGATACGAATATTATTTTTATATAGATTCTTATTACTAAAGGTAAGTATGTTCCCAATACCCCATAAATAAATATGCATGTGAGGGTGAGAATTTTCCTCCCATAGAGGCACCTCTTTTTTGTAAATAGTAGACCTTGTTGAACAAAAAGTAATTAGTCTGTAAAAGAAAAGACAGCGACCTCATAATAAAACATTTTTGTGGTTCCGGGTACATATTATAGCTATCCAGCCATTACTTAATCTATACTGATATTGTGTTGGATGGAAGAGTAGAGGGAAGAGACATCCATTGTAACCCAATTGTAATCTTCCTCTCATGTAATGGAAGAGAAAGTGTTAATAACTTGAGTGGTATCCTGCAAATATTTGGGGTGGCGAACTACCAAAGGTAGAAACATAGCATCAATGTATTGAGAAAGGTGTTCATTTAATCAACCAATGCCAGAGACAATCGGTCATCCCCTCTCATCCTCCAAGGACTTATGGACTTTGGGCAAAATATGAAAAATCGGGGTGGTAGGCTTCTTATTTTAAAGATAGTCATATTCTACAGAGCAAATCACTCCCTTCGACAATCCAAAGTCCAGAAGTTCTTTAAGTTCATCCATATATTTTAGCACTGGGTCACCTGTTAAAACCTCATATGATTCAGTGTCAGACAGAGCCCAAAACCACTACTGATCCCCCCTAATTGGACGCTTTGACCACGATATTGGGATTATTTCTAATATCCTTTAAGGTATTGGACAATAAATGTGTCTCTTTGTTTTTATTTATAAAGGGGTTGGTAGATTTAACTTTTTGCAAATCTGTTGATCTGTAGAAGAGGTCGATAAAATTACCCTTACATTGTACAGGATTGTCACGAACGCCAGTTCGCTGGGCACGTGATCTGACCAATCAATCGGTACAAGCTGCCCACATTTAAGTTTTGGCCTTAAAGACGCCCCAAACACTCTTGACTCTCACGACTATCACAACACCTGTCTGCAGCTACATGGTTAACACTACCCACATTCCCATCCAGCAACTAACCGGTTAATTAGCATCAGTCCTTCACAGCAGGCACAGAGTAATTAGCATTCACCTGCAAAAACATCCATTCAACCACATATAAACTCAGAGGCTAACTGGGTTCTTTTAGAGCATCAAAGAACAAAACTTATTAAATTTTAGATATTTATATCCAAAAGGTGGACAGTGCATATAATACAAAAATAAAAGAAAATAGTGTTATAATAAAATGACATACAATACGTACAACAGTTATTTAAAATAAAAAGGATAAAAATATTCACTAGAAGTCCTGTGTCCCGGGGCGGGAAGAAAAACCGGGTCCATACACACAGTTTAGCATGTCCCCTCAGTATGAACACAGTATAGGGGCTACAAGGATTTTTAAACACCCTTGTTGAACCACCCCCCTCCTGGCTATGCATGAGGTGGGAGAGTGTCTAGGAATGTCCAGATTTACGACTAGATACTAGATACTAATAGTAACAAGGTGGCTAATAACGTGATTAATATTTCTCATACGGAACTTAAAGGTATTCCACCCCTCAAAATTGATTTTTAATATTGCTGCTCCCCCATGTCCCCCAGCCACACCGCATAAATATTTTTTTCAGAAAGCCCCCAACTCTTACACTTACCTCCTCGTTCCTCCGCCGCACTGCCGGCCCTCTGCTTGCGAGAATGCAAGCAGAGGGGGGGACGGCAGTCGCGTCTGTGATTGGTGTAGGGCAGCCAATCACGGACGCGGCTGCCAGTCATTCAGTGCAGCGGAGGAAAGCGGAGAGGTAAGTAAGAGTTTGGGGAGCTTTTTGAAAAAAAAAAATATTGCGGTTGGGGCTGGGGACATGGGGGGGCAGCAATTAAGGGGGTTTGCGCTAGAGGAGGGAGGGATAGTAGAACGGGAGGAGAGGAGGGAGGGGGAGAAGGGCTGCAGTGCGCATGGCAAATATCTACCGGAGGCAAGATAGCAGGCAGAGCCCTGCTATCCTCCTTTTGGTTAGTTTTGGGACTTTGGGGGGGGGGTTTACAGGAGAACCCTAAGGAGCTGGGATGTGAGGTAAGGATTAAACTACACTACATGGTGGGGCCAGTAGTTGGTTGGGGGGATTATAGTTTTTTGGGGGTGGTACATGCCTTAGGAAATTTAAATATTTGCCTTGAATTTGGGCTAAACTAAGTCATGCCGGAATCATTCAAACCTTTCAATACCATGGTAGACTTAAATTGTTTTCGTTAGAAAACTGACTCTGCAGAGACACTTATGTGGGGAGCTCCATCAACAGAACCTTATGGGGGAGCCTCCATCAACAGAACCTCTCATCGATAATGATTATGCTGTAATGATTATGATGTATTTGACAAAAATTTGGTATGCAGCAGGGAAAATTATAACTTTTACGGATCAGTGTAATGTAGATGTACTACAGTCTTTGATGTGTGACTATTGACATGCCCTCTTCCATAGTGTTTCTTCGGGTCTTAAAAACAATCCAAATTTTATCCTGTACAAAGTACCGGTAAGGGTATTTTATCGACCTCTTCTACAGATCAGGGTCAACAGATTTGCAAAAAGTTTAAAGGCATGTCAACCCCAAAACTATAATCCCCCCCACTAATGGCCCCACCATATAGTGTAATAAAGATTACCTACATCCCCAACTCCATATAGTTCTCCTGTAGTCCCCCCCCAAGTTCCAAAACTGCCCCTCAGCCAATCATTCTTCTCGTTTTTTCCTTTTCCCCCCCATAAATATTACCCTACACATGCCCATCTATGTATATTTAATTGCCCCTTCCCCACTCCATAGTCCTTCTGAGTCCCCCCCCAATAGTTCCAAAACTGCCCCTCAGCCAATCACGGACCGCAGCTGCCGGTCCCCGTCCCCGCTGCATTTGTGTTCTGCCCCCAGCAGTAGGACGTGGCCAGGCATTCGGAGGAGAGAGGAAAGGTAAGAAAAAGATCAGCACTCCCCACATTTACATGGGAGTAAGATTCAATTGGGTTCACTATGGACGTCGCTTTCCTTCTAATCTTCCATGCCCAACACAATACTCGTCCTATCTGAGGTTCTGATATGCTACCCGGTAAACTCACAAAAATGTTTATTAGCTAAGGTCACGTTCTTTTCTTTTACAGGACTAATTATTTTTGTCCAACAAGGTCTACTATATCAAAAAAGAGGTGTCTCTATGGGAGGCAAAAACAGGAATCAAATCATAGCTGCACTTCGAGATATCCTGTTTCCACGTCACTATCATTGTAAGCACAGTCACCATTTAATGGGAATCCCCACTAGATCCTATGGACAGGAAGTTAAAAAGCCTTTTTCTTTAGGAAGGGAATTCTCATTCTGTAAGACTAACATAAAATTTTTTAGACATTGATTTTGGGGTACAAGGGCATATAATTATCCTTATCGCAAGCCAATAACAATACTTTACTTCATGCGGATAGCAGTCACCCTTATGGGCAATTCTTACGCATTAGGTGAATTTGCTCCACGTGGGACAGATTCCAAGACAAATCCATGGAGCTATGGGACCGTTTAATAGAAAGGGGATATGCTAATGGAGTAATAAAAAGAGCATATGAGAGAGCTGTGGGCAGTAACAGAACTACACTTCTTGATTGGAAAGACAGTCAAAAATATAGGAAGGGAGCTTATTCGGGAGAGTATGGTCCCAGTTTTATAACTACCTATAATAGGGATAGCCATAAGATAAAAAAGATTCTACAGAAGCACCCAGTTATGTACACAACCGAAACTTCCTACACAACCGAAACCCACATGGCTAAAATAAAGGATGTTACCACAAACGGTGTAAAATATGCAAGTATATAAATGTCTCTGATTCCTTTAAAAGTAGTCACACTAATAGTCTTTCACATTAATTGATACTTAAACTGCAAATCAACACAATGTTATTAACCTGGCCACCTGTGGTTGTGGTAACCAATATATTGGTAAAACTGTTAGACCTGTATATAAAAGACTAGCTGAACATGTAAATGCAGCAATTATGATACTGCAGTATCGGCACATATCAAGGATGTACATAGTGGCAAATTAGATGTCCTTTTTTCAGATTATTGATTATGTAGAACCAGGAATAAGGAAGGGTGATAGAGAATCCAACCTCCTGCGTAAAAAGAGGCATTTTGGATCTATACACTTTGTACTGTTACCCCTTTGGGCTTAAAGGACAACTCCACCCTCATTAGAACATCTTTTAGAAAGAATTGCCTCTTTAAAATATGTAGCTATATCATACTTTGTCCTATGAATTCTTTACTGTATGACTGCTTTGCTTCTGGATGCCTCATGGAAACTGAGCAATTTAGAAACCTTTACTGAGCCTGGGCATGCTCAGAAGAGGCAGAGAGGAAATTAACATTCAGTCATTGGCTGTGATGTCAACTGTCAAAAATCCATAACTGACAGATACTAACTGGAAGAACCAGGAAGCAGAACAGGACATTGTGCAGGATTTCAGATTTCAAACTATTAACGTTTAGGGTTTTGGGGGGTGATTTACATGTATGTAAGTTTTCATTTCAGGGCTGGACTTGCCCTTTAAATTAAACAGGGATATTGAGTTGAGTTGTTTTTGTGGGTGACTATTATATACTGTTTTCCCCTTCTTTTACTGCTATTTCTAATCCAATAACATATTCTGTTTGAGCTACAAAAAACCTTTTTCCAATAGTATGTACGAAGTTTTTTTCTTTGGTAATTCAGTTTTTTTTCTTTTGTATTTTTCTTGGATCATAATGCAACTCTATTCTGGCTGCCTATTGATTATCATCATTATTCATTATCATTTGTAATTATGATGAGAGACTTTTCTGAACTGTGTTTGTAATTATACAATTGTATTTGGATTTTTTAAAATGGGTAACATGATTTATCACTATCCTGTCGGTTTTACAACTATTTGTTCTACTTCCTGATCTTTTTCTGTAGTACCTTTCGCTCTCTCTTTTTGTCTTTTACTTGCCTGCTTTGCCCATAAATACTGTTCTTACACTGTATAATTAATACCTTAATATGTATCTTTATATTTATGTAGCGTAATTTGGCATTAGGAACTTTTATGGGTGTTTTTTGCTTTCACTAATTGGGTGCTATGAGGGGTTAATGTTTGAGCTTTAAAAGATGGACGATGGGAACACCTCGAGCCCCTGAGGAAGTGGCTATGAGCCACGAAACACGTATGGCGGAGCCTGTTGTGTATTCATTTTTGATGTTGTGTCGATCAGTGGCTGTGGCTACTATGTGATTTTACTGGTGTCTTTCAATAAAGGGTTTTGATACCTTTTTATATCGAAGTCCGGTTGCCTGCCTTCGGAAACCATTTGGGATTATTAGTGTGGAACCCTAGTAACCACAGGTTAATTTCATAAACCACCCAGCAGCAGAGGTATTGTTTTATTCATTTAATTAATTAGTCCACAGATAGGGCTCTACAGTCTGCTTCACTTCAGTTTCAGTCTGTGCCTAGGACAGAAGTGTTCACAATTTTAGGTGCATGTTTGTATAAAAAAGTCTTAAACCAGGATCTTTGCAAGGTTTATGTCTGGATGCTAACCAATCGATTATATGTTAAAAGGGTAATTATGAGACTGTATATGGCCCTGGGTCTTTTATTCAAAAAGTTTTCCAACCCAATATTACATGATTTTAGTGTTTTTTAGTATTCATGAAATTGCAGATTTTAATTACTTAAGGGAACTACATTTCATTAGAGTAATTAGATATCTGCCCTTGATACAGATCTTCTTTGTCATGGGACATAAAACAAATAAGTCAAGTGAGGTAGAGAAAGTTGCAAGCAGGGGCCGGACTAGAAGCCCCATCTGTGATTGGCAGACAGGCAGCCAATTACAGACGTAGCTGCTGTCAATGGAGATGCTGCAGGAGAGAAAGGGCTTTAAGTAGAGATCTAAACATTTTTTAAAGAAATATCACGGTGGTTGGGGGTGAGCAGGGGGCACCTACCTTATGGCCAAACATCATTTTCAAGGTGGACATGCCCTTTAAACCAGGCGCTTGCAATGTTCATGTCTGGATACTAACCAATAGATTATGGGAGAAAGAAAGGTAAGTATGAGACAGTCCCGGGTCTTTTATTTAAAAAGTTTTCCAACACATTATTAGATGATTTTAGTGTTTTTTAGTATGCATGAAATTGCAGATTTTAAATTACTTGTGGAAGAACATTTAATTAGATATCTGCCCTTGATACAGATCTTCCTTGTCATGGGACGTAACACAAATAAGTTAAGTGAGAAAGAGGTTAGTTTTACACTGAAGCCTTTAGCAGTTTTTTTTTATCTCTGGATTTACTGTATTTTCCATTGTTCCATTTTTTGTAATAAAGAATTTATTGTCTGGACCTTATGACATATCTTAACAGTGTCGGACTGAACTGTTGGGGCCCACAAAGAAATCTCAGACCAGGGGCCCACCTGGATGAGTTTAGGGGCCTACCTAACATTTCATATCTCTATTATCACTCATTTACATATCTATCTTATTCCTGCTGACTCCTATTGTTTATTAAAATGCATTTTTTAAAGGCTCTTTGACTCTTTATTTAGTTTTAGCAGATTTCTTGGGTGAATGGGCTGTGGGCCCACCAGGGGAATTCCTTGTAACCCTGTGGGCCAGTACAAGCCTGCATCTTATTGACATTTGTAACCAACTTTTACAGAGCTGTTTATATGTTTTGACTTACCTTTAAAACCAGAACATAAAATAGGATTAAAGGGACGGTCCATCCCTCTTTTCAAAAACTGATATTATGTAGAAAAACCCCCAAAACCGTAACTTCGTTTTAGTAAAAATTTAGAAATCCACTCCCACACAGAGATATTGTACTTACATGCTCCACCGCTGCAGCTCTGCACTTCCGGGTAAGGCAGTCAGTGTCGGC
Organism: Hymenochirus boettgeri; assembly: GCA_019447015.1. NCBI lineage: Eukaryota > Metazoa > Chordata > Amphibia > Anura > Pipidae > Hymenochirus > Hymenochirus boettgeri. Next base: position 266,166,952 of record CM033476.1, read on the forward strand.
CGTGACTGTGACGTCACGGCCAATCACTGACTGCCATTCCCGGAGCAGTCTCCACTGCGGCAGCCACAGTGGAGACTGAGAGAAGAACCCGGAAGCGGGGGTGGAGCGTGGAGCTTGTGAGTATAATAGCGGATTTCTAAATTTGGACTAAAAAGTTAAGGTTTTGGGGGGTTATCTACATTAAATCAATTTTTTAAAAGAGGGGTGGACAGTCCCTTTAAGTTTTCACTTTTGGAGAACGGTACATGGTAACTGTTCCTCGGACCGTCAGGCCAGTATATAGCAAAGAGCCCCGCTCCTAGATGGCACCTGCAGCCTATAGCCCGTCCCGGAGTGCGCGTCCATGCGGTCCCAAACCGCCAATAGTACAAGCTTCAGAGAAACGAACAGCACTTCCAGTTCCGGTAAAATCAACTTTATTGCTTCAAACACATCACAGAGTCGTCATCCAACGCATTTCGGGGAACACCCCCTTAGTCTTGGATGACTTCCCCATGTTCGTTTCTCTGAAGTGTGTGTCAGGCCACCAAACTTGCAGGGGGGGTCAGGCTCCTGCAGTTGCGCCATTGGATGTGATTCTTAAGCGGAGTACACACATCGCAAATTTGGTCTTTTTGATCACACTATTGTATCTTCAAAGATTGTTAAACATTGCATGCTATTTGGAGGCGTGTGTTTTGGTGATGATTCGTAGGAAGTATATGGCGTGACCTTTCGTGTTTCTAGCGTTCGTTGTCAAAGTGTGATTCGACCATTATCCAAACTTACTGCGATGTTCTATTTGGACGATATCACTGCTTTACTTTCAGAATGTTCTTCTGGAAAAGAAATCTGAGAACAGCCCTAGCTATAGCTTTAGTGGATTCGCTAGAGAAAAAAACAAAACATCTTGCTGGGGTAGCACGTTGGCGCACTGATGCCTTGCAGCGCTAAAGTCTTTCAAATCCACCTTTTGGACACTGTAAGGAGTTTGTGCATGTGTGGGTTACCTCCGGGCACTCCGGTTTCCCCACAATCATAAAGACATACTGATAGTGTAGGTATGTGTCAAATAAATGTGCTTAGACTGTAAGCTCTTCGGGGCAACATTTCATTGTAAAGAGCTACAGAAGATGTTGGCACAATCCATAATAATAATAATAACTAGGACGTAGGTGTACCAGTATGTCCAACCAAGGTGTCTAGAATGTGGTATTTTGTCACATTGTATACAGCTGCCTCTATTGTTTGCCATCTATACAGGGGTGTCTCTAGGGTTTTTGCCACCTGAGCCAAACTTTTGAATGCTGCCCTTATGTACCACTAGGTGCCATGAAGTGCGCCACCGCAAACCACTGTTAGGTGTGTGTGGCTTCCAGGAATGGGTGTGGTTAAACATTTGGTCTTTTTAAACTGCACATCACAACGGTATTTATACAGTTCCTCAAAAAGACATTTATCCATACCATAATTCCTGCAGTTTGTCTAAAAAAAAAATTAAAGTGAGCTCTGCCTGCCGCCTCTCTGATGTTTATCAGGGTTGCTGCCCTGAGCATTTTGCTCATATTGCCTCATTAGAGAGACACCCCTACATCTATAATGCTGTTTGAATGGCTTACACTGGGCTTATACTGTGTTATATTGCTATATATATTAATATACTGTATTGAATTATACTGTGGACCTTACAAACACCCCAAATAGTACCCAGGTGAGGACGTACCCCTGGGTTTGCCCTAAATACCACTCCTCAAGTTGGAGGGCACTCAGCAGGAAGCATAGCTTCCTAATGGACAGACTGGGAGGATTCCAGGAATCCCAGAATGTGGCAGACTTGATCACCATTATGGTCCCGAGTATGAAAACTTGGTAAGTCCAATTTAGGACAAACCTAAGAGTGAGGACCTAGAGGTTTATTTGGTTGTGCTAACAACTCTTAGCTTTAAAGGGTATCTCACCCCCAAAACCAAAACTTCTGACAAAGGTTGGGAATCCCCCCTAACCTAGACCTCGCTGGTTTTAAAATCCCGAAATCAGCTCCTAAATGTACTTACCATCCTTCATTACCTCGTTCCTGGCCCCTTCTGCTGCATCCGTGCAGCCACATGAGTCATGCGGAAGAGCAGCAGAACGAGCCGAGGGAACGGTAAGTACATTTAGATGAGGATTTTTGGAAACCTTTCAGAAGAGCAGGATGAGGCAGAAACGGTTTGCACACCAACTCTTCAGTTTCCTGGACATCAGGCACTGCAGGACATCCATATGCAGCAGAAGAGAAAGTAAGGGGTCAATTAACAGTTAACAGTGGGCTCAAACGTGGGGCAAATTTTAGTTGGGGGGGTGGACATGTCCTTTTAACAAAGCAATCAACACACAAATTCTTAAAAAAGTCGCAATGAATTGAGAAAGCTAGTTAAATGACTAGTAAAAGGTCTTCAAGGAATGAAAACTCAGTTTATTTAACTGAATGCTACAGATACTACTACTAACTTTTACATACTTAACAATAGTCTACAGTATGAGCTACTTTAAATGTTTTTTTTATCATAAATGCCTAAAATTAACCCTCTCTCAATTTCTTTTACCTTTTTGGCAGATAAATATACAGTTTTATAAAAGCTGGACGTTTTCACAATTTTATACTTTATACTGTTTGAGTATGTTAAAGCAGCAGCTTCTGTGTAGGCTGCAGAGTGGAAATGAGTGCCAGACTAGAATAATACCACAGCATTTTTTTGTAATGAAACCATCATGCCCTGGATTAGCATTTACTTATGTTTTGCATCATGCAGAAAGGTTTATGAACAGTATTAAAGTGTGTAGCTTGAAAAGTGTGTGTGTGTGTGTGTGTGTATAGAATCGACCAATCAGTCAGATCACACAGACAGCAGTCCCGACGGATCCTCTCACGTTCTGCACATGCACTAAAGGAAAACACGCGTCGGACATTTCCCAGACAGGCAGTCACTGAAAGTGGGCGGACCTGCACCATCCACAGCGTTCTGGGGGAAACTCATTGGATTTCTTCTAAACTACTGATGAAAGACACAGGATACTGCAGGTACATATCCACCTTACACATATCTATCCTTACAACCCAGGTGACTTTTATCAGTGGAGATACCCTTTAAGAGCACTAAAAAATAAACTTTTTGTTCCTTTAATTAACGTGACAATAAAGACATTATACCCTTCTCATTTTTAGGTACCTTAGGCAGGTTTAAAGGATATGTCCACCCTAAAAACTATAAATTTATATAACATAGCTCCCCCCCTCCCAACCCCAACTGCATGGTCTGTTTGGAAAAAACCAGCCTGGGATCCTGTGGCCTCAGCCTGTAATGCAACTGAGAGTCAGACAATCTTTCTTTTTTTCCAAACTTAGGCTGGGTAAACACCAGCAGATATTTTCAGCTGGCCAACCGATTCACGGCACTTTCGGTCGGTTGGCTGAAAATATCTGCTGGTGTGGGGTGGCGACCGACCTCAATTGTTCGCTCGTCCAGATCAGACATGTGGGTAAATTTCGAACAATTGTGCCGTACCCTATGGAACCACATGATCGATCGTGTGAATTTGCCGCGACCCACGGACATTTGTCCGGCTGAGTGCTCATCCGTAGCGAGTGCTCGGTCGGGACAAATAGTCCCTTCATGTGTACCCAGCCTAACCATGCGGTTCGGGTTGGGAGAAGAACTACAATATAACTAAAGGATTTAACGCTAACCTAGTTAACCTCTGTGATGAATCTAGAGGGAGGGGGGAATCTGCTCCTCTGCACATATCTGTATCCCCCCTTGAGGCGAGACAGGAGGCAGAAACCTTTATACAGGAAAACAGACTCCTGGAACTACACAGTTGGGCCAGTAGTAGATTAAATTTTAGTTTTGGGGGTAGACATGCCCTTTAACATATATTTTATACCAGTCATGGGGGCCGAATTTCCCAGAGAAAATACAGGTAAATCACCCCCCAAAACCCTAAACGGTAATAGTTTGAAATCTGAAATATATAAGTTGTTAGAATAAATATCCTGCACTAGTCACGCCGGACCCTGATGCCTGTCTTAGACCCACTAGGAGACCCTCACAGCGCTGGGAGAAAGGATTACACAACACATTAGGTGCAGTAAAACCCAGTTTCTCAGTTTATTCATTTCGTACATTGGAATATATTAAACCAAAAAAAGGACTTTGCCAGAGAAAGGGGCATTGCCAGACTTTGTGTCTGCAGATGATGTAGTAAAACATCCATTTGGAATGCAAGGATAGAGTCAGGTTGACATACAATGTAGGAAGCAAAAGACCTTGAGATAAAATATCATCTACATCATGAGACAAGGGAAAGAATATCTTAGTACATTTCGAGAACAACATCTGAATAATATGAACACAAAATGGAGTCAAAGAACAAAATGGCTGCTATTAGGCTAAGTGATTATAGAGAATATATAAAAACCTAACAGTTCCATATTTCAATAATCCTAGAACCATGTGGCTGAACCCATTATTATTTTAAGACTTCACAGAGAGCCATAGAGTCTGTCACTGGCAAGTCCACCAAGTCTCTATGTCAAATAGTGACACATGAAATGGGACTCTTAAAAAAAAATTAATACAAAAAGAGCCGTAGCACCAGCCGATATGCAGAAGGAAAGCGTGTCTTAAAATCAACAATAACAACAATAACATTGGGTATTGGCAAAAATGCTAATAAGGGCTTAAATATCCAAAACAATAGGAATTATCTGTATTATGAGCGGGCTATAATAGGGGGGTAACATAGGAAGATAGTCTTTGTAATTACTCATTGCTTTACAAAGGTACAAACCATTGGCAGAATACTATTAATTATATCTTGTGAAAAGGGGGTTAGTGGCATTAAAAATAATCTGTACATCAACTTTTACTTCCAACAAGTTATGCCACTAAAGAAAATTGAGATACACAATTTACTTACTAAATCCTGTATTATCAAGTTAATGGGGTAATCTGGTAATAATTTAAAGGAAAAAATAAGACAATAACAATAGGCCATCATCCCTATTAGTGACAAATATTTTGTATTCTTAGTCTCTGCAGGTACTCCAATAAATCTCTACAAAAGGCTTGCAATCAGCTGAGGGAGCATTAATATAAGGAAGCTTATTAATATGTGCTTCCATTAATATAAGTGCTTCCATTAATATAAGGAAACACATAGTCCCTGTATCATTAAAAAAAAATTAAACAGATTACCTTGTATATCTGAAGAACAAAAATAGGATTACACATTCTGTCCATGAGCTGTACCACAGCAAGGGAATCACTTGTGGGAAAATCCATTACAACTGCCATCATAGGGGATATCTATCTGTGACTGTATTTTCACATCCTACTTAGCTATATGGATATAATGGGTCTCACTAATGATCTAATTTATTACAAATAAACATTTGCTATTATTAAGCTGATCATTCTGATAACTCCTCTTTGAAAACCACCAGAAACTCTACCATTTTCTAAATCTTCACTTTCTCAAAAACCTTTATAATATAAAAAAAAACTTCTGTAGACATTTCTACCTCTATTTGCCTATCTGCCTTCCTCTTGATAACCTTCCTCTTCCATCAACACCTTCTTGAACCTTCTTACACAATCTAACACTGTTTTCCTTAAACTGTACACGTGCAGATGCAAAACAATTAAGATCACTATGCAATTATATAAGTCCCACTAAAGCTAGTTACACATCAAATCTACTTTCGTTTTCCACAAGCCAAAAGAAGAGAGGGAGGGGGGAAGCAGGGTGTCACTGTAGACACTGCAAATAATGATTAGACAGAATTTTACCTTACTTGAAAAATCCAGGAAGGAAAATACATTTATAATAGAAAACAGAGTCCAATGCTGAAACCAGCATTAACCAAATTTTACCTCACTTATTTATATTAAATTAAATTCTAATAAAATTCACTAAAAGAGCTCTCAATAAGAATATACATCTTTTATCCAACCCAATATATTATCAAACCATGGATTGCCATAAATTGTACCAGCAATACGGATCACCTAATCCTCTGGTGTTTCCCAGGAAAATTCTTCAGAACTTCTGTACCAGTCTTGTTATCAGTATTTTTCCACACATTGGAAACCTGTAAACTTAGAATTAAAACACTTTAATATACTTAAAATGACTTATCATGTTTGGGTCAGACACCTTACTGTGAAACTTTCCATCCTGTAAGCAAGAAGGTTAACAATAAGCGCAAAGTAAGCAAGCTCAGCAAATTAACAAATTTGACAGACAAAACTGTTACACATAAAACACACAAGACATACAAGACAAATAGTAGGGTCTCTTAATGTTCCGTATAATGTTAGCTAGCAAAGAAATACATCTCAGAAGTTCGAACTTCAAATGAACCGGACCACACTGTCCGTTCTATAACTGGTTAAGCTTAACTCTTACCGTCCTCGTCCCTAACTCCCTTTTTTAAACTTCACGCCGGAAGCAACTCCTAGTTAAGGAGAAAACATTAACTCTCTATGTGCAGGTCGCCACCTGCAGGAGTATTATCTTGCAGTCCAACCACAAGTTGCGAGTCCAACCCGCAATTAGGGATCCTCTCAATCAGGGGGAAATATATCTTGTACGGCTCCCAGTTAACTCTTCCAAAGAGAAAACTAAAAATGCAGATCGCCACCTGCGGGAGTCTACCATACTCTTTTACTCTTTAGAACACCCAGCACGAAGTTTTTATATTCCACTCAGGGAATAACTCTTTCAGAATTTAACACTTTACTCAGAAAGCAACTTAATCCAGAGAACTGGATCACAGGTCCCAGCCTGCAGGCATTCTACTTACAGACCCCGTCTGTAAGACGTGGGGCATGCGTCCGCCCTTCCAGACCCACGTTTTAAAATCTATACCAATGTGCTGATACAAGTTACAGAACAAACAAGACAGAGCTTAAAATTAATAAGTTCAATACTTATGGTCCTGTCGGTTGTATCCCACTTCTGACACCAGTTGTTAGAATAAATATCCTGCACTAGTCACGCCGGACCCTGATGCCTGTCTTACACCCACTAAGAGACCCTCACAGCGCCGAACAAAATGGCTGCTATTAGGCTAAGTGATTATAGAGAATATATAAAAAACCTAACATAAGTCTAACCTGAAATCCTGCAAAATGTCCTGTTTCCCCTGTTTCTGCCTCCAGGTTCTTCCAATTAGCAACTGTCAGTTATGGATTTGACAGTTGACATCACAGCCAATGACTGTCTGCCCCCTATTTGCCTCTTCTGAGCATGCCCATGCTCAGCACCTGCTCAGTATAGGTTTCTAAATTGCTCAGTTTCCATGAGGCATCCAGAAGCATAGCAGGCATACAGTAATGAATTCATAGGACAAAGTATGATATATCAACATATTTTAAAGAGGCCGTTCTTTTTAAAAGATGTTCTTATGAGGGTGGAGTTGTCCTTTAAAGTCGTTCTAACTGGTTCACTACTAAACCGGTGAGTTGTTAAAGGGTGGGTTCAGTAAAAATACACATGAAAAATGCTGTATTTTCCCAAACTAATGATCCAAATCTGCCCATCCAGCATTTTGTCTGTGCATAAATAAATGCTAATGAAATACTGGGATTTGTGATTATTGAAAGTGTTTATGCCAGTTTTGTGCTGTATAAGAGACTTTACAGTTTAATATCCGTGGGTGGCGTACTATGTAGTAAAGGGTCCAGGGTATGAGACACCCGGACCAACAAATCTAATAAATCAGTGAAATCGCTATTAACTTTTTACAAGAGTTAACTCTATTATATTGAATTTTGGACAAATGCATGCTACATATTTACAGGGGCTAGTCTGTTTTGCACAGTGTAATGCTGGTGATTGTAAGTTGAAAAAAAAAAAAGACCAGACAAAGCAGTTCTGTGAATGTTGGAGGAACGTTGCAGGAACTTTGGAAGGTGAGTATGTAGTGTACAGGCACCTTAAAGGATAATTATATTCACCTTCCCCTTGCTCCTCTTCTTCCTTCCCTTAGTAGTACCCAGAGTGAGGACCTGAAACGCTAAGTCCTCACCTCTGGGTTCTTTACCTAACTGCTAAAATACTTACTAAGTTTCCCTTGGCGTTCTGGTCCTCTTCCGCAGTCCGCAATGTAGCCAATGGGAAGACATGCGTGTCATTCCATTGGATAGATCGGACTGCCACTGACAGTGCCAGTGGGGAGGAATGCCAAGGGAGGTTTTGAGTAAGTATAGCAGAAGGTATTTACCTAGGGTGAGGACTTAGCGATATAGGCACTATGTAGCAGTGTATCATAGAAAAGGTAAGTATAAAGTCCTTACCTTTGTATGTCCAGTATGTATACTGAAAAATGACTTTGTGTCATCTTAATCTATAAATAAATACATGTAAGTAGCACTTACTCTGAGGTGTGTGTTGCTGCATGCCTTCAATACAATACTTGTTTTGCTCAGGCTCTGACCACTGACTTGACTATTTTCCCCCCACACCAACTGTCAATACAGCACACCAACTGTCAAACCATTCCAGCTACAAAAAAAACTGCTTACAGAAATGCTGAAATGTAAGATGTTTCAAATTGGATATCTAATGAAATAGGTCAGATCAACAAAAAAAGTATACAGTGATAGTTGGGATGAATTATATTTTCCACTAATGGGCAATTTAAAAAAAACAAATTTCCCAGTGTACATACCCTTTAAAGGTTTAAATACATTTTTCAATAACCACACTTTTTTTTTTTTTTTTAAGGTATTTGTTTATTATTGGTGTATTAGCACAAATACAAGTGATCCACACAGAATCAGGATCTGTTGGACAATACATACTGTATGTTGCAACATTTGCAGCTCCCTTTAGAGAAAGTCGATCACCGTGCTAACGGAATTTCAATAAAGTTTCTTATAGTTTAAAATGGTGCTAATTTTGCTCCAACCAATCGGAACTTATTTAACATTTGAAAGCTAACAGCTGATTGGTTGGGGCAAAATTAGCACCATTTTAAACGATAAAAACTTTTATTGAATAACCATGTCATGAGAACATTTTCCCTAATTATTCATTCATTTATTTATTTTTTACAATTTTCATTATATCTCAAAACAGGTAACTTAGGCATAGAGCAGACCTGGGCAAAGTAAGGCCTTTGGGCCACATTCGGCCCTTTGGCTGCCCCTGACCGGCCCCTTAATACTAGAAAAATCTTATTGATTGATTGTCTTAGGCTGAATAATTGATTTATTTTTATTAAGGGCAAGTTCTGCCCCAAAATGAAAACTTACATATAGGTAAATCACCCCCAAAACCCTAAATGGTAATCATTTGAAATCTAAAAAAAAATATAAGTCTAACCAAAATGAATTCGCCGACTGTCCCACACACTATCCACATCCACTTTAGAGTCTTAAAGGGCATGTCCACCCCAGAACTCAAATTTTATATGTTATTGGCCACAATTATATCTTTAAAACAAGCCAACCCCTATTAAAATCCGTTCAGCCATTTTTAAGATACATACGTTTTTTTACACCATGCTTTTTGCAGACCAGGAGCAGCTCACTGTAATCTGACATCACCTTTCCCTTTTACGTGCCTTTTGCCTCCCTTGGTGCTCCCCTCCCCCACCATCCGGATCCATCCTCGGCCCCCCTGCATCCTATCGTTTAATCCTTTTAGGGTTTGATAGAGGACCCCTGCCCAGACCCAAACGGATTATTTTTGAAAAAAAATGTTTGCAGCCTTACAGCCCTTTGTTCCCGTGGCGGTTTCTTGTGACATGAGCCGCATCTGTGATTGGCACAGATGTGGCTGACGTCACGAGAAAGTACCGCAGGAACAAAGGGGGTCTTTGGGTCTGGGCAGGGGTCCTCTATCAAACCCTAAAAGGATTAAAGGAACACTAAACCCCAAAAAATAAGTATTTGCCATTCGTTTGTATTATTCACAGGGAGATGAGAACTCTTATTTTCACCTCCCTGTGAATAATATTACGCTCGGGGGACCTGGAACTTACCTTACTGCGATCCACTCGCAGCCGCTTCTTCACTGACAGCCGCTCTGTTCCGACCGCGCGCCCTATCTTAGGCACATGCGCGCCAATACAAAAGATAGGGCGCGCGATCGGGAGAGAGAACAGCTGTTCTGTGAAGAAGCGGCTGCGAGTGGAGCGGCGGTAAGGTAAGTTAGGTCCTGAGCGTAATATTATTCACAGGGAGGTGAGAATAAGGGTTCTCACCTCCCTGTGAATAATACAAACAAATGGCAAATACTTATTTTTTTGGGTTTAGTGTTCCTTTAAACGCTAGGATACAGGGGGTCCGAGGATGGATTCGGATGGTGGGAGGGGGGAGGCAATGGAGGCTGAAGGCTCGGATTGGATTACAGTGAGCTGCTTCTTTTCTGCAAAAGGCCTGGTGGAAAAACTTATATATCTTCAAAATGGCATATTTTAAAGATAGAATTGTGGCCAATAACATATAAAATTTGAGCTTTTGGGGTGGACATACCTTTTAATGCTGGGTGCTACCAATCCACCTGTGACTACCAAGCCAAAGGTGTATACATCCAAGAATGTCCAAAATATCAGTGCACACCTGACTTTATCATAAAGGGTGTTTTATTAACACGTGATGTTTGGTATCAAAATGGCAAAATGTCTGAAGGAGATGCAATTTTGACACCGAAACGTCACGGTTAACAAAACACAGTAATGATAAAGTCTGGTGTGCACTGATATTTTGGACATGCTTAATAGTGGGAAGATGTACATTTTTTCCCCTTATGTGTTCCATAATTCCCCCCTACCCCCAGAGTACCTTAATTTTTTCCTTCTCTGTCCGGAGATATTCAAGTTAAAAGAAGTGAAGATTTCAATACACCACTCCTGCTTGAGCTGACATTCAAATCCCCTAACAGCATGCCGGTGTAGTGTGTAGACTTACACAAGTTTTACAGCAAGTCTCCCAATAACTACTTCCTACTCACTAAAATGCTTGGCAAATTCTGGGTTAAAAACCAAAGTAAAGGGAAAGAGAAGGAAGCTTTCTCCAATTTATTGCCTGTCAAAAGAAGATTGGGCTGCAGTGATTAGGCAGGACTCGGGTCCCTCCTAACTCACTCCCCTCCCGCTCCTTATGTTGCAAGTATCTCTAGAACAATGGAGACACTTGCTCTCTGCAGGCTTACATACTGAGGGTTTTTTTGTTTACAAAGGTTAGAGTGATGTGTAGGAGGATTAATGCGCATGAGCAGCTGCGTTCACAAGCTTGGGTCACAGCTTGACTATATGAATGGGGGCATGACCAGAGAGGGGAAGGGGGGTGGGAAGCTCTGCAGTAAATGAGACTGTGCGCAAACACAGAGCTACAGAGGAAGGTGGGAATAAGACAGCATACACTAACCTTTTTTATGTCGGGATTGGAGCAATGTATACATTTTACTATAGATGCCCTTTAATGCCTTGTCTTGAGTGATTACATCCAATGGGAGGGGGGTCAACCAATTAAATTAAGTTGGAGAGATTAATTGAAAATACGTATAAACATTGTCTTACCCAAAAATCCAAATGTGCTAGGGTACTGGTACATAGTATGTTATGTGAACCAAACAATAATCTGAAAACAATCATAGATGCGTTGTCTAATATGTATTGGAAGAATAACCCACAGCAGGAAAAAAATTCTGACTACTTTCCTTGTCTAACTTTGCTACTACCCAATCCATTCAGAATAGCTCAGAATTTGCTTTTTGTTAATGATGGGGTGTGGAGGTTATCCAATGTTGTAGAATTGTTTAATTCATTTATTTTTAAGGTAGCTAATTGCATTTAAAGCTTAATCTGCCTTGTGGCAGTCAGAAGACAGATGCAGAGATTTCATGCTATTAAGATGGGTTTTTCTAAAAGCCCTAAGCAACCCAAATACAATATTTATTTGAAAAGGAAGCCTCTCAAAGCATTGCCTGACCTAGTTCTATTGCAAGCTATGATACATATTATAGATTACTGCTTTGCAGGGAAAGAATTTGGGAATCTTAAATCCCCTGTTTCTTGGTGAGGGTTTCTGTGCAGTGCTTATAAGTGGGTAAATGACAGAGAGATTAATGAGAATCAGAATCAACATACATCAGTCCTGGTCACTTACTGCACAAATACTGCTGTGTTCTATACCAATACCGTTATGTAACTATACTACTAGAAACCTATCTATCTGCCTGCTCAGCTGCATAAAAAAAGATATCCCTCTTGGGTACTGATATGCATCATGATTATGTAACATACACAATATAGACATTGCTTTTAAAGGAATAGTTCACTCTCAAAGTGAATTATTCCTTTAATATATTGATTGAAGTCCAGGAGGTTAAGGAGCTATGCCTTACCTCCCGATCTTCAATCAATATTGCAGGGTCCGGGAACGAAGATACCAAAGACCTTACCTTTTATGCGATCCACCACAGCTCAGCTGGAATCTCCGACCGCTTCACTTTTCTGTACAGCTATAGCGCGCATTACACACATGTGCGCTATAGCTGTATCTTTGGTATCTTCGTTCCCGGACCCTGCAATATTGATTGAAGATCGGGAGGTAAGGCATAGCTCCTTCTGGGAGCTTCAATCAATATATTAAAGGAATAGTTCACTTTGAGAGTGAACTATTCCTTTAAGTCTTATGGGACAGCTTTACTACTGTATATCTATTTCCTACTAAAAAAAAATAAATAGGGAGGAAAATAACTAAGGAAAATATCTGTATATAGTAAAAAACATTGGGGTATAATTAATAAATGACCATTCATTTTCTAATACATGTCCGGGGGGGTTGAAAATCTATAAAACTTTATAGTTTAAAGCAAGCCAGCAAAACATTTAACCTGGATGCAATATTTCAGTACAACTTAAGTAACTGTGTTAGTTCAGATACTGGTTACCCTGTCCAAAGGCTTCGACAGTCCTTGGTATCTTCACCCCTCACATGGTTGTCAGCTACCCTAGGATCCACGTAACAACAGGACTCATATGTTTCACTTGTTAAGCAACAACGCGCATCCAACAGCCTCAGTAATGTATCTTAAGAGTTTTGATTCAGCTGACAGCAACAGCATCCTACCTCGTGGCCGCGCCCTGCTCCACCAGTGAATGTGTTTGAAGTGAATCACAATAAAATGATTAAGGATAAAAAACTTGCAACCAGGATGATACGCTCAAATCAGCACGCAAATAGTCGTGCACCCCAGACATGTATAAATGATATCCTTTGGAATCAACCTGGTCATTTATTAATTATACCCCAACATCTTTTTACTATTTTATGCTAAACCCCACTGATTGTGAAGAGGTTTGCCTCTAAGTTAGCCTTAGGTGGTGGGGTACCCAAGTATTGAGGTCTTTTTATATCTTTGTACATACCAGTATCTGTATATATTTTTCCTACTAAAATAAATGGCAAACAAAGGGACATAGTGACGTTTTCCCCTCCCTTCTCATCACCGACAATTTCCTATAAATGATGTTCAAAATTGCTATAGTTACAAAATGTATAAAGGTTTTAGTTGCTAAAACTAAAGATGATGGAAACCAGTGGGTTTTAGAAATTTCTAACCAATGGGAGTGGAAAATCCATAATCATCGTGGTTTAATTTATAGTGAAATATCAATATTAACTTTGTAAAAATTGCATAGGGACCTAAAAAATGACAGAACATATGTATTCTCGAGTAATAGCAATGGATCTAGAATTCGACATTTTACTGAATTTGACACTGAATTTTGAATTTTCTACATTGCTGAAATTCTGCAAAGTTCTGTTAAAAGGGTATGTCCACCCTTAAAATCATTTTTTAATATATGATTCCTCCTGTCCCCCCAGCCCCAACCGCTATATTTTTACTCTTAGAAAGTTCCCCAAACTTTACTTACCTCCCCTCTTTCCTCCACCGCGCTGCCGGCCCTCTGCTTGCGAGAAAATGCAAGCAGAGGGGCGGGACCGGCAGTCGCGTCTGTGATTGGCTGAGCGGCAGCCAATCACGGACACGGCTGCCGGGAGTTCATTTCGGCGGGGGAAAGAGGGAAGGTAAGTAAAGTTTGGGGAGCTTTCTAAGAATAAAAATGGAGTGGTTGGGGCTGGGGGTCAGGGGGAATCATATATATTAAGGGTTTTACACTAGGGGGAGGGAATCCTGAGAGGGAGGGGTAGAAGGGCTGCAGTACGCATCCAAACTTCTCCCGGAGGCCAGGTAGGAGGCAGAGTCCTATATGGACTCTGCTATCCTCCTGGTTTTTGGGACTTTGGGGGGGGGGACTACATGAGAACCTTATGGAGCTGGGATGTGAGGTAAGAATTAAACTACACTACACAATGGGGGCAGTAGTGGGGGGGGGGGGATTATAGTTTTGGGGGTGGACATGCCCTTTAATCAAAGTTCCACCAGATCTATTAATTTTAACTGGAGATATTCAGATCATTCTAAGCTTTCATTAAAGGGCATGTCCATCCCCAAAACTAAAATTTAACTCCATACTGTCCCTCTGTGTAGTGTTAAAAAATCCTTACCTTACATCTCTGCTCCTTATGGTTCTCTTGAAGTGCCTGTTCAAAGTCGGATAAACTGGAGTAGGAGCTGTCAGTGAGTCATCCGGTCCCTGCTGCTTCCTTAACCTCAGTAAGGACTGTGACATGCGCAGACGAGTCCTTCCCCCCCCCCCCCCCTTCGGATGCCTATTGCTGCCCTTCCTCCTAGCATAAATCCTTTTGGCCATATTGAAGCTCTCCCCTGCCCACCCCCAAATGCTGAGTTAGATCTGTAATAAAACCTCCGGAGGCTGGAATTCATTGCAGAGGCAGCAAGGGGGGGGGGGTGGCATTTCCCAGTAGTTCAATGAGGCTGATTTTTTATGTCATTGCGCCGGCTTGCACGGTGACATTGCGCAGCCGCGGAGTACTACTGAGAAAAGGAGACTCGGGGCACCACTATTACTAGGTAAGTTCTGGCATCAAAACGTCCACCTCTCTACAGGGTGCCACTCTGTAATGTGCTGCACCCTGCTTCAATAGGGAGGAGGCCCTGTGTATGTATATGTAATATAAACTAAGAATTAAAAACATATTTCCCTCTGAACTTTCCCTTTAAGGTCTAGACCACACCAGCTTGATTTCTCATGCGCTAATGATCTCGCTTGCGATGTGGGTGACCACATTGCATGCGCCGCTGTCCATTTTCAAGTGCATGTGGTCACCAATATTTGTGAATCGCATGCCCTCCGATTGCCTGGATTTCAGCGCAAACGTGTGGTACTGTGCATGCTTTTTCAGCGTGTTGCAATCGGTTTTAGCTTCAGCCTTAATTCGTAACAGATTTGGACTGGACAGTCCTATTTTTGGGGCACTGTGAGGACTGGTAATCAAAGAACATGTGGAGGTATGAAACCAGAATAGCATGGACTTTGTAATATATATATAATATGTTGAATCTGCTAATAACCATGTTTAAAAGGTAAGTAAAACAAAAGTGGGGGGTGCTGCAGCTAGGTGGAACTTTTTCATAGAAGGCTCTGATTAAAAACATTCAGTTCTGAGATATGTAACAAATCCTCCCTAAATAAATGATTATGTAACTGTGTGCCAATGGATTAAATGTAAACACATTAATCACGTCGGTTGTAAATAAGTAAATAGCATTTTACTGAAATTTCTACAACTATATTCTTCATAGCTGAACACACACAGCTGCCATCATGTTTTATTTACTAATCAGTTTCTTTGCACTGAATCTACAGTAAGAAATAGCATTTAATTTTAACAGGGAGGGTGGGGGGTTAGGGAGCAAAGAAGGGGTATTCTGGACAGGAAGAAGTTGTGTTTGCAGCACAGGCCACACTGCAACACAATTGCATGCGATTTCATTGCGTTTGCGCATGCGTTTTTTCATTAAGTATTGAAAAACGCATGCAATTGCGATTTAAAATGCGGAACGCAAATCGCAATCGCAACGCACCCGAAAATGTGCTTTTTTAGGTGCGTTGACGTGTTTTCAATGATATGAAAAAAAACGCAAATGCAAAAAAAGCACAGCAGTGTGGCCTAGCTCTTAGGGGGTTAGATATAAGAGAACCTTACTCCTCTGCTGGGGGCAGGAGGGAGAGCCAAATCTCACTGCGTCCTCTATGAACAGTTATGAAATCTGAATTTTGCACATACTCTCTGTCTTTTTTTCCCCAAACATGCCAGTGTTTGCATGTTTGCATAGCTTTAGTTAATGTGACTCCCATCTGCTTTAAATCATCCTCCAAAACCATAAATGGTAATAGTTTAAAATTCCCCATTTCTGCTTCCTGGTTCTTCCAGTTATCAACTGTCCATTATGGATTTGACAGTTGACATCACAGCCAATGACTGAATGTTAATCCCCTAGCTGCCTATTCTGAGCATGCCCAAGCTCAGTACAGGCTCAGTACAGGTTTCTATATTGCTCAGTTTCCATAAGGCCTCCAGAAGCATAGCAGGCATACAGTGATGAATTAATAGGACAAATTATAATATATCAACATATTTTAAAGAGTCTATTCTTTCTAAAAGATGTTCTTATGAGGGTGGAGTTGTCCTTTAAGTGTCTTATTTTATTTCATAGATGCATATATATTGCTAATCATTAGTAATATGTTCATTTTACTTTATAGTGTAGCTTAAGCTGAATTTGCAGAAACCTGTTATAATGTGATAATGAAAATTACAAACCTCTTAACAATATACAAAGCTGTAATATGTTAGATCTACTGTATAGAGGTATTACTACTGAGTTTTGGTTTGTGCATACTCCTATTATGAAAAGTAACGTGTTACAATGTTGCTGTGTACACATCATGCAATTTTTCGGGCTGATTCACTGATAATTCTGTGTATCGGTCTATTGGCCCCAAAAAATTGCATGGATTTGCGGCAGACGGTGACCAACATCCGACGGTTCGTTCGTCTGAATCGGATGGATGGGTGATCAAATGCACCTGTGGTAAACCCAGGGGTGAGGATGTAGCAGTTTAGTTCAGGGTACTTTTAACTGGAGTTTGGTGGATGGGAAATTGATTCTAGAAAAGTTCACCTTTAAAATAAGCAGCACTATGGAAAAATCAAAATTCTAATTTCTTTTTTGGAGTTCTCTTGCCCTAACTCTTAGTGAATAAAATTGTATGAATGCTCATCCTTGTTTACGGTAGGATCATGGGCAGGTCACCCAATTGTTACTTAAAGGGCATGTAACACCAACTGACCTAAAATTTGTATCCCCCTCCAAAAACTCCAAACTATAAGACTTTCAACCCTCTTACCTGAACCAATTACCTTGTAATTACCTGCTCCTGACTCCCACTGCTAAGTAGCAGCAATCAGTCATGGCTGTGACATAAAATGTCCCTTAAGCTGCATGCTCTGTGTTTGTGCAAGCTTTTAAAAAGTTTGTATAGCTATAAAATGAGACAACAACCTTTTAGAAAACAGTGGAGCTGGGAACAGGAACATCGGTCTGCATACAAGGTAACCCATGTTAATGTAGCCTGAAGCTTAAAGCTCTCATTACCATAAAGAAAGAAAAGAAGTCCCATGGTAAACCATTGGTTCTCAAACATATTCAGATTCTGGCACACAATCAGAAATCTACATTTTTGGTGCGGCACTAGCAAAAATATTTTCCCTCTTTCTCAAGCCTCAGAGAAATGCCCGACTTGAATAAAGAAGCTATTACCAGAATACATAATACCGATATATACTTGAATATAAGTCGATCCGAGGTACCTATTTTTACCTAAAAAATGAATAAAAACTGATTGACTCGAGTACAAGTTGAAGCTAGAAAATATGACCACTACTGCCTTCTGATTCTGTAGTTTTGAGGGTTTAGTTGCCCTTTAAATGGACAGCAGCATTCGCATACAGTAGACCCATACAGTAATAGTCAAATCAAGTATGGCCATTTCTATATGGGACTACAATATGGGAATTCTGCTGTCCATTTAAAGGGCAACTATAGCCTCAAAACAATACAGAATCAGAAGGCAATCTATTTAACAATAGATACCATCCACCTGATTCAGTATTGTTTTCAGGCATTAGTTGCCCTTTAAATTAACAGTAATCCCTAATTCCTTTGTACTCCAGATGTTTGTAAACTATAACTCCCAGCATGCTTTAGTTGCTGGGAGTTGTAGTTTACAAACATCTGCAGTGGAACTGCACACACTGAACCAACTATCCTGTCCCTGACCCAAATGCCCCCTTACTTTCCCCTCCCACACCCACGAATAAAACCCTATTTCCCTGCACCCATCTTCTCATGCAGCCTTACCTTCTTATGCAGCCTTCTCCCATGCAGCCTTACCACTTTTTCCAGGTTCTGTGGCAGGTGAGTCCGTGCCAAATTCCAGGAATCAGAGACCAGCCGCAATCACTAACTTGAAAGGAGGAATCCGGCTTCTGCATTCACTTGACCGCGCATCACTGACGTCACTACTTCGCAGCGCAGTCCTGTTTGTTAACAGCTGAAAACCTCGACTTATACTCGAGTATATACGGTACATCCCAGAATGTACCAGATTTACAAATTTAATTAAATACGCAAATAATCAAAGGAATCATAGTTTATCTCAAGCTCTACCCATAAAAAAAAGAAAATTGATATCTTTAATTTATTTTGAAAAATTAGACAAAATTTTAATTATTCTAGTAAAGGATAAGGTTCTTAAAATTAAAGTATATCTATAGTAAAAAAGATTGGTATAAATCTGTCCCCACAGTAAGTCTAAAAGCTGGCCAATGGGAACAAGGACTTGTTACATATACCCTTTAAAGGGTAACTGTGGTCTCAAATTCTTCCAAACTAGTAAGGGATTATATAAAAAGCCTTCCATCACACCTTCAAAATAAAACCTAAATCACATCTCTAGATAAAAATTTGTGACAAGTTATTGCTGGAAAGGCTCAGCACTGGTTGAACTCTTCCTGTTTTTAGGCATGTGACCAGCCTGTCTGCATTAATAGGCACCCCTTCTCAACTGTCAATTTTTTCCTCAGGTACTTCCTGATTTCCCCAGCAATAAGTCTCAACTGAGCATGCTTCTCCCACAGGGGAAAAGGGTCAGCAGAGGTCAGGTGATGTCACTCAACCTACTGGAAGCAGGAAGTTTGAACATTCACCCCAATGTAATTTTTCACAGGCTCCAGCCAGAGATGTGATTGTTGGTTCAGTATAAAGCATATTCTGCAGGCTTTCATTTAACCTAACTTGTTTTGAGACCACAGTTGCCCTTTAAAGGGCATATCCACCCCATTTTTCAACTTGTTTCTGTAGTGTAGGGCTCCCAACCTCAAACGCTACTGTAGTTTCCTGCAAAACTCACCCGACCATTACTTACATGCCTCCTCCCCCCCGGCGGTCTGTCACGGCCCTCTGCTTGCATGAAACTGCAAGCAGGGGGCCGGACCGGCAGCCGTGTCCCTAATTGGCTGAGAGATAGCCAATCACGGACGCGTCTTCCGGCTGTGCATATCGCAGGGGGAAAGAGGCAAAGTAAGTAATGATCAGGGAAGTTTTGCAGGAAACTACTGTAGCGTTTGTGGTTGGGGAGGGAGCCCTACACTACAGCAAATGGGTTTTGTGCTAGGGGGAGGGAGAGGAAAACGGGAGGGAGAGGGAAGGGGGAGGGCTGCAGTGCGCATGACATTTTTCTCCTGGAGGAGAGACAGGAGGCAGAGTCCTATATCAACTTCAGTTTTTTTGTCAGTTTTCTGGACTTTGGAGGGACATTGCAGGAGAACCATTTTGAGCTGGGATGTAAGGTAAGGATTTTTATACACTACACAGTGGGGCCAGTAGTGGGTTAAATTCAATGTATGAATCACTTTTTTTTATGAGGTTTAGGACCAGAAAAGTTTTTTCTTTACATTGGAGAGGTGGTATTTACTACTAGAATTAAAGGGCATGTCCACCCTTAAAAATTACTTTTGATATGCTGCTCCCCCATGTCTGGTACCCCAACCGCATGGTTAGTATTTTTCCAAAAGCCCCCAAACTCTACTTACCTCCCCTCGTTCCTCCGCTGCACGAGAATGCAGGCAGAGGGGCGGGACCGGCATGTCCTTCTGTGATTGGCTGAGCGGCAGCCAATCACGGACGCGGCTGCCGGTCATTCAGTGCAGCGGAGGAAAGAGGAGAGGTAAGTAAGAGTTTGGGGAGCTTTTGGAAAATACTAACCATGCGGTTGGGGCTACCAGACATGGGGAGCAGCATATTAAAAGGCTTTTACGCTAGGGGGAGGATAGTAGAACGGGAGGGAGAGGGAAGGGGGGAGAAGGGCTGCAGTACGCATGACAAATATCTACCGGAGGCAAGGTAGCAGGCAGAGCCCTGCTAGCCTCCTGGTGGACTGTTTTTGGGACTTTAGGGGGGGTCTACAGGAGAACCCTATGGAGCTGGGATGTGAGGTAAGGATTACACTACACTACATGGTGGGGCCATTACTGGGGGGATTATAGTTTTGGGGGTGGACATGCCCTTTAATGCAGTAGAAGTCGGTTCTCTTTCCTGATAACATTTTTCTTGTCATTTATACCTATTTTGTTTTCAGTATTTCTCTTTTTGAAGCATAAACATTTAACATTTTGGCCATCCTCAAGTAACTCTTTTAAAAAGATCTATTAAATACTTACAGGGATGGACTGGGTCAGTAGGCATATAACAAATTGTTCAATAGCTGCTGGAGGCCTGCTGCACTGTGTCCCCATGTGTGCTGTGCTTCTGCTTCGCCTCCACGTTACTCTTACCAGCCACTTCACCAGTCTCGGCTTTCCAGCCATTTTACCAGTCTCTGCTTTCAGATGTTTTACCAATCTCAGTCTTTTAATTATTACTTTTTTATATCTGTGTTTATTTAAATCTATTTATCCATCTTTACACATATATATTTTTTAATGTTTATGTAGTTATATAGCAAGAGAAAAAAATAACTACGGCACACCGACTATATGTGATAATAAAATCCCTTTGTTAGTGCTTAATCATGGGGGAAAAGTGCTTAAATGCAAGTAATACCTTTAAAATCATTAACCCCCCCCCCCCCAAAAAAAAAAAAAATACATATATATTTAATAGCACCAAACAGACCAATTAACATTGGGAGCAGCAAGTTACATTTCTACAAGTTTCAGTTAGTATACTCATCTGTCCTTGCTGACTAATGCCTAGTGCAGTAGTGGAGTATAGAGGCTCTCGGGTAAAAGTGCATAAGATTAGAAACAGGTGTTTAGCAGCAAGAGACCCTTTACCCAGACAGGCTGATCTAATGCCCTAAATCTTTTTCTATTTAGTTATATATTAGCTTATATTGTTATGAAATGCAGTACTCTAGGTTTACTATGAATTAAATAGGGGGTAATTTTTAATTATTGTATATTTTATTAATAAAATGTATAATTTTTTAATATATCCTTTTTTTTTTTCATTTCAAAAATTCTAGATTACAGAGATAATTTCCAGGATCGTGACTCAAAGATTGTACAAAAGGATAATGATGGTTCCTTTTACACATCTCTAACTTCAGAACAGCACCATACAGCTCAACCCGATTCCTCCTACTTCACTGGTATCCTTAAGAGAGAACCTGAAATGCCAAGTTTAAAGGATTATAGTCTTATTGGGTCACAAGAACTGCCAACATATGATTCTCATGGGCTACTTAGCTCAGATTCTGGAATTGAGATGACACCTGCAGAATGCAGTGAAGTGAATAAAATTTTGGCTGGTACAGTGGAAGAGGTAAAAATAGAAAGTTACAAATACATAGATGTCACCAGGTCACCAGATATAAATCCACAACATATACTGGACCAGGGCAAAGATTTTGAAGAAAATAAACAAAAGTGTGATAATATTATGAAGACTTGCCAGAAAGACAATTACAATGGAAACATATCAGAAGATTTGGCCTATCTTCCATATATGGAAGAAAAATATGATGACTTTATATACAAAGCACCAACATTCAGTGAAACCAAAGTCGCTCCAGTCAAAATAACTTTTACTGGAACAGAGACAACTGTAAATCTAGACTTCCCTGAAACTCTTCATGATACATTACATAAAGGCTTAAAACCATCTCCTGATATGGTACCAACAGTAACCGTGTCAGAGCCAGAAGATGATAGCCCTGAATCTATTACACCACCATCAACAGATACAGGTAGTCATTTTTTTAAGTATCAGAAGCAAAAATATGAACTATGCTTGCTATGAGTTAAAACATTTTACATGATTAAAAAGACTCAAGAAAAATATAAATATTAACTGAAGTTCAGACAAAGAATATAAAGAGAGCCTTAAATGCTGTATTTCAACCCCTTTTGTTTACCTAAACCATGGATGCCACTTCTACTTCCTATTCTTCCTTCTTAGCTGGGAATTACTTCAGTTCCAGACAAATATTAATATTATATTTTAATATCCGTTTAAAGATTTCAGGCTAGGTGGACAATAGGAAGGTAGAAGAAGGTGTACATCATAACAAAATTGTTATATACTGTAAGTAAGTTGCAAGATTTTAAAGTTCCAAAAATATCACAATTCTGCTAAAAAGATATTGTATTGATAAACTTACATTGTGTCCTTCAGGCTTTGGTATGTTGCACATCTGTGGTGTCTACCAATCTGCCTGATGTCTTCCATTTAAAAAGGATTCTTTTTAAACAGGTGCACATAGAGCCTAAGCCATTTTCTCTGGTTCTTCCCTACTTGATTGATAAGTATTTAGCCTTTGTATAATGAAACCCTTGTACTTTATAGCAAAGAAAATGTAATGGGGTAGGAAAAGACCCTTTATACAGAGGTAGAGTGACTAAATATTTGAATTCCCTTCAATGTACTACTGCTGCTGCTATTTAGTTACCTCAATTTGCACACCCAAACAGATGTATGATACACTACATATGATGCACATACTTAGTGCATTGTGGGTGTGCATTGTTGATATTTTCCAATGTAAAAATGTTTGTTTTGCTAGAATGCAAATTCTTGTTCTTTGCTAATGTAATGTCAGAGACACATTGGATGTTGCAATGTGTTCTAAGAAAGTTATTTATTTAAACTAATAAAAGTAGTGTAATAGATAATCTTTTTTTCCCCTCATCTTTTTGTATCCAGATGGATATACAGAACCATCTGGCTCAGAAAAGCCAAGCAAATACAGGATTTCTGAAGAGGAGCTTTTTAATGCAATGAACATGAAAGAAAGAAAAAATGATCAACAGTCTTTTCATGTGGAAAAAAAGGACCGTACAATCACAGCTATACCAGTTTTATCACCGTTGGATAATGAAGTTTCTAGTGCAGACTCTGGAGACTCAGAAATAGAGTTAGTGTCAGAAGATCAGTTAGGAGCAGAAGAGGCCATGCAGTCTGCCTATATGACCTTCAGTCACATTGGTGGACCTCCACCATCTCCTGCATCACCTTCTATACAGTACAGTATACTAAGAGAGGAACGAGAAGCTGAACTGGATAGTGAGCTCATCATCGAATCATGTGACGGTTCATCTGCCTCTGAGGAGAGTCCGAAACGAGACCAAGACTCTCCCATGATGAAACCAATAATAATGGACATTATTGAAGAAGAAAATATATCACGAACTGAAAGTTTTGATACTTCAGACTTTGAATCTTGCAGTTTAAGAGAGAGAAAACTAAACATGGAAAACCTGGCTGAATCAGCTGCTTATTTAAAGGGCGCCCATTGTTCTGATATAAAGGCAGACATGCCAGTCATTAAAAAAGAAGAAATTATTCTTCAGAAAAAAACAGAGGATATTTGCCAAAGTAAACCATCCAAGGAATACCGTTGAGGCATCAGCCTCACTGCATATCTTTAATAAAAAAGGTAACAAATGTTCTTTTTCAAATCTGAAATTTTATTAAAAGGGGTTATGTGTTGCTGACCAAAAAAGATAATATCTATTACAGAAGTAACGGTGTTGCTGGTTAGTATTAACGTTTTTTTTCCCATGTAATGAAGAAAAAAAACATTTTTTTTTATCTTATTGAGTAAACAGAAAACCTTTATTTTAAATGTCATGTCTAAATAACTTTGTACAAACTAGACTTATTGCCTCTTGTCATTAGAAAGTGTCTGATGTCTTTTTCCGCTTTTCAAGAGCTCTAAAACAGGAGTTTACCTTCACGTGGTCATGTGCACCAGACAAACTTGTAATAAGGGATGTCAAAACAGAAAAATCCTAATGACAAACTTCTGAGGGGCAGTGGGTTTTTAAAATGAGTTCATTATTTTTATGGAGGTAAGTAACTAGAAAAAATATATGAATAGTTATTTTTTTAAACGTTTACATTCTTATTAAAATTGTGTTGGTTCACTGTAACATGCTTGTAAAGGTAAAAGTAAAGTAACAGATATGTGCACTGTAACAAATCTTATGGGGGGAGCTTTTATTTCTATAGTAGTGTTTTTTAACAATTGATTTGTTATGAACAAGTAGTATAGACATCCGTACCAGCATTCAGAAGGAAAAAACATATGTTGTTTTATTATCTGCAGCAACCATAATCTTAGCATTAGTGTTTTATAAAATGAATATATTCGATAAAGACTTACAGGCAGTGCTAATTTAATACATTTATATAAAGAGATATGTTAGAAATTTGTGAAAGCAAATGGTTGTTTATATATTATTCACAGTATACTTTAACGGTAAATGGTTTTGCAGTACGCACAGGACTAAATGACACATAAAATACTTCTGGGTAAGTTTTAAGGCCCATTATATTATAATAGACAGGATTTTTCTAGGATTAAGAATGTCCAATGTTTCTGTATATTCTGTTTAAGCTTTTGCTACTGGTACCCGACCGTCTTTGGAGAACATTGCTTCTGAAGTTTGTCAATTTGCTGTCATTATTTACTTTACACTATATACATTAGTAGGTTTATGAAAAATTTTGTGTCTGTTGTCAAAACAAATATAAATCTCTGTGCTCTTGATAGTCAACTGATCTATCACAGGGATCATTTTGTCAAATGTTCCTTATTTTAGTCAGATAGCCTAACTACATTGATCTAACCATTCAGCCTATGGGTTAGCCCAGTGGATGATCTAGGGAGTTACAAAAAAATACACCTATCTCCTTCAGACTAATGAAGCACTGTGAGTGTGTACATTTAAAGTTATCATAAAGGGAACCTACATAATACACCCCAATAATAATAAAAAATTGGCCATCAACAACTATTAGCAAAATACTGATGGCTGACCACCCCTTAATGTTTACAGCCATAGCTATTATAAAAAGATCATTATGTAACCAAAAAACTGCTTCATATGAATATTCCTTATTAGATATCTGTTGTATTCAATTAGATCAACTGGACTTGAAATGTAGTTCTTGAAGACGTTTCGCTAGTCATCCGACTGGCTTTCTCAATTCAGAATGACTTGTACAAGAATCTGTGGCAATTATGTACCCTGGAAAATCCCAATTAGCATATCACAGCCAGGTGTTAAGGGTGTGATTAGATAGTGGCTAAGAGGTGTTATAGGAACGCCCAGAGTAAGGTGTTAAAACAGCATTGTACATGGCAGACAGTTGGTGTCGAACCCCCCCACCTCTATTTAGGCTTGGTTTCTTTATTTTCACATAAATGGCCTCCTTAACACCTCTCTTGAACCAGTCACGTTCCTTCGCCAGTATGTTAACATTACAATCTTCAAAGGTATGTCCTTTATCCTTAAGATGCAGATACACGGCTGAGTCCTGACCCGAGGAATTGGCTCTTCTGTGCTGGGCCATACGTTGATGCAGTTGCTGTTTGGTCTCCCCCACATACAAATCAGAGCATTCTTCACTGCACTGCACTGCATATATGATGTCGCTTTTCTTGTGTTTTGGTATTGGGTCTTTCGGATGTACCAATTGCTGCCTCAGTGTGTTGTTCGGTTTAAAGCAGACAGGGATACGATGTTTTTTGAAAATTCTTCTTAATTTTTCGGAGACCCCTGCTACATATGGGATGACCATGTTCTTCCTCCTGTCTTGCTTTTCCCCTTCACTGTTGGTATTTGTGTTCTTTTCTTTCCTTCTACTTCTTTTGACAAAGGCCCAGTCTGGATATCCACAAGTTTTAAGGGCTCCTCTGAGATGTTTCATTTCTTTAGCCTTCGCCTCTGTGCTAGTGGGGATGTTCTCGGCTCTGTGTTGCAAGGGTTCTGATGACCCCCAGCTTCTGATCTAAAGGGTGGTGGGAGTCAAACATCAAATACTGATCTGTGTGTGTTGGTTTTCTGTAAACCTCTACTTCCAGTTTACCATTTTCCTAAATAGAGGTGGGGGGGTTCGACACCAACTGTCTGCCATGTACAATGCTGTTTTAACACCTTACTCTGGGCGTTCCTATAACACCTCTTAGCCACTTATCATCAACCCCTTAACACCTGGCTGTGATATGCTAATTGGGATTTTCCAGGGTACATAATTGCCACAGATTCTTGTACAAGTCATTCTGAATTGAGAAAGCCAGTCGGATGACTAGCGAAACGTCTTCAAGAACTCCATTTCAAGTCCAGTTGATCTAATTGAATACAACAGTTATACCATGACCTGGATGAATAGAACCTTCACAAGCATATTCCTTATTAGAAAACTAATACTGAATAGAACTACTATAACCTCGCTTTGAAAGGGGAACTAAAGTCTTCAGACAACATTGCTCTAACAAACAAAGCACATTCACAAAGATACAAAAAGCTGTGTCTAACTTTTCCCTTTGCTGTGGCTCCTGGGTGATTTATGAAAGTAAACTGTGGGTACTAGGGGCCAGCTCCCATAATCCACCTTTGCTAGGCACACTCCGATAAGGATTTTCTATTTTTTTTTTTTTTAATTCTAAAAAATTTGAATACAGAATAAAACTCGCGAGTTTCGAATATCTCTAGCTTTGAGTTGTACTGGCAGCAACATGAAAGCCTTTTTAGTTACAGAATCTATTACTTGCATGTACTAAATGCAACTTAATAGAGAAGAATCTTACAATGTATAGGTGTTTTGAGGAGAAAAGCTTTCACATTAGTATTCGAAAAAAATATGTTTAGTTCTTCTTTAATGTTTGATCCTTTTCATTATATTTGTCTAACAGACAAAATTATATTATGCATAGATTTTATTCTCTTATATACGGATCATATATATGGATCATATAATATAGATATTCTTTACTTGCAATGATTATCATTACAGTCAATACAGATATCACCTTTACATCACTTTTGTTAATGTATATTCATATAAAAACCTTTTGGTTTTACTTTCCATACTGAGAAATTTACCTATATTTCTCCTTTATTATCATTAGTGTCTTTCATAGTCAGAGCTGTGACACTAAAGGCAGATCTTCTTGTTGAATTTTGTGAGTGTGTATGGACAGGTCCTGAAGCTGACAAACTACTGCTGTCAGTTTCTTGGCTTCCTTTACTACAGTAGAGGGAGACCATATATAGACTTCTATACATTTACATATACATATTCTGCTACACATATAAACATTACTACCCCACACATACATACAACATTTGTTGCCAATCAGCTATACAAATCACCAGGATTTCTTAATGTCCTTTTCGTGCTCACTAAAGGCTGGTAATATTTTGGTCCGATCGACTGATAGTTCAGTGTATCGGTCGGTCGTCCCGAAATAATTTTCGGTTTTCGGACGTTACCTACAGGGTAATAACCCTCAAAGTTTTGCGGAAATTTGTACACCGATAAACTATTAAACTGCAGTAGTGGCAAAACTACACTGTCAGCAAAAATCTTTAATGAGGGGCCTAAATCTGTAGCAAGTGGGCGAGACTACTATTATTAGCCAGATCTGTGCAGTAACAGCATCACGCCAGCAATGTAGCATTCGCCTGCAGTGTGCTTCATTCTGTCTGCTGCCAGTATTGACAGTTTTACAGCAAGGCAGAATCAGAAGGTTAATAATGGAAACTGGTAAGCTTTTATGGTTGCACTTTTGTCCTAGACTGGGTTTTACAGCCTGCAAAAAAGGAAAAGATATAAATTTTATTAAAAGGGAAGTTCAGTGCATATACATGTACTTTTCAGAAAAAAGAGCAGTATTTTTTCATCCCAATGACCTTAATCTGCCAATTCAGCATTTTGTCTGTGTATAAATAAATGCAGCCTGAAATACTGACTTCCTGTTTGCAGGACCCCTAGTAGAGACCGTTATGGTCTTGTCCTTGACCCAGCACCTGAGTTGATTCAGTTGCTCAGTAGAGATCTGAGCATCTTTGACCCATCCAACAGCCAATCAGTAGAAATAACTACATTAGGAACATTCCAAGGATGTGGTGCATCCTGGAAACAAGAAGGACCGTTAGAACCTGAAATGTCAGCTTACTAATGTCAACAGCAGGGAACAGCAAATGCTATGAAATCCAATTTTTCAAAATGCGAGAGAATACGTAGAATAACTAAGAAGGCAACTAACAATTTAACAAATATTGATAATTTCCACTGAACTGTCCCTTTAAGAAAATAAATGCAAATGCAAAATCTTTAATTTATTACATTTTCTGTTGAAAGTATGTAAGAGTTATACATCTGGGGAGCTTTCACTTATATATTTTTATTCAAACAATAAAAATATATAAAAATTATGGTATGGAAAAATATTCTTATTAAAAAAAAAAAAAAAAACCTGCTGATTGAAAAATACATTTTGGTTAAATAGTAACATAGTGTTGGTGGTCGAATAAAAACACGTCTTCAGACCTTAAATATTGCAGGAAGACACAAAGGCGCAAAACAAACAGGGAGATTCAATAAAAGTTCTTATCATTTAAAATGGTGCTAATTTTGCCCCAACCAATCAGATGTTATTTAACATTTGTAAGCTTACATCTGATTGGTTGGGGCAAAATTTGCACCATTTTAAATAAGAACATTTATTGAATAACCCTGTAAGTTTGCAAATAGTTTATTCCAGAGGAAGGCAAAACAAATAAAAAATAATGTGAAGAGAAAAGAAAAACATTTCGGATTCCAAATAGCAATTGGAAAGGATTCCTGGATTAACAAGAATGTTTTTTCCATTAAGATCTTTCCATTGGCCAGATCCCAAACTGTGGTTGAGCTAGACCACAATGGTGATCACTTTTTTTGGGGGGGGGGGGGGGGATGCCCTTCAAAACTTTTGAAGATCTTACTTAAAATGCCCCCACAGCTAGACCTCACTAGGTTTAACAGTGCAAATTTGGATTCTAAATATGCTTACCAGCCATCATTCCATCGCCCGCCGTCTGCTGCTTCTTCTGATCTCAAGAGCAGCATAAGGGGGAGGACCAGCAGCCCCTGAGTGGTTGATCCTCTTTTTTTACATTTTTAAAGTTCCGTGCATGGAAAAGCAGGAGGAGGGGGACACCACTGTGCATGCCAGAAACCTCTAGGAGGATCAGTTAGGGCTAGGTCACATCAGTGCCATTTAACACACGATCCAGATTGTTTGCGCAGTGGTCTGTTAATCAAAGCACATGAGATCACCATTTTTGGTGCGATTCGCATGCCCTCCGATCCACAAAAATGATAGGGATTGCAGCGTGATTGCCCACCAATGCACAAATGAGATGTGCGCACTTACAGGGTTCTTCAATAAAAGTTCTTATCGTTAAAAATGGTGCTAATATTGTCCCAACCAATCAGATCTTATTTAACATTTGAAAGCTAACATCTGATTGGTTGGGGCAAAATTAGCACCATTTTAAACAATAAGAACTTTTATTGAATAACCCTGTTTGTGTCGTCTGACCTTAGAGGCTGAAATGGATTACACCAGGAAAGTTAAGGTTTAAATCTACTCTCATAATAGTGTGTATTAGATGTGCTTTTGTATGCTGCTATGCGTTAAATGTAAAACAGAAATTAACAATAAATAAACCCCCATTTCTTCTGCTGCAGATCATGACGAGAACCTAAAAATGCTAGGTCATTGCCACTGGGAATTCCACAGCTATGTGTAAATTTTACCAAAAAACTGCAACTCCCTTAAAGCTTGCCTTTGCCTCTTTCAATAGGCAGATACACCTATTGAAAAATAGGTGCAAAACATGCTCTGCAAGGAACATGTCCTAACATAGGAGACACATCCAGTGGCTAGCCCAGGGTTGCCCAACCTGAGCCACCCTGGGGGCTGAACTAGTGGCTCCCAATGAAGTGACCTGGCGGCCTTGCCCCTGATTCGTCTAAGCCCCACTCCAGAACATCCAGATCACGCCCTGAAATGCCCAGGCCACGACCCCTTGCTGCACCCACCCGTGGGAGGGTATCTTGCCTGCCGTGGTTTGGGCATCACTGGGCTAGCCGTTCCAGAGCAGGACAGGAGCTGCATTCCTGTGTAATATTTTTCTCTGATCTTATGAATTTCTAGAATTTCCTTCCTCTGGGGGGTGGATGGCAGCAAATTATTTATTTACCTTTATTTTTAGGGCCTCGTCTCCTCTGCGTTTGATTCAGCAGCAGGCTGGACTGCATAAGTGCCTACTCCCCCTCTGCTGTACAGCAACCAGAGTTGAGTCACATCAGCTCACTACTTATAAAGTGTAAGTGTAGAATCATATCTAAATAATTTACACCATCTTTTCTGCATTAACCATGCAGTGCCAGTGGGTCTGGGAAGCTAATACCACTCATAAACTATGACAACAACCTTTGCATTGGCAAGCATGATGAAAAGCTGAATGGGCTTGATGTTATCAATATACTTGCTCAAAAACCCCCCCCCCCCCCCCACTTTTTTTTTTAAATGGGACTCAGTGGTTAGTATTGATGCCTTCCGCTGAGGCATTGGTTCAAACATAACCTTGGCTACCTCTGCAAGGTGTTTGTATGTTGTAAGTAAATTTAATAATGAATATGGTTATGTATTAATTTGTATTATGTGAATAAATAGACTAGGCTGTATATGTGTAAATAGACGTGATTGCTGTATACAAATTTTACTATGGTGGCTATGGTCAGCTAAACCCTGTTTGTTCTGATCCAAAAGGGTAGTTATCAAGAAACAACAGGCAGTGGCATAACTAGAAATCACTAGGCCCCCCCAACAAAACTATAATGGGATTTTGCTTCATTTACAGTTGTGTTGGGGAAGCTGTATCTGTTGTATGTAGTAAGAAAAGTAAGAAATTGGGGCTCCTGGGCTGCTCCCCTGGTAGTTATACCCCTGACAACAAGGTTGGACTGGTAGCATGGTGCCTCAGTGGTTAGCACTCATACCTTGCAGTGCTGAAGTACTGAGTTGGATTCCACCCTTGGACACATCTGCAAATTGTTTGTGCTTGCGTGTGATTCCTCTGGGCACTCTGGTTTCCCCCACAATCATAAAGACATACTGATAGGTTGTACAGTATGTGTCAAATTAATGTAGAGTAAGAGGACACAAGAGAATAAACTGTATTCATGAAAAGTGAAGAAAGAAGGAGGATTTAGTACAATCTGGAGGTCCCCTGGTTTAATATTTACTAAAGGGGCCCCCAGCCCAACACTGAGAAATGGTTATACAAACGTCTTCCAAAATCTTGGGAAAGACGTATATTTTTTTTCATTGTTTACTTTTTCTGCTAATTAACAGCTAGTTATCTCCCATTATCACTTTTATACTCATAGCAGGAAAATAAATGGCTAATTAGTTTTACATGATCTAAGGTGTTTGGTTTCTACGCCTGCTGTACAGATGTAATGCTACAAATGATTTCAATATTGAATTCTCTGTATTGCACTTTTATTGTGGCGTTGGGTCTATTTTTCAGATGTGAAATTGTAGAATAATTGCTTGTAATAATTTGAATTTGATGTACTGCAACATTGTAAAAAAATATATATTTTACATTTTTACGACATACAGATACTTTCCACCTTTGCATGTTACATTATTTATTGGAATACCATTACAAACGATAATCACGGGCATGAACAGAATAAGGTTTTAGGAAAATTCCACAAAAGTCTAAGGCCTAGCATACATGGCTCAAGTTGGTTCAAGTTAGTCAACTGAAAATACAGACCCGTGCATGGCTGTCCATTCAGTAGACTGCCTGGTAGTATCAGGCATTCTATCGATCAGAAGGGGATCGGACCAGATTGAAAATGTTCCTGTGATCCCACCTGCTGCACAATGCCCAAGATACCGGTAGATGGTGCAGGGTGATGCAGTTCAATGGAAACTGATCAACTTCATTATTGTCTATTGAAGGGAAGCAGATGTGGTTCTGGATATTTTTGTACCCTAAGCAAGTCTCCCATGGTGCCCTCTTTTCCTACTCAAACCACCTCTTACTTTAGACTGAAGGTAGCCATACACATGGTGCAGTATTTGAAGTTTAGGGGCCAAAAACAACTATAGTAGTGGGAGCCAATAACATCATTATTAGGTTTTTGGCCCAGCCAATGATTGCAAGTTTCGTGGCAGGTCCTTGTGCACATTTTTTGTACAAAACTGGTAGTTCTAGATGCCCAGAATT
Source organism: Hymenochirus boettgeri (assembly GCA_019447015.1). Taxonomy (NCBI): domain Eukaryota; kingdom Metazoa; phylum Chordata; class Amphibia; order Anura; family Pipidae; genus Hymenochirus; species Hymenochirus boettgeri. The sequence continues at coordinate 266,199,507 of CM033476.1, forward strand.
TTTCAATTGTAAGCACCATTATGTATTGTTACTTTGTGCAATTTTTGGGGGGAAAGGACCTTGTCTCTGATTTTAGATGTTAGAAAAATATGAGTAAAAACTTGATGAAAAGCTTTGTCTCTGTCTGGGTATCTGAGTTTTGCATTTGAATTTACACCATTGATAGCTTCTAAAATTAATTATTTTAGATACTCTAGGTTAGGCTAGGTTCACAAGAATGGCTGTTTTTCGTTGTGCCTGTGTTTTTATCAGCATTTGTTTAGCGTTGCCACTAAGAAAAAGGCTGCATGCACCATTTTCCTAGCGTGAACCTACCTAGCCTTACTGGTGTATTTTTCTGCATAAACATAACTTATATATTTAACATTGCTACTTAAGTAAGTTTTCCTCTTGAAATTTTGCGTTTACTAAATGAGTGCTATGTGCTAAAAATTATTTTGTGCGGAGCTCACACAAAGTTGGAAACTCTGCTGGCACTGAAAGGGTTGGCGAAAGGTGGGGTCCTCATCGGTGCAGGTTCTGTTTCAGGACCCCTATTCCAACCTAGGCAAAATAGATTGTAATATTACACTATTCACTGACTGAATTAGTTTTATCATAAGACATATTTTTAGAGTATAAAATAACAACAGTTATACCAGTGAAAATTTTTCCTCTACCAAAATTTTTAGGTACACCTCAGGCTTTCTGAAGGCTCATCAGTGTACCCTGGAAAACCCTGTGCTAAACAATGAGGGCTAGGCAACACTAGCGCGTTTTTAGCTCGTTAGCGATTGCGCCCGCGGTTTTCACTAAAATGGAAATTGCGGGAACGTGAACATTTCCGATGCAAATGCGATTGCGCATCCGTTTGTGTTTTGGTAACGGAACAGATAATGCCATAACGGAAAATATCAAAATCGCATGCGCAAAACGCACACGCAAACGCACACAATCGCATGTGATAACGCTCAGGATTTTGTTCACTATTCCTGTGCATTGCAGTGTGGCCTCAGCCTTAAGGATTGAAAACAGATACTGAAAAGGAAGATGTATTTATAACCATTTGCTGCCCTCAGGTGGTCGGAATTAGGATTTTCTTTCACTTTGAAATTCAAATGAGATTTGATTCTTTGCCTATTTTAGATAAGATTTCCTGCAATTATATTGAATGCAAACTTAAGAGAAACCTCAAAAGTTTACAGAATATAAGCAGCCTGGATTATTGCCATGTTCTTCCATATGGTTCAATCCATTGAGGCTGCAGAAGGGAACTAACACCACCAGCCCTGTCTGTACTGTTGCACCCATTATGCTTATAGGGCTGGCAGACAGTTCAACTGAAATTTTCCAGTTGATCATTTTGGAAGAACTGATATGGATTTAAACTTGTGCTAACCGGTAGTGAAATGGTTAGCACAACTTTAACTCCATATATTTGTCCAGCGTGTCTGTATAAGTATAGGAGGTTCCCCTTATTAAAGGGGAACTGTGGTCTCCAAACAAGTAAGTTTAAATGAAAGGCCAGTTTCCACCTTTAAAACTAGCCATCAACCACCTCTCACGTGCTCCACAGTCCAAGATATACAGAAATGACTGACCAGAAAGTTAATGGGTGGGAGGCTGACTTGTGACATTCCTAAGGCTTCTCCTGCACAGTGCCGCCGGCGAGCACAGCCTCAGACTCTCTGTGTGTGAGGGAGACAGGAAGTCCCTCCTCCTCTCTGCTGTGTGAAGTCCTGACAGAAGGTAAGGGAATCTACAGCCCTTCTCTTTCACTGTGTGAAAACAGAGTTCTAACTCTGCCTGAAAAGGCTGATTCCACAGAGTTTTCTGTAGGGGGGGGGGTGGGGTTTGAGTAACCCATAGCACCTGCAAGTGGGCGGGGCCACAGCACCCGCGAGTGGGGCACAGAGGGGGGGGGAGCAAGATAATGGCCATATCACACACAAAAATGTAAATATCTTAAAACTATGCAAAATAAACAATGAAAATAAATTGCAAAAAATTCTCAGGGGAGCAATTCCTATCAATTTACCTCAATTTACCTAAAGTAATTGTTTTGACCACAGTTCCCCTTTAGGTCAAATTTAAAGGACAATTATACTCACCTTCCTTCCGCTCCTCTTCTTGGTTCATTACCTTTTACCCAGGGTGAGGACCGAACTGCTAGGTCCTTACCCCTGGGTTCGCGTAACTTAAAGCACTATCTTAGAGCAACGCTGCTCTGGTAGGCTCCGCCTCTCCTCCCTGTCAGAACGAGGCCAATAGGAAGGCATGCTTGTTGCAGAGCATGCCTTCTATTGCCTTGTCGCAATAGGACGCCAAAGGGAGCAGCAGAGCGAAGGGATTTAAATGTTAAAAGAAGGATTTTGTAGATAATGTGTTGTTTAGTGGGGAGCCAGGTAGATGTGCGGCACAGAGAAGATTTACAGGGAGATCCAATAAAAGTTTTTATCGTTTTAAATGGTGCTAATTTTGCCCCAACCAATCAGATGTCTTTCAAATGTTAAATGATATCGGATTGGTTGGGGCAAAATTATCTCCATTTTAAACGATAAGAACTTTTATTGAATAACCCTGTTCATTTCCTGATTGTTAGAGAATGAGACAATGCATGCAGCAGAGTTAAGTATCAACTGAAGGGTAGAAAGATAGGAAGCAGGAAGACCAGAAAGTAAAAGGTTACAAAAATCCAGATGTGATGAAGATGAGAGCATGGATAAGCATGGCAGTAGTCAGAAGAAAGAGGAATCTATGGATTTTCATAATATTATGGAGAAAAAAGTGACCGGTTTTAGCAACATTGTTAATGCAATTCGAAAAGGAGAGAGAGGAATAAATAATAACCCCTAAGCAATATGTTGACTAAATAGGGTAAATGGGGTTGTTGTCCACAGAAATAGAATAGGTGGGATAGGACCAGGTTTAGGTAGGAACATTTGTTACGTTTTTGACAGGTTTAGTTTGAGGCATTGATGTGCCATCTGTGAGGAGACTATAGAGATGCCTGATTAGCAATGTGCTAATTCTTTGGAAATGGCTCAGACAGTGTTGGACTGGGATGCTTAGGCCAACCAGAAAATCATAGACCAGGGTCCCACCCAGTGGCGTAATTAGGAACCACTTGCCCCCCCCCCCAGCAAAACTGATAGGGCCCCTATCCATGCTTCATCCTTATTGGTTTTCTGGGAGGAGGCTATACCTGTCATAGGGAGAAACAGAAAGATGGGGCCCCCTTGACCTCCCAATATATTTCATTAAGGAGCTACAGGACATACAATTGTTATCTGCCAGGCTATTACCCAGTGCTTTTCTGATTAAAGAAAAGTGCAGAAGGACCCAGGAAGCTGGCAGAAGCAGTTTTCTTTGTGCTTCCGCTCCTCATAAAAATGTTATTGAGAGGTAGAACCAGTCCTACCTCCCAGCCCCAGCTACTTTTCATTTTAACTATTTTTGGGAAAAAACTTTATACTCACTATAGTTCTTCTCCTTTAATGCACTCAGGCTTCACATTTTTTGCCTCTTTTTTATTTTAAAATACCTTTCTAATGTTTAATATATACCCAGTCAAATTTTAGACTTCTAAGACAGGGATATTACAAATATTTATAGGTCAGTGGTGTTAAAAACAATTTTGTATTTGTTAGGACGCCCTCCAAAATCACCTTCCCTCCTCTACAAGTACCCAGGGTAAGCACATAAACTGGTAGGCCCTCACCTACCAGGGCCTACCAGTTTATCGTATCCCTGTCTGCTTTAAACCGAACAACACACTGAGGCAGCAAGTGGTACATCCAAAAGACCCAATACCAAAAACACAAGAAAAGCGACATATATATGCGGTGCAGTGGCAGTGAAGAATGCTCTGATTTGTATGTGGGGGAGACCAAACAGCAACTGCATCAACGTATGGCCCAGCACAGAAGAGCCAATTCCTCGGGTCAGGACTCAGCCGTGTATCTGCATCTTAGGATTAAAGGACATACCTTTGAAGATTGTAGTTAACATACTGGCGAAGGAACGTGACTGGTTCAAGAGAGGTGTTAAGGAGGCCATTTATGTGAAAATAAAGAAAACCAAGCCTAAATGAGGTGGGGGGGTTCGACACCAACTGTCTGGATGTACATGCTGTTTAACACCTTACTCTGGGCGTTCCTATAACACCTCTTAGACATATATTAATCACACCCTAAAAACCTGGCTGTGATATGCTAATTGGGATTTCCAGGGACATAATTCACAGATTCTGTACAAGTCATCGAATGAGAAGCCAGTCGGATGACTAGCGAAACGTCTTCAAAACTACATTTCAAGTCCAGTTGATCTAATTGAATACAACAGATATACCATGACCTGGATGAATGAGAACCTTCACAAGCACATTCCTATCCCAAGTACTTCTCATTGTAACTGTTTTTTTTTAAAAAAAACTTTATACACACGATAGTTATCCTTTAAGCCTTTTGTTGAAATTATTATGTGCGGTACCACAAATATTAACCAGATGCAGATTGGGTGGACAAATTATTGGGAGTGTACATCTTGATAAAACAACAGTATTCTAAAATAAAAACAACAACTACCCCCGTTCTTCAATAAACCTTAAGGAGCCGGGATTGAAGGGAAGTACTTACCGATCACTCCTCCTCCACCAATTATCAGACAGGTCCCAATGTACTCTGTACTCTACGCTCATACGCATAGACTACTAAGTCCGTTGAGACATGTTAGGTGAAGCGGTGGAGGAGCGAGCGATCGGTAAGTTCCTACCTTTGTTTCTGGCTCCTGAAGGATTTATTGAAGAACGGGAGGTAAGACACAGCTCCTTTACCTTCCGTTCTTCAATAAAACTGAATAGAAAAAAGGGGGTTTTACCAGTGGAGATACCCTTTAAACTCCCTATGTTTACAGTAATGAGGTACCATGAGTTTAGCCTTTATAATGGATCCACTTCTAGCTTATTGAAAACAGAAGGTAAGTGCAAAAGAGACTAGATGAAAATACCATATGCATAAATTTATAAATATTAACAAAGGTCTGGGGTCAGATATATTTATCCGGGGTTTCTAATGGAGCCAAGATTGGTAGTTGTCAGACCACTGTATTTAATATTTCTGAATTCCTTAAAGAATAACTATTGTGTATAAAGTTTATTTAAAAAACAGTTAAACTGAAAAGTACATGGGACAGAAATACAGGATTGGTAATTCCTACCACCCAATATTGATTCTGTGAGGAGCACCAGCTCAAAGGAAACTTATTCTGCCAGTCTTCCTCCTGGCTTCAGCACTATCAATACAGGAATATTCCAGGACTAACCTGGCAAATGAAAACTGTTAGTGCTGCAGCTCCGCAACTAAATGATATTGTGCGGTAGGAATAATCAATCCAACCTCAATCGAACCTCCCTGCCCCAGGTATTTTCCATTTTTAAATACCGTATATACTCGAGTTTAAGCCGAGGTTTTCAGGCTTAAAAAATAGCCTGAAAATCAAACCTCGGCTTATACTCGAGTCACTCACCTCTCACTCTGCTATTCGGCTGCTGACCCCCATCTGCCATTTGACGTGCGCCCCTTGGACTTTACAGGGCATTGCCCAACAATTCACAGAAATGCCCACGCTGCAGTTAACTATGCCTCACACTAACCCATAGTTAATTACCACAAACGTGTTAGCACAACTGGGTTAATCGCTTTGTCAGTTTCCTCCATCGTGTCTGAATTTTCCTACCTATTAAATAAAATCTACAGAGGAATATTTTTACCAGTAACATAACACCATTGGCAATATATGGGCAAGTGGAAAATACAAGATATATAAGAGTATATTTGAATGGTTGTAATTGTAGTGAACCAGTCTATAGCTTAGCCTAAACTTAGCCACAGTTCTTCTTGAGGTGTGCAAGTGTTAACTTGAAAGAATACTTGGTGGGAATCCTCCCTGTGGCATAATAAATGCCTGCGTTTCCATGGCGAACCAGGCTGTCCCTGCTGTAAATCAGTAATATTGCTTTGTCCTCATTCCTGGAATCTAAAAATAACGGTTCAGCTCTGTTTTTCAATTTGATAAAAATATGTAAGCATATTAATAAAATACAAAATGTATTTACTACTGAAAAAATACCTTTGTTTTCTATGCACACACCATGTGACTATAAAATAAATGAAAGAGAAATTACATGTAGATTTAGTTTATTCCATTCCAGGTTTAGAACATCACTTTCTTAGTCTGCGTACTCAATGGATATTTCACCCTAATTAACTACTGTGACTGATATTTCAGTAAATCAGGTCAAAATATTGACCCTTTTTTTAGGAAAAAATTTGCAAAAGCATTAAAAGTGTAAATTTTTTGCTAGACTGTTTGGTCTTCAATAGTACATATAATTGGTTGCACCAAAATATTAGCGGTATCATTTTAATTTCCATAGGAAAGACTCCCAATCAATTTTACCAATTAGTATTCTGTCTAAAGGGAAAAGATATTAGTGGGGTAGAATCTTATCAGGATTTGCATTTGTAATGCCTCAACAAAAAGTAATCTTGTATTCATTTGTGTCTCTAGTTTGGTAAAAAGGTCAGATTGTAGTTGCAGTAGTGTGCCTGTGGGTGGGGACCTGTACAATGAGCATGAATAACCAGAGTAAAAATTCTAAAATGAATTGGTAAGAGCTCTATATTGCTATATAAATACATAAATAATGGGTTGGTTATTGTTTATTTTGACTTGTTTATCTTGTTGTAGTTCATAGGTGTCATTGGGTGATTTAGGCAGGGGAATGTGTAGTTCAGGACTGAGACAAAATGCATGTGTGACCCCCAGTCTGGACCAGGTTGGGCACCCCTGCTGTAGTCTCCACTACTGAGATTTAAGTATTTAAGATTTCTTTGTATTTAAGACTTTATAGGTCATATTTATAAACGCACAGGCAATTGCGTGCATTATCAGTAATGTACGACAGTGGGCATAAATGTTTGGCCGCAGTCGTACATTTATGCTGAACGTTCATTAATTTACGAATATTCGTCCATAGACTACCATGCAGTAGTAAACTACCTGGGGGGGGGGGAATCTCCGATCGAGTTACCATAGATTTAAGCTTGTTATCGTTAATTTACATTAACCGTAATAAATTAATGATCATTAAAGGCGTGATATTGCTAAAAAGCGATAACGTGCCTTTATAAATACAGCCCTATGTTTTGAAGGGGAAATATTTATCTTTATTAAAATTTATATATTTAGTTGTTTCCATTTACGGAACAAAAAGAGGAACCAGAACACTACTCGGATGAGCACAAAGCAATCCAACATTTTGGGGGGACTTATCCACCCATCCTCAGGGATAACAATAAAAAAGTGAAGCAGCAGTTTTATCACAACATTAAAAGGAGTCTACACTCACTCACTAATTTAAGCATTTCCATCCAGGAAAGTAAAGTGCCACAATAGTGCAAAACACAATAATTGTAATATATCCATTGCTCAACCCACATAAATATACTAATACATGTAAGTGCATATTATATCTAAAAATCAGTGTAAAAGAGCAGTATACACCTAAAACACCACCTCCATAATTACCACACCTAATAATATATTTATTGCAGTGTAAAAAAAATATAAAGTGTAAAATATACAATATATAGCAAGTAAAATGCAACGATTCATATCTTTAAAGATATTAAAAAGAGATAATAAATGATGCAGTAGTCACAACAAGTTACAAATAAATACATATATGATCCGTTTCCTAAGGTAATCCCAGATTAAAGGGAAATTTACCCAAAAAGGAGGCATATATATTTATTCGTAAATTGTTGTGACTACTGCATCATTTATTATCTCTTTTTTGTATCTATCTTTAAGATATGAGTCATTACATTTAACTTGCTATGTATTTTACACTTTATATTTTTTTACACTGCAATTTATTATTAGGTTTCACTATTATATGTGGTAACTATGGAGGTGGTGTTTTAGGTGTATACAGCTCTTTTACACTGATTTTTAGATATAATATGCACTTTGATATTTATTGAATGTATAGTTTATTTATAAAGCGCCACTTGGGCAGCAGCTCTGTACAGTAACAATGTACAATAAAGTCATACAAGGGGGATAAATATATCAATAGTTCAGTACATATGTAATAAATAGAAGTGCCAGAATTTTGCCACAAGAGAAAGGGAGGTCCCTGCCCTGCAGAGCTTACAATCTAGTTAGGTGGGTAACATACAGATGCAATGGAATGGGTATAAGTGCTGGAGTGAGATGAATGCAGTGCAAATAAAACAATCATATACTGTGCTGGTTACCAGATAAGTAGGATGTAAGGCTAGATTTAAACCTGCTAATTGAGGTTTCTTGACGTAGAGAGAGGGGAGTAGAATTCCAGAGGATGGAAGCCACAAGAGAGAAAGGTATAAGGCGAGAGGAAGCAGTACGTGTGGGGGGGGGTCTGTACAGGAGCTGGTTCTGCGATGAGCGGAGGGTACTGGTAGGAACATATGGGGACACTAGAGAAGAAATTTAAGGAGGAGCAGCAAAGCAAAGGGATTTAAATGTTAGGAGAAGGATTTTGTATGCTATACACTGTTTAACTGGGATCCTGTTTTTTAGAGAGCAAAACAATACATGTGGCAGAGTTAAGTATAGACTGAAGGGGAAAGAGGTGGGAAGCAGGAAGACCAGTAAGTAGTAGGTTGCAATAGTCCAGGTGTGATAGGATGAGAGCATGCATAAGCATAGCGGTGGTCTGGAGAGAAAGGAACCTGCGGATTTTGGCTATATTAAGAAGGTAAAAGCGCCAGGTTTTCACAACATAGTTAATGTGGTTAGAAAAGGAGGGAGAAGAGTCAATAACTACCCCTAGGCAACGTGCCCATTGGATAGGGAAAATGGTGTTATTATCAACAGAGATAGAGAAAGATGGGACATTTATTCAGAAAACATGTTTTCTGAATAAAGCTTTATATGTTTCACAGCTTGGATTCTGTACTCTTCGTATGCTACACCCTTTGTTTTGTTTATCCAGAGGGTTGTTTCTGGCTTGGAGGGGACCAGAAAGTGTAGCCTACCAGGACTTTTTTCTAGAGGTACCTACTACAGTACTTAAAGGGGAACTGTGGTCTCCTAACAAGTTAAGTTTAAATGAAAGGCCAGTTTCCTACCTTTAAAACGAGCCATCAACCACCTCTTTACGTGCTCCGCAGCCCAAGATAAACAAAAAAGACTGACCAGAAAGTTAATGGGTGGGAGGCTGACTTGTTATATTCCTGAGGCTTCTCCTGCACAGTGCCGCCGGCGAGCACAGCCTCAGACTCCCTCAGTGTGTGAGGGAGACAGGAAGTCCCTCCTCCTCTCTGCTGTGTGAAGTCCTGTCAGAGAAGGTAAGGGAATCTACAGCCCTTCTCTTTCACTGTATGAAAACAGCCTTTTCAGGCAGAGTTCTCAATCTGCCTGAAAAGGCTGATTCCACAGAGTTTTCTGTAGGGGGGGGGTTCTGAGTAACCCACGGCACCTGCGAGTGGGTGGGGCCACATGGGGCTGTAAGATAATGGACCATGGGGGGGCTGCAACTGGAGGGACCATGGGGTCCATTACTGGAAGGGACCAGGGGGGCTGCAAAGGGGAGGAGGAGACACAGGACAGATTGACTGACAGGAAGCTGCTGCTGACATCTCACACACAAAAATGTAAGTATCTTCAAAACTATGGAAAATAAATAATGGAAAAAAATTGCAAAAATTATCAGTGGCGCAATTCCTATCAATTTACCTCAAGTAATTTTTGGACCACGGTTCCCCTTTAAAACCCGCCTCTTCAGGCAAGCATATAATCTGGCCTAGACATTACCCCTCTTACTACACAATATGATCCAACTGCCATTCACACTCCACTGCCGATATATTTACAGCCTACCAATTCCCATATCCTCTAGACTGTAAGCTCTTTGGGCAGGGTCCTCTTTCCTATTGTATCATGGTATTGCTGCAAGTAACTTATCACTGTGTGCTTATTTTATGTATTACCTGTGTATGTAATATGTAAGAGCAGATTGATAGGTGAGTGACCCGAGTATAAGGCGAGGTTTGATTTTCAGGTTATTTTTTAAGCCTGAAAACCTCAGCTTATACTCGAGTATATACAGTATGTAATTGTAAAGCGCCACGGAAGATGTTGGCTCTATATAAATCAATAAAAATAATACCCAACGCCCTGGACCCTTCTCTATGCGTTGTGCGGGGTCCTCTTATGCTATACAAGATCGACCTTCAGAAATGATGCGTTATTCAGACATAGATATTCAACAGGTAAGTACAGAAACAATACTCAATGCTCCCTCTTGGTTACCCGGGTGTGGCAGGCCCCGGACCCTTTGCTTGATCCGAATCGTTAATATAGCTGCATCGAGACCGTTAGCTGCTCTTCCAGAAAAAAGAATGTCAGATATCGCCAAAAGTTCATAAAAAGCCAATCTGTATTATATTGTTAACATGGAATATATGAGATAAAAAGGAATAGCAATGGCCTAATGCGTTTGAGATGCCTCCGCGCCCTTACTCATAGGCTTCTGCCGCTGTTATACTGGTCCCCCTTTTTTTTTTTATCAGGTAAGGAATCTATTCCACCAATCTGATGACACACGACTTGGGAGACCATATTAGGAGTGCAGCTGTGATCACTGATTAAAAGGTATAACACATAACAATCTACAAAAATTAAAAACACTGTCCTAATACCAAAATAAGACGGCTCTCTCATTATAGGGGAGGAACTAAGAGAGGAACACAAAAAAAGGGATATAAATATGTACCTATATGTGGCTCCAGAAACTACTCCACAAAATGTCCCCTATGAAATTTGGAAGAGCCTCAGCTTTAAGGAGTGGTGTTAATTTATCCTTGCTTCTGCTCTGAGAATGACTGGTTATTATAATAAGATCCTCTACGTCTCAGATTTCTTCCATAAAAGCTGTAAGGAACAGGTGAAGAGACAGAGGATGAGCCATCCGACTGATATTCCCCATCACTGCTAGTAGTAATAATTAAATTAAAACCCACAATATGGTCTCCGATAACCGAAAATATATAGTAAAATATATGCTGAACTACATATGTGATGTGAACTACATATAATTTAACCTTATTGGACCTGGGCACCATACCCCCCCCAAACTCTCACACACACACACCCCTAATCCCTCCCCCAACAGAAACAAAAGAAAGAGGATTTTATGTAAAAGACGGGCTGATACCTCAAAAATTACCTCATTGTAGTAAAACTAACAAAGCTAAATAGTATGTAAATATCAAAATATCCCTTTTTCTTCAATAAAATTATGATTTAAAAATAAATAATGAAATTGAAAACACTCAAGGCTATCTCAAAGTAAATCTTAAAGAGTATAACAGTCTATTCCAAAGTCATCTTTTAACCCCATACACCCATAGCCCTTAAACAACTTAATGAATGTCACACTTATGCCCGCCTTGATGTAGACTGTATAGGATAGTACAGGAAGGCATAAAATTGGATTTAAGAAAGAAAAATGTTATTCTTCCTCTTTACAAAGCATTGGTAATTTGGAATATGCAGTGCAAATTTGGAATCCAGTGTACAAAAAGGACACCTTGGAAATATAGAGGGTTCAGAGAAGGGCAACTAAAATAATAAAGGGAATGGGGGAGCTTAAATATGAAGACAGATTGAATAAGTTACAATTAAGTACACTACAGAAAAGGCGCTTGTGTGGGGATATGATTATTGTGTATAAATACATTAACGGACTATACAATACACTATCTGGCATTGTTCACCAAAAGAACATGTCGGAGGATACGTGGAAATCCTTTTAGACTTGAAGAAAAGAAGTTTGGTCTTCAAGTTTGAAAAGGTTTTTTGTTTTTCGGTTTGCAGGCGGTCCAGTACCATCTAACTAGATACAGTTTATACAGTCAGGAGCATCAGGGTTTCATATTAGACTCCCTTAACTATATACTTATTTTTTTCATTTTTGATGGTGTACACTATATCCAACTATGTGGGGCATCAATGGGTGCCAAATTTGCAGCCACATATGAAAATTTATGGGGTGGTGGAAAGAGAATATACTTTTCCACCACCCCTGTTACCTGACCCCAAAGTGGTTATATATCGTTGTTATATAGACAATCTTATTTGGATATGGAAGGGTACAGAACAGTAGTTTGAATTATGTATGACAGAGATAAACTATAACCCCTATAACACTAGGTTCACATACAACATAGGTCACAAAGCCATTCAATATCTAGACCTTACTATTAAAGGACAACTAAAGCCTCAGAACAACATTGAACTAAAATGCAGATCTCACCTCTCATATTAATATGGTTGTTGGGTAATGTAACTTTCTAACATGAAGTTGTCTTATTTCCCACTGTTCCAGTATTGCACAGTGTGGTCACTGACCATTATGTTCTTTACATATGCTCAGTCCTAAGATACTGCAACAACTTTTGTACTTGTACATTTGGTACAGTTGGTCACACCCACTAGTGGCTTCTAGCCAATCCTTTTTTAGGACCGAATAGTGTGGCCAGACACTGTACATACACAGTTATTTCATCCGGTTGTGGTAACATTTACTTTAATGCCATTTACTGTATTGCTATTTTACAGTTTATTGGTGTTTGTAGAGGGTATATGTTTAGATTCTGGAGTGTAAAAATTTTGGTTTAGTTCTTTAAGATCTTTAAGATCAAAGATAAACAAATACATACAGAAGAGTACCTCTAACCAGTAACACTATATGAAGGGCTGACTCTAACCTTCCTTCCCATTGCGTTAATTCAATACTATATGGCCAGTTCTTAAGGATCAAGAAAAATCGCTCTGCAGTGAAGTAAGAACCAGCCACATGACAGACAAATCATTTCCTTCAAAGCAATATATCAATTGCAATTCTGATCATGTAGTTTATCTATTTGCCTGTACAGGATGTGGGATCCAATACATAAGATGTATTACCTGCCCTTTGAAACATAGAATAAGAGAAAATCTTAGAGATATCTATTACAGGAATACCAAAAGCCCAGTGGCTATACATGTTTGTAACTGTGATAAAGTAACCCCAAGACGTAAATTGATTAAAGGAATTGTTCTCTGAAAAAATGACTTTGTCTCATTCCAATCTTTTTATGAATAAATGCCAGCAGCACTTACTCTGTGTTTGGGTTGCTACATGACTTCAATCCAGTACTCATTTTGCTCAAGCTCAGTCCCCCTGCCAGACAATCTGACTCTCTGTGAGGGCAAGCATGCCCAGCAATCCCTATGAGGCAGCATTGGGAGAGGGAGAGAGGGAATTTCCTAAAATGCAGTTCACATACCAACTGTCAGCAGTCCAGTTACAGCAAAACTATACATAACAGAAGAGTTTATGATACTAAGCCACTTGATTGGCAGCTGAAATGTAATGTTTCAGACTGGATATCTAAAAAAATAGGGGACAGATCAACAAAAAAAAAGGTACAGTGATAGTTGGGAAGATGCTTTAATATGCTTTAATGTCCAGGGAATACAATCGATCTATGCTCAGAGCAGAAGCAAGGATAAATTAAACCCACTCCTTAAAGCTGTGGCTCTTCCAGTTTGAAACCAGAGTACCTAGGGATTTCAATTCTGTAGGGGACATTTTGTATTTTGTGGACTAGTTTCTGGAGCCACATCAGTGGCGTAACTGGGGATCACTGGGCCCCCAGCAAAACTAATGGGGCCCCTATCCATGCTTCATCCACAGTGGTTTTCTCTCATAGTAAAAATAGGAAGATGGGGTCCCCTTGGCTCCTGGGCCTCCCTGCGGTTGCTCCCCTGTAATTATGCCCCTGAGCCACATATTTATATCCCATTTTTTATGTTTATCTCTTAGTACCTCCCCTTTAATGCGAGAGCTGTCTCATTTTGCTCATTCTGTTTATATGTAGGAAGTTTTTGTGTAACCCCTAAATGTGTCATTTAGTAATTCTAGTATTTAAGCATCTACGATAAGGACTAACTAGTGAATTGATACTCCAGTATTAGGACAGTGTTTTTTTAATTTTTGTAGATTGTGTAATACCTTTACCTTTGATGAGTGATCGCAGCTGTACTCCTAATATGGACTCCCATGGGTTAAGTCGTGTGTCATCAGATTGGTGGATTAGATTCCTTACCTTATAAGAGAAGGGAGACCAGTATAGCAGCAGAAGCCTATGAGTAAGGCTGCGGAGGCGTCTGAAACGCATAAGGCCATTACTATTCCTTTTTATCTCATGTATGCCATGTTAACAATATAATAAAGATTGGCTTTTTATGAACTGGGCTCTCCCCACACCCTCTGTTTTTCCAGGACTTGTCCAGTGGAATGATGTGTTCTGCATGTTGATTGAAGTGTTGATTGGCCCCCTTAATCCATTCTGGTGGGCCCCTGGTCTTATGTTTTCTGGTATAAGACTGATGTTTCTAGTCCTATACTGAAAAGAGAAGCAAAAGGGTTAGTATGTCCACCCCCTCAAGCCCATAACAATTACATTATGGACCTCCCCAAATCTCAGAGACCATAATTCTCACTTTTGTTTCGGTAGTCCCGAGTAATTCTTCCCAATCTCCACCAGTCTTTTTGTGCTGACATCCTCCTTCCTGGTAGTAGCTTATTGGCTGTTTTTCTTTTGGGGTAAGTGAGGTTTTAAACATTGATGGGTATTTTAATAATAATTTGCAATTGTGACTCTCAGTGCATTGTCCCTATAGTTTGTTGCCTAATTTCAGCATTTCCCTGTGTTCATATGAGTTATTGTTTTTTATAAGTAGTTTAGTTTCAGCAGTTATATTAATTACCAGGTACACAATAACATTTTGGCACTACGTGTATATACTATGTGCATACATATGCTGCTTTTAAGTACCTGGTTAGTGTGTCTCACATAAAGATGAACAAACCGCTTGCAGGTCCACAGACTGAAATTCCCTGCTGAAACTACGAAATACCTGTGTCAAAACCAGGTTTTGATTGTCAAAATTTTGGTAGAATAATGTGAGTTTTGGTTTGGAATTTCCCATGTCTAACAAAGTAATTTGTGCACAGCATAAAAATTCTTCTGTATTTGTCTGCACAATAATATTTGGTACCACTTGGTGGCAGCAGTATATTCTGTATGTGTACTTATTATGTTTGCTGCTTTTACGTTGGTCTCTCATGCGTGCAACGCATGAAAAATCTTTAATCTGTTGACTGTAATACTGAGATTTTTGAACTTGTGGTTGTCACATGGTTGGATGACTTCTCATTCATGTGATCACAGTAATGTATACTAAAATCTTTTTGTTTATAATGTATGCCAGTGTGCGTATAATATGATATTGTATGGGGCTTAGTAATGCGCATTGATTATTTTGTCCCATGGTTGTCCCACTGGAAGGAATGCACTATTTGAACCTTATTTAGCTTAAAGGGGCAACATTTAGACTGCTGTTAATCAGAAGCAACTAATCCGATGTTTTTAAATGTTTTCTAACTGTTGTAGACCAATAAAAAGGTATCCTCTGAATGGTTGCTCTGAATTAACAGCACAGGCAAATGTTTGCACCTCTTATTAAATACGACTTCAAGAGTGCAGTGAAGCTCAATGGGAATAATTATGTTTTTAGTTTGTAGCTTTATATTCATGTTTGTATGGGAATGGCAATTAAACGTACTAAAAGTAGACATTGTTCCATAAGTCATTACCAGAAACACCACTTTTATTGGCATTGTTCATTGTAGACCTCCACACAACACTGTCTCTGGGAAATCAAAGCATCTGGTGCTATGGGAACAGGCTTAACATGACATCATTTTTACTGGCCCTTGAACAAATACAAAGTACAAATTAGTGCTGCTTGGCACTATGATATGACAAAACTGATATACACACATCATTCACTGATCACATAGTGTCATGTTTGTTAGTTTTACTTTGTGAACCCATGAAGTACCTTTCATAATTCTTAACTCTTAATAAGAGTTTTCCCCAACCTTTATAATGACAGATAACTTACTAGGCTGTTATCAGTAAATTAATATTTCAACATGCACACTAATGAGGTGAAGTTGCAGAAGCACATACATTACTAATCAAGTGTTAGTCATCAAACCCTAGGCAATAATTACTTATAAGGCTGCCTTTCTTCCTTTCTTCACTAGTAGTAATCACTTCCATGAATAATTCATATGAAGACAAAAAAACATTTCTCAAGCTATGACCCTTTACTAAAAACCTCTTCTTCTTCCAGGCAAGTCCTGCCCTGATTTGTCAGTGAAATATGACTATCCAATGAAATTGTACTTGCATGGACTGAAAAA
Source organism: Hymenochirus boettgeri (assembly GCA_019447015.1). NCBI lineage: Eukaryota > Metazoa > Chordata > Amphibia > Anura > Pipidae > Hymenochirus > Hymenochirus boettgeri. Next base: position 266,215,858 of record CM033476.1, read on the forward strand.
AGACTGAATAGCACGTAAAGTCAGCAGTGAAATTGAACATAATTGCTGGGGACAATTTCAAATTACTTTGATACAATATACAGATAAATCAATTGGTAAATGTTAATTTATACTGTATCTATGAGTGTATCACAAGATAATTATAGTTTAATATGATGTTATCTGTTATTTTAAATTTAAGCAGAAAGAAACTCCCCAGACTTACTATGCACTCAGAAATTACATTTTGAGAAGAACATCTGTATGCATCATCGCTACCACTAAAACCTATATCAACAAAGCACATACAGGGTTATTCAATAAAAGTTCTTATCGTTAAAAATGGTGCTAATTTTGCCCCAACCAATCAGATATTAACTTTCAAATGTTAAATAATATCTCATTGGCTGGGGCAAAATTAACACCATTTATAACATTAAGAACTTTTATTGAATCTCCCTGTTAGTTTCTAAACTTAGTGCCACAATAGCATGGACAATGATATCACAGCATAAACATAGCAAGAGGATCCACTGCATACAAAAATAGAGCTAAAACAGACCTAGTCAAACCCAAAAATAATGTAGAAGGGAAACACCCTCTGCCATTAAAAACCCTTCCTATGCATTCACACACTTGCGTCACTTGTGCAGTTTAAAAAACAATCCTTAATTAACAGATTTACATAAAGTGCAACAGTGTACTTATACCTCCATTAAAGGATGTATATACTGGGGCAAATAATTTTTTTATTAATCACACAGTAATTAGGATTAATTACCACCAATCTTAAATCTGTTTTTTTTTCTTTTCTGACCTTTCTATCCCTTGATTTTTTTAGCTCTGGGAGTTTTACTTTTTAAAGAGGACGAGGCACAGTTAGTCCGTAAAGACGTCAATCACCCATCCCCTCCCCCTGGCACACTACATGTAAAACTATCCATTCTATAAAAGTAAAGCTTATTTCTCCGTCACTGCATGGCTAATTGTTTCAAGCAGAATTGTTTCAGCTCCCGGAGCTGCTTACCTTCCTATTGCAAAGCAGTTTTAATTTCACTTTTACTATAACACAAAATCACTGGGTGAATGCTATTGGCTGTAGTGGGACACAGACCATCTCCACTGCACTGCTCCACACTCCAGCTTTGCCTCGGTTTTGGGAGGGGCATACTAACTAGGAGTGAGCTGAACAGGATGTGAGAAGATCTAGTGACAGGGAGCACTGAGAGCAAAAAGGGATCTAACAGCACTAAAAATATAAAAAGGATAAAGGCAAGTCATTTTTTTCAGTACAATGAGACACATGCTTATGGGCAATAAACATAAAACCATCATTAGTAGAGGTGGTAAGTAACCTAGACCTCTATTAATTCAAATAATTTATTTAATAAATATCACCCTCAATCCTATTTCTGTTCATTAATGAGTGTAGGCGTCTATAAATATAGAAGATATCCCACCTCTGATTCAATCCATTTGGGAACCATGTTTGGAGGTTCAAAATCCAGAATGCTTCGATTTTATTTAATAGGGGTAGTATGTCCCCCCCCCTCTAACATTCCTATTGATTTTCTCTATCCCCTGTACTTTACAATTTCTAACATCACCTCCGTTACATTCTAAAATAATGTCTCCCTATGGAGATGCAATGAGAATAGGAAAGATATTTGATTCGAAACTCACTAATAAACAGATGTATGATTAGATTAACTGCAATACAAAATCTGTTGCATATTTACTATGCTGGTAAATGTGAAAAGCAATATGTAGGAATAACAATCTGCCCCTTAAAGAATGGATCAGGAAGCATATCTGAACAGCATAGTGAATAAGGACATCAGATATCCCATAGGGAGACATTTTTTTTAGAATGTAACGGAGGTGATGTTAGAAAATGTAAAGTACAGAGGACAGAAAAAATAAAGAGGCATGTGAGAGGGGGACACACTACCTCTATTAAATAAAAGAGAGGCATTCTGGATTATGAACCTCCAAACATGGTTCCCAAATGGATTGAATCTAATATTATTAGAAGCCTACACTAATTAATGAACAGAAATTTTTTTTATATTGAGGGTCTTGTGATGATATTTATTAAATAAATGATTTGAATTATATAGACCTTTTCTCGTATGAATGGATTATAGGAGCAATGATAATAAGATATCCCTGTGTAGTATAAATATATAGTTTATACAATTCAGCTTTACATATCCCTTTAAAGGGCAACTATAGTGAAAAAAAAACTTTGTCTGTATACAATGTATAGATCACTTAGTATAAGCTGCCTTACTTTCATGTTTCTGTGTGGCTTCATTTCTTCACACTGGCAGAAGTGTGTACCAAGCTGTGTAGTCCCCCTCCCCTCTCTGTCTACTCCCCCTCAAGCAGTGACGGGCTGTATACAGAGTCCGAGCATTGTCAGTTGAAAGGACTTTAAATGAAGTGCTGACATCCTGTTGACCCCTCCCTTCCAGAGCTAGACTGCAAGCAATCAAAGTGTGGAATAAAGTAGCAATATGCTGAAGGGAGGGGCAGAGGGGGAGAGAGGACAAGTGGTGCTGAGATTCTTTACAAGTAAGTTACTGAACTCTCCCTGTTCTCTAACTTTGCTAATTGTTATTTATTTTTTACCTAAAGTTCATATCTCTCCCCCTGCTTAGCTGAGATCATAATCACTGAAGAGAGTCAGTGTAACAGCAGCTGGTAGTGAGAGACCTTCACAAACACAGTGACACTGCTTGTTGTCCTGTTACATTTCAGTTGCTTTAGTCTATATATTTCATACATTGCACTGTGTGTCTTGTTTGGTATATAGTCTGTATTACTGTATTAGTGTTCCATTTGAGTCACTGGTTTTGTATGTATATAAGATATTTTTTTTTGGGGGGGGGCTGTTTTATAGTGTGTTATGCTCATATTACTGGGTTAATGGTTTATTGATTGTGTTTAGCACTACAGCATTTGACTATATGTTGCACATGGTACATATAGTGTGGGAGAGACAGTGTGTGACAGTACTGCATGGGAGCTTTGGATTGTGTGGGTGTGTGCCTTTGAGTGACAGATGAGGTGTAGCAGCTCCTACAAATCACAGCATATTCAAAGGCTTATATCTCGGGGACTATGAAGAATTTAAAGAAACTAAAGGTACCCTGGTGGATGGGATGACTTATAGGATACATTAGAAGAAATTAAAAAAAAACAATTTTCTCACTATAATTGCCCTTTAAGTAAAAAAAATTGCCCTTAGCTCCACCCTCAAACACAGATCACACCCCCAAACCACACTAATTTCCTCATTTTTGGGAAGAAAATAGAATATGTAGGGGTAAAGGGGTGGTTCGATATTGCCAGACACCTCTCCGACCACAAGCACCCCTAGGCACATGCCTACAGTTCCTAAAGGTAAATCCGGGTCTGGCCCTAATAAAACGTTTACCAGTGACTGCACCAACTATGCCTGCCAATAAGATTTGAATGTTGATTCCTCATATACTTGGTTAAAATGCTGCATGACAGTGTCTAGGACTGACTTCAGTTGTTAATGCTGGAAATGAGATCATCTTTAACACTGTGATGGATGTAACATGCATTATTCTCATATCTAATAGAAATCACAGCAGTGTACCATACAGAAACAGGGTAGTGATACTTTTAAAAGTCCAATATTCTAATTTTAGCATTTGGGGAAAAAATAAATATATATAAATAAATATATATAAATGTATATATATGTATATATATATATATATATATATATATGTGTGTATATAAAAGTGTGCCCTTTGGTGCACAATGGAAATAATGCAGGTGTATGTTTTGCTATGTGTGAATATAGAATCTTTACAAAGGCATATTTTAAACTGTTATTCAGTCACCAGCTTTCAGAGAAACCAAACAGGATAATCCTGCAGGTCTGAGAGTAGACCCAGACAATTCTGCCACACTATGAAGTTGAAACTAAACATGCTAGGTTAATACTTATTAGTATTCACCACGGCAAGTGGTGATGTTACCTCATATATTATATTGTTATTATAATAGCATTGCCCTAATAATCTAACGTATAAACAAACATTTCTCATTCCCAGTTTACTTAAAGAAATGGATTTATCCTTTATATACTCTTTTATACAGATCTAATTGAAAAAAACAGCTTCAGAGCAATTTTTGATAACTGATAACGGCTTTTTATTTCAGTATTACGGTAAATCCTTAGCATACCTGCCTGGCTTTACCACTAAGCAAAAGGCTAAGGATTTTCAAGCAAGCACCTTCATCCCAACCATTAATAGTGTCTGCCAATTCAAATTTTTCTACCCAATCAATCCACTCCCTAGTTACCCCATCAAATGGATCAGGTTTAAAAATAGGTTTGGCAATTGGGCCTGGTAGAGCTACGGAGTCTAATTGGGGAATTTAATCTGCAGGTACCAGTGGCGTAGCTACAGACTTATGGGCCCTGATGCAAAATTTGGGCATGGGTCCCACCTCAACACTGCTACAAACACAAATTGGCACCGCAAAGCAAAAATCATTTCAATAAAAAACACCCAAATTCATTGTTAACATTTTTTTTAAAACAGACAAATATATTTTACCTATACACCTAGCAAAACAATCAGATTCAAACTGTATTTCTAAACTTAGATCCTCAAACCTTCTAAAATAACTAACCAACTGATGCTAGTAAAATGCTTCGCACACAGAGTGGTAAAATGCTTTGTATATAACCACTGGTAAAATAGATGTCACAAAGACTGGTTAAATGCTTGGCATGCAGACACTGATAAACTGGCTGGCAAACTGGCACTGCACACAGCCAGACACTGGTTAAATGCTTGGCAAACAGACAATGGTAAAAATGCTTTGTACACAGACCACTGGTAAAACAGTTACCACACAGACTGGTAGTTTTGGAACCTTAGCACAAAATGGGGCCCCCTTCTTGGCCAAGGGCCCTGGTGTGGTCGCATCCCCTGCACCCCTGGTAGCTACGCCCCAGACAGGTACAAGGACAGGAGGATTTAAATCAATACTTTCAATAGCAGCCTACATAGCTTAATACAGAGAACAAACATACAAAGAAAACAGGGAGAATACATTGTATTGCCACCAATTTGTACCAGATCACTGCTGTTTGGAAGGGTTATGGGTAGCATGGCGCACAGTGTGTTACTCTGGTGGTCTGGCAAAAAGCAGACAGTACACATAAACAGGTTCCCCACATAACATGTGCAGTAATTAGGGGTGTCCCTGTCTATGGTGCACCACTTTAAATATTGATCAGGCCTGTATATTGTGTATCCTTGTAAGTTGGTGTACACTTATCTGTTGCCTCAGAGTTTGTATCCAATAAGGTAAATTGTCTGTCCAATAATCTGTCCTCCCAACAGGTGGTAACAGGATCTTATACACAGGGTCTTGTGTTGCAGTCAATATCTCTCCAAAGCACACACCACAATCTACTTTTACTTTCTTTCCTCCTAGCCTCCTAGTGTTTTGTCTTTTATCACTCACTGACACCACCTGCAGGCTGGAGGTGGTATATTAGGAGCCTTGGTGTATATATCCATTACAATACACATCACATCCTGTGTAGCAGACTGAAATATTTTCTGGATTACACTTGCCTTCACATAGAGCAGACCCAGGGGTGTGGTTTAACGTCCAATTTTGACCATTCCATGTTTAAATTGGGATCTCAGCTATGTAAGTAAGTTTATGTATTTTGTATATTTTGTGTTGTACCTAATATAAGTCAGTGCTATTCTTTATAAAAAATTTACTGATGGTCATTTAAATGACATTATAATTTAACCCACTACTGGCCCCACTGTGTAGTGTAGAAAAATCCTTACCTTACATCCCAGATCCAAATGGTTTCCCTGCAATGTCCCTCCAAAGTCCAGAAAACTGGCCACCAGGAGCCTAGCAGAGGGGGAAATTGTTTCCGTCTCTGAGGCTTCCTCTGAGAGGTTTGTGGTATGCTCTAAGCAGCCCCCTCCCTCTCCCTTCTGTTTTGGTCTCCCTTCCCCATAGCATTAAACATTTTAATATGTGGTAGGGCTTGCTGCCCCAGCCCCAACCGCATTATTCTTTTTTGCAGAAACTCCCCCAATCTCTACTTACCTTCCCTCTATCCTCTACCGTTCAGAACTGCCAGCAGCCGTGTCTGTGATTGGCTGTCTCTCAACAAATCACAGACGCGGCTGCCGGTCCTGCCCCCTGCTTGCAGTTACATGCAAGCAAAGGGCCGGGCAGTGCAGCAGAGGTTAAAGGGCATGTCCACCCCGAAATTTAACTTTTGATATGTAGTAGGGCATGCTCCCCCAGTCCCAACCGCATTAATATAATTGTTAGAAAGTCCCCCGATTCTTACTTACCTGCCCTCTCTCCTCCGCTGCAGTGTTCAGGCCCTCTGCTTGCATGGAATTGAAAGCAGGGGGCGGGACCGGCAGCCGCGTCCGTGATTGGCTGAGAGGCAGGGAGGGCTGCACTGAGCATGCCTCAACCTTGATGAGGTTGAGGAAGTCTCAGGCACAGCATGAGTCACACACTGCTCCTACACAGCAGTTTCCTGGACTTTGGAGGGGCACAGCAGGGGAACTGCTGCCTTTTTTGGGGAGGTTTGCTTGTTTCCATCATGTTTCTAGAAAAATATATACAGGGTTATTCTATAAAAGTTCTTATTGTTACAAATAGTGCTAATTTTGCCCCAACCAATCAGATGTTAGCTTTCAAATGTTAAATAAGATCTGATTGGTTGGGACAAAAGTAGCACCATTCTAAACGATAAGAACTTTTATTGAATCTCCCTGATAGTTTCTACATATGTACAAACTTTATATATAGCTGCTCTGTTTTTTATTTACCAACCAGCGTGAATTGCAGCCTTCCTAGAGCAATACAAAATAGTGAACTGATTTTACGGACATTTACTGAAATGTAATCGTGTCTTCTACATGTGCAGTAGTGGCTCACTGCTAAAGTGCTGTTTTGGAAAACAGACAGACCATTGGAAAATAGGTTCAATTTCCCAGAGTTTTTTTGTTTCTATTATCTTACTAGCAACAGATAAAGATTCTACATGTACTGATATCCCACGTAGTAGACTTAGTGGGATAGAGGTAGAAAGCTTTCTTTTTAGCAAGACACAGAATAGGAGGTTGCTGGTTTGATTCCCCATATTTTCACTTAAATGTTAATATTCTGTTTCTTACATCCATGTTAGAAAAGAAATAAAGATTAGTTTTCTTTTTTGTATGAAAAGCAAAGGAATTTATCATTATTAGGGACAGGAGCATTTGTAATTTGTTTACACAAAAGCTGCACTGAAATCTGTGTTCTGTGTCAGAGGGTGGGATGAACTGAGCTGTAACATCATTGGCTGTCCGCTTCCAGGAAGCAAGGCTGCAGCTTCCTGTGAAGTGTACATTGTATACTTAGCTGTGTGTTCCCAGCTAAGGTGAGTTATTGGAGCTGACCCCTAGTACCCACAGGTTAATTTCATAAATTTAGTTTAGTTACAAGGCCACTTCTCCCATAAGGCAGAGTGAGCCTATTAGCTTAGGTGGCACTCCTGTCACTCACAGGAGAGGTGACCGGCAACATCCGTAGGGGAAAAAAAGGCAGATTTTCTCCACCTCCTCTTGCCTCTGCCTGCCTTCTACCAAAGTAATTGGGCAAACTTGTATGTGCCAGTCACAGTGGGGAACCTTGTATGTACCAGTCACAGTGGGGAACCTTGTATGTACCAGTCACACGGTGGGCAAACTTGTATGTACCAGTCACATGGTGGGCAAACTTGTATGTACCAGTCACACGTGGGCAAACTTGTATGTACCAGTCACACGGTGGGCAAACTTGTAAGTGCCAGTCACAGTGGGCAAACTTGTATGTGCCAGTCACAGTGGGCAAATTTGCATGTACCAACCACACAGTGGCCAGACTTGCACGTACCAACCATATGGTCGGCAGACTTGCATGTGACAGTCACAGTGGGCAAACTTGTACGTGACAGCCACAGTGGGCGAAATTGCATGTACCAGTCACAGTGAACGAACTTGCATGTACTACTCACAGTGGGCAGACTTGCAGGTACCAGTCACAGTGAACAGACAGACTTGCGTGTATCTGTCACAGTGGGCAGACATGTATATGCCAGTCACAGTGGTAAAACTTGCATGGGCCAGTCACACGGTGGGCAGACTTACATGCACCATTCACACGGTGGGCAGACTTACATGCACCATTCACACGGTGGGCAGACTTGTATGTAACCGTCACACTGGGCAAACTTCCATATACCAGTCACACTGGGCAGACTTGCATGTACCAGTCACATGGTGGGCAAACTTGTATGTGCCTGGCACAGTGGGAAATTTTGTACATACAAGTCACAGTGGTAAAACTTGCGTGTAGCAGACATGCATGTACCAGTCACACAGTGAGCAGACTTTTATGTACCAGTCACTCTGGTGGGCTGACATAGCAGTGTTTTCTGAACTGAAGGGCTGACCTTACAGTGGTTGCTGAACTGGAGGGCTGACCTAAAAGTGTCTGCTGACCTGAAGGGCTGACCTAAAAGTGGCTGCTGAACTGGAAGGTTGACCTAACAGTGGCTTCTGAATTGGAAGGCTGTCCTAACAGTGGCTGGTGAACTGTAGGGCTGACCAGAAAGTGTCTGCTAAACTGGAGGGCCACCCTAACTGTGTCTGCTTAACTGGAGGGCTGCCCTAACAGTGGCTGGTCCACACTGTCCACCATGCTCACCTCCAGCTCCACTGGTCACACCCACTTACATAGGCCATCTCCAGTCTGTACCCAATGGGTGAAAGTGTGTGTGTGTGGGGAGGGGGCAGAATAAGAATGAAAATGGCTTTACTAAAATATTTTACTTCACAGATGGTGGATCCTTGTTTAGAAAGGTGGGGTCTGGGATTTATTGGGCCTGTGTTGTATGTCATGCCTTATATTGCATTGTTGGTTGATATTCTTTTTCTTTATTTATCATTATAAAAAATAAAAACAATAGTATTTAAAATGACAATGTACAGTATGTATCTACTTTAAGATTTCCTGGAAACAGGAATATTTTGCACAGTTTATTTCCCCCCTTGTTCTTAACATAATAATTAACTTGTTTATATTGGGAATTTGACAGTAGTGTATATAGGGGTGATGATTCCAGAAGGAAATCCAGTTTTAGAAAATAAATACTGAATCACATGCTATACTGCTTGTGGGGAGGGATAAAGCTATAAACCAAATGACTACTAAAACACATGGATCGAACATATAATCTAAACTAGCATTTATGTAATGCAAGCTGCTATATTGGTGGATGATCACTGTCGTAAAAACTAGCAGGCTAATGCTTTTCAATTGAAAGACAGCCATGCATCCCTTTCCTAGGGACACATCTCCCTGGCAATCACTGTGCTGATTTGCTGCAGTGAAGACTGCAGCGTCTACAGCCTGCCCTCCCCCTCCTTGTTCTGCTTACAGCATCAGTCTGTAGCCTGTGCATGCAAGCAACAGTGATACTTCACCTATTCATGCTTTGGAATGCTTAAGCGATAATACTGTGCCTCTGAACACAGCATCAGTGATACTGCAGCCCTACAAGATGCAGGCCAGCGCCGATTCAACCAGGATGGAATGTCTGTGGAGCAACTGGAAATGCCAGGGTATTTTACATTACCTTCCAGCATGTTTATCTATAAACAGATCGTGCCCTAAAATGTATTTTTTATGCTGTGTATGTGTGGGTTGTTTCTTTTTTTATCTCCGTTTCTTTGCCACATCATTAATATTATTTTTCCACATCATTTACACTGAATAACTGTTTAAATCTTGGGCTGCAAGTGGGATTTCCGTTTGCTGGGCAAAGCTTATCATCTGCTTGTTCTCTAACGCATACACTGCTTGTCATTTTAAATTAAGGCTTGGAATAACTGGTAAGCATTGTTTTTCTGAACAAAGCCAAAGGCTTGTATTGAAGGGACTCCCTGCCGAAGGTGGCACGCCCATTGTAAAATCCTTGTCTGGTACCTTCACAAACAAAAGCCAGTCAATAGCAGAACAACAAAATTACTGGGAATATGATAAAATGGCCTGCTCTCGTCAGGTCTATTTGTTACATTGTAACACCGAACAGAATTGAAATATACATTGTTTACTTACATCATCTTATTGGATATTTTGTAAGCATTGGCTTATAATTAGGAGAATTAGGTTTCTTTGAATGAAACGGCTATTATTATATCTGGGTGTGGCCTGTACCACCCCTCTGTCTGCTCTTCAGCCATGTTTTTTTTTTTTTTCATACCAACACGTTTAGTTTTTGCCTTTGTTTTGCTCAGTGGTGATTAATATTAAACTGAATTTCTAAGTAAAATGTAATATTTGCCAGAACCTCCCATGGCTTGCCTTAGGGTGTTTTTACTGTGAACTAAGGCTTAATATTGTGTTTAAGTTTATTTACAAACCATTTCAAGGTAAAGATGTTGTATCTGTTAATCTGCGAAAATGCTGTGTGTGTGTGTGTTGTGTCCTGAAAAAAATCAGAATAAAACAAGTCATTTTTATTTCAAGAACAGATCTCTGTGCTATGTCTCCAGTGAATTAATAATTCAGTCTGATACCTCAAGTCTTTAGTATCCATGGTTACCCATCAAATCATAGACTCTCACCATAGAAATAAGCAATTTACTCTTTAGTAGCTATAGGCCTAATTCAAGCCTGTGTGTGTGTGTGTGTGTGTGTGTGTGTGTGTTAATATGCATATTTTTATATGAATAAAACTGTTTGTTACTTTCTTTCTTTTCTGTACAAAGTGGTATTATAAGATTTTAAAATATTAAACATGTTTAATATTTTATTATCTTATTAATATGTATGTATGTATAAAAGCAAATAATATAGAGAATGAATGTACTTTCAGGTAAATATTTTTATTCCCATGAGCATAGGCATCTGTATGAGCCCCACTGCATTTTGTATAATGTTAGTTAAACTGTGATTGGGGTCAATTTATGGTCTGTGCTTTGTGAAGAGGTAAGGAAGTTGGTTTTGTACAAACTTCTAATTTTGTTTGGAAGGAAGGTATGGATTCCTTTTAGTTTTGCATTAAATAACAAAACGAAAACTTCAATGTGGTGTTGGCCGCATTGTTCACATTTTAAGTAAATTTTGTGCTGAAATTGTGTTTGTGCTGCGCTTTTCCTAATAATTTTTTTTCCCCAGAGCGCATGCGATCTGGACCAGAATTGGTCATTGATAAAGTATCAGCCTGTCACATTTGAAAATAATGTGATTGTCCGGCATGATCGTATCACAAAAATGTATTTGGAAGTATGAGAGAATGCCATCGGTGTGGCCTAGCCCCTTGTAGGCCTGTGCACACAACTGTATTTTTTGCCTTTCAATAGATTGACTTGTCTGACAAAAATATTGGCCTGGGTGATCAATTTGGCTAAAACATTCTCTTGTGGGCACCTGGCCTAAGAGGCATATAACCTGTTTTCATAGTTGCAGTGACTCCAGTAACATCATTTTTTTTAAAGAAAATGGTGCCTACAAAATGTAGTAAGAATACATTTGAGGGTATTGTTATGCTAGATCCTAAGGAATATTACTTCTGTAATGCTAGCGTTCTGTTCATGCATTTGTATCTGGGCTCACAAAGATTATTACCACTGTACACTTAGCAAGGGACATTGTAAAAGGGGGTAGACATCCAAAATCAGTGTTTTGTGAGAATATACTGTAGCTCTTATGTGCAGTTTAGGTAGTATGCAACATTTGTAGATACTGTATAACATCCTTCACCCTGAATAGCTATAGTTGTATTTTTTTTTGTATTTATTTGAAAATTTGCATTGTAGCCTGAAGAGCTTTTAAAATGCCTTAAGTGCTGTACACACAAATACTGCTCAATAGATCCACAATGCAAACTTTGTGAATGCACATATTTGTATTTGTTAAATAATCACTCTTGGTCAGTCATGATTACAAATAGGGTCATACAGATTTACCCCAGACAGACTATTGATTGATGGGTCAGTTTTGGAGAATATGAGGTCTACCTGGCCTAAAGTGGTGCAGGCACCTATAACTTTCACAGAGCCTCGTAGAGGCAGAAGCTGATAATTCTGATGAGTGGCTACCAATACAAATCATATACATTTTAACTTGTGATTCTACCATTTTTCTACTTTAAACTCTAAATCACTGGTGTGGGGGACAAGGAAAGCTTGTAGTTTTTTAATAGCCTTTCTTCTCAATGAAGATAGTACATTCAACAGTAAAGGTCTCCACATGGTACAGACTAGCAGGCCCACCAGTCAGTTGCATTTGGTTTTCATTGCTGCTAAGGCAGATACACAATGGGAGGAACAGTTTTTAATTACTAAAGAACAAACGTTTATGAAAGAAGGCGAAGTACATAAAAGGAACTTAACTAAAGTAATTGTTGCAATATTAGGCCAATTTGGACAAAAGTTGGACCTACCTTGAGGGGAACCATAGGGCCTCCCTTTATCCCTAAATAATGGTGCCATTTCATCCAGGCAATTTGATCTAGGGGTGCGCCAATTAGGGCCAAGCCATAGGCGACAAGGAAAAAAAAATTCTGCTCCCTGTAGGGGGGAACCAGGATGTGAAGGGAATAAAGCTAAGAGCCCGTTGTGAACAGTAGAATACAATAAAGCACGTGTTGATGCAGTAGCTACACTGTGTGGTGTCCCCTTCCTGAAAAATTGTATATGTGTCATTATCCTGTTATACTGTTGGGTACGGAGCAGTAGGAAGGTGAGGAAGAAAGGCAACAAGTGGGTATGTTTACCTGTGATCCTACCACCGTGCGTTCATGCAGGAGAGTCGGTCCGAAGGAGAGTCCGGAATACTCCAAAGAAAAAGACACCATCAATTTGAAAGAACAGACCGTGACTCCATCCCATGTCTGGACAAGCCGGGGGCCAGACTAACAAGCCACCATTTTTTGGTTGTATGTGTGTGGACATGCCCCTTAATAACGGGAGTTTCATACAATTCTTCAAACTATGACATCTTCAGAATTCATAGTGAAAATATTTGCACACTGTCACTGAGTGTGTATACTATTGCACAAGTACATCAAAAGTGAACAGGAATACTGATAAGTCAGACTGTCAAAGAATGAATATTTAGTGCCTCTCAGTGCACCTTATAGGTTAATAACACCTGCAGCTAATATTTGTGATCAGAAAATTGGGACCTCTAAAAGTCTCATGCACACGTGCGATCATGATTGGTTTTCATTCACTTTTTTCTTTGCACAGCCCTAATTCCGGCCCTGTGTCTGGTTGAATACCAGCAGGCTTAAGGTATGTGATTGTGGGGGCTGGCCCGCAACACACAATGCATATGCATGGCCATTCCGGCCGACAATCGTGCTGTGTATGGGCACTTTGTCGGCTGGAACGGCAGTTTGGTTGAGACCCGTTGATGATCCGCCCGGCACATGAAAACCAATTTTTAAAAAAACTCAACAGAATATTTAGTACATATTTTATGAATTTACACTGGGGATATCCACCCTGTATGATGTATTCCTGAATTCTGTATCCCAGAATTTATCAGGACTCAACTAGACTATTCCTGGTTGAACCCTTATCCTACTTGCATTGTATAAAGTATTATGTATATATCTGATTTTATACTAATTATTTTGCATGAGTATGCCATGGAAAGTTTAAACTGAAAAAAAAAAGGAAAACATCACCTCCTACCGAAATAATAGAAATCCTCACAGGGTTCTTACTGGCACAGAAAAATACGATTGAAAAAGAGCAGAATAAAAGATCTGCAGTATTATATAAAAGGTTTATTAGGAGCATTGCACAAAATAAAGAAAATATGTGGGGCTGCTCGAATAATCATTTGGTGAAAAAAACCGCCTACATTTCCTCCTAGTCCCTCACAGCTTTTCTTTGACTACAGGCAAAAATTAAGGTTATTACATTTCCATCCAATTAAAATGATTCTTTTAATGTAGGCAATGAAAGGGAAATGCTGTGTGCAGAAGTTAACTATTTCTTACATCCTTGAGCAATATATTATCTGCAATGGATTATTAATTTGTTCAATATGGGGTTACCAGTAGACATGCCAAATGCCTACAGACAAAAAATCAAAAGCATTAACCCCGCCCCAAGATATCCTGTTTTCGTAGTGTGAACTGCAAAGTGAACTGGAGAGACTTGGGATCAATAACTGAAGTTTTAGCAGAAGAAGAGGTGGAGGTGGCAGTGTGTGGTGTCTGTAGCTAACTTTTAGGGAAATTCCATCGAGCAGACAAACAAAATAAAACCTCCTATTTTGGACACTAATTGCATGTGCAGAATTATGTAACTGGCCCAGGAATGGATCCTGCACAAGTCTGTGGAGCCTAGGCTAAAGGGTTCAAAGGTCTGGTTAGTTGCTTCTTATAGCAGTCTGTTTTTTTCAGTTATAACTGGACTCCCTGAGTGGGACTGGGCCTCAAGACTTCCAGTTAAATCCCAAATGAGCATTACACACCAGGGTCCTCATTAGGATGTTTCAACTGTTAGACAAGTTGGAGATATACATTTTATATCTCCGTATACCTTTTGATAACTCCTTAACATCCAGTGTTATCCATTCTAATTCTACTTTTTATGTTAATAAACATGACATATATTTCAAGTAATGAAGTGTGAAATAAAGTAACACTATTCAAACAGTTTATTATAAAGGCATATTATTATACTAAGCTAAAAAGATTGTTTTCTCTGATTTCTCTATAGCGGTTGAATTACTATACTGGCGCGACCTCAAGCAAAGTGGGATTGTCTTTGGAAGTGTCCTTCTAATGCTCTTTTCTTTGACGCAATTCAGTGTGGTCAGCGTCATAGCATACTTAGCACTGGCTGCTCTTTCAGCTACAATCAGCTTCAGAATTTACAAGTCGGTATTACAAGCTGTACAGAAAACCGATGAGGGACATCCTTTCAAGTAAGTGTTTTTTACTCATTTCCAGTAACAGATCAGGTTTGCACATGACTCCAAAATAGAAGTGCTTCTCACACTGTGGCACTAGGATGCTTAACTGCAGTAACAGCTTCAATGGACAAACACTCCTCTGAATATAAAAATAAACACACATTATTGTATTGTTAAAATGTACAGCTTTTCCCCCCAGTGATGCTATATGAATAAAATAAACATACATACTATACATTCCTTTTTGTTTTAACCATCCCATACCTTAATTGCAACTTACTGTTGAACAGTCTTTGTCCATTTTACTGCCACACAACACTTTTGACATTTGACATTTATGTGGTAACCGTGATTGTTTCCCTTCATTATTATGGATAAGCGGTCTCATTTTGTTTCGCTGGTGGGTCCACTGAATAGTCCCACGTTTTTATGCAGAATTTTAACAGTCAAAATGGAAATTCCACATGAAACTTCATTCTTCTGACTGAATAAATGATGCCAATGAAACCTGTAGTTTCATCCCCAAAAAACAGGTTTAGGTCAGAACTATTTATTATTAGATTATTAGTGATGACCATTTTATTTGTGGTACTGCTTTCTGCAAAGAGTTTGCATATTTTATTTTTTAGAAACTGTATAGGTAAGTAGATTTTCACAATACCAGAACATAATAAAAAGTAAATTAGTTTCCATGTGAAGTCATATAGATAACATGGGCCTCATTTACCTAGGGGTGATGCACAAATATAGGGAGTTAAACTCCCACTAACCAATATTGAATAGGTTAGCTCAAGTTTAACTCCTTTGTTGCCCCAGCTGTGCGAGTTTCTCAAAAGACACTCACAATACCGCCGCAATGTATTTAATAACAGAGTTTGCTCTATTAAAGGAAAAGTTCACTGCAATAGTTCCTATTCCTTTTCTACATTGATTGAAGCTGGGGAAGTTAAGGAGCTATCCCTTACCTCCTGTTCTTCAATCAATGTTTGGATAGCCAGGAACGAACTTCTGAAAATCTTACCTTTCACGTGATCCAGCGGGGCCGCTCTGACAGTTCCCTCTGCTTCTGTTACGCTATAACGCTATAAGCATGCCCAATAATGCGCGTTATAGTGTAACAGAAGCAGGAAGCAGTCGGGAATTTCAGAGCGGCCCCGCTGGATCGCGTGAAAGGTAAGATTTTCTGAAGTTAGTTCCTGGCTATCTAAACATTGATTGAAGAACAGAAGGTTAGGCATAGCTCCTTAACCTCCCTGGCTTCAATCAATGTAGAAAAGGGATAGTTCACTATTGCAGTGAACTATTCCTTTAATGCCTGTTAATGGCTGACATTAAGGTAGCGCTGGAGTCAAATTCTTTTGCCCAGAGTAATTGCTGCTCTGGGTAAATGAGGCCCCATGTGTTTCTGCAGGTAGCTAAACTGCACACTTACACCGCTGCTATAAGGGTTGGTATACATGGGTAAATTTATTGTTTTTTTTTTTTGCAAAATGTTTTTGAAAAAATGTAAACAATTTTAAATTGTTGTAAATGTTTGCTAATCACTCAATATTTAATATTCTACACTATTGATCACCCCCAAAATATTGGCAGTACCACTATAAATAACCGCTAGAATTGACTCCTAAATAACAAATAGATTTCTGCAAGAATTGGTTTTCTTTAGCATGGTTGGGATTAGTAGCCATATTGGTGAAAATGTATAGGTGTAAAGGTGATGCTTATCACTCACTACATATTTGGGTTACATTCCCTAGGTACATTATTCAAGGTAGAAAAAATAAGGGGGTACAAGTATATACTTGGTTATATTGGCTTGAAATGAAAGACTCAAAAGACAAACATCTTGACAGCTGCAAGCTCCCTCTTCTTGTTAGGAATGTATGTTGATAAAACAAGATCATACTAGAGTATAAACCGTCCCGAGTATAAACCGAGGTACCTAGTTTTAGGTAAAAAAGGAGGGAAAACACATTGACTCGAGTATAAACCGAGGGGGTAGTGTTTGCCACTTAAGATGTTTGGAAACTACAACTCCCAGCATGCTTTATTGCTGGGAGTTGTAGTTTTCAAACATCTTAAGTGGCAAATACTTGCAAATAGGGGTAAATCCTCCTTTATTTGTGCATACAGTATGCACAAATAAAGAAGGATTTACCCCTATTTGCAAGTATTTGCCACTTAAGATGTTTGAAAACTACAACTCCCAGCAATAAAGCATGCTGGGAGTTGTAGTTTCCAAACATCTTAAGTGGCAAACACTACCCCCTCGGTTTATACTCGAGTCAATGTGTTTTTACTCCCTTTTTTACTTAAAACTAGGTACCTCGGTTTATACTCGGGACGGTTTATACTCGAGTATATACGGTAACATGGTAGGCCAAGGGCTGAGTAACCTAGCATTGTAGGTCCTTATCCTGGGTACTTGAAAATTGTGCGTGTGGGTGTTAATGTTTATTCGTCCTTATGTAATCCACCACCACTAACTTTCATATGGACAAGGAAGTAGTGCCATAAACGCGTGAAAACTGTATCTTCCTGTTTGTATTGAACAAGAAGGATCAGTGATTCTCATGTAATCTACAAAAGACACCTGCTGGAGTATAAAAGATCCGTTTGGTGTCCAAAACACTGATCGTTTCATATTTACTAAACTGCAAGAGGAAGTTTGGAACTTTGCTGCCATTGAGTCCGTTATAGAATTGATGTGATTCACCTCTCTTAGACCCAGATCTACTGTTTTTTAATGCTCCCACTTTGCAATAATACCACTTATGGTTGACCGTGCAATTTCTAGAAAGTTCACTATTTATTTCAAAAGTCTTTGGTTCTAAGAATGGGCCATTCTTCTGCAAGGCTGCATCGCACTTCATTTTCTACACCTATGATATAAAACACATGAATTCAAAGATTAAGATATTTGTACAAAAAAGTGTACAGTCCGTGATCTAAGACCTTAAGATTTATATATCTATAGTGTCTGCCTTAAACTGGGAGGAGGAGGGCTGTCCTAACAGTGTGGGGTCCACACTGTCACCATGCTCACCTCCAGCTCCCAGGTCCACCCACCACATAGGCCATCTCAGTCTGTACCCAATGGGTGAAAGGTGTGTGTGTGGGGAGGGGGGCAGAATAAGAATGAAATGGCTTTACTAAAATATTTTACTTCACAGATGGTGGATCCTTGTTTGAAAGGTGGGGTCTGGGATTTATTGGGCCTGTGTTGTTATGTCATGCCTTATATTGCATTGTTGGTTGATATTCTTTTTCTTATTATCATTATAAAAAATAAAAACAATAGTATTAAAATGACAATGTACAGTATGTATCTACTTTAAGATTTCCTGGAAACAGGAATATTTTGCACAGTTTATTTCCCCCCTGTTCTTAACATAATAATTAACTGTTTATATTGGGAATTTGACAGTAGTGTAATATGGGGTGATGATTCCAGAAGGAAATCCAGTTTTAGAAAATAATACTGAAATCACATGCTATACTGCTTGTGGGGAGGGATAAAGCTATAAACCAAATGACTACTAAAACACATGGATCGAACATATAATCTAAACTAGCATTTAGTAATGCAAGCTGCTATATTGGTGGATGATCACTGTCGTAAAAACTAGCAGGCTAATGCTTTTCAATTGAAAGACAGCCATGCATCCCTTTCCTAGGGAACATCTCCCTGGCAATCATGTGCTGATTTGCTGCAGTGAAGACTGCAGCGTCTACAGCTGCCCTCCCCCTCCTTGTTCTGCTTACAGCATCAGTCTGTAGCTGTGCATGCAAGCAACAGTGATACTTCACCTATTCATGCTTTGGAATGCTTAAGCGATAATACTGTGCCTCTGAAACAAGCATCAGTGATATGCAGCCCTACAAGATGCAGGCCAGCGCCGATTCAACCAGGTGGAATGTCTGTGGAGCAACTGGAAATGCCAGGGTATTTACATTACTTCCCAGCATGTTTATCTATAAACAGATCGTGCCCTAAAATGTATTTTTATGCTGTGTATGTGTGGGTTGTTTCTTTTTTATCTCCGTTTCTTTGCCACATCATTAATATTATTTTCACATCATTTACACTGAATAACTGTTTAAATCTGGGCTGCAAGTGGGATTTCCGTTTGCTGGGCAAAGCTTATCATCTGCTTGTTCTCTAACGCATACACTGCTTGTCATTTTAAATTAAGGCTTGGAATAACTGGTAAGCTTGTTTTCTGAACAAAGCAAAGGCTTGTATGAAGGGACTCCCTGCCGAAGGTGGCACGCCAATGTAAAATCCTTGTCTGGTACTCACAAACAAAAGCCAGTCAATAGCAGAACAACAAAATTAATGGGAATATGATAAAATGGCCTGCTCTCGTCAGGTCTATTTGGTACATTGTAACACCGAACAGAATTGAAATATACATTGTTTACTTACATCATCTTATTGGATATTTTGTAAGCATTGGCTTATAATTAGGAGAATTAGGTTTCTTTGAATGAAACGGCTATTATTATATCTGGGTGTGGCCTGTACCACCCCTCTGTCTGCTCTTCAGCCATGTTTTTTTTTTTTTTCACCAACACGTTTGTTTTTGCCTTGTTTTGCTCAGTGGTGATTAATATTAAACTGAATTTCTAAGTAAAATGTAATATTTGCCAGAACCTCCCATGGCTTGCCTTAGGTGTTTTTACTGTGAACTAAGGCTTAATATTGTGTTTAAGTTTATTTACAAACCATTTCAAGGTAAAGATGTTGTATTGTTAATCTGCGAAAATGCTTGTGTGTGTGTGTGTTGTGTCCTGAAAAAAATCAGAATAAAACAAGTCATTTTTATTTCAAGAACAGATCTCTGTGCTATGTCCAGTGAATAATAATTCAGTCTGATACCTCAAGTCTTTAGTATCCATGGTTACCCATCAAATCATAGACTCTCACCATAGAAATAAGCAATTTACTCTTTAGTAGCTATAGGCCTAATTCAAGCCTGTGTGTGTGTGTGTGGTGTGTGTGTGTTAATATGCATATTTTTATATGAATAAAACTGTTTGTTACTTCTTTCTTTTCGTACAAAGTGGTATTATAAGATTTTAAAATATTAAACATGTTTAATATTTATTATCTTATTAATATGTATGTATGTATAAAAGCAAATAATATAGAGAATGAATGTACTTTCAGGTAAATATTTTTATTCCCATGAGCATAGGCATCTGTATGAGCCCCACTGCATTTTGTATAATGTTAGTTAAACTGTGATTGGGGTCAATTATTGGTCTGTGCTTTGTGAAGAGGTAAGGAAGTTGGTTTGTACAAACTTTAATTTTGTTTGGAAGGAAGGTAGTATGGATCCTTTTAGTTTTGCATTAAATAACCAAACGAAAACTTCAATGTGGTGGTGGCCGCATTGTTCACATTTTAAGTAAATTTTGTGCTGAAATTGTGTTTGTGCTGCGCTTTTCCTAATAATTTTTTTCCCCAGAGCGCATGCGATCTGGACCCGAATTGGTCATTGATAAAGTATCAGCCTGTCACATTTGAAAATAATGTGATTGTCCGGCATGATCGTATCACAAAAATGTATTTGGAAGTATGAGAGAATGCCACGGTGTGCCTAGCCCTTGTAGGCCTGTGCACACAACTGTATTTTTTGCCTTTCAATAGATTGACGTCTGACAAAAATATTGGCCTGGGTGATCAATTTGGCTAAAACATTCTCTTGTGGGCACCTGGCCTAAGAGGCATATAACCTGTTTCATAGTTGCAGTGACTCCAGTAACATCATTTTTTTAAAGAAAATGGTGCCTACAAAATGTAGTAAGAATACATTAGGGTATTGTTATGCCGATCCTAAGGAATATTACTTCTGTAATGCTAGCGTTCTGTTCATGCATTTGTATCTGGGCTCACAAAGATTATTACCACTGTACACTTAGCAAGGGACATTGTAAAAGGGGGTAGACATCCAAAATCAGTGTTTTGTGGAATATACTGTAGCTCTTATGTGCAGTTTAGGTAGTAGACAACATTTGTAGATACTGTATAACATCCTTCACCCTGAATAGCTATAGTTGTATTTTTTTTGTATTTATTTGAAAATTTGCATGTAGCCTGAAGAGCTTTAAAATGCCTTAAGTGCTGTCACACACAATACTGCTCAATAGATCCAAAATGCAAACTTTGTGAATGCACATATTTGTATTTGTTAAATAATCACTCTTGGTCAGTCATGATTACAAATAAGGTCATAAGATTTACCCCAGACAGACTATTGATTGATGGGTCAGTTTTGGAGAATATGAGGTCTACCTGGCCTAAAGTGGTGCAGGCACCTATAACTTCACAGAGCTCGTAGAGGCAGAAGCTGATAATTCTGATGAGTGGCTACCAATACAAATCATATACATTTTAACTTGTGATTCTACCATTTTTCTACTTTAACTCTAAATCACTGGTGTGGGGGGACAAGGAAAGCTTGTAGTTTTTTAATAGCCTTTCTTCTCAATGAAGATAGTACATTCAACAGTAAAGGTCTCCACATGGTACAGACTCAGCAGGCCCACCAGTCAGTTGCATTTGGTTTTCATTGCTGCTAAGGCAGATACACAATGGGAGGAACAGTTTTTAATTACTAAAGAACAAACGTTTATGAAAGAAGGCGAAGTACATAAAAGGAACTTAACTAAAGTAATTGTTGCAATATTAGGCCAATTTGGACAAAAGTTGGACCTACCTTGAGGGGAACCATAGGGCCTCCCTTTATCCCTAAATAATGGTGCCATTTCATCCAGGCATTTGATCTAGGGGTGCGCCAATAGGGCCAAGCCATAGGCGACAAGGAAAAAAAAATTCTGCTCCCTGTAGGGGGGAACCAGGATGTGAAGGGATAAAGCTAAGAGCCCGTTGTGAACAGTAGAATACAATAAAGCACGTGTTGGATGCAGTAGCTACACTGTGTGGTGTCCCTTCCTGAAAATTGTATATGTGTCTATTCCTGTTATACTGTTGGGTACGGAGCAGTAGGAAGGTGAGGAAGAAAGGCAACAAGTGGGTATGTTTACCTGTGATCCTACCACCGTGCGTTCATGCAGGAGAGTCGGTCCGAAGGAGAGTCCGGAATACTCCAAAGAAAAAGACACCATCAATTTGAAAGAACAGACCGTGACTCCATCCCATGTTGGACAAGCCGGGGGCCAGACTAACAAGCCACCATTTTTTGGTTGTATGTGTGTGGACATGCCCCTTAATAACGGGAGTGTTCATACAATTCTTCAAACTATGACATCTTCAGAATTCATAGTGAAAATATTTGCACACTGTCACTGAGTGTGTATACTATTGCACAAGTACATCAAAAGGAACAGGAATACTGATAAGTCAGACTGTCAAAGAATGAATATTTAGTGCCTCTCAGTGCACTATAGGTTAATAACACCTGCAGCTAACATTTGTGATCAGAAAATGGGACTCTAAAAGTCTCATGCACACGTGCGATCAGATTGGTTTTCATTCACTTTTTTCTTGCACAGCCTAATTCGCCCTGTGTCTGGTTGAATTACCAGCAGGCTTAAGGTATGTGATGTGGGGGCTGGCCCGCAACACACAATGCATATGCCTGGCCATTCCGGCCGACAAATGTGCTGTGTATGGGCACTTTGTCGGCTGGAACGCGCAGTTTGGTTGGACCCGTTGATGATCCGCCCGGCAATGAAAACCAATTTTAAAAAAACTCAACAGAATATTTAGTACATATTTTATGAATTTACATGGGGATATCCACCCTGTATGATGTATTCCTGAATTCTGTATCCCAGAATTTATCAGGACTCAACTAGACTATTCCTGGTTGAACCCTATCCTACTTGCATTGTATAAAGTATTATGTATATATTGATTTTATACTAATTATTTTGCATGAGTATGCCATGGAAAGTTTAAACTGAAAAAAAAAAGGAAAACATACTCCTACCGAAATAATAGAATCCCACAGGGTTCTTACTGGCACAGAAAAATACGATTGAAAAAGAGCAGAATAAAAGATCTGCAGTATTATATAAAAGGTATTAGGAGCATTGCACAAAATAAAGAAAATATGTGGGGCTGCTCGAATAATCATTTGGTGGAAAAAAACCGCCTACATTTCCTCCTAGTCCCTCACAGCTTTTCTTTGACTACAGGCAAAAATTAAGGTTATTACATTTCCATCCAATTAAAATGATTCTTTTAATGTAGGCAATGAAAGGGAATGCTGTGTGCAGAAGTTAACTATTTCTTACATCTTGAGCAATATATTATCTGCAATGGATTATTAATTTGTTCAATATGGGGTACCAGTAGACATGCCAAATGCCTACCGACAAAAAATCAGCATTAACCCCCCCAAGTATCCTGTTTTGTAGTGTGAACTGCAAAGTGAACTGGAGAGACTTGGGATCAATAACTGAAGTTTTAGCAGAAGAAGAGGTGGAGGTGGCAGTGTGGGTGTCTGTAGCTAACTTTTAGGGAAATTCCATCGAGCAGACAAACAAAATAAAACCTCCTATTTGGACACTAATTGCATGTGCAGAATTATGTAACTGGCCCAGGAATGGATCCTGCACAAGTCTGTGGAGCCTAGGCTAAAGGGTTCAAAGGTCTGGGTAGTTGCTTCTTATAGCAGTCTGTTTTTTTCAGTTATAACTGGACTCCCTGAGTGGGACTGGGCCTCAAGACTTCCAGTTAAATCCCAAATGAGCATTACACACCAGGGTCCTCATTAGGATGTTCAACTGTTAGACAAGTTGGAGATATACATTTTAATCTCCGTATACCTTTTGATAACTCCTTAACATCCAGTGTATCCATTCTAATCTACTTTTTATGTTAATAAACATGACATATATTTCAAGTAATGAAGTGTGAAATAAGAACACTATTCAAACAGTTTATTATAAGGCATATTATTATACTAAGCTAAAAAGATTGTTTTCTCTGATTTCTTATAGCGGTTGATTACTATACTGGCGCGACCCAAGCAAAGTGGGATTGTCTTTGGAAGTGTCCTTCTAATGCTCTTTTCTTTGACGCAATTCAGTGTGGTCAGCGTCATAGCATACTTAGCACTGGCTGCTCTTCAGCTACAATCAGCTTCAGAATTTACAAGTCGGTATTACAAGCTGTACGAAAACCGATGAGGGACATCCTTTCAAGTAAGTGTTTTTTATCATTTCCAGTAACAGATCAGGTTTGCACATGACTCCAAAATAGAAGTGCTTTTCACACTGTGGCACTAGGTGCTTAACTGCAGTAACAGCTTCAATGGACAAACACTCCTCTGAATATAAAAATAAACACACATTATGTATTGTAAAATGTACAGCTTTTCCCCCAGTGATGCATATGAATAAATAAAACATACATACTATACATTCTTTTTGTTTTAACCATCCCATACCTTAATTGCAACTTACTGTTGAACAGTCTTTGTCCATTTTACGCCACACAACACTTTTGAACATTTGACATTTATGTGGTAACCGTGATTGTTTCCTTCATTATTATGGATAAGCGGTCTCATTTTGTTTCGCTGGTGGGTCCACTGAATAGTCCCACGTTTTTATGCAGAATTTTAACAGTCAAAATGGAAATTCCACATGAAACTTCATTCTTCTGACTGAATAAATGATGCCAATGAACTGTAGTTTCATCCCCAAAAAACAGGTTTAGGTCAGAACTATTTATTATTAGATTATTAGTGAGACCATTTTATTTGTGGTACTGTTTCTGCAAGAGTTTGCATATTTATTTTTTTAGAAACTGTATAGGTAAGTAGATTTCACAATACCGAACATAATAAAAGTAAATTAGTTTCCATGTGAAGTCATATAGATAACATGGGCCTCATTTACCTAGGGGTGATGCACAAATATAGGGAGTTAAACCCCACTAACCAATATTGAATAGGTTAGCTCAAGTTTAACTCCTTTGTTGCCCCAGCTGTGCGAGTTTCTCAAAAGACACTCACAATACCGCCGCAATGATTTAATAACAGAGTTTGCTCTATTAAAGGAAAAGTCACTGCAATAGTTCCTATTCCTTTTCTACATTGATTGAAGCCGGGAGGTTAGGAGCTATCCCTTACCTCCTGTTCTTCAATCAATGTTTGGAGCCAGGAACGAACTTCTGAAAATCTTACCTTTCACGTGATCTCAGCGGGGCCGCTCTGACAGTTCCCTCTGCTTCTGTTACGCTATAACGCTATAAGCATGCCCAATAATGCGCGTTATAGTGTAACAGAAGCAGGAAGCAGTCGGGAATTTCAGAGCGGCCCCGCTGGATGGTGAAAGGTAAGATTTTCTGAAGTTAGTTCCTGGCTATCTAAACATTGATTGAAGAACAGAAGGTTAGGCATAGCTCCTTAACCTCCCTGGCTTCAATCAATGTAGAAAAGGGATAGTTCACTATTGCAGTGGACTATTCCTTAATGCCTGTTAATGGCTGACATTATAGGTAGCGCTGGAGTCAAATTCTTTTGCCAGAGTAATTGCTGCTCTGGGTAAATGAGGCCCCATGGTTTCTGCAGGTAGCTAAACTGCACACTACACCGCTGCTATAAGGGTTGGTATACATGGGTAAATTTATTGTTTTTTTTTTTGCAAAATGTTTTTGAAAAAATGTAAACAATTTTAAATTGTTGTAAATGTTTGTAATCACTCAATTTTAATATTCTACACTATTGATCACCCCCAAAATATGGCAGTACCACTATAAATAACCGCTAGAATTGACTCCTAAATAACAAATAGATTTCTGCAAGAATGGTTTTCTTTAGCATGGTTGGGATTAGTAGCCATATTGGTGAAAATGTATAGGTGTAAAGGTGATGCTTATCATCACTACATATTTGGGTTACATTCCCTAGGTACATTTTCAAGGTAGAAAAAATAAGGGGGTACAAGTATATACTTGGTTATATTGGCTTGAAATGAAAGACTCAAAAGACAAACATCTTGACAGCTGCAAGCTCCCTCTTCTTGTTAGGAATGTATGTTGATAAAACAAGATCATACTAGAGTATAAACCGTCCCGAGTATAAACCGAGGTACCTAGTTTTAGGTAAAAAAGGAGGGAAAACACATTGATCGAGTATAAACCGAGGGGGTAGTGTTTGCCACTTAAGATGTTTGGAAACTACAACTCCCAGCATGCTTTATTGCTGGGAGTTGTAGGTTTCAAACATCTTAAGTGGCAAATACTTGCAAATAGGGGTAAATCCTCCTTTATTTGTGCATACAGTATGCACAAATAAAGAAGATTTTACCCTTATTTGTAAATATTGCCCTCCTGGCGTCCGTAGTATTCTCCTACCTGTCCGGCGGCCGCTCTCTCCTCGCTCCACATCCTCAGTGCGCATCCGGATTGGTCACTACTCGGCGCCGCAAAGTGAGAGGCGCCGGGTAGTGACATCATCCGGATGCGCACTGAGGATGCGGATCGCGCAGCCGCCGGACAAGGTAAGAGACAGGTTGACTGAGTATAAACCGAGGTAAGATTTTCAGGCTTTTTTAAAGCTGAAAACCTCGGTTTATACTCGAGGATATACGGTAGGGTAGGTACACCGTGGTAGTCGAAATAAAGAGTGTCAGAATTCTTTTAAAATTGAAGGGGCTGGAATGTACGTTGTGAAAATTATACAGTTGTAAGATTTGGGGTAATGAAATAAATTACTAATATATGTTCAGTCAAATATTTAACCTGTTCTAACCTATTAAACGGAATAGGCTTTCCGTTAGCATTATGTTTTGTGGTTATAACAGAAATAACAATTTATTGAAATCTCTACTAAATAATAGATAATTGTCAGACCAAATAGTATGTGGCTCATAGCTATTCACATTAATATACAGGTGTATAAATATTAATTTAATTAATATTTCCTATTCTACAGCACAATATTTCGCCCGCAGACCCATTTAATAGAGGTCTTCTCTTTTTAGGCCTAGTAAACAAAGGCAAATTTCTGTCTGATATTACCACTGATATGTCTACCCTTTGATATACCGATTGGTAGTCTTTTAGGCCCAGAATTACAGTTTTAGAACAGCTTAGGTCCTATATTTTAGCACAACTAATTATTCAGCCATTTAAAAACAGTCAACTGTTATTTACTGACATGTCTGATTTGGTTAAAAAAAGGGGAGATCATTCAGTCCAAATTATTTCCTTTTGTGTGTCAGGTACAGTAAATAAACAGGGAGATTCAATAAAAGTTCTTATCGTTAAAAATGGTGCTAATTTTGCCCCAACCAATCAGATGTTAAATAATATATGATTGGTTTGGGCAAAATTAGCACCATTTTTAACGATAAGAACTTTTATTGAATAACCCTGAATGTCTGTTTCAGAGTTAGTCATTTATCCTCTCTAGTATAATAATTTCCCCTTTTTTATAGAAGCTACCTGGACATGGAAATTTCTCTATCTCAAGAGCAAATCCAAAAGTACACAGACTGCCTCCAGGCATACACAAACAGGCATTGTGAAAGAGTTAAGAAGACTTTTCCTAGTACAGGATCTGGTGGATTCTTTGAAAGTAATTCTATTCCTATATATTAATTCACTTTTAAATTTAAATAATAATATAAGTAATGTTTGTGTGTGTATAAGTATATGCGTTAATGACATTAAGTTCCCTGTATCTTCAAGTGGATGGTTGGAGAGATCCAATGTATTGGCAGTGGATTGCTCTTCTATCTGGGTGATTAAAATTAGTGTCATGTAATGTGCTAATAAAAAGTGTGTTGACAAACTTAGCTGAAGTTCTTGATGCATTGTTGCTCTCAGGGACTAATAGGATAATAACTGTAAACTCCTGTTAGGTTGGAGCAGATGTTTCCTAACATTTCTAAAGCCTGTTGGTACTGCTCCAATGTGAATGCAATGTTGTTACACATATTTTGGGTTTGCTCCCTTTTTGTTAAACATTTATCAATATTTATAAAATGTTTTTCATACACTTTTACTAGAGATGAATGAAACTGGAGACAGCAGTTCTGTGGAACCTATTCTGAAAACGGATTCAAACCCAATTGGAAATTTTTTACATTTTCGATTACAACTTTTTTCATTTTTTCTAATCTAATTTCCAAATTTTAGATTTTCTAATATTTGATTTTCTATTTCTACAATAACAAGTTATGAGTTTTTGAAAATTTCATCAGATCCAGGGAACCAGGTTAATTTTTTCTTGGGTTTTTATTCTTAATTCCAATGTTAAATATTTATGTACATATGCATACATTAGAGGGGCAATGGGAGAATACAGGCTTTCTGAATCTTCAGAGACTGTTCACTTTACTACAGGATGCTATTAGGACAGGGATGGGCATTTACATTTCACAGTGGACCGCAACTTGGACTGTTGTGAATGGCCGGACCAATAGATTCTCATTATAGAGATTACAAAACTTCATTTTATAAGCAGATTAAATTAATATCCCTGGTTTATTGGATGTTTTCTTATTATTAGTTGCAATTTATAATAAAAGGTTGATCAGTTGAATACATCATTAGTTTTTTATAAAATAAACTTAATTTAAAAAATTAATTATCCAACCTAAGAATCATTTAATATTATTTTTTGGCATATACCGGTATGTCTATCAGCAGGGGGCCAGTCAGGGGCAGCCAAATTGCCGCATGTGGCCCCTGGGCCTTACTTTGCCCAGGTCTGTATTAGGATATACTTGCTTCTCTTGTTCATCCTCTCCACTAATCAGGGACATAACTTTTTAGATATCTTTCTCTTATTTTGTTTGTTACCTTGTTGTTGACTCATAACTGGGTAAAAAAAGAATAATGTTAGTAATAGTAGAACCTGTGGGGTTTGGGGAGTTTTTCATGCGTACTGTACGTTTGTTTATAATTAAGGATTTATGGTGGTTACATTAAACTTATATAGACTTTTGTTGCTTTTATTTTTAGTTTGCTGTGCTAATGTGGCTACTGACGTACGTTGGAGCGCTCTTCAATGGACTAACCCTTCTCATCATGGGTAAATCATACCATATACTTTAAATACATTTTATATACATAAGAGAAATGTATATTGCCAAATAAAAGGAAAATCTGGGGTGCTCAGTAAAAAGGGTATTATTTAAATAATTGTCTTGCTAAAGGTGGCCATACACGCAACAATCCCATTCATACGATTGGTTTTGGGCTTTAAAAAAATTTCCAACCTGCTTGAGAGGCCGGAAAATTGTAAGATTGTTGGATGGCTGCATGTGTGGCCATGTGTGGGGATTTTCCTTGTGCTCCTCTAATTCATTACAAACTAGATCATTAATATCTTTTTGATTTTCTGGCATTTGTGCATTTAAATTATAGTGACACATTTTTACCATTCCTACCTGAAATTCTGAAAATTAGCATTGATCTCTATTCTGTTCTTTTTTTTTTAGCCGTGGTGTCCATGTTCACTCTCCCAGCTGTGTATGACAAGTACCAGGTAAGCGATAAGTATTGTCTTTTTTTAAAATGTCTAATCATTAGCAAATATCATGAATGGTAAATGCTATTGCAATCGTGTTTTTCCAGGCACAAATCGACCAGTACTTGGGACTTGTGAGAACAAACATGAACATTATTGTAACAAAGTAAGTTGGTTTACGTAATTCTTGTAGTTATATTATGTAGATGACTGTAGCTGGCAGTTATACCATAGTTCAGAAATATCAGAAAAATACCAGAATAATTGTGTAAGGGACTGATAAAGTAATAGGTGGCCATACACTACAAAAGGTTATTGAGATCAGAACACCGACTGATACTTTGATAGACCGATATACAATGTTAATTGTACATAGATGTACCATACATACACATTTCATTTTTAGGCCAATCAATGGAAATGTCTATTGCGTGTTGGATTAATCACAATATCAGCCATGGGCACCTTAAAGGGTATCTATAATGAAAAACACAAATTTCCCCATTGCAAAGTTAAATTCATGTACCGTATATACTCGAGTATAAACCGAGTCAGTCGCTCTGACAGTCCAGGGACAGCATCTGCTAAAAGAACAAAAACTCCCTGGTAGTCTGTGGTGCAAGTACCTGCAAGAGGAGAGGGAGGGATGATCAGCCTGTCCAGAAACTGCTAATTGGTGCTGGTCCTCCGTGAAACCGGGTGCTGGACTGGCTGCAGACTTGGTAAGGAGGGGTGGCAGTATTTCCCTCTCCTCTGTGAAGTTCCGTGATCCAGCAATTGTTCAGGAGGGAGAGAGGCAGAGTAGGGAACAGCCACTGGACAGGAGAGGCAGAGCAGGGAACAGCCATTGCATGGGAGGGGGAGAGGCAGAGCAGGGAACAGCCAGATAAGGAGCAGCACTACTCTGTTTAAGAACAGCTAAGCAGTGACTTCCAGGAGAGGAGCATGGGTAAGATAGTTTTACAGGCAGCAGATAGCAGAACTGATTGTGGCTCATTTTTCTTTCAGGAGGGAGCATAAGCTGAAATTAATGAGTCTTTAAAAGGGGTGCAGGGAGGAATAGGAACAGATGGGGGACCCATAATGAGAAAAGGAGGATGGGGTCAGTGTGAGGAGTGAGGGACAGAATAAAGAGGAAAGTGTTAAAAATGGGGTATAAGGTAGGAAAGCATAGGAGAATTCCCATACAGTTGTACAGCCTCAAAACAATACAGAATCAGAAGGCAGTAGTGTTCATATTTTCTACCCTCGGTTTATACTCGAGTCAATCACTTTTACTAGTTTTTTTAGTTAAAAATAGGTACCCCGGTTTATACTCGGGTCGGTTTATACTCGAGTATATACGGTACCTCTCCTACCTGTGTCAGTGACACTGTTTTTCCGTGGTGTCATCTCTGCAGCACTCCCCCCTTCCACCTCCCCTCTGTTACCTCCTCCATGTCTTAACTCTGTCTGCCTACAAGCTTATCAGGTGCAGCAGGAGTTAAAAGCTTAACATCCTGAAAAACACACCCATGCACAGTGACCAATAGAAAGCAAGCTGTCCTGGGAGAACAGTACAGTTTACTGCTGCAATACAATCTATCTCTTTGTGACCCATCATCCATCAGTGAAAGTTATCAAGAAGGGGGGTCAAGTGCAGCCTTATCTCTGCAGTCAACGCTACCTCTCCTCCTGCTAATGTTCTGTTTGTAACAGAGCAGGGAGGAGGTAGGGACTTGATCAGGGAAGAAGGTCACCTCACAGGAATTTGATTGACAGTACAAGTAGGAGTAGACAGTAGAAGAATGCAATCACACCTTCTTCTAATTTTGTATCTCAGGACAGAGAGGGAAACTGAAGAAAGTAAAGACATTCTGGGGGTTAGGGAGAATTATAGAACACATGGAAAGATGCCCTTTAAGAGGTGCAAAAGTTTGCTATTAATCTGCAACAACCAATCAGTTAGCTTTTTACTGGGTTAACTGCAGTTAGATATCATCTAAATGGTTGCTGCAGATTAATAGCACATTTTCTTTAAAGCTCTATTATCTGCACTAAGCATCTTTTGATTTTAAAATAGTTAAAAGATAATAAAATTCACAAATGGGTCTTGCATTTTTATAGCTTTAAATTCAATTAATTGAGATGTAGGTAAGAAAATGAAAGGAGATTGTTCCCCTTTAGGTTTGAGTCTTCTTAATAGCAGCAAGAAAAATTAAAAAATACACAGTGACCTTTCCATGGAGTTAAATATGAGGTAATGTAAGCATGGTTGATGGAATGGCTTGCAAAAACATTTGGTTTGGAGGCCCACATGATTGAAATCTATAAATTGGACATAATCGTATTTGACAGGCTTCATCACCACTAGCTTTTCCAAGGCATTTATTGCATTTTCACTTCTGTACACACAGGGCAAGTAAAGGGGCCTTGAAGCAGAAACTAAAGATGTGTTGCCAGATAGTCTATCAGTTTATTTCTGATATTTTTAATGATACCATCCGCAGCCTAAACATTGAGCATATTTCATCTTCGCTCAAGATTGATGGTGCATGGTAGTCTACAGTACTTTAATCGCTTCTTCCCAATCAAATTTTGATGCAGCCATGTTAAAGGGCATGTCCCCACTGTGAAGTTTAAAACAATCCTTACTTTAAGTAAAAGCAGCAGAAACATACTTGAATTGCTTCATTCCCCTGGTGCTCTGCATTGCCGACAGCCGCACCTGTGATTTGCTGCCTCTCAGACAATCACAGACGCGGCTGGCCGTCTGGCCTGTTTGTAGCTTCTGGTAAACAGAGGGCCGTGGGAGCGAAGGACTGTAAGTATGTTTGTGCTGCTTTTTTTAGAAATCTAACTTGGCGGTTGGGGGGTGGGCAGGGATTTCCTACAATATATTTAAAAATATATATTTTAGGGTGGAGATACCCTTTAAGTGCTAAACTTTATGCAGTACTTAACCATGTTGTTTAACAACTAGATCATTGCAGTGCGCCACAATATAAGTCTTTTATGTTAATTTCTGTTTATTGTATTGCATGACTTTGCAATGCAATATTGTAATGGTTATCGTAATGTATTTTTGATGCTTGGGAGCAAAATTTAAATTTTAACTTTGTTTCTGTAGACATAATAATGTTTATATATATATATATATATATAGATAGATAGATAGATAGATAGATAGATAGATAGACCGTATATACTCTAGTATAAACCGAGGTTCTCAGGCTTTAAAAATAGCCTGAAAACCGAACCTCGGTTTATACTCTTATCAAGCACTTACTTAGCGTCCGCTCGCTCCACACAATCTTATCTCCCGGCTGACGTCATTATTTGGCACCTGTCTCACTTCCCGGGCACCGAGTAGTGAAGTCAACAGGCAGATCAGTGGATGCTGAGCGAGCAGCAGCGGATGGCTGAGAGATTGACCCAGGTAAGTTAATACTTACCAAGTCATTTCCTCCACTGTATGGGGGGGGGGGGATGATGCAGTGCTTGCTACTGCAGATGTTTGGAAACTACAACTCCCAGGAACTAAAGCATGCTGGGAGTTGTAATTTCCAAACATCTTGAGTGCCAAGGAATTGGGGGTTACTGTATGGGATTACTGTCCATTTAAAGGGCAACTAATGCCTCACAACAATACAGAATCAGGAGGATGGGATCTATTGTTAAAAAGATTGCCTTCTGATTCGTTAAAAATGGTGCTAATTTTGCCCCAACCAATCAGAAGTTAGCTTTCAGATGTTTAATAATATTTGATTGGTTGGGGCAAAATTAGCACCATTTTTAACGATAAGAACTTTTATTGAATAACCATGATGGTGTATAAGTATATATATGTGTGTGTAAGAGAGATTAGCTAGATTAACAAGGCCTAGTACATAGCTGGTGAGCATTAGCAAATAATTCAATTAAATTGCCAGGGAATCTGAAGGAAAAACAGATTACAGATCGTAACCCAATCAAATTACTCAATCACTCTCCTGACAATTGAAGGTGTTGCTAAATTGTGATCTAAAATCCACAAATGATATTGTGTGTACGACTAATAAAAATGGACCTGGGTTTGTGCTAATGCAGGGGGTAGTCACCTTTTTATAATAATACAATTGGGGGTCTTTTAAATGAAATAATTATGCTAAAGAAGGCAATTAAAGGGGTAACCTTACTAAAAGATTTATATTGTAGATTTCTGGGTGATTATGCCTTAGGCCATGGCCAAACTACAGCACATGGTAACGCACATGAAATGCTAACGCATTGCAGAATGAGTGACCCAATAGTGTGGCCTACCCCTTTCTAACACTTTGTGTCCATAAATTGTGTAAATGTAGGTAGATAAACCACTACAAATCCCCCCTCTCCATCTATAATTAAAGGGGAGTTTAGAGTATTCGTAAATCCTCTTCCTATTTGGCTACATGGGTTTGAGCTTAAATAGCTTTGGGAATGGTGGAGCTTAAGCAGCAGAACACAATACAACCTGTTATTATTATTCTAATCAAGTGTTCAGCTTAAAGGGCATGTCCACCCCCAAACCTATAATTTCCCCCACTACTGGCCCCACTCTGTAGTGAATAAAAATCCTTACATTACATGCCAGCTCCAAATGGTTCTCCAGTATCCCCCCCCAAGTCAAAAAAACTGCCCACCAGGACAACTGCAGAGTCCATATAGGACTCTGCCTCCTGTCTCCCCTCCGGGAGAAGTTTGGCATGCGCTCTGCAGCCATCTCCCTACCCCTATCTACAAACCCCTTTGCCAAAAAATAGTTCTCCTTCCCCCAGCCCCAACCACTATAAAAGATTTGTAAGAAAGTGCCCCAATAGTTACTAACCCTCTCTCCCCCGGCGTTCAGTGCAGCCGGCAGCCGCGGATGTGGCTGCCTCTCGTCCCCTGCTTGCAGTTCCATGCAGGCAGAGGGCTGGGACTGTGCGGCAGAGGATAGAGGGAAGGTAAGTAAAGATCGGGGCACTTTCTAACAAATCTTTTATAGCGGTTGGGGCTGGGGGAGGGAGAGCTATTATTTGGCAAAAAGTTGGGGATGGGGTGGACATGCCCTTTAAGCCTCATACACACGTGCGATCCGCCAAGCAGATCATCAACGACCTCTGACCGCACTAACTAATGACAAACTGCCCATATTATTTACCGCAACAGCCGTGCAAACACATTGTGAGTCACCCCCTAGATATATCTAGGCAGTCACCTTTGGTTTTTGTATATTTTTTTTACCCCTGTATGTGAATTTATAAAGAACTGGGGGGGGGGGCATTTTTATCGTAACAATGTCAGTAATAATATTATCACAACACATCTTAATAGCTTTACACAATGATACATATTTAGTGTTTCTATAGTATTTCCATTTTCAGTATCACTATGCTATACTAATGCAGTTACCATTTGTTTCAGGATCCAGGCTAAAATCCCTGGTACAAAACAGAAAGAATAACGGGACTGAAGAAAAGTCAACTTTTGATAAATTATGTGGAGTCTAATGTGGAAAGAGTACACTTCGGATTTCTTGCACCATTCTTTTTAACACACACATCATGTTCCCAAAAACATTGAAAATAAGTCAAGCAGTTCCTCAAGACCTGCTTCCGTGCTGTTAAAACTACTTGCAATCAGCTGTGTCAAGCACTCAAGTATAGTGAAGAGATACAAAAGTATACTAGTTGTGTTCTCCTTTGTGTTGCTATAAAAATGCATGATGTTGGACGCCTGTGTAAGATTTTATTTCCCCACTTTTTTTAGTGTTTTTTCTGCTTCTATCAGCAGTGCTTTTATATCCTAATGTGATATGTGGCTAGGGCTTCATGCTTGGGGCAATGATGCAACAGTACCAATTTGCTTCTTTGTCTCTGGGCCGCTGGTTGAATTCTATCTCGATTATATATATATATATATACGTAGAACTGTAGAATAATGTTTCGTGTTTTCCAGCACAAAAAGTGAAAACATTGTACGGTACCTCTATCCGTTTTGTATGACTAAATTTGCAGTACTCCTGTTGTAAGGGATTGAGAGCCAGATATTCATGTAGACAGCGTCAGCTTGTTCAATTTATTACGATTTGTATTCCTTTCTCTGTGATTCCTTATGGACTATTTGCACTTATTCTGTACTTGACACTGAATGCATA
This sequence comes from Hymenochirus boettgeri, assembly GCA_019447015.1. Lineage (NCBI taxonomy): Eukaryota > Metazoa > Chordata > Amphibia > Anura > Pipidae > Hymenochirus > Hymenochirus boettgeri. The sequence goes on from CM033476.1 coordinate 266,251,447, forward strand.
AATAAATGTTACTAAATGTATAGAGTTCTCTTTCTGGTGAGCTTCTGGAACCGCTATTAAGAATTGACAATTGTAGCATCACTTAAAGCTCAAAAACATTGAGTTCAAATTTCTTAACTGAAAAATACAAGTCCCTTATTAATGGTATTTACTGTATCGTTCTGCTGGCAGTTATCATGTCCCCACTAACTGTTTCAATTTAATTAGGAATAAAGTGAAACTCTTGCCAATAATTTGTTTTATATGTGCTCTTTTGATGCATGTGCCTGTAGATCAGCTTGGGAAACTAGCTTGATTGGTTTGTTTACACTTTCAAAACAGTTTAAAAATGCTTCTTTCAATAACTGAATGTTTTGATGAAAGGAAACCAAATGCAAAATGTGGAACTTTTACAAATTTTCCAGAAGGCAGAATATACTTTTGTATAAGGTTAAGGACAACATGGCTGCAGGTTTGTTACGTGTGAAATCAGACATTTTCACTGGTTACACAGAAATGAATCCTGAAATTTGATTTTCTTTTGGGAACAACCAATCCAAAAATACAATTCACTGAGACACAGTTTGATGACCCAACACCTAACCCAATAATTTGTACCTGCATGAGGCTTAGGGGTACTTTTGGTTCAGAGCTTGGACTATTTAGCACCTTGATGGCATAGGTGTAAACATCTAATTCATTCCAAAAGGACAGTGGACTGAATTCTTGGTTGAACCAGATAATGCAGACAAAAGAATTTATCAGACACATTAAAATTCTGAAATGTTAATTTTGGCAATGCTCCTCTTCAAATATTTCAGAAAAAAATGACTACTTACATACAGGGAGATGCTGGCAATATTAGTACTGCTAATAAAGTTTTTAGCACTATTTAAAGTACAAATAGTGATTCTCTGTAATCCTGAAACAATCACATGCAAAATGTTTTGTAATGCTGTATCGATGTAATAAATTTAATGCATTTTGTGTATGTTCTTTGTATTTCCAAGGCACTCAACATAAATACAGCTAGATCATGTGGTTGAAACATATTTGGATGATGTGTTATTGTACTTTCATTCTGTTTAAATATTTCTAAATCCAAAACGATTGTATACCACAAACCTATGCCATTCACATTTTTTTGCTAGTGGGTTTCATAAATACAACTGACCCGCTAGTGTTTAGACCAAGAATCCTTTTTTATCCTCCCTAATCTCATCTGACGAAAGTGCAACTTTAGCATCAAAACTTAAGGCAAGTTACGGAGAGCTGTAGTGCTTTTCTCCCCAGTAGAACCCAATTACAATTTACCCAGAGCCATGTGTAAGCAATGTTTAAGTGCCGGGAGCTGAGCAAATGTGGCTAAATTTGGGTAAAGTCACCTGTTACTGTGAAAATCTGCTGTGCTGTGTGGCAATACTCAGTATTGTAGATTTATGGCCATTAGCCAGTGGTCAATTGCAAGCTCCAGTATGTATTTTCATGTTAACTATTCATATTACATACCCTCCCTAAAATTCACTTTAAATAGTCCTTAGTAAAAATGACCTTACCTTCTATGTTTTACCCATAAACGAATTAAACAGGTTGCAGTTTACCCATACCCAATACAGAACTCGGGTAACCCACAAGTATCTTGGGATCTGCTACATTTTTTTGGCCCTGGAGGGTTTCTGGGATTCGACCTATAATTATGTACACATAAATCTGTTTATCAGATTATACACCTGAAATGCACAGTGGGGCAGTCCATATTCAGTTTAGGCAAAGCACATCTTTCCTTGGGTGAGGTCGAATACGGGGGGAGCAAGCGCAGATGGGGAACTGTACTTTGTTTAAGTATTTTGGGCAAACTAACGTAAAAAATATATTTTAGGGTGGAGATACCCTTTAAGTGCTAAACTTTATGCAGTACTTAACCATGTTGTTTAACAACTAGATCATTGCAGTGCGCCACAATATAAGTATTTTATGTTAATTTCTGTTTGTTGTATTGCATGACTTTGCAATGCAATATTGTAATGGTTATCGTAATGTATTTTTGATGCTTGGGGGCAAAATTTAAATTTTAACTATGTTTCTGTAGACATAATAATGTTTATATATATATAGGTAGATATACCGTATATACTCTAGTATAAACCGAGGTTCTCAGGCTTTAAAAATAGCCTGAAAACCGAACCTCGGTTTATCCTCTTGTCAAGCACTTACTTAGCAATCTGGCGGCCCCTCACTCCACATAAACTGATCTGCTGGCTGACGTCATTACTTGGCGCCTGTCTCACTTCCCGGGGCCAAGTAGTGAAGTCAACAGGCAGATCAGTGGATGCGGAGCAAGCAGCAGCTGGATGGCTGAATGATTGACCCAGGTAAGTTAACATTTACCAAGTCATCTCCACTGTACTGGGGGGGGTTGCAGTGCTTGCAACGGCAGATGTTTGGAAACTACAACTCCCAGGAACTAAAGCATGCTGGGAGTTGTAGTTTCCAAACATCTGGAGTGCCAAGGAATTGGGTTTTACTGTATGGGATTACTGTCCATTTAAAGGACAGTAATTTTTTATTTTCGGCAAACTAATGTACTGCCAGTTTAATTGTCCTTTAACTAGCATTATGTAGAATAAATTATACTAAAATAGCTTTTTAATAGGAATTTATCTTTCCTTTCATTGTTTATACAATGTATCTGTTGTATTCAATTAGATCAACTAGACTTGAAGTTTAGTTCTTGAAGACGTTTCGCTAGTCATCCGACTGGCTTTCTCAATTCAGAATGACTTGTACAAGAATCTGTGGCAATTATGTACCCTGGAAAATCCCAATTAGCATATCATACAGTGTATTCCCTTAAAGCAGCCCATACACCTGAAGATATCTGAAAGATGGTTTGGATGATCAATATTGATCAAACAACACCACTTGGCAGCATCGATCTCATTTCAGCTTGGAATTGGCAGTCTTTATGTATCTAAAAAATATCCTTATATGTAACACCACGATTATAACCAGGAAGTAAAGGGGGCTATAGACATATTGATATTATCAGGTCATGGTAATTGTTCTGTGTATGGTGCCGATATCATTGGCCCGTTTATAAAATTGTGATGGACAAAAATGTGATATTATCAGCCAACAATATAAATAAGTCTAGGCCACCTTAAGGTCGTACTGCTTCAGGAGTGACGTGCACACAAATCCCTACCCACCCACCCCCAAGACTGTGAACCCACTCTGCATGGTCAAGGAAATATAAACAAATTGCAGATTTATCATAAAGTGTATAGTCATACATCTTAGCATACAAACTACATATGTTGATGGTATACAGTATAAAAGAATAACAGTTTTTATGAAAGATCTTACCATTTGTAATTCAGAAAAATTCCCAGCAGTCCATACTAGCAAATGAATAACATTCACATCTGGTTATCTTAAAACAGCTTTTTAATAAGAACGTACGATCATCCTATTAAAACTGTCAAACTGTTTCTTCCAGCCTTTAATAATTTTACTATTGAATTGCATATCTCAGAAGAACCAATTCCTTCATTGGATAGTTTGAAGTGTCTAAACACTAAATGGCACAGGGGTGGAGAAATGAAAGTGCTTTGAAGTTGCTATAGTTACGAGTCCTGTTAAACCAGACAGTCTGAAAGCCAGGGGAAGCAAACAAAGTACAGAGAACCGGCGATGGCCTCCTCCTTGGTACTGGCCAACTGCAGCACCATGTCAGTGGCCTTACAGCACATTATGGCAATCGGTAAAGTGACCCTAATCTGTACAGACACTAACCACAGACAGTAATAGTCAGAGCCCTATAATACACAGGAAATAGCTTGCCAAAGTGGCCAGGATTCTTGTGTACTCAGTAATACTAATGATTTCTTTTATTTTTGGGCAAAGCTATTTCATAGCATAGGTATGTAAAGTACCTTCTGTTTTATGAAGCTGCCGTAATACTAGTGGTCATTTCTTACAATCCTGAGACTAAATGTGTGGGGGAGGGGGGTCTGTGCAAGTCAGTGTCAGCCACTGAGGTTCCTGCTCACTGCAGAATGTTTATGTGCAGCTGGTAATCACTGCATTCATTTTGCATGGGTGTGTCATTGTTTGTGATTTTCATTATCTGATCGCCTTTTTGCCCAATCCAGGTGACATTTTTTGGGGGCTAACCAACCGGTATACAAAAATATCGGTCGCTTTGCCCAAAAAAATCACTGTGTGTACCCATGTTTAAAGAGAGCACAAACAAAAATCTGGGGAAATATAGACCCATGTAATTTGGTACACGTCTGCACATACAGTCAATTACAAACAAGAATGAACATAAAACGTCTTTCCTTGGTTTAAGTATGAATTGCTGGGGAACTGTTTCTGTTATATAATAATATACACTAAAATATTCATAAAATACTCAAGGTCATTCTAAACATTTTTCCCATAGAGAAACTATTGAAAGCTGAAGATCCAGCCTTTGATGAAGAAGCTGCACAACAAGTGATAGAAATTACACAAGCTCTGAAAGAACTGGTAAATATGTCTAATGTGTTACCGCCAACCAGGCGCAGCTGAAATCTGTTAAAGGAAATCTACCAGCTAAAATACTTTATGGGCTGGGATAAGATTTTAGTCTTCACTGCATCATTTTACAGTGTAAATTCATTTTTATTATTTTGGTGTAGGAACCATTGTTCCTGTAAAAACACAAACTTAATTACATTAATTCTGTCTTTACGGTTTCCATCGGTCACTTCTACCGTCAATTATTTAATGCGTGTACAAGCCTTTAGATGAGCTTCCCCTCCTACCTTGCAAATTACTTTTATTATTTTTTTTAATAGTTTTGAAGATAGTGTGATATGAGGAGCAGCATCACCAGATCCCCTGCACTTCCTTCTTCCTGCTCTGAAACCATGTGACAGTTCCTCTTCCCTGTGTCTCCTCCTCATGGGCCCCCATGGCCCCTCCCCTTGCAGTCCCACTCTGGCCCCTTCCCTTGCAGCCCCCTTGGGCCTTTCCCATGCAGCCTCCTGTAGCCTATCCCACTCATGTGCTCTGTGGCCCCACCCACTCATGGCTCATGTGGTCCCTCCCACTTGTGGGCCACATGGCCCCTTCCCTTGCAGCTCCCTTGAGCCTTTCCCTTGCAGCCTTTGGTGGCCCCTCCCACTTGTGGGCCCCATGGCCCCTCCCACTTGCAGGCCCCATGGCCCCTCCCACTTGCAGACCCATCCTGGCTCCTTCCCTTGCAGCCACCTTGGGCCTTGCAGCATCCTGTGACCCCTCCCACTCATGGACCCCAATGACCCCTCCTACTTGTGGGAGTGGAAGGGGTCATTGGGGCCCCTTCTGTGGCACCACCCATGGACTCCATGGCCCCTCCCACTAGCAGGCCCCATGGCCCCTCCCACTCACGGGCTCTGTGGCCCCCCACTCGTGGGTCCGGTGGCAGCTCCCCTTGCAGACCCATCCTGGCTCCTTCCCTAGTAGCCTCCTATGGCCCCTCCCCTTGTGGACTCCCCATTGTCCCTCCTCCAATTGCACCTCAGACCAATACGCCCCCTTTACAGTAAAATTGTAAAAACAGCCTTTTTAGCAGAGAAAGAATCAGCAGTTTGTGCTGAGAAGGCTACTTTTACACAGTCTTCTGTAGGGGGTAGGAGAGCATTGGTTTGAAGTGCAGGACCTGTGAGTGGGCAGGGCCACAGAGTCCATTAGTGGGAGGGGCCACAGGGGGCTGCAAGGGAAGGGGCTAGGTTGGGTCTTCAAGGAGAGGGGACACAGGGCCCGCGAGTGGGAAGGGCCAGCAAGTGGGAGGCATTAACAAAAGCAGTGCTGTGGGCTGTGCTGTTCTCCCCACCCCCCTCCTACCCTTCAGTCATGCACTGAGCATGTGCCAACCGCAGATTAGAGGAGGAAGTAGTATTTCTGACCACAGATTCAGAACCTCCCACCCCCTAACTTTCTGATCTGTGATTTCTTCATATTTTGGGCTGTGCAGCACATAGAGAGGTGGTTGATGGCTCATTTTAAAGGTAGGAACTTGTTTGGAGACTACAGTTCCCACTACAGTGCCACAAGTGAAATTTTAAACTCTGAGAGTGCCATGGTATGAAACCCAGTAGAGTGATATGTACCATACAGTAGGTGTGCATTGTGAGGAGGGAACGTTTCAGCTTTTCCTTAGTTTAGGGTAATGTTTAGGGTAATGTTAAGCTTTTAAGTCTTTAGTACCTTTTAAGTGCTATACTGTAACTGCTGCACAAAGAGGGACAGTAACTGTTACTGGCCCCATTTGTGCAACAGTCATAGTGGCACCCTTTGTGCAACAGTCATTGTAGGAACATCGCACACAAACGTTCATTCCAATGGTGTACAAAACATTAGTGTTCCCATTGACTTGTATTGATATCCGTTGGGCTCTGTACTGTGCAAAAATGCATGCAGCTGTGCGTTATCACAGCGTTATTTAATGCAACGCACTAGTGGGAACAGAACACATTGGATTGTATAGAAAAATTAAAGCCTCTGTTATTGCATACAATATGCGCTGTGTTACAATGCTAAAAAAAGGTTCATAGTGTGAAAGAGCCACACTATGCGCAACTGTGTGTGAAATTGCACACGCACATGTTGGTATCTGATTGCACTGCGATCACTGTCATTTTCAGAGATCGCAGGGCATGCACCAAAAATGGTGATTGCACGTAATAAAACCAAGGGAACACAGTGCAAATGGTCACAACGCACCTACAGGGAGATTCAATATTATAGAATGTAGTGATGGAGGATCCTGCACATCTAAACAATTAAATGTTATACATATTTGCTGGGTGCTCCGGCGTCTGTAGTCAACAGAAGATAATATCCAAAAGGTAACAAACTCGCTGGGCACTCCAGTCTTAAGTGCAACACAATTTTATTGTGACGTTTCGAAACCCGTGTGGTTTCTTCTTTAGACAAGCATCAAAGAAGAAACCACATCGGTTTCTAAACGTCACAATAAAATTGTGTTGCACTTAAGATTGGAGTGCCCAGTGAGTTTGTTACCTTTTCAATATTATAGACTCGCGTTACATACCTTAGCCCGATCCCATGATACAATACCTGACATAAACGTGATTACGTTAGGTATTGCATCGCGGGATCGGGCCAAAGTAAGTAGCGTGACTTTAAAGCCCCATTCAAAGTCCCGGTAAGTTTTGCAATACAAAGTAGCGCAAAACTTAATGGAAGGGGTTTGGGATCGCTACCACAGTGCTATTTCCAAAAACATTTGGAAATGGCGCTGTGCTCTAAAATCCATCTAAAACCCACGTTAACCCAATATTTAATCCGAGCGGGGCCATATTGAATCTTCCCCCCTAGTGTGGCCACTCCAATTGGGCAACACTAATGTGTTCATTAAAACAGGCAATCAGATTGCATATTTAAATGGCCTGGTGTGAGCTAGCCTCTTGCTCCCCCCTGGCCTCCTTTATACAGCACTTCTAGTAACTGCTGTATAAAGGTTGTCAGTAAGTGCTGTATATAAAGGGACAGTACCTGCTGTAAAGGGGTGCAGTAACTGTTGTAAGAAGGGGGACAGTACCTACTGGTACTGCAGGGACTGGCCCCTGTTTATATACAGCAGTTACTGGACCCTTAAGTGTCCAACCTGACTTGCTGTGCTGACCCCAACCCCCCCCCCCTAAGATGCTTGTAGTAGGCTTTAAAGCCAAATAGACCCAAATATTAAAACGTGTTCCATGTGGCCTATGTATTGCAGTGATTATTGTTCACAGTGAGTATTTTACATTAACATCTATTATTGTCATTAATGTGTATCTTCTACTTACAACAGATTTATATGTTCTGCTCCAAACTATTGTAGTACTCTTCATCTTCTTCATAGCACTGCCCATTGCTCTGATGATTTTTGCAGGGAGAGCCGCTGAGGACAAAATTTGTTTTTTCCCTTTTTCCCCATAATTTATACCTGCAGGTTCAATAATAGTTTGTAACTTGTTTAAACCATTAGGAACAAGCAAGAAAGAAAGCACGTGAGAGCTTGGAAGAACAAACTATAAAAAATAACAAATTACGATACAGGATACAGCACCTCCCAGGAATTATAGCCAAGGAAATAAAAGGTACTGAAATGTCCGTTAAAACCCAGGAACAGTGACATGTTCTCTCAATTGGTGAATTGAGCCTGTGCCTGCAGGTGCTTTGTGTGGGGGAAATGGTGCACACCTATATTCCAACATTATGCTATCCATAAGCTTCTATTAAAGGACATCTAGAGGGCTCAAAACAACTATTTTAAATCTATATTTTCCAATGATGGGTGGCTCATCCCCCAGTCTGCCCAGCTTGACTCTACTCTCATCACTAACATAAAAGTGTGCATGCATGTGCCTATAGGGGATGAGCAGGAAAGCTGTCAGCCGCAGTACAAATGTTTTTATAAACTGCATACTGCTCCTAGGGGGCTAGGCCACTCTACAGCCATTTTAACATGCAATCTGATAGAACCTAAAAAAGCGCTCACTAGTGTTGGCCAATTGGTCTGGCCAGACTATCAGGGAGATTCAATAAAAGTTCTTATCGATTAAAATGGTGCTAATTTTGTCCCAACCAATCAGATCTTATTTAACATTTGTAAGCTTACATCTTATTGGTTGGGGCAAAATTAGCACCATTTTAAACAATAAGAACTTTATTGAATAATCCTGTATGTGCGTTATGCTCCATTTTTCGGAGCACATGCGAGCACACCATTTTTTCCCAAATCGCATGCGCTCCAATTGCAACATTGTGCAGATCACTGCACAAGCAGACAACATAGCATGGGAAAACACACTCTCTTCTGTCCGATGCAATCCAGTATATTGTGGCCTCACCCTTAATTAATTTGGCTTGAAAAAGCCAAATTACTGTTCTTTCTATTTCTTCTTCTTCTTTTTCTTCTTCCGTTTTATTCTTCCTCTTTTTTGGACCATATCTCCTCCCACAGTTTTTGAGCTGGAGACATATAGGAGGGCATATAGGAGAAGTGTGCTATCTTCTAGCTAAGGAATCCGCGGAAGAGTTACGGCGTTATCGTAACAATCCTCAAATGTGGATATTTCAAAAGTTTTTTTCATGGTCATAAATACCCCCCACACAGACACAGGTACACCCACCTACTGACCTACCTTTCCATTCCCATGGAAGCCATATTTAAAGGGTAACTAAAGTCAAAAAAACTAATTTAGATTTATCCTCAATAAAATATAGTTTTATGGTTAAAAACACAAAAAAGACATACCCCCTCAACCAGACCCAGGTACACACACCTACTATTTACTTATCCATTACTGTGGCAGCCATACTTAAAGGGTACTAAAGTTAAAAAAACTAATTTAGACTCAATAAAAGATAGTTTTATGGTTGTAAACACAAAAAAGACATACCCCCTCAACCAGACCCAGGTACACACACCTACTGATCTACTTATCCATTACTGTGGCAGCCATATTTAAAGGGTAACTAAAGTAAAAAAAACAAATTTAGATTTATCCTCAATAAAAAATAGTTTTATGGTTGTAAACACAAAAAAGACATACTCCCTTAACCAGACTCAGGTACACACACCTACTGATCTACTTATCCATATGGCAGCCATATTTAAAGGGTAACTAAAGTCAAAAAAGCAAATTTTGATCAATAATCAAAAAACTTTGTTTTTTTAACCCCCAACGTGATACACGTATACACAGCTACTGACCTACCCCTCCATTACTTTTGCAGCCATACTTAAAGGGTAACTAAAGTCAAAAAAACTAATTTTGACCAATCATCAAAAAAGTTTCTTTTTTAACTCTCAACCCGACACGGGTACACACACCTACTCTACTTATCCATTACTATGGCAGCCATACGTAAAGGGTAACTAAAGTAAAAAAAAACTCATTTTGACCAATCATCAAAAAAGTTAGTATTTTATCCCCCAACCTGACATGAATACACACACACACACCAACTGACCTACCTTTAATGCATGTGTATCTCTTGTACTCAATTAGATCAACTGGACTTGAAGTTTAGTTCTTGAAGACGTTTCGCTAGTCATCCGACTGGCTTTCTCAATTCAGAATGACTTGTACAAGAATCTTTGGCAATTATGTACCCTGGAAAATCCCAATTAGCATATCACAGCCAAGTGTTAAGGGCATGATTGGATAGTGGCTAAGAGGTGTTATAGTAACGCCCAGAGTAAGGTGTCAAAATAGCATTGTACATGGCAGACAATGCTGTTTTGACACCTTACTTATAAAGGATTATCCCTGAAGAAGCCCCGCCTATAATTTCTGGGGTGAAACGTGCGTTGGATAAACACTGATAATTTTCAATGGCAACATGTGGAAGTCTGCAGGTATGTATGACCAAACCCAGCTGGTGACGCGGAGGTAAGAGACCACCATTTTGCACTTCTAGGTGGGCGAAGAAATCCTGGTTCGTCTTAGAGGCTAGAGGACACATTGAACAACAGCCAATCCTGACAGGTGTGAGAGCGGATTAAGTCGGTGAGGTGGCCATCGCGTCCAAACAGCCCGCCCAGTTTACATCGGGGAGACGAGGAACATCGGTCCGGCTAAGTCCCACCGGCCGAAGTAACGAATGGTGTGATCACACTGCCGAAGGTCCAGCAGGTTAGTAGTTATACATACCTTACTTTTGGGAATAGAACAATTGCCAGTAACTGTGACTGTGGAAAAGTCAATTCAATTGAATATTGGTCTTTACTTAATCAAAATCCAGACAAGTGCACGGGTCCATCAGCTGGAACTTTGAGTGGACTATTAGGCCAGTAACATCATTAACAGCACAGGGGCGTAACTTGTATACATATGAAATGTAATCCATTAGATCATGTGCCATTGTATATTTGCTTTTAACTCTAACTGTTGTAATATATTTATATAGATTGTTTAATTATTTGGATAATGTGAGTTTGGGGTTTTGTATTTTATAACTCATTATAAGTGCAATAAAGAACTACACGGGTTTAAATAAGGACACGTTTATATAGTTACTATTTAAGTAACATTATTAAGCTAAGTGTGTAAGATTCCACGAGTGCTATATTGGGATACTTTCTTGGTCTTTAACCAAATTTAGTACTTTATACATGATAATTTTATTCTTATCCTAAGCACCACCGTTAACTCGGTAGTTGGAACTTCACGGCAAAAGACATTGCCTAGATAATCTAATTTCTATGATCCGGTTCAACTTTAACTTAGTTATACTTAAACTTTCCCTTTCTAGTTACCATTTGTCATACAAACTTTTGAGCCCTCTGTTGATGTTAGAAGTTAGAACCTGTAAATGGATTCCACTTTCCCAAACCTACCCTATGCATTTCAGAGCTCCTGTTCTGTCCTAGGGGTATTTTCCCCACAAGTGCAGCAGGGAGTTGGGAGTATATGGTGGATTTAGGGCAATGGGGAAGGCTTGTAGGAAATTGTTTGGTTGATTTTGTATGACAATTGTGTTACAATCTTATTTTGACCCAAAGTAAAGCATTGGTGTTAACAGTAACAGTAGGTAAACAATATAATTTCAATGAGGCTCTTAAACACAATTAGGCTTATTCAGTGGTGTAACTAGAAATTACTGGGTCCCCCAGCAAAACTATGATGGACCCCTATCCATGATTCAGCCACAGTGGTTTTCTGGAAAGTGGCTATACCTGTCATAGGGAAAATAAGAATATGGGGCCCCCCTGGTAGTTACGCCCCTGGGGCTATTTAATTAGGAGGTGCAAAAATGTGCCTATGCTGTTATATCTAATTGGTTGTGGAAGATTATAAGGCTGTGTACACACCATGCAATTTTTCAGGCCGACCAACCTATAGTTCAGTGTATCAGTTTACCGGCAAGAAAAATTTGCATGGGCCTGCGACTATTCATCCGAATGGGCAATTGGACACAAAATGATGGCCGTGGCTACTTTTGCAGTGACTGACAGTCCTTTATCCTAGCCCACCAGTCATTAGTGGTGAACGGTTGGTCAGGATGAAGGATCCCATGGTGTATACCCAGCTTAAGGAACATACCCCGACTATTAAGGGAAGATTTGTGCTTAAACTATGTATAGGGCAGGAGGGTGGGCCATGCTCCATTCCCCTGTTTTGCCCCTCTCCTTTATATCCCTGACTCCTAAAACTAGTGCTCCTACCCCATGATTTGCACCCCTAGCTTCCACTACATTTTCATTTTTTTCACATCCCTGCCATGCTCTTCTGTCCCTAAGATCCCTTAGATGGCCCTGTAATTACCTTCCAATTAGCAGCATCATGTTACTGTCAATGTAAATGGGGCACGCAAACAGTCTTCATTTTTATATTTGTTTTAGAGGCAGTTTTAAGTGCTCGTCATTCCAATGCTTCAGAACTGCAGGAATTACAAAATGAACTAAGAAACACAGCACTGCAACTAGAACAGACTGGGCAGAGACAAACTGAGCTCCAGGAGATGAATTCCTTTCTCGGGTATGTGTTTTGTCCTACCAGAACAGTTTTAAACCATCAGGAAATCCATTAAAAAAAACAACAGTAAAAGGAGCAATGGAATTGTATTTTCCCTTTAATCTACAATTCAAAGTTCTAACAATGAAACACTCTATTATATTAAAGTTAACCTAACATTTAACTTTATATATTAGGAATTCCAGGACTATTTGCATTTGATTTTCATTCTTTTTGAAGCTCTCAAATTTGGAATGTTACTGTTTTTTGGTTTCTAGAGGCTATCTATACCTAGGATTAGGAACAAGATAAGAGAGGGCCTGAATAGTTTACTATGCCATAAAAATCTTAATAGCAGTTACTTTTTTTTAATCCCCTCCTGAAGGAGGAACATTCATTGAGTCAAATGAGAAAAGGGGGTACATATATGACCGAACTGTATGAAACAGTTAAACAATATACTGGACATTGCATCATAAAATGGTAGCTTTGTACATTTACATTAGTAGTTGTGAAACAATGGTTATTAAGAGATAATAATAGAAACCTATAACATTATTGTACTTGGAAAACATCAATAAACAAAAGGTTAATCATTGCACATGTCATGGGCAATGTCCCAAAGGCCCCTTCTCATATTTGAGGGGACACTGGGCATATATTCATTTTTTGTAGGGACTGCTTGTTTCCAGCTTAGCAAGGTGAGGGGTAAAACCTTGTATTCATGGCCTAGCTTTTGTTTTTTAGCAACTAATTACTTAATTCAGAAATATTTTTTAAAAATCTATCAACAGATACATATTCCATAGTATTAACAAAACAAATTTTGTGATCTAGACCCACAGGGGGTCCCATAGCATTGTATATAAAGGTTAATACTTGTTGCCGCAATATGTGACAAAAGGTGCCACAGAGATAGTAACATTTGGGGCAGGTCAGACTACCATCTTGTTTATACTTCCTGTGTTGTAAGGTATGCTTTGTTTATGATATATATCTGTATAAGCTCATCGAATATTTTGATTAAATCAATTTACTAGATTTTAGTGCTTCATCCCATTCTTCTGTATCATGTAGACCAATGTCTGCTTTCCATGACTGGTTTTTGGGTTGTGCTGCATATTAATATGTGTTCTTTGTTCTCCTAATTCATTTCTAGTTGCCAGGAACAGAAAACCCTTTAAAAGCTCATTGCATTTTACATTCATGGTTGACTACTAATAACAAAATAAAATTGACTTCAGTCTACACAATGCTAGAGGTTTTTTTTTGCCAAGTCTAGTTCTGTATAGGGTCAATTGATAGTAGAAATTAAAGATATATTTTTGACTAGCTAATGTTTCTACTTAAATGTCTGAAGTGAGACTTGTCTGTGTATTAGAGAAGATAAGTTCAAACACACATTTGTGCATGGAATAGAGAGATTAATTTAAAAAGACGTGCAACATTTTGCCTGTGCTGTTAATCTGCAGCAAGCAATCAGATGTTGCCAAATCTATTCTAACTGTAGTAGACAAGTAAAGTGGTATCATCTGATTGGTTGAGGGAGATGAACAGCTCAGGCAAATTTGTGCACCTCTTTTTGAATAAGCCTTTTTCTTTAGCTGCCAAATAATTAATTTGCAATTTATTTCCTCTATTTTCTTCAGCCAAAAGAGAGCAACATTGTGGAATGCCAACCAGCAAGCTATTGATTTGCTTAACCAGCAGATGGCAGAAAAGGCTTATCTAAGCATTGTTGTAAATGAGACTCATGTAAAATGTAAAGATGCCGAAGATTCAGTAATTGAATATAAAAACCGCACAGAAGATCTGGCAGAAGATATGACATTAGAAAGACAGGATTTCTTTGAAGAAAAGAGATGTTTGCTAGATGAGGTGATAGTAATAAATTATTTTATATGTAAGGTTACGCAATCAAATGATAAATTGGATTTCATTTAGTACTATTTGTATAGATAATTAAATGTAAATGTCCTTCATATGAAGAGAAAGAAAGGAAAAAGTGTATAATTAAAGGGCAACTACAGAAAAAACAAAAAAAACCTAACCTTTGAAATTTAAAATCTATATTATCCTTCCATTGTGTTATAGCAGTTAAGGGCAGTGAGCTATTAATGATGCTGCTGGTTGGTCCTTGACTACTTCATCACTTCTTCTCCAGTCTCCTGCTATTATTGTTCTTCCTTATACGAGTCACATTTGTGCATGTGGAGGAGGCATGACAGACTTAGGAAAGAGGGATAACGCTGTTAGATGCGGACAAGCGGCATCTTTGACAGTTTACTGTCTTCTATTTCAGGATTAGGTACTGTCCTTTAACTTTTAGGGTGGACAAAGCATTAATTATATCTTAATAAGCAGGAACAATCCGAACAAACAAGGAAAAAAGATGATTAAAGGACAATTATACTCACCTTCCCTCCACTTCTCTTCTGTGTCCTTCCAATTGGCCTAGTCGCCGACGGGGAGGAGGGGGCGGAGCCTACCAGAGCAGCGTTGCTCCAAGGCTCTGGTGTAAGCTTCTTGAACCCAGGGGTGAGAAACTGCCGGTTCAGGTCCTCACCCTGGGTAAAAGCTAATGGACACAGAAGAGGAGCGGAGGGAAGGTGAGTATAATTGTCCTTTAATGCCCAATCCAAGGCCACATATCAGGTGCAAGCACAGGGTTTCCTGGGGACTAATTTTATGAGAGGATTATCAAGGATGGTGGTGAGCTCGGGGCACCACCTTTTTAGCCACAACCTCTTTTAAAATAAAGACGACTCCTATGTTAAAGAATAACTACACTCTAAAAATTAACCATTTAAAAATAAAAAGTACCTGGGACAGGGAGGTAGGATTGATTATTCTTACCTCACAATGTTGTTGCTTTAGGAGCTACAACGTGTACAGTTTTCATTTGCCAGGTTAGTCCTGGACTATTCCTGTATTAGAGATAGTGCTGAAACCATGAGGAAGACTGGCAGAATCAGTTTCCTTTGGGCTGATGCTCCTCACAGAAACAAAACTGGGAGGTAGAAAATACCAGTCCTACAGTATATCTCTGGCCCAAGTACTTTTCATTTTAATGGTATTTATAAAAAAACTTTATACACAGTTAACCTTTAAAGTATACCTTTGTTGTATCTTCTTTCACAAATATTTTTTGCCTCCATGAATAATGCTGTCCTTTTTTAAATATATATTTAATATAAATCCTAGTTCCTTTCTGTCCATGTAATACATAGTTAGTACGTGTAAGCTATGTACTGTGGGCAGCAGCTGTATTAAAGTATATCTTTAATGAGATTTTAAAGTTCTGTTCATGCTAATACTGGTACAATGACAAAAAGAATAGGGATTTTAAATTCCCATTTGTGTTACTGTGATGACCTCTGTCACTGTCTATGTGATAATTCCCACCTATACCCAAACAACTATAGCATATGCACGGGGGGGGGGGGTAGCAACCCGTGTATGCCCAGTTTGGCAGCCAAAAAAGTTGTTCAAAATCAGTCAGGTCTCGTTGACAGATCTGCATGGATCATAAGCCCCCTGCTTGGTTGAGTTTTTGGAAAAGATGTCTCCCTGACCTTAATAAGCAGGGATGTTCCAGCCAAGCAAACTGTATGAAGCAATCAGAGATGGATTAAGATCATATGGGGCCCAAGGCAGGGCCATCATTTAGGGCCCTTTTTTTGCTACATATATTGTATAGACTGTAATATTTTTACTGCTTCTGAAGCTGGGCCCCCAGAAGTTTCCTGGGCCCTAGGCAGGTGCCTAGGGTTGCCTTATGGATAATCCTGCTCTGGAAGCAATCACCTGCCACCACCAATGCTAAAATTTACAAGCAGCCCATTCTGCTTAATCACACCTAATATGCTACATTCAAGGTGTTAGATCATACATGGGAAGCCTGTTAGCAAGTAGCAGGGAACCATTGTAAATTTTATCTTCAGGTGTCAAAATAATTTTCCCTTTGATTGTTGCCAACTCAATTCGT
Source organism: Hymenochirus boettgeri (assembly GCA_019447015.1). Lineage (NCBI taxonomy): Eukaryota > Metazoa > Chordata > Amphibia > Anura > Pipidae > Hymenochirus > Hymenochirus boettgeri. The sequence continues at coordinate 266,267,914 of CM033476.1, forward strand.
AAATTGTAGCAGGAAACCATTACTTTCTTGTTGTTTTAGTATAGAGATTTGTATGATGTGCTTTTTGGTAAATGAGAAATGTTCAATGTGTTTTTATTTATATTGAAATCTTTGCTAGTTCTATTGAGGTTCTGCTAAAAGGAATAATTCCTTATGTAGGATTTACTTATTCACTTTTATCAGTCGTAGCACTTGCCCTTCATTTTTCTGTGTTGGCTGTGATCCATAGCTAGGTTTATACAGCTCTGTAAACACAGGGAGAGATTGTTTGTTAGTTCATTGCCATGGAAGGAACAGCAACAAAAAAATCTGTTTGTGTGAAGCTTTTCAAACTGGTTTGTTAGCATTTCAGTGATTGAAACTACATAACATTTACATCTGATTATTAAGTCGATTGGCTTCATGATACTGAGATCTACATGGATGGGTTGAACTTGATGGACTTTTTATAAGGCTATGTTTATGAGTTATAAAATAATAAATATAATAGTGTACAGTCTCTATACTGTAACATCACCACTGATTGATTTGTACTAGTTAAGCTAAACATTCCAATATTTTACTTTGTATATAATAAACTCTTGTGAGCAGGGTTTCTCTGTTTTTTGGGGTTTTTTTTGTTTTTTTTAGGGCTTGTTCACAATAGACGCGTTTTATTGTTTTTTGGTGCATTTTTGTAACATATGCGTTAGGAAAAAAGCATAAATTTCACATAGGAATGTCATAATACCGTTCACAATACTGCGTTTTTGTGCATTGCGTTTTTGTTACGCACTGCTTGCAACAGTTTAGTGTGTTAACGCACTCAAGGGAAGTCTATGGGAAAGAGGGAAGAAATTCATGACAACGCATAAAAACGTATTGCAAAAACGCTTTATATCGGAATGCAATTTACTCCCTGTTTTTCATGTGTTTTTTGTTGTGTCGTGTGAACGTAGCCTTACATATCTCACAACTATCTCATTGCAGATCAAAGAGATACAGGAAAAATCCAGGAAACAAGAAGCACAAAATGCAGACAAAAAGGAGGCCTACAAGCAACTGAGCTCAGTACTCTTTAATGAAGAGGACAAAGTCAGTAAGGAAAGAGAGGTAAAGAGAAGTAAATCGGAACTATTGGACCTCGCACCCTCTAAATGTATCCGAGAAAACACTTTTCACAATCTCTATTTAGGATGATATGCTTATTGCTAGGGACACTTACTGCACCTGCCCCAAACCCTTCGCTGATATAGGGGTAATGTCCTCTCTTGGCTTCTGTGGGATTGTCTAAGTTTAAATTACATTTAATACTTAAGCAACATATTTGCAAAGCAGTGTATCAAGGGGAAAACACTCCTGGTATTCGTAAAAAACGATTCTTATTACATCAAAACCATGGCATACACTCAGGTTAAACACACCCGATCACCTAACACCTTTCAGGAGCCTCTGTGCCCTTACTCACAGGCTGTGAGTAAGGGCGGAGAGGCGCCTGAAACGCATTAGGTAGTCAAGTGTGTTCAACCTGAGTGTATGCCATATTTTAGATGTAGAAAACAATTGTCTTTTTATGGATACCAGGAGTGTTCAAATAGTTATTTACCGGAGGAGCGGAATACAGTCTTCTTTCCACTGCAGAAAAGAGGAATACATTTTTAAATACAGTCTTTTTGGTAAACATTGGTTGATTTTTTGACCTAATCGACAGCCCTGACAGATATTTTGCATGATTGTATCATCTGTAATGTCCAACCTAACTGGTCGCTTACAACTGATATTTAATGCTTGTTGGTAAATCACAGCTGACTCTGTGGTATAAATATTAAGGTTATGCTTACAGGCCTTCCAGAACTTTAAGAAAACAGTTTTTTTCCCCTCAACTACTGAGGGAAGACAGGGAATACTGGGGGTTGTAGTTTTGAACATCAGGAGGCACACTGTTTGAGAATCCCTGCCTATAGAATGTCTATGCTGGCAAATTATTTCCCTGCATAGGTAAGTAAATGGTGATTCAGTTATATGTTATATTATGGACCCAGTTATAATACCAAACAGCCATTTTACTACACTTATGATACAGTGTAGATCAAACTGTCAATAATAAACAACAGTTTTCTTAAAGGGGAACTGTGGTCTCCAAACAAGTTGAGTTTAAATGAAAGGCCAGTTTCCTACCTTTAAAATGAGCCATCAACCTCCTCTCTACGTGCTCCACAGCCCAAGATATAAAGAAATGACTGACCAGAAAGTTAATGGGTGGGAGGCTGACATGTGACATTCCTAGGGCTTCTCCTGCACAGTGGCGCCAGTGAGCACAGCCTCAGACTCCCTCAGTGTGTGAGGGAGACAGGAAGTCCCTCCTCCTCTCTGCTGTGTGAAGCCCTGACAAAATATGTATATATAAATACAGTATGTGGGTGTATGTGTGCTATATGTTGATACAGATGATATAACATCTTTATACACACTACTATAAAATTTAGGGATTTGTACAAAAAAGGCAAGATCTTAAAAATAAAAGAAATCCTGTGAAATCTTGGTTCTATTAGTGTCACTTCCGCTAAATGAATATTTTACACAATATACAGAGGCAGAAGGGAACCTCTTGGGTGTACCCCAATAGGTATTAGAGGGGACATATATACACACATCTTTTGGATTGTACTGGAAGTGTTAGTGCTTTAGAAATATATGTTAAATATACATAAAGTGCAGCCTAACATCAAGTTAAGACAGACATTATCCATCTTATATTTGTTATATAACACTATCACATTTTTCTGTTTTGTTTATTGATTTGTTTTGATAAATCTATACAGAAGGGTATTTAAATCCAGGTTGTATCCAATAAGAATTTGTTACAATCAGATACTTTCAGAAAGAATCTTATTGGTACGTTTTCTGGAAGAACCTGATTGTAACTAATCAGAATTGGTTACAATCAGATACTTTTAGAAATAATCTTATTAGTATGCTTTCAGGAAGAATCTGATTGTAACCAATTGTGATTGGGAATGAATCTGATTGGTATACTAATCAATCAAATTGTTTCTGAAAGAATCTGATTGTTACCATTTCTGATTGGAAAATAATCTGATTGGTATACCAATAATATTCGTTCTAAAAAAAGCTAATTGTAAATTTGTAACCAATTAGAATTGGTTAGTCAGATTCTTTCAGAAAGAATTTGATTGGTATGCTTTCTGGAAGAATCTAAATATAACCAAACAGAATTAGTTACAATCAGATTCTTTTAGAAATAATCTGACTGGTATAGTAACCAATTAGATTCTTTTCTAATCAGAATTGGTTACAATCAGAATCTAATTGTCTTTTCCCCCAGACCATTTTCCGGGTCCCAAAACTATTTACAGCAAGTTACTGTATAATTTTTGCAAAATTTTCAAAAATTCCTTGAAATTTTCTTTGAATTTTTGAATGCGTCTCAAAAAAATCTGCAAAGTGGAATTCCTGCAAAATCACGGAAATCCGTCGCGGAACTGGGTTCAGATCCGCGATCCGGTCCATCTCTATTCTTGATCTATTTATTGTAACATTGCATAGAGTGTTATAGTTCAGTAGAAACACCCCAGTGAATCATTCTATTATAAAGTTATCAGTCTGTCTTTCAATACTCACCCTCCCCATTAACTCACATTAACTGTCACCAGGGATTCTAATAGAGAGGGATCACTATTGGTAAATATGAGGTCCTATAAAGAACCCAGACTATCCTGTCATGTTTCAATCTTATTACATTTTATCTGTTCAGGACACAGGTTCATGGCTTCTATGGGGTCTATTGCTTAAATAATGTAATAAACGATTAACAAACTCACTTCACTTGTCTCAGAGAAATGGGCATGGAAATGTTTTCCTTTCAGTCCCCCTATCATATATAGCAGGGATAAGCAACCAGTAGATCTCCCGATGTTTTAAAACTACAACTCCCAGCATTCCTCTACAAGCACTCTAGTTAGGGAATTCAAACTACAACTCCCAGCATTCCTCTACAAGCATTCTGTAGTTAGGGAATTCTGGGAGTTGTAGTTTCCAAACATCTGGAGACCTACTGGTTGCCTATCCCTGATAAATAGATATCCCTTCCTGTCCAGCAAACAGCAGCTCTCCTTTTTGTCTATTGAGAGGGGAGGGGTGGGGTGGAGTTAGGTGAGAGTGAGGAGAATGTTTTTACTAAAACTGTCACATGTTTTACAAAGGAAGTGACATATAAGTCTTGCAACTTCCTACTAACACTTCCTACTTCCCTACTAACACTCAGAAAATGTTTTGATTTGCTAACACTGCTGTCAATCTAAAATTAAGCACACCATTGGATACAACACTAAAAGGGAAGTGAAAAATATGTTCCTTTGTAAGCTTCCATTGCCTCCCTGTAAAACTTCCTGGGGTGTGGCTTAACACACCATTTTGAAGATTCCATTACAAAACAGGAGTGGGGACTATGCAAGAACTTTGATTTATTTATATATTTTGCCTTATTTACATTTCTATATACTTTAATGTCATTACTTCATATTTGTTAATATTGATATAACTATTTGGTTAGCGCTTAAACAACACATAAACACTGTCCCTATATATATTACTTTAACCTACCCCCACCAACATAGTACCTCCAAAAAAAACTACAGGGTTATTCAATAAAAGTTCTCATCTTTTAAAATGGTGCTAATTTTTCCCCAACCAGTCAGATGTTAGCTTTCAAATGTTAAAGGGCAATTATAGTGAGAAAATTGTTTTTTTTTAATTTCTTCTAATGTATCCTATAAGTCATCCCATCCACCAGGGTACCTTTAGTTTCTTTAAATTCTTCATAGTCCCCGAGATATAAGCCTTTGAATATGCTGTGATTTGTAGGAGCTGCTACACCTCATCTGTCACTCAAAGGCACACACCCACACAATCCAAAGCTCCCATGCAGTACTGTCACACACTCTCTCTCCCACACTATATGTACCATGTGCAACATATAGTCAAATGCTGTAGTGCTAAACACAATCAATAAACCATTAACCCAGTAATATGAGCATAACACACTATAAAACAGCCCCCCCCCAAAAAAAATATCTTATATACATACAAAACCAGTGACTCAAATGGAACACTAATACAGTATATATAATACAGTAATAAAGACTATATACCAAACAAGACACACAGTGCAATGTATGAAATATATAGACTAAAGCAACTGAAATGTAACAGGACAACAAGCAGTGTCACTGTGTTTGTGAAGGTCTCTCACTACCAGCTGCTGTTACACTGACTCTCTTCAATGATTATGATCTCAGCTAAGCAGGGGGAGAGATATGAACTTTAGGTAAAAAATAAATAACAATTAGCAAAGTTAGAGAACAGGGAGAGTTCAGTAACTTACTTGTAAAGAATCTCAGCACCACTTGTCCTCTCTCCCCCTCTGCCCCTCCCTTCAGCATATTGCTACTTTATTCCACACTTTGATTGCTTGCAGTCTAGCTCTGGAAGGGAGGGGTCAACAGGATGTCAGCACTTCATTTAAAGTCCTTTCAACTGACAATGCTCGGACTCTGTATACAGCCCGTCACTGCTTGAGGGGGACTAGACAGAGAGGGGAGGGGGACTACACAGCTTGGTACAAACTTCTGCCAGTGTGAAGAAACGAAGCCACACAGAAACATGAAAGTAAGGCAGCTTATACTAAGTGATCTATACATTGTATGCAGACAAAGTTTTTTTTCACTATAGTTGCCCTTTAAATAAGATCTGATTGGTTGGGGCAAAATTAGCACCATTTTAAACGATAAGAACTTTTATTGAATCTCCCTGCTAATGTATTCCGCATGAAATTATATATTTTTTTTATATAGTATAAGGGATATATATATATATATATATTATTTTTTTCTTCTCCCCTGTAGTTAAGCATTGGATGACACTTCCAGGAAAATCTATTTTTTAGAATCCTTTTCTAGAGTTTTTCTGTTATTAAAAAGTGCCTTCTGGCAAACACATTTAACTCTGTTACCATTTATCTATATGTTTTTCAACAGATAATTCAAGGTTTAAAGGATGAAATTTTTCTTTTACAAGCCTCTCATGTACGGGTGACAGAAAAGATGGATGTCCAAACAAAGGAAGCTCACAATCTTGCCAACAAAAAGTAAGAATACAAAATATAATTGTCTTAAAAGGCATGTTCACTGAAAAAAAACCTTTCTCTAAATTGTATATCACCCCCCCCCCCCCCCCCCCCCCCTTTCAAAAACGCTCCTGAACTTACTCACCTGACCCGGTCCCTCGCTGCTCCAATACTGCCTCTTCTGCTGACAGCCCCTCCACTTCCTGATCAGTTAAGGTGCGCCCAATTGCCTAACAGCTGCGACCAAGAATGAATGAAGACAACTGTCTGTGCAGAAGTCCCCTGCTCCTGTTTTTGCTCGAAACAAGAGCAGGGGGTGGCACCTAAGAGGGACCAGGTCAGGTAAGAAAGTTTAAGAGCGTTTTTGAAAGCTGGGAATAACGCAAAAGTGGGGTTTGGGGAATCTAATATATAATTCAGAGAAGTATTTTTTTAAGTCAACTTGCCCTTTAACTTCAAGATCCAATCCTACCAAGCTGGGTAATGTCAATAAAATCCTTGCTAACTCTAAATGGCAACCAGAAAGGATCCCTGGATCAACAAGAACAGTATGTAATAAAATAAAATAATATCATTTTCAATATTTTTTAGTTTTAGAAACTTGTACAGCCCACTCTAAAAGATGGTTTAAAAACTTGCCATTACCACACCTTGCCATTACTGTACCACGGTTTCACCATTCTCACTGTAAAGAAACCTTTCCTGACCTGAAGATGAAACTCCTTTGCTTCTACTCTTAAAGGGCATGTCCACCCCCAAACTAAAATTTTCCCCACTGCTGGCCCCACTGTGTAGGGTTAAAAATTCCTTACCTTTCTTCTCTGCTCCTTAGGGTTATCCTGCACGCAAGGTGTGCGCCGCAGGGTTTGCTATTCTGAGATGAAAAGGGCAGACACTCAGCAAGGCTGAGGCCACCCAACAAGGCCCAGCACCCCATCCCAAAGGTTCCCAAAAACTCATTGACTGATATGACACACACAGAAAAGGCACCTTTTTGTCCCACAAAAACTCACAGTGTCACTGTCACTCACTGTCAAAATAGTAGTAGGCAAAGGGTGGCAACAGATGCTGAAGATTCAATCAACACTCGGTGCTGCAGCTGCTCTCTCTGTAATATTAATAATATCTGCACCTAACTGCCAGTGCCACACCAGCCCCTCTCTTCCTCCCTCTCTCTATTGGTTGCTGCTGATGCTGGACTGTTTTACCTGTGACCTGATGATGACATAAGAGAGGACCAATAGGAACTGGACAGCAAGCCAAGGAATAGTGCACTATGGGAAGTTCCTCTAGACTCATTCTTCCTTGACTTGGATAGACCGTTGGACTTGCTAAGCAGCAGGGTTCAGTGTCCTCCTGATGACTCTTGTTGAGAAGCTGAATGTAGGAAGGATGTGGACTTCAAAGCAACTTGAAGGTTGGCGACTTGGAGTCATGTCCCCTTCTTTCTTACATTCGGTTTCTCAACAAGAGTCATCAGAAGGACACAAACGCGCATCTTGTGATTCCCCAACAATGCTGCTGCTCTTTTTATTGGTGCCGCCTGAGGAAATTGCCTTTCTGTGCCTCATGGTAGATTGGACCCTGCTTGTCCTCCTTGAGGCTCTCAACCTCCCTCCCCCCCTCTGGATCCCTCGGCTCAGCAGTAATTTTTTAGAAAAAAAACTCATATATACTGTAAACCCTAAATGGTACTGTTTTCACTTTAAGAACTGCTCAGAAATAGACTTACCTGACCCCTTTTCAACGACTCCCTCTACTAACCAGCAGCCGCGTCTGTGATTGGCTGACTATCAGGCCCCTTCTGCTCTTCCATTCCCAGAAGTAGCAGTAAAGACAAAGGCCAAGGGAACAAAGGTTTGTAAGTCTATTTCTGGGCAGTTTTTAAAGTTAAAACACTAGTGTTTAGGGTTGGGGATAGGTCCCCTACACTATATTAAAATATGGATATGGGGTTGGAGATACCCTTTAAAAGATGTCCGCGAGTCCTCTGATTTGACCTATTAGTGAACAATGCACCAGAGAGATTATTATATGGCCAATTAATATATTTGTATAAAGAGATCATATCCCATACATCGCCAATGTAAACGGTCCTAACTTAACTACTCTGCCTGCATAGTCAAGCCCCTCCACTCCCTTTATTATTTTAGTTGCCCTTCTCTGAACTGCTTCCATTTCCAAAATATTCCTTTTTATATAAGGGATTCCAAAACTGCACTGCATATTCCATGGTAAATGTTTTTTTCAAAAAGAAGAAAAGGTGTAAGAGTATGACATGGAATTAAGTTTGCAAAATTCTATTCTTTGACTCTTCTTAAAGGATTTTACAAACTGAATTTTGCCAAATCATATCAGTAGGCAATGTAGGAATTGTGATTACGGTAGTGATTCTCTCTCAGTGCCTGTGGGGAAAAAATAGTCTCTTAAAGCTCTTGGCTGCAGCAAATCCAGAATAAAACCATTCCGTCCAAAAAAAATTTAAATAAAAATGCCTGGTTGCACAGACAACTCGAGAAGTAGTAGTAGTAGAATCATGGAAATAAGGGTAAAAAAATAAATTAATAAAGAGAGAGAAAACATCTTATTAAAATCAAGGATAATATCTATTAAAATCAGTTTAAAAATGATATATATTAAAAACAACACACTTTGCTGGTAGAGTTTGGATAATTTCAGTCCATAAGTGTTTTCCTATTAGTCCCAGTTCAGTGGCAGTTTTAAACACTTGCTGTGTTCCCTCTTAATCCACTATTTAAACATGGGCTGGTTCACACTTCTTTCTTAAAAATATTTTATTGTTGCATACAGAAAACTAGTGAAATCACTTTAAAGGATAACTGTATTGCCTCAATGCATTTTGAACTGCTTTCAAAAGAGTAAAGGTATGCAGCCCTCCCCATACGTTTTTTTTCCTGATTTCAAGCTTCTCTCTGCCTTCAATTAGCCACATTGTGAAGGGGGTGTAACAATTCTGTCTGCCTGTAACTGTCACTCAAAACTAGCAGTGAGAAAACACTGCTCCACCCATCCTTGATCAGCTTGATTATGTAGGCTGTATACTAGCAATCGAACAGTTCAAGTTTGTTTGACTGGCAGAGGAGGAGGACAGAGGTTGTAAAAGATATTCCCACGAGCCAATGACAAGTGATATGTTAATCATGGCCCTGGGCCGTCTAGGAGGCGGGCTTTTAGCACTCATCTTTGCTGTGTGATATCTAAGGGAAGGCAGCACGGTTGTAAATGAGAGTAAGCGATTTCAGCTGCTGGTAGTGTGGACATGTAATGGGGGAGATGTTGTTTTTTGGGGTATTGTTGTCCTTTAAAGCACTTAAAAATATTGCAAATGAAAAATATCAACGCTCTTCGCCAAAATAGGATTCACCAGAACATTAAATCTATATAACCAAACATGCTAAATCTGTCCTTTTATATTTTCATTTTCCTGGGCTGGGAACCGGAAGTATCTCATGCATATGATCCTTAATTTTAATTAGAGGTTTTCTGTCTTTCTTTTTATTTATTTTTTACCCTTATTTACGTGATTCTACTACTACTACTGCTTGAGTTATCTGTGCAACCAGGCTTTTTATTACAAAATGTAGGAATTGTGTTTGTATTTCAGCAAATAAAGTTCTGAAATGAAGCAGAAAATCTGTTTGTTTTGTAAAATGATTTTAACGTGTTATTTTTTTATGTTTAAGACGTCATTTTGAAGTGAGCATTGAAGAAATGAAAGACAATTATAACAAGGAAAGTAATTCTCTGCGTGAGAAGATATCAAAGGTAAGGTGCAAAAGTGAAATTACAAAATTATAAAATATTAATAGTGAGTTTTCTGAATATAGTTCAATTTGTAAAGGTTATAAAAAAAGATATAATCATTTATATGTTTGGTATATAAGATACACCCCTCACATTTTTGGAAATATTTTATTATATCTTTCCATGGGACAATAATGAAGATTTGATACCACTGGCAACATGGTAAATATACCCCTTTATGAAAAATGTTATTAGAGTGTTATTTTTTGTCCATGGGCACTTTTAAAAACAATGCAATTAAAGTAGGCCTTAAAGGACAACTAAATTGTCCAAGATCTGTCCCCACCTAGGTCTGGGGTGTATCCAATGGAAAGAACCATTTCTTAGAGCTTGTCTTTCATTGGATAGGCCCTGGGCCAAAAGGGGGTGGAGCAGCAATACTACAGTTGTCCTTTAACTGGCCTTGGTTATCTTATTCTTTTTCAGATTTTGTATTGATAAATCACACTAAAGCTAACTCTGGTTAGATCATTTTAATTTTGTGTACTGCAAAGAGTTTTTAAAGGAAAACCATACTCCTCTTCTGGCACCCAGTGTAAGGGCCTTAACCCCTAGGTCCTCACCCCTGGGTTCTTCTTAGAACTGCACTGGTACTCTCTGGTGCATTGTTCACTAATAGGTCATATCAGAGGACACGTGGACATCCTCTAAGGTTGGAAGAAAAGAAGTTTCATCTTCAGGTTAGGAAGGGTTTCTTTACAGTGAGAACGGTGAAACTGTGGAACTGTCTTCCAGCAGATGTGGTAATGGCAGGTTCATTGAATAGCTTTAAAAAAGGCCTGGATAAGTTTCTAAAACTAAAAAATATTGAGAACTACTGGTATTAATGCATATAGATCTGGTTGATCCAGGGATACATTCCGATTGCCGTTTGGAGTCAGGAAGGAATTGTTTCCCCCTTTTTGGCTGGGGTTTTTTGCCTTCCTCTGGATCAACTGTTAGGTAGGGTTAAAAAAAAAATATATATATATATATATAAAGAGGGGGAATGGGTTGGACTTGATGGACGTATGTCCTTATTCAACCTTAATTACTATGTTACTATGTTACCTAAATTTTGCTTTTGCTGATCTGGCCCCTCTTTCTGCCTTAGCAATGTAGCCAATAGGAAATAGTAGAACAGTGATCCTGCATACTCACGACCTCCAGAGTTGGGGGACTACAGTTCTGGGTGCTACAGTATATTGTCAAACCAGAGTCAATTGCAACGGGTGTTTATTAATAAATCAAGAAACACCACATGCGGTATTAATAAACGCCAGTTGCAATTAAGTCTGGTGTGCACAGTTCATATCCTTTTCTATGATATGGGTACCATTCAGCAATGGAGTGGTTCGGAAAAGTTTACTTTTGCAATAATTACTTTTCCCCCAGCATTTCTAAAAGAAAACACTTACCTTGAAGTCTGCTATTCATGGGATTGCCAGGTGCTAGCATAATTTCTGGCCATGAAGGTGATATCAAGGTCAATCGCTGGCTGCATGAGCTGCTTGCTTTAAAGATAATAAAGAATACATGCAAATGTATTAACAACAATAAATAATGCTGGTTGTGCCAACTATATGGATGGATAAGTTACTGTACTGTATTGTTTGCCTACTAACTGCAGCCTTTTTTCCCCTAGTTGAATGAAGAGCTGCATAATGCCGAAAATGTGCATCAAATGCTAATACAAAAAAATAAACAACTGATTGAAGAACATCAGTCAGCAAGAGAAAAAGAAGACAAAAAATTTGCAAAAAAACAGGATTCTACAAAACAGTATGATGTGTATTATTATAAGACAAGATTAAATCAATGAGCTTCTGACTGCACAAACCACTAGTTTGTGTTGAGTTGAGAACATATGTTGATGTCTTGATTATTTACTAACTTAACAAAAAGCTTCTCCCTTAGTTAATAATTCTTACCAATTACACACTCTTATATTTTAAATGACTTTAAAGAGGTCGACACTCTACAGTTAGATCTACATGTAGATACTGTATATGTAAGAAGTTGATCCTATAACTAAGAAGGCTTCCATGTTGTTGCCAGTACAACTCACAGTTTCAAAGAGCCACGCCCCCTGACCCCACTATTCACTCTGTCTATGCACTTTATTTCTATACAGATTTCTCCATACCAATATGGAATCCCCTAATAAGACTTGGAAAGCTGCTTGTTACCGTGCAGTACATATTCCAGTCAGCATGAATTGAAGTAATACAAAATAGTCGGCTAATTTCACAGACTTTTTTAAAAAAATGTTTTGCTTCCAATATATAAGTTGTTAAGTATAAGTGCTGTGCTTGTGTTGCTGTGATGGCTCAGCAGTCTAATACCTTTAGAAACACACAGCCCATAAGGTTGCAGGGTCAGTTCCTCAGGCTTTGTTATGAAATGTTTGTTTTCATCATGCAAATGGTGCACGTGGTGTTTCACATGTGGCTGTCTTCCAGGTGCTTATTGGTGGTGTGTGGCTACCTGCAAATGTTAGTAGGAAGCCAGAACATAACCTTTCAGGATCTTATTTTTGTTGGTGATAAGTAATATACAAACTAATTGTTTTAAAACTCAAATCCTCATATTAAAGTGGTTTGTATTGGCTTCAGTATGTATTTAAGAGTTTATGTAATAAGAGGAGCTTATGCCAATAATCTTTAGCAACAAACCATAGATTTTAGCTTTTTACTGGTCTGCAGTCTGTTTTCTGCATATTAATAACACTGGCAAATGTTTACATCCCTTTTACTACATAAGATGGTTAAGAGAGCAATGAGTGTCAAACCAATGCAATCCCACACGATATAGGGTTAGCATGGGGTTTTCACTTGTTCTATTGGGCCTGCACTATTTACAAAACTTTTTGGAAATGATGCAGTGCACATGATACCAACTTATTGTACCCTACCCTGCTCCACGATGCAGTAACTAGAGCTTGGTGAGGTAAGGAACAATGGGTATGAATATGTCATCCCCTTTATATCTTTAAAATGTAAAAAGGGAAGAGCCTTCTTGTGAAAAAGGTATTGGTTTTGCTTTTTAACTAAAAAATGTTTGGTTAGGGTGGTAGGCTATCTGTACATTAGTTTGGGCTCTTGGTGGTGAATGTCTAACTGTACATGGACTAATGGATTAAATAAATTCATATAAAATGTTAAATTGTTTAAATTCAGTACAATATTAAATCTAACAGACTGGAAGAAGCAAGAGCTGTTCTCAATGGGAAGATGGAGCTTTATGGAAAGCTAAAGAAGGAGATTAGAATAATGGAACTGGAAACAGAGAAACAGCTAGAAAGTGGCAGGTGGGTTACTATGGACCTATAGTAGAGGAGGAGACTTTTATACAAGCTGATTGGCCAGTCATTTGCTAATTCTATGTCCTCATTTTCTTTCAGACTTTGTATAGAGCAACTTACCACTCATGTAGAGGAGTCAAGGGAGAACATTACAAATGAAACAGAGAAAAGGTTGGCTCCTTACAAACATCAAATTTCAGTAAATGCCCCAAGCTAAATCATCTCTGTCCCCTAGTTTTACAGGCAATGTTCATCCAGTCATAACAGAAAAAAAAACATATAAACCCACAGTTGCCTTTTCTTCTACAGTACAGGAGTCATTTGCTCATACTAGATATTTACTGAAACTCGGTCACGGGTCCAATGAACCAATAAGTTTGTGCACCTCTACTCTATTATAGTATAGTATAGTATAGTATTTGAGGTTGAATAAAGATAAATACGTTCATCCAGTCCAACCTACTTAGCAATACCCACACTTCCTGCCTAACTGTTGATCCAGAGGAAGGCAAAAAAAAACCCACCAGAATTATGAAGGGGAACAAATTCGGAAATATCCCTGGATCAACTCTTATTTCTGTATCAATACCAGTAACCTGCAACATTCCAGCTTTCTTTTGAAACTATCCAATGAACCTGCCATTACAACTTCCAATGAAAGACAGTTTCATAGTTTTACTGTTCTCACAGTAAATAAGCCCTTTCCGAGCTTGAAGACTAATCTTCTTTTCTTCAAGTCTTAAAGGATGTCTGTGTGTCCTCTGACATGTTCTTTTGGTGAACAATGCCCCAGATAATGTATTGTATGGCCCGTTAATGCATTTATACACAGTAATCATATCCATACGCAATCGCTTTTTCTCTAGTGTACTTAATTGTAACGTATCCAATCTGTCAAGCTCCCCCATTACCTTTATTTATTTATTTTAGTTGCCCTTCTCTGAACCCTCACCATTTCCAAGATGTCTTTTTTGTTCCCAGGATTCCAAAGTTGCACTGCATATTCCAAATGATGCCTTACCAATGCTTTGTAATGAGGGAGAATAACATTTTTCTCCCTTGAATCCATACCTCTCTTTATACAAGACAATATCTTGCTGTCTCTAGCACTGCTTGCTACCTTTAAAGCAAAAGTACACTCAAAAAATGAGTTAAGTGTAATTTGTAGCAGAAGCTTAAACTAATCATCCCCCCCCCCTTCTAGTTCCCTCCTGAGCCTACCTGTGCTGAAGGAAAGTTCCTGACATCTTGGATCTTCTTTCAAGTTGTCTTTGCTCCGCGCTCCATGATTTGCTGAATCTCCTTCTGTTGGTGGTCAAGAAAAGCTCTGTCTGTGTGCTGCATGTGCTGATGTCAGCGTGTGCTCGAACGCACACACGCTGATGTCACGCTCACATGCGTCCGTGCATGCGCTGACATCACATGACTTCACGTGTGCGCCCGCTGCACATGGACAGCGCTTTTCCTGACCACCAACAAAAGGAGATTCAGCAAATCATGGAGGGTGGAGCTAAGACAACTTGAAATAAGATCCAAGATGTCAGGATCCCCCTTTAAGGATTGCACATCCTCTGAAGCTTTTAATGGTCGACAAAGTTTTGTGTCATCAGCAAACACAGAAACCTTGCTGACAATACCACTCTATACTGAATATGTTCAGTATCTTCCCCACCACCCACCACTGAAGTTAAACTTTCAGGCCTGTAATTACCAGGCTGGGAACGACTACCCTTATATATATATATATATATATATATATATATATATTGAAATTTTCGGAGCTTTTTTTTAGTCAAGAGATACACTACCAGACATGAGGAAATCTGCAAAAATAAGAAACAATGGCCTAGATAAAATTAACTTAACTCCCTAAGGACCAAAGGATGTATTTTATCTGGTCCAGGGGATTTATTAATATTAACTTTATTTAGTTGTTTCTGCACCATATCCTCAGTTAAGCAAAGTGCACCTGCATCTTTTACACTATACTCTATGCTATCTGTACTTCAATTTTCTATAGTGTATACAGAGGGAAGAAAATTGTTCAAGATATTTGATTTATCTCCATCCTCTGTAACTAACTTAATTGATTAATGCTGCCACATTTTGTATGTATGTATGTATAGTTTATTTATAAAGCACCACTTGGGGACGCAGCGCTGTACAGTAACAAAATACAATAAAGTCATACAAGGGGGATAAATACATCAATAGTTCAGTACATAAATATATAAATAATATAAATAGAAGTACTAGAGCATTTCCACAAGAGGAAAGTAGGTCCCTGCTCCTTAGAGCGTACAATGTAGTTAGGTGGTAACATACAGAGACAATGGAATGGATATTAGTGCTGGAGTGAGATGTATACAGTGCAAATAAAACAATCATATACTCATATACTGTGCTGGTTAGCAGATAGGTAGGATGTAAGGCTAGCTTTAAACCTGCTGATTGAGATTGAGGTTTCTTGACGTAAAGATAGGGGAATATAATTCCAGAGGATGGGAGCCACAAGAGAGAAAGGTTTAAGGCAAGAGGAAGCAGTACTAGTTGGGGGTCTGTACAGGAGCTGGTTCTGCGATGAGCGGAGTGTATGGGCAGGAACATATGGCGACACTAGGGAGGAAATATAAGGAGGAGCAGTAGAGCAAATAGATTTGTATACAATGCGCTGTTTAATGGGGAGCCAGGTTGTTGTCCTGTACAGAGGAGATATGGGATCCTGTTTATTAGGCTGGGTACACACTGAGGGACTATTTATCCCGATTGTACCACGCTCGGCCGGGACAGTCCGTCGGTGGCGTCAAATTCGGCCATGGGCGAAAATGCGAATGATCGATTGAGCATTCCCATAGAGAACCGCACGATCAATCGTATTTTCCCGCCATGTCCAATCGTTTGTTCTTCCGAATCGGACCGAAAGTGCAGGTTTTCGCAACATAGTTAATTGGTTAAAGGAGAGAGATGAGTCCATAATTACCCCTAGGCAGATTGCCAATTGGATAGGGAAAATGGGGTTATTCTCAACAGAGATAGAGAAAATGGGAGAGGACTAGGTTTAGATGGAAAAACGATCAGTTCAGCTCTAGAAAGATTTAATTTGAGGTAGCGTTGCGACATCCAGGAAGAGATGGCAAGGAGGCAGTCGGAGACATGTGATTGTATGTCAGGATTTAGCGTAGGTGTGGACAAGTAGATTTGTGTATCTATGTAGCGCAAAACTTTATGCCACTGAATAGGAGGCGTTAGCCGGTGCACTTACCTGGCAGAGATCCTGTGATGTACAAAATCTCACTCTTTACATCAGAATTAGGCCACATGGGTGCAGACTTTTTTTTACATTTATTTCCAAGGGTATAAATTTAGATGTGAAATGGCTTAAAATAATAATAATAATATATCATCCCAGTTGACCTCCTGAAGAGCATCTTTTAACCTTGAAAAATTTGAATTCCTGAAATTAAAAGTCTTTGTTAACCCAGCTAACTTTTCCTTTCGATAACATACCCCAAACCACACTATTTCATGGTCACTATTCCCTAAGCCTCCAGTTACCTTTATATCTATAATACGCTCCACGATGTTAGATATTACCAGATCCAACAGAGCTCCTTTTCTAGTAGGAACCTCAACCACCTGTGAGAGAAAATTATCCTGCAGCAAATTCAGGAACCTATTGCCCTTTTCTGTGTTGGTAGTTCCAATACGCCAATTAATGTCAGGGTAGTTAAAGTCCCCCATAATCAAAACACTTCCCAAGCGTGCAGCCTTTGCCATCTGCATGTGAAGCTGACTCACTTCCTCCCTGCTAGCATTTGGCAGCTTGAAGCAGACACAAACCATGACATTATTGCCCAATTCCACCCATATATCCTCTGCTTTAACATCCATATTGGCAGTTATCTCTTCTTTTAAATATGACTTCAACTCTTGTTTAACATAAACACATTCTCCTCCCCCTTTCCTATTTTCTCTATCCTATCTAAACAAGGAGTATCCTTACATCCTTAAAGTATTACATCATACTTTTCAGTCAACGCCATTATCTCCAATTCTCCCATTTTGTCAGCCATGCTTCTTGCATTTGCAAACATAGTTTTAGATTATGATCTTGTAATTTATTTATTTATTTATACACTTTATTACATATCCCTCCCTATCCTCTATGCTAGCCCCACCACCCTTTCTACCCACCACTGGCCAATCTACCCCCTACTTACCCCCTGGGCTATCTATCCAAGTGAGACTGGTATTACCCCCCCCCCAACCTAGTTTAAAATCTTCTTCAACCCTATAGCCATCTTCTCCTCCAAAACAGCTGCGCCATCATTAGTGAGGTGCAACCCATCACTACTAAAGAGCCTGTAGCCGACAGAAAAGTCTGCCCAGTTCTCTATAAACCCAAACCTTTCTTCTTTACACCAAACTCATAGCCACACATTAATATTCCTAAACTCCCGCTGTCTCCCTAGCCTAGACGTGGCTGGGTATTATTTTCGAAAACCCTATCCTTGAGGTCCTTGTTTTTAACTTGGCCCCTCGCTCTCAAAAATCATTCTTAAGGACCCCACCTCCTCCTCTAACTTTGTATTTCTCCATTCCTAGCATAAAATGGCAGCCATTTATGAAATTCAGCATATTACACATTATCTATATACAACCAGTCTCAGTTCCCACTAAGATATGTAAATAAATACAATACATACAACAGTCCATAACCAATAACCTGTAACCTGGTCTTTATGTGACAATATTCCCTTATTCAACAACAGAAAACTTGTTCAGGTTAAAAAGGAAGAGGTCTCAAAAGACTATGACCTGTGGAAGCTGGCCGAGGAAACATTTAGAAATCAGACAGGAGACAGGATTGTAAATGGAAGGAAAAAGTTTGCAGCCCTGACAGAAATGGTAAGAATGATTAACTCCTATATAAGGAATAGACAACGTTGGTTAATCCACCTTTCACCAAATTGTAAACTCAGGGTGAATATTTGCTTTCCTGTTCTAATTCCCTGGGACTTTTGATCCACACAATGGCACCAACCCACCTCATGATATTTGGAGTCCAAATAAATGTGATTATTTTCCCCATCCAGGTCTCATCGTTCCTTTCTGAAAGGTAATGGATTTTGGATATTTTATATCCAAAGATCCATGGATATATATTTTATAATTATAAAGGGGCTGTATAGAATCTTATGTGGATATCTGTCCTTCTATTCTATACTCATGTAAAGCAGTCGCACGTCCCACACCTTGTCAAATTTCTTGGTAATTTTTAACCAGTTAACAAAAATACCTTTCTGTGCATGATGTATATTAGCTTTTAAAAAAATAGAATTATGACTATTTCAGTAGCAGTTCCAGTAGGAACTGTCCAGCAAGATGTTATTTACTATATAAAATAAGGGTTCGTCTTATGTTTATTTTTTTATATATGATTGACCATTGTTTAAACTAAACGTATTTTGTCTGGCTAAATATACAGTTTAACAACATGCTGTCACATTTTTACACTTAAATGTCCACCCATAGATCCAAATTTCACATACAGATGCAGGACCCCCCCAAACCCCACTTACATTTACTTAACATCTCCAAAGATGCAGCTAAAGGAACTTACAAGACCCGCAGGGGCGTGTTTAGGGAGGGATTACTGGTGCCTGGAATCCCCCTTTCTGCCTGCTCAGTGCAGTCTGCTGTTCTACTTCTCCTGGTGCCCATAGACTGTTACATTGTTAATTGAGCTGTGAAGCAGAATTTGTTTCAAAAATATATCCAGTCTTCCCTGTGATTGACAGCAGCATAGAGATCTGTATCAACATTAACTCTGCAGCTGCCTGAGGTGATTGCTGAGACTGGGTTTATATAGAGTACTTATTATATCAACTGCATTGTGATGGAGCTTAGTGAGCAGGAATAGAAATGGGATCCGGGTTCGACACGGAACTCCTCGGCTCCGAAATCCAAAAGTTCCGGACGTATCGTCTGGATTTCGGGACTTCAGAACAAATTTTCGAAGATTTTCAAATGTACGGAGCTACTTTCGAAAATATCTTTGAACGTTCCAAAATATTCGAAAATACAACCAGGGACCACTTTCGAGTTTCCGATTGTATTTTCGAAGATCGAACGTTCAAGGCTATTTTTTCGATAACGTTCGAAAATCTTCAAAAATACGATCGAAAAGTCAAAAGTGGTCCCCGGTCGTATTTTCGAAGATTTTGGAACGTTCGAAGATATTTTCGAAAATAGCTCCGTACATTCAAAAATCTTTGAAAATTCGTTCCGTTTCGAATCTTTGGATCTTCGGGATTTTCCCAAGATCCAAGAATCCGAAAATGCAATGAAACTATGTCGTTTCGGCCATCTCCTGGTGGTGATTGTATAGCTGACTGTCAACATTGTACTGTATTATATAAGGGATAATGCACCCCTTACAGTGTAATATAAGGATATTACGCCACCGAGGAGTTCCCTGACCATATAGAAGCACAAGGCCATAGGCCGAGTCCTTTTATACAGAACAGGGAACTCCGAGGTGGCATAATGTCCTTATATTATAATGTGAAGGGGCACATTATTTCTTATAATACATAAGTATTGGATTCCTTCACCCCATTCACATTTTAAATTCTAGCCTTGTCCCTATTTCCACCTTAAATCCCCCAAGCTACCTTCTGTAACTTAAACCCATTAGAAAGGAACATCCCAGCCCAGCATCTATATGGTTAAACAAATCTTTGTGGAGGAGGAGAGAGACATTGGTTATAAAGTGACAGGAAGCAGCTCCAGCAGGTTCTGTTAGTGAAGTTAAACATGGCAAAAAATGGCGAGTCATTGTACAGGCATGAACACTGAAATGGGCGGAGTAGTGGGATATAAGATATATAAGAAATGAGTCACTTAGTGACATAGCTGAGTGATTTTTATAAGGATATATACCACTGCAGCTCCCATTATAAAATACCACACTTATGTATTATATATATATTATATATACACAGGAGGGATTGTCCCATGTATTCTTTATACAGAATGATTGTTCAATGTGCCCATACAGGGTCTGATGTGATCGGCTTCTTCTACTGTAGTAGAGGGAACTGGTAATGGAAATTTTCTGTCTTGCCTGATAGGTCACAATACAGACAATAATCAGCAAATTCTTTCAGTGTCACAGCTCTGACTTTAAAAGACACCAATGGTAATGAAGAGAAAATGTGGATTTCCCAGTAAAACTGAACATTAAGCTGGGTACACACAGCCAAATTTTCTGTCCTGACCGTTCGCCGCTATAGAGTGGTCGGTCACGGCAAATTTCTCTTATGGACCACACGATCGGCGATGATCTACCGCCATGTCAATTTGCTCATTCATCCAATCCAGGCAAACGGCGACTGACAGCGTGCAGCGCTGCTGAAATCACCTCAGGTTTTTTACGGAAATATAGATCGGTTGGCCCGAAAAATCTGTCTGTGTGTACCCAGCCTTAAAGGGCATGTCCACCCTTTAATACATCTTTTAGTATGTGATAGGCAATGCTTCCCCAGCCCCAAACGCTATAATATTATTGCCAGAAAGTCCCCCGATCTTTACTTACCTTACCTCTTTCCTTCGCCGCACACTCCCGGCCCTCTGCTTGCATGGAACTGCAAGCAGGGGGCGGGACCGGCAGCCACGTCTGTGATTGGCTGAAAGACAGTCAATCACGGACGCGGCTGCTGGCAGTTCAGAATGGCAAAGGAGAGAGGTAAGGTAAGTAATGATCGGGGGACTTTCTGGCATTAATATTATAGTGTTAAAATAGTGGTAAAATGTTTTTACACTAGGGGGAGGGCTTGCAAAACGGGAGGGAGAGGGAGGGAGGGAAGGGAGGCCTGCAGTGCGCATGCCAAAATTTTTCCGGGAGGGGAGACAGGAGGCAGAGTCCTATATGGACTCTGCTATTCTCCTGGTGGCCACTTTTTTGGACTTTGGGGGGGATTGTAGGAGAACCATTTGGAGCTGGGATGTAAGGTAAGGATTTTACTACAGTACAGAGTGGGGCCAGTAGTGGGGGGAATTATAGTTTTGGGGGTGGACATGCCCTTTAATGAATATACTGTTTAACAATAGTAAAGGGAATGTGTGTATTAGCTAACTGTGATGATAATCATGGCAAGTAGAGAATATATATAATATTATTTTATGATCCATATACAGAACACATGAATGTATTCGGTCATGAACCTCCTTCTGGGCTTGTTCAGTGGTAACCCATTCAGGAATCCCCCCGGAAATCCTGTGCTTGCCACTAACACGCTCCCTCACCGCTATGCTGTGTCTCCCTCTATGCTTCCTGGTTGCAGCTGCCAATCAAAGGGGCAATGATGACTTCATTGCCTGATACTCATGCACAAAGTTTCTTTAGCTGCATCTTTGAAAAGGGGAAGTAAAACAGAACTAGGATTTGGGGGGGTGTTCTGCATCTGTATTTAAAATTGGATTCATGTGTGCCCCTTATATGACAGCACATCACACAATATCAAAACATCTGCGTGTAATGGGTGAATAGTGATTTCTGCTTCTTTGATTCATTAGGGTAACCAATTTGAGAAAGACTTGGAGAAATGGGATAAAGAGATTCAAAGCCTAACTGAAGAGGTCGAGAAAGAAGAAGAGTCATTTTTACAGATGGAGAAAAGTTTAACATTGGAGATACAGGCTCTTCAGGTGAGACAAAGACATTTTCTGAAAGTGCTTCATTGCTATAGTTTTTCTTTAGAGCAGTGTTATACTGTAGGGTCTGATGCAATAAAAATGTGCAAGTTTTTCCACACTAGTAATCTGCAGCAACCAATCAGATGATATCTAACTGCAGTAACCTAGTACATTGCTAATGTCTGATTGTTCACTACAAATTAATAGCATAGGCAAACTTTTGCACCACTTATTACATCAGCCCCTAAAGTATTGAAGCCACTATTCCTGCCCATGTGAATATGAATAACACTTTTAATTTCTTTGTAATACAAACATTCATTCAAAATCTTTACTTTAGCACCATGTGCATAAACATAAGTGTTAGCATTGTATTTATAGTTTTATTTTCTCCCCAAACTAAACTGACATTTAAAAAACAATATTGCCTATAAGAAGTTGTATTTTTATGGAAACCACAGCTTACCACAATGTATTACTTCCCTATCAATTCCAGCATGCAAGGAAACTGATCATCAGTGTTAATTATTAAGCATTGTAACAGGTAAAGATATAAAATCGAGTGATTGGACTACTAGCAATGAAATATACATCTGAGTTAACTGATAAGCCATGATGTATTTAAAAAATGAAAGAGCAATGGGCAATCCAGCTTGCAGGAAATGACTGGTTTGGAGGACTAGTTCTTAGAGAGGAAAGGATTTAACAGGCACAGTAAGTTACAGTAAGTTACAGTCAGTGTACAATGTAGGAAACGGTACACACTTTTATTTTTCTTTGTAATGTTCAGGCCTGAAAGTCCTCTACTGGGCCTGGCAAGAATCACAATAATAGGTATTATCAACAGTGACATGGAAGGGCAACTCTTCCTGCAATTAGATAGAGCTCAGTATACCAGATTTATTTTGAGGCATGAAGTATAGTAAGGAGAATAACTAAGGCAATGCAAGGAACCTGGTCAGCAGCTAATTCATTATATAAACCCATAATGTTTGTCCATAAGGTCTGTATCATGGAGCACCCAAACCAAATATACAGACATGATATGTGTGTCTGTTCATCTTCAGTATGTGTCCTATGAAGCATTGTATGTAGTAATGACCAGTAGATGTCACTCTATGACCACTAAATAATGTGGTTTCATCCACAATGAGCAAAAAAAACAGAGACATTGGAAGAAACATAGAAGCCTATTTCAAATGATGAATTACTGGTTGAACACTGATGGACTATTAAGGGTTTTCCGTTGGTTTTATTCATTGGTTTCAATTCTTTTCCGTTATTTGACCTTGTAGTTTCTCAATCGGAGGTATGTTTATACAGCCCTTGTACTTACAGTATATACTTGAATATAAGTCGATCCATGTATAAGCCGAGGTCCCTGCACACAAAAGGACCCCTGATGGATTCCACACATAACTATAGCTGTGCAAACCCAGAATTTCACATCTTGGTAGGGCAATGTGAGTGGGTTGGAGGGTTACATTGAGCTTGGGGTTAAAGTCCTTTGTGTCATCCTGGTTGCAGAATGCGACTAATGCAACCAAGAATGACTAAGAAGCTTTATCTTACCGGTTCCACAGGACAGGACAGGGGTGTTGAAAGACGTGCTCCTTCCCTGCTTACCCAGTGCAGCACGTTTGGCATAACTTAATAGTGCAGTGCCCACGCCTACCCGCATCAGTCCCCTTATGCATAAGTCCTTTCAGTTCCGCTCAACACATC
Organism: Hymenochirus boettgeri; assembly: GCA_019447015.1. Classification (NCBI taxonomy): domain Eukaryota; kingdom Metazoa; phylum Chordata; class Amphibia; order Anura; family Pipidae; genus Hymenochirus; species Hymenochirus boettgeri. The sequence continues at coordinate 266,291,571 of CM033476.1, forward strand.
TGGCGGAATAACGGAAAAGGAGTTACTGGGTACTTTTTTACATACTTACCTTACCATTGCCATTCCTCCCCGTCTCATTCCTTCATTTAGAGATCTGACCCGAGTATAAGGCTTATACTTGAGTATATACGGTACTTTCATATAGAACGTGTGGCTATTACACTGCTACTTGCCCTTTGAACATATCTCTAATATGTTATTTTTGCTTTACATTTCTAAAAAGGAAGAGGTAAACGCTGTAAGTAAACAACTTGAAACAGAGAATGAAACGTTATCAAGCAAAATTCCTGTCTTAAAGGAAACAGAAGCCAAATACAACATGGAAACTCAGAAATATGAGCAGCTAAAAAACGACGCTGCAGGTAAAAATTAATAATAATACTAACTAAATAAAAAATCTAATTCTAATTCTTGTGGCAATTCAGTGAAGAAAGACTTCAGAGATTTAGGGACACATTTATTAAGCATTAAGCTTTAAATGTGCCCTCAATCAGATCTCTGGCTGCAGCCTGTAAGAAATTATATTGTGAAATTTCAAATTTCCTGCTTCCAGTAGGTTGAGGGACATCACCTTTTTCTAAGAGAAAGTTGATTAAATAAAAAGTATATGGGAAAGAATGTATAAATTCTATAGTCTGTAATAAAGTCTAAAGCAGACATTAACGTTATAAAACATAATACATCAAACTTTATTCAACTACAAATATTATAGTATTTGAGGTTGAATAAAGACATGTCTATCCAGTCCAACCTACTCAGCAATACCCTCATTTCCTGCCTAGCTGTTGATCCAGTGGAAGACAAACCCTCCCCCTCCACACCAGAATTAAGAAGGGGTGGGGGGAGTGGCAATCAGAAATATCCCTGATTCAACTCTAATTTATTTATTAATACCAGTTACCTGCAACAGTTCCATAGTTTTACCGTTCTCACAGTGAAAAACCCTTTCCGAACATAAAGACTAAACTTCTTTTCTTCAAGTCTTAAGGGATGTCCACCTTTCCTCTGACATGTTCTTTTGGTGAACAATGCCCCAGATAGTTTGTCATATGCCCCGTTTATGTATTTATACACAGTAAACATATCCCCACGCAAGCACCTTTTCCATAGTGTACATAATTGTAACTTATCCAATTGTAACAAATCCAACATGTTTCTCCCTTGAATCCATACCTCTCTTTATAAAAGACAATATCTTACTGGCTCTAGATGTTGCTGCCTGGCAGCAAAAACTCCAAGATCCTTATCCAACAGGGATTCACTTAACAAAAAGCCATTGTATAAGCAGCAAAAGGATTTTTAAGTCCAAAATGCATCACCTTACATTTATCAACATTGAATCTCATCATTTATCAATAGTTATGTTAAAGGAACCTTACATGTATAAAAAGTAAACACCATCTTCAACTTGGCAAACTTATTTTGGTCATTTTTTTGCTTTCACCATGTATTTCTTTGTAAAGCGCAGAAAAAAGTATTTTGCCGTAGAGTGGAGGAAATTTCTTACCTCTTTATAGTGTTTATAACTTGACAGAAAATATAATAAATGCTGGCAACAAAATGACAGCAGCTTTATAAATATTGCTTTTAATTTCAGCTTTGATCCTTAAATACTGTACCACTCCAATCTATGCCCTTAATGCGACATTGTGTTTATACAATCTGTTTTTCTCTGCGGACTGTCATGGTCAATTTACACAATGCCTATTAATATGAATGGGAGTAAATTTTATAGATCAACATATCCTATTACACAGTGTCTTATGGTAGATTATCCTCTTTTATTCACAGCCGTGGAGTGGATATTGTATATACAAGGCACCATTAGGTGTTCTTAAGGATCAGAAATGCAGTGTATTTAGACTTTCCAGTTTGCTGTAACTACCCATCCTTTATAAATCTCTGGAGCAAGTACAGTAAACTGTATTGTATTAATTCTCTAGAAAATACTTTTCAAATTTTTTGACAGATCTGTTTGATTTAAATAATCAACGCACAATGTGTGCGAATGGCCGTTTCAGCCGATAATCGGCCCATGTATGGGCAATTTATGAGCTGCTCGTTCGGGGATCGTTGCCCGATCCACCGGGCAGATCTCCGAATGAGTGGCCCTTTTGGCCGATAAAGTGCCCGTACACGGGCCGATTATCACCCGAAACTGCCGTTCGTAAACATCGTGCGTCACAGGTCGGCGCCCGCGATCACACGTGCGTATAGACCTTAAGGCTTGGTGCACAAACAGATATTTTCGTGTATCGGTTGGTCACAAAAATCTGAGTTGATTTTGCCGGTGGCAGTGACTGATGTTGGGCACCCTTTTCCTGGATCAGGCAAAAATCACTGCCCATCATGCGCTATGGCCACACGATCAGTCACAATGAACTATCATGAAGGTTGACCGACAGTGATCTGTCCCAGCCGACCGCATGCTAGTGGCGAATGGTGTGGCTATCATGTTCTACAAAAAGCCCAGTGTAATCATTAGAATGAAATTCACATTTTAAAGATTAAATGTTTAATATTTAAATATTTGTAACTGCAATGTTTTCATTATATACAAAATATTGATACAGTCCGTTTAAAAGGACAAAGTATTTGTGACCCTGTATGCATTTTAATGTCACTGGACTCTACAGCACAATTGTTGTTCTGAACATACAGTAGCTGAGGCCTTTGATTCCATTATTTATTGTTACACCCTTGACTTGCCGTGCTTGGTAGTTTGTGATTATGAACCTTGGATTAGGCTGGGAACACACCATGCAATTTTTCTGACTGACCAATATTTCAATGTATTGGTCAATCGTCCCAAAAATTTGCATGGTTTTGCAGGTGGCCACAACTTATGTCTGATCATTCTTATGTCCGGATCCGCTAGTGGCAAACGGATGGTCGTGATAAACCTGCTTGTGTTTACCCAGAAACAAAAAAGAAAAGTAGTACTCTGCTTGTGATATCTCCCAAAAAAATCACATATAATAGCTAAATTGCTAAATAATATAACAGTATTTAATATCTAAATGATATATAAAAATACAATGAATCAATATATGGCTGGCCAGCCACAGTAATCTACAATGTAACAACCCATACACAAAATATATATAGACAGATAACTCTGTGGATAACCCACAGTTAAATGCTAAAAGTATAAATAAAAGTACATAGACATAAAAACCATCAATATAAAAACTCTAAAAGCTATATTAAGCTAATGTAGAAGCTGGAGGTAAGTATAAAGAGACTTATACTGCACCGTGACCCCTGTAGTAATTGGATGGTAGGCGGCCTCGTCTAGATGGTCCCCCGGACTTAATTATATATCAGGTCCGTGGCTGAAAAGCGACTTGGGATCCCCATGCATCAATTGACGAATAGGTCCGTATACCAGCGTCCTCCCCAGCGCTATGTATCGCAGTCGTCTGGGTTAGTTCAGGGCGCTCCAAGATTAGTTCAGTGTGTTTACCCAGCTTTATGAATGAGTTCTGACTCATGACCCATAGCAGTAGTGGATTATGGATAATGGTCTTCATAAAGTTGTAATTTTCTTGACCCGTGGCACCCTCATCCCCCTTAGTCTTGGTTAAATATAATAAATACTTTTATGTTGCAGAGAGGGTCCTTCCAGCGTTAACATAGATTGCTCATTTGGCTAGTTTATTACAAATTCCAAAGGCCATAGAGAGTTATTTATAAAACTTCAGTCACTGTGCAATTCCTCCCCTAGGGAATGCCAGGACACAACATACACTTTCCAAGATCCTTATTGTATAATCATTATGTCAAATGTTTCATTTGCAGAGCTAAAGAAGAAACAAAGGTCACTAGCGTTGTCTATTAAATCAATTACAAAGGAAGTAGAAATGAGCTTAGAATTAAAGGTGATGTATATCCCTACATCCTGTGTATCCTATTTATTTACATTCTATTTAGCATTAACAAATAATCAAACATTTGTTAATAGTCATAAATGTATATTATTATAAAATAATTCTGAACTAAAAGCTTATTCTAATAATCAAACTGTCCTTTCTTTTTAATCTGTATAGTGATAAATTGAAACCCCTAATGGTTTGCTTCATTTTATTATAGTTTTTCAATCTAATTTCAATTTGTTTTTTCCCCAAATATAAGTCTTGCAATACTTGGTGCCAGGTTATGGGATTATTGGTGGTTAATATGCCCTCTGTTGAGTATGTTCGGAACTTGTATTCATCCAGTCAATATTGTAAGATCCTCCATCTTTCCTTCTTTTTATTTTTATTTATGGTAAAATCATCATTACCATAACAACAATTGACAATACACATATACACATCCTTGCAGGAAGCAAAAATGATTACACTGAAAAACCTTCGCAATGCTTCATATGAGGAACTACAAAGTTATCTTTCCAGAATACTCCTGACTGAAAAAGATCTCTATGAAGTTAACAGAAGGCTGGAGCTTGTCGTTATGGAGAACTGCAGATTAAAATTAGTGAGTAGCTCAAAATGCACTGAAAAGGCAAATGTTCCAAATGATCTAATAAAGAAATATATCTTACACAGAGGTCTACAGTTAGTTTGTGTTTCCTACAGATTAATTGATTGCTTTCTTATGTACTTTATTAGAAAGAAGTGCCAGACAGGGTATGTGACTTTATTAATAAGCATGCACCCTCTCCGTAGATAATAAGAGATAATAAGAGCCCAGGATCCTAGGAATTTGTACTGGGCCAGTGACACAGTATAGGGGCAGTTCCTGAGGCTGGCTGACTTGAATAATCCTGTAAATACATACAAACATACAATAAAAGTTCTTATTGTTTAAAATGGTGCTAATTTTGCCCCAACCAATCAGATGTTAGCTTTCAAATGTTAAATAAGATCTGATTGGTTGGGGCAATATTAGCACCATTTTAAACGATAAGAACTTTTATTGAATCTCCCTGTTAGTTTCTTAAATAACACTGAATATATTTTGCATTATCAATTATCAATTGTAAAGGAAACTGGCTCATTTATAATTATATCAAGCCAATTATAGAATTGAAAGAGAATAGGGAATTTATAGGGCAATTATAATGTTATCACTCACCCCTCCGCAGCAGCACTGACAGGTCTCAAGCGCTTCCGGGTTCTGCACAGCTATAGCACGCATGCACAATAATGCGCGCTATAGTTAAACAGAACCCGGAAGTGAGCAGGGATTTCAGAGCTGCTGCTGCTGCGAATCACGTAACAGGTAAGTTTGCTCTAAGTTAGTTCCTGCCTCCACTTGCATTGATTGAAGAACGGGAGGTAAGGCATTGCTCCTTTTCCTCCCAGTCTTCAATCAATGCATTAAAAGAATAGTTCACTTTGGTAGTGAACTATTTCTTTAATGCCAAGATATTATTCAGCAAGAGGTAGGAAACACATGTAAAAATCTTTATTTTTAGGCTGGACTTGTCCCTTAAGCATGGGATATTGCATCTCCCTGTTAGTATTTTGTTCAGTCTTCATTATTTCTTCATATTGTTACCAGTGTTGTGTGCAGCTCAAAGAAGAGATTGAAAAATCCGTCACTGAATCAAACACTCACAAGTCTGCAGTAAAAAAAATTAAGGACTGCTTGGAATCTCTTATCGGTAAGTTACTGTATTTACCTTATATGTTCTTAGATATATTTGTTTAGAATGCACCTCATTGATATGCTGCCCAGACAGATAACGTAACATGGGGACGAAATTCATAAAAAAAACAAAAGGGTGTAAAAAGGGAATTTTGGACTCACCATAAAATACCTTTCTCCGAAGCCATCAGGGCACCCAGGACATGCAGGGGTTAAGTAAGCCACCTCCAGGAGTGGACACTTAGTAGTTAAAAAGAGGCTCCCGTGCTCCTCCCTCCTTCCTTATATACCAGTGCACCAAAAGCCTCCCTCAGTTTTGTCCCAAAGAGGAAGTGAAAGGATTTGGAGAATAAGTAACAGTAACGCACATCAAACCAACAAAATGCAAGTACTGTAGCCAAAACAGTAGAAAGGAACATTTCAACCAGGGAGGTTCATGCCAGGGGCCCCCTAATGGCTTTGGAGAAAGGTATTTTATGGTCAGTACAAAATTCCCTTTTCTCCTTCAGCCACTCAGGGGGACATAGGACACGCAGGGGATATCCCAATAAGCAGAAAATGAGGGCAGAAAATAAACAATCTACACCTCTGCTGCTTGCAATACAGATCTCCCCAGAAGCCACAACATGGAGTCTGTAAAAAACTGGTCTGATTGAAGACCAGTTTTTTTGAGCACTAGAAAGAAAAGAAAATAGACAGGGAAGGCACCTTTACCAAAGAGCTATGGGATAATCCTTTTTCCAGGTCGACTGCAGGAAACTAAGAAGCCTAAAAACACAAAATGAGGAAAACCTCACCAAGAAATGTATTTCTGCCAAATTCTGTGGTATATTCTCGCAGAGGACGGCTTTCTGACCGCCATCATAGTTGACACTACCACCAGAGGAAAACCTCTTTTCCTCAATAGCACAGAGTCTTGCTGCAAAATTGAGGCATGGAAGTTCTGGATAATGTAAAGGGCCTTGAGAGAGGTTTGGGCATAGATGTAGTTGAAAGAGGGATTCCACCGACATTTTGAGTAAGTCTGAGAACCACAAGCGGCCTCAACCAGTGGGAAGCAACAAAGATAACTAGGACATTCTTTATCTTCACCTTTTTTAGCATTCTCGGGATCATGGGTATCAGAGGCAAGGCATAGATTTGATGAAAAGCCCACTGGACCACTACTGCATCGACTAGTAATGCCTGCAGATCCTGTGATTTTGAGCAGAATGTCTGTACCTTGCGATAAATACGTGACGCCATAATGTCTATATCCGCCATTCCCCACAAATGAGCGAACTCCGGGATCTAGATAGTGGCGACTGAGAAAGTCCACCTTCATTTTTCAGTAGTCCTGGGATATAAATTGCTGAGAGGGCTGGCAAATGTGTCTCTGTTCATATTCGGAAATCCACAAATTTGCTATTAAAGTCTATGGGGAAAGAAGTTTGGAAATATCCGCCTAAAATAAGGGATTAAATAGCAGTTGTAACTTACCGTAAATGGCTATGGGAATTGGTCCGAGGACCACGTCCCAGCGGGAAAAAGAGTAATCCTCGAATTGTTGATTCTCGAATCAGCTGTTCGAGTATTCCAAAACGCCCGAAATTCCCACGGCTGGACATTCAGGGGTCCCATGGCTCAACCTAGGACCCCCTCCTGGGTCCTTAAGTGGACCATTGAGGCCCTTACAAGGGCCCTTTGGGCCTTAAGGGGTTCCGCAGCTCAAAACAGGACCCCCCTCCCTGGCACTTAAAAGTGCCTTTGTGGCAATGACAAGTGCCCTTTGGAGCTTAAGGGGTCCCGCAGCTCGAACTGGGACACCCCTCCGCAGCACTTAGAAGTGCCCTTGTGGCCCTTTGGGGCTTAAGGGGTCCCGCAGCTCAAACCGGGACCCCCTCCCCGGCACTTATAAGTGCCCTTGTGGCACTGACAAGTTCCCTTTGGGGCTTAAGGGGTCCTGCAGCTAGAACCGGGACCCCCCCTTCTCAGCACTTATAAGTGCCCTTGTGGCCCTGACAAGTGCCCTTTGAGGCTTAAGGGGTCCTGCAACTCGAGCCGGGACTCCCCACCCTGGCAATTATCAGTGTCCTTGCAGCACTGACAGGTGCCTTTGTTGGGGGTCCTACAGCTCGAAAACAGGACCCCCATTGGCTCTTAGAAGAGCCCTTGAGGGTGTGTCTTCTTTGGAATAATATAATTCAAATATGGAGGTTTAGTTGGAACCGTCTTTCCAGAGCAGACCACGCCTGAGGAATAATCTGTTCCAGTTAGGTATAGGAGGGAAAGAAAGAGGCATTCCTTTTTGGATGGCCAAATGGCTTAGAGGTATCTGTGGGTAATTCGGGGTCCAAGATGTTGAGAGCCTGTAAGACCTCCTTGATGATGAAATCGACCGATGTGGAATGAGGTTCCAATACCACCACCTCAACCTCCAGTTTGTCTTCTTTCTGCACCTCCTCCTCTTCATAAAGGGATGTAGTAGCAGTCAAAAAAAATGGCGGGCCCTATGGAATGGGCGGTCGGTGGAATCCATTCCTGAAGTAGTCACTGAATTTTAAGAAGAAAAAAAATAAAAGAAAAGGAATCTGAGGGAGAGCCTGGAGACAGCCAGAACAGGATTAGATTTTTTTGCCATAGGAGGAGGACACACCACCAGCAGCAGGAGATGAAACGTGAGGAAGCTGGAAGCAAATGGCAGGTAATTCACCACTTAATGGGAAGAAGGAAGTCCCGCCAGCCAATCAGATGCCAATACCGGTTCTATGCAGTGCAGGAAGCAAAGCGCAGCACTATTCGCGGACCCCCTCCGTGAAATGAGTAGGGAGTTAAGGTGGCCATACATATATATACATATATATGGGATTTACCCATTATCGTTCAAGTGTATGGACTTTTCCCGACCGACCGTAGTGCAGACGAACGACCAGTCGCAACTACGGTCGGTCGGGAAAGACGCACAATTTCCGTTGTCATTATCCGCTTCCTCTACTTTAGCAAAGGGAGCCGATACAATCGTTTATGTGTATGGCCATACGACCGACCGTTCCCCATAGATCAGTTGTTTACATGTGTGGCGGTTCCCGACAGATACCAATGTGACCTGTTGGCACATTGCGATGGAAATCGCATGTGTATGGCCACCTTTACTCATGAGGCTAATTATAAATTGTTGCAGGAGAAGCCAAATCTTGAATTCAGACATGCAGGGGAGAGTCCAGCTCCTGAAGCAGACACTTAAAAAACTGAGGGAGGTTTCCGGTGCACAGGTATAAAAGAAAGGAGAAAGGAGGGAGGAGCCTCTTTTTAACTACTAAGTGTCCGCTTCTGCAGGTGGCTCACTTAACCCGTGTGTCCTGGGCTTCCCAGAGTGGCTGAAGGAGAAATAAAGAACAGCTACAATCGTTATTTTACACTAGCAGTCTTTTATGAATTTCACCCATGGTTATATACCGTAGTTAGGGTTCCTGGTTGTATACCTCATCATAGAATCCATTTTGTGTTTCATTTTTATCTTAATTTCCTGTTTTTAGCTTAGGTTTCATTTATTGCTGTTCTTGCAGATTCTTTCATATATAACAAGCAATAAATAAATTATGTCATAAGCTATTCTTCTAACAAGATATAAATGTCTGGACCCTGTCACAAAAAGTATTAGAAGTTAAGAATACATTGTAGAAATAAATATACTGTCCGATTTGTAGGCTAATTAAAATCTAGATATAATTAATACTGCTTTCCATTGTCCGACAGTAAGGAATTAGCCCCACTCGTTTTGCACTTATTATTTATAATGTAAATCACGGTAAGCCCCATGATCCATGCTATCACCAGTTTTGGTCCGTTTCTGTCAAAATCACTCTATATACACTTGATAAAGGCCTAGCGGCCGAAACGTTGTGTGTGGGTGTAACTGCAATAAAGAGGGATTACCCCTTGTAAAATATAAAACGACTGGACAGCCCTACTCTTTTCATTTCTTAGTATTGTCTATCTGGCAGTGAGGTGGCCAGAAGGGATTGGACGCCTGGGAGGTACCTTGAGCATTTCTTCTTCACTCTAAATACAAGTCTATGGAAGTGCATAAAAAAACAGACAAAATTGCCAAAAGTGCACAAAACGCACATTGCTTTTTTTGTGTGTTGCAATGGGGTCTTGGATCTGTTTAGGTTTTCATCTGGGATTAAAAAGCATATTTGTTTTGGAATATTTTTATGAACATAAATGTTCTGTAATCTGTATTTTATTCCATTCAGGGGATCTTTATGAAGGCTGGGAGAAGGATCATTTTGTGTGCAAAGTAAGTCACATCAATGATATGTCCAAGCTGGTAAATCTTCATTTATTAAGATAAAAAAGTTATTTTTATAACATTTCAATGAAATCAAGTAAGTTAATCATGTTGAAAAACTTCCTATACCATGGGTTAGCTTGGATGTACATAGATTTACTTCCATTGTATATGCAATCATAAAATTACTATCGTAGCTGTAAAAACAAATAAGTGTGTTTAATGATGAAGTTATCATCTTTATAAATTTATCATCTTTCCATAAATTTGTCCCTTAGATTTTTGAACTCCACGAGTTTCATCTGCTTTTGTGTAAATGTATGATTAAAAGAAATAAATCTAATTGATTGATCTTGTTCTTAGGACTTTTCCGATCAAGACCAAGATATATTAGATGCTCTTTCGGAATTTATTAAAAAAATGAATCAACGAGCAGAAAAGATGGATTTTTTTAGCTGTAAACTGCAGGAAAAATTAAATGGACTGAATTCTCTTCTGGATAACAAACAATAAAGTGAATATCTACTTCCGGCTCAAGTCACCTGCCCAACCAGGCACAATATACAAATTATCCCTTCTGGTCTGCTGTGACAGAGAGCCAAAAAGACTATATCAATATCAGTCCATCACACTGGAATGATATTTCTCTTCACTGGTGCAGAGAGAAAAACAAGTGTAAATCCCATATACTAAGCAACCTCTTGATGTTAGGTGAACGTCCTCATAACTAATGGGGCCCATATACACATATGATTGTGTCATCATAGATTGGTATTGATCCATAATTTTTTTTTTATAATGTGTCCAATTGGGGTAAACTGAGAAAAATCAGGAAATATCAAAATATTTAGAATATAACTGGGTTTGCTGTGTGTACGGCCTCCATAAGGATGAATGAACATGCCAGGGTTTGTTCTGCCAGCTGGTCAGCGGATTGGGCCTTTTTGCCACTGAACTATTTTAAACTATGATCAAAATAAAATTGACAATTTCTTTTTATCACAATATTACTGTGATTATATTAATTTCAAGGGGACTAGAATACATTGTTAGCATAGCTCAGTAACAAGTAACTACTGACTAACATTCCTTGAACCTGATTTGAGCAAGCACTGTTCCATAACACTACTGATATCAGAATGGAGGGCTGTATTTATAAAGGCGCAGTATTGTGTACGATTGCGGCCATACAATTACATTCGCAGACCATACCTTTATGATCACGATCCTAATTGTCCAATCACCCATACAATTATATTGCGGTAGTTTACTACCACATACTACCGAGTGGTCGTAAATGTATGAACATGGCCGTACATTAATGATAAGGATAGGGCCCTGAGTCAGCTATTAGGTAAAAACTATAGAATCCATTCTATGGTAAACCACAGCCAGGTTTCTCTTCTTATTATGGTAAATATTGGGGCCTTTTACATAGTACCAGTAAATAGTGAAACCACATCTTACCGACTGTGACAGTATTTTATCACAAGGTACTAAAGGGCATATTTATAAACCCGCAGTATCGGAAAAGTCTGATGGTTTATTACGGTTGCCAAATATACCCCAGGTCACAGTAATAACATATACTGTGAGAGGGATAGTCTTTACATTTATGTTTATTGGAAACTGATTATACACTTGCATACTCATCCCTTTGATCCATTTGTGTACACATTGGTTTCCCACTTGGCATCATAAAGGCCCGAAACACAGGGCCAATACATTACTCTAATGCATGCATGCAATTTAAAGGGACTGTCCACCCCAAAAAGCATTTTTTTTATATGTTATTAGCCCATTTCATAGCTGCAGAATAAACAGCGGTTAGAAAATTACATACCTTTTTATCCGGCATGTTTCTAGAAGCAGTACAAATCCTCTGCAACGAGTAGCCCGATTACTTGAACAGGTTTCAATTCTTTTTCTGTTCTTGCGCATGACTGTTATCCCTGCACATCGCAGGGAACGGAAGTCCATTTAGAGAAGGTTACTGAATATTCATCAGAGGCTTGAACTTTATGTCCAGTACGCACCGTTCTGCTCCTTGTCATAATCCGGGATTAGCCGATTCTGATAGGACGGTGCGTAAATGCATATGATTGGCCGGCGAGTAGTAGAATCGGATTGGACGGCTAGAGCAGGGGGAGGGGTTAATTTACATACAGACCGCGAGGTCACGCTGTACGTGGATTTCTGGTGCCTTTACAACGGAAATGCAGGCTTTGTGCGGCCTGCTACCGATCACGCGCTATATTTCAAGAACTGTACAATTTATTAGAAAACAAATGCGGCGGATAAGGTTAGTACATAAGACTGTACAACATATCAAAAATTTATTTTTGGGCTGGACAGTCCCTTTAATAATGGCTCAATGAATGCTCCTGACTTTCTAGCCCACTAACTTGGAAAAGACACCAAATCATTATTACTGATTTTATTCCTTCACGGCAGAAACAAAACATTTTCTAAAGATACAAACATTAAAAAAACATATTTCCCTTGTCTCTCTGTATCCAAGAAATAGACACCTATTTAAAAATAAATATATTAATGCTTAACGTTTTCAGTCCACATTCCTCGCCCACATTAGGAACACAGATCTTATTAACAGCGATAGTCCATTGCACACAGAAACTGGATTCAGTAATTAAAGCTGCATGCTTTAAACTATTTGGTCTAATGTTAACGATAAACATTAGTTTGGCATTTTGGGGTCCAGAAGACAGACTGTGAATAGAAGCATCCACATAAATAATGCAGAAGAACAACCATGAAAAAAAGACCAGTCTATGGTAAAAGCACATGTGCAAAATATAGCCATAACCAGAAAAGCCTCATCCCCAGTGGCCGAATCTGAAAGGCAATAGCAGCTATGGCTCTACGCTGCCAGTAGGGACCATGATATTTATAATGCGCTTTGTCTGATAAACCAGGACTTTATCTTTTGGAAGGTTTCCAACACTGAAGTTCCATTTAATGCCCGCTGCCTTCTTCCAAATGTATCCTTGATGGGTCTGTAAATCTGGCAGTCAGCAAGTAAAAAAGAGTAGGTCCAGGGACCAAAGCAAGCAGAGGTAAATCTTTCTCAAATTTGTCCACTCTTGAAATGGAGATAATGCCGTAAGCGTGGATAAGCCAATGGCTAAAAAGGACGACGAGTCGTTTTTTCCTCACAAGGAGATCCTTAAAGGACTTAAAAAAAAAAGACAGTGACATAAAAAACATCAGAAATACGGTAAAATCAATTTGGCAAGTGTAGTTTTGATAGTTTTTTAACTAAATAACCCCCCAAAAACGGAAAATGGCTGCATAATGTCTAAAACTGCGATATTCTTTACATACCTCTATTTCTGAAGCAGACATATAGACAGCCAATGTTATTAAAGATAAAACCAGAATGATGTAAGGAAAAGCGTAATCTAAAAATAACAAAGAAAATATAAATTATCTACTGGCATTATATTTGTATTCAAGGCAAACGGTTTGATTTTATTTTTCAGTGACTAGAATAAATGGAATACATTGACCTGAAACTGCAAGAAGATAAATGAGTATTATCATTTTAATAAATCCATGTTAAAGGGATTACAGAGACAGCAATCATGTGTCATGGCAAAAATGTCATCATATCTGATAATAGTTAATATCCTTCCTATTGCCTTTACAATATTGCAATATTGTCAGAATGATTTGACATTTAAGCATTTAAACAGTAGATCTGTGAATCTGATATAATAGTTCTATTACTATGAGATAATGCCACAGATTTACCAATGTTTTCTCAGCACTGCATTCAAAAGCAAACAAAAGGATCAAAAAACACCAAATGTATACACATAGGGGTTAAAGTCATAAGAGGCTGTGCAAATCTGTAGCAACTAACTGATGTTATCTAACTGCAGTAGTTAACATGTAATTCAGTTAGATGTTATCTACTACGTCTGATATTTAGGGACGATCGAACGCCACGAACAAGCATTCGATCAGACAGGCCAATAAATGTTGTCTAATCTTTATTGGACCACACAATTGGTTACATAGTAACATAGTAATTAAGGTTGAATAAAGACATTCGTCCATCAAGTCCAACCTATTCCCTTTTTTTTTTTTTTTTTTTACCCTACCTAACAGTTGATCCAGAGGAAGGCAAAAAACCCCAGCTAAAAAGGGGGGGAAAAAATTCCTTCCTGACTCCAAACGGCAATCGGAAAGTATCCCTGGATCAACCAGATCTATATGCATTAATACCAGTAATTCTCAATATTTTTTAGTTTTAGAAACTTATCCAGGCCTTTTTTAAAGTTATTCAATGAACTTGCCATTACCACCTCTGCTGGAAGACAGTTCCACAGTTTCACCGTTCTCACTGTAAAGAAACCTCTCCTAACTTGAAGACGAAACTTCTTTTCTTCCAACCTTAAAGGATGTCCACGAGTCCTCTGATATGACCTATTAGTGAACAATGCACCAGAGAGTTCACTGTATGGGCCATTAATATATTTGTATAAGGTTATCATGTCCCCACGCAACCGCCGCTTCTCCAATGAAAACAGCCCTAACTTGTCTAATCTGCCTGCATATTCAAGCCCCTCCATTCCCCTTATTAATTTAGTTGCCCTTCTCTGGACTGCTTCCATTTCCAAGATGTCCCTTTTGTATATGGGATTCCAAAACTGCACCGCATATTCCAAATGAGGCCTTACCAGTGCCTTGTAAAGAGGGAGAATAATATTTTTCTCTCTTGAATCTATTCCCCTCTTTATACAAGACAATATCTTGCTAGCTCTAGCTGTTGCTACCTGGCATTGTTTGCTACAGCTAAGTCTGTTATCTACCAGAACCCCCAAATCTTTTTCCATTTCAGATGCACCTAACACAGAGTTATTTATGGTGTAGGTGGCACAGGGATTATTAAATCCCAAATGCATCACCTTACATTTATCAACATTGAATCTCATCTGCCATTCTGCTGCCCATTTTGATAATCTATCTAGGTCTGCTTGCAGCACTTGAACATCATTGGAAGTTTCCAAAGCTCTGCATAATTTAGTGTCATCAGCAAACACAGAGACCTTGCTCTCAATGCCCCCTTCTAAGTCATTTATAAACAGATTAAACAGAAGCGGCCCCAGTACAGAACCCTGAGGAACTCCGCTTAGAACTTTAGCCCACATAGATGTAGCTCCATTAACCACCACTCTCTGTTTGCGGTCCAATAACCAGTTCTCTATCCATGAACAAATGTTTTCTTCAAGGCCAACAGTCCTCAGTTTATACATTAGTCGCCTATGTGGCACAGTATCAAAGGCTTTTGCAAAATCCAAATATACCACATCCACAGCTGTGCCTGAATCTAACTTCTTACTCACTTCTTCATAAAAACCAATTAAATTTGTCTGGCATGATCTATTTCTCATAAATCCATGCTGACTACTACTAATAAGATGATCTCTGGAGACAAAGTCAAGGATATGATCCCTTAACAAAGTTTCCATCACCTTCCCTACCACTGTGCAATATATCGACAAAGCCAAGTCATTAGCAGGTTTTTATTTTTGGACTGTATCTAGTAGCTACACTAATAACTATATTTCCTTTTTGCATGGATTGTTTAAAATGACACTTAACCCTGTAGCATTCCTCACAAGGAGAAACAAATCATGAGCCATTGCTGTAATAATATTAGGGCGACTGCTAAGACCAGATATGTTCATCAAATACACCCATCTTGAAAATTTGACAGATATAACAGCTGAGTCAAATAACTGGAGAAAAATGATGCTACAATGGTCACATGTTTAGGTTGCTTTAAAGGAACATTAAACTGGCAAAGATAAGTAATTGAAATCTGAATCTACTATTCACAGGGAGGTGAGAACACTTATTCCCACCTCCCTGTGAATAACGGAATGCCTGTGAACAGTGCAATGCTTATCTTAACGGCGCTCGCGGCTCCTCCTCAGTTGTCAGGTGGGCTGTCCCGATCGTGCGCCTATCTTTTGTATTGGCGCATAAAAAAGGGCTGATAAGAGTGTCATGAGAAAGTTGCTCCTAATAGATAAAGACAAACCCTCCCTGATTTCCAAGTGCAGACCAGACCAAGCCAGACTGAATTCTGATGTTTGGATTTGGAACAATAATTACTGTATATAAAAAATGTAAACAACGTTTTCCAATTAGTAGTAAATCTAACTTACAAAGTAAACCACCACCTACTGCCTGGATAACCGTAAGGATTGGAAAAAAATAAAGTGCTGCATAGATGCTTTTAAATCGATCAGTCTTCCCCAATCCACAAGCAATCTTCTTTATCAGGAGGGGTCGGAGAATCATCATTAATACCAAGGAAAATGCGTAGTAAATAAACACAATTGTATACCTGTTGGGATAAATAGGAATACCACAGTAAGTAATCAACAGCATAACAATCAATCTCAAAACACTAGGGGGGTTTGTAGGCAGGGACATTACCAGCATCCAAACCTTTGTTAAAGGGAAATTATTAAGAAGCATTGAAGAAAACACCTATAGAGCTATGTACCGAGAACCGTTATCGGCTATTTGTGTCTTAAAGTCACGTTAACCAATGTATCAAGGGTTTAAGGGTACTTTAAGACACAACTAACGGGACTTGCGACATTACGCAAAATGTGTGTCGCGTAACTGAAGCAACCAATGTACTAAGCCGTTAACGGGTTTTTAAGATGTAATCTCCAACGCCAGCAGATTCGCAAAAGGCAAACTCCAGTCACAATGCACTAAGAGCCACTATCAGCTCAGTGCATTGCCTAAAGGGGGCGACTCATGGTACATAGCTCCTCAAATATATAATTAATGTTGTTTTTTTGGAAATAGAAAAGAAGAATAATAAATTCTTAATTTAAAAAAAAAAAAAAGAATATCCCTTTAATACATGTCAGTACTGCAAATATATATGAAATATAAAGTGCATTGGTGCCATAATATAGGTTAAAGGAATAGTTCACTAAAAAAAGTGAACTATTCCTTTAAAGGGACACTAAACAGATTTTATGTACTGTGTTAAGTACATAAAATCTGTTTCTATTATTCACAGGGAGATGAAAACGCTTATTCCCTGTGGATAGTAGAACTGCCGAACTTACCTTACCGGCGCTCCACTCGACTCTTCGGCAGTCAGGAGCGCTGCCCTGACTAAGCGCCTATCTTTTGCGCATGCGCGCCAGTACATAAGATAGGTGTGGTCCGGCAGCACGGCTGACAGCTAAGGAGCAGCCGCAAGTGGAGAGCAGGTTAGGTGAGTTCGGCAGTGTCCTCCGGGCGTTCTATTATTCAATGGGAGGTGGGAATAAGCGTTCTCATCTCCCTGTGAATAATAGAAACAGATTTTAGGTACTTATAACTACCATTTTAGTGTCCCTTTCATGCACTGATTGAAGACCAGGAGGTAAAGGAGCCTTACCTTCCATTCTTCAATCAATCAATCAACCATGAGCCAAGAACGAAGGTGATGAATAGCTCCTTTACCTCCCGGTCTTCAATCAATGCATTAAAAGAATAGCTCACTTTTTCAGGAACGCTTAGATGGAGTGCTAACCTCTATGCACACATAGAGGGATGGTGAGATCGATATGCCAGCACAGGTGCATGTGACTGCCAGGAGCCAATGATAGCAGGTAGAGCTAACCGGTTGTGGAGATTGTGCGAGTGGAGAGTTGGTCCGTGACCTCTGGGCATTTTTGAGATTGTTCAGACGATTTAACTTGGATGCTCTATTTATTATCTTATATTATTGCACTAGTGCACTTCATCTTTCGTATAAATTTATATTTTTTGGCTGTAAGGATATTGTATTAATGGGATATTCCTTTTTATATTATTTTCAAGTATCTTGAGTGTTTTAACTCTAGTGAGTTTTATTTATGCATTGTGTATATATAACAAAAAACTCAATATACATATTAAGAGGGGTTTACCATAAGATAAGAGTACTGCTTTAGGTGACAGCTGGAATAATGAAGTAAATGTTAGTATGTTAAAGGTTTAATTAGGTTTGTTCCTGCATAACCCCATGTATCTCGCTCATCCTTATTAAGAAAATATTTTTTTAAAGGGCATGTCCAGCCTAAATTAAAGTTAGCTTAGAAATGTTTATCACCCCCCCCCCCCAAATCTAGGTTTTGCATTATCTATAAGGTTTAAGATGCCCCTGAAGCGTCTTCTTACCTAACCCGTTCCCTCGACGGTCCTCCTCTGCGGCCTACAGGCGCTCCACTCCCTGGTTGCGGCTGTCAGTAAAGGTACAACGTGATTCCCAATTGCCTGACAGCTGCGACCAGGAAGTAGCTATTAGCGCAGAAGCCCTCTGCTCCTGTTTTTGCTCAAAATAGGAGCAGGGGGCGGCAAGGGACCCGGTTAGGTAAGGCACTTCAGGGGGATCTTTGGAACTTATGGATAATGCGTTTGGGGGGGGGGGTAATAAACATTTCTAAGCAAACTTCAGGTCCATGGAGGAGATAAATCATTTTGATGCAAAATATTAAGGGGGAGAAGCAATATGATAAGCCAACGCAGCTTACCTGCCCGAGGACCAGCAATGCAAAAATCCCAGGGCGAATTTTAGTGCATTGCGGGTCGCAAACAGGTAACTGTGCCGGCATACGTCTCCTATTCAAGGGCGTAAAGATTCACACTACATAGAAGTAACTTAGGAGCCTTTCTATCCCCTGCGTCTAGCTATTTCCGGATATTTTCAGAAAAGGCACCACAGACTCAGTGTAAAGTAAAACCCACATTAACCCAATAATACATCCAATAGCGTGGGTTTTACACTGACTTCGGCATTTAGCGCCCAATACTGCATTGCCCACTAAATGTGAAACCAATTGATCAGTTTAAATTAGCACTTCAGCTTTAATCAAACATTTGCAAGAAGTCATACTTACAGAGGATAGACGGCTTCGTGAGTACAGTGTAAGGTCTGCACATAATCTGGGCTTGGGTTATAAAGCATTGTATACCAATCTGATAGTTTCTTTACTCGACAGGAATTAATATGGAGATAGCCTACAGGTTCAGTCACAAGTAAAGTGGTCAGAGCAGCAATTGTGCATTCAAACAAAGCAGTGATGTGCTGGAAAAGTGCACTAGAACTAGAAATTAAAAAAAAAAAGTTTCAGTGCTAATTATTATAGGATATAATGCACAGATGTTAAACCTTCTTGTTGGTCTTTGAATGTAAAGAGATATTTAAACAGACTTCAAGGGTATCTCCACTGAGGAAAAAGCATTTTTTTGGGTTTATTTTAAAGTACAACATCCCCCAACCCTCCCCCTACCTTTTTTTTCCGAATTCCCCTTTGTTTGTTTGCAGCAGCATGGGAAAGTTGTGCTGGTTCATGGGGGTGTGTCTTTCCCTGTGCTGGGAGTGCTGTCACTCAATGTGCATCATCATGGTAGCAGACACGCCCACTTGGCTGCAGTAAAGAAATCTTTCCACCCTGACTCTCTAAGTTCTTGTTTACAGCTGATCATGCAGAGAGAGACAGGGGAGGAAAACCTTCTTTCCACAATACTGTAACGAAGGCATGGGGAACTTTTTTTTTTAATAAAGATTTTTTTGTGTCTAACTGAGAGTGGAGGTTGAAAAAGTGATCTAAGATTAATTTTATAGGGGATGCTGGGAATATGAGGCAATCTGGTATGGGAGGGGGTGGGAGAGAAACAAAAGCAGATGTGACAGGGTTTATTGGGAGACAGAAAAAGGTAGTACCTGATTACTCAGCAAGCTGCTGTGATGGTCATGTGATTATTCTCCATTAATCAGTGTGTGTGTGTGTGTCTGTGTATAGAATTCAGTCGGATCACACAGACAGCAGTCCCAATGGATCCTCACACATTCTGCGCATGCACTAAAGGAACACATGCGTCAGACATTTCCCAGGCAGGCAGTCACTGAAAGTGGGCGGACATGCACCATCCACAGCGTTCAGGGAGAAACTCACTGGATTTCTTCTAAACTACTCCTCAAAGACACAGGATACTGCAGGTACATTTCCACCTTACACATATCTATCCTTACAACCCAGGTGACTTTTAACAGTGGAGATAACCTTTCAGTCGCAAATTCACGTCAGATTCCATACATCTTAATCTGATTATAAATTTACAAATACACAGGAATGATCATTCCATATTTTCTTTATATGGAATGATCGTTTGCTGCACCCATACACAGTGCAATGTAATCTGATGGAAATAGCAGTAGCTAACCGGCTATACACACGATTTCTTTAAACCACATTAAATACATCAAGATTTTCTGAATTTTGGCCAAGTGTGTCACCAGGTTAAGCATTTTGTTTACTTTTCTGAAATTGTGCGTTTAACTTATAAGGCTAACACACAAGACAGTTAAAGAAGAACTAAAGTCCCAAGAAAACATTGTCCCAATAGAGAGAGCACATTCACAAACGAACAACAAGCTGTGTCTCATGTCTCCCTTTGCTGTGGATGCTGGGTGATTTATGAAAATAGCCTGTGTGTACTAAGGGTCAGCTCCCATAATTCACCTTATCTGGGAACACCCAGCTAAGTGTCCGCCGGACACTTCACAGGAAACTGCATTCTTGGTTCCTGGAAGCTGACAGCCAATCATGTTACAGCTCAGAGATCCCTCCCTCTGACACAGAACACAGATATCAGTGCAGTTTTTGTGTAAACACATTAGAAATGCTCCTGTCCCTAACAATGATAAATTCCTATGCTTTACATACAAAAAAGAAAAGTAATCTTTGCAGTGTATGTCTTTGCTAGCACAGATGAAAGAAACAGAACATTTAACATTTCAGCATTCAGTATGGGGAATCGAACCAGCAACCTTCTATACTGTGTCTTTCTAAAAAGCAAGATTACTACCACAAGGCCACAAGGGATTACAAATAATGAACCTGTACATGAAGAGTCTTTATCTTTTGCTAGACACATAATAGACACAAAAAAAGGGAACATGGGGAATCGAACCTGTGTCCCAATAGTCTGATTTTTTTCCTAACCCAGCACTTTAGCAGAACACACCACAGGTGAACTCTCAATCGATAGAAGTAAATGCAAGTAAAGTCAGTACACTATTTTGTATTGCTACTGGAAGACTGTCAGCAATTCATGTTGGTTGGTAAATAAATAACAGAGCTGCTATATATAGTTTGTACATATGTAGAAACTTCATATTTTTCTAGAAACATGGAAACAAACAAACAAACAGAAAAAGCACTAAACTCAGGCAGTAGACCATGTTCTATTGTTTCATAAGTAAACTAGGGGATTTGAACTTGTGACTTCTTGGTCTGTTTGTTCCTAAACACACAGCATTTACATGGTGCGCCACCAGCAACTCTAACTGTGATCACAGGTACATTTAGAAACTTTATCTTTCACTAGAAAGAGATGCTAGAAACTCTACACATAGATAGTGAATCCTGGGGTCAGGGAGTATGGCTCTTTGAAGCCAACATGGGCTATGAGTTGTACTGGCAACAAGATGGAAGCCTCCTTTGTTACAGAATCTATTACTTATATCTACTAAATGCAAATAAATAGAGAAAAATCTTTCAACGTGTAGGTGTTCTGGGGAGAAAAACTTTCACATTAGGATCTGAAAAACTGAAGTTTAGTTCTCCTTTAAAGTATCTTTAATATTTGTTAGCAAAAAAGAACTTTGAGATTTAACTTAAACTAAACTCCAGTACAACTGCAATCCCCATAACTAGAACATCTTGGAGCAATGCGTTCTGTTGCTCAGTGCAGTAAAGTCACATGACAAACAAGGTTTGGCCATATACAAATCTTGTAAAATTCTATTTTGGCCAAAACCCAATACAATTCTTGATATGATTCTTCCCTCATTATACCGAAATACAAACATTTAAGGTAGTTTTAGTCTTTAAACCTTTTAGAACGTTAACATTTGTGAATATAAATAACAATAACATAAAAGACCTACCTCTTTTTTCCAGAATACCACTCAATGAAAAACCAATGTAATATCAAAGGGAGCATGGCCATAAAACCCAGATATAACCAGTCATAAAGCTCTGGATATTCTACACACTGCCGGCAGATTTTACTTTGATCAATTGTTTGGCCTCTTGGGCAAACCTTAAAATATGAAAATTAGATAAAAAATTAGAAGACCATGTCCAGGCTGAGAGGGAAACATAAGAAAGATGGTTTAGCTAAGCTGTATTCTAAGGGCTGGGACACATGGGACAATGCTTTGGGCTCATCAATCACCCGCCCCAATATTTTGGTTGGATCAGCTGAAATTCATGACACCATTATTTCCCAAGTGATTTTTCATAGAAATATTGGTCAATCAGTCATATTGTTTTATAATGGCCAAGCTTTAAAAGGGCAAGTCCAGCCCCAAAATGAAAACTTACATACAGGTAAATCACCCCCAAAAACCCTAAACGGTAATAGTTTGAAATCTGAAATATATAAGTCTAAAGCTGGGTACACACGATTAGATATTTCGGTCCGATCGACCGATAGTTCAGTGTATCGGTCGATCGGACCGAAATTATCGAATCCGAATGTGCCCATGTCCGATCGACCGTTCGTCCGAATCGGACGAAAGGACGATCGGACAGGGTGGAAAACCTCGTCCGATCGTGCGGTCCTCTATGGACCACACGATCGGTCGCGGTGACTATCGGACGCGGCTGCTTTTGCCGCGACCGACAGTCCTTCCTCCTGGCCGACCGTTCGAAAGTATCGAACGGTCGGTCAGGAGGAAAAATCGCTAGGTGTGTACCTAGCTTAACCTGAAATCCTGCACAATGTCCTGTTTACCCTGTTTCTGCTTCCTGGTTCTTCCAGTTAGCAAATGTCAGTTACGGATTTGACAGTTGACATCACAGCCAATGACTGAATGTTAATCCCCTGTCTGTACTGAGCCTGGGCATACTCAGAAGAGGCAGACTCAGCACAGGTTTCTAAATTGCTCAGTTTCAATGAGGCCTCCAGAAGCATAGCAGGCATACAGTAATGAACTCATAGGACAAACTATGATATATCAACATATTTTAAAGGGGCCGTTCTTTCTAAAATATGTTCTTATGAGGATGGAGTTGTCCTTTAATACCTAACAGACTGTGGGTCAAAGCGTTGATTGCGGAATCTGTCAGTTAATGGGACAATCTAATTTTTAATAGCAAATGGCTCCTAGGGCACTGCCACACTGCGCTGCAAACGCAGTCGCATGCAATTTCGTGTGGGATTTTGATGCGTTTGCGCATGGGTTTTTCTTTAGAAATAGAAAAACGCATGCGATTGCGCAAAAAAAATGCAGAACGCAAATCACAATCGCACCCGAAAACGCATTTTGGTGATTTTCCTGTGGATCAAAGCATTGATTGCGGAATCTGTCAGTTGGAATTATTGGGACAATATAATTTTTAATAGCAAAGGGCTCTTACGCGCGAAAACGCTTTTCGGTGCATTTCCGCAATTGCAATGATCGGAGCAAAAAAACGCATGTGCAATCGCGTGCACAAACAAATCAAAAACGCACTAGTGTGGCCTAGCTGTAGGGTAGGGGACACTATCCCACCCCCAACCGCCATGTTTCTTTGTAAAAAAAAAAATCCGAAATGTACATACAAAGCTTTGTTCCCCCCACGTTCAGACCCGGCCCTCTGCTAATCACAGACCTGGCTGCCGGCAGTGCAGAACGCCAGGGGATCGAGGCTCTGTAAGTGGGTGCAGGGGAGGACTGGAGGCCCTCCCCCAGTTCATTAGCCAGTGTTTTTCAGCCCCCCGATTATTATTCAGTGTTTGCCAGCCCTCCAGTTCATTAGCCGGTGTTAGTCAGCACTTCTGTTCCTTAGCTGGTGATAGTCAGACCTCCAGTTCATTAGGAGCAAAGGAAACGTTGGGTAAGTATAACCTGACTTAAGGTGGCCAAACATCAGTGTAATATTACTTACCTGACCGAACCCGACCCGGAACCACCTCTCCCGATCTTATATTCGATCGGCATGCGATCGCAAAATGAATGGGATTTTGCGATCGCATGTCGGTCGGATATAAGGTCGGGAGAGATGGTTCCGGCAGGATCGATGAACGTCACATGAGCACTCGGTCGGGTAAGTAATATTGCACTGATGTATGGCCACCTTTAGAAAATGTACCCAGGGGTGAGGACTTTGCAATTTAGGTCCTCACCCCGGGTACTTGTAATGGAGAGGGGGAAGATTTTAGGACTACATTTGTCCTACAACCACATCATACATTTGAAAATGTTGCAAGCAACAATGTAAAAAGGTAATAGTGGTTACAATGAGCGTAACTTACTGTGTGACCATAGCAAAGTGGGCGTGGTTAAAAATGTTGCAATCTTTGTAATTGATTTCTTGAGCTACAGTGCTACATTGGGACTTAAGTAACACAGACTGCAGCTAACTGCAGGATTTGGTTTATCTGCACAGAAAGAGCACAGGGCAACATATAATGCTTATTCCTTTCCCTGATCTTAATGCTGAAATTGACAGTTCTTTAATGACTAGCTGTGCCCCGTCCTCTTTAAAAAGTAAAACTCCCAGAGCTAAAAAAACAAGGGACAGGAAGGTCAGAGAAGAAAAATAAAAAGCAGATTTAAAAATCTATAAAAAAAAAATAAGGTGGGGTGGGTCCTGAGTAACAAAGACAAGAGAAAATCTTGAACTCATTCTTTTCTTCTGTTTTCTCTAATGAGGCACCAGTAAACATCTATATTATGAAAACAGAAGATTGGCTGACTGGGGAAGTTGTGCAAAAGAGATTAGACCTCTAAAATGTAATCAAAGGTCCGGGCCAGGTGGTATTCATAACATGATTCTAAGGCTGGGTACACACCAGAATATTTTTCCGCCTGGCTGGAAATATCTGATGGTGTAGGCGAGCGGCCGCGACCAAGCACAGTTGCCTGTTTGTCCGGATTGGACGGGCCATTGGTAAATCACAGGCAATCGTGCTGTTTATGGGAGTGCGCATTCGGTCGCGCACACTATTGCTGCTGCGAACGCTCGGCCGGGACAAATAATAGCCCCGGGTGTACCTTAAAGGGCATCTATAGTAAAAAAAACACATTGCCCCTTTGCAAAGTTAAATTCATGTACTCTGTGCTGCCTTAATCCTTTATCTGTCACTGACTCTGTTTAACCACGGTGTCAGATCTATGTGCAGCATTCCCCCCTTCTCCCTCCCCTCTGTTACCTCCTCCATGTCTCAGCTCCGGCTAACCGACAAGCTTTTTATGTGCAGTAGGAGTTAAAAGTTCAACATCCTGAAAAACACACCCACGCACAGTGGCCAATAGAAAGTAAGCTGTCCTGGAGACACGGAAGAAGGAGATCAGTACAGTTTACGATCTCTCTCTTTGTGACCCATCATCAATCAGTGAAAGCTATTAAGAAGGGGGGTCAAGTGCAGCCTTATATCTAACATCAAAGCTACCTTTCTCCCCCTGCTAATGCTGTTATCTCTATGTTTATTACAGAGCAGGGAGGGGGGATCAAGTCACAGGGATTTGATTGACAGTCCAAGTAGGAGTAGAGGAATGCAATCACGTATTCTTCTAACTGGTGTATCTCAGGACAGAGAGGGAATCTGAAAAAAGTGATGACACTCTGGGGGTTGTGGGGAATTATAGAACACATGGAAAGAAAGAAAAAAAAGTTCATTTTCCCACTATAGATGCCCTTTAAGGAGCAAAGCTCAATAATTGTCAGACCACTGTATGCAGTATTTTTGGATTTCGTAAGATCTGGTCCTGTCCCAAGTGATTGGCAGATTACTGATAAGGTGCCTATATTTAAAAAAGGGAGTCCGTTCCCAGCCATGTAATTATAGTCTTGTTGGTTTGTGGGAAAGCTTTTAGAAGGAATATTAAGGTACAAGATATTTGAACATTTTATGTACGTCCCAGCATGGTTTTATGCTTAATCGATCCTGTCAAACCAACCTGATTGCCCTATTGAATTAGGGCTATAAGTAGCAAATTCAGGCCAGTGTTTTTCATGCCTTTGCACATGTGTTTTCGCTTGTGATTGCACATGTGGGAACGCAAAAATTCATGGCCTTTCCGATGCAATTGCGCATCCGTTTCCATTTTGCGATCACCATTTGGTGCGCAAACACATGCATTTCTATAATTCTAAAAATCGCTTTTGCAAATCCAGAACAAAGCACAACAATGCACCAAAATCGCACAAGCAATCGCTTGTTTCTAAAAGTGTAACAATTAAAAGAGTAATGTTGAAGGGTATGTAGATGGAATGCAATTATTGACTATTACAGGTTTACTGTGTGTTAGGCATAAATTGAAAAGATCACATATGACTTACCCCACAATCTCCATATATTTCTGTTGTCCCATTCAATGCCAAAACAGGTTTTCCACAGTATTCACCATAACATGTTTTATGCATATCCACAGCTACAAAACAGAATATCAGTTTATAAAATATTTAAACTTTTTCCAATAACAAAATGGTGTTTTGTTAAGTCCACATAAACATAAAATCTATTTTACTTAAAATATTTTTAAAGGAGAAATATATATATTTTTAAATCCTAATATGAAAGTTTTTCCCCCCCAGAACACTGTAAGACTCTTCTCAAGTTAGTTGCATTAAGTACATGTAAGTAATAGATTGTGTAACTAAGAGAGCTTCTATGTTTTTTCCAGTACAACTCAAAGCCCATTCAGTCATCAAAGTATTTACTCTCTATGCACATACAGGGAGATTCAATAAAATTTCTTATGGTTAAAAAATGGTGCTAATTTTGCCAATGTTAACTTTCAAATGTTAAATAATATCCGATTGTTTGGGGCAAAATTAGCACCATTTTTAACGATAAGAACTTTTATTGAATAACCCTGTAAGTATTTTCTTCATATCAATAAGAAAGTCCCTGATAGGACTTTGAAAGCTGCTTGTTACTCTGCAGTTCTACGAATGTTCTGTTGTAAAATACCACGAGGAAATAAAATACTGCAATGGTATTCAATGGGGATAGTAAATCTACAATTGCGGTCATAAAAACTATGAAATATATTTGAAATATTTCATGTTCATTTGAAAACTTTCATGTTCGATATTTTGACCCTGCCTATCTGCCCGTTTCTATTATTCACAGGGAGGTGAGAATGCTTATTACCACCTCCCTGTGAATAATAGTACGCTAGGGGGACACTGGAACTTACCTTACCGCCACTCCACTCACAAGCTGCTCCTGCAATGACAGCGCAAGCGCGCCAATACAAAAGATAGGCACGCAATCGGGACAGCGTAGCTGTCAGTGCAGGAGCAGCTTGTGAGTGGAGTGGTGGTAAGGTAAGTTCCAGTGTCCCCCTAGCATCCTATTATTCACAGGGAGGTGGGAATAAGCATTCTTACCTCCCTGTGAATAGAAACAGATGGAATATACGTGTTCCTTTAAGTCGGTTACAGTGGCTGTTTCGGGCGATAAAGTGCCCATACACGGGCCGATTATCATCCGAAACTCTCATTCGTACACATCATGCGTCGCGGGTCGGCACCCACGATCGTACGTGTGTAAGAACCTTTAGAAACCTCTATAACAATGTCGATACGAGTTATTTAGATAACTGAATGAAGACCGTAAGATATAGAAATTGTTTTCACAGGACAAAAAAGGACTCATTGGCTCAGGGTTTAGTATCAAACCTCTACTCTAAGTCAATGGATCTCAAACTTTTTCAGTTTGGGCGTACTTAGCAATTAAAATTTTTTTCGAGGCACACCTGGCTTCTTAAAGGATAAGTACACTCTAAAATCAACTGAATTCTATTTGGAAGCTGCAGCTTTAAGTAATCTGCCCCCCCCCCCCCCCCCCCAGGGCCCTCCTGAGCCTACCTGTGAAGATCCCAATATCTTGGATTATGCTTGAACATCTTGGATTATGCTTGCAGTGTCTGTAGCTCCGCCCCCGAGATTTTCTGCCTCCTCTTCTGTTGTGGGTCAGAGAAAGCGCCGCCCTTTGCTCAACGGCCCACGCTTTCTCTGACCCACAACAGAAGGAAAAAAAACCCCATGTTTTTACTGTTTGCACTAGCATAGATAATATGATATATGGGGCCCAGGAATGTGCATTGATTATCTCTTTTCTTGTTCTAATGTTTTGGTCAGATCAGTAGCACTTCCACTAATTGTTATAAAGTCCACAATAGAAGGAGAGGCAGGAAATCTTAGGGGGGCGGGGCTACAGACATTGCATGCATAATCCAAAATGTCAGGAACTTCAGATCTTCACAGGTAGGGTCAGGAGGGCCCTAGGGGGAAAAAAAGGAACAGATTACTTAAAGCTGCAGCTTTCAAATAGAATTCAGTTGATTTTAGAGTGTACTTATCCTTTAATGTTGGATTTTACCCATATTTTATGCATTTTACAGTGTAAATCGTATTCTAATCAATATAGTATAAAGTTACACTATATTGAATGCGTTGAAATTATATATTATAATATATATTTTATGTGCAAAATAACAAAAATGTAAGTTATAGTACGCTAAAAAAAAAATTCAGAGGCACACCTCTGGCTCTTTGAAATCAAACTAGTGTGGCTTGTTTGGAAAACCCTGCTCTATGTACTTACATGACTTTTCTCCTGTCACTCTCACAATCATACAGACAGACTGATAGGTTTATATGTGGCCATACATATGAACGATAATAGGTAAATGCCTTCGGGGAACAACAGAATTTACCTATTATTGTTCGTGTGTACGAGCTTTTCCCGTCCGATTGGAGTGCCGATGAACGACCGTAGTCAGCACTACGATTGATCGGGAATGATGGAAAATTTCCAACGCCCATTATCGGCTCCCTTTACTTGAAGTAGAGGGGGCCAATACGACTGTGCAGTGTATGGCTGCACGGCCAACCGATCCCCATACCGCATATGGGGATTGGTCGGGTCCATGTATGTTATTCCCACAGCATGTCCGCCGACAGATACCAATGTGATCTGTCAGCAAACATGCTGTGGGACCGCATGTGTATGGCCAGCTTATCTCTTGTATTCAATTAGATCAACTGTACTGGGAGTTTAGTTTTTGAAGGATGTTTCACAAGTCAACCGACTGGCCTTCTCAATTCAGAATTACTTGTACAAAAATCTGTTGGAAATAAGTACCCAGTCTTCAAGAACTAAACTTCAAGTCCAGTTGACCTAACTGAATACAACAGACGTACCATAACCTGGATGAATGAGAACCTTCACAAGCATACTGATAGGTTGCATGTGTGACATAAAATGATTAGATTGTAGGCTCTTTGGGCCAGGGCAAGATGTGAAAGGATTAATATTTGTAAAGCACTGCATAATATATAGTGCCATTTAAAGGGCAACTCCACCCTCATAAGAACTTCTTTTAGAAAGAATGGCCTCTTTAAAATCTGTTAATATATCATAGCTTGTCCTGTGAATTCATTACTGTATGCCTGCTATGCTTCTGGATGCCTCATGGAAACTGAGCAATTTAGAAACCTGTACTGAGCCTGTACTGAGCCTGAGCATGCTCAGAAGAGGCAGACAGGGGATTAACATTCAGTGATTGGCTGAGATGTCAACTGTCAAATCCATAACTGACAGTTACTAACTGGAAGAACCAGGAAGCAGAAACAGGGAAAAGAGGACATTGTGCAGGATTTCAGGTTAGACTTATATATTTCAGATTTCAAAACGTTTAGGGTTTTTGGGGGTGATTTACGTGTATGTAAGTTTTCATTTTGGGGCTGGACTTGCCCTTTAAGAAATAAAATGCATATAAGTCTGCCTAATGAAATGTGTTTATAAATAATAAAATGACAACAGTTACCTAGATTTTCAGGCAGACAGGCCCAAACTGCCAGCAATTGGTGTCAAGAAGGGAGAACCATAATCAGTGCACTGGTGGTTCTCTCATAGTGAATGCTGCTATCTAATATAGTGAAAGGGAATTAGCAAATCTGTTGTAATTTTATTCTTGAGAAGTAACCCATTGTAACCACCAACTAGCACTTACACATAGTCAAAAATATCTGCCAGTGGTGGAAAACAACCATATGTAATAGTACTATTAAATTAGAACTAACACTACTAATACAAATGACCTTGCATGAATTCTAAAATTCTTAACACGTAAATGTTTAAGGCCCTGTACACATGGGATAATATTTTGGCTTTTTTACTTCATTTCTTCTTTTAATCTTACCTAGAAAACAATACGACAGAAAGTAATACTTACACAATGTTAACTGCTTAATATAGTGACTATTCCAACATGGACAGATGGCTTGCTTACTACATAAGAGAAGAGAAGTAGAGCTGTGATACCTTTTATTGGCTAACTAAATAAAAAAATGAAGCAAGTTTTTGGGAGTCCTAAGACCCCTTCATCAGGCTGGATGTTACAAAAGAAGCCGAGAAATCAAAAACTTATATACACATGGAGACAGTAAACATCAAACAAATTAACAAATTGAACAGATGACCAGGTACAGATACAGACTGAATTTCTGAATTAATTTGTATTCCCATTCCATACGTTGTTCTTATGGGCAATTTTCACATTCAAAAACAGCGTAAGGAATGGGAATACAAATTCATTCAGAAATGTAATTCCCTGAATCATGGACTAAATAGGGACATGAGTTTTATGGCCAAATATAAACTTATTCCACATCACCACCCAGACTAAATCCACTCACCAGGACAGTTTTGTACTGTTTGATACATTTCAAAAGACACTTTCCATTTCAAGAGGACACTGTTCTCACGTTATTAGTTATCTACTTGTGCCCATTTCCCACCTCCACTACTGTTTTTCCCACATCCCCCCCAATCTGTATACCTGGTCATCTGTTCAATTTGTTTGTTGTTTACTGTCTCCATGTGTATAGTGTATATAAGTTTGTGATTCATCCAGCCTGACGAAGGGGGCTTAGGACTCCCCAAAAGCTTGCTTAATTTTTTTATTTAGTCAGCCAATAAAAGGTATCACAGCTCTACTTCTCTTCTCTTACTTATGGCTAACACGGTACAAACCTCAACTATTGCTCTTACTACATAACACAGGGTGTTGAACCTTGGCACTCCAGATGTTTTGAAAACCCCCTGCTTGCCTTGGTTGCAGAATTCAACTGTATTATATATAATTATATAATAATATATATTATAATTATATAAAATCTCCCTGAAATGTGTTGTTTTCACTTACAGTAAGTGAGCACTAATAATGAGTTATTTAGAGGTTAACAAGTGACAGAAACACATAATAGCAACATGACTTGTTGCATGCACGTGTGACTGACTGTTTTCATGAGTGTGTGCCTATTGGGGTGCATGCGTTTGTATGCTGGCAGTATACATGTACTATACGTTAATCTTAGAGTGGGTCTTTAGAGGGTGGGTACCCTGCCTCAAGTGAGTTTTAGCAACGTGGGATGTCTGGTACAAGTGTCACTTTATAAATAAACTATATACATAACCCAATAATGTATTCAATAGTGTCAGTCATGACAAGTAAACACAGCCCTTTAGCAATACCCCCAGCAATGTAATGTAAATCTCCATTCCATATAGTTTAAATAAAATAATCAAGTGCCTGAGTCTGTGATGTCAGAGTTTATCTTAGAGGGGATGGTGGGAGGTAAGAAGCTATAAGGTTACCACACAGCCCTATCATACAGGATGTTTATGAGGAAGGGGACAGCGCATTGCCACAGCCGTATACAGTGAAGGTTCATTGGATCCGTCTATAAGATCTGGTGATAACACAGCGATTTCACAATACTCACCCATCACCATAGCAGTGGAACCCTAGATCCCTTTCCTATTAACCTGCAGTAGACATAGCGAAACTTCCGGCTTAGGAGGCGTGTCCATGCGTAAATCAGATTAACAGCTTTCAAGCGCACTCACCGCGGCCATATTTAGTAAGGGAAAAACGTCAGGACATTTGGTAGGAATACTAATGGTCCAACGATCTCGTAATGGGACACGTAATAATTGAATTATGGGATTTGTAGTTCATAAAAAGCTCCTAGGTGGGCTTACACTTGTATGATCCCCGGTTCATAGTTATGGCCGCGCCTAGACTGCCCCAGTTGCCACCCCATGACGGGCCAGTGCTGTCGGTTGTGGACATGCACACAGGTGGGGAGCCTCTCCGTATAGTGCTCAGCGGTTCCCCGGCACCCGAAGGAAGCAGCATTCTGGAGAGGCGACGCTGGGTGCGGGAGAACATGGACTGGCTGCGGCGGGTGCTCATGTTAGAACCCCGCGGTCACCAAGACATGTACGGGGCCCTGCTAATTCCAGGGGACGAGGAGGACGCGCACCTCGGAGTGTTGTTCATGCACAATGCCGGGTACAGTACCATGTGCGGACACGCGGTGATAGCTCTGGGGCGCTTCGCGGTGGATTATGGGTTAGTGAAAGATCCGCGTGCGCCGGAGACTGCGGTGAATATTCTCTGCCCCTGCGGACTTGTCCGCGCGTTTGTTACTTATAATGCGGGGTGCACAGGGGCCGTGCGATTCCACAGTGTGCCGGCTTTTGCTTTTGATACAGGTAATGCACATTGCTTTCCTTTCATGTATACATTTAGGTACCAAACGTTATATTATTTGTGTAGCATTTTAACTCCTAATGGTAATGCTTTATTGTTCAGTCAAGACATTGAGCATAATAATTGAGGTATAAAGACATACATCAATCAAGTCCAACCTTTATACCCCTTTAACCCTTCCTAACAGTTGATCCAGTGGAAGCCTAAAGCCATAACTGCAGTATATGTATTAATACCAGTTAATTCTCAATAATTGTTAGTTTTAGAAACTTATCCAGGCCTTTTTTTAAAGCTATTCAGTGAACTTGCCATTACCACATCTGCTGGAAGACCGTTCCAGTTTCACCGTTTTCACTGTGAAGAAACCTTTCCTAACCTGAAGATGAAAATTCTTCCAACCATAAAGGATGTCCACAAGTCCTCTGATATGACCTTATTAGTGTAAATGCACCTGAGAGTTTATTGTATGGCCCATTAATATATTCATATAAACTGATATCCCTGCGCTGGATCAGGGGGATATGATCGCTTCTCCAATGTAAACATCCCAAACTTGTCTAATTTGCCTGTATAGTCAAGCCCCTCCATTCCCTTTATTATTTTAGTTGCCCTTCTCTGAACTGCTTTTATTTCCAAGATGTCCCTTTTGTATGTGGGATTCGAAAACTGCACTGGATATTCCAAATGAGGCCTTAGCAGTGCCTTGTAAAGAGGGAGTATAATGTTTTTCTCTCTTGAATCTATTCCCCTGTATATTCAAGACAATATTTTGTCTTGAATATCTACTGTTATCTACCAAAGCCCCAAATCTTTTTCCATTAGAGATTCACTTTACACAGAGTTATTTATGGTGTAGGTGGCACAAGGATTGTTAAACCCCAAATGCATCACCTTACATTTTTCAACATTGAATCTCATTTGCCTGCCCATTTTGACTATCTAGGTCTGCTTGCAGCAATTGCACATCTTTTGAAGTTTTCAAAGCTCTGCATAATTTAATGTCATCTGCAAACACAGAGACCTTGCTATCAATGCCCCCTTCTAATGGCTCGTACACACGTGCGATTGTGGGTCCCGACCCACGATGTGTATGAACATTTTGGCCGATAATCGGCCTTTGTGTAGGCACTTTATCGGACATTTGGTCGGGATCGTTGACCGACCGACCTGGCGGATCACCAAATGAAAGGCCGTTTTGGCTGATAAAGTGCCCACACACTGGCCGATTATCGGCCGAAACATTCGTTCATACGCATTGTGCGTCGTGACCCACGATCGCACGTGTGTATGAACCTTAAGTCATTTATAAACAGATTAAAAAGAAATGGCCCCAGTAAAGAACCCTGAGGCACTCCACTTAGAACTTAAAATTCTTACTCTGTTCTTCATAAAAACATAAAAGTAAATTAGTGTGGCACGATTTATTTCTTACAAATCCATGCTGACTACTACTAATCAGTTTTGGAGACAAAGTCAAGGATATGATCCTGTAACAAAGTCTCCAGCACCTTCCCTACCACTGATGTTAGGCTTACAGGTCTATAGTAACCAGGCTGGTAAATAACTACTTTTTTTGAATTCTGCAAGGGGGATAGATCATCCAAGTAACCAGATAGAAATTAAAGAACTAAATATAAATAACTGACAGCTGTATCTCTAACTAATGAAAAATGCAGTATTAAGGACATTAGGAAGGAGGACTGCAGAAGCGGGGGATGGATCATGGCTCCAATCTGCAGAATAATGGATGGTTAGTGATGAATCCCAGTTTGAAACGATCCTGGTTTCAATTCAGAACGGCCGCAGATCTGACTGATTTTTCAAATTTTTTGTAACTTGTAACGAATATTAGAAAATTCTAGAAATTGCATTTATTCCCATAACAATAAAAGAAAAAGTCTACTAGAAAACCTGGCGGTTTAGGTCCTCACTTTAAGTAGAAAGGATAGACAGAAGGAGAGAAGCCGAGGGAAGATATAATTGTGCTTTATTTGAGTACTAAGAACTTTCTCCATTTTTCAATTCTATAACTTACCACAAGGGCATGTAATAATATAAACCACCCATGAAGATTTACAGGTAAAGTACCAACTTGCAATATATTCTTGTGTCCATGAAGATAAAACCGGTACTGATGGATTGATTTGCAGGTAAGATAAAGGACTTTATTTTAAAATGTTATCACAGTTCCCTTTAAAAAGTTATTTGCTAGTTAATATTGGCTACCTTGCTCCAGGGGTTTGTCAAGTCCTGAGTTTGCAGCTCAGGTAAAGATAAGCGGAGTACACACAAGCAGCACATGTGACGACCAACCAATATTTCCATGTGTTGGTTGGGACAAGCAATCTGCAGTGTTTTCATGGCTGTCATGGCCGTATGGGCAATTAGGCATAAGGGTAAATCACGGCCGATTGTGTAGTCTCCTACGGAACGCATGATCAGTGACAGCAAACTGACATCCTTGGCTACTTTTGCCGCAATTAACATTGATTCATTTTGCCAGACTAGGTACACACAGCCAGATATTTCGGCATAACCTATATCTATAGGAGACCACATGATTGACCGGAATTAACATGTCTAATTGTACTTTCATCTGATTTGGATGAAAGAACTGACATTTGTTTAAGGGTATCTCCACTGATGGAAAAACTTTTTTTTTTAAATTTGAAAGTACACCTCCCCCCCCCCCCCCACACACACACAAAAAAATCACCTCTGTTCCTTTGCAGCAGCCTTTGGAAGCTCTGCTAGCTCCCAGGGGTGTGTCTCATCCTGTGCAGGCTGTCAGTCAATGTGCATCATCACATGCATATTCATGATTTTTGGCACACCCACTTGACCCCAGTGATGCCTGATGTAAACAAAGCCTTTTCTCCCTGTCTCTGCATGATCTATTCACAGCTGATTGTGCAGGAAGAGACAGAGGGGGAAGTTATAAGGCTTTAGCCACACAGCTTTATGTAAGAAAGCTGTTAGAACTTTCTTTTAACAATTTCATAAGAAATAGAATTTATAGGAACCAAATAGGGGGAGGTGTATTTCAGAGGGGATGCTGGGAGTATCACAAGCTCTATTGCTGGGGGGGTTCTGGGAGACAGAAGGTGTATTTCAGAGGGGATGCTGGGCGTGTCACAAGCTGTATTGCAGGGGGATCTGTGAGATACTAGTCCTTAAAACAAGAAGCCAATACCACCCTGTATGAAACACCTTATTTCTAATGCTATTCCCGACCTTCATGGTCACTATGTTGGTCTTAATGATGCTAAGGACTATTGTTCAGTGGACATGGCTGTGGAATGAGTCCTATTGCTTTGAAAGTGTTAATATCTGTATAACAGTTACAAAGTAACATAGTATTAGAGGTTGTATAAAGACATACGTCCATCTAGTCCAACCTTTATACCCTACCCATAATGTCTGTATAAACGTTACAAAGTAACATAGTATTGGAGGTTGTATAAAGAAATACGTCTATCTAGTCCAACCTTTATAACCTACCCATAATGTCTGTATAGCAGTTACATAGTAACATAGTATTGGAGGTTGTATTAAGACATACGTCCATCTAGTCCAACCTTTATACCTTACCCATAATGTCTAAGGACTAGGCCACACTGCTGCGTTTTTTGTGCGCTTGCGTTTTTTTCAGATCATTGAAAATGCGGCAACGCACCGAAAATGCGCGTTTTCGGGGGCATTGCAATTTGCGTTCTGCATTTTAAATGTCAATCGCGTGCGTT
This sequence comes from Hymenochirus boettgeri, assembly GCA_019447015.1. Taxonomy (NCBI): domain Eukaryota; kingdom Metazoa; phylum Chordata; class Amphibia; order Anura; family Pipidae; genus Hymenochirus; species Hymenochirus boettgeri. The sequence goes on from CM033476.1 coordinate 266,327,782, forward strand.
TTCCAATACTTAATGAAAAAACGCATGCGCAAACGCAACAAAATCGCACATGAAATCACATGCGATTCCGTGTGTGATTGCGTTGCAGTGTGGCCGTGCCGTAACAGTTACATAGTAACATAGTATTGGAGGTTGTATAAAGAAATAAAATGTAGTAAAAAAAAAAATACGTTGGGCTCAACTTTAAAACAGTAATGTTATAATATATCCTTACTTATAATGTTCAAAGGCTTGGGTGTATATACCCCGAACCATTCGCCTCTTCAAATGTGGAACATAGCCCTTACACTCATATATTCATATAAAGCAGGTACACTCTTACCCATCAGCCTCCATGGCCCAGGTGCTAAATGCCCCAGGCCCGTCGCAATGTCCAAATTCCAAGAACTCTTGTAAGATACACCGCAGATTTGCACACCAGTACTCAAGGAGACATACCAGAATAGTAAGGAGTAGAAAGCCTTTATTCCCGAAGCCCAACGCGTTTCAGACAACAGGTCCTTAATCATAGGCAAAAGAAATACGTCCATCTAGTCCATCCTTTATACCCTACCCATAATGTCCTGTCTAACAGTTACATAGTAACATAGTATTGGAGGTTAAATAAAAACCTACATCTATCTAGTACAACCTTTAAACCCTACCCATAATGTCTGTCTGAAAGTGACATAGTAACATATTATTATAGATTTATATGGACTAATCTTTATAGCCTACCCAAATTGTATGTCTAAAACACATTATTACGGTATATGATCTAAGTACTACATATCTAACATATTAAAATATTTTTTAAAAATCACTATAATATAATGATATAAACAGTCCTAAAAACACGTACATACAAATCATAATAAAAATCCTATATAGACATACAAATTAAAGAATCATATATGGAAAAAAAATTGGTCATGCATTAAATACACACAATTATAATTTAATGTGGATTAATTTATAAAATTCATTACAGTAGAATTTATAACTAATTACTGTAGAATTTATAAATATTACAATAAAAATGTATTGTCGATCAATAAAAATGAAATATATGTGCAATCTTAATTCTATACATGCAGTCATTTATGCAAAGTGTACACACAGTACTACAATATATAAGAAGAAAATGATATACGGTAATGTATATAGTGTATAATAAATTATTTATATTAAATTATTTTAATATATATTAAAAGCAATAGAGGTTTTCCTATAATTAGATTAACTGTGAATAGAAAAAATAAATTATATGTGCAATCACGCATGTACGATACATGCATATGTACAATGTTTGCAATGGCAAGGCCAACAAAAAAAATTATATATAAATATATATAACAATGTATTTCATTATCAATATACACAAAAGAAAAGTTTTTTAGATTACTTTTGTAATTATTATTTTAAATATTTAATAGGTTACATGTTCCTTTAAAATTACATATAAATGAAATATCAGTGCATAGAAGGGACTAACCTGTGCAAGAGGACAAAGGCAAATAAATGTTTGGGTGTAACCTGCCCCTACCCCTAAGAAATAAACATGCCCAAGACTTTACATTTTTTATAGACAGACCTATTTTTGGCAGCACAAGTGAACAAGCACTGATAGCTCTTGTTGCCATGAGAACGTCACACCTACGTTCACATTGGCTGTCGGCAGTAGATGCGGGGTCAGCTTGTCCCAACTGAGGAAAGGACTTGGTGCGCATGTCCAACGAGAGCGCACGTGTCGGGCGAATAAGAGGCAGATGGGCATGTCGGAGAGGAAGATCAGATGGCTGTACAGTGTTGAGGCAGCAGATTGGAACAAATATGGCACAGATTAAGCTGAAATTCCGGGTATGAGTTAATGTTACTATAAACTGCTATAATAGCCAATGTCATTTTTTTCAGTGGAGATACCCTTTAACAGTTGGTGGTGGCTGAAAAAGTACTGTCGCTATTTAGGACCAACCATTCAAAATACCATGTACACCCAGGTATGTGGCAGCATTCATGCTGTGTCTAGCTTTACTCTAATAGCAGGGGGCCCATCCACCTAACCATACGTATGATAATTATATTTTAAAATGTGCCACATGGTGAGTATTGTTGGTGGGTGGCCCCTTAATTTATAGTTTCATTGATCAACAATGGTTTCAAATGTGTATGCTTGGCATAGATCAGTCGGAGCATAAACCCCTCCTATGGTGGTGTAACTAGGAATTGCTGGGCCCCCAGCAAAACTGGGGACCTCTCCTTCCACCATCAGTGGTTTTCTAGTGGGGGTATGTCTGTTTTTGGCATAGGGAAATTAGGAATATGGGGCCCCCTGAAGGTACAGGGCCTGCACCCCTGGTAGCTATGCCCCTGTTGTCGTTCTGTTCATGTTAAGGATCACATAGCCATGTTCATGAAAAAAAAAATCTTAATTTCCATGAATTGGTGATGTCTTATTCTAACACCCAGACTTCAATTTCCACAACAACCTTTAAAGTTGAGACCTTTTCTCTCTGTATGCAGCATTTAGGTTTACTTCCCTTACATTCTTTTAATAGACTTCATGACTCTCCAGAGGCATATATAGAATGTGTGTTTTCTCCAATTAGTATTTTTGGTAGCCAGTTACTTTGCCATCGAGTCACTTTTGAAAAGTTGGTCACCAGGTATAAATTCCAAGACACAATGGCTCTGCACCAAGGCATTTGCAAGACACTGGCCCTAGAAGAGGAAGGGTGGCCAGATTAGAACTCACCAGGAGGAACTAATGTCATATCCAACAACTTACTGTGGCTGCATGACTGCTTTAGGGCTGCGGGAGCTTGTAAATAAGGTGGACATAGTGTGGTGGCAGACTATCAGACTTTAAAGGGCATGTCCACCCCCAAAACTATAATCCCCCCCCTCCCCCACACTACTGGCCCCATTATGTAGTGTAGTTTAATACTTACCTCCCATCCCAGCTCCCTATGGTTCTCCTGTGGGCCCCCCCCCCCCCCCCAAAGTCCCAAAAACTGCCCACCAGGAGGATAGCAGAGTCCATATAGGACTCTGCCTCTTACCTGGCCTCCGGGAGAAGTTTGGCATGCGTACTGCAGCCCTTCTCCCTCTCCCTCCCACTCCCTCCCGATTAGCATTCCCTCCCCCTAGTGTAAATCCCTTTATATGTAATATTGCCCCTGTCCCCCCAGCCCCAACCACTCTATTTATTTAATCAGAAAATGCCCCAAACTTTACTTACCTCCCCTTTCCTCCGCCGAAATGAACTCCCGGCAGCCGCGTCCGTGATTGGCTGCCGCTCAGCCAATCACAGACGCGACTGCTGGTCCCGCCCCTCTGCTTGCATTTTCTCGCAAGCAGAGGGCCGGCAGCGCGGCGGAGGAAAGAGGGGAGGTAAGTAAAGTTTGGGGCATTTTCTGATTAAATAAATAGAGCGGTTGGGGCTGGGGAGACGGGGATTAACATATAAAAAATAATTTTTAAGGGTGGATATACCCTTTAAGGTTATATATATTCTTTTGGGGGCGCTAAGGGACATAGGTAAGTATTGCAGAAGTAGGGGGTGAACATGTCCTTTTAAAATAAACTTGCTAATCAACATGAATTTCACTGTTTGTAATATCTGTTATATACGGTTTACTTATACAATAAAAGTTAGACAAATCATCTGTAAGACAGATAGGGCATAGTAAGAATGTATTCTCCTGGTGTTTCTACCCTTAGATGTTACTGTTGATGTCCCTGGACATGGGAAAGTAGTAGTGGACATTGCATATGGTGGAGCATTCTATGCATTTGTTAGTGCAGAAAAGTTCGGTTTGGATGTGTGCTCTTCAAGGACCAGGGATCTTGTAGATGTCGCAGCTGCAGTGACAGAATCTGTAAAAGCACAGGTAAATCCCTACTTGGGCTACAATCCTGTACCCTGCTGCTACATCAGTTCTGTTTCTCTTTCTGACTTGCTGATTTAACCGCATACTAATTCTTTGTTATTTAATAATACACCCAAAAACATATGACACCTCCACAGACAGAGGAGCCAGAAAGTGCTCCCACATAGCACTGTGCACATATACCAGGACAATTATGACAAAAGCGGCCTATAACACTGTGCCACCTAATAAATCATATTAATCCTGGGTCCTATTGAATGAATTACTCCATCTGCCAAACACATTACCTTTATTATAATATAAATATCAAGAATTATTAAACCCTCCCCAAAAACCAACACACTAAAATATTGTAAAAACACACAATTTGTGGTATGGAATAGGTGATGAATTGCAGTCCTTTAAACCAGCATATAACTCAGGTGGGATCGTAACTCCGGAATACAGTTTTGTTCAGTACATGGAGATGACGCTATTCCCTGAAAAGGGCAATGGGCCGGAACAGAATGGGTTAACATCCATGTGTAATCAGAAATATTGTGTTTCGACTGCGAGGCGTCGAGCCGAGACTTACTGTTACTGCATCTTCACCCGACCCGAACACTGTTCACAATCACCAGGGTTCCTGAACAATGCCTCCGGCTCCGCCAAACTCAGTCATTTTCCAAAGTCCCAGCACAAACTAGCATGAACCACCTTCTAGCAAACTAGCATGAACTTTCACTGCTGCCTTCCTACCACAACCAAACACGCAGACGCGCATTTCATCACTTCCTAGTGACTTCGTCAGACTTAGCACAAAACTGTATTCCGGAGTTACGATACCACCTTAGTTATATGCTGGTTTAAAGGACTGCAATTCATCACCTATTACATACCATGAATTGTGTGTTTTTAGAATATTTTAATGTGTTGGTTTTTGGGGGAGGGTTTAAACTTTATATTATAATAAAGGTAATGTGTTTGGCAGACCTTAGAGTAATTCATTCAATAGGATCCACGATTAATATGATTTATTAGGTGGCACAGTGATATAGGCCACTTTTGTCGTAATTGTCCAGGTATATGTGCGCAGTGCTATGTGGGAGCACTTTCCGGCTCCTCTGTCTGTGGAGGTGTCATATGTTTTTGGGTATAGTAGTTTTGGGCTCCCTTGCACTACTTTAATTGGGAAGTAAGACACACGAGAGGAAGGTAAAAAGCTGGTGCTGTTCCCTATATTTATTATTTAATAACACTGCATGTTAATGCAAAGTGCAGACATTAACAAGCTATCAATAGCAGCAACAATTCATCTTTTCTGAAACTGACCTATTTATAAAAATGTGTTTTAGGTTAAGCTGAACCACCCAGACAGTGAAGAGCTTGCATTTCTTTATGGCACCATATTAACGGATGGGAATGATTCCTACAGTGAGGAACCAACTGCCAACATCTGTGTGTTTGCAGAATCACAGGTAAGTCTGCTGTAAATCAATATATAGGCAGGGTTTTCGAAATGGCACAGTATAGCTGTGCATAGAAGAAATACTGTTAATGAAACACATGAGAAGCTAAGGGCAAACTTAAATTTAATTTCAAATATACCAGTAATATGATCTATAATAGTGAGTTAAAATGTTATACTACAGACTTATTGAAAGGCTGGCACATAAAAATGAATGCAGTTGTGGGAGCTTCTTCTTTTCATCTTTAACATGGTCATCCAAAGCTGTTCATGTCAACTTTGTTCAAGCCTATGGGTTGTTCCTAAATGGTGATTGGGGTAACAAATTAGCGGTTTTTAATGATTTCAATAATAACTGTTCATTCCAATTAAAGACAACTACACTAAAAAAGTAATTTTTAAAAAAAATGTGTACCTGGGGCAGGAAGGTAGGCTTGATTAGCACTAGCATGTATAGTTTTTATCTGCCATTAAAGTTGGAGAGGAAGAGGAAGTCCAGTTTTCTTCATGCTGGCACTCCTTACAGAAGTTAATTTGTGAGGTAGGAATTACCAATTGCCATTTATCTGTTACATGTTATTCTAAGTTGCAAAAAGTGTAGGAGGTGTCTGTGTCATCCAGTCTCTGCTTCTTCCTTGTCCTCAGGGAGGACTGTGACATGCAAGGGAGCCCTCTTCCCCACTTCCTCTGGATCCCTTCTGGATGTTTGGTGCCCTACCTATAAAAGACCTTTTCCATAGTGTAGGGCACCCCATCCTACCCCCAACCACCAATTTACTTTTGTAAAAGAAGCCCCAGAAATATACTTACAATCCTTCGTTCCCCAGGCTGTCTGCATAGCCAGCAGCCGCGTCTGTGATTGGTTAGCGCTAGCAGAGAGCCTAGAGCAGAAAGCTTAATATGTTTCTGGGGCTTGTTTTTCAAAAATAATTCGGTGGTGTTGGATGGGGTGCCCTACACTATGGAAAATAAATATTTTAGGGGTGGAGATATTCTTTACTAAAAGCTTTGTATGGAGAATAATTCCGCTATTCCATTGATTTTAAATCAGGTTGACCGCAGCCCTACGGGTTCAGGTGTGACTGCCCGCATTGCTTTGCAGTTTCACAAAGGTTTAATACAGTTGGGACAAACAAGAAGTTTCAAGAGTGGAGCAACAGAATCGCTCTTCACTGGAAAAGCTGTTAAGGTAAAAAACTCAGTTTACCAGAGGCTATTGTGGGGTCTCCAACCCCCCCCCCCCCCCATGGAGAAAGTGTTTTAACATAACTTTGTGTACTCATAAAGAAATAAAACAGGTGCAATTCACAGCTTATTTGTCATCTCTAAATTGTATATTACACCCCTGTTTTATGCTCTTTAAGTAGAAGTACTGTAACTGGACAGAAGGCAGCAATCTAGAACCCAGTTTTAGATTTAGCACAAGACTGGTGTGCGCTGGTGAATCTTTTTATTCTGTGATCTATACCACTATCCATGGTGGATTGGCAGCACCCAGCAAGTAATTAGAAGAAACTGTAAGATAAGAGGAGTGCAGGGAACCTCATTGAGAGTTTTAGACTATATTGGGACTGAAGTAACTTTATTCTTTCCTTAAAGGTTTTACATTTCTTTTTAGGAAACCACATGTGGCAGTTTTAAAGCTGTTGTTGTTGAAGTGTCTGGTCAAGCTTATTACACTGGTGCATCCAGCTTTGTCATTGAGAATGAAGACACTCTGAAAAATGGATTTCTTCTTAAGTAACTTGCTTGCATGGTAATATTGCAGATATCATTTTTGCATGTAAATGGTTTTCATAGATTAGTATGAAATGGTTTTATTACAGTCAGATGTATTTGTTATATAATTAATGTTATAGTTTTCGGCATCTAGCTGAAACGCGTAGAGACAAATCTCCTGAAATTTGCATGTGGTGTAAAGAACTCCAATCGGCCATAGAAGGGTGGGCACCCACACTTAATAGCCAACAAAGTACCTGCTATCTAACTCAACCACTTGATATTGGAAGTTCAAGAGGCAGACAATATCGGAATGCTGCAGCTTCCACGAGTGTCATAGCATTACATATTATTGACTGGGGATAAAGAGCCGATAAGTACTACATTTTTGCATATGCAAAAAAAAAAAAAAAAAAAAAAAAAATATATATATATAATATATATATATATATATATATATAATATATATATATATAATATATATATATTATATATATACACACACACACACACCCATCTGGGGTGTTCGGGACTTCAATATATGAACTTTTGTATCTTTTAGATAGATAGTATAGGGTAAGAGTACCCCACATTGTTACATTATATGTACTAGTTTTAAGGATTTGGGGCAGTTTGTTACATCTCTCTACCTGTTACTACCTGTTACTGCTTTCCCCTGGTCTTTATCCCATCTATTTTTAGAGATGGTGTATAGATTTTTTTTTTTTTTTTTTTATGTGATATATTATCTTCCATTATAGTACATCTATTTTTATATATATGGGATCTGCAACACCTAGGGGATAATAAAGTTGTTTTTTTCTATATAGTTTAATGGTGAGTGCAGGATTATTCCCGCTGTTTACAAAAAAAGTGGAGGAGTTAGTAATATAAGAAAATCCCTCAGTATTTTAAGACCCCCTGTAGGTTTTTTTACATAACCTTCTTAACCTGCATTACATAACCTTTTTAAACAGAACCTGTGGTCTCCATAAGTGACCTGCATTACAAATAGAGAAAACTTCTACCTTTTTAAAAGGGTATCTCCACCCCTAAATTAAACTTTTTACCATGCGTAGCCCACCCCACCCACCAAGTTAATTTTGTAAAAAAATCCCCAGAAAAGTTACTTGCCTTCAATCCCCCGGTGCTGTTCCCGGCTCTCTGCTAGCCAGAAACAGCAGAGAGGGGTGGGACTGGCAGCTGCGTCTGTGTTTGGCTAGCCAGCAGCCAGTCACAGATGCTGGCTAGCCAAACACCAGGGGAATGAAGGTCTAAGTAATTTTCTAGGTATTTTCTTGAAAAACTAACTCGGCAGTTGGGGGTGGGATGAGATAGACTGCACATAGTAAAATGGTTTTCACTCTAGGGGAATGCAGCAGACAGAAGTGATCTGAAGGGGTGGGGGAAGGCAAGTAGTATTTTTGTATATGGTGCCAAATATATAAACAAACTGGCAAAAGTGTGCCCTTTGGTGCACAGTGGGAATTATGTTTGTATGTGTGGATACAATGAATATAATTTGTTGAAGCACTTTATTACAGCACTTGGTTGTTTTGGATAAGGTCTATCAGTTTGGTATATCTGGACTTGACAATATTTCTATGAATAATAGGCAAACCTTATGAAAAATGTTCACTAATGCACAGTGTGTTCCGGGGCACACTGGTGTGCCTCAGAATTTTGGGAATGGAAATATTTTCACCAGTACTTAATGTTTGTTGTTTTTTACATATAATAATAAAATTTCAACACTGTCAATGTATTGTACATTGATAAATTACACTACATTGATAAGAATATATATACATTGTAAAGTGTATAAAATATGTGGAATTACAACATTAAGGACACAGTTGTGCCTCAAGGAAAATTTGCTTTGCCAAGTTCGGCACGATCTGAAAAAAATTTGAGATCCACTGCACTAATGTATGGGCAAAATAAAGGCCCTGGAGCTAGTTATTTAAACTTTGTTTGTTTGTATTGCTGAAATGTTATCCTAATGTACTTGGTGTTGTGCAACTATATTTTGTACTTGTGCACCCTCTGTAATATATTGGGACATTGTATAACAATATTACCAAAGATATTTACATATGGACAGATGCATTTGGACTTATGTAATGGGAAAGTCTTTATTAATCTCATTGTTTGTGTGTCTTGTACCTAATATAAGTCATTACTATATTTTATATAAATGTATGGTCATTTACATGGTAATGATGAGAAATAACACCTCATTGGTAGCGCCTAAAAACTTAATGCAATGTCCTATAAACTTTTAAATGATCTTGTACTATAGGAAGGATATTATAGTGTTCAATCATTTTTATTTTCATTTTCAATATATACACAGATTGACATGAATAATCATAATCTTTGTTGGTACTTACAATATATATCCAAACAATTAAAGATTTTAACCATTAACATTCGGTGTGTGTTTTTTTTTTTTTGGTTGATTGATTCATTTTAAGAGTATTTTTAAAGGTGGGAACTGAGAGTTGCTCTAGGTTTTGTAGTAAACATTGTTATTACAAGTACTGCTTTGATTCATCTCTGAAAGTCCATAAAAAATTTAGTTTAAAGCTCAGATTTTATCAAATTTCATAGTCATGCACTACATAAAAACATTTTTATTGACTATAATGGTGTTTTATTTTACGCATAACATTAGTATCTAGGAGGATCGCCTCCATTGGGATCCAATATGAAATAACAACCAACATAACCTATTGTATTAGTCTGTTCTGAGGGCCTGAGACTTTAGGGTCAGGTTTAGTAGGAAGGATATTTTAATCTGAAGACTGAACAGAATGATCTCTGAAGAAAAAATGTTGAGAAACAGACGAATTGCACTAGTGTTTGCTGGAAATAAGCTAGGGTAATGGGGATGTGTTAATCACTGCAGTGATTTCACTGGTAAATATGACAAAAAAATTACTAAGCGGAAAAAGGGAAGCAATAAAGGCATTCAAATAAAACAACTGATACAAGTTTCAATATAAGTACATACATTTCAAAAGCGCTTACATAAAGGTTTTGGTGGGTCAGGTGGATTAAACCCCCATCCCCTTCTAGGTGCACTGTTGTGTAAAACCAGAGCTGTAAACTCAATTCCTAGGTCCGATGCCACGCTTATTTTTATGGCGTTTCCCAATGATTAGAACAAGTACAAGCTCACCTTACGATACGCTGTATGATAAAGATAGACTGAAAAAGTGATAACTACTAATTACAAATGATAAGGAAAAAAATAAACAAGGGAAATCAAAACTTTGAAGTTAGGAGAAAGACATAGGGTGAGTGGGGAAAAAAAGGTGTGCACGTCCTTTAACTTAAGCAATTACTCAATTCACTACCAGATGTCAGCACTAGTGATGGACCCGAACCCAATTTCGGCAAACATTATGAGTTCAGACGTACTCTAAATAGTTAGGTTTTCCCAACTCGTGGACTTCTTTTGGATAGTTATCGAAACATTTGATAACTGTCGAATTTGGTAACCCTCGTATTTAGCGTTCAGTAACACTCGAATGTAATGTTTGATTTTCAATAACACAAATATACTGCTCGTTTTTTTTTTTTATTTTTTTTTGATAACCCTTGAATGTAGTTCGGTAACACTCTAATGTATCGTTCGGTTAACCCTCAAATGTAATGTTTGATTTTTCGATACCCTTGAATGTAATACAAAGTACATAGAAGTAAGAGGAGCACATTACTTCTTGGTGAACTTCACAATTTCCACACAATATCCACAAAATCCCATAACCCCAAACAGCTCTTTAAAGTATTCAACTCCCTGCTCTGTTTGCCACCTCCTCCGCCTACCTTGTTTATCATTTGCTGAAATAGCCTCATATTTCATGGAAAAAAATCCGAAATGGTTTTCCTGTACACCCTAGCTCCTCCCTACAGCTTCCAACTCCTACCACTGCACTGGCTAATCCCTTTAATTGTACCCTAACGAGCTTCACCACTATTACAGAACAGGGTCTCTCCTATCCAGGACACGTCTCGCAATCAGCCCCCTTGACTATATTCCCTCATCTTTTTCCACCTCTCTCTTCCTTCATTCCAGCCCTAACCTCTCTCTTTAACTTGTCCCTATCCACTGGTATTTTTACCTCTTCATTAAAACATGCTGTGGTATCCCCTATACTTAAACCCTCCCTCAACCCATCTGCTCTTTCCAGCTACCAACCTATCTCCCTTCTCCCATTTGCTTCCAAATTACTGGAAAGAAATGTCTATGCTGACCTGGTCAGTCACCTGTCTGCTAACTCTTTTTTTTGACCATTTCCAGTCAGGCTTCCGTCCTAACCATTTCACGGAAACTGCCCTCACTTAAGTGACCAATGATCTACTTAGTGGCAAATCTAAAGGTCACTTCTCTTTGCTCATTCTTCTTGATCTGTCCTCCTGCTTTTGATACTGTTGATCACCTTTTACTTCTTCAGATTCTGGCCTCCTTAGGTATCCAGGACACTGCACTTTCTTGGCTATCCTCCTATCTCTCTGGTAGGACCTTTTTAGTCTTTTCCACTCTGGAATTAGCTCCACCCCTTGCCTACTCCCTCTGGGGGTCCCGCAAGACTCAGTACTCGGTCCTCTTCTTTTCTCCATCTGCACCTATGGCCTTGGACACCTCATTAGAGTATTGGGATTCCAGTATCACCTATATGAGGATGATACCCAAATTTACATCTCTGCCCCAGATCTCCCTACACTGACATCCCAGGCCCCAGACTGCCTTAGTGCCATCTCTACCTTTATGTCCTCCCACTTCCTCAAACTTAACATGGACAAGACTGAACTTGTCCTTTTCCCACCCTCATGATCTGTTCCCTTCCCTAGTCTTACTATTAATATTAACAACAAACCTATATCCCCATCTCCTCATGTCTGCTGCCTGGGAATAACGCTAGATTCCGATCTTTCCTTCAAACCCAATGTCAATTCACTTGCTAACTCCTGTCGGCTCCAACACAAAAACTCTCCTAGTCCATGCCCTAATCATATCCTGGCTAGACTACTGCAACACACTCCTATGTGGTTTACCAAACAACCCCCTGGCACTGCTTCAATCCATCCTCCATATCCTGTTAGACTGTAAGCTCTTTGGGCCGGGTCCTCTCAAACTCATCGCTCTGTTTACTTATATTATGAATTACCTGTGTATGTAGTATGTATAACTTTGTATAACATGGATTACCCTGTATGTAATGTATGACTATGTAATTTTAAAGCACCACGGAATAATGTTGGTACTATATAAATCCATAATAATAATTTATTAGGGCAAAAACAAATGTTGTTTTTGCACTAATAAATTGAGAAGTGCACCAAGAAGTAGTGTGCTCCTTTCACTTCTATGTACTTTCGATTGCCTTAAACCCTCTGGGTAGGGGGTGTGGAGGATTGCACCTACCAACTACTAGACCAAAGCCAGCAACAGTGTGCTATAGTGGCTTCTAGTAATTTCTGTAATCCTTAAAGGTAGCCTTTGATTTTGGTAACTCTCAAAGGTATCATTCGGGAACCCTCAAATGTAATATTTGATTTTTCGATAAACCTAGAATGTAGTGGTCTATTTCGGAACCATCTAATGTAGCCTTTGATTTCTGTAACGCTTGAATGTTGTGGCAGATTTCCATAACCCTTAAATGTAGCCTTCAAATTTGGGAACCCTCGAATGTAATGTTCGATTTTCGATTAACCTTTGAATTTAGCCCCAACATTTGGTAACCTTCGATTTCTGTAACCCTCAAATCTATCGTTTGGTAACCCTCGAATGTAGCTGTCGATTCTCGGCAATCCTTGAATGTAGCCTTCGAATGTAATGTTCGATTTTCGATAACCATCGAATGTATTGTTCAGTAACCCTTGAATGGTTCGGAAACCTGACATTTACCCAGTCATGAAGAAAGAAGTGTTTAAACATGTTTTTATGATAGGTGCTTGTTCCCCATCAAACTTTTCGAACTATTGGCTCCCCATTGACTTTAATGGGTTTGTTTCTGAACTTTTAACTTCGTTCCAGAAACGAACCGAACTTCAATAAAAGGGTAGAAAAATAAACGGGATAAGCAGTGGTTTGTAAAGGTTATAAAGTAGCCTATGTTTTTTTCGGGGTCCTGAAATGTATGTATACCATGTCTCATCAAAATTGCCACACTCTCCTAGATATTGAGGTCAATTCACCTTTATACCCTAAAAATTGCTTTAAAGAAATAGTTCACCGAAAAACTGAACTATTCCTTTAATGAACTACTTAAAAAAAAAAAAAAAGTGTAACACCTTAAATATTATTCCAATATTAACCCCCCTATCAGATGTAATATTACTAGGAATGCCATGAAGTCTAATAACTTCTGTGCAACATGTTAGTGAAAGTCAACAACCACAAAAACTGGCAATTAACCCTCAACAATAAAGGCCATAGAAATCATTTCCCAGGGTTTGGAGGGTACAGGAACTTGAAGTTGAGTTGATGCATCTTGGGTGAGGAAAAAGTTTTTTGTAGGAATCTGGTTTGGAACAGAAAACATGCGTGAGAGCGTCTGGCTTGGTATTTTTGGACCCTGGATTAAAGGTGAATCTGGAAAAGGAAAGAGCCCACTTCGCTTGGATTTAGTCTCTTAGAGGTCTTGAGATATTTGAGGAGGATATGCAGCTCCTTCAAAGAATATCCCCACTCTTCTAAGGCTAATTTAATAGCTACCAACTCTCGATCTCTGACATAATAATTCTGTTCTGCAGGTGATAACTTCCTAGAGAAGAAGGTTACTGGGTGTAAAAGATTTAATGTCGAAACTTTGGGATAGAATGGCACCTACTGCGATTTCAGATGTGTCTACTTGGAGGACAAATGCTTGGGTAATGTCAGGATGCTGAAGGACAGCAGCGGAAGTGAAAATTCCAATGCCTTTTCTGCCTTAGAGAGACAGTGAAAATAAGTGTTTTTTAGGGAGTTAGTATAGTATTTGAGGTTGAATAAAGACAAACGTCCATCCAGTTCAACCCATCTAGCAATATCCTCATTTCCTGCCTAACTGTTGATCCAGAGGAAGGCAAAAAAAAACCCACCAAATTTATGAAGGGGGAAAAAATTTCTTCCTGACTCCAAGTGGCAATCGGAAATTTCCCTGGATCAACTCTACTTTATGTATCAATACCTGTAACTTGCAACATTCCTTGTTTGCAGAAACTCATCCAGCTTTTTTTTGAAACTGACCAATGAACCTGCCATAACAACGTCCACTGGAAGACAGTTCCATAGCTTTACCGTTCTCAGTGAAAAACCCTTTCCGAGCTTGAAGCCTAAACCTTTTTTCTTCAAGTCTTAAGGGGTGTCCTTTGACATGTTCTATTGGTGAACAATGCCCCAGATAGTTTATTGTATGGCCCGTTAATGTATTAATACACAGTAATCATATCCCCACGCAAGCGCCTTTTCTCCTGCGTACATAATTGTAACTTTTCCAGTCTCTCTTCATATTCAAGCTCCCCCAATCCCCTTATAAATTTAGTTGCCCTTCTCTGAACCCTTTCCATTTCAAAGATGTCCTTTTTGTACACAGGATTCCAAAATTGCACTGCATATTCCAAATGAGGCCTTACCAATGCTTTGAGTGATGGGAAGTTTGGTTGCAGAGAAGTTTTTATAATGAAACGTCTATAGAAGTTTGTTAATCCTATGAAACATTGGATAGGTTTTTTTGAAAACTGGGATAGGCCACTCAAACATAGAGGAGCCTTTTTGGGAGTACATTTTCAGACTGACAGGTGACAGGATGAAGCCAAGGAAAGGCAAAGATTCTTTTTCAAACTCACACTTCTCTGCTTTAGCATATAACTTATGCTGTCTAAGTCTTTTTAAAACCAAACGGACATGGGTTCAGTGGGAGTCAAGGGAAGGAGGATGTCATACAAGTACACAACCATGAATTGGTCAAAGTCTCTGAAGATATCATTGACAAAGTACTAGAAAGTGGCTGGGGCACTGCAAAACCTGAAGTGCATTACTAGATATTCAAAGTGTTTGAAATGTGACCTGAAGGCGGTCTTCCATTCATTGCCTTCACGTATTCGGATGAGGTTATAGGCCGCTCATAGTTTTGAGTTTTTGTATAGTTTTTATAATATCGGTAGGTCCATTAGGGATCTAGGAGTTATAGGGTTAAGTTCTTTTAACTAATATGAGCGAGTTTCTTTAGTCATTCTCTCTCCCTCCGTAGTTTGTTACGGGAGAAGGTAACAGGGGGAGGGATTTGAAACCGCTTAAAAGGCTGTTTAATGGTGTCCCGGGAAAAGCCTATGAGTAAGAGCAGTCGGCTCGAAACGCGTAAGGCTATGGATCTGATGTACACTTGTCTTTTGTCTTATTGATGTGTGGAATAAAGTATATTATCTGAACAAGCTGCTGGATACTTGTTGACCGGAGTGCGCGGCCGTATTGTATATATAGGCCGCTCATAGGTCTAGCTTAGAAAATACATTGACTGTGCTGAGTCTTTGAAAAAGTTCGAAAAACACAGGAGTGGGTAGCGATTCTTGACTGTAGTTAAGATCCCTGAAATCAGTGCAGGTTCGGCAAGGGGAAAGACACGGCCAAAAGGTGTTTTAGCCCCAGGCAGCAAATTGATTGGACAGTCATATAAATGGTGGAGCGGAATAGAGGCAATGCTGCACTTGTTGAAAACATCCATAAAGTTATGATATTGTTCAGGAACAACTTTGTGCAGTGCATGACTAATAGTTGTCCTATGGACAGATTCCCCCATCTGAGATGTAGGTCTCTGCAACTCGTCCAGAGTCACCATGCGCTCTCCTTGTTCGGCCTGTGAGTTAAGGTGGGTGGCCTTGTCTTGGTAGGCTTACAGTTGTGCCATACTTCTTCCATTTCTGAATGATTACTTGAACAGTGCTCCGTGGGATGTTCAAGGCTTTGGAAATCTTTTTGTAGCCTAAGCCTGCTTTAAATTTTTCAATAACTTTATCTCTGACCTGTCTGGTGTGTTCTTTGGACTTCATGGTGTTGTTGCTCCCAAGATTCTCTTAGACAACCTCTGAGGCCGTCACAGAGCAGCTGTATTTGTACTGACATTAGATTACACACAGGTGCACTCTATTTAGTCATTAGCACTCATTAAGCAATGTCTATAGGCAACTGACCGCACTCAGACCAAAGAGGGATAAATAATTACGCACACCCCACTTTGCAGTTATTGATTTATTAAAAATGTTTGGAATCATGTATGATTTTCGTTCCACTTCTCACGTGTACACCACTTTGTATTGGTCTTTCACGTGGAATTCCAATAAAATTGATTCATGTTTGTGGCAGTAATGTGACAAAATGTGAAAAACTTCAAGGGGGCCGAATACTTTTGCAAACCACTGTATGTGGGTGTCGTGTGTGTCCATGTATGTGGGTGTCATTGTGTGTGTCCATGTATGTGGGTGCTAATATGTTAGTGCATGTTTGTGTGTCATATGTGTGGGTATGCATATGTGTGTGTGTGTATGTGTGTGGCATAGATAGATTTATAGGTTGACACAGATAGATGGATAGACAGATATACAGACAGATGGATAGAAAGATACAGATAGACAAAAATAGAGATGGACTGATAAAGAGAGAGAGATAGAAAGAGATTGAGAGATGGATAGATACAGATACAGTGTTCTCCCCAGATTTTTTTTCCAGCCGGGTGGCATGAAAAAGTAGCCGGGTGGGACAGGATGGGGAAAATTAAATGTGCTCTATTTTAACTAGTTAATTATTTTCCAATATTTTTAAGGTTTGACATGCCCTTTAAACTCATGCAGTATAACTACATTGAAACAATACAGGCTTCCTCATATTCTAATGAGAATACTGATCAGCCTTGCATCATGCTCATTATATAGGTTAGGGATGTCTAACTTTGTCCCACTAGATGTTTGAAAATTTGGTTGCAGAATGCAGGGAGTTGTAGTTTTAGAAACATCTGAAGGTAACCCAGATGTAACATGGCAGCTCAAGCAAATGTGACCCACATACAGCGGTATTGCAAAAACTAGTAAAACTACATCTAAATTCTTTATTTAATCACAACAGTGGTCTCTCAAGAAAGTTTTTCCAGCCGGGTGGCATGAAAAAGTAGCCGGGTGGGCCGCCCGGCTAAAAGACCATAAGGAGAACACTGCAGATAGACAAAAAGATAGATAGCGATAGACAAAAATAGATAGAGATAGATGGATGGTTGAAAAGACTGACTAGGCTAGGTAGAGTATGCATATTTTTAAAAGTGTCCTCTTTAGGCGGGGTTGTCTTTAAATTGGCCGTAACCATTTTGAATTTACCAATGTAAATGGTTGGCAAATTGGCAGGTGTAAATGGTTGACATTGTCTGTGCATCAACTGCCATTCACCACATGTCTGAATGCCAAGTTGGCATACAGGTATTGGTAAAATAACTGGCAACTTGGCAGTTGCAAATGGTTGCCATTGTCTGTGCATTGTCAAGTGCCATTTTATATCTGCCAATTTTTCATATTTTACTAGTGTCTGTGTGCCAACCATTTTCCAGTTTAAAAGCATTTTACCAGTGTCAGCTTTCCAACCATGTTATAAGTGTCTGTGTCAAGCATTTTACCAGTGTGTATGCCAAATATTTCACCAGTGTTCCATGTACTAAGCATTTTTACCAGTGTCTGTATGCATAATTTCATTTATAAAGCGCCACTTGGGTACGCAGCGCTGTACATTATAAAATACAGAGTATACAAACAAGGGGATAAGAGCAATCCATTATACAGATAGATAAAAATTCAATTAAGTTAAATACAATTTCACACATCGATTAAGAAAGCATATATATAAATTATGTATAAATGGATATACAGTAAGTGCAACAAGCCTCGACACATTAGGCTTGCCACATGTGTTGCAAGCATTTTACCAGTCTGTGTGCCAACTATTTTACCAGTGGTCTGTGTACTAAGCATTTTACCAGTCTGTGTGCCAACTATTTTACCAGTGGTCTGTGTACTAATCATTTAACCAGGGTCTGTGTGGCAAGCATTTTACTAGTCTGTATGCCTACTATTTTACCAGTGGTCCGAGTACTAAGCATTTTACCAGTGTCTGTGTGGCAAGCATTTAACTGCACTTAACCATTGTTTTAAAATGAGTGTCTTAAAAAATGTTAATGATGAATTTGGATGTTTTTTGTGGGGATAAATATTGGGTTTGCGGTGTGTGTAGTGTAGTCAGCTCAACAATGTAAAATGGCAAGAGTGGTCTTTAAAATGGGCGTTACCTCAAAAAGTAGGTGTTACCTATAAATGTGGGTGTGGCTTTGAAAAAAATGGGCACGCTCGCACGTTTTCCTTTGTCCTTTCTTTTGGCTTTCAAAATGTGGAAACCCTACGTGTCAGCCAGCACAGGATATCTTTGTTCCAAGAGTCTATCAACCCTAGATTCTAGGTTTACAAGTTTAAAATCCCCCCCGAAATGAACTTACCCACCTTTGTTCGCTCTGCTAACTGGCAACCGCATCTATGATTGGCTAAGTCTCTGCCAATCACGCAGCTGCCATTCACGGAAGTAGCAGAAGGGGCAGTGGCCAACGGAACGATGGTGGCTAAGAACATTTCTGGGCAGATTTTAAAGTTGTAACCCTAGCGTTTAGGGTTGGGGGTCCCCTACATTACATGTTTTTTTTTTTTCAATTTGGGGGGTGGAGATACCCTTTAAGGTGGTAAAAAATAATACCGCCCCTTTACAAAACAGAGTTCCACCTTTTACCTTATTCACAGTCATGCTGCTGGTCAGCTGAATGCACCTCCTCCACTTTGTCTCGCTGGCCTAGCTCCCAGGCAGACCAATGGTAGTGTACTGTGGGCGGGATTATGGCAACACACACACATACAGTACCGTTCCGATGCTTGCTGATGGGGAGGGGAAGGAGAGTGTGTTGGAGCCGCTACAGCTGAACTTCCAGGCCTGTCAGACCTCCCACAGACGTTTTCTCTGGCTGAGTGAAGTGAATATCTGCGATCAGTGAACTCTCTCCTTTCTCCTTCCGGTTGCATTTGATGTTGTCATGGTAACGTGCCGGGACCGCACAGGACATCAATGGGGTTGCCGGGACTAGCAGCATAATCACGACGAAACCAGGACGGTTTGTAGATATGCCTGAGGGATGACTCCCCTCGTCTTCACCTCAACCTATGGAGCCTCACCTGCTGCCGTTGGCCCTGCTGACCAATATGACAACGCTGGGCAACCCTGGGGGTGGGACAGGAGCAACAGGAGGAGGAAGAGACGCCAACGAGTTGACCCCCGGCTCCTCCCCTACTCCCACGGGCAACCGTAGCGCACAGGAACCGGCAGAGGAGCCGGAAGGGAGCCCGCTGCTCCATGGGGTGTCGGTGGCTTGTCAGGCTCTCCTGCTACTCGCCATCTTTCTACTCTCTTGCCTGGGTAATTGCGCAGTTATCTTAGTGATCGCGAAGCACAGACAGCTCCGCACCGTCACCAACGGCTTCATCCTCTCCCTGTCAGTGTCTGACCTTCTGGCCGCTCTGTTCTGTCTCCCCTTCTCCTTCCTCCTGCTCCTCAGGGGCGGGGCCTGGCCCTTTGGTGACCATCTGTGCCTAGCTAGTGGTTTCCTGAACTCCTGTTTTGGTATAGTGTCCAGTCTCACCATGACCCTCATCTCCCTGGACCGTTACTTTGCTATAGTAAGGCAGCCCCAAGGGAAGATTGGCCGGACACGCGCTACGCAGTTGCTGTTGGCCTCCTGGCTGGCTGCCCTGGCCTTCTCATTGCCCTGGTACATGTTAGCGCAGGAGCAGTGGGTGATACATAGGAAGGGGAACTACCACTGTCTGTATGTGTTTCACTCAGCAGGATCAAGTATGGGCACAGCCTATTCGGTTTCACTTATTGTTTTGTGTTACCTTTTGCCCTTTGCACTTATGTGCTTTTGCCACTACAATATCTGCAAGGCAGTGAGATTGTCGGAGATCCGAGTGCGTCCAGTTACTACCTATGCACACCTACTGCGCTTTTACAGCGAAATGAGGACAGCGACTACTGTGCTAATCATGATTGTCTTTATTATTTGCTGCTGGGGCCCCTATTGTATTATGGGACTGGTGGCGGCAGCTGGGGACTACCCATTCACCCCTTTAATGGACACTGTGGCTATTTGGATGGCATGGGCAAATGGAGCAATTAATCCTTTAATTTATGCCATCCGTAACCCTAACATATCCATGCTGCTGGGCCGAAACCGTGAAGAGGGTTACAGGACTAGGAATATTGCTGCATACCTCTGCACGCAAGGTCATAACAGAGGGACAAGAGGCCATACTGATCCCATCCATGACCGTTA
This sequence comes from Hymenochirus boettgeri, assembly GCA_019447015.1. Classification (NCBI taxonomy): domain Eukaryota; kingdom Metazoa; phylum Chordata; class Amphibia; order Anura; family Pipidae; genus Hymenochirus; species Hymenochirus boettgeri. Next base: position 266,348,214 of record CM033476.1, read on the forward strand.
CAGCAATAGAAAAGGGCAGGGCAGTAGGGTATCGTCCTCAAGCCCAGCCAACGGTGGTGATTTGGCTATGTGGGCCTGCAAAAACCCAACTGTGCTCTTTTGCAGGGATGGGCAGCCAGACACTGTGACTGAAAATATTGCAGGGATTAAACCTGAGACAGTGGACACCAGCCTTTAATACCTAATTTATATGCCAACAATTCATTACTGCTGAGTACTGCTAAGAACTGAGGAAGAGGGTAGATCCCTTGAAAGCTTGTCTACTAAAATAAACTGTTAGTCCATTAAAAGTATCACAGTACTCCTACTTTTTACTACAATCCATTATGGATAATAAATTTTGAAACTGTGAAAAACACACCCCTGTACAAAAATTCAGGTTCACCCTTACGATTGTAATATTTTTCACTTTTCATTAGTTGTTCATTTCTTATGGGGGCCATAGATGCTACGATCCTGGTCGTACGGTATTGTGATATCGTATGATCGTCGGACCGTGTTTGGACAATCGGCAGACAATCGTACAATATTTTTTTCCTGTTGGCCAATCCAATTGTACGATTGGATTGTTTCGTCTTTAACCTGATTATTTACAATGCATGAGTCACATGATACCACTGTGTCCCACAGTGTTGCATGCAGTTTTCAGTTTGACAGTAGTAGTTCAAAGCCTATTTCTAAAATACATGATGTCTGAGAGAAACCAACCTTTGTTTTCTCAGCAATGTTTTCTTTGGGGTTCATTTCCTTTAGAGATTTCTGCATTTTGTTTTTTTCTTCTTCAAAGATTGAAGTGTGGTATTTTGCAATCATTGAAAACTGGCTGATGGCCCTGTGCACCCAAATTATGTGTAGCTCTGGTGCAGATATGAGAAGATGGCAGTGGTTTGAGTGCTAAACTGGATTCAAATATAAACAAGGGTTACCGTATGTAAAGTAGTATTTTGTACAGCGGAATTTCATAAGGGGAATTGGGGGTGCAAAATGCCTTAGGTAGCTTTCTGTATGAGGGAACAGGAGCACTACAATTATGAATGTTTCCTTTTTCTTTTGCAAGTTTTGCCATGTTATTCAGACTTATCACTTGTGTATTGAAGTGACCTGCAATGTTTTGCACATACATTTTCACACTCCTAAAGATATTTCTATGGACACGAATGGGAAATATTCTGTGGAAGTGATGTTGTTTGGTGAGAATCCAGATGCATTTTCAAGTGAGTTTTGATCAATTTAGGCTACCGTATATACTCTAATATAAGTCGATCCGAGTATAACTCTCGAGGTACCCAGTTTTACCCGAAAAATTAGTAAAATGTGATTGACTTGAGTATAAGTCCCTGTTGACAAAAGATTTTTTTTTTTAAAAATCTGTTCTCATTTTAGAAGTTTTTATTTACAACTTCATATCTTATATCCCTTGTATTGTTCCATCTCATTTTTAACTATCCATTTTTCTTTTTAATACCCACTGTATATTACAATTACATTACATTAACTTTGTAAGACACTTTCAGGGAGATTCATTGTTAAAAATGGTGCTAATTTTGCCCCAACCAGATGTTAGCTTTTAAATGGTACATAACATCTGATTGGTTGGGGCAAAATTAACACCATTTTTAACAATAAGAACTTTTATTGAATCTCCCTGTTTGGGTTTTTAGGGAAGAATATGTGACATTTGTTGAAAAAGTCATAATGTTTTTGAAAAGCCGTATTCCCCAATTCCTTAACATATTAGATCAGTTGAAGGGGATCTGTGGTTTCCAAACAGTTTAGGATTAAACAATAGCCTCCAGTCTTGCCTTTAAAATGAACCCTGGATCTCTAAGTGAAGTGCAACCTGTGAGATGTTGCTAAACTTTCTGCTTTTAGTTTCTTGTAGCCATGTTACCAGGCTGCCATGCCCATTAGACCTCTGGTGGCGAACCTTTGGCATGCGTGCCAGAGGTGGCACTCTGAGCCCTCTCTGTGGGCACTCATACACAGCAACGTTACCAGAAAGCCAGAGAGAAGGTGTAGCGGCTGTCTGTAGAGGTCACATGCTATGACATTAAGCTTTGCTTGAGTCCCTGGTCTAATAATGTAAGGGATAATGGTGACCGTTTTAGGTCTCAAACTCCTGTGTGATAATGTAGAGGTGTGATCAGTAATCTATGATCGATTCTATCTACTGTATTGGTCTGTGTCTATTTGAGTAGTAAAAACTCCTTATTAAGGTTAAATGATCATGTTGGCACTATGCAATTTATAAGTGGGGTTTTGGGTTGCAGTTTGGGCACTCAGCCTCTGAAATGTTCGCCACCACTGCGTAGACTGTTTCTCTTTTTAACAGCCATTATCAAATCTACATATACCTTTTTTTGCCTGTTTAAAGGGTATCTCCACCCTTACCAAAAAATTTTTGTATGTAGTAGGGCACTCTATCCCACCCCCAACCACCAGGTTTGTTTGTCAAAAAAACAAAAATAAGAATGGCACTTACATACCTTCCTTTCCCCGGCGCTTAGGTCTTGGCCCTCTGCTTTCTGGAACTGCAAGCAGGGGGCCGGACCGACAGCTGCATCTGTGATTGGCTGACAGTCTGATTTTTTTTTTTTTTTAACATCATTAAAGGATCACCATTTATGTTGTGTATGGTGCATTTAGAGAACAAAATAACCCAGTGGATGAGCTAGTAAAAGCTTCCTATTCGATATAATGTAACTTTTGTTTTGAAGCGGCATTGTTTGTGTGATTACTAAGGGAGAAAACCCAAACATAACAGCCATATATGTAACTCTGAGGAGCAGCTGGCCTTTATGAAATATGGGCATGTTTAGGCCTCTAAAGAGTTAGACAGGACACTGTGAATGGGTGTAAATAAGGGTTGACTGACTGTATTTGGTCATTTTTAGTTTGTAAGATTTAAAGGTATGGTGTAAATATATATATTTAAGAAAATTAAGTATTGTGTTATGTTCAGCTTATAGTTTTTATGCATTAATATCAACTTTACAATTTGGGAAACAATGTCATCTCTGCTGTGTATATTTGGAAAATGTAATATGACATTTTCCAGCTGCCAGATCACTTTTTAATTGACAGAGACCATGTTTGACTTTCCTGCCTTACAGATGAACAAAAATATTTGTGTAAATAAAGTGTAGCTCCCCAAGTGTACAGCCTTAGGAAACCCCATTAAATATTAACAGGGTTATTCAATAAAAGTTCTTATCATTAAAAATGGTGCTAGCTTTGCCCCAACCAATCAGATGTTAGCTTTCAAATATTAAATACGATTTCATTGGTTGGGGCAAAATTAGCAAAATTTTAATCAATAAGAACTTTTATTAAATCTCCTTGTAAGTTCTTTATTAAGAAATGCTCACATATTAATGTCCAATCTTGTTTTTATTTGTCTCTGGAAAAGAAAGTGATTAAATTGCAAGTAAGCTACAAAAATGAACCTCTATTTATCATTAAAAGAAATAAACAAAATTGTGTATTCTAACTGAGGGAAAAGTAAGAACATCCTACCCCCTTATAACTAGTATCCCTGTTGAATGAAATAACTGCAGTAAGATGCTTATTGTAGCCATCTACCAGTCTCTGACATCGGTCAGAGGAAAGTTTGTCCCACTCCCCAATGCAGAATTATTTGAGCAGTGAGATATTTGAGGGGTTTCTTGCTTGTACAACTTGTTTAGGTGCACTGCAACCCACATTTTTTGTGCAATTGCATGCTCTCCGATTGCGCAATCACAGTGTACTAGCGCACCATAAAATGCAATGCAGCGTGGATTCATGGTTGATTCTATAATGGTGAGCTGGCCAAATTCTGCTGCAGCAAAGCATACCCACACCCTGACACTTTCACCTCCATACTTCACAGTAAATATTTGGGTTCTTTTCCTGGAATGCTGTATGTTTACCCCAAACATAACCTCTCTTATGTCATAAATTTCTTTTTATGACCTCTCTCTGTCCAATGAATATTATTCCTGAAGTCCAAGTCTACATTCTCTCTGGCAAACTTTAGTCTGGCTTTCATGCTTCTCTTAAAAAGCAAACGTTACCTCTTAAGTGTAAGTTGTGTAGTCTTCAGTTTGATTGTAGATGCACTTTCAAAATAACTGGCAAAATCAAGACACTTGCTACGGTTGATGTTAAAGGGCATGTCCACCCTTGTAATAAACTTTTTATATTATGTACTGCTCCTTCCCTCAGCCCCAACCGCATAACTTTTATTTACAGAAAGTGCCCCGATCTTTACTTACGGTACCATGCCTCTATCCTTCGCCTCACTGCCCAGGCCCTCTGCTTGCACGGAAATGCAAGCAGGGGGCGGGACCGGCAACCGCGTCCATGATTGGCTGAGAGGCAGCCAATCACGGACGTGGCTACCATGCCTCTCTCCTTCTATCGTGGCGAAGGAGAGAGGCATGGTAAGTAAAGATCGGGGCACTTTCTGTAAATAAGTTATGCGGTTGGGGCTGGGGGAAGGAGCAGTGCATTATATAAAAAGGATTTTACACTAGGGGGAGGGAGACAAAATCGGGAGGGAGGGGGAGAATGGCTGCAGTGCACATGCCAAACTTCTCCCGGAGGGGAGACAGGAGGCAGCGTCCTATATGGACTCTGCTAACCTCCTGCTGGCCGGTTTTTGGGACTTTAGGTGGGGGACTACAGGAGAACCATATGGAGCTGGGATGTAAGGTAAGGATTTTTACACACTACATAGTGGGGCCAGTAGTGGGTTAAATTATAGTTTGGGGGGTGGACATGCCCTTTAAAGTCCTCCACTTATTATTTTCCAGAAAGTGGAATGGCTAATTTTAAATTCTTTTCAGATCTTTTTAAATCCCTTACCAGACTTATAAACTACTATAATCTAGTTTCTGAAGGCCCGTCTTTACAGCTTGTTTGATCTCACCACTTACAATAAAGACACAGTATTGCTAAAAAGCTATAAAATCTATGATTGCGGTTGTGATTCCGTGCCTTTATAAATATGGCCCTAAATGTGGGGGTGTTCTGATTTATTCCTCGCCATAAACTACATTTTTGTAGAATAACATTTTACAGAAGATTTGGAAGTCTTTTCTTCATTTAATTATTTAGTTATATTTTTTGAATCTCCCAGTGATGATCAAATATCCCTACGTCCACATTTCTTGACATGACAATGACAGCATAGCTTAGGCCTAAACTATACATACAGCATTTGCTCCTTTTCACGAAAATTAAAATAGTAGAAAATGTTTTCCATGTGATTTGATTGCAAGTAGGAAATCGCATTCATAGAACTACATTTTACAATCCTGTTATCATTTAGCTCAATGAATGTCAATCTGCAGTACAAAAGACTTAAAACTGTGCAGTACTTAAAGTTACGTTGCTTTTTGAGAGTTGCATCTGCTACGCAAATTTATGACCTCAATCTTTTTTTACCTGAGTGGGGTAATACAGTTAAATGTGAATGGCACCTTATTGCTTGGAAGATTCCTGCTCTTATTGCACCAAGCATAAAAAAGCATTAGGAATGTTTGCATATGATTTGCTATATACTTTTTAGTCTTTATTGTCTTCTATGGAAGATGAATCCTGTTTGCAAATAATTGAACTTGGGAATTTAATATCTTAAGTATTTACTCTTAAGGGTTTACTGGAAAGCACAACTTGTATTTAGGATTATTTTTCCAGTATTTTAATATTTTTGCCAACTCAACGCCTTAAAATTGCCATTGTTACCAGTATTTACGCTGCCTTGAAAATCCTTAATGTGAAAAAATGTAAGTGTAGTTGTGTTTTTTTCAAAAAAAGTTTTTTTCCAAATGTGGTAAGTTTTTTTTTTTTTGTAAATAATTCTAATAAAATTGTAAAAGTTAACATTTTTCCCCCTCTTTGCTTTTGTTGTCAGTCATGTTGTAAAAAATCTGGCTTAAAGGGCATGTCCACCCCCCAACTGAAATTTGCCCCAATTTCACCCATGTGAAATGACCCCCACCTTTCTCTTCTACTGCATATGGTTGTCCTGCATGGCCAAAATACAGAACAGTAACTGAAGAGTAGAGCCTTTCCCTGGTCTAATCCGTTTCTGCATATATCTGTTCCTCCTAGAGGATTCTGGCATGCACAGTAGAGTTCCCCTCCTCCCTCCTGCTGCTGGTCTGTGCAAGGAATTTTATGTAGTAAAAATAAAGTATTGCACTTGCACTGACCTATAATCTAGACCTCGCTAGGTCTATTACCCCAAGTTTGAGAATTTAAACTTAATTACCAGCCCTCGTTCAGCACTCTCCTTCTGCTTCTTTTTCTGATATTGAAGGCAGCAGAAGGGGCTGGACTCGCAGCCGCTCAGTGATTGGCTGAGACTCGCTGCCAATTACGGAGCGGCTGGCTGTCCAGCCCCTTCTGCTGCTTTTAAGATAGTAAAAAGCAGCTGAAGGCTGGCAATGGAGTGAGGGCTGGTAAGTTTAAACTCAGATTGGGGGAATAGACCTAGCGAGGTCTAGATTATGGGGCATTGTAAGTATAATACTCTTATTTTTGTGGGGGATAGGGATGCCCTTTAACATTGATTAATTATGGAAACTTTAGAGTTACCTAGTTTTACAGGTTGATTAATATTTGACCAGTTTAACCTTTTATTTAGTGATCATATTGAGACACAAGCACTTCTCCATTTTCAAGAATTCTAACTTTGCAAGAATATCTGTTTCTGCAAAGTTTTAGATCATATTTTGCCATCCTTACACCAATCATTTTTAATAAGCCCAGCCCCAATGAATGCCTGATGTTAAAACGCACATCAGATTCCACCTTTTGTGTGGATTGCACAATTTCGTATAACTAGTTGGAATTGGGAATGCAACATTTTGTGCAATGGGATTTGATAGAACAAAAATGCGATGCATTTCTCACGTAGTTAAGTGGGACCCTGACCTAGTGGGCCTTTTTATAAACTAGCAAGATTGGTTATTTCTTAGTGCGTGTTAACAGCTGTGTTGGGAATGTATCGGTAGAGGACACATTATATTTAAAATATGCTAGTGTATTACTAAACATAACAGAATGTTGACCATTATTATACAAAGTTATCTATTTATATACTAATGGTATTCCAAGAGCATTTAATAAATAACACTCCATAGGAATACAGCAGATATTTTATGCTGTGTTTCATTACTTTTCAAATATTCAAAAAAAAAAAAGAGCGCCACACTTTTTTTTAGGTCTGTATACAGTGAGTTTTAGTGTTGGGGGCTTGTCTGTTTAATGCTCCCCCATAGGGTCTAGTTGGGAAACCTGGTAAAAACAAAAGAGGGGGGATTTTGATCTTGCTGTAGAATACCCCTTCTCCAAAGCCTTTGGGGGAGCCAGGCCACATGGGTTGAGTTCCACCTCCCAGGAGCGGAAACTGGAACCTGTGCATCGGAGGCCTCCTTCAGTTTTTACCTAAAGAGGAAGTGCAAGAGTTAAAAAAGTAGCAACAAAAGAACATAACACAGGCAACAAGCCAAATCATATAACAATATAACAAAGAACAGAATCTGAGGGAGGATCGTGTATTTTACGGTAAGTACTAAACTCCCTTTTCTCTTTGGGATGTCCCTTGTGTGGCCTGTTTCCCCCTAAGTTCCAACTATCATTAACCCACACCTCCAGCCAGTGCCTACAGAACAGAGAGCTGCTTCTAAAGAGCCAAAGACATGAAATCTGTAAAAAAAAACAACCACAGTAATGAACCAAGTTGCCGCCTGACAAATCTGGTCTACCGAGGCTCCTTTACTGCCCATAAAGCACCAGGTGCCAGCCTCGACCCCAAAAAGGTATGTACCTAGAATGTAATATTAGGAATGTGTTGACTTCCCCTTGAATTGGTGTGAATAGATGTTTTTAAATTGTGACCAGTGGCAATGTATATAAAAGGTATAAATACTAAAAGGTAAATGTGGTCTCCAATTCTTCCAAACTAGTAATTATTCTATAAAAAGCCTTCCATCACAACTTCAAAATAAAACCAAAATCACATCTCTAGATAAAATTTATGAATAAGTTATTGCTGGAAAGGTTCAGCAATATTACTTCCTGCTTGAACACTTCCTATTTTCAGCCATGTGACAAGCCTCTGCCTGCATTAATAGGCTCCCTTTCTCAATTTTTTTCCTTCGGTACTTCCTGATTTCCCCAGCATTAAGTCTTAACTGAGCATGCTTCTCCCCCCTGGGGCAGAGGGGCTAGCAGAGGTAAGGTGATGTCACACAACCTACTGGAAGCAGGAAGTTTGAACATTCACCTCAATATCAATTCATGTGATTTTCGGCTCATTATAAAGAAAATACTGCAGGCTTTCATTTAATCCTAACTTTTTGGAGACCACGGTTGCCGTTAAGCAAACTGTATAATGGTTGTACTTTTAAAAGGGTCATGTGACCTGAAACATCTTATCCTGCCTGTTTTACAGCCATTGAGAGCCGATTAGGCCTAAAGCCTGTTTTTACCTATGTTTGATAAAATAAACATTTTATGTGTGTGCTGTCTAATACATCTGTTAGAGAGGTGAGATGAAGCTTTCTGATGTGCACAGCTACAAGGAAAGTATTGGCTGTAGGAGCGAGTGCTGGGATAGAGTATTTGTATGTTGGAGTACGAACAGAGCCTGAGAGGAAAAAAAACCTGATTGAGAGACAGACTCTGAAAGCTTGCACCATGTCAGGCAATGAAGCCTACGTTCTTTGGAAGTAGGGTTAAGGAAAAAAGGTAGGAGTCCCCAATCTTCTGGTTAAGGTGGAAGGATGACACCACCTTAGGTAGAAAAGATGGGTTGCAAGTGAAGAATTTCTTGTGAACCTACAAGCAAGTTGGATCAATAGAAAAGGCAGCCAATTCAGAGGATCTGCAAATCAAAAATGGCCAAAAGGAATATTGTTTTACAAGAAAGCAGTGCCAGTGAAATGGATACTAAAGGCTTGAAAGGCTGAGATTGTGACAGATCCCAAGGCTAAAGAGGTTGGTGCAGGTGCGTCATTCCCTGTAAAAGTGTAAACCTTGCTTTAGAGCTACGGTATATCGAGATGTTTAGATACACCATCTCGAATGTCCAAAGGAGGCCAAGAGGTCTCCCTTTTCTTTGGCTTCCATTTTGAAATATTGCTTTTGGACATGGCCATTGAGTCTCATCGCTATGAGCCGTTCTTTTTAGGGGCCAAGAAAAGGTTGAAGTAAAAACCTGCAAAACCTTCACTCCGGAATTACTGGAGCAATCACATTTTTCCTGAGAAAGGACTGAATAGTGAGGTGCAGAGCCTTTTCGACATTTGGGGCATCTGGGAGTCTGGATGGAAATAAGCGTCAGGGAGGAAGGCAGATTAACTCTTTTTTTGTAACCCTGAGCTATTCTGTTCAAGGTCCAAGAATCTGATGATGGTAGCAACCACTGTGTGTGAAAGTGGCAAAGATGTCCCCCCCCACTATTGATATGGGAAGATAGGAAGGTCTGGGCTTAGATGTAGAACGGCCTGGCCTTCTGAGGCAAATAGCCCATAATCCTCTGTATCTGGGTTTTGGACCTGGGGTGGGAGAGATAGTGACGACTTCTGAAAGGAAGGAGACTTTCAGAAGGATGTTACACAGCAGGGGCGGTTCTTGGGCAGTGATGTACTCTTGCCCACTTTAGCTTGAACAATAATTCAGTTTTAGACTAAAACGCAGCCTCCCTACAAATGTAAGACTAGTCAGAGAGCTCTTTTGGAAGCATGATTTGGAGCCCATGAGTTCAGCCATGTCTGGCAGCCGTAACAGCTGCTAAAGAGCGAGCTATCAGCCTGCCTGATTTGAGGGCAGCATCTCCTTAAAGGAGAACTAAACTTAATTTTTAAAAATCCTAATGTGAAAGCTTTTCTACCCATAACACCTACAGTGGTGTGAAAAACTATTTGCCCCCTTCCTGATTTCTTATTCTTTTGCATGTTTGTCACACTTAAATGTTTCTGCTCATCAAAAACCATTAAATATTAGTCAAAGATAACATAATTGAACACAAAATGCAGTTTTAAATGATGGTTTTTATTATTTAGTAAGAAAAAAAACCTCCAAATCTACATGGCCCTGTGTGAAAAAGTGATTGCCCCCCTTATAAAATAAGTAAAAAAAAAAACTTAATTGAGATCTATCAGTCTGGTAAAGGTTATAAAGCCATTTCTAAAGCTTTGGGACTCCAGCGAACCACAGTGAGAGCCATTATCCACAAATGGCAAAAACATGGAACAGTGATGAACCTTCCCAGGAGTGGCTGGCCGACCAAAATTACCCCAAGAGCACAGAGAAAACTCATCCGTGAGGCCACAAAAGACCCCAGGACAACATCTAAAGAACTGCAGGCCTCAATCTCAATTAAGGTCAGTGTTCACGACTCCACCATAAGAAAGAGACTGGGCAAAAACGGCCTGCATGGCAGATATCCAAGGCACAAACCACTTTTAAGCAAAAAGAACATTAAGGCTCGTCTCAATTTTGCTAAAAAAAATCTCAATGATTGCCAAGACTTTTGGGAAAATACCTAGTGGACCGACGAGACAAAAGTTTAACTTTTTGGAAGGTGCGTGTCCCGTTACATCTGGCGTAGAAGTAACACAGCATTTCAGCAAAAGAACATCATACCAACAGTAAAATATGGTGGTGGTAGTGTGATGGTCTGGGGTTGTTTTGCTGCTTCAGGACCTGGAAGGCTTGCTGTGATAGTTGGAACCATGAATTCTACTGTCTACCAAAAAATCCTGAAGGAGAATGTCCGGCCATCTGTTCGTCATCTCAAGCTGAAGCGATCTTGGGTGCTGCAGCAGGACAATGACCCAAAACACACCAGCAAATCCACCTCTGAATGGATGAAGAAAAACAAAATGAAGACTTTGGAGTGGCCTAGTCAAAGTCCTGACCTGAATCCTTTTGAGATGTTGTGGCATGACCTTAAAAAGGCGGTTCATGCTAGAAAACCCTCAAATAAAGCTGAATTACAACAATTCTGCAAAGATGAGTGGGCCAAAATTCCTCCAGAGCGCTGTAAAAGACTCGTTGCAAGTTATCGCAAACGCTTGATTGCAGTTATTGCTGCTAAAAGGGTGGCCCAACCAGTTATAAGGTTCAGGGGGCAATTTCTTTTTCACACAGGGCCATGTAGATTTGGAGTTTTTTTTCTCACTAAATAATAAAAACCATCATTTAAAACTGCATTTTGTGTTCAATTATGTTATCTTTGACGAATAGTTAACGGTTTTTGATGAGCAGAAACATTTAAGTGTGACAAACATGCAAAAGAATAAGAAATCAGGAAGGGGGCAAATAGTTTTTCACACCACTGTATACATTGAAAGATTCTTCTCTAGTTATTTGCATTTAGTAGCTATAAGTAATAGATTCTGTAACAAAGGAGGCTTCCATGTTGTTGCCAGTACAACTTACCTTAGCCTGATCCTGCGATACAATAACTGACGTAAACGAGATTATGTCAGTTATTGCATTGCGGGATCGGGCTAAGGTAAGAGCGTGGGTTTAAAGCCTCCCACACACTACCGTTAAGTGTCGCGCTACTAAGTAGCGCAAAACTTAATGGTAGGGGTTTTGGATCTATAGCATGACGATATTTCCAAAAACATTTGGAAATGGCACTGTGCTCTAAAATCTGTCTAAAACCCACGTTAACCTGAAATTTCTTTGGGTTAACGTGGGTTTTAGACGGAAATTGCCCATATTGAATCTCCCCCTTTGTTTTTAGAAAGACACAGTATAGAAGGTTGCTGGTTCAATTCCCCAGCTTGTTAAAAAAAAAAAGCATGCATTTACATTTGAGATGTTGCACATTGGTCTGTCAGACTGCTGGGGAAAATTATGGTAATGGCGATTATCACAAGTATGTCTAAAGTGCAACTTTAAAGTCACACAAAAAACAGCAATTGGGTTGTGTGGCAAAAAAAAACCCTGGAGATTAGATTGGAAGAACTACCAGTAGTAGCATTGTATTTTGTGATGGTAAAAAAAAATCACAAATTGGAATAAGGCTATTCGCAGTAGTGTTTCCCATATAGGATCTTTATAAATACGTGCCTTTGTTTCATTGTAGAGATGGATAGGAAATACAAATGCACAGGAAAACCCACCAAGGGACAAATATAAAAACCCACTATCTTGCAAGTACATCTGCGGACGTACATTTACACCCGTTTGGCCACACAATACCAAGCAGTAGTATACTACAGCAATGGTATTGTAATGGCGGTTGTACAATTACAATTGTGGTTTTGAATGTACAATGTTATTTAACTATCGATCATTAAAGCAGGATTGCAAAAAAAACCCGCGTCTTTATAAATATGGCAGAAACCATACTGTAAGACATGATGCATTTTTCCTGTGTACTTTTGCGTTTGATTTATGTTCCAGCTGCTTAAGCTTGGCCTCCACTATTATTCATTCCTTTTTCACACAGTTTATATTTCCTTTAAATTAAAGGGAAAACAACTAATGACATAAAACAGTAACAATTCACTTTTCAATAGATCAGATTTTATATTCATCATGAAATTATTTTATTGCATATTTATGTAGTTTATTGTACATCATAATAAAAACAGACTGCAGTTGTTCTAATGTTCTGGTTCCTATTTATATAAATCTTGTGATAGACATGACAATTTTATTTATTTTTTTAACAAACTGAAAATCTTTTTATTGGTGGAATTACTAATTACTATAAAAATAATAAATAAAACTCACACCTTACAGAATTTAGAATATCTACACTGATCCATAATCTCTATATATCAATGGCACCAACCAAGAATCCTGTTAGGGCAAAGTGAATGCACAGTTTCTCTGCATGCCACAATAGCACCATCTGGTATAGCGTGGAAGGGTTCAGCTAATGTGGAAATGGCTAACAAATATTTCCAGTTTTGTTTCTGTGTACTTCTAGGGGATTTATTCAGATCCATAATGTAACCTTGTTAAATAAAGGCACTTAATTAAGAATGCTCACTTTATTTATACACAGGTAAAGTGAGAACATATCAGATTTGTGTCTCTAAAGGCTTAAGTCTGTGGATGACACCACAGAATGGTGAGTCATGTAGAATTTACTGTAAACTACATTTTAATGCTACTATAAATTAAGGAGGAACACACCCACCAGGGGTTTGCTCTGCACGCTGATTTGTGGAACAGTCTAATTGTTTGGTGCCGAATTTAGATGGTCAGAACTGAAATTTCATGCCCATTCATGCCAAAATTACGACGTCAAAACTGAAATTACTGCAGGTTCGGGTTCAAAACTCTGGTACAACTCTACTATAAAAAAATTAGTAGCAGGTCCTACTACCACAGGGAAAGCCACAAAGGTCTTCCAATCAAATTGATATAAGTATAAAACTAGTCTTTATTAGTACCAAATAAAAACAAATCACATGGCAAACAGACCTGACGCGTTTCGGCCTCTGATGAAGTGTCATGCCTTGACACGAAAAGGGTCAGGTCTGTTTGCCATGTGATTTGTTTTTAATTGGTACTAATAAAGACTAGTTTTATACTTCTATCAACATGATTGGAAGTTCGTTGTTTGTGGCTTTCCTTGTGGTAGTAGGACCATCTACTGATTTGTTTAACTGAGCATGCTGGGAATAGAGTTCCGGACTTTCCTCAGAAGGAGTCCTCCCACCTGATGCCATTGTAACCATTGGTAAGCCAGCCGGGGATGGCGTGTTCCTGCTTGTATACAACTCTACTATAAAGCAGGTGTGTGTGTAAAATATAGAGATGCTTCTTTTTATCTTTCCCTATGTCACGAGATATATCAGGTGAACATCTAGAGGCTTAATTTCCCCATGGCTTTCCTTTAGGTGAAGGAAATGCCCAATCTAAACACCAACAGGGATTTACGGAGGTGCGCTTAGCAGCTGTATTGCTTATTTAAGGGGTTACATTCACAAAACAGATTTATGACCAGTTAGTGCAACGTAAACCCCTAGTTTGCGCCAGCTGCGCAAGTATCAGAGGAGACACCTGCGCACCCATCTCAAGTCTATTAACCAAAGGCTGCGTAGCTGTGCACATTCATTTAAATATTAAAACTTGTCTTAAAAATATTTACGTGCAGGTGAAATTCAACCAGAGCTGCGCAGCCTATGGCTAATCTGCTACAGGAGATTTGCCCAAAGCAAGTACGGCTCTGGGTAAATCCCTCCACATGTTCGTTATGATGTAAGTACAAAAAGGGAACGGCTTATTGTTAAAGAAGAATTTTGGTATCTGGAATACTTACCTGTGCCTTTCTCTGTGGCTGCGCTGTTCCCTCATATCTTGTTTCAGTAACAGCTGCATGCAATTTGAGATCACTGGGAAATCACAGAGAATATACTGTATGGTAATCACATATAGGGGATATGTATATAACCACAGCCAGTAAAGGCGGATCCTATATATAGAACTAAAACAGATAATTCCATCTTTACAACTTTTTAGCAAAAAAGCTTTTGAGTTGTGACCGGAATGCTTCAATATTGTGCTGTTCCAATTATAAATATGGGATCATCCTAACTGGCAATAGTTATCTGTATGCTGTTCTTTATACAGGAATACATTGCTGACAAGGAAGTGGATAGACTACAGACTATGATAAAATCATGTTGTGTTTGTTCCCAGCATTCCCCCTAATTACTGGCAAGTTAAGTGCCTGTAAAGCCAGAAAACTAGAGTGAAAAGCAGCAAAAAAAAGAGGAGGAATATTACCAGATACTGAACTGTTTAAAATCTTAATTTACTGCTCCTTTAAAATGTAAAATAAAAAGCTATTGCTACTTGTCATGGAATATTCAAAAACACTAATCAACATTTCCGTTTTTTTTTTTTTTTTTTTTTTAAATGTTCCTTTACCTGGGCACAATATTTCCCAAAATATTTCCAACAAAGAACAGACAAAAAGCATTTTTATCTGTCTTTCATTCCGTACAATATCACTTATGCAACATTTAAACAATAATTTAAAACTTAGAGAAGTTATCTCTAAAGTAAACAACACCCCTGTATGTATGAGTAACAGACATGCACTTGTATGTATGAATGTATGTATGTATGGGTAACAGACATGCCTTTGAATGTAGAGCTTTCTTCTACACTGCTCAGCCTGACTAATCACCCCAAAGAAAGGTGTAACCTATCAAATGTTAAGTGATTTCCATATGTAAAAGTGAAATTGAAAAAAGCCTCTTAAAACTCACCGGGAGTTTTTGTTTCAAAGCTTTTATGAGGCACAAACTATTTGCTGTGCTTTTAACAAGTTTCCTTGTATTAAGTGACACACAAAAATAAGGTTGATAGAAAAACCTTAAAGGACATTTTCTATTCTAGTAGGCATCCCTATAAGGTGCATTAATTAATATTGTGGCAAAATTTTTTTAATATGATCTAATGTTTCATTTTACAGAGTTTTCGAACAAAAGTTAAAATATGAAGCACTTTGGGACAGAAATAAAAGCTTTGTGCATATTTCTCTGGTATGTTAAAACACATTTCTGTTATAGCACCAAGAATTGCAATGCAGAAGCAGTTTGCAAGTAGAATTGTATAGTAACTCACCACTGGTATAGTCTTCAGTGCACCTTTTCATTGCTCTGTAACACTTTATTACAGTTTAGTGCTTATTTACTGCAAAAAAACTAATATGATTGGATGTTCCACCAATGCAACAATCTTGTACTAAGGAATTATCGCTGTAACAGAGAGAGTAGTGTAGCAGCTATATTCTCTTGATTAAGCCACACTGGCGCATTTCTCACTTGCTTATAATGGCATGCTAGTGCATTACACGGTGGGTGGCAACATTATATGTGCTGCGCTACAATCAGTTTACGTAGCACATACAATCACCAATTCTTTGCGGAATATTGATTGAATCGCATTGCAAACCAACACGTGAAATGTGGCCGCAGCCTTACGGAGGGGTTAAAAAATAACACTACTCTAGGTAAACATATGCTGATATTTCAGCTTAATCAATCAATCAAGCAGACTGATATTTTCATTGGATCGGTTTGAGATAGGCTGTGATTACTGGTAATTACCGGTAACCAACCAATGTGTGTTGGTTATAAGTTGGACTAAAATATTAATGCTACCACTTTAATCATGTAATTATCCATCCATTTGTACCAGCCCTAGGTCCACTACCAGAGTATCCCAGTACAACTGACCACATGATGCCAACACTGGTTTCTTTGCTATCTAGTAGCATGTGTTCAGGCTACACATGCTACCACAATGCATCCACCAGAACAAATCCCCAACAGAATAAAATAGTGTTTAAAAATGGAAAAGTAACAAATAACAAGTAGCAAAACAGTCCCAATCCAGTCCACAGCAAAAATACTCCATTATTCTGTCTCTCTGTAGTGTGGACTTGCAGGCTATTGGAGGAAGGTTGTTTGCAGTCCCTGAGGTGTGAACACAGCAGAAACAGTTTGAAGGAACAATCTGGAAAGGAAGTTTAATTTCCCCCATTTCTTTCAGGAAATACAAAAATATTAACGTATTATTTTAACCTATAAGAAAAAAAGATTCTATACCAAAGAATGAATTAGAGGTGTTTTTCCAACCCAGGAAATAGCACATTTTGACTTTCCAGGTAATGCCTCAGGAGACCTGTAGTTCACATTTACTTAAGCCATGGATATGCCTGCCCTCTACTAACAAACCATGCATGTTTTTAAGTTGGCCAGAGGAAATCTTACAGCAAAAAATGTCATTCTCAATAATGAGAATAAAGTTCATTCCAAGATATCTAGGGTTGGTCTGGCCATAAACCACACATACATGTTCAGGATCAATAAGATTCAATGTTTAAATAGTTTCTATGTACATTATATTGGAGGTTTAATCAGCAAGTTTCATATATTTGTTATTTTACGACAGATCCTTATAATTGGTCCACTAAAATGTACAGATCATGGACAGACCCACTTTTGCTACCAATAGTACATTCCAAACCCCTTATATACAGACCATGTAAATTTAGGAATGTTTTTGCCTGAACAGCATTTGTGCTTTTGCACTAACAATTAAAAAAAAAAAAGTAATGTCCACAGTGTATATGTATACATGTGCTTTTTTCTACACATATATACATAATACTGCCATAATTACATGGGCTCTTCCAATCTATATACATCCGAGTGCGCATACATATGCACACCTGTTATTTTACATATGGTACATATGTACACAAACTGTCATTCTCTTCTAAGCAAGTATGGAAATTTGTGGGTTTCTGGGCAGTTGGACAGGTATTTATATACACAGTCTGAATGAAAGTTGGTATTAATAATTCAGCTTAGTAACGGGTCTCTCCCGGCTGCTCTCTGTTGTTTGGCTGGTTATGCGTTTACGATTCCGTTTCAGTTTGGAAAGGTCCTTATCAAACACTTCTCCCGATCGTAAAGCAGAAACCAAGTCATCAAATTCACCCTCCTCTTCTCCATTTTCCTTTGCCTTTCGCGCCTTTCGCTCTCGCTCTCGTTGTTCTTTGAGCTGCCGAGTAGAAAACAAAAGGTAAATACCAGTGTCGTTCGTTTTATTTTTATACCCCATTACAAAATCACCAACAACAATGCCCCCAGGCTCCCACTCCCCACCCTATTAAACTGCTAGGTCCTCACCATTGCGGTTACCTTTTTTAGCTGGAAAGCCGTAGTTGAAGTTCCGATCACCTGCCCTTATTCTCTCCCTTTCTGGCAGAGTTTGTCACCCATCCCCCCCCCCACACACCCCAGGCTCAATGAGCTTTTAAGAACTTGAACATGTGCCTGAATGGGGGCAATAATCATACTTAAATATCTGGTTAGTAATACATCTAACAATGTGCTAAATATATTGTTTGGAATTGGGGACAGGTAAGGGACAAGTGACCAGATTTTTGTTTAAAGGTTGGACATGCTTTAATGCTGGATTGCATGGTTCGGGGCGATCAATAGCAGCTCTATGGTGTAGTGACAGACAAAACTTAGGTAATAATATATACATACTAATTTTACTGACAACATGAAGTCTAAAGGAAAATGGGACAAACTTTGGGTTCAATCTACATATAGTCCCACTATATGTATGTAGTCCCCATCTCTCATAGCTTATTTATTGTAGCTCCTTCCGATTTCTTTCTTTTATTCTAATTATTTGCTCTCTTTCCCTGTGTCCTTTTCTCTTACATTCTTTTCAGGGGACATTTACATAGGCATTACTGCAGCAGCTCATTGGATCTAAATGTAACCATTAATCAGCACTATGCCGTTTTATGCCAAAAGCACCATTATAATGGCACAGAAGGCATTCGTTAAGGGTGCAGTCCACCATTAAGTAATATATCTCTCCAGTCTGCTGGCAAACACCTCCATGCACATGAACTGGCTTAGCTGTCATCAACGCATAATCAAACAAAGGGTCTCCTGGGCTGTACACAAGGCATTTACAGGATGACGATGCAGTTACCCTTCCAAATTGTATTAATTATCAATATGATTTCCTAGGGAGAGGGCTAACTGTTCGCAAACAAACAGCTGAGAGGAACTCAAATCTTCCTTGTTACCTGTGCCTCCATGCGTATCCTGCGTTCCTCCTCTTCCTTCCTTTTCCTCATGTTCTCGTTCTCCTGCTTGGCTTCTAGTAACGCCTGAAGAAACTGATCGAAAATTCCAAAAAACTCATCTGGCTGAGTTTTGGTTGCTTCTTCTCCAAAATGTTTTGCCGACTTCACAAACTAAAAATATTGAAATAGAAGATGTTAACCAGGACAAACTTCCAGCACTTACTAATCTGCCTGCAAACTGGGGTGGATATTGACATCATGTTTGGGAATAGTTCAATGTATTTAAATATGACATTTCCAAGTGCAGGGTGTGTCTGCATGGAGAAGGGGGTTAACAGCTGGAAATTGATTTTGGGATTTCTGTAAATATTAGGCCTCAAAATTTGTACAATAGTTAATATATTAAGTACAAAAACAGAAATCTATTTCTAATCTAATTGTAGTTGAATTGTGAAGAAACTATCTGTATTTCTGCAGGTTTCTGTATCTCTGTATGAACTGTCCATAATAAAAAAATTATGCTACAGTATTTATCTTTTTAGTATATTCTACTGAACTTAAACAGCTACAACAATCTTATCTGCACATTAGCCACAAAGAAGATTGACCTGGAACAGATATATATCATGACCTGGATGAATGAGAACCTTCACAAGCAGATCTGAAACAGAATAGTAATAACTTACAGTCTCAAACATATACTGGAAAGCAGTCATACTGTATATTGACAGAAATTCAACTAATAAATAGATTACATGCTGCTGCTATCATTTTCAATGAGTCATCTTGCCCAAAGCAGTTAATCCAGTGGAAGATGTGTTTACCCAGCCTTGTACATCACCCAGCCTTGTACATCACCCAGAAGACATCACTGGCCAATTAAAGGAGAAATGATGCACACCCCCATTTTCAAGGGACCTTAACCTATATATTTGTATATTAAAATTAATCTGTTTTTTCATAACATGTTATCCATACTTAACAGCACACAATTAATTAATTTTAATGCAATCTGGATGCGAAGCCCACATGCATCCCCATCCCAAGTTGTGAATGGGGAGATATTGTTTTCTGATAGGGAGTTAAAATGGCTGCCCCCAGCCACCCTCTTTTCCTTTTTACAATCTTAGGCTAGATTAATGGGATTATGCAGGAAAAATGAAAGCACAGGAATTTCATATAAAACAATTGTTTTGGTAATATACATTGTTGTTCATGTTAATCCAGATTCATATGTATTACATAATATTTGCCAACAATAGTTTCTTCCTCTTCTTTCTTTTTGGTAAACCTAATTACATGCATGTAATGGACAAATAAAATATGGTGTATTAGGATAGGATTGCATATGGATACATATCATTGCACAACTTAAAGGGTATGTCCACCTAAGAAATCGACTGAGTTCTTCACTAAAAAATGTACAAAGTGCGTTGTGACCTGTCAGAAAATCAGCGGAGGAGCGCGAGACTGGGTAAGGTTCTTACCTTCGCTCCTGCAGGATTCATTGAAGAACGGAGGTAAGACAACTCCTTTCCCTACCGCTTTTCAATAAAACTAAAATTTCCAGTTTTCTTAGGTGAACACACCCTTTAAGGCTACCTTTCCATAAGGATTTTATGTTTTAAATAATGTCATTTTAATAAAAATGTATTGACAACTAAAAATAATCTGTTTACCATTGTTGTAGTTTACATGATCAGACACAGAAGGACAGAGCCTAAATAACAAAAAGGAACCAGTAGTCTGTGCACAGCCCATTCTAGACTTACCAGATCCTTAGATTCTGTTAGCAGATCTTCTACATCAGAAAAGCTGAAGCCAGCAACAGTGATGAACTGGCTGACCACAGAGATGAATTTATCTCCTGCGAGTGATGACTGAGTCTTTTGGTATTCCAGCTCCTTGAAAGAGAAATACAAAATGTTTGTCATAAGACAGATAAATCAAATAGTATTTTTTGTGTTTTCTAGAAGGATAGAAAAACAAACTGTGATACAAGT
This sequence comes from Hymenochirus boettgeri, assembly GCA_019447015.1. NCBI lineage: Eukaryota > Metazoa > Chordata > Amphibia > Anura > Pipidae > Hymenochirus > Hymenochirus boettgeri. The sequence goes on from CM033476.1 coordinate 266,368,818, forward strand.
AAGGCTGGATACATAAATAAACCCACTTGGTGGGGGACAGAGATGCCATGAAACCAGCACTGACCAGGCTGTATCTGAAGGAACAGCTACAATAAAAAGTTATGTGATGCATAGTTTGATTCATCTTCATTTGGGCAATACACATTGGAAAGTTGTTTTCAGCTTGGCCTCTTTACAATCAAAGTTAAGCCCCAAAAGTGGAAATGGGGTGAGAAGCAATCATTTACAGTGTTACATCCTCTGGGATATTATGTTGGTCTTTAGGGCAGCTGGTCTGCATGTGCCTCAGCACAAAAGCCAATAGTTACAAGGGATAGAAAATTCAGCTAATTTTAGGCCTTAAACAGATTGCTAGTACCGTCAGAGTTCCAGGCAAACTTCCCATCTAGTTCCCATGAGTCTAGAATTTGGTGTATCATTAGTTGCTCTTCTATGACAGAACATGAGATATGTGACCTTTCATTAAATGTTTTTTTGCTGTTCAGGCCAGGCAGTTACATTTCCATGCAGGGGTCTATAATTTTACTCTCACCATGACACATGTGAGGTTTTTCTAGGAAAATTGCACTCCTCGCAACCTGATGAAAAATGGAACATTCTGTATCATATATCTAATTTTCTATCAAGGGATTCTACATTTTCTGTTTAAACCTACATATGTACTCAAACACCCTTCCAAGAGCAACACGAGTTTTGGAATTAGCACCTTTAGGGTTTATGTTCTATACAAAATAATAACCCCCACTGTGTTTTCAAAACTTATCATAAGAAATGCAGTACTTACACTTTCTACAGCTTTTAAACCACTTCTCAAAGTATTTATTTCTTTCTCCAATTCGCTCATACTGAAAATAATAGAGTTATCATACAGTCAGAAGTATGTCAACAATCACAAACCAACAGAATATTCAAAAATCTCCTAGGGGCTTTGGCTAATCTCAGCCAAGTGAATAAAAAGGAAAGGTTATAAAATCAGGTCAAAGAACCCTAAAAGTTTTATCAATTTAAACACTTATAGGAGACTTACAATGCTCTATTCTAGCCTTAGTTACACTACCCTATAACCAAAACCAACATATTTATGGACTGTGCATCTTTAACTATAATTCACAGGACGGCGAGATCTCTTATTCCCACCTCCCTGTGATTAAAGGGCAACTGTGGTCTCAAGGGGTCAAATGAAAGCCTGCAGTATTTCTTTTAAAATAAGCTGACAATCACATCTCTGGCTGAAGCCTGTTAGAAATTACATTGGGGTGAATGTTCAAACTTCCTGCTTCAAGTACAAGTAGGAGTAGGGACCCTTTACACCTGTAGCAAGAGAAGTTCCTATATGCTACACCGAATGTTTCCTCCAATCCACACAATTCCAGGTAAGTAAAATGATGTGTGTAGCATATAAAAGGCACAGACTGGATGCTGTGAAAATAGTATACTTTATTGTAACAAATGCGTGCTACATGTTTCGGACTAATGTCCTTTCTCAAGCACCCTTGAGAAAGGACGTTGGTCTGAAACATGTAGCACATGTTTGTTACAATAAAGTCTACTATTTTCACAGCATCCAGTCTGTGCCGTTTATATGCTACACACATCATTTTACTTTCCTGCTTCCAGTAGGTTGAGTGACATCTCCTGACCTCTGTCCCGCCCGTCCGCTCTGGGGGAGAAGCATGCTGAGTTAAAGACTGGGGAATGCTGGGGAAATCGGGAAGTATATGGGGGGGAAAAATGACAGTTGAGAAGGGAAGTCTATTAAGGCAGGCAGAAGCTGGTCACATGACTACAAGCTGGTCACATGGCTGAAAACAGGAAGTGTTCAAGCAGGAAGTAATTTTGCTGAATCTTTCCAGCAATAACTTCTCACAAATTTTATCTAGAAATGTGATTTATTTTCTATTTTGAAGGTGTGATGGAAGGCTTTTTATATAATTCTTACTAGTTTGGAATGCTTTGTATAAACCTCCCCATCAGTGTTAAATTCTACACCATTTCCTACTGATGAAATGCATGTTTTGATTTATATATTTCAGTTCAGGCAGGGTGGAAAGCCTTGAACAGTTTGCCGGTTCTCTTCTTCCAGTTATTACTTCACACTGGTGCTAGCACTTACTTTACTTTAGCAGCCATGGTGATACTTTGCAGCTCTTCGGGCAAGTTTACAATTTTAGGATACTTCTTTTCTACAACAGTTATAAGGTAGTGCAATAGGGTGATGTTCCTGCAATAAAACATGAATCATTTTAAAAAGGAATTTGTTTCATCAGCATAAACAATTTTTGGGCCAAGTTGAAAATAAACATTGAGGTTTACCAATTTAAAACACGCTGTGCATTTTCAGAGTGAGGAATTATGTACAGGAAGTGGCAATAGGACGGAAAGGATATCGATGGACACAGAGTACCTGCCCCAAACAATCAGCCATTTCTTAATTTAAGTCATCTATTATATAAACCAGCACATGTTGCCAAGAAGATGACGCCATATTGTGAACCAGCCAAACATTCTCTCCAGCCATTTGTTAATACTCATTTTCAGGAAATATAGTGTGTGATGGACACAAGAAAACAGCCAATCACAATGAACCTTGTGTATAAAAGCACAGTACAGGGTCAGATTGAATTCTATTTTACAGAATGTAATTTGTCAAGTTCTGATGAAAGGTTGTTGTTTATAAAGCAACCAATAGCTGTACAAGAAATAGGAACAGAACAAACATTTTTCTCCATTTACAAAAGAATTGCTGCAATCTATGGAGCTGTATTAAATACCTTTTGTTCTATGTCCCTGAAAAATACATTTTACTCGGGGCTGAACTAAAATAAACAAGCACCATTAAATTTGCTTTGAAATCAAAACAGCTAAATATCATCAGCTCTTCCCCTCTTTCTGCTATTACATCATATGACTCTCACAGGAGCAATTTCACTGGGCAATAAAAAACCCACAATCCTGGTGGGAAATTAGTGTATATCCAAGCACAACATTTGGATACCCGTCATTCCTCTTCCAAAGAACATGTGATCTGCATGGTTTCCTACAATCATTCTCTGGGATTTAGAACGGTGTCTCCTAGTAGAAATCCCAACAGGCATTTCCTGTTTTGTGGTTAGGGTCTCACACAAATTTAACCACTTGCTGGCTGGTAGACCTGTCGCTAATTTTATGCCCTTTAGGGTTGAATTATTGTCAGACAGATATTTCATTTTATTTTTGGAGCACACCAATAAATAGGGGAAAGCTTTGGCTGTCTTTAATTTATAATTATTATTTTTTAAATATATATTGATTTAGAATGACCCAGCATATTCCAGCAAAATGTCATTTGATATTTTGACGTAACAATGCTGGTAGTTAGGTAACCATGTCACTTTGTATACCCAACCATCACACTGTATAACCAGACTTCCATAACTTACTTGTCAATACTGGATTTGGTATCAGCAATCTTATTTAAGCTGGAGATTTTAAACCCATAAGCATTCCCTCTTTGGCCTTTATTCATGTAGTTCCCAAAGGCAAGGACAACTTCCAGCAGTTGTTTAAGGCTCTTGCTCTGTAGAACCTCTTTGGATGCATCACGTATTGCTGGGTGGAAATAGAACAATAAATCAGTTAGTCACCTGTATAGAAACATCTGAAAAAAAAGGCGTTAATGTGGCAATTGGATTTCTAAACACACCACATTTGTGATGTGCAACGTAGTTACTTAGGATGATGACCTCAAAGCGATACTGGTTTTATAATGACTGTGGTTTGGTTTTCTCTGCAATGTTTGGTTTTCTTTTTTATCTTGGGAAAAGGATGTTTTGGGAAAACTAACACTTTCTATAAATAATGGCATGCACAGATGAAGTAGGTTTTAAAGGAGAATGCTGAAAAGGTTTTCCATGTATTGCCTATATTTGGCTATACGTAATGGTACATTTCCTGTATATTTATCGAGTTCTCATGATATAGCATGTCAAATTAAAAAAATAAAAAAAATTAGTAGAAGGATTACTGGACATCATGCCCGGAGGATTCATTTACTTATCCAATCCCACTTTCAATTCCACTTTAATTAAGCTCTCCTTCCATACAAATCACTGCTGACAAAAACAGAAGAGAAGTTGCAGATCTTTATGCTCTGAGCTAGGATGGGAAGTTTGGGATCATTAGTGATATTTGGTGCATGTACTATTAGTATTTGACATTAAAAGGCTGTATCAAACTCGGTGGGCAGGTTTTCAGCTTTTAGTTTTCCTTTAAAAGTACCATTCCTGCCCAGGAAATTTAACCCATGTAAACAGCCTAGGAAGAAATACATAGGGATACACAAAAACAAACTGCTACACTATCATACTGTGCGTCAATTCCAGAGCTTGCAGCTCTAGGCAGCAGCCTGGGCAAATGCTATTCCAAATATGGCATGAACATAGTGGCTAGAGTTTACTACAGGTCACTCCTTTATCTAGTCCATTCATTTTGCAATCAAAATTTGATCACAAACTGATTGGCCCAGGTGGTTGCTATAATATCACAGGGACGTTGCGGGCGGTAAGTAGCATATAGAATATATAAGCTGCATAAAACTATTAAAACTGTAAAAATGTTTACAATATTTGTCACAGTTAAGTACAAAAACAGGGGCATCCCAATGAATGTGCAGTCTGATGAATGAGAGTAATTATAAACTATATACAAATGATATATTATTTATAATTTAAGCCCAGCCTTACCTTCTACCTTTGGCTTAACTTCAGCAACCCTTTCGGCAAACTTCTTCTTGAAGTATAAAGATTGCAACCTCTGTTGATAGTGATTAATTCTGAAATTATATAGAAAAAATATATATAAATTACTATATGAGGTTCTCATTCAAATATAACTCTTAAACAAGCACCTTACATAGAATAAATTCCTTGGCTGGGTTCAGTGGGCTGCCTAAGGTTTGGTACCCAATGGTCAGCCAGGACAGCATTTATAAACGAATCAATAGCCTTTCGGCAGGGAATTAAAAAGATACCACCGTTATTGTGGAATGACTGATTGTGGTCTGATTTACAAACCTGTCCAGTTATTTTTATTATTTCAGCCCAAATAAATCTGTCATTTGGGCCAACATATTCGTATGTCTGTACACATCCTAAACTGTTCCATGTAGACAGGAAATGATCCAATACTTGCAACTACATACAGTTTTCTGTAAAAATATCTGTAATCAAAACTCCAGCAACTTCAGTCAATCTAGTATTAGCAGGATAATATATAGACAACATTTTGGTTAGAATTTCTCCAACAGTTCTCCTCACATTTACCTATATTACTAATGCAGTGGCCAAAATAGTGAAACTGTAGCATTTTCTAGGTAGCCAGGCCACCTATTGCTAATTCTGCAGCTGTACAATAGGGGTCAAACAAACTTTAAAAACTTTAAAAATTACATTTTGGTTCCCGTGTATTTCTTAGGCTGGGTACACACAAGAAGATTTTTTTCGGCCCAGCTGACCGATATTTCCGATTATTAGTCCGTAGGGCCGAAAAATTGCCTATTGCAAAATCAAACATGATATAAGCACTCTGATTCAAACTCTTCTAATTTCACTTACCTACCTGTTCATATCACAACATGTCCTATCAGAAACTTTAACATTAATAACTGGAGATACAGATTTGGTGGATTAATTTACTAGGACACCCATAATTTAAATTCTTGTCATTTTGGTCAAGGTTTCTGAATAAGGGAAGTCTCCTGGGCCCATCCCATTAAGTGGCAAGAATAACACCTTCTTCGTGCCATGGTGTTATCCCTATCGAAATGCAATAGAAGCCCTGCAATTATTTTATTTCAGCTTGTAGCAGATTACTGTTCCAAAGCTCTCCTAGGACATACTGCTGTAAACTCAATATTAACAATTCCTATGACGTTACAATACAGAAACAGAAAAGCTTTTGCAGCTGTGAGAAACATGGTACATTCATTTTTAGGACTTACCAGGCCAAATCAAAAACTCATGACACAAAAGCACCAGGGAATTCTCTAAATAACAAAGTTTTATTCTCCATCCATCTGGTGTTATTTGTAAATTCTGCTTATTTTATTAAAGATTCATGTAGATTCAGTGTAACTTTTCCTTACTTGCACACTTAAAACTCCCAATCTATACATAGCGTAAGCACCTGGGAAAATAAATAACCAATTGCGGAGTTGTCCAACAAGCAGGGGTTCCTTCATCAGCTGACAGATGGTAACGGTGTGCATTTAGATACACCCCAAGGAGAACTGCCCAATGCAGTGGTATAATACCTAATAGCTTAAGCACCCCCAATCCCCCAAGACAACAAAACTATGTGCTTTATGGATGTTCATGAATGCAGTTATTCATCCAGATTTTCACTATCCAATCCTGTAGAAATTTACATCAGCTCTAAGAGCTCTACAAGCTTTTTTTTTTACAAGCAAAAACATGCGGAGGCACTAACAGTCATTGGTCAAGATGTCATCTGTCATAGCCATGAATAACTTCTCTACCCTGAAGAACAGAGACGTGTAAGAGAAGGTGCAGTGAACATCAGGATAATTAACCGACTTCAGAAATATCTTTCAACAGCATAAGTATTGTGGTCTTGGGGGTGCTTAAGCTATGTAGATATTTTAGATCCTACATCTTTAAAGGGTGAAATATTAAAGTAAACATTACTGGGAATAATAAACCTGTCATTTATTACATACCGACTCATCTCAAACAAAAATCGATCAGCTTTGGCCATGCGATCCAGCTCATGTTTATGTTCCTCTAGCAAGTCAATATCACTCTTTTCAGGAACAAATTTAAGCAGCTGAAAATACAGAAATATAAGAAGTTACAAAAGGGTTTTGGCAAATCTCGAAATTAAGCAAAACTACAACTAAAACATGTTTCTGGATATATATCATGTATATGGTCTATGGAGCAAGAAGAGAGATGCAAACACTTTTGTAACTGGGTTGGCCATTGATCACACATGTAGCAGATTAGGAGTCATCAACCATTAAGCTGAGTAGTTATTGTGATCACTGGAAAGCTTGCACATTAATAAACATTGCATGATCACAATGGTTAGAAAATGACAGATCATATGCAGATGTGTAAGTGTCTGGTTTTAAAAGAAACGTCCTCCCTATGAGGTTGAAGGTTTATTTGGTTTTATAGAGGAAACCAAGGTTTAATAACGTTAAATAGAGATAAAGGCTGCAAACAATGGTCTACAGCATATATTGTCTATGGTTGATTGAATTAAATTGTGCATCACTTGCCTGATATCCAGTCTCACTTCCAATGTTAATCACCCCGAGACTTAAAACTGTTCAGTTTCATCTTTACGTGTATTTACTACAACATGGAATGTTTGGATATACTAATAATCCTTGATGAAAGGGAGGGTAAATTGTGGCAAAATACAATGTTCTATATTCCAGATTTATTCCATAAAATGTGAAAAAACACCAAATTATTGCTATAAATGCAATGGATGGATAACTGTGCAGCAAAGACTAATTCCCACCAAAAGGCAAACAGGCAACATGCCACAGGAGATTCTGCACCTGCTGCATCATTTAACATGCACAAACCATGACTGTCAGAGTATCCGTAATTTAATTCTCTCTCGCTGATCCAATCCAACAGATTAATACACTGCATGTTCACACACTATGAACATATTCCTCATAATTCTAAAGCCAAGTGCGCAAGATCTTCACAAGAACATTTCTCTTTAGAGCAGAACTTTCCAGCAGCTGCAGCACTGTATCTGCACACCCTGACAGACTTCAGCTGTTCAGCTCTCCCTGCCTTTCCTGATGGCTAAAGGGCTGTTGATCGGTTTATAGTGACAGAAAACTATGCTGATTTCTCCGTTAGCCGGTCTACACATATTCATTCTCTCTCAATTTGAAACTTTGGTGCCTTGGGAGAATTTTATCAAAATTTATTGCCATATGAGGTGCACCCACCTGTACCCAGAGATAAATGCAAACATACCAAGAAAGAATGTTATGTACACATGATCATGTACACATACATTACTGTCAAATAAACCCTATTTCCTATTTAGAATAGCTTTTCATTTTATCAAATGACTAAATGTAAGGCACCAATAAAGCCTTAAAATAGATTACTTTGACTACCGTATATACGCGAGAATAAACCGTCCCGAGTATAAACCGAGGTACCTAGTTTTAGCTAAAAAAAGGAGAAAAAAAGATATTGACTCGAGTATAAACCGAGGGGGTTAGTATTTGCCACTTAAGATGTTTGGAAACTACAACTCCCAGCATGCTTTATTGCTGGGAGTTGTAGTTTTCAAACATCTTAAGTGGCAAATACTTGCAAATAGGGGGTAAATCCTCCTTTATTTGTGCATACAGTATGCACAAATAAAGAAGGTTTTACTCTTATTTGTAAATATTTGCCCCTTAAGATGTTTGATGTTGCCCTGGTGTCCCTGTGGTATTCTCCTACCTTGTCCGGCGGCCGCTCTGTCCTCGCTCCACATCCTCTGCGCTTCAGGATGATGTCACTACATCATCCGGATGCGCACTGAGGATGCGGATCGCGCGGCCGCCGGACAAGGTAGGAGAAAGGTTGACTCGAGTATAAACCGAGGTAAGTTTTTCAGGCTTTTTTTAAAGCCTGAAAACCTCGGTTTATACTCGAGTATATACGGTAAATCCCAGATTTTTACTTGCTTAATTGCAGAGAAACTGCTTATAAAAAGAAAGGATGTCACTTATCCGTGATTTCTTAAAGAAAAATTCTAAAAACATGGAAATCTTTCACTAAACAGTCCAAACATCTCTTGCCCTCAGTGAGATGAAGAGCAGCTTACTGGAATTCTGTTCTTGCTGTACACGGAGCATGCCAGGATGTAAAACAGGGATGGGGGCAGACACCAGGGGGTTGTTTACTGGGAAGAAAGGCTTTTGTAATGCTGAAAGAAACCTTTTAGAAAATTTTCATTATAATTATTATTTATATTTAAAGGGTAAGTAAACTGAAAAAAATAACTCTGCCTCATCTTAATCTATAAATGTATACATGCAAGTAGCACATATTCTGAGGTGTGTGTGTTGCTGCATGGCTTCAATCCAGTTCTTGTTTTGCGCAGGCTAAATATTCCCCACACTTAATCTTTTTAAGTACATGAAATCTGTATCTATTATTCATGGGAGGTGAGAACGATTATTCCCACCTTCCTGTGAACAATAGAATGCTTGGGGAACAGTGCAACACTTACAGGCGCTCCATTCACGGCTCCTTCTCAGCTGTGCTGTCCTGAACGTTTGTATTGACATGCATGCACCAAAGTGGGGCACCGGTAAGGTAAGTGTTGCACAGTTCCCCGGGTGTTCTATTATTCATAGGGAGGTGGGAATAAGAGATACAGATTTCTTGTACTTAACGAAGTACATGAAATCTGTTTAGTGTCCCTCAAATTGCTGCCCCCTTTATCAGACAACTCACTGTGAGGGTAAGCATGCTCAGTAATCACAGTGAACCAGCACTGGGAGAGGGAATCTCACTCAATGCATTTTACACATACCAACTGTTAACCCTAACTGCACACAGCAGAAATGTTTTTGATAGTAAGGCACTTGATTGATGGATGAAATGCAATACACTCCAGATTAGATATCTAGAAATGGGGGACAGAGCAACAAAAATATTGCACAGTGGTGGTTGATATCAATGATAGTTTCCAGTAATGGTCAATTTAAAAAATATAAATATTTTTCCAGTTTAGATACCCCTTATATGATGCATTGTTTGCCTGCATTTTAAGTCAGGAAACACTGTTGGTGCAAAAGTTTGCCTGTAATCTGCAGCAACCAATCACATGTAAGCAGGAGTTTTCCAACTGCAATAGACCAGTAAAAAGGAACAATCTAATTGGTTGGTACAGATATTTATCACAAGTATCTCTTGTTAACCAAGCTCCTACACTCAATTACATTCTGTCAACTGCACAGCCCAATCGTCATGGCCATAATGGTGATTGTAAACCATAACCTAGCAGGGAAACCTTGATGGAATGTTTGCATATAAAACCGCTGCCGCTCCTGATGTTACAATTAATTTGACATACATGCCAGAATGAATGATAAATTGACAAAACGCAGGTTCAGTGTATGGCTAACTTAAAAGGACAACTCCACCCTCATAAGAAAATCTTTTAGAAAGAATGGCCTCTTTAAAATATGTTGATATATCATAGTTTGTCTATGAATTTATTACTGTATGCCTGCTATGCTTCTGGATGCCTCATGGAAACTGAGCCATTTAGAAACCTGTACTGAGCCTGGGCATGCTCAGAAGAGGCAGAGAGGAGATTAACATTCAGTCATTGGCTGTGATGTCAACTGTCAAATCCATAACTGACATTTGCTAACTGGAAGAACCAGGAAGCAGAAACGGGAAACAGGACATTGTGCAGGATTTCAGGTTAGACTTATATAGTTCAGATTTCAAACTATTACCGTTTAGGGTTTTGGTGGGTGATTTACCTGTAAGTTTACATTTTAGGGCTGGACCTACCCTTTAAACATATCATTCCAAGAACAATAAATAACTATTATTGGCTCAGTTGTCCTAGTGTTATTTAGTAAATAATAATTTGGACAAAACATTACAAGTTAGTGATTTACCTGTTCCAACATGTCTTTTGGCAAATCCTCTTGTTCATCCATTGTCAAAATGGCCCGTTTAATTTCCTCATTTGTCAACTTTAACCTGCAAAAGTCCATAGAAAAAAACCTGATAAGTTTAAACCATAAACGTAGCTGGTAAGTATATATCTATGATTCTAATGTACTTTTACGGATAGTGACTTATGTTGTGTAACTAGGTGAAATGAATATACTGAAACATTTGATTACAATCATACCTAAAAGATCTTTTCTCTAAAAACATTTCATTCTAAAAGCAATTTTAGACAATTCCATAAAAAGAAAAAAAAAATTCCCAACAAGTTACATTTTCTGGTACCATAGCCCCCATAGAACACGAAATAATAATAATAAAAATAGTACACACTGACCTGTAACAGAATATCTTTGCAAACCACCCTTCGTGCCCCCCCTATATTGTGCACATACAGTATAGAACCCGAACTTGTATATACTTGATAAAAAGCAGGGATGTCCAACCAGCCACCTTTCACAAGTTTGCATGGTGATGGTTGAATGCTAGGAGTTGCTGTTTACAAATACCTGGAGGGCCACAGGTTGACATTCCCGATATAAATGGTGAAAGGTTAAAAAGTGACTCAACATTGAGTGTTTTGCCCAGGGCCCCCTCCCCCACAGGCCTTGCTCCACCCTGACTTGCTATTATTTGTCATACCACGGTGTTCAGTTCCTAGGATTGTGGATTAGCTAAAGGTTCCCATAAACATGCAACATCAGATTTCATTCAGATTAATACAAAAATGAGTGGCACCTGGCAATATAGGGTTATTTAAAAAGGGGTGTTCGCAATCCATAGCAACCAATCAGAGGTCATAAGTTGATTTCGAACAGATAGTAACAAAAGTTTGCACCTCTTATTATTAAGTAAGTTCATATAGCCTTATACTTGCCTTTTAAAGCAACATTTTTAAATCATTTAGTGTCTTGTGGGACTTAACGTTCCTTTGCTTTTAAGCCAATATTTTGCCTACAGAAGTAACGATATCTTGTGGCGCTATACAAGCCCACACTTCACTTCACTGTAGTAATGAATAATTACAGCACATTCAGGAGCAAGTATTTACATGCTGATAGATAAATACGGTTCTTTCTTGTGCTTCTAAAGAGAAACGGAGGCCTGTGGCTTCCCAGCTGTCTCTAAATCACAACTGGTAACTGCAGCTGGGGTGGCCTAGTGACAATTCTCCCATGGTTGGCTTAAGATGAGTTGAGTTATAGTTTAACAGCTGGAACACTGGCTGGACAAAACATGGGTGGGCAGATGAGCTTGTATATTGTGCCTCATATGACAGAATTTTTCATCATCACTGGAGACATTTAAATCAGGGCTAGGCAAGCAAAGTATTTCCTTGGATCCTCAATGTCAAAAAAGGGCCAACTAGACAATTGTTAAAAAAGAAGTTTGAACAGTTACACGTGCGTGTGTAGCCATCATTACTCCCTTTACAGATTCTGTTTTGCTTTTAGAACCATTTTTTTTCTTTTAGAATAAAAAAAAATAATTCATATTATTGCTCCAACACCAGAAAGTCAATAATACTAAAATATGGATATAAATATGGACTGATTGTACATAACACAGTCAGGGACAAAATTTTAATTAAGTTTTGATCCAAACTAGCAGAGGCAAATGTTGGGCTCTTTCAGGTTAAAGTGACGCTTACATATATGTAATTCTAGCAAATGACACAAATAATGAGATATAGTGAAAGCAGCAATCCGTTTGAAGTGCTCTAAAAATCCAAATGCAGTGTATTGTGCCCTTATATTACAGTCTAATTTCATCTTCACCCTTAAAACAACTAACCGTGTCGGTTACCTGCCCCAAACCCCAACTAATACATTTAGCACATTATAACCTGCATGACTAACTAAATATTGAAGGATAATTATTGCCTTGATTCTGGCAGAGTAAAGCTGGGTACACACAGTAACGATAAAGCCCTGATACCGTCTGATCTGACAGTATCGGGGCTTTATCGCTAGTGTGTGTACCTAGTGTGTGTACCGGAAATTTCCATCGGCCGCGCTAGACTCCCTATAGAGGAGTCTAGCGCGGCCGAGGGAAACACACAGTCCTGAGCGTTCTCCCTATGATATTATGTATAGGGAGAACGCTTGGGACTGTGTGTATGCAGATCTTTAAAAGGTGACAGACAGGATCTTGCAAATCCTGTCTGTCATCTTTCACCGATCTGTACTGTGTGTACCCAGCTTAAGCCAACTCCTCCCTCCCTGCAGTCAATCAAGGCTGTGACTGCTGATATCACAACCAATGATTAACTGCCGATTCACCTGTGGCCTCTTCTGCACATGCTCAAGAAAACTCTGTGAGCCAAGGGTGAAGGCAGATACATCTTTCCATAAGGAGGAAAAAAAAAAAATCTTTTGTTGTTTTAAAATAATTTTCCATTAATTTCATCTTTATTAGTGTCACAAGGAACAATCTATTGAACAGAGGAATAAACGCACCACTATCTGGTGAAAACTAAAATAAGAGTAAGGGGATATTACCAACTGGGTGGATGTCAGTATTTATTATATCTAAACAAAATGTTGCCTTTCTTCCCACACTTACAACATGACTATATTTAACAAATATGTGAGTTTACAAAGGGCTCGTTCACACTAGAGCACATTTTGGTGCCTTTTACAGTGCACATAGAAATAAATGGTGCTGTTCGCATTAAAATGCAAATGCAACCTTCCACTGCGCTCTAATGTGAACAAGCCTAAAGTTGAAAACTACTGGCTCTAGTACAATCTCTGGGTAGTTCATGGCATGTAATGAGAAAGCAAGTTCTTGCATTTGACTGTGCAATTGCTGTAGATAATTACAGTGAGGAACAGGAGTGCAAGGTAAAACCCTATAGACACTATCTGGAAATTGCACTCTTCATTTTCGAATTACCTCACCTTACAGGCATGTCAAGCAGTATGGCAGCTCCCACATTGTTTAACTGGCAGGCAGTCACCGGTTAAAATTCCAGCTTGAAAAGTTGTAAATTCTGAGCTTACTTCCCCATAAGCAGATCTAATGAAGTTAATGATTGTTTGGTGTCTGTAATAGCAGATTCCATTGGTTTTATTGTATTGGTACCTTCTGTTTTCTCCCCTTGATCCTGTATTTGCTTTGCCATGTGGCTTAGGTGCCATAACCTCAACAGTCCTTCCCTCCTTACATATCGTAAAGCCAGCAGGTGCTCTGATAAGGTGGACAATTTGACCCTTGTGTCCACTATGCGTGTTTGACCCTTTTCTCAACTCCAATGGGAGATTGTAACACCAGGTTTTCAATAACCGCCATAACTTGGCTTGTGCAGCAACTACCATAATGGTACCACCCCAAAGGGGATTCTGTTAGACGAGAGTATCCCGTGGGACCCAAACACCATCACTATAGGCCTTAGAGTATCCCAGAAACCCACTTTACACTATTATACAAATGTACATATTGTTGATGTGTCATGTTTGGTCTTGTTAGTTTAGTAAATTCATGAGATTGATTAAAATTAGGGTATAAAAAATGTAAGATGTTTATTTTCCAAGGTACTGACAGCATTGTTAGTTTTTTGAGTAGCCCATACTGAGGGTAATAAAGTTTTGGACATACACTGAGCCCAACCTACACTTGTAGGTGATTTGCTAAGAAAGCTTGGGTACCACCCTGTGTCAGGGGTAGATAAGGAGATGCACAACAATGGAAAGGAGTTCGTCATAACATCTTAAACATATAGCCAACCGGACGGACCATACATTGGCTTTCTTCAAGAACTATCATTTGGACTAGGTTCAGTAAGTTAATTTAGTTTTTTTCTGTATATTTTGTTATGCACTCTTTTGTTACTTTTAATAGATGATACAAAATCATTTATAGGCTAATTGTCTTATTCTGAGTAAACCCCAAAACGAACCTGTGTCTCTGAAATTACGCTACTAAAGAAGAAGTATTGTTTAGGTATATATATATAACTATATAAAGTAATAGATGTGGATAACTCCATAGATATATTTAAATAGGTCCTTCCCCTATTTTTAGGAAGGTGGTGGCAGCAAGTATATAGAAATTAAGTAATATTAATTGTGTGCTATATTGCTTTGTTCACTAAACCCTCCTGGTCCGTTCTGTTTCATCCGCCTGTCGGTTGCTTGGAGTGCGTTTTCCGGTAACTGATAGTTGGATAGGTGTCGCGGCCAGGAGGGTTCATGACAATTACAACTGTTTATTTAACATATCTGTGTTCCAAAAACATACGTCTGTCTTCACAAAAATACACACCGTAAAATGTAAAATGAATTTTAAATTTTATAACAGTTTGCTTTCCTGCACAAATAGTAATAGGAGTGTATTAGGTCTCTTGGAACTACTTTACTGCCAGACCAATCAGCAAAGACATGTGCTTGATATCCTTAATGATAAAAACCTTTCCTGGGTGTTCAGCTCTAACTATTAAGAAGTAGGAAAGGAGTATTTAAAATCAACAGCAACACCAAATGGAAAATGCACGTGAGAAAGGGCATTATTCACATCAACTTCCATGGCAAACAGTCAGCTGGCCACAAATATCTGCCTGTGTACCTAGCCTTAAAGGGCAAGTCCAGCCCTAAAACAAAAACTTCCATACAGATAAATCCTGTTCTTCCAGTTAGCAACGGTCAGTTATGGATTTGACAGTTGACATCACAGCCAATAACTAAATGTTAATCCATTATCTGCCTCTTCTGAGCATGCCCAGGCTCAGTACAGGTCACTAAATGGCTCAGTTTCCATGAGGCATCCAGAAGCATAGCAGGCATACAGTAATGAATTCATAGGGAAAAGTAGGAAATATCAACATATTTTAAAGAGACCACTCTTTCTAAAAGATGTTCTTATGAGGGTGGAGTTGTCCTTTAAGGCTCGTATACACACGTACAATCTTGGCACCGACCCACGACCCCGACGGACACTCTCGCTGAATGGCCGTTTCGGCCAATAATAGCACATGTGTATGCGTTTGGTCGGGGGTTGTTCGTTGAGGCTTTATACATGACTTTCAATGGAAAGATGCTTATCTCAGGTAGCGAGACAAAAAAACCAGGTAAATGCATTTGGGTTGATGACAGGGTCAAACAAGTAAAGGCCAAACACACCTTGAAAGGAGAATGTTACAATTTTGGGCTCTTCTTCCATCAATCACCGAAAGTTCCTTCACTTTCATTTTTGAACCAAGTGTATCATCTGTGCAGTCAGTTTCTTTCTGCAGATATCAAAAAAATAACCTATTTCACTAAATGGCATAAAGTTACACGTGAATAATAAAAGGGATAAAAATATAGTCAGCCCACCTAAATTTACCACCAGTAAATGAAAAGTTGAAACCCAGACTGTAAGTTGAGAATATACTGGAGACAGTTTAACAGTCACTGATAAAAGTTTTTTTTTATTATTGGTTATGTATTTTGTGAGAATCAAGTTTGTTAATTATGGAATAAAGACCAAAGCAGCTGTACGTCATGGTCCTCGGTAAATCCTTGGTTATTATTATTATTGGTTATGAATTTTGTTAGTATCATGCTTGTTAATTATGGTAAAAAGACCAAAGAGGCAGTCTGTCATGGTTCACAGCAAGTCCTGTGTGTGTCCAGGGATAGAGAAAGGTTTATCTATGTGGAAGATAGAAATAGGACCTCACTATGCTACTGACAGATACTTTATGCTGTAAAGCCTTTTCAATTGGTGTCTCTTAATGACACTTCTGGCAACAAAATATAAACACATAAAAACCCAATACTTTACTGGAGTATTAAACAAGAGCCCCTGTGGGTTTTTAAACAAACTTATCACATATAAACCTTTTCTCCATCTGTTCAGTGCAGACTTTAAACTAGTTCTTTATGGATTTATAATACATGTATGTAACACATTATGATTGTGAATCCTGTTGTTATCTCCCTATAGAATTATGATGTAAAGGAAAAAAAGTCAAAAGATAAGAAAAATCTGGCAATGAAATTTGCCACTGAACAGTGTGAAAAAAAGGTTTGCAGGCTAAGGACAAATTTGTCTTGGGAGGACCGACCTCTAACCGAGTATTCTGCCCGAAATTCCCCTGGGTATGGACTGTTGACAGAGCACCCACACATGTGCAATTGTTGGTAGAAACACTCGACTGGCCCTGGGCATTCCCGTTTGATATATTTTTTTTTTAATCCCTAAGGGATTTCCACACAGATATCCACATTTCCAGGTACAGTTTTCTGTGGGGGTAAAGATCTGTGTATTAACTAAGAAAATACAATAAGAATGTATGTATGGCCTATTGTGAAACCTGTATACAAAGTGTGCATGCAGCGTTTAAAATAGTTTATGCACAGCACATTCACCATAATTAGTTTAGATCAATTAGGATTTATGATGCCCATGATATTAACTCCTACTTTTCACACAAATGTGGGCATCTGTGCAGAAATTGTGATGTAATTTCCTGTCTGTCCCAAATTCTGTACGATTTAGTGCCTGCTCATATTATTATGACCATTTTTCGTGTCTTACTAATCCCTAGAGCAAATCAAGCAGAGAACAAGCAATTGGTGTTAATTGGTTACTCGGCAACTGGGCAGGAATTAAAGCAACTTACCTGTTTGTTGCTGGTATTCACGAAGAAATCCTGAAGCCATATCACAAGCATTGGAAAAGGCAATCATTGCGTGCATTTCAGTGGTGGCAGCAAATAAGTGGAGATAGAAAGTAGCCAAAGCAAAGTCAGCAAGATACAAATTGTACATTTCAGAGTGGCTTGTAGCAGAAAAGCGTGGGCACAAAATCAGGAATTTATTCTAGTGAAGAAATACTGCGATGGAGATCAATTGTGAAAGCATGCAAATCAGTGAAAAACAGTGAAACATTCAGCGATTCAAAGGTGAAGGTGCTCTATTATAAGAAGTTGTTTATACACTGTAAGCAATAGCATTCAGCAACAAATCCAAAATTTAGAATGATTAATAGAATCTCTATTTTATGGAACTAGCAGAAAACAAAATTTCAGCCAATATTTTGACCTGATTGACTGAAATATTATGCCAGCGGGTCGATCAGATCAAAATATTGACACATATTTATCAGTCCTGGTAAAATCGGGCAACAAGCCCCGACCAAACAGCCGTTACGGCCGACAAATTGCACATATACGGCATGATTATCGGCCGTGCAACTTATCGAATGTTATGCAGAAAGAGGAGAAAGTTATTTACGTTTTTTTAAAATTTTTGCTTAAATTTGTACATGTTCCCCGGACCACTTCTTAGGATCCTGAGCCATAACTTACTATAGCTATTTATTAAACCTTAAATTGAATCAGAAATTTGAGATTTTTTTTAACTCCTATAGGTTTGTTTTCGGACTTTCAAAAATCTTTATTGGTGTATAAAAAGCTTTAATTTCTGAAAATAAAAAATCTTGATAAAGAATTTTCAATTTCCACCAAGATTATTTCTATGCTAGGGTGCTAGTGATCATTACCTGCTGCCTTTGGTAAGCAGAGAAAGTGCGTTCAATGTCCTCCAAATCTAAAATTTTGAATACTCTTGAATCATCAACATCAATCCAGACAGTCCCATCCAGCTTGTTCTGGAAGTCAACCAAACTCCATTAGTTATATAATGTAACATAGTAATTAGCATATTAACATAATAAAGTTAGTTTGAGAAAAGACATACGTCCGTCCAGTCCTTTATGCTCTCCTTTTTAACCCTACCTAACAGTTGACCCAGAGGAATGCAAAACCCCACCAAAAACCTGCTAAAAAAGGAGGGGGGGATTTCTAGGTCTGGTTGATTGGTTGATCCAGGGATACTATCTGATTGCCATTAGTTCTTAATACCTAAAGGGAAAGTATCAGTAAATTAAAATAAACTGGTGAAAACCATTCATTTGGACTTCCTAATTTATCCATCATATGTTTCATTAGGTGACATTTTGGATAGAAAATATCCCACTAACAAAGCAGATTTCTGTAGCCTCCCATTGAGGTTTCATATATCCTATCTGGTGTATATTTTATATTTATGTTTGCTAAACTCAAGGCAAATAAATCATTTATAATCAATAATATGTAATTTATAAAAGGAATAATATTTTTTATAAAAGGAAAATATTTTTTTTTTCACAGCTAATTCCCCGTCTAGCTTATATATTAATGTAATTGTGCTTAAAGATCCCATTCTTCTTCACTTGGTCCCCACAGCTAGGAGTGTCTTCATGCAATGGAAATATTCTCTTAAAAGAGAATTGCCATGGCAAAGAGTCACAGGGCAGTACCCATGAACATATTGCTCATATAAGTGGAGGAGTAAAACTATTACTTGATTTGCCTTTTATTACTCAGGATCAACTCTACATAGCACTAATATAGAATAACCCTAATGAATAGGTGCAATCTGAATGAAATAGGGCATTTCAGTCCAAAAGAGAAAAAAACTTCAGATAAACTCACTTATATATAGATAAAATATTCTTTATTAGAAATGGGATATAACAAGATAAAAACAAGGGCTAAATGGCTTGTGCAACCATATAAAGTGACTTGTGCTGTAAGTAAACATGGTAGTATATAGAAGTGCACACTTCGCTGCCAGGTGGGTTGGTTGGGTCTCTTCTCCCTACTGCTCCGTTCCCTGCAGTCTTGGTCATAGAAAGTAGAATAAAGGAAGGGGACCCCACGCAGGTATACTGCATGCACAGTGCAAGTGTTTATTTGGGAATCGAAACATGTTGGAACAATAAACACTTTGTGTATGCAGTATACCTGCGTGGCGTCCCCTTCCTTTATTCTACTTACAGTAAGTAAACATGGTAGCTTATTATAGGTAATGCTTAAAGATTAAAGCGTATACAGAATATACTTATCCACTGGTTCTGCACTGTACTTTTTTCTTACCTTGTCACTTGTTTATACTATACTGTGATGCACTGAATACTTGTGATTACCTGTATAACAAGGCACCATGTTTACCAACAGCACTAATCACTTTATATGGTTGCACAAGCAACTAATGGTGGCCATGCACGTGCAATTTCCATCCCAATGTGCCAACAGATCACATTGGTATCTGTCGGTACATTGTGAAGGGAACCTGCACACATGGAACCAACCGAACCCCCTTACGCGGTATGGGGATCAGTCGGCCGTGGAACTACGGGATTTACCTATTATTGTTCGTATGTATGGCCACCTTTAGTCCTTGCTTTTTTTATCTTGTTATATCTCCATTCTAATAAAGGGTCTTTTATCTATATATAAGTAAGTGCATCTGAAGTTTTTTTCTCTTTAGGACTCAAGATCAACTCTGTGTTTGTCCATGGTAATAGCAATGGTCTCATTGTATATCTTTGGTTGTCCTGTGGGTTTTGGGTGGTGGTTCAGTATGCAGGGTTTCTCTACTGTGATTTTTCTCACCGACAAGCAAATTTATGCTCAATATTCCTTGCCAACAGATCGGCAGATTGATGGTTGGGAATCAATGTGCCCACATTAATATTTTGGCCTGACCTTTCTTGTTCAATCAAACTGTCTGATTAATTTAACAAAATATTTGTTGACACTGACCATGCAGAAATTTCAACCAAAATATTGATCCAGTCAATGATACACCAGGGAAGTAGGGTTTGATTTTAATACAGAATTTTTTTTTGTTGATGAGCAGAAACATTTTTTGCCACCAAGTAGTGGGTGTCTTATTCTATGCCTGTATTCATCCTCAATGAATTATTATTGTGGATTTATATAGCGCTAACATCTTCCGTAGAGCTTTACAATGAAATGTATACATTCACATCAGGCCCTGCCCTGCACATTTATTTGATACATACAACCTATCAGTATGTCTTTATAATTTTGGGGGAAACCGGAGTGCCCGGGGGAAACCCACGCAAGCAAGGGGAGAACATACAAACTCCTTGCAGACGTGTCCAAGGGTGGAATCGAACCTAGGACTTCAGCGCTGCAAGGCATCAGTGCTAACCATTGAGCCACCATGCTCAATTGCTCTGCAGCGCTGAATATTCCTTTATAATTACTTTCTCAAAATATTGCATCATCAGAAATTATTGGTTTCCATCTTTCTAAGATCCTGAAAAAGGTTCCATATTTCCTTTATAGCTCTTCATAATTCTACCATGAAGTAAGCAAATAGTTGGCTACAGCACAAAGTCCCATAAACTATAATTGCTGTGTGCAGCATGACAAATAATTTGGCCATCAATAAGTTTATTTACTGCTATTTTATAACTGTTAGATTGGTTTTGAAATCAGTTTCTAAAATGCCTAATTACTGTAGATCATTAATAAATAATATAACGTACTTACATCTGGTAATTTCGACCAGTTGAAAGATTTGAGGGGGTTTTTAGGCTGAGGGATGTTTTTCTTTTTCATAGCAGGACCCAAAGGAGCACCTGGAGGAGCTGGTGCTCCAAATGGTGGAAGTCCAGGTGGAGGTGGAGGACCTCCTGGTGGGGGAGGTGGTGGGGGTGGAGGAGCCATTCCACCAGGTAAAGGAGGTGGAGGTGGTGGAGGCATGATTGGCCCAAAAGGTAACGTGGGTCCACCAGGGGCTCCTGGAGGAAGAGGGGGGCCACCAGGAACAGGTGCACAGACTGCCCTCTGAAACAGAATCAGAGTTTGCCTTTAACAAAATCTTACAAAAAACTTCATCTACAAATACATTTTATTTGGAATGTTACTTCTAGTAGAGATCAGCCAATCCTAATTCAAAATTACATATGTATCTTTTTTTACTGCAACATATTGTATGTAAGAGATAACCGTACATGTCTATGAAACAAGGGGAATACAAAAACACCTAGACCGACTTTTCTTAATTTACTGGCCTGATCTACAATAAAGACTTGTAGACACGTGATCCTGCACGTAACCGCCGACTAATGTCCGTACCAGACAATAATCGCACATGTGGCAGTTTGGTGGGGTGTCATTGGTTACCAGTCAGGTCAACAAACAATGCTAAGCCGAACGGCCACAAGGCATCAGTATTGTCAGGTACAGCTATTCCTTCATTGGCGGAAGCATGCTTCAAATGTACTTCAAGTGTAAGATCCTGAACTCTCAGGTCTTCATATCCTGTTTCTTAGAAAGTGAAATACTCACTTATAACTACCATATTTTATACATTCATTCTGTTCTTAACTATACATACGTAGCATATAGCTAAACTTCACAATTCCAATCAAATAAAATTTGACTAGGACATTGTTAACCACCAACAGAGACAGAAGTAATAAAGGAAAAAATGTAGTTGGTGTAAGGGCCTTTGATGGTAAACTTATAAAGGTGGCCATACACATTGCAATAATAGGTAAATAGCATCAGGGACCAATGGGATTTACCCAGTATTGGCTGTGTGTGGGGGAAAAAACCAACAGACTGCAATGTAGTCAGCATTACAGATGGTCAGTATCGGCTTACTTACTACTATTGGACCGTTTATGGTCGCACTGCCGACCAATCCCCATACTGCTTATAGGCTATCGGTCAGGTCTGTGGTGCAGTCCCCACTGCATATGTCAGCACACAGTCGCATATGTATGGCCATCTTTACTCACCTTCTGATCGGATCTACATACATAAAATCTTAACAACACTGTGTAATTGAAGAGCCTGCTTGGCAATCAATTCCAGCCTATGCACACCTGCTTTAAGAGTGTATCAAGATTGTTTAATCAGATTGTAAGGTGTGCATCAATCGTAACTTCTCAGGATGGTAATAGGATTTGCATGTGTTAAAACCCTTACATCTCCTAACATTGACAAATAATCAAGCTGGTCACAGCACAGCTCTACTAAGGGATAATATCTATAATAAAAGTAGTGTCTCCTTACGCTACTGAGCTCCTGGATCTGCGCTGTTAGCTCCGCAACCTGCTGTTTGACGTGCTTGTTCTCTGTGGACTCTTTTTCAAGCTTCTCTTTCATTTTATTTAATGTTTGCATCATTTCCTCTTTCTCTTGAGTTTTGGCATCACATTCCCTTTCTTTCTTCTCCAGTTTTTGCTGCAGCTCATGGTGCTCTAAGAAGGTAGATACCATAAGGTTCTGAATGTGAAATACTATGGTGACTGAAGCTGGATTTTAAGAGCTAACAGAATTTATACCTAATAATATATATTCTATTTTTGGTTTTAGTTTTATCTTTCTGGATTATACCATTATTTTCCAGTTGACATGATGAAAAATGTAAATTCCTATGAAAAATTACTGGTAGAATCTGTAGATCATGTAATAATATAGCTGCATGTATGTTTACTGTAATGGAAACATGCTTGATTACCACTATGGTGGAGTCCTAATTTAGTGAGACATTCTCTTGTAATCGTCTAGCACCTTCCGTGAGAGATTCCCCTATAATCATCTAATTGTGTCAGCAGTGCACTGCCTTGTAATCATGTAGAACCTTCTGTAGCAGAATCCCTATGTAACCATTATGTGCCTTCTGCAATACATTCCCCTGTAATCATCTAATGTATTCTATGATATAATCCCCCACACTCATCTGTTTCCTTCTGAGATATAATCCTTTACAGTCTGGTGTAATTATACATTTCCTTCTATGGTACATTCTGTGAATTTAAACTATCATAGTAAGAAGCCATTATAAAAATCCCAAACAGAAAAAGATGCATTAAATATACTCACCTTTTCTCATTTTCTCAGCTTGTTCCTTCCACTGCTTGACTTCATTTTCATTAACTAACCTATTAGAGGGAATAAAACATTGTTTACACTCACAGATCTTTTGCTTTGGCTCCTTGGCCAAGAAGAATGGTATTTAAAATGTACAATTCTTCTTGCAGTACTAGGAAAGGACAGTTCTCTGAAGTTCCCATGGCACAGGGAAGTTAAGGCTTTAATACTCAAGCTGATGAACTGCATCCCCAGCATTTCTATAAACAGTTTGGGTAAGTCTTCAACCATGTTCTGATATGTGGCAAACCGCTTTCACAGTCCACAACACGGAATTCAAAAGGAAAATGTAATACAAACTAGACTAGATGTCTTAGTAGGTTTTTGGATAAAGTGGCACATGATTCTGTTATTGAAGAAGAATGATGAGATGTGTAAAGGACAATTAAAAAATAAAATATGTAGTCCCTGATGTTGGGAAAGAAAATGATGATAATCCAAAATATGTTAACCACAGAGTTATCCTTTACTTACCCCCCCCTCCCCCACCAAATGGAGTGAGTAGGAAAAAAAAATAAAAATGGGTTGCGATTTGTATAAATGTTTGTGAAAACTTTCTGCTCTACAACATTTCCCACAAGATCAGGGGCATAACTACCAGGGGAGCAAAGGCAGGGGGACACCATCTTCTTATTTTTCTATGACAGGTATAGCCTCCTCCCAGAAAACCAATGTAAATGAAACAGGGATAGGGGCCACTTCATAGTTTTGCTGGGGGCCCAGTAATTCCTAGTTAGGCCACCGCACAAAATTTCTTTCTGAAATTTATGTCAGTCATTCCCCCCATTGTTTGAAAGAGTGGAGGGGCTTTTGTTTTACACAGGTCTTCTCTGCTGTCTTGAGGAAAATTAAAATCCACATAGATGGATTGTTACATAGGAGTATCTCCTTTGGTGCATGTGAAATATTTTGAATGTGCATGTTGCTGGGTGCCTTTACAACCAACTATTGGCAAGATATTGTTTGGTTGTGTGGTTCCCACACCTTATCAGAAGGAATTCATTTTAAAGGAAAATCTGTTCTTGTTTATAATTTCCCTTGATTTTCATTACTCTGACCTTCTTTTATAAATATATTTATTTGTTCCCATACTGCCTGAATCACTTTTGGATCATGCAATTCTATGCAGAGAAACAACACAGGTAATTGGTTTACATTACAGATAGAGGTGAAACTTACATTCGAACTACATTTTTTACGTTAAAATTTTCCAAAGGCGAGACATCTGGATCCAGCCCTTTCTCATTCTGGATAACTATTTGCTGTACTATCCGGTCAAGCAGTAGCCAGTAATGAATCGTGTTACCACTTCTTTTATCTGCCAACAAAATGCAACAAGCAGCTTAGTTAGAACCAACCAAATAGAATTTTATTCCCACAACAAAAAACAAAAGGAAACTAGATCATTTCTTATTTCTCAACAGTGACTAATCCCAGCCGATCGCTCGTGGCGAGGGGTCGGTCGGGATACAAAATTGTGTGTACCCAGCCTTAGAGTTCCATTTGCATACAATACAGGAAGTTAGCTAAATATAACTGCAATACTTAACTTTAAAGGCTATGTCCACCCTAAAATAAAAAATTTAGTATGTGATCCCCTCTGGGCTCCCAGCCCCAACCGCATAAATTTTTTTTTTAGAAAGCCCCCCAAACTCTACTTACCTTCCCTTCTTTCCTGCGCCGCACTCCCGGCCCTCTGCTTGTGAGGAAATGCAAGCAGAGGGGCGGGACCGGCAGCCCCGTCTGTGATTGGCTGAACGGCAGCCAATCACGGACGCGGCTGCCGGCAGCTCACTTCCGCGTAGGAAAGCGGAGAGGTAAGTAAAACATTGGGGAGCTTTTTAAAAATACAAAGTATGCGGTTGGGGCTGGGGGACATAGGGGAAGGGATAGCAGAAGGGGTTTAACGCTAGGGGGAGGGATAGCAGAACGGGAGGGAGAGGGAGGGGGGAGAAGGGCTGCAGCACGCATGGCAGGAATCTCCGGGAGGCCAGGTAGCAGGCAGTGTCCTATATGGACCTGCTAGCCTCCTGGTGGGCAGTTTTTGGAACTTTGGGGGGGGACTACAGGAGAACCAGATGGAGTTGGGATGTGAGGTAAGGATTAAACTACACTACATGGTGGGGCCAGTAGTTGGGGGGATTATAGTTTTGGGGGTGGACATGCCCTTTAATACAGTTCCAGTCACAACATATTTGTTTCAGTTCTGGTATAAGTAGCAAAGAGATGTTTGTAAGATGTTAAACTTTATAAAAATATAACTTTTAACAGCACAGGTGTCAAACTTGAGTCCCTCTATGTTTTGAAAACTACATTTCCCAGAAATCCCTGGCTACATACTGCAACAAGGGAATGCTGGTTTAAGAGTTGTAGCTCTTAAACATCAGAAGGGAATGCAAGTTTGACATCCCTGGTCTACAAAATTATTAATATATTTGATCATTACTGTCCCAACATTCTCTGTAAAAATTCTTTAAATGGCAGATTTGTCAGGCTGTTTCACAATCATAGCAATTCAAAGCCACAATGAAGAAGGTCAAGCCATTTGCTAAATAGCTACAGTATGTTCTTGTGATGCATTGAAAATTGCAGGATAGGTTGTGATTTATGTATATGTCCCCATGGATTAGACCAACAGTCCAAAAATCAGTCGGGGTGAGTATTGATAAATTTAAGCTCATATTTAAGCCTTAATGGTCCATTGAAGACCACAAGATGGGCCATGATTTATCAATTTTTCTATTTGCCTGGAACAAATAATTATGTCTAAAAAGCAGTCTGGGCAGTCAATGGGGCTAGACGTTGGACAGTGTGCACCAGCCCTTCAATTTTAGTCAAGGAAAAGAAACACATGACATCAAAACCATATTAAATGAAGCTAACAAATAGTTCTTATTTACAACCAATAAGGAAGAAAATTAGTACGGGCTAGGCCACACGCATGTTTTCTCTCACACTAACAATTGCGCTTGCGTAGAGCAGAGCATGTCACTGAGTTGCCACGGTAAGTGTGAAACAATTGCACAGATCGAAGCACAAACAGATGGTAGTGCGCATGACAGTGTAGCCTCAGCCTAACTACGATTATTTTCCATTTTTTTCTGGTTACAGTAAAGCAGAGATCAGCAGCCAGATCACATGTCAGAGAGAGAGAGACTCAGTATTTCGTAAGTATACATCATGACTTAGATGCAGCAGTAACCAAAAGGGGCTGATGCACCAAGAGGTGCAAAACTGTACCAGTGCTAAATCACAGATATTAGCTTTTTACTTGGTTACAGTACTTTTATTAGATCTGATTGGTCACTGCAGATTAATAGCACAGACAAAAATCTGCACCTTATTGCATCAGCCTATAAAGCATGTTATTAATACGCTAGTCATTTATAAAAAAAAAATGTAATAAGGAGAAAATATATGGATACATTGCCATTTTTAAAGTTTATTTATGTCCCCACTGGGTAGTGGGAAATACATTAAACCAGACCTGGGCAGAGTAAGGCATGGGGGCTGCTCCTGACTGGCCCCTCAATACTAGACCTGTACCCAAAAATGTTAAATTTTTTTTGATTATGTTATTTTCATTATTATTTTTTTAAATGATGAATTGATTTTTGGATTGGATCTAAAATATTACACACCTTCCCAAAAAAAAAAAAAAATTGCTACTAATAATAAAAAAATATTTTATGAACCAGATTTATTAATTAAATCTATTTATAAAATCCAACTTTGCAATCTCTTTAATGAGAATTGAAATATTATTGCCCACCCCTGCATTAAACTTACACTAATAACCGTTAATGTGGCCTTGGATTTTATGCTACTCATATTTCTAAACATTGCACAGTAGAAGTAGAAAGAAAGAATGTTAATTTATTTTATGTATGCTGTGCTTAAACAGGCCTAAAACATGATTTATATTATCTTGTGAATTCCCAGAGGGGAACAGCACGGAATATTTATTACCATGTTTCTTTACTTTTAGGAAAGTCCAAGAGAATAGCATTTAAAATATTTTCAATCTACATTCTATTCTACAATCTATTTACTTTTCAATGGAACATGGCTCTACTTCCTGTCTTTGAACAATGACTTCAAAGTGGAACCCCTGCATTTTCTGACCATATTTAGGACTGATATTTCAGTCAATTCAATAAGGTGGTATATGAAGTTATTAACATCTAGCAGAGATTTTGATGACACATGACCTATCCATAGACTGCTGTCTGTGACACTGTTTATTAAATATCACATTTTGTTTAGAATTACTCCAATATGTCTTATAAGTTACAAAAGGACATCTCCCTGTAACCCACCTCTATTCTCCATACTTACAAGGCATTTGCAGGCAATGGTGCAGTATGGACATAAAGTGTGGGTAGCAATCTGTGTGTGTTAAACGTTTTCTCGTCAGTTCGAACATCTGCGTTGCACTTTTAGTGTCAATGTGAACCTATGTACCGAAACAAAGATATTGAAAAAAAAGGGAATAAGTAACAAAGAGCCAATTCTTCCTTTATTTATTGATATCTGTATTCTAGTACGCATACCATATCAAACCGCTTAGCAAATTCCAGTTCATCCTCATTACGCAGCATTTCAAAAAAATCTAAATGTCTATTTGAAATAAAAAAATAAATAGTTACACACTGGGACATTTTAGTTTTTTTTTGTTTTTTTTTGCAGGACGGTGTCAGAAATGGAAGTTTTGTGAATTTATTTTTACCGATCTAGTGTTGAATTTTCATGCTCCCTTAGTTTATCGATCACTGGCTGGATTCCAAGCATTAGAAACTCGAATCGAAGATGAAGTCTGAAGTCCAGGCTCTCCTGAGAACAAACCCAAGGAGAAGCAATTGATATTCTAATCACACCTTCAGCTTCAACAGCGATAACACAGAAAGAAGAAAAATTCTTACCACGCCTGCCCCTTGACTCAGAACAGCATTAATGAAGGACATAATCGCTGTCTTCAGACTGACTTCATCTCGGTACCTTCCCGTATTCCGGTCCAAATCATTAATTAGGGTCTGGCAGAAAAATGGTGATAGTTAATTAAAATTAAACTATATTCACTTTATGAACTACATGGAACACTTTTCACTTCATTCTATATAATGGCCATTCATTGGTGGCTCTCTGGCTCAAAATAAGCTTATATATACACATCAATATGATTACACGGAGCACAGGGTGTCTAACGTTGACATATATAAAAAAACCTCACACCATTCTATGCGTTTTGGTTGTCATCGGGGTATCTTCCCAATGACAGCAAACAGTATGGCCAAAAAATGTAGAATAGCGTGAGATTTTTATCTAATAAAAGACTATTGATGTATATTACCCTCAACAGTTATGCATACATCCATAGGGATCCGAATATCCCTTAATTATACAAAGTGACAAATGAGCACTCTCAAATTGCATTGCAACAATTAAAAGGTAATATGTAACATTTACAGGGAACTTTATTTTTAACAGAAAACAATGTAATGTGGAAAAAAACATGATAAAACAGGACAATGTTATTGGATGCAAACAATGGTTGTTACGATAAAAAAGGTCAGTTAAATATATCATATAGGGATACACGAACAGTGATATTTGAGAAGTGAAATGAAGTTTACTGGATTTACAGAAAGTGTGCAATAATTGGCATAATTAGGCAGGTGCATAAAAAAAAAAAAAAAAAGAAATGAAATCAATATTGAGTAGATCCTCCTTTTGCAGAAATTACAGCCTCTAAACTTTTCCTGTAGGTTCCAATAAGAGTCTGGATTCTGGTTGAAGGTATTTTGGACCATTCCTCTTTACAAAACTGCTCTAGTTCAGGTTTGATGGCTTCCGAGCATGGACAGCTCTCTAACTCACACCACAGATTTTCAATTATATTCAGGTCTGGGGACTGAGAAGGCCATTCCAGAACGTTGTACTTGTTCCTCTGCAAGAATGCCTTAGTGGATTTTGAGCAGTGTTTAGGGTCGTTGTCTTGTTAAAAGATCCAGCCCTGGCGGAGCTTCAGCTTTGTCACTAATTCCAGGACATTGGTCTTCAGAATCTGCTGATACTGAGTGGAATCCATGCGTCCCTCAACTTTGACAAGATCCCAGTCCCTGCACTGGCTGCACAGCCCAGCGCTGAGGAACCCCCACCCCCCCCCCCCCCCATATTTTACTGTAGGTAGTAGGTGTTTTTCTTGGAATGTTGTGTTCTTTTTCCTCCATGCAGAACGCCCCTTGTTATGCCCAAATAACTCCATTTTAGTTTCATCAGTCCACAGCACCTTATTCCAAAATGAAGCTGTCTTGTTCAAATGTGCGTTAGCATACCTCAAGCGGCTCTGTTTGTGCTGTGGGCGGAGAAAATCTTCTTCTGCATCACTCTCGCATGCAGCATCTCCTTGTGTAAAGTGCACCGAATGCTTGAATGATGCACAGAGACTGCATCTGCAGCAAGATGATGTTGTAGGACTTTGGTGCTGGTCTGTGGGTTGTCTGACTCTTCACACCATTCGTCGCTTTTGTCTATCTGAGATTTTTCTTGGTCTGCCACTTCGAGCCTTAACCTGAACTGAGCCTGTGGTCTTCCATTTCCTCAATGTGTTCCTAACTGGAAATAGACAGGTGAAATCTCTGAGACAGCTTTCTGTATCCTTCCCCTTAACCATGATGGTGAACAATCTTTGTCTTCAGGTTATTGAGAGTTATTTTGAGACCCCCATGTTGCTACCAAAAGAGGAGGGAAACATACAATTGACCCCCTTAAATACTTTCTCATAATTGAATTCACCTGTGTATGCAGGTCAGAGGTCACTGAGGTTACCAAGCCAATTTAAAGTTCCAATAATAAGTTCTAAATGTTTTGGAATCAATAAAATGAAAAAAGTGTCCAAATTTATGCACCTGCCTAATTTTGTTTAAACAATTATTGCACACTTTCTGTAAATCAAAAAAAACTTCATTTCACTTCTCAAATATCACTGCGTGTCTCCTATACGATATATTTAACTGAAATTTTTTATTGCAACAACCAACGATTTATACAGGAAAATCATGATGATTAATAAGGTTGCCCAAATTTTTGCATCCAACTGTTACACAAAGAGACAATGTGTATGTACAAAGGAGCCATCAGGAGGTTTGACTGCATGGGACCAACTCATTTGAAGGTTTTTTTAAAGTCATTTCTAATAGGAATGAATAGTGTATTACAGGGGATTCTAAACTGATATACTCTACATGTTATTAGGTTTACTAGATTTCTAATGGTTGTCCTGCATGTCCAAATGCGTAATATCCTAAGCTTACCACCAAGGAACGAACCCTGAGCGCACGCGCACACGAGCAATGAACGTCCGATAATCACACGTGCGTATGCGTTCAGTTGGGCGTCATTTTTTGATCTGCCAAGTATCGTTGATCAGTTTCAGAACTTTTAAAGAGGATGTGTTCTACCTGTACCTGTATCTTTCAAACTGTTGATAAATTAACCCTCAGTTTCAGAAAAGCACCATTAGGGCTTTCTTAGTACAGCAATCTACTTTGGATATTGTACTACAGACTGAGGTTCTCCTAGACAGACAGTGAGTGTCTGTCTACAAGAATGACAGACAGTAGGTTAGCTGGCCCTAATGGTCTCTACCATTATACCTATATCCCTAAATTTGAAACAGTAAATATACACATTATCAATTAAGGTCAACTGATGGTAATTATGAACAGATAGAAGATATTTGGTCACATTACAACACTGCCACTTTTCATGTAAGTAGATAAATGCTGTACCTGGAAGCGGGTCCGTTCACTAGCATATTTCTGGTAGTGCAACATGGCTTCTAGAACTTTCTTGTGTCCACCCGGAACCAAGCACACAGCTCCCATTATTTCCAGCACAGCTACTTTTGTTTTAATATTCTCAGTGGCGAGACTCTGAGCGATCACATTTATACTTTCTGAGTGGGCCAAGACATGAGCACGTCCCTGAGAGTTGTTCATCAGTGCCTTAATGCAACCAATGAGAGAGGTATGTATTTGAGACTCTGCTATTTCATAGTCCATGCTCTTCAGAAAGTTAAGGATGCACGTTAAGCCATCCAAGTCAATAAATCTAGTTACAAACCTATAAAAATAAAATAAAAAACATATAGACACAGATTTACTCCTAAAGCATAAATTGCAAAGAAAATTTAATGCAACACATATTTACAAAATAAAAGACACAAAAACACTCTAAATAACATAATTGCTGTAATATCCAAATAATAAAAGTGAAAAGTTAATAACTTATTATTGGTCTTTAAAGACATGTTTTTCATTTTTCAAGTTTAAAAGGAGAACAATGGTAGCCCAGCAAATAAATAGGGCCTGCTTAGGTTTCAAGTTCTGCAACACAGAAATACCCTCTTGCTCGTGATGCACAGCATATTAGGCGCTGCACTAGACTATTGGGTAAGGAGTAAAGGAGAAGCTTTGTGACAGAATGCAATGGAAGTACTCAAGACAGATAGGGGATTTCTGTGCTGCAGAACTTTAGACCTAATTTAAATTAAAGGGAAAAGAATTGTCCGTTTGATCAGAGCATATTTATTGAGAAACCACAGGTCTCTTAAATGGGAAAGACTTTTACTGCAGAAGTGTATAGAATTGATTCACAAAGCTACAAGTGTGTTAAAGTGCTATTTTCTGTTTGCTATATTAATAAGTAATATACCGTACATAGCTAACAAATGCATATTTCTGGCAAGATAAATGCATATTCAGCAATGTAATTTAACCTTCTTACAAAACGTACTGAACACAAGAGTTACAAAAGCTTTTTACTGTTGGAGACACTTATGAAAAGCACTCAGACTGCTCTTGTAGTTTTTCAACTCTGCTAAACAAGCATTAGGCTTACCGAATAAGCTAAAAAAATAATAACCACTGATTACCGTAGACTGAAAGTTCTTTTGGCTAAATTTTCCCCCCATTGTTTGATTAAACAATGGGGAAGCGTATTTGCCCATTTTTATAACAGAGTAATCAATATTACAAACCATCAAAACATTATATTTAACAGTTCATGGCGTTTTTATCCCATTGTGAAAAGTTACAGACTGGGCATGTGGCAGGTCTATATTTACATGATCTGCATCATAACGGATAGGCTAACAAGTAACATCAGACAAATCTCTCTTTTAGTGCAGTCTGCAGACGCACAGAAAAAATAAAGACTAAATCAATTGTACTTTCCCCAGTTCTAAACCAAACAGCTCATAAGCGAAAATGACAGAAGATGCATTAGTAAAATATATTATATTGGCAGGCAGTACATATATCCAATATATTTTGGGGGGTGATGTGTGTGTGCAAAATTAAGGCCAATTCTTAAAGGGGAAGTTTAGTGCAAATACATATATTTTCAAGATAAAAAGAGCAGTATTTTTCCATCTCAATGACCATAATCTGCTCATTCAGCATTTTGTCTGTGTATAAATAAATGCTTCTGAAATAATGTCTTCCTGTTTGCAGGACCCTTAATAGAGACCATTATGTTCTTGCCCATGACCCAGAGCCTGGGTTGATTCAGTTGCTCAGTAGAGATCTGAGCATGTTTGACCCATCCAACAGCCAATCAGAAGAAATAACCGTTAGGAACATTCCAAAATATATTTGTCCAAGGAAGTGTGCATTCTGGGAAGAGGAAGGACCATTACAGAACCAGCAAAGGCAGCTCACTAATGTCAACAGCAGGGAATATCAAGGGGTACAAATTAAACAAATTTTTCAAAATGGAAGAGAATATGCATAATGTAAACTAAGAATTTTTAAAATAATCATATATTTCACTGAATGTTTCCCTTTAAGAACATTCTGTAAAAGTATCTCTAGCTGTGATATAGCAACATATACAGGTCAAATATCTTTGTTACTATAGATTCTTGAACAAACTTTTAGATCTATTGTAGCAATGCAATGTTATGAACTGTAAATGATTGGAAAATATAAAATTACCTCATAGGTTTGGTCCTCAGGGCAGTTTTTAGGCTTTCTATTGTTTTATTTCTTTCGTCCTCATCTTCCTTCTCCATTGCAAACAGTGTTCTTCTCTGCAAAAAAAAAAAAAAGTTCATTATAAGTAAAGGTAATAATAGGATGAAAAAAGTAAATAACTAGATTAAAGGGCTAGGCCACACTGAAGCGGTTTTAAAAGCACACACTACTGTGGCCCAGTTGATGAGGCCACACTAGTGCACTAGGGAGTGCTGCTTTGCGATTCGTAAATCACAGCGAATGCATTCTGCATTTTTGTGCGTAATGTAAAATAAAATGCAAACTGTTAAAATGTCTGTTCCCTAATTATGTAACAATAGGAACATTTTGCAATCATCAAACCCATCTGTCATGGGAACTGTGTGAATATCAAAAGATTTGTTATTCATTTCTAGAATAAAATTCTTGAACCGATGAACTTTTCCCCAATGTTTTCATTCCTAGATAAGGCACATAACATTTGTTCTAGCAAGCAATTTCATTTAGCATGCAAGGTTACATTACAACTTTTAAGAGTCATGTTACTGAAGACCTCAAAAGGCACTACACGGATAAGGTTTAGTTCACACTAGACCATGATTGTGTTTTAGCATGCTTGCTGTAATGCATGTGCTCGAAGCAAGGAATGCTATAATATTTATACTAGTGCATTTTTATGCATTACAGTGTGATAATGCACTTGATGAAAGTCAATGGGAAAGCGGGAAAAAAACGCATAAAAATGTGCGGATTTAACCCAAAAACGCACACCAAAATGCATAAAAAATTTACAGCAGATTGCATTACCAAAATGCTTTAAATCACAATGCAATTTATTGCGTTTTTCCCCCCATACATTTTCGTTGTGTAGAATAAACGTAGCCTAACTGTAAACCAAACATGCAGACAGTTGGGTTTAGAGTACACTCTTCCTTTTACTTGGGAATAATCCAAAATACCATAAATTAAGATGTGTACAGTAAATTAGTCATCAGATTAAAACAGGCAGAAAACCTCCAGGTAGGAGAAGATAAAAATATTAGTATGAATTTATGATAAATGGAAAAAAAAACATTTCTAGTTATAGTGGAGATTATTATCAGGGAGATTCAATAAAAGTTCTTATCGTTAAAAATGGTGCTAATTTTGCCCCAACCAATCAGATCTTATTTAACCTTTGAAAGCCAACATCTGATTGGTTGGGGCAAAATTAGCACCATTTTAAACGATAAGAACTTTTATTGAATATCCCTGTATGTGTGTGTATGTTTTGCTATGTGTGGATATAGAATCTTTACACAGGTATATTTTAAACTGTTACTCAGATAGTCACCAAATAAGATAATCCTGCAGGTCTGAGAGTAGTACTTATTAGTATTCACCACGGCAAGTGGTGATGGTACCTCATATATTATAAACACAAGTTACCTCACAGCGTCAGGTTAATATAATAGCATTGTCCTAATAATCTAACATATAAACAAACATTTCTCATTCCCAGTTTACCTAAAGAAATGGATTTATCTTTTATATATCTTTTATACAGATCTAATTGAAAAAAATTGCTTCAGAGCTGCTTTTTATTTCAGTATTATAGTAAATCCTTGGTATACCTAAGCAAAAGGCTAAGGACCATTAAAGGGCATGTCACCCCCAAAACTAATCCCCCAACTACTGGCCCCACATGTAGTGTAGTTTAATCCTTACTCACATCAGCTCCATAAGGTTTTCTGTTGTCCCCCCCAAGTTCCAAAAACTGCCCACCAGGAGGCTAGCAGAGTCCATATAGGACCCTGCCTGCTACTGGCCTCCGGGAGAAGTTTGCATGGTACTGCAGCCTTCTCCCCCTCCCTCCCCCTCCCTCTGCCGATTCCCTCCCCCTAGCGTAAAAACATTAATATATATATTCCCCCAGGGCCCAGCCCCAACCGCTATGTTTTTATCTTTAGAAAGCTCCCCAAACTTTACTTACCTCTCCTCTTTCATCCAGGGAAAATAAGCTGCGGCAGCCGCGTCCGTGATTGGCTGCCGCTCAGCCAATCACAGACGCGGCTGCCGTCCGCCCCTCTGCTTGCATTTTCTCGCAAGCAGAGGGCCGGGAGCGTGGCGGGAGGAAGAGGGGAGGTAAGTAGAGTTTGGGGGGCTTCTAAAGAAAAAAACATAGCGGTTGGGGGGGGGAGCCCAGGGGGATCTTTATATAAAAAAATGTGTTTTTGGGTGGACATACCCTTTAATAGTGGCTGCCAATTCAAATTGTTCTAGCCAATCAGTCCACTCCCTAGGTACCCAATCAAATGGATCAGGTTTAAAAAAAGGTTTGGCAACTGGGCCTGGTAGAGCTACTGAGTCTAATTGGGGCATTTCATCAGGTACAAGGACAGGTGGATTTTTATCAATACTTTCAGTAGCAGCCTCCATTACTTAATACACAGAACTAACTTATAGAGAAAACAGGGAGAATAAATGGTATTACCAGCACCACTGCCACCAATTTGTACCAGATCACTGCTTTATGGAAGTATTATGGGTAGCATGGCACACAGTGGGTTACTCAGGTGGTCTGGCACAAAGCAGACACATAAACAGGTTCCCCACATAACATATGCAGTAATGAGGGGTGTCCCTGTCTATAGTGCAACACTTTGAATATTGACCAGGCCTGTATATTGTGTGTCCTTGTAAGTTGGTGTACACTTTTCTGTTGTCTCAGAGTTTGTATCCAATAAGGTAAATTGTCTGTCCAATAATCTGTCCTCCCAACAGGTGGTAACAGGATCTTGTGTTGCAGTCAATATCACTCCAAATCACACACCAGAATCTACTTTCACTTTCTCTCTCTCTCCTCCTAGCCATAGAGAGCTGGGATGTCTTCTCTTTTATTGCTCACTGACAACTCCTGCAGGCTGGAGGTGGTATATAAGGAGCCTTGGTGTATATGTCCATTACAATACACATCACATCCTGTGTAACAGACAAACTTACTCTTCCTTGCACATGGAGCAGACACAGGGGGGTGGTTTAACCTCCCATTTTGACCATTCCATGTTGAAATAGGGATCTCAGCTCTGTAAGTAAGTTTACGGTACAGTATTTTGTATTGTACCTAATATAAGTCAGTGATATATAATATATATATATATTCTTTATATACATTTACTAATGGTCATTTGGTCAAATGGTAATAGTAAGATCGTACACATACAAATTTCCTATATGTAGTTCCAAAAAAATGCAATCTCCTATTAAGATCCTATGGTGTGCGGCTCCATATTTTATCTTTGTATTTATGCATTGAGGGTTGAACGGAGGACCCTGAGGTGATTCGCACCCGACTATATGCTATTATATATATGGACCGCTGCATATTTTGGGCTTTAAAAAAAAAAACCCTCCCTCTTTTGAACACTATAGTGACTCATATATGAATAATTCATATTGCTTACAATACAATTTGCTTTAAATAACTATAGTGTTTGGGGTTAGGGGAGGGAGCCCTACACTACAGAAAAGGGGATTGGAGCTAGGGGGAGGGAGGACTGCACTGAGCATGTCATTTTTCTCCCAGAGGAGAGACAGGAGGCAGAGTCCCTATATGGACTCATCCAGGCTCCTGGTGGTTACTTTTTTGGACTTTGGAGGGACATTGCAGGGCAGCCATTTGGAGTAGGGATGTAAGGGGTAAGGATTTTACTACACAGTGGGGCCAGTAGTGGGTTAAATTCTAGTTTTGGGGGTGGACAAAGGTACAATTACAACTGCATTGGTAAAATATGATCAGATTTATGCAATAACATATTTAAAACTAAATGGACTTTGTTTTATTCTTTCAGTTCTCCTGAAAAGTGGCTCTTGTTAATTCAAATAGACAGTTCAGCTGATACAAAGTACTCATCTGCCCTGAAGGGATATCTGACTGTCGTCAAGGACTATAGCTCTCAGTCACAAAATTCAATAAAACATATAAGAGGGAGGGGGTTTAAAGCTTTTCATCAACTAGAAAGAGAAAATAATTCTATTTGAGCCTATGGTATATGGATCTGGGTATACATAACATTTGTGAACATTAATAGCATTCTTTATCCCCAAATTCTGGTTCAGATCATGGACTTAGTCCCTTTTTCTAAACAATACTGGTTTGCTTGTCAATGCCTAATTTTAGTAGCCTGTTGCTTTAAAGTACAGTGCCTAGATTTATAAAAACCTGCTGGTGCTTTCAAGCCGATTCTGCACAGCAGTATTGAAATCCTGACCTCCCTATATGCATTAAATGATAGCCTGCAGCATAGTTAGGACCAGATATACAGCAAACACCAGGTCACATTACAGTGCAAAGTATTTTTCTACAATATTAAAGGTACACTAGCGTTTTAACATAAATGCTCATCTCCTGAAAAAGATCATTGTCAAATACCACAGAAGAGCCTTTATCCAGGTATACGTAGCTTTAAAATGGTCTTGTATGTAGTGTTATTTTAATAAATATGGAAAATACATTGGTATATAAAAATAAAGAAGAATAAAAAAAGAAAGGACCTAGAGTCTAATTATGTTTTGAATTATAAAGCCCTAGAACAATATTTAGTAGATCTCACTGGAAATCATTACCTGCAGTATTAACATTAAAACGACACTAAAGTGAAAAAATTACTTTCTATATTTTTAATGCTGCCAGGAACTTGATCTCTGTCACTAGATCTCCTCATGTTCTGTTCAGCTCACTCCTAGTTAGTATGCATTTCTCCTCCCTATGTATCCACCCCCTCCCAAAACGGCTATTTTGGAGCATGTGCCGTGGAGATGATCTGTGCCCACGTACAACCAACAGAATTCACCCAGTGATTTTGTGAAAGTGAAGCTGTTTTGCTATGGGAAGGTAAGAGGCGCTGGCAGCTGCTAAGCTTTACTTTTATAGAATGGATAGATTCTACATGTAGTGTGCCAGGGGGAGGGGCTGGGTGATTGACCGTACTTTACTGACTAGCTGTGCCCTGCCCTCTTTAAAAAGTAAAAGCCCAATTCTAAAAAACAAGGGATAAGTAATAAATCATCATTACTGTGTGATTGGTTAGAAAATGGATTGGCACAGTTTAGATGTAATTTAAATATTTTAGGTAAACAGATGAATGGTACGAGAGGAGTATATCGCCTTCCTGAACCTTAAGGTGCCCACACATTTGTTAAAGGGCATCTATAGTGGGAAAATGAACTTTTTTTTCTTTCCTTCCATGTGTTCTATAATCCCCCCCCAACCCCCAGTGTCTTTACTTCTTTCAGATTCCCTCTCTGTCCTGAGATGCACCAGTTAGAATAATACGTGATTGCATTCCTCTACTCCTACTTGGACTGTCAATCAAATCCCTGTGATGTGATCCCCCCCTCCCTGCTCTGTAATAAACATAAAGATAAGAGCATTAGTAGGGGGAGAGAGGTAGCTTTGATGGTAGATATAAGGCTGCACTTGACCCCCCTTCTTAAACGGCATGTCCACCCCCAAAACTATAATCCCCCCCCCCAGTAATGGCCCCATCATGTAGTGTAATAAAATCCTACCTCACATCCCAGCTCCTAGGTGTCTCCTGTAGTCCCCCCCAAAGTCCCAAAACTGCCCACCAGGAGGATAGCAGAGTCCATATAGGACTCTGCCTCCTGTCTCGCCTCCGGGAGAAGTTTGGCTTGCGTACTGCAGCCCTTCTCCCCCTCCCCTCACTCCCGATTAGGATTCCCTCCCCCTAGCGTAAAAACCTTTGCTATAATATTCCCCCTGTCCCCCTAGCCCCAACCGCTATATTTTTATTATTAGAAAGTGCCCCAAACATTCTTACCTTCCCTCTTTCCTCCCCCGCACTGAACTCCCACGCCGCGTCTGTGATTGGCTGCCGCTCAGCCAATCACTGACCGACTGCCGGTCCCGCCCCTCTGCTTGCATTTTCTCGCAAGCAGAGGGCCTGGCAGTGCGGCGGAGGAAAAGGAAGGTAAGTAAAGTTTGGGGCACTTTCTAATAATAAAATATAGCGGTTGGGGCTGTGGGGGCAGGGGAATATTATATCAAAAACATTTTGGAAGGGTGGACATGCCCTTTAATGCTTTCACTGATTGATGGGTCACAAAGTGAGAGATTGTAAACTGTACTGATCTCCGTGTCTCCAGGACAGCTTGCTTTCTATTGGCCACTGTGTGTGGGTGTGTTTTTCAGATGTTGAACTTTTAACTCCTACTGCACATGATAAGCTTGTCGGTTAGCCGGAGTTGAGACATGAGGAGGTAACAGAGGGAGGGGGAAAGGGGGATGCTGCACAGAGATCTGACACCATGGTTAAACAAAGTCACTGACAGAGATAGGATTAAGGCAGCACAGAGTACATGAATTAAACTTTGCAAAGGGGCAATGTGTTTTTTTCCACTATAGATGCCATTTAAAGACATACATCCATCTATCCAACCTACTCTATCCATCATGTACCCTACCTAACTATGATCCAGTGAAAGGAACAACAACAAAAAAAAACAGCTGGAAAAGGGGGGGGGGGGGAAGAATCCTTTCCCAAGAGACAATTGTAAAGGTTCCCTGGATCAACAAGAACTAAATGTACTAATACCAGTAATTTTCAATATTTTGGAGTTTTAGAATTCAGCCCACTTTATGAACTTGCCATTACCACATCTGCTGGTAGACTGTTCTACATTTTTTACCCCCCCCGCACGGTCGCTGGGCCCTTACAATATTCCACTGCTGTGTGTTCTCTGATCTACTGATGAACTATAAACCAGAGTTTATTTTGAGGCCCATTAATATATTTGTATAAAGTGGTCATATTGCACATAAGGTCCTCACTAATTCCCACAGCAGTCTAAGGGCTAGTGCACAGATGAAGTCAAAATTTTTACCAGAAAGACTACCTGGTCAACTGGGATCAAATATCATAGAAAAAATGTCATTTAGGCCCCTATATGATAGTCAATGGTTTCCACGTTGGCACATTTTCATAAAAGCTGGAAAAAAGGGGCATTGTTAACATTCGTGTGTGGAGAATTGAGCTGGCTTCTTTTCAAGTGCTAGGATAATAAATTTGTTTATATTAATTTCTTATACACACAGAAAGATTTGCTGCCAGCCAAGCACATTGAATAATATATTGACTTTCTGTTTATAAAAGACTTATAAATGCTCTTATGGTGAGGTTTCAGTAAAACATTTAGGAGATGCTTTGCTAAAACCAATCCCTAAAAGCACTTAAATGGTTTATGCAGGGAAAGATCAGTTAGCATTAGTGTGCAGTGCCAGCAGGTAATTAATGGAAGTCATACCTGGGAAGTATTGTTACTGGAAGGATTGGGCACTGCCTAGGAAGAGGATGTCTGAACAAACAAATTGATTTAGGGAGCGGGGAGGGCCAAATATAAAAATAAGGGGCAAAATTAATGTCTATCATCTTTCAAAAGAAACATCCTGAAACAATTACTAAACCACAACTCCCATCAACCAAAGCCAGCTGCTGTAAAACATGTTAATGCAAATATGCTGCAATCTTTTATAGCTCCTGTGCTCTTGCAAAGTAGCTTTAATGTTTGGAACAGAAGGTTTAGTTGTTTATAGGCAGTACATGGGTTCTTTAAAGTAAACATCTGTTTCTTTCATAACCACCCCAACCCCCTCCATCTTGGTTTAGTTATAATAAAAAAAAAAAAAAAAAGATGTTTGGAGATATTCCCTCTATCTGGTCCATGCGCCTGGCAGTCTTCCACTACAGTTGCCTGACAGCTGTGCTGCGCAATGGCCCTTTCAAATGTCCCTAGTCAATGTGATCATTGAGAGCAATTCAATAGACCAAGATAATGAGAAGAGCAAAAAGAATCCGGTGGGTGACTGCTGCACTGTGTCAAGTTCTGATATGAAATGGGGGTCTTTGTTCAAAAAAGTGAAAAGGGCCCTATGTTTAAAACCAGCAGAAGACCTGCTTCTCCCTTGGGTGAACATTTCCCCACTTGACTCTCAGGTCTTCATTTCAGCTATTCCTTCCTTCATTTCGTGCTGCACATACCAATCACGGTGATATTTAACCGGGCACAAATGAAGGAAAGAGGACGATTTTTCTTTACAAAAACCACTTTAAGGTCCTTTATTGAATCGTACTTACTACTGTGTGTGAAGTAAATTTTAATTTAACTTGATTTCAGTTCTCCCAAAAGTAAACATGAGTACCCCATTTTGAGCCTGGTCTGGGAGTGACATAAAAAGTCTGCCAAGTATCTAAAAAATCTCGCCTGGAAGTGTAAAACTGGTTTATTTTTCCTTTTTAGATTTTATTTCTAATATTGAAAACTGTATTTCAGTGTAAGATAGAAGAGAATACAAATTCATTGTACGGTTACTGTTGGTGGGGAAATCTGAAAGGCTAAAAGCTCAACTGTTTGCCCATCTGCCCCCCTCCTTATGTAACAAAGGTGCATGTTGACAGCTTCTTGTCAGTTTCACAGGTGACAGCTGGAGTTCGGAGTGCTCTCTCCTACCTTTCAACAAATTATAGATTTCAATATTTAAAAACAAAACAAAAAAACAAAAAAAAAAAACAACCCCCCCCAAAAAAACATTATACTGTAACTTTAATATTTTCTATAGTGAGAACAGCAAGCAAAATGACAA
The DNA here is from genome assembly GCA_019447015.1 of Hymenochirus boettgeri. Taxonomy (NCBI): domain Eukaryota; kingdom Metazoa; phylum Chordata; class Amphibia; order Anura; family Pipidae; genus Hymenochirus; species Hymenochirus boettgeri. Next base: position 266,410,923 of record CM033476.1, read on the forward strand.
ATCCTTACACACAAAAGTACTTTTTTTAAACTTATTTCCCTTCAATTAATAATTGTATTTACCCCTGTTGATTTTATTCCTAAAGTTGTTCTAGTATGAGCCCTTCCCAGAATCCCCTTACTGTCCAGGATGTTTGTATATACATTTACAGGGTTATTCAATAAAAGTTCTTATTGTTTAAAATGGTGCTTATTTTGCCCCAACCAATCAGATATTAGCTTTTAAATGTTAAATAAATCTGACTGGTTGGGGCCAAATTAGCACCATTTTAAACGATAACTTTTATTGAATCTCCCTGAAAGTTCTTTAAAAAGCAATTAACAAAAGGAAACAGGACATATAAACCACCCACCTATAACAAAAAATTCCCATAATGGCTTTTAGTATTAAATGCAAAAAATATCCAGACTGATACTTACAGCAGCCATTGAGTTTAACTGATCGATGTAGAACTCGGGCCAACTTGTAGCTCCTTCTTCCTGATCCTGTAATAGTAAACAAAATGATTTCTTAAGCTATGCATCTAAAACGGACTCACATTATAACACGGTTGGGAAAATCAAGAATTCTCAAATTTGATTATTAATTTCACCAGACATTATTTCAGTCGATTGGGTCAAAATGTTGATGGAACATTTTAGTGCAACCAACAGATGTTGGTGGCACTTTCCTCCAAACTGGACACAAGTTCCAATGAACATGCTGGTATATGCCAATTCATTGCATGGTCTTCAATGAGACACATGACTGGCTGCAACAAAACTATGTCTGTGCCACTTTGTCTTCCAAAGAGCAGACTACTAATCAGTTTATCGATCAGTAGTTTGTTGGGCTGAACGATAGGTACAAAATTGGAACAGGCTTAACTCCTTATGTCAGACATGCAGTTTTTATTTTAACGTATCTCTATCTAGATTTTAACAATTTTCTTATTTTTGATTGGTGTTTGGGCAGTGGGACCACCTGGGGTTTCCCTGGTATCCTGCTAGGCCAATTAGACACTGGATTTTTGATTTGCCTTGCTTACTGGCATCATATTTTTCACAGCGAGTTAAATTTTCAACCAACTGTTGTTTTTCTACAAATTCTAAAAAAGAACCCAGCTATGTGCACACACACACCTTTACAGCATGCAAATGGAAAGATTGCAAAAGGGCATTAATCTTATCTCCTAGAACACAGCATACATGGGAACCTTTACAAAATCATTAATGAACATTTTCCTAGCTGCACATTTATCTGGGACTGAAATGTGTTCTTCTCATTTTATTAAGCAGGATTCAATTTTAATCCAAGCTGAGAAAGAGCAGAGGGAAGGAAACAATGATATACAGATTGCCCAGCCATGATGTGCTAGGCCCTCCATTCATCTGAACAGAAAAGAGACCAAGTTTGGCAAGGTAATATATGCACAAACCCTGTCTGTTCTATCCATACATAAACATGCACATTTTAGGAAGTATGTTGCAGGAAGAAAAATAATCAATAGTGTTTTTGATTTTGTTGCATCTAATGATGTAAATCAATCATTTAAACATTTTTTTTGTTTAATATCAGTTAAGCCTACTTTATATGAAAGCACTAGATTTTAGCTTTCTATCTTCTGAGACCAAAGAGATGGGAAAAGGAGTAATACAAGTAGCTAATAGTAGATGCTTAGACCAACAGGTCAGAAATAATACAGATACATGAATTAATATTTAGGAGAGGCATTAATAATAAACTGCAGTGATACGGAGTGTGTGTGTGGGGGTGTGTCTGTGTGGGGTCCCGAAAAGTTATGCATGGGCACAACCAAAAAGGTTATCCACATCTACTTTTAAAAGCCACTCCCCATTAAGGCATGCCTTCTAGATATTGTCCTTTCCTCTGCAGATGCCCATTTTTATATTTAGAACTGTGATATAGCAGCCAGTGATAAAGGAAAGCACAATCCCCTAATGCATATAACAGATATTGTCTTCTCCCCAGCAGACCACGGCAACCTGCTAGATGCAGAGAAAGGGGAATAGATGGTAAGGGACTGTCCCACAGAATATATTGCCTTGTGTATCCTTGTTCTTTCCTGTACCTGTATACATTATTGGCACAGTGGACAGAAGCTTTAGTAAAAACATTAACTGATAAACAAATCTTGTAATGCCATATATACTGTAAGATTTCAGAAGTTCACTTCATGCTAAAACTGTACCAGGGAAATATCCATAAAGGCTCTATCACTGTCTATGTGTACAACTTCACACCTGTCCCCAAACTATTAAGGCTGGGTACACATGGAGGGACAATTTGTCAGTCGCGGCAAATTCGTCCGCAGATGAATTTTGCAAACAGTCAACCCTATGGAACCGCACGATTGATCGTGATTTTCCGACACGTCCGTTCTGGACGAACAACGTCGGTCGCTGCCGCCCGCCCCACACCAGCCAATATTTTCGGCCGATCGACCGAAAGTGTCATGAATCGGTCGATCGGCCGAAAATATTGCCTGGTGCGTACCCAGCCTTCTAAGCACTGGGGCAAGCTGCTATCAGTATTAAAGTTCCAGAACAGCAGGTAACTATAAGCCGCCCAAAAAAAACCAAAGGGGTGGGTGGGTGGAGGCTCCTGTAATTCCCTCAACACGTCTAGGGCACTGTATATTGGTAACCAATGGAATAGTACATTTTACACTATTTGATCCAGCTAAACATGGACAATAAAGAAAAATTCTCCTTTTAGACTCTGCTGCTCTGGAAGTGGCTTTCAAATTTATGTATTTAAACATCAATAATGTGAACAATGCTGACATGGAAGGGGGTAGTTCTTTGGATCTCTGCAATCTCTGTGCTATCCCATCAATTGTGGATAATGTGGAGTTTAGATATTTTCTGCGACTGGGACATTATCAATAAAATGTGCACATTGTGTATGCAATTGCTAGTGACAGAACTGCTTCAACTGACTAAAACAAAAGAAAGAAAACGTTGGATGTTTGTTTATTTAGAAATTGTAGTGAAAAACTATTGCCCCATTAAAGGGACATTAAAACAAAAAATCCTTTTTATTTCATGAACACAAGGACTAGCCAACTTATCAGAGTTTTATTTTAAAAACAATATCTGAGACACAGGGAATATTTCTCTCTGCTACTTCAAACTGTTTGCCCTTAGATTGTACACACCCTGCATGTCTACATGGTTTATTAACAATACATTAAGGTGTACATCCACCCGTCTAATAAAAAGAAAAAATGCAAAGCAAGCGGAAAAGTCAAAGAACAACCATTTAGGGTGACAAGGTGCTACTTTGACATACTTCCCCTTTAATTATCAAACCAAAGAAACAAAAAACATTTTATACTTTAAGGAATGACCTTGAAAGACTCACAAAATAAAAAAAGGGGTAGACAGCACGTTAACTAAAACTTTATGAATGTTTTATATTTAAAATGAAAGGGAAAAGTAATTATGTTGGGCTCCAAGTTTACTCTTTAAATCCATAATTTATTAGAAGAGTACAATATGGTTCCCACATTGTACTGGTTTGATGGTCTGCTGGAAAATGTAGACATTTCTCATAAACTAAATCCAAATTTGGGCATTATAAAAGCAGCTTCCTTGAGACAGCGGTAAAACTACACTTTCAGAGACTGAACTCGCTTGAATTTAGAAGTGGAGATAAACTTTAGTAAACTTAAATTTAGTAAAGAGGTAGAGCTTAAACAGTAAAAAAATATTTCAATTTTATGGCATTGTCAGGGTACAAATAGAAGTTGTATTTGGTCATTGTCAGGGTACAAATTTTGTCCCATGTAAGTTTTTCAGATAGGTAGAGTAATTCAGTCAGTCTGTAATCTTGCAGCTTTGTATCTAGAATAAATCTATCACATTTTGTCTGATACGGCAATAATGTATATTAGAGATCCTAAATCTCCCATGGAGCAACAATCCAGTGTTAGTACTTCTCTTTTAAAAACAATGGACATACACTTAAAAAACTGTTGCCAGATCCAGGTGGACCCCCAGGGAATCTGTGGGATTTCGGTTTGTGTATGTCAAACAACAGATTCTGGCACCATAAGGCATTCTGCATTAGTTGTCATTACTTATTTGGGCAGTATCATAGAGAGAATTGTCTGAATAGGTTAAATAACAAATTACAATAGTTTATTAAGAAGTTTGCTTGTTGAATCTCTATAAATATATTGGTGTATTTGTGCATTATGACTTAAAGGGCATCTATAGTGGTAAAATTAACTCTAGAGTTTCTTTACTTTTTTCAGTTTCCCTCTCTGTCCCGAGATACACAAATTAGAAGACGGATTGTATTCCTCAACTCCTACTTGAACTGTCAATCAAATCCCTGTGACGTGACCCTCTTCCCTGCTCAAGTCCCTCCCCTCCTCTGTTACAAACAGAGATAAAAGCATCAGCAGGGGGTGAGGTAGCTTTGATGGCAGAGATAAGGCTGCACTTGTCCCCCCTTCTTGATACATTTCACTGTTTGATGATGGGTGTGTTTTTCAGGATGTTGAACTTTTAACTCTACTGCACATGAGAAGCTTGTCGGGCAGCCGGTGTTTAGACATGGAGCAGGTAACAGAGGGGAGGGGGAAGGGGGAGTGCTGCAGAGAGATCTGACACCATGGAAAAACAGAGTTACTGACAGAGGTAGGAGAAGGGCATCACAGAGTACATAAATTTAACGTTGCAATGGGGCAATTTGTTTTTTACTATAAATACTCTTTAAAGGTGGGTATACTGCTATATTCTCAGTCATTCATTTTGAATGTAGTTGTCTTTTCATAACATTCAATCGTGCTGCAAGAAATATGTTCAGGTTCATGAAGTGGAATAGCATAGGATATCCTGAGCCTCCACACGTTAGAATTTTTGTCAAAGAGATTCACAGAATTTGACAATCTTACATGCATATGAAGCTTTAAGGTAGGCCATAGTGCTATCTAAGGTTGTTATCTAAATACTTTTTCTAATGGTCATTTATGTATACTTATTGTGGTGCGGCTTTAAAGGGGAACTGTGGTCTCCACATTTGAGTTTAAATGAAAGGTCAGTTTCCTATCTGTAAAATGAGCCATCAACCACCTCTCTACGTGCTCCAAGCCCAAGATCTAAAGAAATGACTGACCAGAAAGTTAATGGGTGGGGAGGCTGACATGTGACATTCCTAAGGCTTCTCCTGTACAGTGCCGCCGGCAAGCACAGCCTCAGACTCCCTCTGTGTGTGAGGGAGACAGGAAGTCCCTCCTCCCCTCTGCTGTGTGAAATCCTGACAGAGAAGGTAGGGAATCTACAGCCCTTCTTTCCGACTATGTGAAAACAGCCTTTTCAGGCAGAGTTCTCACTCTGCCTGAAAAGGCTGTTTCCACAGAGTTTTCTGTAGAGAGGGGTGGGGGGTCCTGAGTGACCCACGGCACCCGTGATGTGGGCGGGGCTTGTGCGCTCATGATTGGCGGGGCTTATGCACCCACGAGTTGGCGGGCCACGGCAACCTGAGGGTGGGCGGGGCCACATGGGGCTGTAAGAGAATGGGAGAAGGGGGGCCTGCAACTGGATGGACCATGGGGTCCATGAGTGGGAGGGACCAGGGGGGCTGCAAAGGGGAGGAGGAGACACAGGGCAGATTGACCGACATGGTTTCAGAGCAGGAAGCAGGAAGTGCAGGGGACCTAGTGATGCTGCTGCCATACCACACACACAAATGTAAATATCTTCAAAACTATGCAAAATAAACAATGAAAATAAATTGCAAAGATTCTCATGAGAGCAATTCCTATCAATTTACCTAAAGTAATTTTTGGACCATAGTTCCCCTTTAATAGTTGCACACATCTAGAGATAGCCCAATAATAAAACAGACTGGTTTCTTCATAGGACACCACACACAAATATATTATTGCCGATAAAGAGCTTCGTCCACTTATTATGTTAAAATGAAACTATAGTGCGTATAAAGTTTTTTTTTTAAATCAGTTAAAATAAAAAGTATCTGAGGCAAGGAGGTAGGAATGGTATGTTTTACCTCCCAATATCATTCCTATGAAGAGCAGCAGGACGAAGAAAACTGCTTTTGCCAGTCTTCCTGTATGCTTCAGCACCATCTTTAATATAGAATGGCCCAGTGCCATAACCTGGCAGATAAAAACTGTATGTGCTCCTCAACAAAACAATATTGGGAGGTGGGAATAATCAATTTTTAAAAAGTTAATTTTTACAGTAAAATTGTCCTTTAAGTGTATGGTCACCCTAAAGGGTGCTATACTCTTAATCCAACTATCGTGCTATACTGTAAACCACAGTCCATAAAGCAGCTATGGTTCCATAGTTTCACATTGTTTATACAACAGGAGGAACTAAGTCACCAAAAAGTAAATTAACTCTTAAATCCAATGAATTTTGAGATATTTGTACCTTTTTCTTGCTGCAATAGATCTGCCACTTCTTCTCAGCTGGCAGAGCAAACATGGCCTCCCTGTGTTTTTCAGAAAGGTCCAGTTCATCCTAGATGCAAACAAGAAAGAAATATTTAGTTTCCACTTTATTCTAATCAAAGGCAAAAATAAATTCCCAACCCGTCTCATTTTGGCAATCTGCAGGGAACAAAATAAATATGTACATGAATGATATCCGAAATACAATATAAATATCAAAACACAATGAAATTGTGAGCTGCTGTCAGTCAAGTGTATGTCTTCCTCTAGCAGTGAAAATGGAAAATCAGAATCTTATGAGGGACAAGTCTTTTCAGGTCTTCTTAATCATTCCCAGAGTCTCTAGAAACCCAACATTACAATATAAGCAAAGTAATTTGCATGTTAAAATAAAATATATATAAATAATAATAAAATTTGATTTAGGTCTCGTCTTCACAGAGCTTCTGAAGTACTTTAGCTGCAATGCATGTTAATATGGCACCAGACTCCATATGGAGGTAACCGTTATGCTGCCACAGCAATGCTTTTAAACACATTTTTAGCATGACGAGAAGTGAAGAATGTTTAGTTTGATAAGTTGGATCTTAGTTCAGCGTGACACAAGAGTATTAGGAAGCACCTAGTTTAAAATCAAGGTTGGACTGTACCACCAGGATACATGGATTTCTGTTACAAAACAACCAGTGAACATGCGGTTAGAGCTGTTTATAGTAATATTTAATACTCAACCCAGTTTAAAGTAATATTTAATACTGAACCCAAGTGTCTGATTCACCTCCTAGACACCATCTACTTCTCTCTCTTGTGATAGAGACTTTTGTCCAATATCCCAAGCTACATAGTCCAGGTATGTCATCTGCCATCCTCTTTGCTGTGAAAACACTTACAATACCTATATAAGGACTAGGCTGTGACCTTCAGAAAAAATGAATAACATGGCCAACAGTAGCTATAATGCACCAGAGAATTTAAATTTACTAAGCCTTTTATATCCCCATCCCCTTCCTGTGAGCATATCTAGGAATCAAAGGGAACTAAACAAAGTAATAATATTTGATGAGTTGTATCCCTTCAGCAGATGCAAAACTACAACTCCCATGAAAGATGATCAGGAACCAAGCTAGTGAAAGAGCTCAGCACCTGGGATCAGTGTCTACAGTTCATTGCTTTATCTACTGGGATTAACATTAAAATCACCAAGGGAACACGCACAAGCAATTTAGTTTTTTCTAGAGAGTTTTTCTATGTTTAGTGGGAATAATAACAGAGGTTCTCACAAAAGGTGAATCATCCACCTGTAATACAGGGGTGCAGCAACGCCTAAACATAGTGGGTGGGTGATTCACCCTTCCTTTACCGCTCCCCGTGTGTCTGTCTGGGTTTTGTTTCTTGAGTAAGTTATTATGGAGGGTTACATATGATTCCACTGCTCTAAATAATAAATACCAATAATCAATACCATTTCTGTAGTATTCACTATAAGTGTAACAAAACCAAATTTAAAAAAGTAGCAAAGAATATATAGATGGCAAATTGCTCACACTAGCAAAAGTGTGCCTGTTGGTGCACAGTGGAAATTACGTATGTGTATGTTTTGTTATGTGTAGATACAGTAGATATAAAATCTTTACACAGGGATAAATTAAATTTAGTCAAACTCTCTTTAGCATCCAATGGAACCAAATAGGACAATCCTGCAGGTTTGAGGACTGACTCAGGCAATCCTGCCACAATGGTTCAAACTAAAAGCACCATTGGGTGGCCCGAATGTATACAGATGCAATACAGCCTAATGATCTAGAGCATATGTGTAGGTCACTTTAAGCAGTAGGAATCATGAACCTAACTAACTTTCCTATTCCACCTATCTGCCAGTTAGAATCCAGGGGTTCTAAGTGGAATAAACCTGCAGGTCAGAGAATAGAGGCAGGTAACAATGTGTGTTTTAAACTAAACAGCACCATTGTGCAACCTGAGACCCTATATAGGATCCAGATTAACATGCTAGGTTCATACTTATTAGTATTTACCACAGCAAGTTCCAGATTTACAGTTGCTATGGGATTAGGACTTAGGAGCACAAGATACTGATTAGCTTTTAAATGTCCCCATAGAGTATAAAATGAAATAGAGCCTTCTTATAACAGAAGGTACCTCACAGTTTCATGTTATTATAATAGCATTGCCTTAATAATCTAACAAACATTTCTCTCTCCTAGCTTTCCTAGAGAAATGGGTGGGGACATGCAAAGTATCATCCTTTATATTCTCTTTCATACATACACATCACTTCCTGTGTAGCATAAAGAAAGCTTTTTTTTGATGATTGGATAAGACTGTCACATGTTACAAACAGCACATTATTGGACTTTATACCGACATTACCACTTTCTTTCAGTATCCACATCGAGGCCCCATAGCAGTCACAGGGGTGTGGTTTAACCTCCTATTTTGAATATCCCATATTAAAATAGGAATCTCAGATCTGTAAATAAGTTTACATATTTTGTATAAGTTGTATATTTTGTCTTATACCCAATATAAATCAGTGGTATACTTTATATACATTTATTGATGGTCATTTAAATGGTAATAGTGAGATAATACAAACATACATCTTTCCTATATGTAATATCAAGTACCCCCCACTTCATTGGTAGCTTCTAAAAACTCAATGCAATAAAGATATAAATATATTTATATAAAATAACGAAGAGAATACAGCATTTTGGATAGACTAATTCTAATCACATTTGGCCTTTAGATCCCAAAAACAATACGTTTTCTCATCTTCCTCCCCTAAATATTGTATATACTGTATCTATAAAGATATATAATAAATCAAATATACGGCTTTGCATCAATCTTGGTAAACCCCCTTATTACCAAGTACAGTAATAATACTCTATGAGGGGGGTGGGGTGTCACACTGAATAACTGAAACATGACAACTATTTGTGTTATATTGAAAAGCAGATATTTAAAAGGTTCTACTCATGTGGTAACATCCCTTTCCTAAGAAGTTTTCTGGTTTCCTACTAATGCCGACGGCCACAGGAAAGTTAACACATGAACATTGCGCTCACTACACGTGGGCTCAATCTGTTCAAAATAAGCATTTTTATGTTATAAAAGTAAAATTATTTGGCAAATGTGCCACAAATTATGAAACAAATATTTCAAGCCTCAATGCTACAAATTCTAATGCAACTTTAACATCAGATCTCCATGTCACGCTTTAATAAACAAAGAATTACCTTCTGCTTGTGTTAATGAAACACTGAACCTATAAGGGAATTTACAGGTCATTCTATGCCCTCAGTGCACCTGGTGGGTAAAGATCTCCCTGCGTGGATTGAATCCCTTCAATCAGAAATAACAGAGCCATTATTGAATGGAATGCATGTCAGACAACCAAGGCTTTTCCCAGAGGAAACCTGTAGAAATCAAGTAGGGATGTATGACATCTGCCTTAGCCCCCACACATGGGCTGATGTTTTTATCTGACCTTTTGGCCTATCTGACAGAAACAGAACAGTTTGGATGAACACATGTATGATCAGTATGAACGGATCTATGAAATGTTCAGACACTGACCGAACTTCATAAAGAGAACAGTTTGGGGGTCATGACGATTTTAAAGGTTTGTAAGATAAGACAAATCAAAGTCAAATGTACCAAATAGCATTAATGGATAACTACAGTGCATTTTAAGTTTTTTCAAAAACAGTTAAAATAAAAAGTACCTGGGGAAGAGAGGTAGGATTGGTACTTTCTACCTCCTAATATTTTATCTATGAGGAGCGGCAGCTCAAAGAAAACTGCTTATGCTAGTCTTCTTGAATGCCTAGGGTCATAACCTGGCAGATAAAAACTGCATTTTCTGTAGCTCCTCAACAAACAGTATTGGGAGGTAAAAATAACCAATCCTACCTCCCTGATGATTGTTTAAAAAAAAAAAAAAAAAAAAAAAGTTAATTTATACAGTATAGTTGTCCTTTAAGAGACCTGCAACATGATGACAGCATTGGTAATTTAATGGCCTGTGTATGAAGATTCTAAATTGTCAGTGAATGTGCTTTTGCCAATGCTGATCTTTAGGTTTGCGATAGACTTCCAGTTAGGGGTATGCAATAGAACAAACTGAAAACAAAACAAGTCTATAAATGATTCACATTCTAAAGTCGATTCTTTACCAGCTCTTCTACCAGGCTGTCCACCCCTATACAGAAATATATTCCCCTCCCCTCTAAACCCGATGACCACAATATTTACTTGCCTCCTAGACGTTCTTGGAGCCTAATCTTCATTCCATAAATCACTGCCTCCATCCTCATCCAAGGTTCATTATTCCTCTTAAAGCTGTATGAGCTCAATAATTTGCTTGCACATGCTCAGAGGAGGCAGTTCGTTCAGCAGCAGTCAGTTCCTGTCCTGAATGACTGCTGCTTCCAGGAAGAAAACCATATTAGAGACGGAGTCATGAACACGGACTAAGCTACATCAGTCCATTTTAACGTTTGATCCAAACGTGTTTGCAATACGACTGCGTGTTAAAAAGTGCACACTAATGTGGCCCAATTGGAGTGACCACACTAGGTGTGCTGGGGAAGTTATTTGTAGTGCATGCAATCACCATTTTTGGTGCAATTCGCATGCGCTTCGATCCCTGAAAATGACAGGGATGGTGACAAGCTGGTCACCAACATGTACAAAGCGCATGTGTGATTAACTGGGCAAGTGCACATGCTTAGTGTGGCCTGGGCTTAAAGCAACATCTGTCAGGGGAGGGCTGGGGGTGTCAAGGAATGAGAAGGAAAAGTATAGATTTCTGTATAGAGGTGGACATGCCAATTAACCAGTTTGCATTGTTTCCATCTTATAAAACCAGCATGCTGAAAGACGGATCAGTATTTACATAAGAAGCATGCTACATTGGTTTCAGTGTTGCCAAACACCAATCAGCATATGCTTTAATTCATTCACAACAATCAAATATCTAAAGGCTTACCAGTCTATCATCACATATTCATGACACATTAAAAAAGTTCTAAGCTTGAAAGTAAGGATATTAGGATAAAGACCATCCATTGGGGCACTTGCTATTACAGAATAAAAGGCAGCCATACACAGGCGACTAGATTCATGTAAGGCAACAGATTATATTGGAACCACGGGGAAACATTCAGTGGCAACAGTGATGAGGTACTGAGGTTTTACTTCAGAAAAAAACAACTCAAAACAGAAATATAGATACAGTAGATAGAACTGATTACAGATTTACATTGAATGTTGTTTGCACAATACATTTTGATATACTAATGTAGTGTGCTCCTCTCACTTTGATTTGAGGTTGGATCAACCCCAGGTAAGGGGTGTTTGGAGGATTGATCCTACTGAATATTGGCAATTTCCAGCCTTGGTGTGCTAGAATGAATCTATACTAGTTTTGACCTCTCTCTTTACCAGAAAGGCCCTGTCTCTCTACCTGGTAATAAACTCTGGACAACTACTGCAAGCAAACTAAGCAGAGTAACAAAGTAAGAATTCCCCAGCGGAACAAATCTTATTTTCAATACTCTTGTATTTCTTCTTGTCATACACAAGAAGAAATAAATTTAGAACTAAACTTAAACCAAAATAAACCAAACAACACACTGTAGCAGCAACTGGTGCATCCCAAAGAACCAATACCGAAACACAAGAAAAGCAACGTTATATAGGCAGAGCAGCGAGGAGTGCTTCGATTTGTATTTGGGGGAGACCAAACAGCAGCTGCAACAACATTTAGCACATCACAGAAGAGCCAATTCTTCAGGTTTACCTGCATCTTAAGTAAATCCAGTCGGAAGACTAGTGAAACATCTTCCAGTTAATCCAGCTGAATACAACAGATAAACCTTGACCTGGATGAATGAGAACCTTCACAAGCATACTAAATGCAAATAATTATTACCCCATTATTAACAGACTATGGTTTCATTTAGTTTGACCAAGCTCCCATTAAAGATATATCATTTTTGTTTTATAACAATCTTGGATGCCAACATGAAATAATCTGAACTAAGTCGGAGTCTTTCAGATCATGGCGCATTTGGCAATGCATATTTCTCTCAAGACACACCTGTGTTCTAAATGTGGGACTTAAATTTGTAATTGCCCATATTTTATGCAAATTACAGAGTATATTGTAATCAAATCAATCTAGTGTAAAGTTACACAATTGTACATTGACGGTGTTGAAATTTTTAATATATATTTCCAAAGTCCAAAATAATAAAAACAAAGACTGATTGGTGAAAATATTTTTTCCCTTTAATAAAAGTGAGGATTGTCAGGCTCTCTGAAGTCATACCTTTGAGAAGCCCTGCACCAAGGCCTATGGTCTTGAGGAAGGACTTCCACGAGAATCTGACAAGCAATGAACAACTTATATTTGGTTGACATCAACAAAAACGAAACTTTGCTATTAGAGTAACAATAGAATTCTAACAACAATGTAACGTGGCCATTTTATGTGCCTTTCAACACTTCATTATTATATATACAACAAAGGATGCATGAGGCAACATCCCTTTCCTAAGAAGTTTTCTGGTTTCCTAAATGCATTAGTAACTGGCCATTCAGATATGGCAGCAATATTGCCAGGTCACAGGAAGCACCAATCAGCACTTCCTTCTCCCAGTCATCTCCTTCCTTTTCACTCATACATTGTCCAAGGAATCATTCATTCACCAGTAAAGCACAACTCCTAAAGTCTAAGCGCTTTCACTAGGAAAGACAAGCTAATGGCCTCTGAGCTGTTGAGGAATGTCTAGGCGAGGTGATTCCCAATAGCCATGGTTTCCTCCAATCAGATTGCTGTAAGTCTGACATCTCTTGCATCAACCTAAGCTTTGGATTGTTTTCTAAAATAAATCATAGCCGGTCTGCATAGTTCCCACCTCAGGTGATGTGTGTGTACTCACACACACACTAAAATAGTGCTCATAACATTTTTAGATTGAATATAAACACTGTATGCACAGATTATATATCTATATATAACATGTTATTAGTTCTTCAATAGAGCATTTCAGGTACAGGTAAAGTCATTTACAAAAACAAGAGGTTAAACTGAATAAATGAGTTTGATATTATTTGATGTGTTTTTTCACAAGATATGTTCTGCATTATACTTTATCCCAAAGGATTAGCTTTACATTCACCAGACAGTATGAATCAAACCTGTAACACACACCTCTCCAAATGAATTCTGTACTAAAATGCACAGCATTTAAAGAAACACAATAAGAAAAATCCTAACCATACATTAGAAGTACCTGTATCCACCTTATTAAGTAAGAACAACCAGACAATTTTAAAAATTCATTAATGCTGGCATGTCATTACAAACATTAATAATAATTTTATAAATAATAATGCTTCAGGAAATTCCAATGTGACCTAACAGACTGTACCTAATAATAATGCAAGCTTAGGTAGGTAGTGACCCACACTATGCCCATCATATCTGGCAAAAACTTGATCCAGATCTAGGTATTGTCCATGCAGACAGCATTTTAATAAGCACTTGTATAAAAATGAATCAGTGCAGTACCGTCTGGAAAGAATCATCTTTTTATTCACACCTACAATTAGGCTAAGGTGTAACTGTTTAAAAAGTCTGTTCTTACTTATTACTTTTGGCTCTGTATTACAGAAAGTTTTTTTAAACAGCTGTAGTGTGATCCTGGTATTCGTTGTGAAAAGTTTCTAAAAGTGACAAAACAGGAGCATATATATACCGAAAACGGTGATCCAAGGATTAGCATCATTTAAAGTGTATGTATAGTGAAAAGTATCACTTACTCTGAGGTGTGTGTGTTGCTGCATGCCTTCAATACAATACTTTTTTGTTCAGGCTCTGACCACTGACCTGACAAAACTGCATACATCACACCAACTGTCAAACCATTTCAGCTACAGCAAAAATGCTAAAATGTAACATGTTTTAGATTGCATATCTAATGAAATAGGGGGCAGATCAGCAAAAAAATGGTATAGTGATAGTTGGGATGAATTATAGTTTCCACTAATGGGCAATTTAAAAAAAAAACGAATTTTCCAGTGTACATACCCCTTAAGCATTCTGTAATCAAGGCTTATTGTTTCCAATATCTGAAGGAATGCAGGGTTGGACATCCCTGCACTAAAGCATGCCACCCAATCACTTCCTACCACCTCTCATCCCTTCTAACTAGTGATACAGGCATGCTCAGTGTGCTTTACCTAGGAGCTAATAAACATTTATCAAGTGAGGAGGAGTGCTTGAGAAGGGTCACACATGATCCAAAACATGTGGCAAAAAGCCTTTTGCAGTTGAATCACTTGTGATTGTCTCCTCCTACTGATTAAAAGTTTATTGCCTGTTACTTGCAAAAGTGGGAGCTGGAGCGTGAGGAAGGAAGGCGCAGTCTTGAAGTTGATTTACCTAGGAGCTGTTTAGTTATATACTCTCAAATCTCTGCACAAAGAGGGGACTATAAAATGTACTATGGGGCTTGTTGTAGTCCAACAATTAAATCACACAGATACAGTATTTCTTTAAGTAAGAACCTGCATACAAAGTGGTTTCAAGGCTACATTTGCCGAATGTGCTCTTATATAGAACAAATTGGCTTATTTAATAAGCGGTACAACAATTTGCCTGGGCCTTTAAAGGGCATGTCCACCCCCAAAACTATAATCCCCCCAACTACTGGCCCCATCATGTAGTGTAGTTTAATCCTTACCTCACATCGGGCTTATTCTGCTGCACATCTAAGAGCAGTGATGAAGGAAGTGAAACAGAATATGTTTAATATCTTCATCTTTTGTGGTTTAGAACACTACAAAATAATAACAATAATAATAATGCTCCCAGATCAATCTTACACCACAACACATTCAGGATTATTTGCTTGTTAAGCCCTGAATAGGTTAGGATCCCTAACAAACTACTGATTGTACTAGTTGCTTTACTTAAATATAATTATAAAGCACATGACAGCAGCTTGTTTTGCCAAATGTTGTTTGAACAACATCCCAAAATCCAAAGCCCTTTGTAGCCTAAGTGCAACAAACAAAAAACCTAGGCCACTAAATTACTTAACTTGGTTTCTGATCAGGATCAGTTCAGGTAATTTCCCATGAAATGAGAACAAAAACAAACAATATTTTAATATTAGAAATGCTATCGCTTGCATAAAAGTATGTATTGTGGATGCTTCTACTCCTTTTTTCCCCATGCTCCTCTGCTTCTAGTAACACCTCCCTTGAGATTTTTTTTTTTTTTTGGTACCAGCACATCATACTTGAATGGAGTTTACATCCCCAGCAGTTAAGGACCACAACACAAGGAAAGAGAACATCAATATGCAAAATTATTTAATCTATTTATTAGCATTCAGAAACAAAACAAACAAATGCAAACATAGCAGATGAGTCCACGTTACATGGGCACTTACCTGCAAGAGAGATGCCTCATCATAAATTGATTTTAGGATCCTTGATGTTCTCCCTTTACCACCCCCCCCCCCCCCCGCCCCTAAACTAGGACCTAGGCCACACTTCTCCATCTCTATTGACAATATGGTCATTAACCCAGTTGAATCTGCATCTGCCTTTGAGTTATCTTTGACTCCTCTTTTTCTTTTCACACTAACAATGTGCTAGGATGTGTAGTTTCTTCTTTGCAATATTGCCAAGATCCGCCCTTTCCTCTCTCCACCTCCACTACTAAAATGCTCATGATGCATGCCCTTATAAATCTCCCATCTTGACTACTGTAACATTCTACTGTGGACTCCTGGCCTGTCATCTCTCTCCTCTTCAGTCTATCTTAAACTCGGCAGCTCGGATCATCTTGCTCTCCTCCAAATAAGAACCTGCAACCCTGATACTTCAGTACATAGGGTGGCTTCCATCAAACAAAGAATCATATTCAATACCCTTCTTTTAACCTTTAAATCCCTTCACTCTACTGCACTGCGCGAGGGCAATGCCAGGAACATAGGGGACCAAGAGAGAAGATAAGGACCAAGAGAGAAGATAACTCCCTACTTATGTTCCAGACGGTGCCCTCGCAAGGAATCTTCTCCACAAACCCCCAATGAACACTGCTCCTCTCGCCTTAAACCATTCGCTCTTGCTGCTCCCTACCTTTAGAACTCTCTCCTCTCCTCTCTCAGCACAACAAATGATTGTTAGCCCCTTTAAGGGCATGTCCACCCCCAAACTAAAATTTAACCCTCTACTGACACATCAAGTAGTTTAAAACAATCCTTACCTTACATTCCTCTCAAAATAGTTCCCCTGCTGTGCCCCTCCAAAGTCCAGGAAACTGCTGTGTAGGAGCAGTGTGTGACTCATGCTGGTGCCTGAGACTTCCTCAACCTCTCAAGGTTGAGGCATGCTCAGTGCAGCCCTCCCTGCCTCTCAGCCAATCACGGACGTGGCTGCCGGTCCCGCCCCCTGCTTTCAATTCCATGCAAGCAGAGGCCTGAACACTGCAGCGGAGGAGAGAGGGCAGGTAAGTAAGAATCGGGGGACTTTCTAACACATTATATTAATGCGGTTGGGCTGGGGAGCTGCCCTACCACATATCAAAAGTTAAATTTCGGGGTGACATGCCCTTTAGCACTTTGTACCCATCTCCCAACTTTATTTGTATGTTGTCCCTCTAACTTAGATGTAAGCTCCTCGGGGCGTAATCTCATCCGTAATTGTCAGGCATCTGCACTTATATCAATTTATACACATAGCTTTCTTAACCGATGTATGAAATTTAATTTTTATTTATCTGTAATTGCTTGCACTTATCTCCTTGTTTGTTACTCTGTATTTTATAATGTACAGCGCTGCATACCCAATGGCGCTTTATAAATAAAAATTACATACCGGTACATACATTATTCATCATTAACCAACATGCATTCAAATTTATAGCCAAAAGAAACATTCTATCATACGATTAGGGCAATGTTTAACACATGAGCTGCCCAAGTTGTAGAACTACAAGCATTAGCAGGGAATCGTTTGGGATTATGGATCTACTATTATTTTGGTCTATTTGAGTTGCCTATTTCTAACTTTAAATGCTGGGGAGATGAGAAGTAGCTCCATCCTCCACAAATTTCAGTGAATAAATCTCTGTTATTTTATTTAAACGAATGATTTATTCAATGAATGATATGCAGTATTGTTAGTGACCAGCTGAATGTGGAAGTGATCTATAAAAGATCTATCCTTCTCTGTCTTACTATTTGTTCTGTGATATTCCTCTGGAGATTCCTTGTACATCTTAAAGTGACCATTTCAAACTTCAGAGTTAAATGAACGAGTGTTAACTATATAGCTCCAAGGCAAACAGGCAATTAGGAGAAAGTGCTAATGAATTATGTATCACAGCCATGCATTATAGATTGACTTACTAGTTCAATATGAGGGGGTGTTACTGCATAGTGCTACGGGAAGCAGTTTGTTCATTTCCACATGTCAAAACAACAGGGCTGCATTCAGAGGAAATAATCCAAATTTATGTGAATATAAATTATTCTTATGAGCACAGATGCACCAGCCAAACATACATCATTTTATTTCCCTAACTTTGACAGCATGCAGTTTAGATTATAGTCTGTGCCTTTTAACAGAACAATTACTTGGAGTAGATTTGTTACGTTATTTCAATACAAAACTCCAACACAGCATTAAACGCCTTTAATTTTCAACTTCATATATATTGGAAAATATGGTGAGTAAAGCTCAAATACTTTCCAAAATAATATATAACTTTAATGAACCTCCCCCAGTCTTTATTCCAGAGAGGTAGGAGCAAGTAATCCTACCTTCTCCATGGCTGAATAAAATGAAATGGTTAGGCCTTAGACAGGGCAATGGCTTACCCTACTTAACTATATTTTTCTTTGAACTTGGCACACTCAGTGATAAAACTTCTTAAGGTAATCAATATAAATAAAAGGTTATGTTCACCGACACTAAGCAACATTGTTTTATTAGGTAGTACAGATGAACTGGAGGCAATAATACATTGTCTTAGCTCCTGTCTTTCTTAATTACTGATGTAGACAGCAGCTCTAAACCAACATCAGTGATAAATTTATCATTAATCTACTAAATTAATGCCAAAACATGTTTGTTTCGTGGTCACATGGAATAGGGTCATGTTATGCCGATGCAGCCATACAAAGGCGTGATTGTTCCATATATACTTTGTATGGAACGATCATCTATTCGAGTCATAGGTGGGAACAATTGTTATCGGCACCCCAATATTTAATATTATCCGATGGGATTTCCTAAATATCAGCAATGAGGATGGGCACCTCAACTCTATGTCAGGATGGAGTTGACAAGTTACAAGGAAATGCAAATGATTATATAATACAAATAAGTTTTAATTTTTCTTTCCATTAAAAACACTGCACCCAATCCATTACAATATGCAAGCATGGAGCAGATAATGTTCAGTAAAATCCAAGGGTGGCAAAAAAAAAAAAAATCTTAAAAAGGCAACAGCTGGCCTCACACCTTGTGCAAAATATATCCTTACATAAAGGAACTTGCATGTGCACATTTAAAGATGGCAGATGGAAGAGGTTTTCCGTGCATTCCACATTTTTTCTTCACAGAAAAAATGTAAACTCTTTCAAAGAACTTACACAAGTGACCTCAACAAGGACATTTATAGCCTATAAAGTTACAGAACATATAATTATAATACAGACCTTGGCTTTGACTAACAGAATTTTAAAATACATTTCACTGCAGTACAAAACAATATTGGAGAAAACCCAAAACACTAACCGAGATTACCAACTACTAAAAGGTAAAAAAGGTAGTAACAGCTTACAACTTAAATACTTTCCCATCCATCCTCTCTACAAATGGAATTTCTAACAAAACCAAGATTCAGCACTAATCCAGAGACCCATTATGAAACCAACACATTCCTCATAGAGATTCATCAGCAGCTTGGCTCTAAATTCAGGAATAGCTATGTTATAATATAATTCATAAGAATTACTCCAGCACTTCCTGCTGATTGATTTTCTGATGGGCATGCCCTCAATCTGCATCACAAGATAACCAGAAACAAAGCATTGCCTGTAAACCTCTAATCTGCAAGATTTTTTACTCAACAAAATTACCTCATATGTTTAGAACGGCAACAGAAGTTGCCCAAATTACCATTCAAAGCCAGGCATGTGAACATGAAACAACTACCGTATGTCACCTGGAAACAGAAAACCTAATGTTGACTTGAGTCAAATGGGTCGATAGTGATATCTTCAGTGCTCACGGTTTAGCCTCCATATCAGATGCACTGGTGACAAAATGAACTTCCTGCCACATAAAAGCCCCAATAGAGAGGAAAAGGCTGTTTCCCTGATAGGGATAATGAGTGTGTGCTGCACACAGGAGAGGACTACCGTAATCTGTCAATACACACATGATCATTTCTCTGAACATAATACTACACTGTTGAATGTAATAGTACAATATAAATCCCAAGGATGGGGAAATTACGCAATGATATATCCCATCATGAATACCAATACAATGTGACAGGTCTATACAGTATAAACACCATTTTGAACTGTGGAAGTATCTTAAGTGGAAGAAAATAATGATTTGAACCATTACCATGTTTTACTCACTCCCCTCTGGAGTCTTTTTGATGTTACATATCACAACACCTCTAATTTCTTATTCTATCTAGTAACTTACCGTAAATGCCACATATTACAAGAGAATGAATAATAAAATAAAGTTCCATTAATGTCAGTGGTTCTTGCCAACCGCAAAATCTAAAATGACTGCTGACTTTCAGTCAAATCTTATTTCGGCTACTTGTCACAACATTTTCATAAATTGTCAGTTTCTTCTAAAATGCATACTAATAGTCCAGAAAGTATATTATTGATCTGTAATTAAAAGCTGCTTATAGGAGGCAAGAGATACATTATTTAGTCACCTGTTTCTGGGGCTACACAAAAGTCAGGAAAATGGGTTTTAGCTGAACTTTCCATAAGAATATTCATAAAAAAACTCACTCTACTGGTGGAGCATGACTATAATATGCATAGTTCAAGGACCAATCTCAATTGTATGGGGGGGGGATTCGCTGCCCGATAGGGCAGGGAAATCAGATGATTGCATGATAGATTTGGTGTGTGGACCCATTTACATATTGCCTTTAATTATAAGATCAAGCGTTTCAACTGTTTTCCTAGTTAAATATTATGATTGTACCTGCAAAAGTCAATTACTCAGAAAAGAGAATGGTGTTTGGATTATTTATGCTTGATGCAGAGTTACATTTCCTATTTGAGATACTATACTCTGAAACATGGCAAATTGGGTGTGGAGTTATCTTCTGTTATAGTCTTATAGTAAAGAATTATGATACTTTTAAATTTTCAATGGTACTTTTATGTGCACCTGCTATTACTATACTGCATTCCCCACGTACTACTACAGAAAGCAGTAAAATAATAAATATTTACAATAGAGGAGGGAGTGGTATTTAAACCATTGTACAGATATACATTATTCATGTTTCTACTGACAAGACTAATTACTAATTTACACAAATATAAGAAATATGTATTAAATGATAAACCTGTTATATAAGGGAGTTTACTTTAGTCTGTATAACGTTAATCATCTTACAGTTTTCCATTACCAAGAATTACTACATTGTACAGAACCATAAAATATATAATAATCCAGTTCTCTTCCCCCATTTTTCCTCTTCTATGTATATCCATTTTTTAAATGAAAAGTAAATTATATCAAAAATGTGATCCCCAAAGAGTACAATATAAACGTAGCATCAAGCTTAAAAGGAATGGCAGTAGTGTAAATAAGTTTCCTTAAATGAATGTGTTATTGGCCAAACTAACTGCCCATCAAACATACTGTATAAGGTTAGTCGAGATTCAGTTCACTTAACAATTGAAAGTCCATTGAAACCCACGATTGGCCAACTTTATGGCCCTACCCTGTTTCCATAATTTTGGTCACAACAGTCAATCTGGCCAAATATTGGAGCCTGTGGGTCCTTCTCCCAAGACAGACTTCCCTTTGCTTTTAATCAGAGATGTATTTTTTGTTTGTTTGTGTCCTTGCACTATTCGGCTATCTATAAAAATTGAAAGTAGGTTGTAAGCATGCTTGATTTGTTTCTAAAACACAAACTTTCCCTAGTTTAAGACAGAGTCTAATCAGATCTTTCTCACTCTCTCTCAATTACTGCCGTTTTAGTGAAAAAAAAAATGAACGTGGATTTTTCCTGTAATAAAATGCATACATTTTTGACACCCTACATACCCTGCAGTGCTTATAGTGTGCTAGATAACTGGCACTATTTTTTCCCTAATGTGGGCATTGTGCATGCGCACAAACAGTTTACAGGAAACAGTGGTCATTTGATCAAGGAAGAAAGGATTGGTTTATCAGATATATTTAACAAAAGTATTGTATTTCCCCATCCATCAAGACATTCTCAAAACCCTACAACTTGGAAATAAATGATGTTAGACATAACTTACATACATGCCATTATGCCTAAGTACAAAGTGACAACAGTGAGCACATAATAAATGAAAATAGCCTTGTAAAAGGTACAGTACACTACATGTCAGTAATGCAGTCACCCCAGTTCTACATCATAGTGTAGTTAAAGGCCCTAAACACCAATGAGAAAGCATTAGACATAAAAGCTTTGGAATAGAGTCTCCCAAAATTGTCAGATTCCCTTTTTAATTTCACGGGGAAAATATTAAAGCTGAACATTAATGTTTTGGAAATTATTTTTCCTTTGCAAAATATCAACCTAAAAGACACAAAATTAGAAACAAAACAAAAAAAGAAAAATAAAAGAACTCACAGAGTTCACCTACAAGATTGAAGATATAGTACTCGGTGTAGAAGAAACTATGGTGTCCTATGATGACATCTCTCTTCACTTGTATACCCACCAGGAGGCTGTTGACATGGTGAGAAAACGGCTGGCCAAGACAGCACTCTTACCAGCAGAACTGACTCAACCCAGAACAGGTGTGTTCCTTGTTGGACTTGTGCCTGAATACCACCTATTTCAAATACAGGGATAATCTATAAGCAAAAACATGGATGTGCTATGGGATCTCCGTTTCCACCACATTGTTGGCCAACCTTTACATGAGGAGGTAAAACACAGGCGCTTATACCTTTAAGGGCATAGCACCCAGCCACTGGTTCAGATAGTTGATGACACCTGGGTTAAAATCCACCAGAAGAGAAGTACAAGCTTTCACAGAACACATTAATGCGGTAGACCAAAACTTAAATTCACAAGGGAAGAGTACAAAACAACAACATTGCTTTCTTGGACTGCTTGGTAGAAGTTAAGGAAAATGGTAAACTGGAAGTAGAGGTTTACAGAAAACCAACACACACAGATCAGTATTGATGTTTGACTCCACCACCCTTTAGATCACAAGCTGGGTGTCATCAGAACCCTGCAACACAGACCGAGAACATCCCCACTAGCACAGGGCGAAGGCTAAAGAATGAAACATCTCAGAGGAGCCCTTAAAACTTGTGGATATCCAGACTGGGCCTTTGTCAAAAGAAGTAGAAGGAAAGAAAAAACACAATACCAACAGTGAAGGGAAAAGCAAGACAGGAGGAAGAACATGGTCATCCCATATGTAGCAGAGTCTCCGAGAAATTAAGAAGAATTTTCAAAAAACATCGTATCCCTGTCTGCTTTAAAACCGAACAAACACACTGAGGCAGCAATTGGTACATCCGAAAGACCCAATACCAAAACACAAGAAAGCAACATCATATATGCAGTCAGTGAAGAATGCTCTGATTTGTATTTGGGGGAGACCAAACAGCAACTGGATCAACGTATGGCCCAGCACAGAAGAGCCAATTCCTCGGGTCAGGACTCAGCCGTTACCTGCATCTTAAGGATAAAGGACATACCTTTGAAGATTGTAATGTTAAACATATTGGCGAAGGAACGTGGTTCAGAGAGGTGTTAAGGAGGCCATTTATGTGAAAATAAAGAAACCAACCTAAATAAGGTGGGGGGGTTCGACACCAACTGTCTGCCATGTACAATGCTGTTTAACACCTTACTCTGGGCGTTCCTATAACACCCTTAGCCACTATCCAATCACACACCTTAACACCTGGCTGTGATATGCTAATTGGGATTTTCCAGGGTACATAATTGCCACAGATTCTTGTACAAGTCTTTCTGAATTGAGAAAGCCAGTCGGATGACTAGCGAAACGTCTTCAAGAACTACATTTCAAGTCCAGTTGATCTAATTGAATACAACAGATTACCATGACCTGGATGAATGAGAACCTTCACAAGCAAAAAAAAAAAGATTTAATAAGTACAAGGGAAAAACTCTTGGCTAGATTCTATGGTCAAATGTAACCTACGGCTAGGTTCCCTACACAAGTTATGTTATACCCTTAAAGAAACATTGCCCCTACTTCTGTGCAATCAATAGGGATGATATTCATTACCATAACATAAGACACACAACAAAACTGGTTAAAGATTTAGCATTTTCATTGTTTTCCCACATAAAGCCAATTTTCATATGCCTTGCCAAACACATAACATGTTTGCTAATTTAATATTAAACGCAGCTTACCCAGTGCGGAAGAGAATCTATATTGCAGGGCTCTCAAACACAATATTTCATTCACACATATCCTGGGAATCTTAAAATTCCTCCTAAATACGTAGATAAGAATTACACCAGCTAACAGCTTTCCTGCTGTATATGAGGGTGTTAGGTACACAAACCAGCAATTAGCACTATATAAAAGCCTCATTAGTCCACAGAGTGTGCGTGGATGCCACTTACTGCTTAAGTAAATTTGAAACAAAAAAATTAAAATGTCTAATTTTTACACAGATCTTAAGTTATTGGCCTAATGGCTTGTTCTACACCTGAAAACATAGATGATCATGAAGTTGGGTGAAGAACTGCTGTTATTTATACAATAAAATTATTAGAGGCGGTCTAGCGCAATACAAGCACATTCAAACATGTCCCATGATCAAGGTTTTCCAGAGCTACAAATATGATCAGCAGAAGTGCGTGTGTGGTGTGTGGTCTCGGTGTGTGTGTGTGCACAAGTGTAAAGGTGCCCATACTTTACTTACCCTCCAACCGATCTGCGAGATTTAATCAATTGATCCTGGAAATGCTTTTCCAGTTCTTCAGACATACAATCACAAGGTCTCGTCTGGCCCCATTATTTTACGATCATATCTCGGTCGCAAAAAAAGAACGGGAAAGGCAGTTCCAAGAATATTGATTGAATGTCGCAAATCGGTCAGAGCACCTTAAGACACAGCGTGACTATTAGAAAGGAATCCATACATGAATAATATTCAACCAAATTAAGAGGTCCTCTCTTAATTTCCCTATGACGATATGGCTTCCTCCTAGAAAACCACTGTAGATAAAGCAGGGAATTATAGGTTTGCTGGGGCCCCCAGTTATTATACCGTTCAAATGTTTGGAGGTCTTGACTGGAATAGAACAGAAAGATGTTCACTTGCCACCCTGCTATTAAGAAAGATGGA
This sequence comes from Hymenochirus boettgeri, assembly GCA_019447015.1. Classification (NCBI taxonomy): domain Eukaryota; kingdom Metazoa; phylum Chordata; class Amphibia; order Anura; family Pipidae; genus Hymenochirus; species Hymenochirus boettgeri. The sequence goes on from CM033476.1 coordinate 266,436,010, forward strand.
GAATTGGAGCACAAAAAATATTCAAATATTACTAGAGACATTTGAAGGCAATGACTAGTGTAACATTCCAGATTCTCAGAAACTTTGAGGTTTTTCCGAAAGATTTCAAGAAGCGACCAGTGTATCATTAGCAACAGAGCAGTGAGATGGCAAGACTGAGAAATTGCAGATTCTAATTTCAGTCATTTTTAGAAGTATGCACCATATAAAGAAATATATTAATATATAAGCAGGGTCCACAGAATCATAATTCGTTCTTTCATGCTAGAAACCCTATGGCTGAATCTATAATGTTAAGCTGGGTACACAACAGCAGAATCTTTCCGGTTCCAAGACTTCTGCAGAACCTTTTAAATGACAGAATGAATCCCTTCCATCCACTTCTAAACTAAACTATACCAATGGCTGTCACTGATGGGAATTTGTTCTCTTTTGACCAATAACCATATTTTTATATAATATAAAGATTAAACATCTACCTTCTTACAAATTTCCTTAATGTGTGATCACCCAAAAGGTTAAAAACGTGAATAACAAGAAAGTACCACACCCAGAAAACATGACACCGTTTCCTGCACGACAGCACACACTGGAACCTGTATCATTAAAGGAGAACAAACAGTTCACAAACAAAACAGCTTTTGCAATTATCAAAATCAAATATCTATCTACACTTTTCCAATTGTTCCAGAGGAACATATTTCAGCCAACCAGCTATTGGTATTAAATCAATTTTACAAAAGTTATTGAGTTTAGGTGTAAGATTTATACTGATTAATGAATAACTTCAAACCATTAATTTAATGCATTCTGACCTGCCCAATGTGCACGTCTGCACAACAGGTATATGAAATAACCTTACATAGAAAACTTACCTGAAATTTAACTTAAAACATTTCATGCAGCATATCTGTTGTATTCAATTAGATCAACTGGACTTGAAATGTAGTTCTTGAAGACGTTTTCAAGTCCAGTTGATCTAATTGAATACAACAGATATACCATGACCTGGATGAATGAGAACCTTCACAAGCATATTTCATGCAGCAGTTAGCTGGGGGGAAGGGGGGTGTTTAGATAACGTGCCAGGCTGACAACGTGGGTGGCCACACTGTGTTGTGCTCTGTGAACCATACAAACACCTTTTTTTGTTTTTCACATGTGCTCCAATAATGGAATATCAACGAATCACTGCTCAGTAATGCACATCATTGCGTTTTCGCCTTTCACAAATGTTGCCTCATGTTGTAGTGTCGCCCCAATTAGGCTCGATTTCAGCCACAACGCCCAATAAACAAGCAGACATTAAGTCTTCCAAAGGGTGTACAAACTGGGTCTCAGGCTTAATGGGTCACTCCTCCCACTGGACCAGCCACCAGTAATTAATCAAATTAAAGCAGACAATTGACCATGTTTTGCCTGATTATCACATGGCTGTTCTGGTGAATAAATGTAAGATTCCAGACTGGTCAGACAACCACCACACCCCAACCAAACCGCACTTTAGATGGAATCGATGTGTGTATGGGCCTTAAAGACAAAGTAAGGCCAAGGCCACGCTTAGTCGGACAGCAATGCACGTCAGTGTCAAGATGTGTTGCGTGCAATAGTCAGCAAAAAAATGGTGATCGCATGTGCTCAAATGCATCTAGCACAGTGCATGCAATGTGGCCATCCACATTGACATGCACTGCGATTCTCACACGCTATCAGATTGCAAAATGCTTGTTAGCATGTGAGAAAAGGCTGCACACAACATATACACTTCCAATCCCCTTTTAGGGCTAGGCTACACTATCACACTTTTTTTTCGTTTGCGGGTGTTTTTTTTCTAAATTGCAATCATGGCAATGCATGTGATTGCGTTTCCGATACCCAATCACATGCAATCACCATTTTAATAGCGCAATCACATGCGATTTTATATCTCAAAAGGAGAAATTGCATGCGCAAAAGCAACAGAATCGAACACTCATTTGCGTGCGATTGCGGCGCAGTGTGGCCGTGCCCTTAGAGTTTAGAACAATTTCCAGATCATTAGGACAATATTGTTATTTAGATTAGTTCTGTCCATGACTTCTAACACTCACACCAGCAAGGATATGAACACTCAAGGTTCTGATGAAGTTACTCATCTTTTTTTCTCATGAATGGATTTACTCCAACACAGATTTATGCTTACAAAAGCTTTTGAGAGATACATGGCAGCATAGTTGCTCATTCATTCCTTGCAGCATTGAACCCTGGGTTCAAACCCCCCTGGTTAGTACCTGCAAGGATTTTGTCTAGAAACGTATGGCGGCCATAGATGATACGATCACAATTATACGATCCACAGATGATCATACGATATTTTTCCTATCCTATTGATACGGTACTTGGATTGAAAGCTCTTAGGGCTAGGCCACACTGCCACGTTTTATCACGCAATTGTTGTGGCCACACTAGGTGTGCTGCAATCCGCTAATCAGAGTGCAAGGGGATCTGCAATTTTCTTTTGCGCAATCACATGCGTTTCCGAGCCCTCAGACACGCTGTAATGTGGCCTCGGCCTTAAGGAACAGGGCCACATGTGAATGGATGAACACTTTGTAATGCATCACATAATATGTTCAGTGCTTTTATTCTTCTCAACCCATTTAATTTAATACAGATTTGTATCTGCTTATACACAACTTGGCATTTTTTTCTTTATATTGATCCTTGTAAAAAAAAAAAAGTAAATACCAGTTTTTATTTTGTATTCAGTATAAAGCAATCAAGTACCAGGCGCAAAAATGGTTTGATTTTTACAGGTCATCAAATTCATCCAACACAATTACTATCAGATTAATCTGACTGGTTGTCACACTTCCGCAAAGGCTATAATCTGCTTTCCCCTAAATAACTTCAAATCCATTGCCAGCATTTTGTAATGTTCAGGTCTCTTGACAGAATAATACATTCCTTACCATTGAAATTTTTTGCTCAGTAACCTGATTTATTGAATGTGAGGCGCCGGTTGCTAGGATTTCCATTCCACTGCACTCTATTTTATTATTAATCCCATGAGACAATCTGTGCAATTGTAAAAGGCTGGTGTGAGTAACGAGTTTTTCGCAGTAAATTCCCTAATTAATGTGGTACGGAGACTTGCTGAAATCTTTGATCATACATACCACATCTTTAACAATTTATAGACCATCATGAGACAGCTATAAAATTGCTATGGTAACAAGCTTCCTGCCCGGTGACCAGCCCACAGTGTGTAAAAACAGTAACTGCCATAGCAAACTTTGGCACATAAAGCCTTGATAATATAATTAGTAGGAAATTATTTACACTACAACAATCCCAATCACATATAGTACCTATATAACAAATCATATTTAAAAAAAAAAAAATTAATTTAAAGGTAAAAAACAAACAGCAAAAGGGCTTACAGCAAAGGGCTTTATAATAATGTCTAGGGTAGCGATTTCTGCATCGCAAATTGCTGTTTAAAGGGAGACAGTATATAATCTAATCTGTATATCTGTAAACTATAAAAATGAAAACAAACCCCACAGCAGGTGGTTAATAATCCATACAGACACCCACACACACACACGTATTTCTGAATCTGGTAGTATGTATGTACACAGAATATTCACAGTGCTATCATGCCATGAGCACTATCCGTATTCACGTTCATTCCCGCTTCATTACCTGCTCGGACTGTGTGCATCCAAGGAGTTCATCTGTATTCTTGCCTTACTCCTATAGAACGATCTTTCCAGGCCATTGACATGGTATCCAAGAGATTTTAAGGCTTATCCACTGGTCAGAGTTCCCCCATGACAGATGCTCTCTCTTTAAAGACTGCAAAAACGCCCCACCTCCTTTTTCCCCCCTCGAACAGCAATACACGGATTGTCACAGATGTGTCTCTTCATTGATGTAGTGGGTATGCCTTGCCTCCTCCTCTTTCCCATGATAAAGATCTCATTGGACAAGCACTGCAAAGACTAGCCCATAGGCAAAAAAAAACACTTGCATGAAGTGACACTAGAAACGGTCACACAGAGTGCTGACTGTGTGCATAGTAATTAATTTAAAAGCAAAGCAAGATATTGAATGGGAACGCCTTCTTTTGAAATAACACACTACTGAATTATCAATATGCACATTATGTATTGTCCCAAACACCCAAGACAATGCAAGCTCTCGTCCCCATTTTTAATAGCATTTTTGCTTTCTAGTTCTGCATCATATACGTTTTAACAAACTAAAAACTTTAAATGCCATTTATTTCTGTTTATTTAAAAGCTATAGATTTATCTAATTTTATATCTTTCTATATTTATATGTTTGTTTGCTTTAACACAGTGAAGGAGACCTACAGTTAAATATACGGTAAACATTAGCCTTTAATAGTTGGACTTATGGACCTATGTCTTTATTCACCTCATTACTATGTAGCCTATCGTATTTAAAAAAATCTTCATTACACGATAGTTGTAAGGGCTAGTAACACATGAGCAGATATTTGGGAAAGGCCGACCGATATTTCATATATCAGTCAGTTGGGGCAAATATTCTGTTTTTTTTTGTGTTGCCCATGACCAAATGTCGGTCACCTTTTGTTCGATTCGGACACTTGGTAAATTGAGTGTTCTCTTTAGACTGAACAATGGTCACGCCCAAACTATCCGGCTTCTACTTTCAACACAGACGATGCCGAAATTCTATAAAATTCACCTATTGATAAATACTCAAATTCTAACAAACCAATCATATGGTCATCAAAAATTAAAACAAAACTTTTAGGCCATTTTGATAGCAAGTCAATGTGGCAAATTAATTTGAAAAACTTTGTGTTTACAAACAGTTAATTGATCATTATTTCATTGAACAGTAAAGAGGTATTGCTTTTTAATTAGGAATAATGCTGGTCATACTTATAGCAATATTACGGCTGTGTGTGGTGTGGCAACAAAATCGGGAAAGCAGAACCAGCCTGTTATTGTTTCAGAGGTAAAAAACAAACAAACTGGCAATAGCGATATTATGGCCCACTGCTGTATGGCCACAATAAGGCTTGGGCCTTGCTGCTGAATTTTACGGTCCGTTGTGGTTTAATATAACAATCTGCATTGACAGCTGGTGCAAAAGTTTGGTTTTCCAGACGGGAGGGTGCAGGGGTGGAGAGTGGCTGGGCATGGAGAGGCAGGGTTAGGGGCACTCCTGGGCATTGCAGGTGTAGGGACTCCTGATTTTCTCCCTGCAGTTGGACCATCCTGTCAAAATAGGGATTCCCGAAACCCTGTAATAATCAGTTTGTTATTGAACTGCAGTAACCTAGTACTGCAGTAAGCAAACATCTGATTGGTTGGTGCAGATTAATAATCACAGCAAACACTTTGTGTACCACTTATTGCATCAGTCCCCATTTCAATCATGTTTTTTAAAATGTGTTTTTGAATAACATTGCAGTTCGTGTTGCCCTAGAGCAATCGCTTCCTTTACAGGGTATATTGAGGCATATCATTAAAGTATATTTACAAATCATTGCATATTAAACGAAATTAAAATGGGAATTGCTGTGAATTTGCAAAGCATGTGAATCCGGAAACCTACACAACTGAGCAGAAGATTTTACCAAATGATGGCAATTACAGTAATGTGTTATATAAAGTTTAAATGATTCTTCCAGTAATATTTTACATTTAGTTCTCCTTTTATATATTTGGATACTTGTGCATGTTTCAAACGTCCCCAAACATTATCCCTACTCTGCATACACTGTATATATAATTTAAGTATAGCAGTTATTGTGTTATTCTAAACATGTCTAAAATTCTTATATACCTCAGTGGTGTTTATATAAGCAGCATTTCTATATTCAATTAGGGTTATGGGGTGATAACACTTTCTGTTACAAAAGCCCCTGCTGTCTATGACCTTGCAAGGATCCTATTTTACCTGTCCAACCTTCTATTCAATGATCAAAAAAATTGTACCAAGTAACAAAAAGGGTTAGGGTGAGGTGCTTAAAGGGGGCTAAATGCCTGTGGTTCCGAACTTATGGATTGGCTACAGAAGCATAATGGGATGATTTTTCATGCCTCCACTTTATGGCATGCCATTTTATAGCATTAGACAATAAAGTGCCTTTTATGGAGTTTATGCGTGCAAGAAATAAACAAATAAAAACTAAATGCGGGTATTAATATCTAAGGCTATTTGAATGTGTCTCCTTTAATATCAAGAGTTTGCTTACAACTCAAATTAACCTTTAAGGTCTTGTGAATAGCAGACACTCCCTGCACCTCATTTTACAGCAAATCTGTAAGGCAAAGGGGCCAAATCTCAGTATGTTGATGCCCAAGTGCCGTATGCTTACAATGCTTTTCCCCAGAGGTGTAGAAGGCATGTGTCCACATGCTTACATAAAAAGGGGCTTAATATTTTCAGCACAAAGGCCTAGGATTTGTTAATTCTATTTTTAATAATGAGCACACACGACAACCAGATGCAAACTACAAGTCTTTGCTAGTCTGTTTCATTTCAATATTTGTACAACTCTTGAAATATGCTGCCACTTTCTGATTGCAATGTATCACTTGTCTTTGTATGATATTTGTTCACAAAATGCTCTATTATTAAAACCTTAAAATGTTTTACTCGCTACCCCTCCCCATAGGGGTACAAAAAGTTGATTGGAGAGATGCTCCCTTACAAAGCAGACTGAGCATGTCAAGGGCCACACAACGGTTGATAGATACGTTTTATAATGCATTTCTGTCAATAAATCACTTGCAAGTGTGTGCATTATTTAAATCAGCGTTTTCCAGGTTATAAATCAAGTGAAATGCGGTTTTAGTCTTAAAGGGCATCTATAGTGAAAAAAACACATTGCCCCTTTGCAAAGTTAAATTCATGTACTCTGTGCTGCCTTAATCCTATATCTGTCACTGACTCTGTTTTAACCAGTGTGTCAGATCTATGTGCAGCACTCCCCCCTTCCCCCTCCCCTCTGTTACCTCCTCCATGTCTCAGCTCCGGCTAACCGACAAGCTTTTTATGTGCAGTAGGAGTTAAAAGTTCAACATCCTGAAAAACACACCCACGCACAGTGGCCAATAAGAAGTAGCTGTCCTGGAGACACGGAAGAAGGAGATCAGTACAGTTTACGATCTCTCACTTTGTGACCCATCATCAATCAGTGAAGTCTATCAAGAAGGGGGTCAAGTGCAGCCTTATATCTACCATCAAAGCTACCTTTCTCTCCCCTGCTAATGCTGTTACTCTATGTTTATTACAGAGCAGGGAGGGGGATCAAGTCACATGGATTGATTGACAGTCCAAGTAGGAGTAGAGAATGCAATCACGTATTCTTCTAACTGGTGTATCTCAGGGCAGAGAGGGAATCTGAAAAAAGTGAAGACACTCTGGGGGTTGTAGGGAATTATAGAACACATGGAAAGAAAGAAAAAAAAGTTCATTTTCCCACTATAGATGCCCTTTAAAAGGCAAACTATGCAAAAAAAGCATTTTCCAGGGAGGATAGAAATCATATTCCTAACTCCCTGGGTAGCTGCAACAAGAGTGGTGAGCTGTCAATTCTACTTGTGCAGCAGCAGACAGTAAAATACTTGTTGTATTGCGCAGGTGTGGCTGTCTGTTGTAGACAGACTAAAATCAATAAACTTATGTCTGCTGGTTAGGGAAAAAAAAAAAATTCCAAGCCAACATTTTAATAATACCACAAATCGAGCAAATATATGAAAAGTTCCATCGAGCTTTTGTTCGTTTTGAAAGAAATTCAACCAATACCATCTCGTCACATACAAACCTCCAGCTTATATTTTAACCCAAACCTGATGACTTTACTTTCCCTCCTAACCAACCAATGCTTTGTACACACACTACTAACAGAATGCTTCCAATGAACATTTAAGCTGTCTACAGCTACTATTTGTTGTAGCTTGTGATGCCACATCAATGAACAATGCCATTGTAGCTGTCACATATCTACGATTGTCAGACAAATTGGTCTTCCATGTGTATGGGGCTATAGTCATGAATACTATTATAGAAAGCTGTATGTAAATAAGTGGTATTTTCCACCTTGCCTCTCCATAACTATTGAACAGGAGGTAGGAATACACCTAGCAATTATAAAAATTATCTGAATTTTTAAGTTTTGTTAACATATGCCCTTTAATGTGTGTGAATTTTTTTTTCGGTTTGCATTGTGACCATTCATTAAAAGCCTTTCTGTAAAGTATTTTTTTGTGCAAAGTGCTGAATTTTGTGACCACTATACTATAAGTTTTTCAACTTAGCATATTAAAATATAAAGAAATGTATTTAAACATTCCAGTTAAAAGATATACATTTGCAGATAAAAATGAAAGAGAATCTAAATTGTTTTTTCAACTTAACAGCAAGCATGCCTTTTTATGCCATTGTTTCTTCAAAGTAAATATCTTAGGGGATCATTTATTTTTACTACATGAGCTTTAAACAGACTGAACCTTAAGTTAACACAGTTAAAAGCATCCATGAGTTCATGGATACTTCAAAAGTAACAGCCCTTTATTAAGCAACTGTAAATGCAGGCCAGATACAGAAACTCAGGCAAAGGGAATCCTTTCTTGTGTTTTGTGTTAGGACAGTAACATTTCTACTGCCAAGTCTCATATACTGCCACAGATGTTTAAACCTCCTTTTAACTGGGTTCTTCTATCTCAGCACGTTCTTCAGGAAAATATTACAAGTCCAGGGGTGTCATACACTGAAAAAAGGATTCTTACACTTGATGGGCAGAATACCATTTAGAGACAAGTGCTGCATCACTGAACAGAAGCGTTTAAGTAACAATTTAAGCAGACCTTTTTTACTCACAGATACCTCTGTAAAATTTACATGGAGTCAGACAAGATAGGGAGTGATGTCCTCTATATACTTAACTTTCACATGTATTTTGTACAGATTTCAACTTGACAGATCTTACAGGGTCAACTTTTCAATGACTATGGAAAACATGACTTGTGTATGCTTACCACAAATAATGCAGTTACTATGCTTGTGAGGGTTCTTATTCATCCAGGTCATTGTATATCTGTTTGATTCATTTAGATCAACTGGACTTGAGTTTAGTTTATTGAAAACGTTTCGCTATCATATGACTGGATGAACTGAATTTCTCAATTCTGAAATGAGAAGCCAGTTGGATGACTAGCAAAACGTCTTCAAGAACTTAACTTTAAGTCCAGTTGACCTAACTGAATACAACTTTTTAATGCAGTATTAACAGTAACTAACAGCTATAGGTAAATCATATGCTTGTTTGAGCTACGGTTTCTGCAATTCTGCAGCTGCTTTACCCTTGCAAATAATGCTTGTCAGAAAATGTCTAATACCTTTTAACGGTAACAATGGATAAGTCAGTAAGCACCCAATAGAGAACTTAAGCAAACATATTAATATTCCTGAATATTATATAGATAATTCCTAAACAGCAGACATCGATAACACTCACCTCTGAAATTACAACATTGTTGAATCTGAAATTCGGCGAGTTTGTGGCATTTCAAGATTTTTTAGTAACAGGTGTTTTGACTGCTCATTCTAGATTACAGTAAGACCAATTGGTTCAGGTCCCCTCCTGGGTACTATTAAGTAAGGGTGTTGGGGTCGTTCAGGTTTTAATTGTCCTTTAACATTTCATTTCACTAAAATGCTAGTTAGCAATTATACAATACAGGGCTACTATTTTCTGTCCAAACCCGTGACCCCCAAGCAGCTGTTAAGGATAGTTGTGTCCTGGGGGTCTGTCAGGTGGCTGTGGCTATGAGCATGGACTGGGACAGACATGGTTTATGTAGAGCCACGGAAGTGGCCCAGATAATGTCTGGGGTGCGGTTAGTGCAGCTCCCAGCCTGGACCTAGGTTAAGCACACCTGTTCTAGGTATTTATGCAGAAAGCTGAACTTTAAAATTCTTTTCTGCCAAAAAAAAAAATTATACATAATATATATAGCAATGACACCAGAGCAACTGTATGAGATGTTACCAAACATTTTCCTGCTCCCCTTAATAATATTTAGATATTTTATTTTACACAAATGCAATTTAAGAATAAACTATGGAATGCTTTGGTATGAGTAAGTACAGAACACTGCCTACAAGTTCTATCTTGCAAAACCTGGATTGTTCTGCCAGACACATTCCCAGATTACCACAGGCACTGTCTGACACTTCCCCTTAACAATGTTATCTTCAAACAACACAGAAGGGTATGGTGGAAGCTGTGCATTTGTACAATGTTTCTACTGCATAGTGGATCAGAGATATAATGTGGTTAAATTGACAGTTAAACCAATTGTCAGTTGCAGCACAAGACAAACTATAACAAACAAACAACTTTCAATTAAAGGATAATTTACTTTACTTTTAAAAATGGAATGCACCAGGGGCAGGGAGGTGGGACTGATTATTCTACCGCACAATATAATTTTAACATTATAACACTTTAAAATTAATGTAGGACAGGTGGTTCTAACAACACAAAATCCCCAAAGCATTGGACTGACAGCAGTTACTGGTAATGTAGAGCAGGAGTGTCCTTCATCTGCTGTGAGCTATAACTCCCAAACAGAATGTGCAATGGAATGCTGGGAGCATTAATTTAAAACAGCAGAAGGCTCTCCAGTTTGATATCCCTGCTATATAGATTTGTGCCATTACTAATTTTTATGTCAGAGACTTTTTTTAAGCATAACATTTATTTATTTTCCCCTTGCATGAACATAGCATCCATAAGGGTTCTAGATTTGGAGAGCCTTAATACAAGCACCTAACTTTTAACCTGATTAATAATTGTGTTAAAGGAAATGTTACAAACACACATTTAATGACCAGATTACAGATTTATTGAGATATCAAAGTTGTCTGCTGAAACATACACAAAATAGTTCAGTGCCTTCTATAAATAAAGACCAGATGTCCATGCTAAATTTCCATTGTTTCTTCTCAAGCTTATGCTGGACGCTATACTGTACTCTCCACAAGTATAAAAATAACTCGTATTAACATAAATAAATATACAGTTAAGCCAACAGCTCGCAGATCAAAACTTACCACCAGTTCAGTAAACATGGCATCCAACTCCTCCACAGGAGGCACTGGTAACGCCGGCTCCATGGGCTGCAAGGCAAAATTGCTGTCATGCCGTAGGCGGTAGGTAATCTCTGGGTGCTCACTGCCACGAAAACAGCAAAAAATGAAGGAGATCCCCCTGCTAGACCTTTTTCTCGGAGCCATGGCCGAGAGTCTGCAAACTTCTTCTACCTAAGAAATCCTATAAAACAAAAAAAGAACAAACAGCATAACTCCCTTGAAATTAACTGGATACAGTAATTAGAAACTCTTAAGGAATTATAGTGATGTAATAGACAGCATGATGACCATATACTTATGCCAGAACTATTCATTCTGACATTCTGTTGATATGCTTTGTTCGACTTTTCACACTAAACTGTTCCTGTGATATTGAACAAGGAAATTCATTTTCTTAGACATTGTTCAGTGAATTCCTAGTTTCCAATCTGTGTTGTGTATACATGTTGACACACAAGGTTACTGAGGGTATATCACAGGTTTTCTTACACATCTCACTTCAAAACAAAACAAATGAAAATGTTCTGGGTTTCTTCCAGCACTAACAGGTGCATGTTGCTGCTAAACAGCTGCTTAATCTGCCCGGACAGCTGCACACATGCAAACCGGTTAAAACCTACTGTACGTATCTGTAAAAAACCTTCAGATACAAAACAGCAGTGTTTGACCCAGATTAACCAGAGAATAAGATGCAGGGTTGGATGACACTAAAAATGAAGCCGTCTCATGTGACGCCAAGAGGCAAGGCTTACAGGCATATTTGAGGAACTGACTGAGATTTTTGGACAAGTGTTAAAGCTTCCACCACAAGAGAACAATTTATTTTCTGCAATAAGTGAAATGTGCAAAACTAGAACAATTTACTTGCCTTACAGTAAAAAAATAAATTTAACACACTACGTAGGATTTTGGGGCAGCTTGAGGGTGCCATTGAGTTTATACACAAATAACCTTGTGCTAATTTTAGTAATACAGGCTGGGGAATGAAAAAAACGAGGAGATATATGGAAAAACATTCAGATTCTATAGGGGAAACAATGTCCTTTCAAGATTTGCTTTGGGGGGCATATTACTTGTGGCACATTTACATTGTGCATCTCAAAAGGAGGTACTATTGGTCATTTCTTCCCTAAGGCAATTACGCTTCATGTTTGAAATTGGATATCTGCATAGGTTACAGACATTCGTGTCTAGGGGTGAACCATGCGCCAGTTACAAATAAGGCCAATCAGGCACTGGTGTAAAATTTTTAGAACTGTAGAAAAAAAAAGCAACAGCTATCCAATTTACTGGTTACGAGTTATTACGCAGAACTGAAATTCTAAAATTTGTTTTCCCACTGCAATTATATTCACAAGTTATTTTATTATATGTAAAGTTCAATCAAGTTATTAGAAATGGAAAAATTAGTCAAGTTCTGCTAAACCACTATTCCCAGCATTCTCACCCAGCTCCAGTTTGTAATCACTAGAATTTCAAAAAATTGTTGGCCTACTAAGTTACTGTGAATTTTGCCTTTAGACCTTTCGTTATGGAGTTACAATGCAATTTGAGGATACAAAAAAAAGTGATTCTGTTTCAAAGAACGAATCTGACACCATGTGAAAAAAAATTCCACAGCAGTGTTTAGGTCACAGAGACAAACTGAGTGTTAAATTGAATTTGTCCCTAAGCAAGTTAGAAAATCCTATCACAGAATTTTCCTTAAAGCAGATTCTATTATACATCCTATGAATACTGCAAAAAGCATGGGGGAAAGGAAATGAAATAAAAAGCCAAAATAAATCACTTTTTTCATATACTTGTTTGGCAAGACAACATCAAAGGGACTTCTGGCTGCACATCTAAGAGCAGTGATGAAGGAAGTGAAACAGAATATGGTTTAATATCTTCATCTTTTGTGGTTTAGAACACTACAAAATAATAAACAATAATAATAATGCTCCCAGATCAATCTTACACCACAACACATTCAGGATTATTTGCTTGTTAAGCTCCTGAATAGGTTTAGGATCCCTAACAAACTACTGATTGTACTAGTTGCTTTACTTAAATATAATTATAAGCACATGACAGCAGCTTGTTTTGCCAAATGTTGTTTGAACAACATCCCTAAAATCCAAAGCCCTTTGTAGCCTAAGTGCAACAAACAAAAAACCTAGGCCACTAAATTACTTAACTTGGTTTCTGATCAGGATCAGTTCAGGTAATTTCCCATGAAATGAGAAACAAAACAACAATATTTTTAATATTAGAAATGCTATCGCTTGCATAAAAGGTATGTAATTGTGGATGCTTCTACTCCTTTTATTCCCCATGCTCCTCTGCTTCTAGTAACACCTCCCTTGAGATTTTTTTTTTTTTTGGTACCAGCACATCATACTTGAATGGAGTTTACATCCCCAGCAGTTAAGGACCACAAACACAAGGAAAGAGAACATCAATATGCAAAATTATTTTAAGCTATTTATTAGCATTCAGAAACAAAACAAACAAATGCAAACATAGCAGATGAGGTCCACGTTACATGGGGCATTACCTGGCAATGAGAGATGCCTCATCATAAATTGATTTTAGGATCCTTGATGTTCTCCCTTACCCCCCCCCCCCCCCCGCCCTAAACTAGGACCTAGGCCACACTTCTCCATCTCTATTGACAATATGGTCATAACCCAGTTGAATCTGCATCTGCCTTTGAGTATCTTTGACTCCTCTTTTTTCTTTTCACACTAACAATGTTGCTAGGATGTGTAGTTTTCTTCTTTGCAATATTGCCAAGATCCGCCCTTTCCTCTCTCACTCCACTACTAAAATGCTCATGATGCATGCCCTTATAAATCTCCCATCTTGACTACTGTAACATTCTACTAGTTGGACTCCTGGCCTGTCATCTCTCTCCTCTTCAGTCTATCTTAAACTCGGCAGCTCGGATCATCTTGCTCTCCTCCAAATAAGAACCTGCAACCCTGATACTTCAGTACATAGGGTGGCTTCCCATCAAACAAAGAATCATATTCAATACCCTTCTTTTAACCTTTAAATCCCTTCACTCTACTGCACTGCGCGAGGGCAATGCCAGGAACATAGGGGACCAAGAGAGAAGATAAGGGACCAAGAGAGAAGATAACTCCCTACTTATGTTCCAGACAGTGCCCTCGCAAGGAAATCTTCTCCACAAACCCCCAATGAACACTGCTGCCTCTCACCTTAAACCATTCGCTCTTGCTGCTCCCTACCTTTAGAACTCTCTCCCTCTCTCAGCACAACAAATGATTGTTAGCCCCTTTAAAGGGCATGTCCACCCCCAAAACTAAAATTTAACCCCTTACTGACCACATCAAGTAGTTTAAAACAATCCTTACCTTACATTCCTTCTCAAAATAGTTCCCCTGCTGTGCCCCTCCAAAGTCCAGGAAACTGCTGTGTAGGAGCAGTGTGTGACTCATGCTGTGCCTGAGACTTCCTCAACCTCATCAAGGTTGAGGCATGCTCAGTGCAGCCCTCCCTGCCTCTCAGCCAATCACGGACGTGGCTGCCGGTCCCGCCCCCTGCTTTCAATTCCATGCAAGCAGAGGGCCTGAACACTGCAGCGGAGGAGAGAGGGCAGGTAAGTAAGAATCGGGGGACTTTCTAACAATTATATTAATGCGGTTGGGGCTGGGGGAGCATGCCCTACCACATATCAAAAGTTAAATTTCGGGGTGGACATGCCCTTTAAGCACTTTGTACCCATCTCCCAACTTGTATTTGTATGTTGTCCCTCTAACTTAGATTGTAAGCTCCTCGGGGCAGTAATCTCATCCATAATGTGTCAAGGCATGCTGCACTTATATCAATTTATACACATATGCTTTCTTAACCGATGTATGAAATTTAATTTTTATTTATCTGTATAATTGCTTGCACTTATCTCCTAGTTTGTATACTCTGTATTTTATAATGTACAGCGCTGCATACCCAAGTGGCGCTTTATAAATAAAAATTACATACCGGTACATACATTATTCATCATTAACCAACATGCATTCAAATTTATAGCCAAAAGAAACATTCTATCATAACAAGATTAGGGCAATGTTTAACACATGAGCTGCCCAAGTTGTAGAACTACAAGCATTAGCAGGGGAATCGTTTGGGAGTTATGGATCTACTATATATTTTGGTCTATTTGAAGTTGCCTATTTCTAACTTTAAATGCTGGGGAGATGAGAAGTAGCTCCATCCTCCACAAATTTCAGTGAAATAAATCTCTGTATATTTTATTTAAAACGAATGATTTATTCAAAATGAATGATATGCAGTATTGATTAGTAGACCAGCTGAATGTGGAAGTGATCTATAAAAGATATCCTTACTCTGTCTTACTATTTGTTCTGTGATATTCCTCTGGAGATTCCTTTTGTACATCTTAAAGTGACCATTTCAAACTTCAGAGTTAAATGAACAGAGGATGTTAACTATATAGCTCCAAGGCAAACAGGCAATTAGGAGAAAGTGCTAATGAATTATGTATCACAGCCATGCATTATAGATTGACTTACTAGTATCAAATATGAGGGGGTGTTACTGCATAGTGCTACGGGAAGCAGTTTGTTCATTTCCACATGTCAAAACAACAGGGCTGCATTCAGAGGGAAATAATCCAAATTTATGTGAATATAAATTATTCTTATGAGCACAGATGCACCAGCCAAACATACATCATTTTATTTCCCTAACTTTGACAGCATGCAGTTTAGATTATAGTCTGTGCCTTTTAACAGAACAATTACTTGGAGTAGATTTGTATTACGTTATTTCAATACGAAAACTCCAACACAGCATTAAACGCCTTTAATTTTCAACTTCATTATATATTGGAAAATATGTGAGTAAAGCTCAAATACTTTCCAAAATAATATATAATACTTTAATGAACCTCCCCCAGTCTTTATTCCAAGAGAGGTAGGAGCAAGTAATCCTACCTTCTCCATGGCTGAATTAAATGAAATGGTTAGGCCTTAGACAGGGCAATGGCTTACCCCTACTTTAACTATATTTTTCTTTGAACTTGGCACACTCAGTGATAAAACTTCTTAAGGTAATCAATATTAAATAAAAGGTTATGTTCACCGACATAAGCAACATTGTTTTATTAGGTAGTACAGATGAACTGGAGGCAATAATACATTGTCTTAGCTCCTGTTCTTTCTTAATTACTGAATGTAGACAGCAGCTCTAAACCAACATCAGTGATAAATTTATCATTAATCTACTAAATGTAATGCCAAAACATGTTTGTTCGTGGTCACAATGGAATAGGGTCATGAGTATGCCGATGCAGCCATACAAAGGCGTGATTGTTCCATATATACTTTGTATGGAACGATCATCTATTCGAGTCATAGGTGGGAACAATTGTTATCGGCACCCCAATATTTATATATTATCCGATTGGATTTCCTAAATATCAGCAATGAGGATGGGCACCTCAACTCTATGTCAAGGATGGAGTTGACAAGTTACAAGGAAATGCAAATGATTATAAATAATAATACAAATAAGTTTTTAATTTTCTTTCCATTAAAAACACTGCACCCAATCCATTACAATATGCAAGCATGGAGCAGATAATGTTCAGTAAAATCCAAGGGTGGCAAAAAAAAAAAAAAATCTTAAAAAGGCAACAGCTGGCCTCACACCTTGTGCAAAAATATATCCTTACATAAAGGAACTTGCATGTGCACATTTAAAGATGGCAGATGGAAGAGGTTTTCCGTGCATTCCACATTTTTCTTCACAGAAAAAATGTAAACTCTTTCAAAGAACTTACACAAGTGACCTCAACAAGGACATTTATAGCCTATAAAGTTACAGAACATATAATGTATAATACAGACCTTGGCTTTGACTAACAGAATTTTAAAAATACATTTCACTGCAGGTAACAAAACAAATATTGGAGAAAACCCAAAACACTAACCGAGATTACCAACTACTAAAAGGTAAAAAAGGTAGTAACAGCTTACAACTTAAATACTTTCCCATCCATCCTCTCTACAAATGGAATTTCTAACAAAACCAAGATTCAGCACTAATCCAGAGACCAGCATTATGAAACCAACAACATTCCTCATAGAGATTCATCAGCAGCTTGGCTCTAAATTCAGGAATAGGCTATGTTATAATATAATTCATAAGAATTACTCCAGCACTTCCTGCATAGTTTGATTTTCTGATGGGCATGCCCTCAATCTGCATCACAAGATAACCAGAAACAAAGCATTGCCTGTAAACCACTCTAATCTGCAAGGATTTTTTACTCAACAAAAGTACCTCATATGTTTAGAACGGCAACAGAAGTTGCCCAAATTACCATTCAAAGCCAGGCATGTGAACATGAACAACTACCGTATGTCACCTGGAAGAAACAGAAAACCTAATGTGACTTGAGTCAAATGGGTCTGATAGTGATATCTTCAGTGCTCACGGTTTAGCCTCCATATACAGATGCACTGGGTGACAAAATGAACTTCCTGCCACATAAAAGCCCAATAGAGAGGAAAAGGCTGTTTCCCTGATAGGGATAATGAGTGTGTGCTGCACACAGGAGAGGACTACCGTATCTTGTCAATACACACATGATCATTTCTCTGAAACATAATACTACACTGTTAGAATGTAATAGTACAATATAAAATCCCAAGGATGGGGAAATTACGCAATGATATATCCCATCATGAATACCAATACAATGTGACAGGTCTATACAGTATAACCACACATTTTGAACTGTGGAAGTATCTTAAAGTGGAAGAAAATAATGATTTGAATCATTACCATGTTTTACTCAATTACCATGTTTTACTCACTCCCCTCTGGAGTCTTTTTGATGTTACATATCAGCAACACCTCTAATTTCTTATTCATTCTAGTAACTTACCGTAAATGCCACATATTACAAGAGAATGAATAATAAAATAAAGTTCCATTAATGTCAGTGGTTCTTGCCAACCGCAAAATCTAAAATGACTGCTGACTTTCAGTCAAATCTTATTTCGGCTACTTGTCACAACATTTTCATAAATTGTCAGTTTCTTCTAAAATGCATACTAATAGTCCAGAAAGTATATTATTTGATCTGTAATTAAAAGCTGCTTATAGGAGGCAAGAGATACATTATTTAAGTCACCTGTTTCTGGGGCTACACAAAAGTCAGGAAAATGGGTTTTAGCTGAACTTTCCATAAGAATATTTCATAAAAAAACTCACTCTACTGGTGGAGCATGACTATAATATGCATTAGTTCAAGGACCAATCTCAATTGTATGGGGGGGGGGATTCTGCTTGCCCGATAGGGCAGGGAAATCAGATGATTGCATGATAAAGATTGGTACGTGTGTGGACCCATTTACATATTGCCTTTAATTATAAGATCAAGCGTTTCAACTGTTTTTCTAGTTAAATATTATGATTGTACCTGCAAAAGTCAATATAATCAGAAAACGAGAATTGTGTTTGGATTATTTATGCTTGATGCAGAGTTACATTTCCTATTGTGAGATACTATACTCTGAAACATGGCAAATTGGGTGTGGAGTTATCTTCTGTTATAGTCTTATAGTAAAGAATTATGATACTTTTAAAATTTTCAAATGGTACTTTTATGTGCACCTGCTATATACAGTATACTGCATTCCCCACGTACTACTACAGAAAGCAGTAAAATAATAAAGATATTTACAATAGAGAGAGGGATTGGTGTTTAAACCATTGTACAGATATACATTATATCATGTTCTACTGTACAAGACTAATTACTAATTTACACAAGATATAAGAAATATGTATTAAATGATAAACCTGTTATATAAGGGAGTTTACTTTAGTCTGTATAACGTTGATACATCTTACAGTTTTCCATATTCCAAAGAATTACTACATTGTACAGAACCATAAAATATATAATAATCCAGTTCTCTTCCCCCATTTTTCCTCTTCTATGTATATCCATTTTATTAAATTAAAAGTAAATTATATCAAAAATGTGATCCCCAAAGAGTACAATATAAACGTAGCATCAAGCTTAAAAGGAAATGGCAGTAGTGTAAATAAAATTTCCTTAAATGAATGTGTTATTGGCCAAACTAACTGCCCAATCAAACATACTGTATAAGGTTAGTCAGAGATTCAGTTCACTAAAGCAATTGAAAAGTCCATTGAAACCCACGATTGGCCGAACTTTATGGCCCTACCCTGTTTGACCATAATTTTGGTCACAACAGTCAATCTGGCCAAAATATTGGGAGCCTGTGGGTCCTTCTCCCAAGACAGACTTCCCTTTGCATTTTAATCAGAGATGTATTTTTTGTTTGTTTGTGTCCTTGCACTATTCGGCTATCTATAAAAATTGAAAGTAGGTTGTAAGCATGCTTGATTTGTTTCTAAACACAAACTTTCCCTAGTTTAAGACAGAGTCTAATCAGATCTTGTCTCACTCTCTCTCAGATTACTGCCGTTTTAGTGAAAAAAAAATGAACGTGGATTTTTCCTGTAATAAAATGCATACATTTTTGACACCCTACATACCCTGCAGTGCTTATAGTGTGCTAGATAACTGGCACTATTTTTTCCCTAATGTGCAGGCTTGTGCATGCGCACAAACAGTTTACAGGAAACAGTGGTCATTTGATCAAGGAAGAAAGGGATTGGTTTATCAGATATAATTTAACAAAAGTATTGTATTTCCCCATCCATCAAGACATTCTCAAAACCCTACAACTTGGAAATAAATGATGTATAGACATAACTTACATACATGCACATTATGCCTAGAGTACAAAGTGACAACAGTGAGCACATTAATAAATGAAAATAGCCTTGTAAAAAGGTACAGTACACTACATGTCAGTAATGCAGATACACCCAAGTTCTACATCATAGTGTAGTTAAAGGGCCATAAACACCAATGAGAAAGCATTAGACATAAAAAGCTTTGGAATGAAGAGTCTCCCAAAATTGTCAGATTCCCTTTTTAATTTCACGGGGAAAATATTAAAGCTGAACATTAATGTTTTTAGGAAATTATTTTTCCTTTGCAAAATATCAACCTAAAAGACACAAAATTAGAAACAAAACAAAAAAAGAAAAGAAAAATAAAAGAACTCACAGGAGTTCACCAACAAGATTGAAGATATAGTACTCGGTGTAGAAGAAACTATGGTGTGCTATGATGACATCTCTCTTCACTTGTATACCCACCAAGGAGGCTGTTGACATGGTGAGAAAACGGCTGGGCCAAGACAGCACTCTTACCAGCAGAACTGATCTCAACCCAGAACAGGTGTGTTCCTTGTTGGACTTGTGCCTGAATACCACCTATTTCAAATACAGGGATAAGTTCTATAAGCAAAAACATGGATGTGCTATGGGATCTCCAGTTTCACCCATTGTGGCCAACCTTTACATGGAGGAGGTAGAAACACAGGCGCTTAATACCTTTAAGGGCATAGCACCCAGCCACTGGTTCAGATATGTTGATGACACCTGGGTTAAAATCCACCAGAAGGAAGTACAAGCTTTCACAGAACACATTAATGCGGTAGACCAAAACATTAAATTCACAAGGGAAGTGGTACAAAACAACAAACTTGCTTTCTTGGACTGCTTGGTAGAAGTTAAGGAAAATGGTAAACTGGAAGTAGAGGTTTACAGAAAACCAACACACACAGATCAGTATTTGATGTTTGACTCCCACCACCCTTTAGATCACAAGCTGGGTGTCATCAGAACCCTGCAACACAGAGCCGAGAACATCCCCACTAGCACAGAGGCGAAGGCTAAAGAAATGAAACATCTCAGAGGAGCCCTTAAAACTTGTGGATATCCAGACTGGGCCTTTGTCAAAAGAAGTAGAAGGAAAGAAAATACCAACAGTGAAGGGGAAAAGCAAGACAGGAGGAAGAACATGGTCATCCCATATGTAGCAGGGGTCTCCGAGAAATTAAGAAGAATTTTCAAAAAAACATCGTATCCCTGTCTGCTTTAAACCGAACAACACACTGAGGCAGCAATTGGTACATCCGAAAGACCCAATACCAAAACACAAGAAAAGCAACATCATATATGCAGTGCAGTGAAGAATGCTCTGATTTGTATGTGGGGGAGACCAAACAGCAACTGGATCAACGTATGGCCCAGCACAGAAGAGCCAATTCCTCGGGTCAGGACTCAGCCGTGTACCTGCATCTTAAGGATAAAGGACATACCTTTGAAGATTGTAATGTTAACATATTGGCAAAGGAACGTGATTGGTTCAAGAGAGGTGTTAAGGAGGCCATTTATGTGAAAATAAAGAAACCAAGCCTAAATAGAGGTGGGGGGGTTCGACACCAACTGTCTGCCATGTACAATGCTGTTTTAACACCTTACTCTGGGCGTTCCTATAACACCTCTTAGCCACTATCCAATCACACCCTTAACACCTGGCTGTGATATGCTAATTGGGATTTTCCAGGGTACATAATTGCCACAGATTCTTGTACAAGTCTTTCTGAATTGAGAAAGCCAGTCGGATGACTAGCGAAACGTCTTCAAGAACTACATTTCAAGTCCAGTTGATCTAATTGAATACAACAGATATACCATGACCTGGATGAATGAGAACCTTCACAAGCAAAAAAATAAAAGATTTAATAAGTAACAAGGGAAAAACTCTTGGCTAGATTCTATGGTCAAATGTAACCTACAGGCTAGGTTCCCTACACAAGTTATGTTATACGCTTAAAGAAACAT
Organism: Hymenochirus boettgeri; assembly: GCA_019447015.1. Classification (NCBI taxonomy): domain Eukaryota; kingdom Metazoa; phylum Chordata; class Amphibia; order Anura; family Pipidae; genus Hymenochirus; species Hymenochirus boettgeri. Next base: position 266,457,931 of record CM033476.1, read on the forward strand.
TGCCCCTACTTCTGTGCAATCAATAGGGATGATATTCATTACCATAACATAAGACACACAAACAAAAGCTGGTTAAAGATTTAGCATTTTCATTGTTTTCCCAACATAAAGCCAATTTTTCATATGCCTTGCCAAACACATAACATGTTTGCTAATTTAATATTAAACGCAGCTTACCCAGTGCGGAAGAGAATCTTATATTGCAGGGCTCTCAAACACAATATTTCATTCACACATATCCTGGGAATCTTAAAATTCCTCCTAAATACATAGATAAGAATTACACCAGCTAAGCAGCTTTCCTGCTGTTATATGAGGGATGTTAGGTACACAAACCAGCAATTAGCACTATATAAAAAGCCTCATTAGTCCACAGAGTGTGCGTGGATGCCACTTACTGCTTAAGTAAATTTGAAACAAAAAAATTAAAATGTCTAATTTTTACACAGATCTTAAGTTATTGGCCTAATGGCTTGTTCTACACCTGAAAACATAGATGATCATGAAGTTGGGTGAAGAACCTGCTGTTAATTTATACAATATAAATTATTAGAGGCGGTCTAGCGCAATACAAGCACATTCAAACATGTCCCATGATCAAGGTTTTCCAGAGCTACAAATATGATCAGCAGAAGTGCGTGTGTGTGTGTGTGTCTCGGTGTGTGTAGGTGTGCACAAGTGTAAAGGTGCCCATACTTTACTTACCCTCCAACCGATCTGCGAGATTCAATCAATTGATCCTGGAAATGCTTTTCCAGTTCTTCAGACATACAATCACAAGGTCTCGTCTGGCCCCATTTATTTTACGATCATATCTCGGTCGCAAAAAAAGAACGGGAAAGGCAGTTCCAAGAATACTGATTGAATGTCGCAAATCGGTCAGAGCACCTTAAGACACAGCGTGACTATTAGAAAGGAATCCATACATGAATAATATTCAACGCAAATTAAGAGGTCCTCTCTTAATTTCCCTATGACAGATATGGCTTCCTCCTAGAAAACCACTGTAGATAAAGCAGGGAATTATAGGTTTGCTGGGGCCCCCAGTTATTATACCGTTCAAATGTTTGGAGGTCTTGACTGGAATAGAACAGAAAGATGTTCACTTGCCACCCTGCTATTAAGAAAGATGGAGAATTGGAGCACCAACAAATATTCAAATATTACTAGAGACATTTGAAGGCAATGACTAGTGTAACATTCCAGATTCTCAGAAACGTTGAGGTTTTTCCGAAAGATTTCAAGAAGCGACCAGTGTATCATTAGCAACAGAGACAGTGAGATGGCAAGACTGAGAAATTGCAGATTCTTAATTTCAGTCATTTTTAGAAGTATGCACCATAATAAAGAAATATATTAATATATAAGCAGGGTCCACAGAATCATAATTCGTTCTTTCATGCTAGAAACCCTATGGCTGAATCTATAATGTTAAGCTGGGTACACAACAGCAGAATCTTTCCGGTTCCAAGACTTCTGCAGAACCTTTTAAATGACAGAATGAATCCCTTCCATCCACTTCTAAACTAAACTATACCAATGGCTGTCACTGATGGGAATTTGTTCTCTTTTGACCAATAACCATATTTTTATATAAATATAAAGATTAAACATCTACCTTCTTTTACAAATTTCCTTAATGTGTGATCACCCAAAAGGTTAAAAACAAGTGAATAACAAGAAATGTACCACACCCAGAAAACATGACACCGTTTCCTGCACGACAGCACACTGGAAACCTGTATCATTAAAGGGAGAACAAACAGTTCAAACAGAAACAGCTTTTGCAATTATCAAAATCAACAATATCTATCTACACTTTTCCAATTGTTCCAGAGGAACATATTTCAGCCAACCAGGCTATTGGTATTAAATCAATTTTACAAAAGTTATTGAGTTTAAGGTGTAAGATTTATACTGATTAATGAATAACTTCAAACCAATTAATTTAATGCATATCTGACCTGCCCAATGTGCACGTCTGCACAACAGGTATATGAATAACACCTTACATAGAAAACTTACCTGAAATTTAACTTAAACAGATTTCATGCAGCATATCTGTTGTATTCAATTAGATCAACTGGACTTGAAATGTAGTTCTTGAAGACGTTTTCAAGTCCAGTTGATCTAATTGAATACAACAGATATACCATGACCTGGATGAATGAGAACCTTCACAAGCATATTTCATGTAGCAGTTAGCTGGGGGGAAGGGGGGTGTTTAGATAACGTGCCAGGCTGACAACGTGGGTGGCCACACTGTGTGTGCTGCTGTGAACCATACAAACACCTTTTTTTGTGTTTTTCACATGTGCTCCGATAATGGAATATCAACAGAATCACTGCTCAGTAATGCACATCATTGCGTTTTCGCCTTTCACAAATGTTGCCTCATGTTGTAGTGTCGCCCCAATTAGGCTCGATTTCAGCCACAACGCCCAATGAACAAGCAGACAATTAAGTCTTCCAAAGGGTGTACAACTGGGTCTCAGGCTTAATGGGTCACTCTCCCACTGGACCAGCCACCAGTAATTAATCAAATTAAAGCAGACAATTGACCATGTTTTGCCTGATTATCACATGGCTGTTCTGGTGAATAAATGTAAGATTCCAGACTGGTCAGACAACCACCACACCCCAACCAAACCGCACTTTAGATGGAATCGAATGTGTGTATGGGCCTTAAAGACAAAGTAAGGCCAAGGCCACGCTTAGTCGGACAGCAATGCACGTCAGTGTCAAGATGTGTTGCGTGCAATAGTCAGCAAAAAAATGGTGATCGCATGTGCTCAAATGCATCTTAGCACAGTGCATGCAATGTGGCCATCCACATTGACATGCACTGCGATTCTCACACGCTATCAGATTGCAAAATGCGTTTGTTAGCATGTGAGAAAAGGCTGCACACAACATATACACTTCCAATCCCCTTTTAGGGCTAGGCTACACTATCACACTTTTTTTTCGTTTGCGGGTGTGTTTTTTCTAAAATTGCAATCATGGCAATGCATGTGATTGCGTTTCCGATACCCAATCACATGCAATCACCATTTTAATACGCAATCACATGCGATTTCATATCTCAAAAGGAGAAATTGCATGCGCAAAAGCAACAGAATCGAACACTCATTTGCGTGCGATTGCGGCGCAGTGTGGCCGTGCCCTTAGAGTTTAGAACAATTTCCAGATCATTAGGACAATATTGTTATTTAGATTAGTTCTGTCCATGTGACTTCTAACACTACACCAGCAAGGATATGAACACTCAAGGTTCTGATGAAGTTACTCATCTTTTTTTCTCATGAATGGATTTACTCCAACACAAGATTTATAGCTTACAAAAGCATTTTGAAGAGATACATGGCAGCATAGTTGCTCATTCATTCCTTGCAGCATTGAACCCTGGGTTCAAACCCACCCTGGTTAGTACCTGCAAGGATTTTGTCTAGAAACGTATGGCGGCCATAGATGATACGATCACAATTATACGATCCACAGATGATCATACGATATTTTTCCTATCCTATTGATACGGTACTTGGATTGAAAGCTCTTAGGGCTAGGCCACACTGCCACGTTTTATCACGCAATTGTTGTGGCCACACTAGGTGTGCTGCAATCCGCTAATCAGAGTGCAAGGGATCTGCAATTTTCTTGCGCAATCACATGCGTTTCCGGAGCCCTCAGACACGCTGTAATGTGGCCTCGGCCTTAAGGAACAGGGCCACATGTGAATGGATGAACACTTTGTAATGCATCACATAATATGTTCAGTGCTTTTTATTCTTCTCAACCCATTTAATTTAATACAGATTTGTATCTGCTTTATACACAAACTTGGCATTTTTTCTTTATATTGAATCCTTGTAAAAAAAAAAAAAGTAAAATACCAGGTTTTTATTTTGTATTCAGTATAAAAGCAATCAAGTACCAGGCGCAAAAATGGTTTGATTTTTACAGGTCATCAAATTCATCCAACACAATTACTATCAGATTAATCTGACTGGTTGTCACACTTCCGCAAAGGCTATTAATCTTGCTTTCCCCTAAATAACTTCAAATCCATTGCCAGCATTATTGTAATGTTCAGGTCTCTTGACAAGAATAATACATTCCTTACTCATTGAAATTTTTGCTCAGTAACCATGATTTATTGAATGTGAGGCGCCGGTTGCTAGGATTTCCATTCCACTGCACTCTATTTTATTATTAATCCCATGAGACAATCTGTGCAATTGTAAAAGGCTGGTGTGAGTAACGAGTTTTCGCAGTAAATTCCCTAATTAATGTGCTACGGAGACTTGCTGAAATCTTTGATCATACAGTACCACATCTTTACAACATTTATAGACCATCATGAGACAGCTATAATAATTGCTATGGTAACAAGCTTCCTGCTCGGTGACCAGCCCACAGTGTGTAAAAAACAGTAACTGCCATAGCAAGACTTTGGCACATAAAGCCTTGATAATATAATTTAGTAGGAAATTATTTACACTACAATCAATCCCAATCCTAGCTCATATTATTAAAATGTGCACCAAGTACATATATACAAATCATATTTAAAAAAAAAAAAAAAAAAATTAATTTAAAGGTAAAAAACAAACAGCAAAAGGGCTTACAGCAAAAGGGCTTTTATAATAAGGTCTAGGGTAGCGATTTCTGCATCGCAAATTGCTGTTTAAAGGGAGACAGTATAGAATCTAATCTGTATATCTGTAAAACTATAAAAATGAAAACAAACCCCACAGCAAGTGGTTAATAACTCCATACAGACACACACACACACACACGTATTTCTGAATCTGGTAGTCATGTATGTACACAGAATATTCACAGTGCTATCATGCCATGAGCACTATCCGTATTCACGTTCATTCCCGCTTCATTACCTGCTCGGACTGTGTGCATCCAAGGAGTTCATCTGTATTCTAATGCCTTACTCCTATAGAACGCATCTTTCCAGGCCATTGACATGGTATCCAAGAGATTTTAATGCTTATCCACTGGTCAGAGTTCCCCCCATGACAGATGCTCTCTCTTTTAAAGACTGCAAAACGCCCCACCTCCCTTGTTTCCCCCCTCGAACAGCAATACACGGATTGTCACAGATGTGGCTCTTCATTGATGTAGTGGGTATGCCTTGCCTCCTCCTCTTTCCCATGATAAAGATCTCATTGGACAAGCACTGCAAAGACTAGCCCATAGGCAAAAAAAACACTTGCATGAAGTGACAAGCTAAACGGTCACACAGAGTGCTGACTGTGTGCATAGTAATTAATTTAAAAGGCAAAGCAGGATATTGAATGGGAACGCCTCTTCTTTGAAATGAACACACTACTGAATTATCAATATGCACATTATGTATTGTCCCAAACAACCAAGCAAAATGCAAGCTCTCGTCCCCATTTTTAATAGCATTTTTGCTTTCTAGTTCTGCATCTATATACGTTTTAACAAACTAAAAACTTTAAATGCCATTTATTTTCTGTTTATTTAAAAGCTATAGATTTATCTAATTTTATATCTTTCTATATTTATATGTTTGTTTTGCTTTAACACAGTGAAGGAAGACCTACAGTTAAAATATACGGTAACAATTAGCCTTTATAGGTTGGACTTGATGGACCTATGTCTTTATTCAACCTCAATTACTATGTAGCCTGATCGTATTTAAAAAAATCTTCATTAACAGATAGTTGTAAGGGCTAGTACACATGAGCAGATATTTGGGAAAGGCCGACCGATATTTCCATATATCAGTCAGTTGGGGCAAAATATTCTGTTTTTTGTGTTGGCCCATGACCAAATGTCTGTCACCTTTTGTTCGATTCGGACACTTGGGTAAATTGAGTGGTCTCTTTAGACTGAACAATGGGTCACGCCAAACTATCCGGCTTCTACTTTCAACACAGACGAATGCCGAAATTCTATAAAATTCACCTATTGATAATTACTCAAATTCTAAACAACCAATCATATGGTCATCAAAAATTAAAACAAAAACTTTTAGGCCATTTTGATAGCAAGTCAATGATGGCAAAATTAATTTGAAAAACTTCTGGTTTACAAACAGTTAATTGATCATTATTTCATTGAACAGTAAAGAGGTATTGCTTTTTAATTAGGAATAATGCTGGTCATACTTATAGCAATATTACTGGCTGTGTGTGGTGTGGGCAACAAAATCGGGAAAGCAGAACCAGCCTGTTATTGTTGTCAGAGGTAAAAAAAAAACCAAACTGGCAATAGCGATATTATGGCCCCACTGCTGTATGGCCACAATAAGGCTTGGGCCTTGCTGCTGAATTTTACGGTCCGTTGTGGTTTAAATATACAATCTGCATTGACAGCTGGTGCAAAAGTTTGGTTTTCCAGACGGGAGGGTGCAGGGGTGGAGAGTGGCTGGGCATGGAGAGGCAGGGTTAGGGGCACTCCTGGGCATTGCAGGTGTAGGGGACTCCGGATTTTCTCCCTGCAGTTGGGACCATCCTGTCAAAATAGGGATTCCCGGAAACCCTGTAATAATCAGTTGTTATTGAACTGCAGTAACCTAGTACTGCAGTAAGCAAACATCTGATTGGTTGGTGCAGATTAATAATCACAGCAAACACTTTTGTACCACTTATTGCATCAGTCCCCATTTTCAATCATGTTTGCTTTTAAAATGTGTTTTTGAATAACATTGCAGTTCGTGTTGCCCTAGAGCAATCGCTTCCTTTACAGGGTATATTGAGGCATATCATTAAAGTATATTTACAAATCATTGCATATTCAAAGCAAATTAAAATGGGAATTGCTGTGAATTTGCAAAGCATGTGAATGCTGGAAACCTACACAACTGAGCAGAAGATTTTACCAAAATTATGGCAATTACGGTAATGTGTTATATAAAGTTTAAATGATTCTTCCAGTAATATTTTACATTTAGTTCTCCTTTTATATATTTGGATACTTGTGCAATGTTCAAACGTCCCCAAACATTATCCCTACTCTGCATACACTGTATATATAATACTTTAAGTATAGCAGTTATTGTGTTATTCTAAAACATGTCTAAAATTCTTATATACCTCAGTGGTGTTTTATATAAGCAGCATTTCTATATTCAATTAAGGGTTATGGGGTGATAACACTTTGTTACAAAAGCACCTGCTGTCTATGACTCCTTGCAAGGATCCTATTTTACCTGTCCAAACATTCTATTCAATGATCAGAAAAATTGTACCAAGTAACAAAAAGGGTTAGGGTGAGGTGTGCTTAAAGGGGGCTAAATGCCTGTGGTTCCGAACTTATGGATTGGCTACAGAAGCATAATGGGATGATTTTTCATGCCTCCACTTTATGGCAATGCCATTTTATAGCATTAGACAATAAAGTGCCTTTTATGGAGTTTATGCTGCAAGAAATAAACAAATAAAAACTAAATGCGGGGTTATTAATATCTAAAGGCTATTTGAATGTGTCTCCTTAATATCAAGAGTTGCTTAACAACTCAAATTAACCTTTAAGATCTTGTGAATAGCAGACACTCCCTGCACCTCATTTTAAACAGCAAATCTGTAAGGCAAAGGGGCACAAATCAGTATGTTGATGCCCAAGTGCTGTATGCTTACAATGCTTTTTCCCCAGAGGTGTAGGAGGCATGTGTCCACATGCTTACATAAAAAGGGGCTTAATATTTTCAGCACAAAGGCCTAGGATTTGTTAAATTCTATTTTTAATAATGAGCACACTGACAACCAGATGCAAACTACAAGTCTTTGCTAGTCTGTTTCATTTCAATATTTGTACAACTCTTTGAAATATGCTGCCACTTCTGATTGCAATGTATCACTTGTCTTTGTATGATATTTGTTCACAAAAATGCTCTATTATTAAAACCTTAAAATGTTTTACTCGCTCACCCCTCCCCATAGGGGTACAAAAAGTTGATTGGAGAGATGCTCCCTTGACAAAGCAGACTGAGCATGTCAAGGGCCACACAACGGTTAGATAGATACGTTTTATAATGCATTTCTGTCAATAAATCACTTGCAAGTAGTGCATTATTTAAATCAGCGTTTTCTAGGTTATAAATCAAGTGAAATGCGGTTTTAGTCTTAAAGGGCATCTATAGTGAAAAAAACACATTGCCCCTTTGCAAAGTTAAATTCATGTACTCTGTGCTGCCTTAATCCTATATCTGTCACTGACTCTGTTTAACCACGGTGTCAGATCTATGTGCAGCACTCCCCCCTTCCCCCTCCCCTCTGTTACCTCCTCCATGTCTCAGCTCCGGCTAACCGACAAGCTTTTTATGTGCAGTAGGAGTTAAAAGTTCAACATCCTGAAAAACACACCCACGCACAGTGGCCAATAGAAAGTAAGCTGTCCTGGAGACACGGAAGAAGGAGATCAGTACAGTTTACGATCTCTCACTTTGTGACCCATCATCAATCAGTGAAGTCTATCAAGAAGGGGGGTCAAGTGCAGCCTTATATCTACCATCAAAGCTACCTTTCTCCCCCTGCTAATGCTGTTATCTCTATGTTTATTACAGAGCAGGGAGGGGGGGATCAAGTCACAGGGATTTGATTGACAGTCCAAGTAGGAGTAGAGGAATGCAATCACGTATTCTTCTAACTGGTGTATCTCAGGGCAGAGAGGGAATCTGAAAAAAGTGAAGACACTCTGGGGGTTGTAGGGAATTATAGAACACATGGAAAGAAAGAAAAAAAAGTTCATTTTCCCACTATAGATGCCCTTTAAAAGGCAACTATGCAAAAAAAGCATTTTCCAGGGAGGATAGAAATCATATTCCTAACTCCCTGGGTAGCTGCAACAAGAGTGGTGAGCTGTCAAATTCTACTTGTGCAGCAGCAGACAGTAAAATACTTGTTGTATTGCGCAGGTGTGGCTGTCTGTTGTAGACAGACTACAAATCAATAAACTTATGTCTGCTGGTTAGGGAAAAAAAAAAATTCCAAAGCCAACATTTTAAGTAATCCACAAATCGAGCAAATATATAGAAAAGTTCCATTGAGCTTTTGTTCGTTTTGAAAGAAAATTCAACCAATACCATCTCGTCACATACAAACCTACAGCTTATATTTTAACCCAAACCTGATGACTTTACCTTTCCCTCCTAACCAACCAATGCTTTGTACACACACTACATTCTAACAGAATGCGTCCAATGAACATTTAAGACTGTCTACAGCTACTATTTGTTGTAGCTTGTGATGCCACATCAATGAACAATGCCGATGTGAGCTGTCACATATCTACGATTGTCAGACAAATTGGTCTTCCATGTGTATGGGGCTATAGTCATGAATACTATTATAGAAAGCTGTATGTAAATAAGTGGTATTTTGCCACCTTGCCTCTCCATAACTATTGAACAGGAGGTAGGAATACACCTAAGCAATTATAAAAATTATCTGAATTTTTAAGTTTTGTTAACATAGATGCCCTTTAATGTGTGTGAATTTTTTTTTCGGTTTGCATTGTGACCATTCATATAAAAGCCTTTTCTGCAAAGTATTTTTTTGTGCAAAGTGCTGAATATTTGTGACCACTATATCACTATAAGTTTTTTCAACTTTAGCATATTAAAATATAAAAGAAATGTATTTAAACATTCCAGTTAAAAAAATATACATTTGCAGATAAAAATGAAAGAGAATCTAAATTGTTTTTCAACTTAACAGCAAGCATGCCTTTTTATGCCATTTGTTTCTTCAAAGTAAAATATCTTAGGGGATCATTTATTTTTACTACATGAGCTCTTTAAACAGACTGAACCTTAAAGTTAACACAGTTAAAAGCATCCATGAGTTCATGGATACTTCAAAAGTAACAGCCCTTTATTAAGCAATACTGAAATGCAGGCCAGATACAGAACTCAGGCAAAGGGAATCCTTTCTTGTGTTTTGTGTTAGGACAGTAACATTTCTACTGCCAAGTACTCATATACTGCCACAGATGTTTAACCTTCCTTTTAACTGGGTCTTCTATCTCAGCATGTTCTTCAGGAAAATATTTACAAAGTCCAGGGGGTCATACACTGAAAAAAAGGATTTCTTACACTTGATGGGCAGAATACCATTTAGAGACAAGTGCTGCATCACTGAACAGAAGCGTTTAAGTAACAATTTAAGCAGACCTTTTATTACTCACAGATACCTCTGTAAAAGTTTACATGGAGTCAGACAAGATAGGGAGGATGGTCCTCTATATACTTAACTTTCACAGTGTATTTTGGACAGATTTCAACTTGACAGATCTTACAGGGGTCAACTTTTCAATGACTATGGAAAAACATGACTTGTGTATGCTTACCAAAATAATGCAGTTACTATGCTTGTGAGGGTTCTTATTCATCCAGGTCATTGTATATCTGTTGTATTCATTTAGATCAACTGGACTTGAAGTTTAGTTTATTGAAAACGTTTCGCTAGTCATATGACTGGATGAACTGAATTTCTCAATTCTGAAATGAGAAAGCCAGTTGGATGACTAGCAAAACGTCTTCAAGAACTTAACTTTAAGTCCAGTTGACCTAACTGAATACAACTTTTTAATGCAGTAATTAACAGTAACTAACAGCTATAGGTAAATCATATGCTTGTTTTAGGCTACAAGGTTTCTGCAAAGTCTGCAGCTGCTTTACCCTTGCAAATAATGCTTGTCAGAAAATGTCTAATACCTTTTAACGGTAACAATGGATAAGTCAGTAAGCACACAATAGAGAACTTAAGCAAACATATTAATATTCCTGAATATTAATATAGATAATTCCTAAACAGCAGACATCGATAACACTCACCTCTGAAATTAGCAACATTGTTGAATCTGAAATTCGGCGAGTTTGTGGCATTTCAAGATTTTTTAGTAACAGGTGTTTTGACTGCTCATTCTAGATTACAGTAAGACCAATTGGTTCAGGTCCCCTCCCTGGGTACTATTAAGTAAAGGGTGTTGGGGGTCATTCAGGTTTTAATTGTCCTTTAACATTTCATTTCTACTAAATGCTAGTTAGCAATTATACAATACAGGGCATACTATTTTCTGTCCAAACCCGTGACCCCCCAAGCAGCGTGTTAAGGAATAGTTGTGTCCTGGGGGTCTGTCAGGTGGCTGTGGCTATGAGCATGGACTGGGAAGACATGGTTTATGTAGAGCCACGGAAGTGGCCCAGATAATGTCTGGGGTGCGGTTAGTGCAGCTCCCAGCCTGACCTAGGTTAAGCACCCCTGTTCTAGGTATATTTATGCAGAAAGCTGAACTTTAAAATTCTTTTCTGCCAAAAAAAAAAAATTATACATAATATATATAGCAATGACACCAGAGCAACTGTATGAGATGTTACCAAACATTTTCCCTGCTCCCCTTAATAAATATTTAGATATATTTATTTTACACAAATGCAATTTAAGTTAATTAAATCTATGGAATGCTTTGGTATGAGTAAGTACAGAACACTGCCTACAAGTTCTATCTTGCAAAACCTGGATTGTCTGCCAGACACATTCCCAGATATACCACAGGCACTGTCTGACACTTCCCCTTAACAATGTTATCTTCAAACAACACAGAAGGGTATGGTGGAAAGCTGTGCATTTGTACAATGTTTCTACTGCATATGGATCAGAGATATAATGTGGTTAAATTGACAGTTAAACCAATTGTCAGTTGCAGCACAAGACAAACTATAACAAACAAACAACTTTCAATTAAAGGATAATTTTACTTTACTTTTTAAAAATGGAATGCACCAGGGGCAGGGAGGTGGGACTGATTATTCTTACCGCACAATATAATTTTAAAGGGCATGTCCACCCCCCAAAACTATAATCCCCCCACTACTGGCCCCATTGTGTAGTGTAGTTTAATCCTTACCTCACATCTGCAGCCCTTCTCCCCCTCCCTCTCCCTCCCTATTAGGAATCCCTCCCCCTACCATAAAACCCTTTTTACCAAACATTCCCCCTGTCCCCCCAGCCCCAACCTCTATATTAGTAATATCAGAAAATGCCCAAAACATTACTTACCTTCCCTCTTGCCTCCGCCGCACTGAACTCCCGGCAGCCGCGTCCGTGTTTGGCTGCCGCTCAGCCAATCACAGAAGTGACTGCCGGTCCCGCCCCTCTGCTTGCATTTTCTCGCAAGCAGAGGGCCTGGCAGCGTGGCGGAGGAAAGAGGGAAGGTAAGTAAAGTTTTGCCCATTTTCTGATATTACTTATATAGAGGTTGGGGCTGAGGGGACAGGGGGAATGTTTGGTAAAAAATTTTTCAGAAGGGTGGACATACCCTTTAAGGTGCTACAGCACGTACAGTTTTCGTTTGTGCTGAAGCCAGGAGGAAGACTGGCAGAATCGTTTTTCTTTGGGCTGACACTCCTTACAGAAACAATATTGGGAGGTAAGAATTACCAATTCTACACCCCTGTCCCAAGTACTTTTCATTTTAACAACAAAAAATATACACATGATAGTTATCAGACACTAAGCCTCCCTCTTCCTAATGTAATTATATTTATTTTAGAGTAAATTGTGGCTAACATTTCTTTTAACAATGGAACTAGTAACACAACCAAGACAAGTGGCCTCTATCTAATGACTGGAATTATTGTTTTCTTGGAAACCCTTTTTCATTCAGGCAACTGCCCTTGATGTTTAATTAAAGGTCAAAAGCTTCACAAAACAAGGGCCGGGATGAGGTAAGGCCTAAAGCTTCATTTACACGTACAATTTTACTGTCGACTAATGACCCGTGAGCGCAAGGCACACGGGCAACGATTGGCTGCCTTTGCCAATAATCGAACATGTGTATGCATTGATTCGCCAATGACACCCCACCGAATGCATACACACATGTGATTATCAGCCAAAATGGACGTTCTATGCTTGTGTGCACTCGCTTGGGGGTCGTGCGTCAGAGGGAAAATCGTATGTGTAAAGCTTTAGAAAGCATAAAATAGGGAAATAGAGGTATTAAAACTTAGCACATGGGGCAGTTAATAGCTACAGTCAGAATCAACTTTAAATAAGAGATATGACCTCCCAAAATACACTGACAATGCTTTTATTAGGGCAATATCACTTCTATACTAAATCCCAATCAAAGTTAGTAGTGAAAATATGGACTGTATCCCAACTCATCAATTAGCAAAAGGAATACCCTACCAGTTTCCAACTATCTTTTGAACACATAAAAGTTGCCAAAATACACTAACCCCTTAAAAAGCTGGTGGAATGGATGAGGGAACCCTGCCATTACTAGTCCAATGCCCACACTGGTAAAGTGTTCTAATAAAATGAAAACAGTATTGGTACATGTGTGTGAAATTTGGCCAATCATCTTTAAGGAAAAAGCCTTGTGATTCAATCCACACAATACTGAAAGGTCTTAATGCAGCAAAAACCATATTCAATTATATATCAAGACGACCACCTATATGGCTACCATTAAGACTGCTTTAATCTTTCATTGGAAAAACAGATTAAACAGATATATCCTCTCAATGGGTGGAAAGCGTGTATAGAAATATAAACATCTACTGGTATTTACCAATGAGCCTGGTTACTGGACATTTACCAGTGCTGAAAACGAACTACTGAAGGAAAGTACATTGTCAAGTACTAGACTAAAGGTGCCCATACATCTATAAGATTTTACTTACCCGACCGAGCGCTCACCCGATGTTCCTTCGATCCTGCCGGAACCGCTCCTCCCGATCTTACATTCGACCGACATGCGATCGCATGTCGGCAGAATGTAAGATCGGGAGAAGCGGTTCCGGCAGCATCGATGAACATCGCGTGAGCGCTCGGTCGGGTAAGTGGGAGATCTTATAGGATGTATGGGCCCTTAAAGCTTAATCCAAGTTAATTGCTTACAAGACTTTATTTTGCAGCCAATTTAAAATGTTAAAAACAGATGAACTTATTATATAAGATGATCGTTTCTCAGCTGAACATGTGACATTAGCCTTAGGATTACCAACACAAACACAATATCATGAATAGCATTTTGTGGTCTATCAATGATACAGGCTTTCATTTAAAAAATATAACGCTTTTAATACAATATGGCTGTCATATTATGTTTCACATGATTTGCACATGATTTTTTCCCTTTTACTCTCCTTTTATGTGAATAGATCAGGGATCCTCAAAAGTATAGCCTTCTAGATGTTTGTACATATTCCAGCATTTCCTGGTAACCCTCTGTAGCCAAAGAATTCTGCAAGTTCTAGTTTGCAAACATCTAGGGGGCATTATTTTGAGCATCCCTGGAATAAAATGTAAAACAATTTAATGTTATTTTACTAGTTTTCTTGTTAACATAGAGGCCATTGGGCTATGGATTTGTGTGTTCGATGTCTATTTGATGTGGCCTGTACTGCTATGTATGCATATTTAAATACTACTGGCTACTGCTTACCTTCTAAATCAATCTATTCATGTATTCTTAAGACCTTCCTCATGAATGCAATACTCCCTGAATGAGCCATTTTCATTGCAGGGTATGGATTATACAAACAAATAAGGCGCTTTCATAAGCCAGGGTCTATGGGTATATAGAGAAAGCTCCACATCTATGACTGGATCTATTGAAGTATCAGCTCCTTCTTAAAGAAGAAGGTAATTTACATGCTCATGCCATAAAAAAGCATTGCCTAACAAATCAAATAAGACATCAAGATCCTCACTTGTAGAAAAGTAGGTTTTGCTGAATTTTATGTTCGAGGGCTTTTGGCTCAAATCCCATAATATTTATTTCTGAAATAAGGAATAAGTTCTCACTCCCTGAGACACGCAAAGCTAAACCATTATGTCCATTCTGCTGATGTGTCCAGAACTGGTCGCATTAAAACACGTAATACAGCCATAATGTATTAAGCCATTTACTTGCAGACATATTTGGATTCTTATATCTCATCAGAGATTTATCCAAGATATGGAAAAATAACTTCTACGAAAAAGGACTTGAATGTACTGGATACGAAGCAACTAAATGCTTATGGTAGGTTTACGGAAGGGTTAATGGAACCAAAAATAGCATAAAATACAGCATAGCCTTCTTTCTGGAAGTGAGGATTAATATTGTTTTTTATTTATTTTCTGAGAATGTTATTTAATGGCACACATGTATAGAACACTTTAAGAGGCTCCACCTGCATAAACAGGCTCTGAGGCAACATGGAATCCTGAAGAAGCCAACAACAGAAAATGAGGACTTCAATGTACTCTGGTGATGCTGCACAACCACTCGAAGTTTTACATGGAAGTAAACATATCTATTTATATTAAAGTCATACCAACACAAACGGTCCCGAACGCGTTTCAGGCCCACTGCCCTTAATCATAGGGATGGAATCCTGCATCAACTCAATTAAAGGTCAAGTCCACTCTTAAAACAAAAAAGGGCTTTTATTTTTAGTGCTTTATTACATGCATTTCTAACTAGATACTTAATGCTAAGTATTGCCCCTCTCTTTCTCCTCCCCATGCTCAACAAGCTTCTAAGAAATTGAGCATGTGCACAGGAGACAGCAGCAGAAAAAAACATCAATAAGCATTGATTGACTGAGGAGAACGCGAACAATAATTATCCTTAAAAATTTGGTTAGCAATACATCTAATAATGTAAACAATCACGACCTACACACCACTGAAGCCATAAAAATTAACATACATATAAAGTAACAGGTTTACTCTCTTAATTCTCTTGCCAGTAACCTAAAATTTTCCATGCACCAAAGATATAAAGACCGATTATGAATGGATTTCTTTTGAATACCTTAAAAATGAATATTATCAAACTGTGGAAAGTTTCAAGTGAACAGTGAAGGTTTAAAAGTCATAGACATGGAAATTATTTCCAAGAGCCCTAAGCAAACCAATCAGCCGTTATTGTTGGTCCTGCCTAAGGCAGTCATAATGTAAAATAGGATTTTTTGCTAAGGTTTACTTGATTTTTTTTTATGCCAACACATATTTTGGTTTTGCACTCCCGTACACATAAGCCTACAAATATATCGGTACCCTAATTTACTCTGTGCTTTCTTTGCTGTGGGAAACTTCTAGAGTATACAGTAAAAATCACCAATAATAATATGCACAAGATGATTCACATATATCTATCCAGACATAGCATATTTAGACATAGCAAGGTGAGGACATATAAGATACAGCGCTTGCATTCACCATGCTTAGTCCAAATAAATACATTCATTTGAATCATTAAATTTTATTGCAACTCTACACTCTTACCATTTCGGCCTTATTCTGTACAATGTTTGCAACTTACATGTATAGTATCGGAGGATGAATAAAGACATACCTCCATCCAGTCCAACATAATCAGCAATACCAACATTTTGTGCCCAACTTTCTCCCCCCCCCGAATTCTCAGAGGGGAAAAATTCCTTCCCGACTAAGAAATATCCCTGGATCCACATGTGATGTCCAATTTTTTCTTTAACAGACAATAAAAAAATTAAAGACATTAAAGTCTAATAAAAAGCAGAGCCATAGGCACAGGTATTACAAAAGCTTTTGCAGGTAGCAAAACTCCTGTTGTGCAGCTCTGTCATTCTTGAAAAAAATCATATATTTGATTGTTCTGCCGATACATGTTGTGAGTGAATTTACAATGTAATCTACCACACAACTGGAAGCAAATCTTGTCCAAGAGAAGAAAGACCAACTGCATCTAAGGCATTTTTTTTAACACTTTCAAAAGACGCTGTTTTAACATTGTCTACCAATTTAAAGTAGGTTACAAACTGCAAACGGCTGTTTATTGACACAACATGTTTCGAGTCACATGGACCACTTCTCACACTTGAGTAAGGGTCCATGTGACTCAAAACATGTCGTGTCAATAAACAGCCGTTTGCAGTTATTCTGCCTGTGCCTTATTGGTTGTCCCCTCACCTATATCTAAGTAAATCTATTGTTCTATATGTAAATTGGATGGATGCATATAGAGGGGTAACATAATTTGCCAAACACCTAGAAGTGGTATACCTTTATTACTAGTGTATGGAACAGCAAAGGAGGCTGCTTTAGTAACGGCCTTAAGCCGTTGGTGACAAGACCATCGCGGCTTTGACTGACTTCCCATACCTGAAAGCAGCAGGACAGAAGGGAAAGCACCAGTGAGGAATGGGTTAAATCCTTTCAGGAACGACTTTGGAAAAGTTAAGTAAAACGAAAAATTGGTTTGGGGTCTGCTTAACCTGTACATGGAATATCAGTTTGTGGGTGGACATACCCTTTAATCTTGATCGCAAATAATGATCTGGCCTGGAAACAGTGCAGAAATTTTCAATATTCCTATTGATTCGACAATACAACGTTGAAGTGACGTGAAGCCAGTGTATGGCCAGCATAGCTTAGTTACCAACTTTAGAACTTTCAATTTGGAATTATTGTGCATTAGTTAAAATTAAAAAAAAAGATAAATACGCAAATCCAACAATTTAAAAGTGAACATCAGGAGTTCTACTTAATTTGGAAAACAAAACAAAAGTTGTATTGGGGACATCTTGCTGTGACATCTTGTGCCTGTAATAACACCTGTTGAATATCATGAACAAACATGTTTACAGTGTTGCTGCCATGGTCATACAGTACTTACACATCAGTGCAGACAGGAAGAAAAGTGGCATCTTAGATTGCAGATTTTGCCTGGAATACAAAGAGTTAAGAATATAAATAAATATTTTACATCGCATGGTTTTACTTTTAGTGATTACCCAATCTCAAATTCTTAAATATTCAAGACCAGAGATAGACAAACTTTGGGTCCAATGAGAAGAAGCATGAGCGCTGCTCTAGCTAGAATGCCAAAGGTTAGCAAGCTCTGGTCTTTCACCGTTTATCTGTCATATATGATTTTAAGTGCTATCATTTAACTATAAAAAACACAACTTTTAAAAGTACTTTGGCAAGTTTAATTGCCCTTTAATCTAATTTAACGAGCGGCTACTTTCTTAACAAATGCTGGTTTAGGCCTCTCCCTCCCTTTAAATTGGGTCTCTAATCAATTTTGTGCTGTGCTCTACTCTTTTTACAGCACATGGGAAGTTTTTCAAATTTCCACAAACAAGCTCTTCTCTTTAAGGAAACAACCAAGCGCACTGAATAAATACTGGGAACAGAATGTATCCTGTACACCTGGACAGGATGGGAAGTGTCTGGCTACATACTGTAGCCTTTAATGTCTGGGTCTGGAGCATATAACCTTAAGCCTTAAATCGAAGTTTCCAACAGATATGTGTAGTAGTGTTCCCCAATTCTTTGCAGTAATCTGCTTTTAAATACTCTGCTGTCACAGTCTCTCTAGTGCTTCTAGGATAGGAAAAGTGAAACCCTTCTAAGTAGCTGCAAAGTACACCAACCAGTTAAATATTAAAGACTTATAACTTAAAGTAAAAAAAAAAAATTAAAAAAAAAAATGGTCAGCTGATTATCATGAGACTCCTGTTTAATATTAGTACAAAGCAGATGCCACTATGTTGCTAAATTTAAGGGTAATAATCACAACACAACATTGTGTGGTTTCTTCAAAGGAAGGATTGTTTCCTTATACAATAGTCATAGATCTGGAAAATAAGGGGAAATCATGGATTATATTTTGAAGCAGATTTAGGCTGGGAAATTATTTGTCCCGACAGAGCGTTCGCTACTAGAAGTGACAGTGCCCGCGGCTGACCCTGCAGTCCTATAGGGAACCACACAATCGTCCGTGATTTACTAATGGGCCCGAACTCAGTCGCCCCGCACACACGGTGAGATATTTTCAGCCGACTGACCGATACAAGGCACTATCGGTCGGCCAAAAATATCTTACCGTGTGTACCCAGCCTTAGATCTGTCCAAGAGTTGGGCCAGAAATGACATACTCCATGTTCAGCATTTACTGTACCAGCTAAGAGTCAAAGCAACTTTTTTAACACTGAATAGTTGAGCAACACGTAGTTATCTGTAGGGTTCTTGCCATTATTTTAGCATTTTTAAAAGATGACCTAGTGCCGACTGACAAATTTGGAAGGGGACAAAATTTCAGAGACAGACCATACCAGACATTGTGAAGCAAACATACATTTTATGTAATTCAAGAGTATATTTTATTTCAATATTTCATCATGATTCACCAGTCTGGGAAGATACGGCAATATTGACAAGCAAGCAAGTTTGCCACACACCTTAATAGGTAAGTGATAACAATGTAAAACATTTAAGTTTTTATTTGGTTTGTTCTGATCTATTAATAATGTTTAGTTTCTTTGTTTTTCTTTTTAATAGGGAAATAAAAAGGATAATGCAACCACTCTCCATTCTGCTATAACTAGGATGAGGAACTAAATGCTATAGCATAGTATTAGAAGTTGAATAAAGACCTATGTCTATCTAGAAAATATCCCCAGATCAACTCCAACTTTATTTATCAACACCAGTAACATGTAACATTCTTTATTTTTAGAAATTCATTCAGCTTTCTTTTTTTAAACTATCCAATGAACCTGCCATCCCCACGTCCAATGGAAGACCGTTCAATAGTTTTACCGTTCTCACAGTAAAAAACCCTTTCTGAACAAAAACTAAACTTCTTTTCTTCCAGTCTTAAAGGACATGAACACTGGAAAAAAATTAAGTTTTTTTAAATTGCCCATTACTGGAACCTATAATTCTTCCCAACTATCATTGTACCATTGTTTTGTTTTGATCTGTCCCCTATTTCTTTAAATTTCTAATCTGAAGATAAGATTCTTCAGCTGTCAATCAATTACCTTATAATTAAAGGACAACAATATCAAAAAAACATCCCCCCCATTACATGTCCACACATCCAGCAGCTGAAATTACTTACTCCCGTGCTGCCCTCTCTTAGATATCGCACAGCAAAGATGAGTGCTAAAAGCCAGCCTCCTAGATGGCCCAGGGCCATGATTAACATAACACTTGTCATTGTATAGTGGTAATGTATGTTACAACCTCTCTCCTCCTCCTCCTCTGCCAGTTAAACAAACTTGAAATGTCCTGTTGCTAGGATACAGCCTACATAATCAAGCTGATCAAGGATGGGTGGATGAGTGTTTTATTGCATGCTAGCTTTGAATGACAGAGGCAAACAGAATTGTTACACCTCCTTCACAGCATGGCTAATTGTAGTTTTGGGGTTGAACATGCCCTTTAAAAGAGGTAGGGAGCATACTGAACATGAGCAAAACAAAGACAGCATTGAAGGCATACAGCAACACACACACCTCAGATTATTTCTACTTACATGTATTTAATTATAGATTAGAGGCAAAGTCCTTTTTTCAGTATACATACCTTTTAAGGGATGTCAGTGTGTCCTCGGACATATTCTAATGGTGAACAATGCACCAGATGGGTTTATTGTATGGCCAATTAATGTATTTATACTCTGTGAACAAATCCCCATGCGAGCACATTTTCCCTAGTGTGTATATTGTAACTTACTGGTATCCAACCTCTCTTCATATTTAAGCTCCCCCAGTCAGTCCCCTTATTAATTTAATAGCCCTTCACTGAACCCTATTTCCAAGATGTCCTTCTTGTATATAGGATTCCAAAGCTGCAACATATATTCCAAACGAGGCCTTACCAGTGCTTTGTAAAGAGGGAGAACAACATTTTTCTCCCTTGAATCCATACCCCTCTTTATAAAAAAGACAATATCTTGCTGGCTTTAGCTGTTACTGCCTTGCACTGCTTTCTACATTTAAGTTCAAAACTCCTTTTCTAACAGAGATTCACTTAACATTTACAGTATAATCAACACAAGTATCTTCCCCACCACTGAAGTTAAACTCACAGCTCTGTAAATTACAAAGCTGTGAACGACTTTGAATATTGTAATTACATCAGCCTTTTTCTAATCCAGAGGCACTTTTCCAGACATGAGAGAATATATACTCTCCCCCGAGAGAAGAACAGATAGGAAGCCATGATACCTAAAAAGCCAGTCCTGTCCTACGCTAAGTGAAGGAGAAGGGGAGTGGACAAAAGCAGCACTTCAAGAATGTTTTCTCTGCTGTTCCCCCCAAGGCAGAGGATATTGCATTTTAGATCCTCACCATGGGTATAGTAGATGGGCAGTTTGGTTATGGAACCCCTTCTTTATGGAATATCTCAATCAGAATATATGTAAATTAACCTCTCATTTGTAGGGAGAGAAGACCCTTAACCATTTGTACAGTTGGTGATATCTGTTACTCCCTGTGTTTTGGATATTCAGGATTATAAATAGAACTACAGATACAAGAATCTCCAAAATTATATTCAGCTGACATAACAAGGAAAAGAAGTGACACAAATATGACAAGACACATGGCCTAGATTTAGAATTGTAAAACACAACCATCTCCAATGTGCATTCACAGGGTTACAGAAATAATGCAACAAATCAGAACCATGATATTGAGGCTATAAAACAAATTTTCCTCTGCATTTAAACCTATTTACATCAATCTACGTTCTTCTCTACCATCAGCTGTAATGCACGAAGCACACGAAAATCGTTAATCTAGGATTGATCTGAACTTCTCTACATAACTGTACACCACCTGCAGCATTTTATGATAACATTACTTTTAACATGTAATATTTTTTAATTCAGAATTGGGCACAGAACAAATAGTGACACATAGTGTCATCAGGGAATTGGACTGTTTTCTTGCCACTGCATTACACAGGAATAATGTCCAACATACAGAGTTGCTATTACAAAATTATCCAATTATATGATCTCTATGGTGACCTTTGCAGGCTACCTCTACCCTTGTGAGCATTAAAAGATGTTTTGGTTTTGCAGAGTGTGCAGGAAGATCTAATTGTATTTTCCAAATCTACACCGTGCAAGAAATATCTGAAGAGAGAAAGATTCAAATGCCTTTTTAAAAAGGAAAAAAAAAAAATAAAAAAAATAAATAAATGGATCATTACCGATTTATTGCCCTATTAATTCTCCAGCTCCGTTCATATTTTCAAAGGGTTATATCTTAGCTTCTGGGCAAAATTACAGAAGAATAAAGGGAGACATAGATCATCCCGCAATAATGGAAAGTCTGTCATTTAAGGAATATACGGGGAGATTCAATACAGCGTGCGGCGTTACTTACCTTAGCCCAATCCCGCGATACAATATCTGACGTAAACGAGATTAAGTCAGGTATTACATCGCGGGATCGGGCTAAGGTAAGAGTGTGGGTTTAACGGCTCCCACACACTAGCGTTAAGTTTGGCGCTACCAAGTAGCGCAAAACCTAATGCTTCGGTTTTTGGATCTATAGCACGGCGCTATTTCCAAAAACATTTGGAAATGGCGCTATGCTCGAAAATCCGTCTAAAACCCACGTTAACCCGAAATTTCTTCGAGTTAACGTAGGTTTAAGACGGAAAGAGATATTGAATCTCCCCCATAGTTCTTTTCAGATGTCATTTCCTGCCAATGTCACATCACACTTTATAGGGAAGTAATTCAAGGCGTTGTCAGACATTGTCCATCACAATTATTAAATAGAGACAAAGGAAACAGTCAGATTTTAAAGGGCATGTCCACCCCAAAAAAACTAATTTAACCCACTACTGGCCACACTCTGCAGTTTACAATAAACCTTACATTACATCTATGCTCCCTATGCTTCCAAAGATATTCCTCTTCAAAGACCAGGAAACTGAAGACTCCAAGCTGTCTGTGAGGCTTCTGATCCATGCCGTTTTCTCGTCCTCATGTCTGGAGCATGCGCAGTACAAACACCTCCCCCCCACCCTCTGGATCCATCCCTAGCCATCATTGATCCTATCTTCAAATCCTTTGGGGGTAAGTTAGGTAACCCCTGCCCGCCCCCAACCGCCGGCATATTTCTTTTAAAAAGTCCCCCGAATTCTACTTACACAGCCTTATCTCCCGCAGCATTTCACATTTACATCAGCCGCATCTGTTATTGGCTACCTCTCAGCCAATCACAGACGGGGCTGAGGTCCGGCCCCTGCTTGCAAGCAGAAGGCCGGATTGGATTGCAGTGGGAGAGAAGGCTTAGTAAGTAGAATTCGGGGGACTTTTAGAGAAATATGCTGGCAGTTGAGGGTGGGTAGGGGTCACCTACCTTACCCCCAAAGTTAGTTTTGGGGGGTGGACTAAATTCACAATCATTTTCTGTTATTTACAAAGGTTGATAATAAAACAATTTATATATTACATTGCTGTAATAATCAGGTTGTGCAATAATATTTGTAATGTTCAATTTGAAAGTGACTTCAGCCAATTATATTGCACTGTCAGAATAAGCCATATTGATTTGTTTTGTAAACAGGTTTGTTTTTGAGGAATCTCCAAACTTAAATTTACAAGTTAGTAAACCTCCATATATAATCAGGCTTATTCAATTAGTGAAAAAACTTGCCCGGAGGCGTTATTTGCTTTGAACTATCAGATTTTACCTTCATTTTATACTGGTCTACAAACATTTGATATTCTGCAGCAACCAACTGGATGTTAAATACACTGGCAAAATTTTGCATGTCTTAATTAGGTCCATTGTTTTTAGAATTATGAAAAATTCTAAAAGTTGTTATTTTGTTCCACAGAAAATACAACAAAATCAAGACTAAAAAGGGACTGTTCAATAAAAAGTATAAAAGTTTGCCTGGGCTATTACCTAAATGGTTGCTGTAAATTGTTATCCAAACTGCAGCAACCCAGTAATGAGAAGGCAACTAATTGAATGCTGCAAATTAATAGCATACATTTGCAGACACTATGCAGCAAGAACATGGTGGTTTGTACAGGATTTCATAGTAAGAAACTGCGAGGCAGCATGATATACAATTCTTACAACCTGCTTTAATATTCAGCTCATTGTAAGCCATTCAGTGGCTTATGTGACCCAGATCTTACTCTGAGCTAGACTGCAACATCTTAGTGACCTCAATTCTACTGCTCAAAGGACACCAGTGTATCAACATACTCTGTGCACACTGGGATAGATCAATTTACTGGTTCACACAAGGCAGCAGGGGAAAGCTTCCATGTTTTATCTCATTGCAAAACTTCAATGGATGGGAGAAAGTAAATAATAAAGTTGACCAAGGTTGGTTTGCAAAGGGTGAGCACAGCAGAAAACTAGTGTTGCATCGAGTTGGTCGATATTCTACACACACCCACCCAAACATACTGATTCACCACTAGACCTGTGAACATTTCCAAATCTAAGAATCTAGAAATACATCTCTGTACTTTACCCAAAACCGGTTAAAATGCTTAATATTTAGACACATTGGGAAAAAATGCATATAAAGATATAGATATAACAGCTGTTGTTGGGTGCTGCTAGCCCCGAGGCAATGTGACGAGTTGTGGCAGGCTGAAAGAGGAGATCTGCCCGTAAGGGATGTTACAGATGTCTAAGCAAGGAGGGTGAATCCCCCAAAACTTGATAATACACTTGCAGCAATACCTTAGTACATGCTTATCTATGGGGCATCAATACAATATGTGCGTTGGGTAGACTAACTGGACTCAGTTAACAAGAATTTTAAAGGCACAGGATATAAAACTTACACTACAAGGAGATAGTGATAAATTTCAGGAAAATAGGAACCTATTGCACAAGAGGTTAAATCTGCCAAAGAACAAATTTCTATATATACGGGAGATGTTAAATATGAAAATGTAAATGAAAGGAGGAATTAGAAAACAATATATATAGAACAGGAGGTTAAGTTGAGAAAGAAAAGGAAATTCCTTAGAGAGCATGACTTTAAAGACAATAAAAAATACACCTTCAAGAAAACCTATAATAAACAATCTTCGACAGATAACAGTGAAGGGAGACATACGACCAATCAGTCAAAAGAATGAGGAGGAGAATCAAGAGGGGGGTGGTGGTATAGAAGAGTCTCCGTTTCTAACAGATTGGGGTGTGGGGTGTGGCAGAGAACAGTGAGCTGACAACTGAGGAAAAGACGGAAGTGGGGCTACAGTATAAGGAGAAAACAGACAGTAACTGATGAATTGCAGATTGTGAACTTTTCTAGTCTGCTGTTAAAGGGCATGTCCCCCCTCTTTTTCAACTTTTGCTATACTGTAGGGCATGTCTACCCACCCCGAACCGCTATATTCTTACACAAAAAAAAAGCTTCCCTTCTCTACTTACACCTCCTCGTTTCTTCGCTGTTCTGGTACGGCTCCCCTGCCCGCAAGCAGAGGGTCGATCCAACAGCCGTGGCTGCCTCTCAGCCAATAACAGCCGCGGCTGCCGTCAATGAGAACAGCAAGGGAACGAGGTGCTGTAAGTAGAGAAGGGAAGCGTTTTTTGTGTAAGAATATAGCGGTTGGGGGTGGGGGGACATGCCCTACAGTATAGCAAAATGATTTTATGCTGCAGGAGAAGATGCCAGGGAGGGATCAGGAGGGAAGGGGGGGGGGGGGGGGCTCTACTGTGCATGTCTCTATCCCTTCCGGAGGCATCACAGAGGCAGAGAACTTTTGGACAGGAAGACTGCTCCTACCCTACAGTTTCCTGGACTTTGAAGAGCCACTACAGAAGAACCAAAAGAGCAGGGAAGTAAGGTAAGGATTTTTTCTTCTTTAAAGAAATAAGGAATTTTAGAGCATTCCCACATAGGGGTGATAATTTAACATGGGGTAAACCAACCACTCTGAATGACCTTAGAAACGTCCTCCAGGGCGCCCCATTGTCACAGGCATTAGTGGTCCTACTGAAGAAGTAGTTGCCTGAGGAATTTCTGGGCACCCTTCCCTCTTTTGTTTTGGACTTCAATGATGTTTTAAGAAGGCAAGAAAATCTAGAAGTAAACAATAATACATGGCTCTGCGCAATAGATGTAGAAGCCTTGTATTCATCAATTTCCCATTATTTGGGTTTGTTAGCCGCTTACCGTAACATTATAATATAAACCCCATACAGATTTTGTGATTTGTCTTTTGGAATTAGTGCCCACTCAATATTTTTATTTTCAATGGCCAATAATAAAGGCAATTGAGGGGGTCACATGGAAATTTAATAACGATATTGTCAATTTTCTGGATCTTGAAATTTTCAAACATAATTCCAGAATCTTGACAAGAACTCACCGAAAAGATACAGCGGTCAATTCTCTGTTAGACATGCTTGTGAGGGTTCTCATTCATTCAGGTCATGGTATATTTGTTTTAATCAGTTGGATCAACTGGACCTAAGGTTTAGTTCTTGAAAACGTTTGCTAGTCATTCGAATGGCTTTCTTAATTCAGAATCTGTTGGCAATGTAAGTTACCCTGGGCAGTTTCGATAACACCTCTTAAACTCGATGCAATCACAATTTGCATTCAGAAGGTCCCTAACACCCGGTTTCATATGCGAATTGGGACATTTCAGGGTACTTAATTGCCAAAAGATTTTTGTACAAGTCATTCTATATTGAGAAACTAAATTGACTAACTAAATTTTAAGTCCAGTTGAGTCCTAACTCAATACAACAGATCTTTAACAAATAGCCATCATCCTCCCTCTCTAACTAAAGGTATCCTATTAGATCAGTTCCTAAGATGTAAACGGAACTGTTCCTCGAGTACTGATTTTGCCAAAGAAGCTGTGAAACTCTCAAGGAGATCCTAACAGTAAGGTTACTTCAAAGCAAATAATTGAGAAAGAAATTTTTAAAAACCATAAAACTATGTAAAAAGGAGGAAATTAGATTTGTATCCACCTATAACCAACACTGGAAGGAGGTGGGAACTTCGTTTTATAAATGGTGGTTCCTGTTGAAAGAGGATCCCCAGTTAACAGATAAGCTCAACTCCAAGATAAGTATGGTAGCCCGAAGAGCAACATCAGGGATGACTTACTCCATGGTCATTACAAACCATCATTAAACAGTATCTCAGAATGGTTGGGCAAGAAACCCATTATGATATGTTCAAATGTGGGCGATGCTCAATTTGCAAGTATGTGGAAGTGAGCAATAAGATAGAAGATTGTGGGTGTGATATTCCAATCAAATGCTTTATTAATTGCAAAACAACAAAAGTAATATATTAGATTACTTGCAAATGTGAGAAAAAAAGTACATTGGCCAAACAAAGTAGAAACTGGTGTTCAGGAGCATCTAAAAGCCACAAACATAGTGATATCAGGAATAGCTTAGCGAAACAAAGGAAAAGCTATTGATGTGAAATCAGAGGCTTTGAAAAGGTATCGCTGGGGGCCAGGGGTGAAGATGTGGTCAAATGTCCCTTACATAGAGAGGCTTATGGGACCTATAATTTGAACACACTTGCCCCCCAATGGTCTAAATGAGGAGTTATCATTTGGTAGTTTATTTTAGAATGTAAAGAGTACTCTCCGTTTGGCACTTTTTCTTTAGGATACAAAATTGTTTGCTTGGATTGCCCATTGGCAATAAAATGGAACAAACATGCTGGTTGTTTCCCTGCAAGCAAATATTTCCACATCTCTGTCTGTAATGCAACAATCAGTAGTATTGGTATATAATTAAGTAGAAAGTCATGTCCGAGATATAAAAACGAAGTCTCCCCACACTTAAAGTAGATACATTGTAGAATTCAAGTGTTTAGTTTCAATGTATATAAGGTAAGGTACCCATATCCCTATTAACCTGAGCAATAATTTCTATCAGTAATAAAGGAGATGGAGCGATGATGCATGTATAAGCTGGCATAGGCTCTGTGATCATTTGATAATGAATCATTTAAATGGTCAATTGTTTGGTGCATTCCGGGGACTTAGAGTTACTAGTGAGAGGAGCTCTATCCCCCTTTAAGAATTTGGAGCACAGGTGGATGTAACCTTGCCCTGGCAAAGCCCCACCCAGTCGGGGAGAAATGCATGTAAGTGTTTGAGGTTTCCAGGAAAATGGCATCGCTGCTGGAAGGGATATATAGGCAGCCAACGGATGTGATACATACCACAAAGCAGTCTGGAGGGATCCGATACTTGTCAGGAAGCTTAACACGGTGACCCTTTGGAGAAATGTTTTGAGTATGAATGCACTGTTAGCCTGGGAATGCCCAGAGAACTACAAGCACCGTGTGATTCGTGAGTGGGGGGGGGAGGACTCTCCTGCACATGCCTCAACCTTGTTGAGGTTGAGGCGGAGACAGGCGCAGGGTGAGTCACCCAGACCTTCTACACTACACTATCCTGGACTTTGGAGGGGCACAGCATGGCAACCATAAGGAGCTGGGATGTAAGGTAAGAATTTTTGTACACTACAGAGTGGGGCCAGTATGGGGTTAAATTTGAGTTTTGGGGGTGGACATGCCCTTTAAGTCATAGTTGCTGCCAAATGCTGCAAAACTTTGGAGAAACATACCTCTGAACTTACCCATTGAGCTTTGTTGTGCCTGCTTAAATATATTCGGAGCTGTACAGAAGTTTTACTTAAATGTGTTGTTTTTTAAGTGGCATGAACAATACTTTGGTGTTGAGTGTAGATTTTTTTGGGAAATGTTGGGGGATCTATGGCCCTAAAGAAAACACCATAGAACACTAGAGCTCCATACAACACACATAAGGTAGGGTCAGGCTAAAAATAAAATGTTCATTCAGTGCCATGCAACTAGGAATCACTGGGGCCCCTGCAGCTCTATGATAGGGCCCCTATCCCTGCTTCATCTACAGTAGATTTCTGGGAGGATGCTAGATTTGTCATTGGAAGAATAAGAAAATGGTGGTGCACCCTGCATCCCCTGGTCAACAATAAATAAGCCTATTTACTTGCCAAATTGTCAAAAGGACCAATAAGGCTGCAGCACCTTATAAAAACTTGCAGGATTATCTTTCTTGTTTCTATCCAAAAGAATTGTGCATTTATGTTCTCTGTGTGAATTGCAGTACTTTAATTTATCATCGCAACACTTCAAGGAAACTGGAACTGATATGAAAAAAGTATCTAGAGATTCTTTCCATAGCAGAAGAATAGATGTCATTGTCCAAGAAAGAACATTTCTATCAACACCACATTTTATAGGACGATAAATGCCAAACGGAGATTATTTTAAGTAACAAAATGCTGACAGACTTCATCATTACCTGGCTGTTGTTTAATGGAGCAATGCAACGTATCCATTAAACCTGATATAATGAGAATGCTATAGAATTGAATGGAAAATACATTCACCTAGAATGAAAAGTCACAAGGATTTGATCAGATAACCTAACATTAATGGAAACAAAAATTTCTGTGCCACAGAAAAATAAGAGTTAAATATTGAGAAGGTAGAGTTTTGGAGAATGAGGGAAGGGCTAATATAATAGAGGGGTAAATATTTGGGTAATAATTAAATAAAGAAAGGGCAGATGGGGAATAAGAAGGCTTCTTAAAACCTGCACAAATCACTTGTAGAAAGACTAGTATGAAGAAATCTTTTGATGGGACCCCAATATGTCTCAATCCAATGGAGCTTACACTCAAATATCAATATTCCTAATAGTCCACAGTTAATCTATCACAAAGTCATCATTCGACACAGAATTCTTCAAAATACTTAACCCAGGTCTCAGAGACTCCAAGGAATTACACTGTTCTTTCTTCCACATTTACTGGGACCAGCAACATTCACCTTTCTTTGTATATTTTACAGCTGCTGTGAATGCAGTAGAACTAGAATTTGATAACTAGAAAGGACAGGATACACTAAACACTTATCTAGCAAAATTTGCAACATTAATTGCAAAAGGTAACAGTGACATCCATTTCAGGGATGACAAGCACCCTACCGTTTACACCCCCAAAACTTTGCACATTACTGTCAGCTCAATGTTTGGATTTATTTTTATAAAGAAAGACACTATGGGGCTGATCTACTGAAGTAGAGGCAAATTAACTGCTTAGGCAAATACTTGCACCTTTTGTAAAATAACACTTCTAGAAGTAAAATCTGCTCATTTTGAAAGCCCCACTTCTCTAGACCTCCTCTAATACTACATTGGAGGATGCAATTCCTGACTTGTAAATTCCTGCTGGCAGTCTAAGTTAGCACAAAAGAATATGTAGCCCTGGCAATTTTAAGATTCAAGTTCAGACTTGAATCAAGTTCAGCAAAAAAAAAAAAAAAAAAAAAACACATTGCTTATCTTATATTCACAAGACATGAAGACACTTACTGGAAACAAAATTTACTCTGCTGGCAAATTAGCAAAAATGTGTAGAGAAATCATTATAAGGGCATGGCCACACTGCATCACGATTGCACACGCGATTTTGCATTTTGAGATATGGATTTGCATGCGCATAAAATATAGAGTCTGTTGCGACCGGTCAGAGGAACGAGTGATCAGGTATATACATTACCTACATTCCCGGCTCCTGCAGGTTTTATTAAAGAACAGGAGGTAAGACAGCTCCTTTTCCTCCCGTTATTCAATAAAAGTGAATACCCATATAAAAAAAAAAAAAAAAGGAGTTCAGTTTCAGGTTAACTGAGCCAACTATTATAAAAAACAAAGGCTGCTAAACATAAGTATTTATACTACTTTGCTACTTTTTTTAAAAAAAGTTTTTTTCCTCCGTTTAGGGATAAGGCCATTGTGCAAAATTATCTGTTTTTCTTATCGCATCTGCTTTACGCATCGCATGGACACTGCAATCGCTTTTGTGATCCATTAGCGCATGAGAATTGCAGAGCAGTGCTGGCCACATTGCATGTGCTGTGATAAATTTTCAGACGCGTGATTTTCGCACGTGATCACTATTTTTTCCGGACTATTACACAGATCGCAGTGCCAATGGACAGTAGTACGCATGAAACACAAGCCGATGCGCACACACTTTTAACACACGTTGCAGTCATACATAGAATTAACAGAGCGAAGAGTTTAATATCAGTATTACATTAAGTATAGTACACTTTCAACAGCCTGTGCATTGCAAGGTGTGGAATTCCTGTGTTGTTTAAAGGACCAAATAAAACTATTCTTGGAATAACTAAGGATTTACAGGAAATAACTACATAAGTCTCTACACTAAAATGGAATAGATGCTCCAACACAATAACTTTTTTCACACCTCTTGATGCACAGTGGTATATTAACCTGCATGTTATCAGTGACCCCATTCTTAAATGTGGTCTTCAAGCAAGGGTAACTGTGGTTTCCTTACAAGTGCTATTTAACCGAGCACTTTCCTACCTTTCAAACAATCCTAGGATGAGGTCTTTAGCTTCGCTTGATCTTAAGTTACAGACTTTTAAATTTACAGTTCTTGGTCTGTCTTGTCTGTCTGACTCTGTGACAGTCAAATGATATTTAGTGTAAGAAGCCCTACACCCAAAAATCAATCTTTTCTGATGCTATTTACAGACCTGCAACCATTCTCTATCCATTCCACTACCTATGTACCCCTTAGAGAAAGAAAGTTTTCTTTTTTGGCTTGTGGCTAACTTTAAAAATGATTTAGAACTTAGGGGGGCAGAACATATGATGCAGCTGATTATTCTCTGTCCAGAGAATGGACATGCTCCAACCTTAAACTTGGAGGCAGACCCCAAAATTCTGGTCATTTCACAGATCACAGTACTAGCAAGAAGATCCACCCTACTGCTGTAACTTTGGATAAACTGAAGCTAATAGCATGATCCTGGAGTCATTTTAAAGGGGAACACGTTGATTTTAAATGAAAGGTCAGGTGCTGCACAGACCAAGAACTGAAGACATCACTGATCAGATCACTGTGGTCACAAATAGTAGTTCCTCCTTCTAATCTGCGGTTCGCACATGCTCAATGCAGGAGAAAGCAGAAGAAACCAGAAGGAGATTGAGTGGCAGTGACTGAAGGAGGACGAGAAGAGCACAGCAAGGAATGTGTAATTTTTTTTTTTTTATGCCTCCCACTTGCTGCCCCCCCTGGCCCCTCCCACTCACAGACCCCCCTGCAGCTCCCCTTGGCCTGTTCCAGTCATGGCCCCTACCACTCCCCTGTGGACCCTCCCCCACCTTACAGAAAACTGTGTAAAAACAGCCTTTTCAAAAAGAGGCAGAATCAGCCATTTTCAACTTTGTCTGATTTTTTGTGTCAGATGGGGGTGGGGGGCAATGAGGAGACACAGGGAAGAGGGACTGTCACATTTTTCAGAGAAGGACGTGCAGGGGATCTGGTGATGCTGCTACCATATCACACAAAGTAATTTGCAATAATACTCAGGAAAGCAATTCCTGTCAATTTAGCTAAAGTCATTTTTGGACCACAGTTACCCTTTAAAAAGGTATCAGTGTGCCCTTTTTAAGAACACTTGCATGGAGACCACAGTTCCCCTTGTTCCCCTTTAATTAACAGCAGGAATCACAAATGAAATAGATAATAAAAAAAATGTGAAACTGAATGTACGGAAAACAAAGAAAAAATAGGGACCCTAGCATTTAATTTGTACAACAGCAAGCCTTTAAAAAAACAAAAAAAAAAAAAATACAACACTACATGAGTCTCGGTGTTAAAGGGGAATTAAAGACACCAGATAACATTGTTGCAATAAACAATTTACAATGATACAACAAGCTATGTCTCATGTGGATGCTGGATCGTTTATGAAATTAACCTTAAATCTCATAATCTACCTCTTCACATGCTCTCTAGTGCACAGCAGATCAGGGTTTTAGGGGCCCTTGTCCTCTAGAAGCCAATTATTTAACAGCTTAGACATACTGCCTCTTTCTGACAAAGAACGGCGATTTCAGTGTAGTGCAAACATATTTCAAATCTCCTGTCCCTGACAATTGTATAACCCTTTGCTTTTTATTTAAAAAAATAAAGTAATATTTGCAGTTTATTACTTTGCCAGCATGGTTGTAAGAAACAGAATATTAAAATGAGGTGCACATGCTCACAAGGTTGTTTGAAGACTACATGGACAGATACTTGTACTGGCAACAACATTGAAGCCTTCTTAGTTACAGAATCCAGTTCCTACATGTTTCACACAGACAGCAGGTCACCTTTGTGTGAAAGTTTTCCTAGTGGTCCTCCTCATGGCTAGCAAAACGATACATGTAGAATTTTACTGGTTTCAAGCCTCTAGAACAGCTCGATAAATGAAACAAAAAAATCTGTGTGAAAATAAGCATAAGAATTTATAGAAATAGTGGTAGGGAATTCTAATTACACAGAATGTTGATGAAAATACCACAGCTATGACACTGCATGTCATCCTCACAACAAGTGAAAGAAGCCAAACAAGTTTTTTTTTTCTGACTAAGTAAACACTGGGGCTTTGTGAGATCATGGCAATTTAACGGGGTAGAATTTTACATGTCGGTGCAATGTGCCCTGATGACATAAATGCCATATTTACAGAGCCAGTATGACTAGCTAACATACTTTTTAAAGGAGGGTTCACATTTCCTTTGGGAGTATGGTAACCACAATGTGCATACTTCTTAATTAAGATTCTATATATACTATTACATAAGACGCAAGCTCTAAATTAAAATGTCACCTGACATTTAATTTATTCAATAAATTGCAAACAAACTTCTTATGTGAACTTTGAACAAAAGCCTAGAGAATGATCAACCATACAATTTGAAACTTGGGGGAGGGTAGGAAATCAAATAAAATTATTCCAGTCCAGCGTCATTGGTATGGAGGGCTTTATAGTATGTTTCAACATATTGTATTGTTTAATGTGTGAGTGCTCTGTTTGTGACTCGTCGATGATCCACTGGTTCAGATCATCAAAAATGCCCATCCGAACATCCATTTCACCCGACTGAGTGCCCAAACGCTGAGCGATAGTCAACTGAAGCGGGTGTTCATATTACAGTCCCCAGATTGCACGTCTGTATGGACCTTTAGAATTAGTTCAATTTAAATGTTCAACCAGGCTTATCTTGCCAATTCAAGCACCAGAGCTGGTTGAAAGTTTTGCCAACTGCCAGGTTTGCCCTCCTGACAAGTTCAAATGGTAACATGATTTTCTTCAGAAATACCTATAAAATCTATTCCTTGCAGTCTGCAATTTCATCACATAAACAAACTGGCTACACAAAAAGAACCTAAAGAGTGAAATTCTAGGAATGACAAGATTTATTTAGCTTGTGTATTGAGCAAAGTACAAGGACACTAGCTTTTATGTGCACAGAAAATGTTCACAAACCATCAGCCAAACATTTATGCAACAAAAAAAATTCCCTAAATGTGGTTTCAAGTCTGTTGATGTGTGTATTGTACTTTTGTATTTTATTTACTATTTTATATTACATGGAACAACTTATTCATTGCCTTACAGTTTATCTATTCACATTAAGACCCACCTCAAATGAGTTTGCAATACAAGTATTATACTCCCACAGCCTGTGGGTCTTTAAATTTGTGTTCCCTTTAGATACTTCTGTTCCCCCACATAAACAGAAAAAATATAAACACTCCTTTAAGATGTGGTAAAGGAGGATGGGGGTCTTAACCTGAAACTTTACAGTTCAAGACATCATTGCTAACCACAGAGCCACCAGGCTGCCACCACATGATAACCAAATAAACACCACTTTATAGACATTTTCTTAATTTGTCAAGTATAAATAATTAGATTTGGGCAACACCCCCAATAAAGAAAATAAATTGTCCAAAATATATGCGTCACAGAAAGAACTTGACCAAAATATCGCACTAGGCAGTTGGCCAGGTCATAATATTGAATTGTGTGAACCTAGACTAAGCCTATTTCTAAACTGAGACTTACAGCAGGACCTAAGACACATTTTGACTGACATACCCAAACTACTGCAAAAAACACATAGATCTAATGCCAATTTCTTTATTGATTATTCATAAAAAGTTACAACATATAAATGGGAACCTAATGCTGAAAATTTTCAAAAAAAAATTAATTTTAGGTTATATATTTAAAATAATTAGAACCCATGGCATCACCACAGTTTTTGCCAAATTTTTTTTGGTTTGAGATAGTGCCCCTTTAAACAGTAA
Source organism: Hymenochirus boettgeri (assembly GCA_019447015.1). Lineage (NCBI taxonomy): Eukaryota > Metazoa > Chordata > Amphibia > Anura > Pipidae > Hymenochirus > Hymenochirus boettgeri. The sequence continues at coordinate 266,492,906 of CM033476.1, forward strand.
AGTATGGTAACAAGATACTGGTTCCTACACGTGGCTATTTAAGACTGAAAAACAAACTCAAAAAGGTATGAATCATTTGAAAATCCTTCCAAAATGCATGTAGCCACCCAAACAGAAACCCAGATTACAGTCGGATTCCTTTTTAGACCAGAAAAAGGATTTGTAATTAAAGAAAATGAGCCAAGCTTCATTTTGTTAAAATTGTGTTGTTTACAAAGTAATATAGCTCACACAGGCGTAACTACCAGTGGAGCAACCACAGGGGGCCTAGGAACTGTGTAATCCCCAAGCAACTAGAATTCTGCTATTTTCCTTTTAAATGTAATGAAATATCCTTGCATTTAAAATTAAAATGGCCAAATACACTATAAACACACTGCAAACTCTTCGCCTTAAACCATGTTGCTCCTCAGGAAGCCTGGCAGGAGCAGTTTTTTTTTCATGCTGGAGGTCCTCACAGAAACGTTATTAGGAGGCAGCAATTACCAACTCTACCTCCCTGCCCCAGGTACTTTTCAGTTTAACTATTAAAAAACTTTATATGCACTATATTTCTCCTTTAAAAAAAACTTTCAAATGGTGAGTGATCTACTTTCATGTTTTCCTTGCACTCTCTTCTTAACTTTTTACTAGCGAAGTATTTACATTTGATTTTGGTTTTAGTGGCTTGTTTGTATAGCATGGGGGTATGGAATCTCAGACATATGTAAACATGCATATTAAACAAGTAACTTCTGGTAGAGATCCCAGAACCTCAATTGACAGAGGTCTGCAAATACATATGCACAGTAATGCCCGAATCTGGATCGATGTAGCCTTTTAAATCTCTCTAGTCTAGTGAAGTGTCATTTGTGCATGTGAAATAGTAAGCCCCATTTAGGTGTCTTTGGATCTGAACATTCCAGACAAAGAGGTTTCATCAGTTCACTCTTTTATGAAAGCAAGAGTAGGCAATATAGTACGATTGGTATGTGTGCCTTTGGAATATCCCCTTTCTGCTAGTTCATGCAAACATTGCCAGCTGTTGATCAGAACATTGCATTCAGCCTTGACATAGTTGGATCGTAGCACCTTAAAATGGAGAGAAAAGACCTATCAGAAACTGCAATGCAAAACTTCTACCCTTCTTATTTTTAAATGATTCTTACCTACATTGCACAATTTTAACCCTTACTAAAAAGGGAAATTTACCAGAAATGTGGGGAAATTGACAAATATTAGCTGCAAGCCATAATTATGCACTTGGGTCCACCCCGATTATTATGTAGTATAGCTTTGCCAACTGGACACAATACAGGAGGATACATTTTCAATCATCATATTGGCTTTTTCTCCCCCCATCTCCAAAGAACGGTATTTTTTTGTTTCTGTTCAATTTGGATTATAGATGTTGAACCAGCATTGCTTTAGGTTTTACTACACCTGAGCCACGAGCAGAGAAGAACATCATCTGATTACGAAATAAAGTGAATTTGGCATTATGAAATATTGCCCTATGAAGTAGTGATATTATTGGCCAATTGGCAGCCAATAATATCACTATAAAAAATATCTGATCTTCATGTACGATAAATTTAAATTTGCCTATTCATTGCAGGACACCAGACACTTGAAGCGATTAACGTTCGATACAAGAAGTATCTGCCAAATTAACAGCACAAATACATGGGTCAACGGGAGAAGGGTGGTGCAGCTGATCATTACTTACAAATCAAAAGTAATTGAGTAGTAGATATTGAAAAACACAATTCTGCAGCATAAATGTTTAGCAGATTTCAGCTTGACTGCAGAAGTGCTACTGATTTGGTAAAATATTTATACAAACAAAGAATAATCAATGCACATTCCTGGGCCCCATATAATATATTATCTGCACACTGGCATACATTATAAACAAATGGGTTTTAGTATACATTACTGTGACCACATGAATGAAACTGCCTTCCAATCACGTCAAGGTAACCCCAGTTTGGAATGTCGCCTTCCAGACTGAGGTTACTTCAACGTGGTTGGAAGGCTGTAAGGCTTCGGGGTCCGAAACATTGCCTTGTCTCACTAGAGGTGGAAAAGTACAATTAAAATGTTAATGTATTGGATCTCTAGATAAATTTAACTTTAATTTTATATCTTCTATGAAATCTTACTACGATTAACGGGTCCTGATTTTATATGTTTGTGGTAATGCATTGGATTTTCAACGGCGATGTGTTTATTCTGACCTCTCACAGCACAAAGTACAATCATACAGTGACAGAATCAGTCATTTTTGAACAGCACAACTAACCTCTGACAGGTGGATTTCCAGCTCTGTAGTTACACAAACACACATTACATACAGACTTCGAGGTTCTCCTCGCTCTACCTTGACACACACAAAAACTACACCTGCACAGTCATGGATTATAACTTCCAACCATTTATGGAAATGTTTATATTAAAAGAATTTAAAATTATTTACAATTCAACTTAGTTAATCTTTCAATGGGAGTTTCAGATCTACTAGTTTAACACAATTCTGACAGCTGAAATAGAATATACACAATTCAAAGATTTCCCTTAAAAATGAAACACGAGAATAATAACCAGACTTCTCAACATTCCATTTGATCAGCAAAACAAAACAGGAATTCACTTGCCTGTCAAGGCTAATAACCTACTCACAGACACTACAGCACTGTCTGACACATACACGAAAAGGAATTCTTTGCTATACAAGACACTGGAAAACACACACATAGTAATCTTTTGAGAAAAAAAAAACAAAAACAGAGACACTCATCTAACAGTAACACCACTATATTTCAAGGTCAAGAAAAAACAACTTTGAGCCCTTGAATGATCTGAAGTTATCTTCTGCCAGTAATAGCATGGATAATCAAGCAGCAAATAAACTATAAGTGACATTTCTATGGGGCATTTTATATAAAATTGTTACGTTTTCACCACCCTTATGGCTTAGTGCAATTAATAAAGTGGCGATAACTGGTGTCAATCTCATAACGTCGCAATTCTGCTTTTTACCACATATCACCACACTTTGCAGCGATAACCCCTTGATCGCATTTGTAAAGTGTGCTTTGGCATTAAAATCTAAGGTGGTGAAAATGCAATAGTGGGCGTATTTCTAGACTAGTAATGGGCAACTGGAAGGTGTCTGTACATTACGGTAGGGTTTCCCAATACGAATAAGGGTCATGGGGGGGGTTGGATTGGGACTATAACGTTGCCTACCGTAATTCTCAGTTACAGCATTTTTCAACATTGGAAACTATACTCCAAATGTAAATTTTATTCCTTTAAAGGGTATGTCCAGCAAAAACGTAAGTATGCTTCTAAATGATCTCTTACCTCCTGTTCTTAAGTAAACCTTCCAGGAGAGGAGGAGACACTTACCCGCGGACTTGCTCCAGTGCTGAAATCCCCGACGCCTCCTCGCTACTTCGCACTGTGTGCGCATTCGCGCACAGTGCAAAAGACTGAGGTGCGTCAGAGGCATCGGGGATTTCGGCGCTGGAGCGTATCCGCGGGTAAGTGTCTCATCTCCTGGAAGATTTACTGAAGAACGGGAGGTAAGAGATAGTGCATTTAACTCCTGTTCTTCAGTAAATCATTTAGAAACATACTTTTTGCTGGACATACCCTATAAATAACCACATATAGAGACACAGCACAATAAACAAAAATATTCACACTCCTTGTATAAATACGAATTGGTGGTCTTGGTTATCTAGAAGTTTGTTGAACATGGGCAAGAAGTTGCTTTTACCCCTACAAATTTTCTTAAAGGGAGACTGTGTCTCCAAACAAGTTAATTTTAAATGAAAGGCCAGTTTCCTACTTTTAAAACGAGCCATCAACCACCTTTCTACGTGCTCCACAGCCCAAGATATACAGAAATGACTGACCAGAAAATTAATGGGTGGGAGGTGGACTTGTGACATTCCGGAGGCTTCTCCTGCACAGAGCCGCTGGCGAGCACAGCCTCAGAGCGTGAGGGAGACAGGAAGTCCCTCCTCCTCTCTGCTGTGTGAAGTCCTGACAGAGAAGGTAAGGGAATCTACAGCCCTTTTCTTTCACTGTGCGAAAACAGTCTTTTCAGGCAGAGTTTTCACTCTGCCTGAAAAGGCTGATTCCACAGAGTTTTCTGTAGCGGGGGGTCTGAGTAACCAACGACACCCGCGAGTGGACGGGGCTTAGGCACCTGTGAGTGGGAGGGGCCACATGGGGCTGTAAGATAATGGGCCATGGGGGGCCTGCAAAGGGGAAGAGGAGACACAGGACAGATTGACTGACAGTTTCAGAGCAGGAAGCGCAGGGGACCTGGTGATGCTGCTGCCATATCACACACAAAATTTAAATATCTTCAAAACTATGCAAAATAAACAATTGAAATAAATTGCAAATATTAAAAAAAATATTAAAAAATTTACCTAAAATCATTTTTGGACCACAGTTCCCCTTTAATACCCTGGAAAGTGCTACAAACCTTCTTGTTCTTTATATAGTTCAACTAGTGTTTCAGAGGGAATCTGTGTGTACCAGCAAACCCCTGATTGTATACAGAATCATCCCTACTGCGTGCACCAGTGGGCTTCCCGGACCCACCAGTGCTCGTTGGCTAGAGGACATCACAAGGCCAGCGCGAGCAGGTGGGTCCAGTGTCCATGCATATCGACAAGCGACAACCTTCTTTTAGTATATATAAGCCATGATCCTGTCACACAGGATTACAACCAACCCCCCAACTGGAAATGGAAGAGGTGATCAACACAGTATACAATAAAACTCCCATATGGTGATTATTAAATACATTGGGCATTTGAAGCACTACTTTTATGAAAAGTCAAAGGCTTACTCTGAAGTAATTTGCTCCAGTAAAGAATGTTACTCTGGGCAGATATGTAAAAAAAAAAAAAAAAAAAAGTGGGTCCCTTAATGCTTTCTGGTGGCCTCCTGCCTGGTCTTACATTTCTTGATGGGCCCAAACACCCAAGTCCAAAACTGTTCAGTAGGGGATATAGATTAAAGAATCAGTGTTTTTCATGGCTCAAATTCCAATTCTCAATTAAAGGGCATATCCATTCTAAATAAAAACTTTTAATATTATGTAGGTTACAACCGCTGTATTAGTTTACTAAAAAAAAAAAAAAAAATAAAAAATAAAAAAAAAATTTAGAACTGTACTTACATGTCTTTATTCACCCGGCGCTCTGAACTTGCCGGAACTTGCAAGCAGAGGGCCAGACCGGCAGCCGTGTCTGTGATTGGCTGAGAGGCAGCTAATCACAGATGCTGCTATCAATGGAGAGCGCTGCTGGAAGGAAGGGCCGCAAGTAGAGTTCTAAATCTTTTTTAGCACACTAATATAGCGGTTGGGGTGGGCAGGGGTATCCTACAGTATATCCAAATGCTTTTACGATAGGTGGAAGGGCTGCAACGGATGGATCCAGATGGTGGGGGGGGGGTTGCCTCTGCGCATGACACAGAAGAGGCAGAAACCTTTGGACAGGAAGACAGCTACTACTTTTCAGTAGTAAAACTACACAATGGGGCCAGTAGTGGGTTAAAGTTTAGTTTGGGGGGTGGACATGCTCTTTAAGGATTAAAGGCAATAGTAGAGGTTACAGATGGTAACATAAAAAACGAAAACATTTTGGAAAGAATCTTTAGAGTAAGAAAAAGTTATACAGTTCTAATTAAGACTGAACAATACATTTTAGTGATTATTTACAGTGGGGGTGGGTTGATTTAAGTATATACTGAGCAATTATATGTTTTTGAGGCTGCAACAAGTGAAACAACCAGTGCATTGTACCATACTGAATTTTACACATGGAAATTTTTAGGAGCTTATTATTCTTCATGCTATTATACGTATTCTAATACTCTGCATACTTTACTAATGTGTATAATCTGAAAAGGATTATACACATTAGTGTTTCAAGTATAGTGCAGTTAACACCACCCCATATGTGCTCCATTATAAAGCCACACTGAGCAGGTGTAAGACACAAGGAAATTAACAGACTTATTTAGAAACATTTCAAAGAAATCAAGGACCAAGACATTTCCTGCTCTTGTGGGGTTTGTGTCAATTTTGATTTTGCTTAAATGATATAAAATAACTTTCTTCCTAGACCAGCAGCAAGGCAAATGTAACAACCTGAGAGAGAAGGGAACTACTCAGAACCTACTGCCCACATCCAACACTACATAGGGCATATTTAAAATCCACTGAATTTACAGAGATCGCAAATACCATAGATGGAATTTACTAATCAGTTAATGCTGCGGTTGTTAATTAGCATACTTATAAGAGGGAGGTAAATACGGACGACAGTTTTTGCCATTGATATTTACCGTTACGATTTACTGGATGTATGCAGCTTTAGAAATGTGACCCTATGCCCATGGTCAACGGGTAACATAATAACATCAAGTAAAGATTGAGCAAGTATGGTACATACATCCCATCTAGTTCAACCCTGTACCATAGCTAGTATGCCAACTTAAAGGATAACTAAACTTTAAAAATTTACTTTCTAAAAATTAAAAGTAACTGGGGTAGGGAGGTAGGATTATTTCTATCTCCCAATATTTTTTCGTTAAAAAGCTATAGCATCTGCCAGGTTAGTGCCCTTGGCCTTACTGTATTAATTAATGCTGAAGAATTTAGGAAACCTAAAACAGTTTTCTAAGTGCTGCCACTCCTCAAAGAAATAATATTGGGAGGTAGAAAGTACCAAACCTACCTCCCAGCCCCAGGTTAAATTAGACAGTTTTTAAAAAAAACTTTAACAGCTAACCAAAAAGAAGACAAAACACTCCTAGCTAAGGCATATTTAATCTGCACCAGCAAGGAAAAATAGTAAACTCATTTTATTTTTATACAAAGCAGCCCAAAAACTATACAGACAACTCCCATGACACAGAACTTCTCTGGAGTTTCCAAAACACAGCATGTTGCTCCAATCGCGCATTAAAAAGTGCACACTAGTGTTGCCAATAGTTGTGGCCACACTAGTGCTCTGCTAATCAGTGCGCATGCGATCTGCATATTTTTACGCAATGGCATGTAAACCCATTTTGTCACAATGCAGCTTCAGCCTCAAGTTTTCTGATGAAAAGATGGCTGCTTTCAATATTTTATAATGCCAATAAAGAAAAGGTTTTTTTTTGGTATTTCTCAACAGGCAAGCAGCCAATAGTAATAATATTCACAGCTGACTCATTTGCATAACCTAAATCAGCTGCTAATCTAGTTTCTTGCAATATGTTCTACTTTATCAGTGCGCAACATATTCCTTTAATCAGGGTGGCAGGAAAAGAACAAAGTTCAAAAACTCAGCCTGCAAATAAGAACATCACTCTACGCATAGAGTACAAGTAAACAGTTTGCGCAAATACTGCAGGCAAGCTTTGCCACGTGAAAATACAAGTCTTGTATGGAAATGCTATGCTAGGGAATATTCATTTAATGACACAATGTAAACTGTACACTGACTAAAAATAAAAAATATTCCATAATGTTTGCCAATTCAATTCTGTAAAACCCGAAAGAACCCCCCCAGAAGAATCAAAACAGATAATTTTAATTAGAATATAGACCCCCATAAATTGTTCAGGCAATACAGACATTATCACACTACCACCCAAGCATTGCTACATGTTTTGGTTAACATGGATAACAACAGAGCATTGTTAGAATTCTCACGGTGATCGGTGCACACAGATGTGCTGACAATGAATATGATGGACTTGTTACACTTGTCAGATAAGCACAATCACAATACACTTTGCTTGTCTATCACCTGGCAACCTTAACCTTTGACACGACGCAGAATAATAAGTACAAGGGAATAAACTTCACAAAGCTTAATGGAGAGTAAAACTGAGGGTTTTAAAACTTGACTAATTCATAAAAACCCTGGGTTTGATTCCGGATTTCCTATGGCTCTATTCCCCAGGCATTAAAATGATCGCTTTATTCATATAAAGGTGATTTCAGTGCCTTTAAATCAGGAATGTAAAACTTGTGACCCACCAGATGTTGGAAAATTACACCTTTCAGCATTCCCTAGCTGTGAATGTTGGGAGTTGTAGTTTTCTAACAAGTAGAGGGCTGCAAGTTTGACATCCCTGCTTATCCTCTAGTGCACTTTACAGCTTCAAGGATTTCAACAGACAAATTCCACTGCAGTGATAAAGGAGGCCCAGAATCTAAACAGGCTGACTTGCTAAAATCTAAAATGTAATTAGACAAAAACCCAACCTGAGGCTGCTACATAGCCAGTTAAAACAAAACACAATGGCCCACCAGCATGACGTGGGCATATACCATGTTTTATACAGGGAGCACAATCAGTACACACTATTCTAGGCCAGTGATGGCAAACCTTTTTTTTTTTTTTTAGAGACTGAGTGCTCAAACTGCAGCCCAAAACCCACTTATATATTGCCTAGTGCCAAAACGAGAGTTAGGGCATGGCCACACTGCAACACAAACACAATCGCACACGGAATCGCATTCAATTTCATGTGCTATTTTACCACGTTTGCGCTGCGTTTTTTGCATTAAGTATTGGAAAACGCATGTGATTGCTATTTAAAATGCGTAACGCAAATCGCAAGTGCAATCGCACCCAAAAACGCACGTTTTCGGTGCACTGCCGCAATTCCAATGATTTCAAAAAACGCAAACCCAGAAAAATCGCAGCAGTGAGGCCTAGCCCTTAAACATAAAACTGATGTTTTACTTCAGAAAAAAAAACAACTCAAAACAGGTAGACAGAGACAGTAGATAGAATTGATTATAGATTACATCAGTGTATCAAATTCTATTGTGCAAACAACATTCAATGTTAGTGTGCTTCTCTCACTTTGATTTGAGGAAGGGGGTGTTTGGAGGATTGCACCTACTGATTATTGGCATTTGCCAGCCTTGTTGTGCTAGAGTGAATCTATACTTGTTTTGATCTCTATTGTTACCAGAAAGGCCATGTTTCTCTGTCTTTTTGGTAACACTTCTGCTGTGCATGAGTGCCCACAGAAAGGGCTCTGGGTGCCACCTCTGGCACGCGTGCCATAGGTTCGCAACCACTGTTCTAGGCTTCCTAAATCACTCCCCAAGTTCCACCATTCACAGAGAAACAGAATGTTACAACCTGCTGCAGTCCCCAGCAGTTGTTTAACCACATTTGTTTATCCCTGATGTTGGTAGTTGCTATATAACAGCAAAAGAGCTACAGGTACAGTAGCACTTTTCCAGGTAGGACCAATCACAAGTAAATAAAGAGGGTGCCACACATATTATGCACTTTGGGCATGCAAGTCCAGTGCAAATCAGTACAGACCTTGTGGCTACATTTTCTTCAAGGGTAACATGACCTACCAACCCTCTAGCTTCTATAAAAGCTTTGGTACAATAATATTGTGTCTCACGCACTAGAACAGAACAATGCAGAGAGTTTTTACAGTTGACAAACTGATAAGGCAATAGAACCCAGGTATGAACAGGCTCACCTCCCTCTGTCTTCTCTCACTGCAGTCTGTAGAAGACAAACACTCAGTTTAGAGCAGCAGCACCAGCATGCAACTGCCCCCGCCCCCTGGAAACGCCCCTCACCGCCTCTAGCAAAAACCCGAGCTCTGTGGAATCAGAGTGGAGATCTGAAAGCTCTATTGGCAAGTAAGGTTACCAAGGCAACAGCAGGCCCCTCACTCTCCCCTCTCCCAGACCGATAGGCAACCAGCCAGATCCCTCCTGTCTCTATCCCACTGCTGTGTAAACCAAATCTCTGACATCCCTGTCAGGTCATACACACTGGGAATGGAACTGGTAAAGTGACATTTTGAAACCTTCCCTTAGGTTCACGGGTTCGAGAACATTGTTAACATTGTTTAAGTCCTGATGGTAATGAGTAAGGTGAAGCCAGGAGACAAATAATATGGGCACTAATTAAAAGCACTGCCCCAACATGGGAACTTGGCTATTGACATGAATAGCTCTTTAACAGTGGTGTCAGATCAAAGGGAAAGCTAATGACATTCCTATATATAAAATACCCAGATCAAAGCAATCAGAATGAATACAGGTTAACTGCAATTAGTGTAGCCCAGCTAATTTTAGATTTTAAGCAGGTCCTACAATCCCCACATTGCTTACTGCTTACTGCAACAGTAGAACAGAGGCCACACTGACCGGGAGATTCAATAAAAGTTCTTATCGTTTAAAATGGTGCTAATTTTGCCCCAACCAATCAGATCTTATTTAACATTTGAAAGCTAACCTCTGATTGGTTGGGGCAAAATTAGCGCCATTTTAAACGATAAGAACTTTTATTGAATAAACCCCTATGTGTTTTCCCACGTGTTACGTTATTATGAACCTTTCCAAAACGTATAATGACCCAGGCAGCAATGTCTTGTGCATGCACACAACTTGTGAGACAGACGTTTATAGTTTTAATTTGATGGTATAAAAGCACTGCGGGGGTGTAATGCAAAAAGTATAATTGCCAGCAGTTAAAGTGGAGGTTGTGGGGTAAATATTTAATCTGGACAAATACAAATCTTACTAGTAAAATAAATAGCTTTCAAATGTGTGCATTGCGGTGTTGTTAAATTAGTAGAGTTTATATTTATAATTGTCTGTCTGTCGTGGCCTATATCTTTATAGATAATTAGTTAAGGTCTGTAAAGACGTAAGTGCATAGGGCCGACCCACAACTGTAGGATTAACAGTAGTTTAGGCCAAGTATCGGTAAAGTCTATGGGCGCTCAGCGAGGTTATTTCACCGTTAAGACATGCATCGTTGATAATCTGACCTGGCAGATCATTAACCACGCCCAACCACCCATAGACTAATACTCGTATGTTGTGGGCTGACCCCACTTTTGCAAGTCTGTGTGAAACTTTAGTTGCCATTCCTTGCAGTACCGTGTCAGGTGTTCAAATGCATCCATAGTGTGCTTAGACTTAGATTTTATCTCTAAGTTCATAGGGATCATAGGGATCTATATTTTGGCCCAATCAACCACAAGAGAAAATATCAGCCATAATTTATTTTGTGACCAATAGCTATAGACTTATTTATGAGCAAAATCATTTGGCCCATTCATACTTACAGAGCTAATTGAGCATGTATAGGAGGCAGGAAAATAGATCATCAAGGACCATGGGGAGTTTAAAGGCTATGTCCACCCCTAAAATAGAATTTTAATATTCTGCTCCCCCATGTCCCCCAGCCCCAACCGCATGTTTTGTTTTTTCAAAAAGCTCCCCAAACTCTTACTTACCTCCCCTCGATCCTCCGGCGCACTGCCGGCCCTCTGCTTGCGAGAATGCAAGCAGAGGGGCGGGACCGGCAGTCGCGTCTGTGATTGGCTGAGCGGCAGCCAATCACGGACGCGGCTGCCGGTCATTCAGTGCAGCGGAGGAAAGCGGAGAGGTAAGTAAGAGTTTGGGGAGCTTTTTAAAAAAAAAAATGTTTTTTTAAAACTTGACTAATTCATAAAAACCCTGGGTTTGATTCCGGATTTCCTATGGCTATTCCCCAGGCATTAAAATGATCGCTTTATTCAATAAAGGTGATTTCAGTGCCTTTAAATCAGGAATGTAAAACTTGGACCCACCAGATGTTGGAAAATTACACCTTTCAGCATTCCCTAGCTGTGAATGTTTGGAGTTGTAGTTTTCTAACAAGTAGAGGGCTGCAAGTTTGACATCCCTGCTTATCCTCTAGTGCACTTTACAGCTTCAAGGATTTCAACAGACAAATTCCACTGCAGTGATAAAGGAGGCCCAGAATCTAAACAGGCTGACTTGCTAAAATCTAAAATGTAATTAGACAAAAACCCAACCTGAGGCTGCTACATAGCCAGTTAAAACAAAACACAATGGCCCACCAGCATGACGTGGGCATACCATGTTTTATACAGGGAGCACAATCAGTACACACTATTCTAGGCCAGTGATGGCAAACCTTTTTTTTTTTTTTAGAGACTGAGTGCTCAAACTGCAGCCCCAAACCCACTTATATATGCCTAGTGCCAAAACGAGAGTTAGGGCATGGCCACACTGCAACACAAACACAATCGCACACGGAATCGCATTCAATTTCATGTGCGATTTTACCACGTTTGCGCATGCGTTTTTGCATTAAGTATTGGAAAACGCATGTGATTGCTATTTAAAATGCGCAACGCAAATCGCAAGTGCAATCGCACCCAAAAACGCACGTTTTCGGTGCACTGCCAATTCCAATGATTTCAAAAAACGCAAACCCAGAAAAATCGCAGCAGTGAGGCCTAGCCCTTAAACATAAAACTGATTTTTACTTCAGAAAAAAAAACAACTCAAAACAGGTAGACAGAGACAGTAGATAGAATTGATATAGATTACATCAGTGTATCAAATTCTATTGTGCAAACAACATTCAATGTTAGTGTGCTTCTCTCACTTTGATTGAGGAAGGGGGTGTTTGGAGGATTGCACCTACTGATTATTGGCATTTGCCAGCGTGTTGTGCTAGAGTGAATCTATACTTGTTTTGATCTCTATTGTTACCAGAAAGGCCATGTTTCTCTGTCTTTTTGGTAACACTTCTGCTGTGCATGAGTGCCACAGAAAGGGCTCTGGGTGCCACCTCTGGCACGCGTGCCATAGGTTCGCAACCACTGTTCAGGTTCCTAAATCACCCCCAAGTTCCACCATTCACAGAGAAACAGAATGTTACAACCTGCTGCAGTCCCCAGCAGTTGTTTAACCACATTTGTTTATCCCTGATGTTGGTAGTGCTATATAACAGCAAAAGAGCTACAGGTACAGTAGCACTTTTCCAGGTAGGACCAATCACAAGTAAATAAAGATATGCACTTGGGCATGCAAGTCCAGTGCAAATCGTACAGACCTGTGGCTACATTTTCTTCAAGGGTAACATGACCTACCAACCCTCTAGCTTCTATAAAAGCTTTGGTACAATAATATTGTGTCTCACGCAATAGAACAAGAACAATGCAGAGAGTTTTTTTTCAGTTGACAAACTATAAGGCAATAGAACCCAGGTATGAACAGGCTCACCTCCCTCTGTCTTCTCTCACTGCAGTCTGTAGAAGACAAACACTCAGTTTAGAGCAGCAGCACCAGCATGCAACTGCCCCCGCCCCTGGAAACGCCCCTCACCGCCTCTAGCAAAAACCGAGCTCTGTGGAATCAGAGTGGAGATCTGAAAGCTCTATTGGCAAGTAAGGTTACCAAGGCAACAGCAGGCCCTCACTCTCCCCTCTCCCAGACCGATAGGAACCAGCCAGATCCCTCCTGTCTCTATCCCACTGCTGTGTAAACCAAAACTCTGACATCCCTGTCAGGTCATACACCACTGGGAATGGAACTGGTAAAGTGCATTTTGAAACCTTCCCTTAGGTTCACGGGTTCGAGAACATTGTTAACATTGTTTAAGTCCTGATGGTAATGAGTAAGGTGAAGCCAGGAGACAAAAATATGGGCACTAATTAAAAGCACTGCCCCAACAGGGAAATTGGCTATTGACATGAATAGCTCTTTAACAGTGGTGTCAGATCAAAGGGAAAGCTAATGACATTCCTATATATAAAATACCCAGATCAAAGCAATCAGAATGAATACAGGTTAACTGCAATTAGTGTAGCCCAGCTAATTTTGATTTTAAGCAGGTCCTACAATCCCCACATTGCTACTGCTTACTGCAACAGTAGAACAGAGGCCACACTGACCGGGAGATTCAATAAAAGTTCTTATGTTTAAAATGGTGCTAATTTTGCCCCAACCAATCAGATCTTATTTAACATTTGAAAGCTAACCTCTGATTGGTTGGGGCAAAATTAGCGCCATTTAAACGATAAGAACTTTTATTGAATAAACCCCTATGTGTTTTCCCACGTGTTACGTTATATGAACCTTTCCAAAACGTAAATGACCCAGGAGCAATGTCTTGTGCATGCCCACAACTTGTGAGACAGACGTTTATAGTTTATTTAATTTGATGGTATAAAAGCACTGCGGGGGTGTAATGCAAAAAGTATAATTGCCAGCAGTTAAAGTGGAGGTTGTGGGGTAAATATTTAATCTGGACAAATACAAATCTTACTAGTAAATAAATAGCTTTCAAATGTGTGCATTGCGGTGTTGTTAAATTAGTAGAGTTTATATTTATAATTGTCTGTCGTCGTGGCCTATATCTTTATAGATAATTAGTTAAGGTCTGTAAAGACGTAAGTGCATGGGCCGACCCACAACTGTAGGATTAACAGTAGTTAGGGCAAGTATCGGTAAAGTCTATGGGCGCTCAGCGAGGTTATTTCACCGTTAAGACATGCATCGTTGATAATCTGACCTGGCAGATCATTAACACGCCCAACCACCCATAGACTAATACTCGTATGTTGTGGGCTGACCCCACTTTTGCAAGTCTGTGTGAAACTTTATTGCCATTCCTTGCAGTACCGTGTCAGGTGTTCAAATGCATCCATAGTGTGCTTAGACTTAGATTTTATCTCTAAGTTCATAGGGATCATAGGGATCTATATTTTGGCCCAATCACAACAAGAGAAAATATCGGCCATAATTTTTTTGTGACCAATAGCTATAGACTTATTTATGAGCAAAATCATTTGGCCCATTCATACTTACAGAGCTAATTGAGCATGTATAGGAGGCAGGAAAAAGATCATCAAGGACCATGGGGAGTTTAAAGGCTATGTCCACCCCTAAAATAGAATTTTAATATTCTGCTCCCCATGTCCCCCAGCCCCAACGCATGTTTTGTTTTTTCAAAAAGCTCCCCAAACTCTTACTTACCCCCTCGATCCTCCGGGCACTGCGGCCCTCTGCTTGCGAGAATGCAAGCAGAGGGGCGGGACCGGCCGTCGGTCTGTGATTGGCTGAGCGGCAGCCAATCACGGAGCGGCGCCGGTCATTCAGTGCAGCGGAGGAAAGCGGAGAGGTAAGTAAGAGTTTGGGGGCTTTTTTAAAAAAAAAAAAACATGCGGTTGGGGCTGGGGGACATGGGGGAGCAGAATATTAAGGGGGTTTAATGCTAGGGGGAGGGATAGTAGAACGGGAGGGAGGGAGGGGGGGAGAAGGGCTGCAGCACGCATGGCAGGAATCTCCGGGAGGCCAGGTAGCAGGCAGTGTCCATATGGACCTGCTAGCCTCCTGGTGGGCAGTTTTTGGAACTTTGGGGGGGGACTACAGGAGAACCAGATGGGTTGGCATGTGAGGTAAGGATTAAACTACACTACATGGTGGGGCCAGTAGTTGGGGGGATTATAGTTTTGGGGGTGGACATGCCCTTTAAGTTTGACCGACTGGCCACTGGTTTATTTATCTTCTTGTATGTGTAATGGTCAGGCGTAGTCTGGATTATCGGAACACATTTACCTGTGTGTACCATGCTATGTAAGCTTTTGGTTGCCTCTTGGGATGAATGTCCAGGGGGGAGAGAAAATATCCATGTAGAGGTGAGAGGATTCTAGGTTTCCACACTATGTCTATTATAACATTGCACATTTACTTTCTGAGCAGAAATGTTTAAAGGATATATTTAATTAGATTGTAAGCCCTATGGGGCAGGGACCTCATTACTCTTGTGGCAAATCCCTAGCACTTCTATTTATAGAGTTATATATTTATGTACTGAACTATCTATGTATTTATCCCCCTTGTATGACTTTATTGTATTTTAATACTGTACAGCGCTGCGCCCCCAAGTGGCGTTATATAAATAAACATATACATACATTTAAAAAAAAAAACAACAAAAAACTACAAATGGATAGATCATCTCACATCCAAAGCATAAAATCTAACCTATAAAATAAATCCCTTTGCATGAAACAATAGGATTAAATTACCAAAATTCTAACTCAATGTCATGGTCCAAAAGGGAAGATGGGTGTAGGCAGATATCATCATAGCCTGGGGCAAAGGAAGGTTAACCAGAGAAACATTAATAGTTTAAAAACCTGATATCCAGTCCCCTTTTTATAGAATTATCCAGCCTATGATCTTTATAACTATATCTATACAGTCATAATTGACCAATGAGAAATAAAATGTATATGCTAATCATACACTACGTACAACTGGATGTTCCAACAAGAGTCGTTCGAATGTCGACCACAAAAGAATGGTCCGAGGCAGGCCAGGGAACAGCACAGGAATGTTGACTGGGCTGCACAATTCAATTGATACAAAACGAGACCATGGATTGTCAGCATTAACTATACAGTAATCCATTAGCCTGCCAGGAAACCCATGCAACTACAGATTTAGCATTTACTATGCAGATGGGCCAGTAAAAGACTGACTAACCAGTCACCTTAAACCAAATAGAACTAATATGCGCCATTGGTTAACTGTCAAAAAGTTATTAACCCTATACTAAATCAGAATACTACAATCTAAAAGTTGAAGCAGCAGATGAAATTTGTAGCTGGCCACACTGAACAATTAATTACCCTTTGCATTCAGTTAAATACAATCTCTACAAGTCAAGTTAAGCTAAGAAAATCCCAGATAACGAAAAAGAAACATGATGTCATACATTCCAATACAGGAAGGTCTGCAAACAAATGATATAAATGTTGCATAGTTTATAGCATCTATAGGTTTTGTATAAAACTAAAAGGGAAAATATATGGTTCTTAGAGGTGCAAGAAACCTGTCAATACGTTGGCACAATAATACATCTGTCACAAAAAAGTGGATTACCTTTAGCTGTACTACATTTAGGTTAACAGGAAATCATAAATGTAAGATCAGTACTAAAACTATTTTTTTTAACAAGGCTTCGGATAGAACATTATTATGGAATTAGCTATGTAAGAAAAAAAAGTTAGGTTGGCTCCTGGATTATTTGTCTGGCTACTACTGTCTGTTTTAAAAACACGATTACCCACCCCTGTGTATATACAGACTCCAAATGAACATCAAAAACCTAATTCAAGAAGCTTCAGACCATTGAATGGGACCTGATTGAAAACATTAGCAAATTCCCCCTAGATGACATTATCACAAAACCATGAGCCTGGGTGGCATCTACTCCTCCTTTTGGCTTTTGAATCATAAAAGTAACTCATTCATCCCTCCCAGCAGGCAAGCCCCCATAGACTTGCAGCTTCTGCTGTGCAGACCCCTTCCCTTCTAACCAGTGTGAGCATAAAGCTGTCCAAGATGTTCTGCAGCAGATGATTTAGGACAGTGCAGTTTCTTGAAAGCGTTTTGAACAGAGGCAGCAGGTTGGACAATTCACACTACATATTGGGACAGATCAACAACCAACCACAGGGCAACACCCAGAAACCTGATCAACTGGTTTACATGTTACCTCCCTCATGTTGTAACAGCACAGAGACCAGACAGTATGCGTGCACTAAGCGAACTTTAGCTGGGATCTTACCTGTGTATAGCCATGCTTCCCTTCCAATCACACTGAATCCAATCTGCATACAATAGATCCTATTTAAACAATCTCGATTCTAGCCGCTGTGCGCTGTAAAGCGCAGGTGACATCATCGCTCTCCGGTCTGATAGGACACAATGGAACGCTTGGGTCAGTGCGCAGGAGAATGCTGATAACGAGAAAGGGAACTCTGGGAATTGTAGTTTCGACTTGGTTCACTTCCGCTACAGACTGAACGCGTAGAACTACATTTCCCGGAGAAACAAACCGAGACGTTCTGGTCCCTTATCTAAAACAGTCATAGAGAACCAAACAATAGCAGGCGATACTGGACAAGCGCTGACGATCATCATACAACACTGCACCCTAGTGGCAACACACACACACGAAACGAGATGACATTTATTAAAATCCATTTCTATTATAATGGATCTAATACTGAATCCAATAATCTGTTGCACTAAAATTTATTGAGATCAAAAGATCTCCAATAAAACACAGCAGACCTTTGGCTAATAGTTTGTGTAGTATTGTGGGAAATCATTGCTAACTTTTACTATTTTATTGCCACTTTACATTGTAACAAATCATTCTGCAGGGGTGAAAGGTGGTTCTCTAGGTCAGGGATGTCAAACACTGCCCTCAAGATGTTTGCAAACTACAATTCCCAGCATTCCCTGTTGCTATAGGTGAAACATTTTGCCTGTAATATTACATTGATTTATCTATCACAGATTTCTGCAGTCAGCAGTGCTGTAGTGCTGGAGACACATGCAGGGTTATTTAATAAAAGTTCTTATCGTTAAAAATGGTGCTAATTTTGCCCCAACTAATCAGATGTTAGCTTTCAAATGTTATATGATATCCGATTGGTTGGGGCAAAATTAGCACCATTTTTAACAATAAGAACTTTTATTGAATCTCCCTGATGGAGTTTTACATTTTGTCCTTTTATAGCCCTGCGGAACTTCCAGCTTTAGCATACTAAATAAACATAGGAGAGCCGCAGACAGAGTTAAGGCTGGTACACATGTTACAATTCTCCCTCCTAACCGACCGTTCAAGACTTTTGACCGGTCAGCCAGGAGGAAGAACTGACGATCGCGGCAAAAGCAGTCTGACAGTTCCGCGACCGATCGGTCATGGTTTTCTGACCCGTTTGATCATACTTTTGTCCGATTCGGATGCAGGAACGGTCGACGATCAGACGGTCGGAGCCGCCATACAATAATTCGCCCCAAATTATTGTATGGTATGTGTCCAGCTTTAAACTGCAGAGAAAATTTTTATTTGTGTTTTTTCTGCATGTATATTGTATGCTGTTGGATTCACCACTACAGACAGAGTTTTTTAGAAAAAAAATAGACTATAAATGGGGTGGATTGGTGGGGGGAGGTTGACCGGTGCTCCTAGGTGCATGTTAACTGTGCCTGATGGTAAATCCAAGCCTGGTTGATATCTATCATTCACTAATCCAAATGCCATGTAAATGTATCCTTGTTATCATTAACTTTCCTTTGAAAGTTACACGTTATAGGCAATATATAGAAAATGTATAGAAAACCAAAAACTACATAAAACGTAAAAAAATATTATTTATTACTTAAAAAGAATTTGGTGATTTAATTATTGTCTAGTGTCATGGTAAACTAGTCAGGGTGGATCCTAGTCATTCCTGTCCACCACAAGAAAAAAGAAAAGTATAGTGCAGGATGGCTTGGGTGGAACAGAATTGGTGCCCTTACACCATCCTCTTATGATACAGATTGCCCTCAGATAATTATTTTTATAGCCATTGCATATTTTTAATCTCTACAATCAATATATTGAGGCACCCAGGAGGCAGATGTGATGCTAATGGAGTGCTAACCATATTTATATATATATATATATATATATCATTTTAATCATTTGCTCCCGGTGTTACTTAGAAGCTTGTGTATACAACCAGTATCAATCACAAATTGTACTCTAGGAGTCTTTTTTAACTGTTTATTACATGTGCAAATATAGCTATGTTTCTGGTACCGTTGTCAAGCACAAAAAAAGTGCAAAATGTCCAAGAAACAGTATTGAAACATCGCTACCATATATACTCGAATATAATATGATCCGAGTATTAGCCGAGGTACATATTTTTACCTGAAAAACAAGCAAAACTGATTGACGAGCTCGAGGGTAGAAATTATCACTACTACTGCATTCTGATTCAGTATTGTTTTGAGGCTTTAGTTGCCCTTTAAATAGACAGCAGAATTCCCATACAGTACCAGTACAGTTCATATAACTTGCGTTGCGACGTCCCTGCTCCAAAGTGCTCGCTCGCTTGCTTTCACTTTCACAGTGATTTTCTGCTCTGGAGATATACTAGAGGCCACAACAAAAAATGTCTGTAAATCTCCCAGAGCAAATGTTTTACCAATCTGATTTCCAAACATTTTAGCTGATTGAAATACCAATCTAAGTTCCCCACCTTGCACTGCCGATCTTTTGCTGATTTCACCATAAAATATGTGGGAGATGTGGTCAGTAGAAAATTTGCCATCTGACCTGATCCTCAATTTTTTTGATAAACTACTCAATATTGTTGAGAGGAAAAACAGAAAACTGCTATTGAAATTTTAGGCTGGGTACACACCTGAAGATATTTTCGGCTGACCGACCAATTCACGTCACTTTCGGTCTGTCGGTCGAAAATATCTCCTGGTGTGGGGTGGCTGGCGGCGACCGACCATAATCGTCTGTTTGTCCGGATCGTACAAATGGACGTTCACAAATTCAGCCGCTGGTAGCGAGCGCTCGGTCAGGACAAATAGTCCCTCCAAGTGTACCCAGCCTTAAGCAATTCGATTGAAATATCAATGCTGTGTATTGTCAATAACTTCATTCTATATACTCTAGTAATTAAATAGGAGAAACAGAAACTATGCTTAATAATGCCTATGATGGGTTCATCTAGTTCAGTTCATCTATTGTAATAAGATAATGGTGCAGAGTATAATGGATTCATCTAATTCTGGTTATGTTTTGTAATAAGATAATTGAACAGAGGATGCTGGGTAAGGTTCATCTAGTTGTTTATCCTTTACAAAAAAAAAAAAGGTAATCGTGCAGAGTATGCTGGGTTCTTCTAGTTCTGTTTATCCTTTATAATAAGGTAATGATGCAGAGTATGCCGGCTAGGTTCATCTAGTTCTGTTTACCCTTTGTAATAAGATAATGGTGTTGAGGATGCTGGGTTCATCTAGTTCTGTTTATCCTTTGTAATAAGATAATGGTGCAGAGGATGCTGGGTTCATCTAGTTCTGTTTATCCTTTGTAATAATGATGTGGTCTAGCTTAGAATAAAGTAATCTTTCTTGTTTACAGAAGGCAAACATAAATAGCAGCCATGAGTGAGGTATAGCTACTAAACAAGAGGTCAAGTATAATTATCTAGAAATACTAGCAAACTGCATCAATCCTGTTGCTGTATGCCAGGGTAATCACAAATACTCCAAAAATGCTAAATAAAGGCAAGAAACTATTTATAGTTAGAGAGAGTTCAAATATATGCAATATTTTAGAAAAAACACGCACTATTGCTTTCCTTTTAAGGAAGAGTCTATCACCAGAGTTTTAAACAATTTAATGTTCTAGAACATTAGCACTGAGTATATGAAAAAGAAATGGACAACAAGCTATATTCCATATAGAGCCAATAATTGGTCTCTGTACTAAAATTAAGTACATCACACACACAAATATACTAAAATGCTAAAAAGGCCCGTAGATCTAATTTAATACCACAGATATACCATCACCTGGGTGAATGAGAACCTTCAAAAAAATTCCTTACAGTGTAATGTGAGTCACAGAAGAGTTTGATAAAAATTATAGAGGCACGTGGCTGAAGGCCATTTAGGCTAGGTGCTTTTATACAGATCAAGAAACTCCGAGGTGACGTATTCTACACCTACCGTTTTTATAGGCCAAACTGTAAAATAATATCCTTATAATTCGCACTCTACTATATAGTACCATGCGATTTTAAGAAAACCAGGAAGTCCAAATTTTACAAACAGGACTCAGCCTGTGGCCATCTGCTTTTTCTATATTCAAAAACTCAGTGAGTTTCATAGTACTGTGGGATCGTCGTGTCTGTGGTGTCACGATTCCTTAAGAAAGAGACAGCAGACTTTGTAACCATAAACAGTTGCAGGCTCCTGCCTGTAGTTTATTAAACGGTAAACTAAAGAAACTGAACAGAAATCCCAGCTCTTCTGAGCGTCAAGCACACAGTTTCTTTACTGGTAAAATAACAGTCTTTTCCAGTATAAATCAGACAGTCTTTGCATTACCAAAACAAATAAAAACCCTATTTGACTGCTTGTCTTAAATCAATAGAACCAGAGCCTGCTAGCAGAGCTGCACTCCCTCCAGGATTTTCTCCAAAGCAAAAACCACACACAACCACACCCAGGCTGTATGCTAAATAGTCCACCTGTGGACTTAACTGACTAAGAATCCCACCCACTCTTCCTAGCCAGACTCCAGGGCCCTGCTAACTGGGTAAATTAAACACCTCACTACAGAACTCCATTTTAACTTCCCCTGGAGCCTCAGCGAAGCCATAACTGCAGCCTGGGTGGTATATACACGCCATCTACAACTACTCCTTTAGCAAGACAGTTTCCCTTGTCACAGTACATAAGAGGCTCAAATTAAAATGTGAGCAGCAGTGAAATATTTTCTTATAATAGTTATTCAGCCATGTCACTGTGTGATAATTATAAGAAAATGTTCCACTGCAGCTCCCATACCCTTCTGCCAAAACACCATTCCAACCCCATAACACTTAGAAAAAGGTAAAACTGTCATTTTGAAAGTAGAAGAAACTGATTATGGTTTACTATTTTTTTCCAACCTTAGGTCAACCAGGTTTAATCCTCTGATGCAGTCTGCATGCAGAGAGCGTGCCACTTGACTTATAAGAAAGGAATCCACTCTCGCTATCTGCTTCCCGGGTAAAACTATCACTGAGTTACCGAGGATAAATCCTGGTTGATCTGAAGTTGGGAAAAGAAAGTTAATCATGGCCAGTTTCTACTACTTATTTACTTTAGAAATGACTGCATTGCAATAGCATAAAAGTTTTTAAAGCTGTACACAATCATAAGACAAAAAAAATTAATATATAAACCTTATGTATTATAAGAAATAATTCACCCCTTCACAATATAATATAAGTATATTAAGTCACCTTGTATGTAGCCTAGTGCATTTCTATCTATAGAGGAATGGTAAGATAACATACAAATAATTGTCGCTCTACTACGTACGTAGATTATAACCCCCTCCTCCTAACAATTATCTCCACGAATGGGCAGGATCAACTATTAGGTAGGGTTAAAGAGATGAGAATAAAGGTTGACTAGATGTATGTATGTCTTTATTCAACTACTATGTATAGTTCCGAATCGTAAAAAGAAGCCGTGATGGGAAACTGGAAGCCATGAAAGGGTAGGTTATAATAGATGGAGAACCCTGAACTGTAAATTAAAAGCCTGTGGCTTGTGCTTTTTATAAGGTGACAGAACTCCCTTAGTGACTTCTAATATCCTTATAATTACAGTTGGGGGTGCATTATCCACCATATATTACACTGTAAACAGGAGCATTATCCCATATAAATTACACTGTAAGGGAGGCATTATCCATCATATAATCGACATCAAGGGGCACATTATCAATGATTTATCACACTGTATCTCAATACACATATACACATGGTTGGTGATACATTGTATGGCCTATTGTAGTTAGATAGCATTGGTTGCTGCAGATTGATAACAGGAGCAAACATTTACGCCTTTTATTGCATCAGATCAGTCCTATAGTGTCAATGTCCATGGTGCTTCAATATTTTTGGAATAAGCCCCTTCCCTTATTCAATCAAGGAAATGACACATTAAAGAGACCTATGCTTGGACTTCCAACATACAGTATGGGTTAACCTGCAATCTTCAGTAGTAAGAATCCCTTTAATATTCAATCTTAGGAATGTTAATGTGGTGCTGTATTAATGCATTATCCTAAAAAGTTTTAGACTTTCCTTCTCCTTTAATATTGCAAGTTTCTGGCTTTTGCCAAGTTCTAGATCCTTTAGAATCCATTTAGTCCAATTTATATTTTAGCTGTAGTTCTCCTTTATAATGTGACACCTGATAAATAAATAACAGGATAATTCTCAAGACAGTTGTTATCAGTATTAAAAATGTTATATCGCTCGGGGAATAAATCATTTTAATTAGTTTTGGCTATGACTGCATTCTTACACAAAATATACGATAATCTACATTCCAAGACTAATAATAACTGTAATCATTGAAGAGAGGGCGGTGTGGGGAGAATTATTTTCTGTTTAATTAGGTTGGTATAAGGAGGTAACGTCACAGCGAAACAACATGAATTCTATTTTTCCTTTCAGTTCTGTGGCCTACTTGTACCTTATACATTTTTACACGCTCACAATCTAATTCCATTATAATAGTAAGAATTATATATGCTATTGCATGCTAAGGTTATATTATGCACTTTAAATATTCTGATAAAGTTTGGAGATATAAATGAACAAGGGAATGGAATTTACTTGAGTGGAAATCTGCCTGAGTGATGCCAAACAGTGAGTTTATTTTTAATGGAACAAGCTCCTGCTGGGCTGACATTGTAAATTAGGCACCACACTGACAGTAATTGACTCTATTACACAGTCCATTTTAACCTTTTTATTGATAGCAATGTACTGTACCTGTACTAGACCAGTAAGGCTGGGTACACACCAGACAATATTTTCGGCCGACCGACCGACCGATTCACGGCACTCGCTCATAGCGAGCACTCGACAAAAAGTCCCTCCATGTGTATCCAGTCTTAAGGGACAGTGGATACTAACTATGAATAAACAAACCATAGGGCCAGATCTCAAGATTGGTGCAATACATAAAGATTTAAAAACTAGGACCCCATACCTAAAAAAACACGAGGGATGTTAAAAAGAGGCACATTAGTTTTATCATACTATTATATCTTAAAGTTTGTAAATAATTGTTCATAATGATAATTATGTCATCTATGACATTTAAAGGGAAACAGAAGTCTAAAACTTAACAATTGGGATTGATATGGTCGCAATTGAGCACTGGATCTGTGTTTTTCCAAAGCTTATATAAAGAGATATAAGGGGCTTATATAAAGCCCTTGAAGCAATTTTAATATTTTCTGTTCCATACTTTTCATATAAGCAGTTTATATATTGTGTAACCCTAATAGCTAGTTGGTAGTTGGAGAGCTGTAAAATTATAAGGATGTATGTATGTATTTATGTATATCTGTTGTATTCAATTAGATCAACTGGACTCTGGGCGTTCCTATAACACCTCTTAGCCACTATCCAATCACGCCCTTAACACTTGGCAGTGATATGCTAATTGGGATTTTCCAGGGTACATAATTGCCACAGATTCTTGTACAAGTCATTCTGAATTGAGAAAGCCAGTCGGATGACTAGAGAAACGTCTTCAAGAACTAAACTTCAAGTCCAGTTGATCTAATTGAATACAACAGATTTACCATGACCTGGATGAATGAGAACCTTCACAAGCGTATTTATGTATACTTTTATTTATAAAGCGCCACTTGGGTATGCAGCGCTGAACAATATAAAATACAGAGTATACAAACAAGGGGATAAGTGCAAGCCATTATACAGATAAATAAAAATTTAATTGAATACAATATCATGCATCAGTAAAGAAAGCATATATATAAATTATGTATAAATTGATAGCATGCCTTGACACATTAGGAATGAGATTGTGGGAGGGACAACATACAGATACAAGTGGGGGGATGGGTACAAAGTGCTTAAAAGGGCTAACAGTCATTTGTTGTGCTGATAACAGTCTAGATTTGAAAGTATTAATGGATGTCACCAGGCGAAGCGAGAGAGAGAGAGAGAGAGTTCTAAAGGTAGGGAGCAGCAAGAGAGAATGGTGGAGAAGATTTCCTTGCGAGGAATGGAGGGCACAGCCTGGAACAAAGGAATACACCATTATGTTCATTCTGCCACTGACTCCGCAGGAACTAAGTTTCGCTAAGAACATTAGCCATCAAAACCAAAAATATTGCACCAAATAGTTAGAAAGTTGAAAACCTTGTTTCGATGAAATTTTGGTATTTTCACATCGAAATTCTGTCTGTAATTAAGAATGGTAGAACCGGGTGTTCTGACCCCATCTCATCCCTATGTAAAAAAAAAAATCAATCAGGGAACAGAAGAAACATGTTTTTAATAAAGCTCAGTTAGCAGTTTGGGGGTTCTGTTTTTATGGGGGGGTTTGTAAACAAATCAATTATGAATATAAACAAAGTGTTCTTGGCTATTTTCGTTACTCTCTTTCATCACTTTACAATTAGCACCTTTCCCTGTCAGTCTTTCACAAAACACACAAAAATTCTAGCTCTGCCTATGAGCTCTGGGTTATATTAAAGCCGATCAGAGCATAGAATATGATTCATTTAACTTCACACCTCAAAAGCCTTGCCTGCTGATTTGCAAAATGGACATAGATTAAGCTATAAAAAGCACATTATATCCATTCAGAGGAAAACTATTTAACACTGCGCATAATTACAGCATGCAAACTCTGCCAGAGGGAGGTCAGGCTATTGATGTATTAATGTTTTATTTTCTGCTTTATTTGTTGTAATAACCATAGCAACTCCAAAGTTATCATAGATCATTCCCAACATCAATGTTGCTTAACTTGCTCAGTGCCAGATGTGCCAGTGACACAGTGCAGGATTACCGTGAAGTTGACTTTGAGTTGACAGTTGAAGCTTTTCAAAGATTAATAGCAGGACATGTAGTCAGCTAGAGGTGTTACTAGAACTGAAAACCCACAACATGAGCCCCAGGTCTCATTAAACACCTGATACTGATTTGTCCTTTTTAATTTCAAAGGTTTTAAGAAATGCTGGCTGAATGTAATCTGAACTTGTTGTTTGCCTTGAGTCTGTAGCAATGCAGTCTGAGTATTCTAATATAATACAGGCTTGCCTAGACAATCCATTCTTAAAAGCAAACCCTTGTTTATGGCTTCACTCTGTAGGTCTTCTGAGAACTTTGGAGCATTCGTGCATGAAATCAGATTTCTTAACTTGGAAAATCCCTCTGGCATTTAAATGATAAGAATATGTTTTTTGGTTGTCACAAGTAGTATGCTAATTGTGTACTTTATTCATACCTTTTAAACAAGCCTATGATTAAGTCTCTAGCTTTTCTGGATCTTAAGTTATAGGCTTGTAAAGTTACACTTTCCAGGCAGCCCTGATGCTCTGTCCCAATAGTGGGCATGCTCCAACCTTTAACATTGAGGCAGACCACAAGTGCTGGTGATTTCACAGCTCACAGCCCCCCCCCCACACAATTATACTGCTGTAAATTTGAATAGACTAAAAGCACAATCCTGGAGTCATAAAGGTAGTAGTGTGCTCTTGTATGAAGACCACAGTTCCCCTTTAAGGGGGATTGCATCTTTACATGTAACTGCCAGAAAATAATACTTTTTTCTTTAAATAAAAACAGAATTGTCAAAGATTAAACAAACTTCAATATTGCTATTATACAGAAAGGAGCAATATGCAGAGGTGTTAGTACAAGGGAAGTAGTCCCTGTGACAGCAATTCCACCAGTGAGATCCCTTGTCGCTGGTAGATGCCTCCTCTGTTGCTGTACCTAAACAACATTCACTATATTGGTAAAGGCAGCAGCAAAACCACAGGGGCCCCGGCTTCCCTGCAAGTTTGGTGATTGGGTCCCTGCCACCCTTCCTCCCCTCCCCATTGGCACATATTGCGTATGCAGTAAAGGTATGCACGATCAGCAGTTTAAAATACTGGTACCAGAGCACCAGCTGTTTAAAATCAGCTGATAACGCCCCCCCCCCAGTAGTTAGGCTACTGGGTTAAGGACCCTCCACATGCAATTTCCCCTATACTGTTTCCCCTATAGTTTCTTACAGTCACCTGTCAGATGAGACAATACAATCTGTTTTTAAAGAACAAAATATGTAAGGATTATATCTGATACTATTAATTGATTGACTGATCTAACAGCCCACAAACCAATTATATTCTTCTCATTTTGATTTCTACAAAAGGATTCAGTGGGAAGTTGATCATTATAGGACAACTGTAGTGTTTTTGCTCCACCCCCTTCTTCCAAGAGCATAACCAACGAGAAAACAGAATATATGAGCAAAATATTTTTAGACTTTTTATTCTTGGATCTCTGTGTAAGAACCAATATTTTGGGGTTATAAATCTAAAAAACGTGTTTTAGCCTAAATATTTAAATTTCATCCAGACACTGTCTTAAGGGGCTTTATGTATAATCTCTTAAACTGTGACTGTGGACTAGCATTTCTTGGGCACATTAATCAAGGCTATGTACAGTAATTATTTCATCTAATTTTAAATAATAGTGACACACTTTTTTTGTTTACAATTTTTAACTGGTCCAGCACAAAAGGTTGACATGGTTTATTTTAATATGTAAGTCCTGTTTATCCAATGAATATACTACTATCCATCAAATCGAATAGAAAGAGAACCTGGTAATACCTCCAGTAAATTGTAATCATTTGGCCTGGAAGAGACACTGTAAAACAATCACATAAGAAAGAAAGCAAGATAAACAGTGTAGACACTTTTATCTAAAAAGTAATTTGTTACAATGAGAGCAAAATGCACTTTCGATGTTTGAGTTAATTTAACTGTACGTCCCCTAACTGAATAATTAAACACACATTACACAATGAACCTAAACATCATAATCTAAACATTACTTTATTAGGACAAGTGCAGGCTCAAACAAAGCTTGTTGGGAGGATCATAGACCAGGTGCTTAACATCTAATAAAATATTTACGTATCTCCCTTCATCCACTTCTCTATCTCCTGTTTTTATTTTACCTTATTCTCCCCTTGCATCTGTGTTCTAGCTGTCCCATATTTGCCAATTTATTCTACTTTAATTGTTGACAAGGGGATTTTTGAGACCAGCGGAAGGTAAATATGTAGTCTGTTAAATGCAGTGTTTAGACATTAGATTAGAGTTTGTTTATGGACAAACATTTAATCCAGTGGTGGCGAACCTATGGCACGGGTGCCAGAGGTGACACTCTGTAGCTGAGAAAGGTAACGTGCTATAACATTCAGCTCTGCTTTAGTCCCTGTTTTGGATCTCAAACTCATGTCTAATAATGTAAGGGGTTAATGGTCACAGTTTTAAATCTCAAACTCCCGTGTGGTAATTTTGAGTTTAATAGGTAATCGATTCTATCCACTGTATTGGTTTGTGTCTATTTGAGTTGTTTTTTTCTAAAGTAATACCCTGTATTCAAACAGATCATGTTGGCACTATGCAATAAAAAGTGGGGTTTTGAGTTGCACTCGGCCTCTAAAAGGTTCAACATCACTGGTCTAATATATCTAATGTCTGCCTAGTGTAGTGGCCAGCATTACATGCCAAAACCAATCTGTCCAAAATTCCAGCATTTTGTTGCCACACCTCTGTTTTAAAGGATGTGGCAACTATGAATATAAGTAAAGATACCGGATTGTACCTTTATTGAAATTGTTATTGTTGTAACACATATCACAGTTTTTCTTTGTCACTATATTTGTTATTTTAAATTTACTCATTTGAAAAACTTTACAGAGAGGGGCACAATTACATGAGCACTGCCATGTACCTAACATTTTACCTAAATGCTTGAATGGGACACAGCAAATTTAAAATACTAATACAAAATCAAAATATAAACATCTTGTAGGAACTGCCTAACACTACCTGTATATTGGGCTGTTCCAAACAGCTCAAACTGTTCATACTGTAACAAACTGTCAATTTTAAGGGATAAACAATCCCAACTCCAAACTGCATGTGACTGTCATTGTAGAAAATGGTTCTGCTTTTGGCAGAAACTACCTACAGAATTCTGACAAGGAACTACAGAAATTTTGATTGTTGAAACTTGGTTTTGACATAGATTTCATCATTTCAGGAGCTAAAGTTACAAGCTGAAACTTAGGGGAATATTTATAAACGGCCGTGATTACTGCCGAAATATTACCACCGCACATCGCCACGGTAAAATTGTTATTACCGCCATATTTATAAATGCGACTTCCACCACGGCAGTATTACTGCTGCGATGTGCGGTGGTAATTTGAGCTCTCTTCGCCGTGATACTATACTTAACGCAATGCGCTATATACAGTATTGCGGCAAAGAGAGCTCCCAACGTACGGAGTAGGGGGCTGGTAGGGGCTGCTGGGAAAGGATTGCACGGCGGGTGGTCGCATCCACAGCCACAGGGGGGCGGGCGGGATGGATGCCCTGCCCTTGCCCCCCCCCCCCGTGACAGAGACCGCCAACTTTAGGCAGAGAGCCATCTGGTTAGACCATTCTGTTTTGCAAGACTCAAAATTTTTGGCAACTATCTTTATTCTAAAAAAATGAATCATATGGTCTTTGTGTAAAATAAAAAATAAATTCTCCTTCTAAAAATGATTTTTAAAAGCTACACTGCCCACTAGTGGTTGCAGACAGTTGAATCATGGCTTGTTTCATTTATACTGATAAGCATACAGTCCATTGACAGTGAAATATATTTTAGCAAATTAAATTCTAGAATACCAGAATATAAAAAGCACAGTATTTCCTTTGTATGTAAATACTGCACTTGACAGGCCATTAGTATACATTTTTTACAGCATAGCATACAATACTATAGAATACAGTGCCTTTATATGTATACAGGTCTCTTGATCTTTAGCCATGGAATGTGGATACGAAACGTTGGGACATCAGAGACAATCAGACATTTCATCTAGACTGTAGTCACCAGAATTGTGTTCTCTATACACTGACAATATGGTTCTTCAGTCATGATTAAAACATTTAAACAAAATATAGCCAAGTATTTTTTTTTTAGAACTCTTCATAGTGATTTATTTAAATATGACTTCGATAATTGTTTGCAGTACATATTCAGAAGTTTTTGTTTAGCATTTATAGATCTCTTCCATCTACTGGATCTGAAGTGAATCAAAGTATTTTAATATTCATCCCTGCAGGTGATAAGGTACCCAGCCAAAACATAATTTCAGGTGATCACACTTACTCCACACACTGCCCCGTGTATGTGTACTTCTAATTGTGATTACTTTATTTTGCATTTGGAGTAATTACATTTTGCAAGTGGTGTAATTAAAGGTTATGTACCATAATATATTTTGTCTGTGGCTATATAGCTATTACTAGAGACTATGTCCATTGCTTTTTTTAACTTTACTTTTTACTGTTTTACTGAAGAACTGGACATAAATGCGATATGTCTAACCCCCCTTTCTTCTGTAGAACTTGCAGGAACAGAGGAAGAACTTACCCGGATTGATCTAGCGCTGTTAAAAGACTCCGACCAGGCAGGGTTGTCCCTAGGGTTTTTGGCACCTGACAACAACTTTTGAATGCCACCTATAGGCGGGTGCTGCGCGACAAAGTGGCCGTGGCTTTGTGTGGGGTGTGTGGCTTTGTGTGGGGTGTGTGGTTTTGTGCGTGGGTGTGTTCTCTATTGTTATGACACATAAACATGTTGGTGCAAGTGGTACAACACATAAGAAATGTACAATAAAAGATGTTGGCCAAATAATTGTAATCCTGCCACCACGTCAAGCTATTTTCTTCCTTAAATATCCAACATGTCTGGGTGGTGCAAACATTACTATAGATAAGGACAGAAGGTGTCAAGACCTTAACCGCAGCGTTTCAGCCACGCTCCAGGCTGGTGTCATGGTCTTGGTTCTCTTTTAATCTGCTACTTTACAGTGTCACACTCCCAACATAGGTAACCCTTTAAGAGTGACACATCCCCAGAGTAACCAGTAGGGAACGCTGCTTTATGGATGGTAATGGATGGCAAAAAAATAGTTTTTTACATTTTTTTTTCCTTTTTGCACCAGAAACAACTTTGAGTGCTGCCTGTAAGTAGGTAGTAAGTGGGAATGTGACCCTGGGGAGTAAGTGGTAATGTGACCCTGGGGAGTAAGTGGGAATGTGACACTGGGGGATAAGTGGGAATGTGACACTGGGGGATAAGTGGGAATGTGATCCTGGAGTTTAAGTCGGAATGTGACCCCGGAGGATTAGTGGGAATGTGTCCCTGGGGGATAAGTGGGAATGTGACACTGGGGATAAGTGGGAATGTGACACTGGGGGATAAGTGGGAATGTGACTCTGGGGGATAAGGGGGAATGTGACACTGTGGGATAAGTGGGAATGTGACACTGGGGATAAGCGGGAATGTGACACTGGGGGATAAGTGGGAATGTGACACTGGGGGATGAGCAGGAATGTGACACTGGGGGATAAGTGGGAATGTGACACTGGGGGATAAGTTGGGATGTGACTCTGGGGGATAAGGGGGAAGGGTGACACTGTGGGATAAGTGGGAATGTACACTGGGATAGCGGGAATGTGACACTGGGGATAGTGGGAATGTGACACTGGGGGATGAGCAGAATGTGACACGGGATAAGTGGATATGTGACACTGGGGGATGAGCAGGAATGTGAAACTGGGGGATAAGTGGGAATGTGACACTGGGGGATGAGCAGGAATGTGACACTGGGGGATAAGTGGGAATGTGACACTGGGGGATGAGCGGGAATGTGACACTGGGGGATAAGTGGGAATGTGACACTGGGGGATAAGTGGGAATGTGACACTGGGGGATAAGTGGAGTGTTGACACTGGGGGATAAGTGGGAATGTGACACTGGGGGATAAGTGGGAATGTGACACTGGGGGATAAATGGGAATGTGACACTGGGGGATAAGTGGGTATGTGACACTGGGGGATAAGTGGGAATGTGACACTGGGGGATAAATGGGTGGGTGACAGTGAGCTACTTCTAACAATACGTCTTGTTAGTTAGAAGCCAATCACACCTACTTTCTTCCCCACCAGCTCCATTAGAAGACTTGTCTCTCCCCAGTCCCTCTTACCCTAAAGGCCTCTTACT
Source organism: Hymenochirus boettgeri (assembly GCA_019447015.1). Lineage (NCBI taxonomy): Eukaryota > Metazoa > Chordata > Amphibia > Anura > Pipidae > Hymenochirus > Hymenochirus boettgeri. Next base: position 266,525,477 of record CM033476.1, read on the forward strand.
TACTTCCATATTTTAGCTGAAACTCCTAGTCCACAGCTGTTCTGGTGCAAGGGACATGCATGGTAGGAGCTGTATTCTCTGGCTACCGTCAGCAGTTGTGCACACAGGATGGGCCTCAAAGACAAGCTGGACCCACTCACACACACTCTTTCACACACTCCCTCTCTCACACACACACACTCTCTCTCAAACACACTCTCACACACGGGCGTAACTAGAACTCAGTGGGCCCCTCAGCAAAAGTTTGAATGGGGCCCCCCACGCCACTCTCTATCTATCTGTCTGTCTGTATATCATCTATCTATCTATCTATCTATCTATCTATCTGTCTGTCTGTCTGTCTGTCTGTCTGTCTATCTATCTACCTATCTATCTATCTGTCTATCTCTGTTAAACTGTCATTTCATGATCAGTCATATGTGGGAATGTGACACTGGGGGATAAGTGGGAATGTGACACTGGGGGATAACTAGAACTCAGTGGGCCCCTAAGCAAAAGTTTGAATGGGGCCCCCCACGCCACTCTCTATCTATCTGTTGTTTTTTTAAACTTGACTAATTCCATAAAAACCCTGTTGGTTTTATCCGGATTTTCCTATGGGCCTCTATTCCGCCAGGCATAAAAATGATCGCTTATTTCAGTTATATACGGTGTATTCAGTGCCTTTAAAATCAGGAAGTAACAAACTGTGGACCCACCAGATGTGGAAAATTACACCTTCTTCAGCATTCCCTACTGTGAGTTTGGGAGTGTAGTTTTTCCTAACTCACAGTAGAGGGACTGCAAGTTTGACATCCCCTGACTTCAATCTCCCTCTAGTGGCACTTTAACAGCTTCATAGGATTTCAAATACAAATTCCACTGCAGTGATAAAAGGAGGCCCAGAATCTAAACAGGCTGACCTTGCTAAAATCTAAATGTAATTAGACAAAACCCAAACCTGAGGCTGCTACATAGCCAGTTAAAAACCAAACCACAATGCCCACCACATGACGTGGGGCTCCAATACCATGTGTTTATACAGGGAGACAACACAGTACAAACAACTACTCTAGGCCAGTGATGGCAAAACCTTTTTTTTTTTTTTTAGAGACTGGATTGCTCAAACTGCAAGCCCCAAATCCCATCTCTATATAGTGCCTAGTGCCAAAACGAGAGTTAGGGCAATGGCCACACTGGCAACACAAACCAATCGCACACGGAAAATCGCCATTCAATTTCATGTGCGATTTTACCACGTTTGCGCATGCGTTTTGTTGAGCATTAAGTAGTGGGAAAACGCATTTGATTGCTATTTACAAAGCACGCTAACGCAAATCGGCATAGTGCACATCGCAACCCAAAAACGCACGTTTTCGGTGTCACTGCCAAACTTCCAATGCTTTCAAAAAACGCAAAACCCAGAAAAATCGCAGCAGTGAGCCTAGCCCTTAAACACTAAACCATGAATTTTTACTTCAGAAAAAAAAACCAACTTCAAAACAGGATAGACAGAGACAGTTGATAAATGAGTATAGATACCACAGTGTATCAAATTCTATTGTGCAAACAACATTCATGGTTAGTGTGCTTCCTCACTTTGATTGGAGGAAGGGGGGTTTGGAGGATTGCACCTATGATTATTGGCATTGCCAGCGCGTGTGCAGAGTGTGAATCTCTACTTGTTTTGATCTCTATGTTCCCAGAAAAGGCCATGTTCTCTGTCTTTTGGTAACACTTTGGTGTTGCTGAGTGCCAACAGAAAGGGCTCGGGGTGCCACCCTCTGGCACGCGTGCCATCGGTTCGCAACCACTTTCTCTAGGACTTCTAAATCACCCCCAATTCCACCACCTTCACAAGAAACAGAATGTTACAACCATGCTGAAGGTCCCAGTCATTTGTTTAACGACCACAATGTGTTTTATCCCTATCTGTTGCGAGTTTGCTTATAACAGCAAAAGGAGTACAGGTACGTAGCACTTTCTCCGGTAAGGAACCAATCACAAGTAAATAAAGAGGGCATTATATGACTGTGGGCATGCAAGTCCGTGCAAATCGATACCCAGACCTGTGGCTACATTTTCTTCAGCGGGTAAATGACCTACACCTCTAGCTCTATAAAACTTTGGTAGCAATAATATTGTGTCTGCATCCCTAGAAACAGAACAATGCAGAGAGTTTTTTTCAGTTAACAACTCAAAGGCAATAGAACCCAGTTGACACAGGCTCACCTCCCTCTGTTCTTCTCTCACTTGCGTCTTTAAAGACAAACAACTCGTTTGAGCAGCAAGCACCAGCATCACCTCCCGCCCCCGCCCCTGGAAACGACCCCCTCACCGCCTCTAGCAAAAACCGGCTCTGTGGAATCAGAAGTGGAGATCGAAAGCTCTACTGGCAAGTAAGGTTACCAAGGCAACAGCAGGGGCCCTCACGCTCTCCCCTCTCCCAGACCGATAGGCAACCAGCCCAGATCCCTCCTGTCTCTATCCCACTGCTGTGTAAACCAAACTCTGACAATCCCTGTCAGGTCATACACACTGGGAATGGAACTGGTAAAGTGACATTTTGAAACCTTCCCTTAGGTTCACGGGTCGAGAACATTGTTAACTGTGTTAGTCCCTGATGGTAAGTAATGAGTAAGGTGAAGCCAGGAGACAAAGATAATATGGGCACTAATTAAAGCACTGCCCCAACAGGGAAATTGGCCTATTGACATGAATAGCTCTTAGACAGTGGTGTCAGATCAAAGGGAAAGTCAATGCCATCCTATATATAAAATACCCAGATCAAAGCAATCAGAATGAATACAGGTTAACTGCAATTAGTGAGCCCAGCTAATTTTGATTTAAGCAGGTCCTACAATCCCCACATTGCTTACTGCTTACTTGAACAGTAGAAAGGCCACACTGATCGGGAGATTCAATAAAAGTTCTTATTTTGTTTAAAATGGTGCTAATTTTGCCCCAACCAATCAGATCTTATTTAACATTTGAAAGCTAACCTCTGATTTGGTTGGGGCAAAATTAGACGCATTTAAACGATAAGAACTTTATTGAATAAACCCCCTACGTGTTTTTCCCACGTGTTACTTATATGAACCTTTCCAAAACGTATTATGACCCAGGAGCAATGTCTTGTGCATGCCACAACTTGTGAGACAGACGCTTTTATAGTTTTAATTTATGATTTGATGGTATATCAAAGCACTGCGGGGGTGTGTAATCAAAAAGTATAATTGCCAGCATTAAGTGGAGGTTGTGGGGTAAATATTTAATCTGGAAAATACCAAATCTTACTAGTCAAATAAATAGCTTTCAATGTGTGCATTGCGGTGTGTTTGTTAAATTAGTAGAGTTATAATTTATAATTGTCTGTCGTGGCCTATATCTTTATAGATAATTAGTTAAGGTCTGTAAAGACGTAGAGTGCATGGGCCGACCCCACTGTAGGATTAACAGTAGTGGGCACAAGTATCGATAAAGTCTATGGGGCGCTCAGCGAGGTATTTCACCATTAAGACATGCATCGTTGATAATCTGACCTGGCAGATCATTAACACGCCCAACCACCCATAGACTAATACTCGTATGTTGTGGGTGACCCCACTTTGCAAGTCTGTGTGAAACTTTATTGCCATTCCTTGCGTAGTACCGTGTCAGGTGTTCAAATGCATCCATATGTGCTTAGACTTAGAATTTTATCTCTAAGTGTCATAGGGATCATAGGGATCTAATTTTGGGCCCAATCACAACAAGAGAAAATATCGCCATAATTTTTTGTGACCAATAGCTATAGACTATTTATGAGCAAAATCATTTGGCCCATTCATACTTACAGAGCTAATTGAGCATGATAGGAGGCAGGAAAATAGATCATCAAGGACCATGGGGAGTTAAAGATGCTATGTCCACCCCTAAAATAGAATTTAATATCTGCTCCCCAGCCCCCAGCCCCAACGCATGTTTTGTTTTTTTTCAAAAAGCTCCCCAAACTCTTACTTACCTCCCCTCGATCCCCGGAGCACTGCCGGCCCTCTGCTTGCGAAATGCAAGCAGAGGGGCGGGACCGGCCGTCAGGTGGTCTGTGATTGGTCTGAGCGGCAGCCAATCACGGACGGCGGCCGGTCATTCAGTGCAGCGGAGGAAAGCGGAGAGGTAAGTAAGAGTTTGGGGTCTTTTTTAAAAAAAAAAAAAAACATGGTTGGGGCTGGGGGACATGGGGAGCAGAATATTAAGGGGGTTTAATGCTAGGGGAGGGATAGTAGAACGGGAGGAGGGAGGGGGGGAGAAGGGCTGCAGCACGCATGGCAGAATCTCGGGAGGCCAGGTAGCAGCAGTGTCCATATGGACCTGCTAGCCTCCTGGTGGGCAGTTTTTTTTGGACTTTGGGGGGGGACTACAGAGAACAGATGGGTTGGCATGTGAGGTAGGATTAAACTACACTACATGGTGGGGCCAGTAAGTTGGGGGGATTATAGTTTTGGGGGGTGGACAGTCCCTTTAAGTTTACCGACTGGCCACTGGTTTATTTATCTTTCTTTGTATGTGTAATGGTCAAGGTCAGTAGTCTGATTATCCAGGAACACATTTACCTGTGTGTACCATGCTATGTAAGCTTGTTGGCCTCTTGGGATGAATGTCCAGGGGGAGAGAAAATATCCATGTAGAGGTGAGAGGATTCCATAGGTTTCCACCACTATGTCTATTTAACATTGCACATTTACTTTCTGAGCAGAAATGTTTAAAGGATTATTTAATTAGATTGTAAGCCCTATGGGGCAGGACCCATCATTACCTTGTGGCAAATCCCTAGCACTTCTATTTATAGAGTTATATATTTATGTACTGAACTATCTATGTATTTATCCCCCTTGTATGACTTTATTGTATTTTAATACTGTACAGCGCTGCGCCCCCAAGTGGCGTTATATAAATAAACACATATACATACATTTAAAAAAAAAACAAACAAAAAACTACAAATGGATAGATCATCTCACATCCAAAGCATAAAATCTAACCTATAAAATAAAATCCCTTTGCATGAAACAATAGGATTAAATTACCAAAATTCTAACTCATGTCATGGTCCAAAAGGGAAGATGGGTGTAGGCAGATATCATCATAGCCTGGGGCAAAGGAAGTGTTAACCAGAGAAACATCAATAGTTTAAAACCTGATAATCCATACCCTTTTTATAGAATTATCCAGCCTATGATCTTTATAACTATATCTATACAGTCATAATTGACCAATGAGAAATAAAATGTATATGACTAATCATACACTACGTACAATTGGATGTTCCAACAAGAGTCGTTCGAATGTCGACCACAAATGAATGGTCCGAGGCAGGCCAGGGAACAGCACAGGAATGTGACTGGGCTGCACAATTCAATTGATACGAGACCATGGATTGTCAGCATTAACTATACAGTAATCCATTAGCCTGCCAGGAAACCCATGCAACTACAGATTTAGCATTTACTATGCAGATGGGCCAGTAAAAGACTGACTAACCAGTCACATCTTAAACCAAATAGAACCAATATGCGCCATTGGTTAACTGTCAAAAGTTATTAACCCTATACTAAATCAGAATACTACAATCTAAAAGTTGAAGCGGCAGATGAAATTTTGTAGCTGGCCACACTGAACAATAATTACCCTTTGCATTCAGTTAAATACAATCTCTACAAGTCAAGTTAAGCTAAGAAAAGCCCAGATACGAAAAGAAACATGATGTCATACATTCCAATACGTAGGAAGGTCTGGCAAACAAATGATATAAATGTTGCATAGTTTTATAGAATCTATAGGTTTTGTATAAAACTAAAAGGGAAAATATATGGTTCTTAGAGGCATAGAAAACCTGTCATACGTTGGCACAATAATACATCTGTCACAAAAAGTGGATTACCTTTAGCGGTACTACATTTAGTTAACAGGAAATCATAAATTAAGATCAGTACTAAAACTATTTTTTTTAACAAGGCTCGGTATAGAAACATTATTTATGGAATTAGCTATGTAAGAAAAAAAGTTAGGTGGCTCCTGGATTATTCTGTCTGGCTATGCTGTCTTTTTAAAAACACGATTACCCACCCCGTGGTATATACAGATCCAAATGAACATCAAAACCTAATTCAAGAAGCTTCAGACCATTGAATGGGACCTGATTGAAAACATTAGCAAATTCCCCCTAGATGACATTATCCAAACCATGAGCCTGGGTTGCATCTACTCCTCCTTTTGGCTTTTGAATCATAAAAGTAACTCATTCATCCCTCCCAGCATGCAAGCCCCTCCATAGACTTGCAGCTTCTGCGTGCAGACCCCTTCCCTTCTAACCAGTGAGCATAAAGCTGTCCAAGATGTTCTGCAGCAGATGATTTAGGACAGTGCAGTTCTTGAAAGCGTTTTGAACAGAGGCAGCAGTGGGACAATTCACACTACATATTGGGACAGTCAACAACCCACCACAGGGCAACCACCCAGAAACCTGATCAACTGGTTTACATGTTACCTCCTCATGTTGTAACAGCACAGAGAACCAGACAGTATGCGTGCACTAAGGCGAACTTTAGCTGGGATCTACCTGTGTATAGCCATGCTTTCCTTCCAATCACACTGAATCCATCAATCTGCATACAATAGATCCTATTTAAACAATCTCGATTCTAGCCGCTGTGCGCTGTAAAGCGCAGGTGACATCATCGCTCTCCGGTCTGATAGGACACAATGGAACGCTTGGGTCAGTGCGCAGGAGAATGCTGATAACGAGAAAGGGAACTCTGGAATTGTAGTTCGACTTGGTTCACTTCCGCTACAGACTGAACGCGTAGAACTACATTTCCCGAGAAAACAACCGAGACGTTCTGGTCCCTTATCTAAAACAGCATAGAGAACCAAACATAGCAGGCGATACTGGCAAGCGCTTGACGATCATCATACAACACTGCACCCGTAGTGGCAACACACACACCACGCAAGAGAGATGACATTTTTAAAATCCCATTTCTATTAAATGGATCTAATACTGAATCCAATAATCTGTTGCACTAAAATTTATTGAGATCAAAAGATCTCCAATAAAACACAGCGACCTTGGCTAATAGTTTGTGTTAGTATGTGGGGAAATCATTGCTAACTTTTACTATTTTATTGCCACTTTACATTGTAACAAATCATTCTGCAGGGGTGAAAGGTGGTTCTCTAGGTCAGGGATTCAAACCTGCCCTCAAGATGTTTGCAAACTACAATTCCCACGCATCCCTGTTGCTATAGGTGAACATTTTGCCTGTATATTACATTGATTTATCTATCACAGCTTTTCTTGCAGTCAGCAGTGCTGAGTGCTGGAGGACACTGCAGGGTTATTTAATAAAAGTTCTTATCGTTAAAAATGGTGCTAATTTGCCCAACTAATCAGAGTTTAGCTTCAAATGTTTATGATATCCGATTGGTTGGGCAAAATTAGCACCATTTTTAACAATAAGAAACTTTTATTGAATCTCCCTGATGGAGTTTTACATTTTTGTCCTTTTATAGCCTCGCGGAACTTCCAGCTTAGCATACTAAATAAACACGGAGAGCCGCAGACAGAGTTAAGGCTGGTACACATGTTACATTCTCCCTCCTAACCGACCGTTCAAGACTTTTGACCGGTCAGCAGGAGGAAGAACTGACGATCGCGGCCAAAGCAGTCTGACAGTTTCCGCGACCGATCGGTCATGGTTTTCTGACCCGTTTGATATACTTTTTGTCCCGATTCGGAGCAGGAACGGGCGACATCAGACGGTCGGAGGCCGCCATAACAATAATTCGCCCCAAATTATTGTATGGTATGTCCCAGCTTTACAAAACTGCAGAGAAAATTTTTATTTGTGTTTTTTCTGCATGTATATGTATGCTTTGGTTCACCACTACAGACAGAGTGTTTTTAGAAAAAAATAGACTATAAATGGGGTGGATTGGTGGGGGGAGGTTGACCGGTGCTCCTAGGTGCATGAATGTGCCTGATGGTAAATCCAAGCCTGTTGAATATCTATCATTCACTAATACCAAATGCCATGTAATGTATCCTTGTTATCATTAACTTCCTTTGAAAAGTTACACGTTATAGGCAATATATAGAAAAATGTATAGAAAACCAAAAACTACATAAAACGTAAAAAATCATTATTTATTACTGAAAAAGAATTTGGTGATTAATTATTGTCTAGTGCATGGTAAAACTAGTCAGGTTGGATCCTAGTCATTCCTGTCCACCACAAGAAAAAGAAAAGTATAGTGCAGGATGGCTTGGTGGAACAGAATTGGTGCCTTACAACCATCTCCTTATGATACAGATGGCCCTAGATAATTATTTTTATAGCCATTGCATATTTTTTAATCTCTACAATCAATATATTGAGGGCAACCCAGGAGCAGATGTGATGCTATGGAGTGCTAACCATTTTATATATATATATATATATATATCATTTTAATCATTTGCTCCGTGTTACTTAGAAGCTTGTGTATACAACAGTATCAATCACAAATTGTACTCTAGGAGTCTTTTTTAACTGTTTATTACATGTGCAAATATACCGATGTTTCTGGTACCGTTGTCAAGCACAAAAAAGTGCAAAATGTCCAAAAACAGATTGAAACATCGCTTACCCATATATACTCGAATATAATATGATCCGAGTATGTAGCCGAGGTACATATTTTTACCTGAAAAACAAGCAAAATGATTGACGAGCTCGAGGGTAGAAATTATCACTACTAACTGCATTCTGATTCGTATGTGTTTGAGGCTTTTAGTTGCCCTTTAAATAGACAGCAGAATTCCCATACATTACACAGTACAGTTCATATAACTTGCGTTTGCGACGTCCCTGCTCCAAAGTGCTCGCTCGCTTGCTTTCCACTTCACAGTGATTTTCTGCTCTGGAGATATACTAGAGGCCACAACAAAAAATGTCTGTAAATTCCCAGAGCAATGTTTAACCAATCTGATTTCCAAACATTTTAGCTGATTGAAATACCATCTAAGTTCCCCCACCTTGCACTGCCGATCTTTGCGATTTCACCATAAAATTGTGGGAGATGTGGTCAGTAGAAAATTTGCCATCTGACCCTGATCCTCTTTTTTTGATAAACTACTCCAATATTGTTGAGAGGAAAAAAAAAACTGCTATTGAAATTTAGGCTGGGTACACACCTGAAGATATTTTCGGCTGACCGACCAATTCACGTCACCTTTTCGGTCTGTCGGGTCGAAAATATCTCCTGGTGTGTGGGGTGGTGGCGGCGACCGACCGATATCGTGTTTGTCCGGATCGTACAATGGACGTCCGAAAATTCCCGATCGTTCACAAATTCAGCCGCTGGTAGCGAGCGCCGGTCAGGACAAATAGTCCCTTCCAAGTGTACCCAGCCTTAAGCAATTCGATTGAAATATCAATGCTGTGTATTGTCAATAACTTCATTCATATACTCTAGTAATTTAAATAGGAGAAACATATATGTGGGAAGTAATCAGTTTCTATATCATATGTTCATCAGTTCAGTCATCTATTGTAATAAGTATATGGTGCAGAGTATAATGGATTCATCTAATTCTGTTATGTTTTGTATAAGATAATTGAACAGAGGATGCTGGGTAAGGTTCATCTAGTTGTTTTCCTTTACAAAAAAAAAAAAGGTAATCGTGCAGAGTATGCTGGGTTCTTCTAGTTCTGTTATCCTTTATAATAAGGTAATGATGCAGAGGCCGGCTAGGTTCATCTAGTTCTGTTTACCCTTTGTAATAAAGAATGGTGTTGAGGATGCTGGGGTTATCTAGTTTGTTTATCCTTTGTAATAAGATAATGGTGCAGAGGATGCTGGGTTCATCTAGTTCTGTTTATCCTTTGTAATAATGAGTGGTTCTAGCTCTAGAATAAAGTAATCTTTCTTGTTTACAGAAGGCAAACATAAATAGCAGCCATGAGTGAGGTATAGCTACTAAACAAGAGGTCAAGTATAATTATCTAGAAATACTAGCAAACTGCATCAATCCTGTTGCTGTATGCCAGGGTAATCACAAATATCTCCAAAAATGCTAAATAAAGGCAAGAAACTATTTATAGTAGAGAGAGTTCACAATATATGCAATATTTTAGAAAAAACACGCACATTGCTTTCCTTTTAAGGAAGGTTCTATCCCAGAGTTTTAAACCAATTAATGTTTCTAGAACATTAGCACTGAGTAATGAAAAAGAACTGGACAACAAGCTATATTCCATATTAGAGCCAATAATTGGTCTCTGTACTAAAATTAAGTACATCACACCAAACAAATATATAAAATGCTAAAAAGGCCCGTTAGATCTAATTTAATACCACAGCATATACCATCACCTGGGTGAATGAGAACCTTCAAAAAACTTCCTTACAGTGTACTGTGAGTCACAGAAGAAGTTTGATAAAAATTATAGAGGCACGTGGCTGAAGGCCATTTAGGCTAGGTGCTTTTATACAGATCAAGAAACTCCGAGGTAACGTATTCTTACACCTACCGTTTTTATGGCCAAACTGTAAATAATATCCTTATAATTCGCACTCTACTATATAGTACCATGCGATTTTAAGAAAACCAGGAGTCCAAATTTTACAACAGGACTCAGCCTGGCCATCTGCTTTTTTATATTCAAAAAACTCAGTGGTTTCATAGTACGTGGGATCGTCGTGTCTGTGGTGTGTCACCGATCCTTAAGACAGAGACAGCAGATTGTAACCATTAACGTTGCGGCTCCTGCCTGTATTTATTAACGGTAAACTAAAGAACTGAACAGAAAAATCCCCAGCTCTTCTGAGCGTCAAGCACACATTTTCTTTACTGGTAAAATAACAGTCTTTTCCATTTAAATCAGACAGTCTATTGCTTACCAAAACAATAAAAAACACCCTATTGACGTTGTCTTAAATCAATAGAACCAGAGCCTGCTACAGAGCTGGCATCCATCCCTCCAGGATTTCTCCACAAGACAAAAACCACACACAACACACCCGGCTGTAAGCTTAAATAGTCCACCTGTGGACTTACTGACTAAGAATCCACCCACTCGCTTCAGTACGCCAGACTCCCAGGGCCCTGCTAACTGGTAATTAAACACCTCACTCAAAACCTCCATTTAATTCCCCTGGAGCCTCAGCGAAAGCCATAAACTGCAGCCTGTGGTGGTAAACCCTCGCATCTACAATTACTTCCTTTTAGCAAGACAGTGTCCCTTGTCACATATCCCCCCCTCTGGTTCGACCTTGTGGGACGAACATATAACTTGCGAGCCATGCAGTGGGACCTTGACACAAGCATCCACATGGCCTTGCATCGTTGCTGCGCACGGATGTTCCACTGTAAAGCTAAAGTTTTGGAGAGAGAGAAACCAGCGTGGTGACTCTGGCATTCTTTTCTTTTGCTTGTGACAAATCCAGGGAGAGAGAGCAGGGTCTGTGAGAGCACAAAGTGACGACCCAATAAATAGTATCGTAGAGATTCTAAAGCGCCCATTTATTGCCAAGGCACTCCCCGTTTCCACAATGCTAAGTTTCCTTTCAGCAGGGGTCACTTCCTACTTAAATATGCACTGGGTGTTCCTCCTATTCACCTGTTTGATAAACAACTGCCCCAGCCAACCCAGAAGCATCTGTTCTTACCAAAGGGTTTCTTAAATCCAGGAGCAACCAATACGTGGTTGCTGAACACACACCCCGTGTCTTTAATTTCAAGAAAGCCTCTCAGCCTCCAAAGGACCCCATTAAATCATGACAGACCCCTTTCCCTTGTCAGGGTCAGTTAAAGGAGCCGCTCTCATATGGCAGGGGCAGGCAACAATTTGAAGAACCTTCGAATAGCCCAACCGCCAAGGAAGGTCCGAACTGCTTTTTAATTACTGGGTTTGGCCACCCCCTGATTGCTTCAACCTGTTAATTAATTGAGGTTTTATAACACCCCGACCCCCAATGGTATATAAGCCCAGTTCTTATTTTTATGCGGCCTTCCCTATCACTATACACATTTTTGGGGTTTGTCAGTAAGACTGCTTTCTGAGGAGTTAAGCACAGCTTGAACTTTGGAATGGTGACTTTCCCAATTCGGCTGAAAATCCACCCACATCATCTAAATAGGCAGAGGCGAAATGCTGATGAGGTCAAGAACTGAGTCCATCATCCTCTGGAACGTTGCTGGGCCCCTTGGAGACCAAAACGCATTCTCAACATTTGGATAAACAGACCCTGGGGGGTAGAAAATGCAGTTTTTTCTCTTTACAAGCTTCCTGTAAGTGGTACTTGCCAAATCCCCTGGTTAAGTCAAGGGTTTAATACCTAGCAGGACCTAACCTTTTCCATCACCAGCTCAATCAATTCTGGCATGGGGTAAGCCAATCAAATTTTTGGAAACTTCATTTACTTCGTGAGTCATTACAGAAGCGCAAAGACCCCATCTGGCTTGGGTAATATGCACAATGGGGCTACTCCATTTTATCATCACTTTTAGACCTCTCTATGCCCCTAAATTAAGCTACTTTCTTTGTACTTCTTCTGCTACTTGATGCCTTCGGTCTTCTGGGATCCGATAAGGGCTTTGAAGACGGACTCTAGTTGGAAATCAGTTATAATATCATTTGATACTGGTAGTGCGGCCTTGCACTCAGAAAAGACCACTCAGTATGGTTGCTGTAGGAACTCCCTGACTTCCTGTTTTTGAGACATGATAAGTCTCAGCTAACCTTTACATCCTGGAATCCCACCTGCATCTTTGGGGTTGGAAGTGGCAGAGAGAACCTTCCCTATTCCTTCCAAAGTTTTATAAATTCACGTGGTTAAATTTGTTCTTTTTTTACCTTTATCCGGCTTGTACAAAACCTTATAGTTCACGTCCCTCTTCTTTCTCTCCCTTATTTCATAAGACTTGCCGATTGGCCCAGGAATTTACTCTCATCAACGTGGGCACGAGTACCACACGCGGTCCACACCGATTAAAAGTTCGAACTGGGCCGAGGAGATGTGAAACCCGGCTCCTGTGCCACTGTGCTTGCTGCATATGTTCCTAACAATGGGCATGACTGCCGAATTCTGTCTTGACATAGCGAGATATGTTCTATGCGCTTCTGTTTGGGAGTTACCTCACTGTTTCCCAAGTCTCTTTTGCAATATCAAGCAGGCCCCTAGGAATGTCGCCCAATATCTAACTCAAAAGGAGAAAAGCCTGTTGACTACTGGGGTACCTCTCTTATAGCGAACATAAGATATGGCAAAAGGCAATCCCAGTCCTTTCCATCTTTGTTAACAACCTTCTCTTAACATCCCTTTTAAGGTTTTGTTAAATGCGTTCTAACTAGGCCATCCGTTTGAGGGTGGTACACAGAAGTACGTAACTGCCTTAATTTTAAACCATTGTTTGCACAACTCCCTCGGACTTTTGACATAAAAGGGGTTCCTTGATCTGTCCGATCTTCCCCTGGGAATGCCATTCCTGTAAACATGAGATAATAATTTCCTTTAGCAATGTTTCTGTTTTAGCAACGGTTTTCTTAAAGGGTATAAGCTTCGGGTAGCGGTGTAGCATAGTCACATCACTATCTATATATATGTGTGTCCCCCTAGCTGACCTTACCAGTGGTCCTACGATTCCATGGCTATCCTTTCAAAAGGAATCTCAATAATGGGCAATGAATACTAGTGGGGACCACGAAATTGAGCTACGGGCATAATAACTGGCATTCCGACAAGAAACACCGTACTTTTTTATGTCACAAGAATTCCTGGCCAAAAGAACCTCTGAAAAAAACCGCTGTCGGGTTTTCCTCTTGACCAGGGACCCCAAGGACATGGTTGGGGCCAAGTCCAAACACCATCCGTTTCTATAGGCTTGATCGAGACTTATCAACTGCTCCACAGAGTCGGAACTAACCCTGGACTTGTCACACCCGGTATACAAATCACTTTTAAACAGAAAAATGAGGAACATATATTATGCGAGCCCCAGGTTCTTGAGGCCTCCCCAATTAGCCCCTTTACATTTTCCCAGGCCCATGAAAGGTAGGATCTCTCATTTGGAGTCCCAAGTTGTCCGGGAAAACCTGCAAATCTGCAATACCGATTCCCCAGAGGTTTACAGGTGGCAGGTCCTCCGGTTCACACCTGCCAAAAACGCCCTAGGGGAAATCTGTCAGACTCTTCATGGTCACCCGCTACTGCAGAAACGATGCAGAGTCTATGTCACATGGGCATGATAGAACTTCCCGACTCCCCTCCACAACTCTGTGAATAAACCGTGTTTTTTTTCCCACAATTTCCAAACAGTGGAAAATCTCGCCCTAAAATCTGGCAACTGTGCATCAGGACTGCAGACACACCACTTCATGACGACACTTACCAAAGGGGGTTTCTGGTAACAAGGGCAGTGGGTAGCTTTTAGAGTCACCATGGATGCATCCACACCCAACATATGTTCCTATAATTTGGTCTGGTTAACCATGCTGGATAGCACAAAGTTACCAGACTTCCAGTCACGCAAAGCTTGTACACAGTCTTCCATTACTGTTTAAGAGACAAATGCTTTTCAGTCACTGCAGTACATACAGTATGAGGCAAACAATGATATACGCCGTTTGGCTGAGTTTGCATCCATTTCTCCGCTTCCTTAGTAGGCAACCTGGCAGCAATATGTCCCCAGTTCATTTCAGCGCCACACACTGTATTCTGTCCACGATCTCGGGGAGGGCTGGTGGCTTCCCAGAGTTTTTCGGCCACTCCAAGCAGGGTGCTCCACCCCTGGTTCGTACAACCCTGCCACTAGTAACTTCCCCATAGCCTTGAAAATGCTGGTTTCGGGGATTTCCCGCTGAGAACGGGGGGAATGCCTGACAAAAATCTTCAGCAGCAGAACATATCGATCTACACATTCCACAAGGTTGTCCAAGGGGGCTGACTTGGATCTGCTTGGCTCCCCACTTAGCCAAGTTCTGAGAAGGCTCTAAGAAACCGGTCCTCGTGACCCTTCTTCTCTACAATTTGTGGTGCCCTGTCAGGGTTTGCTGGCTGTAACCTTTCCTTACTAAATGTTAAGTTCATACATCTGGGCACGGAGGCGACCGCCATTGTGTAAGCCACTTGTGGACTCGTTGGCACGTACTGCATCGCTGACTCCTAGTCGTTGAGTATCTCCAGTCTGATTTTTCATGTCTTGGGCATCTGTCGGGAGCCAGTCAAATATGCCTTCTGGGATCTCCTGTAGAAAAGGCGCTACAAGCTCCCGCCCACTGTGCTTTGGCCAGGCCTCCCTTTCGGCTTGTCCTTCGAATGTATTTAGAAAATCCTGCGATCATCATCATGCGGGTTTTGTTTCATTTTTTGCAGCAAAATTATACCTCCCGCATCCTCCACCACTTGTGGGATCGTCGTGGGTCCTTGGTGTCACGATTCCTTAGAAGAGACAGCAGACTTGTTAACCATAACATTGGCAAGGCTCCTGCTGTAAGTTTATTAACGGTAAACTAAAGAAACTGAACAGGAACCAATCCCAGCTCTTCTGAGCGTCAAGACACACAGTTGCTTTACTGTACAATAACAGTCTTATTCCAGTATAAATCAGGAACGAGTCTTTGCATTACCAAAAACAAAATAAAAACCCATTTGACTGCTGTCTTAAAATCAATAGAACAGCGACCTCAGCAGAAGCTTGCACTCCTCCAGGATTTTTCTCCAAAGCAAAAACCACACACCAACCACACCCAGGCTTTATGCTAAATAGTCCAACCTTTGGACTTAAAACTGAATAGAATATCCCACCCACTCTTCCTAGCCAGACTCCAGTGCCCTGCGACTACGTGGGTAAATTTAAACACCTCACTACAGAACTCCATTTTAAACTTCCCCTGGAGCCTCAGCGAAGCCATAACTGACAGGCCTGGGGTGTATATACACGCCATCTACACTACTCCTTTAGCAAGACAGTTTTCCCTGTCACAGTACTAAGAGGCTCAAATTAAAATGTGAGCAGCAGTGAAATATTTCTTATAATAGTTATTCAGCCATGTCACTGTGTGTAATTATAGAAAATGTCCACTGCAGCTCCCATACCCTTCTGCCAAAACACCATTCCAACCCCATAACACTTAGAAAAAGGTAAAACTGTCATTTTGAAAGTAGAAGAAACTGATTATGGTTATATTTTTCCAACCTTAGGTCAACCAGGTTTAATCCTCTGATGCAGTTTGCATGCAGAGAGGTGCCACTTAATGACATCTCACTAGGAATACTATCTCGCTATCTGCTTCCCGGGTAAAACTATCACTGAGTTACCAAGGATAAATCCTGGTTGATCTGAAGTTGGGAAAAGAAGTTAATCTTGGCCAGTTTCTCACTACTTATTTACTTTAGAAATGATGCATTGCAATAGCATAAAAGTTTTTAAAGCTGTACACAATCATAGACAAAAAAAATTAATATATATAAACCTTATGTATTTAAGAAATAATTCACCCCTTCACAATATAATATAAGTATATTAAGTCACCTTGTATGTAGCCTAGTGCATTTCTATCTATAGAGGAATGGTAAGATAACATACAAATAATTGGCGCTCTACTACGTACGTAGATTATAACCCCCCTCCTAACAATTATCTCCACGAATGGGCAGGATCAACTATTAGGTAGGGTTAAAGAGATGAGAATAAAGGTTGACTAGATGTATGTATGTCTTTATTCAACTACTATGTATAGTTCCGAATCGTAAAAAGAAGCCGTGTGATGGGAAACTGGAAGCCATGAAAGGGTAGGTTATAATAGATGGAGAACCCTGAACTGTAAATTAAAAGCCTGTGGCTTGTGCTTTTTATAAGGTGACAGAACTCCCTTAGTGACTCTAATATCCTTATAATACAGTTGGGGGTGCATATCCACCATATATTACACTGTAAACAGGAGCATTATCCCATATAATTACACTGTAAGGGAGGCATTATCCATCATATAATCGACATCAAGGGGCACATTATCAATGATTTATCACACTGTATCTCAATACACATATACACATGGTTTGGTGATAATTGTATGGCCTATTGTAGTTAGATAGCATTGGTTGCTGCAGATTGATAACAGGAGCAAACATTTACGCCTTTTATGTGCATCAGATCCGTATTAGTGTCAATGTCCATGGTGCTCAAATATTTGGGAATAAGCCCCTTCCCTTATTCAATCAAGGAAATGACACATTAAAGAGACCTATGCTTGGACTTCAACATATTCAGTATGGGTTAACCTGCAATCTTCAGTAGTAGAATCCCTTTAATATTCAATCTTAGGAATGTTAATGTGGTTGCTGTATTAATGCATTATCCTAAAAAGTTTTAGACTTTCCTTCTCTTTATATTGCAAGTTTCTGGCTTTTGCCAAGTTCTAGATCCTTTAGAATCCATTTAGTCCTATTTATATTTTAGCTGTAGTTCTCCTTTATAATGTGACACCTGATAAATAAATAACAAGGATAATTCTCAAGACAGTTGTTATCAGTATTAAAATGTTATATCGCTCGGGGAATAAATCATTTTAATAGTTTGGTATGACTGCATTCTTACACCAAAATATACGATAATCACTCCAAGACTAATAATAACTGTAATCATTGAAGAGAGGGCGGTGTGGGGAGAATTATTTTCTGTTTAATTAGGGTGGTATAGGAGGGGTAACGTCACAGCGAAACAACATGAATTCTATTTTCCTTTCAGTTCTGTGGCCTACTTGTACCTTAACATTTTTACACGCTCACAATCTAATTCCATTATAATAGTAAGAATTATATATGCTATTGCATGCTAAGGTATATTATGCACTTTAAATATTCTGATAAAGTTTGGAGATATAAATGAAAACAAGGGAATGGAATTTACTGAGTGGAAATTGCCTGAGTGATGCCAAACAGTGAGTTTATTTTTAATGGAACAAGCTCCTGCTGGGCTGACATTGTAAATTAGGCACCACACTGACAGTAATTGACTCTATTTACAGTCCATTTAACCTTTTTATTGATAGCAATGTACTGTACCTGTATAGACCAGTAAGGCTGGGTACACACCAGACATATTTTCGGCCGACCGACCGACCGATTCACGGCACTCGCTCATAGAGCACTCGAACAAAAAGCCCTCATGTGTATCCAGTCTTAAGGGACAGTGGATACTAACTATGAATAAAACAACCATAGGGCCAGATCTCAAGATTGGTGCAATACATAAAGATTTAAAAACTAGGACCCCATACCTAAAAAAACACGAGGGATGTTAAAAAGAGGCACATTAGTTTTATCATACTATTATATCTTAAAGTTTGTAAATAATTGTTCATAATGATAATTATGTCATCTATGACAATTTAAAGGGAAACAGAAGTCTAAAACTTAACAATTGGGATTGATTTGGTCGCAATTGAGCACTGGATCTGTGTTTTTCAAGCTATATAAAGAGATATAAGGGGCTTATATAAAGCCCTTGAAGCAATTTTAATATTTCTGTTCCATACTTTTCATATAAGCAGTTATATATTGTGTAACCCTAATAGCTAGTTGGTAGTTGGAGAGCTGTAAAATTATAAGGATGTATGTATGTATTATGTATATCTGTTGTATTCAATTAGATCAACTGGACTCTGGGCGTTCCTATAACACCTCTTAGCCACTATCCAATCACGCCCTAACACTTGGCAGTGATATGCTAATTGGGGTTTCCAGGGTACATAATGCCACAGATCTTTGTACAAGTCATTCTGAATTGAGAAAAGCCAGTCGGATGACTAGAGAAACGTCTCAAGAACTAAACTTCAAGTCCAGTTGATCTAATTGAATACAACAGATTTACCATGACCTGGATGAATGAGAACCTTCACAAGCGTATTTATGTATACTTTTATTTATAAAGCGCCACTTGGGTATGCACGCTGAACAATATAAAACAAGTATTACAAACAAGGGGATAAGTGCAAGCCAATATACAGATAAATAAAAATTTAATTGAATACAATATCATGCATCAGTAAAGAAAGCTATATATAAATTATGTATAAATTGATAGCATGCCTTGACACATTAGGAATGAGATTGTGGGAGGGACAACATACAGATACAAGTGGGGGGATGGGTACAAAGTGCTTAAAAGGCAACAGTCATTTGTTGTGCTGATAACAGTCTAGATTTGAAAGGATTATGGTGTCACCAGGCGAAGCGGAGAGAGAGAGAGAGAGAGTTCTAAAGGTAGGGGGCAGCAAGAGAGAATGGTGGAGAAGATTTCGCGAGGAATGGAGGGCACAGCCTGGAACAAAGGAATACACCATTATGTTCATTCTGCCACTGACTCCGCAGGAACTAAGTTTCGCTAAGAAATTAGCAATCAAAACCAAAAATATTGCACCAAATAGTTAGAAAGTTGAAAACCTTGTTTCGATGAAATTTTGGTATTTTCACAATCGAATTCTGTCTGTAATTAAGAATGGTAGAACCGGGTGTTCTGACCCCATCTCATCCCTATGTAAAAAAAAAATCAATCAGGGAACAGAAGAAAACATGTTTTAATAAAGCTCAGTAGCAGTTTGGGGGTTCTGTTTTTATGGGGGGGTTTGTAAACACAAATCAATTATGAATATAAACAAAGTGTTCTGGCTATTTTCGTACTCTCTTTCATCACTTTACAATTAGCACCTTTCCCTGTCAGTTTTCACAAAACACACAAAAAATCTAGCTCTGCCTATGAGCTCTGGGTTATATTAAAGCGATCAGAGCATAGAATATGATTCATTTAACTTCACACCTCAAAAGCCTTGCCTGCTGATTTGCAAAATGGACATAGATTAGATATAAAAGCACATTATATCCATTCAGAGGAAAACTATAACACTGCCGATAAATACAGCATGCAAACTCTGCCAGAGGGAGGTCAGGTATTGATGTATTAATGTTTTATTCTGCTTTATTTGTGTAATAACCATAGCAACTCCAAAGTTTCTAGATCATTCCCAACATCAATGTGCTTAACTGCGTCAGTCAGATGTGCCAGTGACACGTGCAGGATTACCGTGAAGTTGACTTTGAGTTGACAGTTGAAGCTTTCAAAGATTAATAGCAGGACATGTAGTCGCTAGAGGTGTTACTAGAACTGAAAACCCACAACATGAGCCCCAGGTCTCATTAAACCCCGATACTGATTTGTCCTTTTAATTTCAAGGTTTTAAGAAATGCTGGCTGAATGTAATCTGAACTTGTTGTTTGCCTTGAGTCTGTAGCAATGCAGTCTGAGTATTCTAATATAATACAGGCTTGCCTAGACAATCCATTCTTAAAAGCAAACCCTTGTTTATGGCTTCACTCTGTAGGTCTTCTGAGAACTTTGGAGCCTTCGTGCATGAAATCAGATTTCTAACTTGGAAAATCCCTCTGCATTTAATGATAAGAATATGTTTTTTGGTTGTCACAAGTAGTATGCTAATTGTGTACTTTATTCATACCTTTAAACAAGCCTAGATTAAGTCTCTAGCTTTTCTGGATCTTAAGTTATAGGCTTGTAAGTTACACTTTCCAGGCAGCCCTGATGCTCTGTCCAATAGTGGGCATGCTCCAACCTTTAACATTGAGGCAGACCACAAGTGCTGGTGATTTCACAGCTCACACCCCCCCCCCCAACACAATATACTGCTGTAATTTGAATAGACTAAAGCACAATCCTGGAGTCATAAAGGTAGTAGTGTGCTCTTGTATGAAGACCACAGTTCCCCTTTAAGGGGATTGATCTTTACATGACTGCCAGAAAATAATACTTTTTTTTTAATAAAAAAACAGAATTGTCAAAGATTAAACAAAATTCAATATTGCTATTATACAGAAAGGAGCAATATGCAGAGGTGTTAGTACAGGGAAGTAGTCCCTGTGACAGCATCCACCAGTGAGATCCCTTGTCGCTGGTAGATGCTCCTCTGTTGCTGTACCTAAACAACATCACTTATTGGTAAAGGCAGCAGCAAAACCACAGGGGCCCCGGCTTCCCTGCAAGTTTGGTGATTGGGTCCCTGCCCACCCTCTCCCCCTCCCCATTGGCACATATTGCAGTACAGTAAAGGTATGCACGATCAGCAGTTTAAAATACTGGTACCAGAGCACCAGCTGTTTAAAATCAGCTGATAACGCCCCCCCCCCCCAGTAGTTAGGCTACTGGGTTAAGGACCCTCCACATGCAATTTCCCCTATACTGTTTCCCCTATAGTTTTACAGTCACCTGTCAGAGAGACAATACAATCTGTTTTTAAGAACAAAATATGTAAGGATTATATCTGATACTATTAATTGATTGACTGATCTAACAGCCCACAAACCAATTATATTCTTCTCATTTTGATTTCTACAAAAGGATTCAGTGGGAAGTTGATCATTATAGGACAACTGTAGTGTTTTGCTCCACCCCCTTCTTCCAAGAGCATAACCAACGAGAAAACAAATATATGAGCAAAATATTTTTAGACTTTTTATTCTTGGATCTCTGTGTAAGAACCAATATTTTGGGGTTATAAATCTAAAAACGTTTTAGCCTAAATATTAATTTCATCCAGACACTGTCTTAAGGGGCTTTATGTATAATCTCTTAAACTGTGACTGTGGACTAGCATTTCTTGGGCACATTAATCAAGGCTATGTACAGTAATTATTTCATTAATTTTAAAAATAGTGACACACTTTTTTTTTTACAATTTTTAACTGGTCCAGCACAAAAGGTTGACATGGTTTATTTAATATGTAAGTCCTGTATCCAATGAATATACTACTATCCATCAATCGAATAGAAAGAGAACCTGGTAATACCTCCAGTAAATTGTAATCATTTGGCCTGGAAGAGACACTGTAAAACAATCACATAAGAAAAAAAAAGCAAGAAAAACAGTGTAGACACTTATCTAAAAAGTAATTTGTTACAATGAGAGCAAAATGCACTTTCGATGTTTGAGTTAATTAACTGTACGTCCTAACTGAATAATTAAACACACATTACACAAGAACCTAAACATCATAATCTAAACATTACTTTATTAGGACAAGTGCAGGCTCAAACAAAGCTTGTTGGGAGGATCATAGACCAGGTGCTTAACATCTATAAATATTTACGTATCTCCCTTCATCCACTTCTCTATCTCCTGTTTTTATTTTACCTTATTCTCCCTTGCCTCTGTGTCTAGCTGTCCCATATTTGCCAATTTATTCTACTTTAATGACAAGGGGATTTTTGAGACCAGCGGAAGGTAATATGTAGTCTGTTAAATGCAGTGTTTAGACATTGATTAGAGTTTGTTTATGGACAAACATTTAATCCAGTGGTGGCGAACCTATTGCACGGGTGCCAGAGGGACACTCTGTAGTGAGAAGGTAACGTGCTATAACATTCAGCTCTGCTTTAGTCCCTGTTTTGGATCTCAAACTCATGTCTAATAATGTAAGGGGTTAATGGTCACAGTTTTTAATCTCAAACTCCCGTGTGGTATTTTGAGTTTAATAGGTAATCGATTCTATCACTGGATTGGTGTGTCTATTGAGTTGTTTTTTTCTAAAGTAAAACCCTGTATAAACAGATCTCTGTTGGTACTAGCAATAAAAAGTGGGGTTTTGAGTTGCAATCGGCCTCTAAAAGGTTCAACATCACTGGTCTATTATCTAATGTCTGCCTAGTGTAGTGGCCAGCATTACATGCCAAAACCAATCGTCCAAAATTCCAGCATTTTGTTGCACACCTCTGTTTTAAAGGATGTGGCAAACTATGATATAAGTAAGATACCGGATTGTACCTTTATTGAAATTGTATTGTGTTGTACACATATCACAGTTTTTCTTTGTCACTATATTTGTTATTTTAAATTTACTCATTGAAAAACTTTACAGAGAGGGGACAATTACATGAGCACTGCCATGTACCTAACATTTTACCTAATGCTTGAATGGGACACAGCAATTAAAATACTAATACAAAATCAAAATATAAACATCTTGTAGGAACTGCCTAACACTACCTGTATATTGGGCTGTTCCAACAGCTCAAACTGTTCATACTGTAACAAACTGTCAATTTTAAGGGATAAACAATCCCAACTCCAAACTGCATGTGACTGTCATTGTAGAAAAGGTTCTGCTTTGGCAGAAACTACCTACAGAATTCTGACAAGGAACTACAGAAATTTTGATTGTTGAAACTTGGTTTTGACATAGATTTCATCATTTCAGGAGCTAAAGTTACAAGCTGAAACTTAGGGGATATAATAACGGCCGTGATTACTGCCGAAATATTACCACCGCACATCGCCACGGTAAAATTGTTATTACCGCCATATTATAAATGGACTTCCACACGGCAGTATTACTGCTGCGATGTGCGGTGGTAATTTGAGCTCTCTTCGCCGTGATACTATATTAACGCAATGCGCTATATACAGTATTGCGGCAAAGAGAGCTCCCAACGTACGGAGTAGGGGGCTGGTAGGGGCTGCTGGGAAAGGATTGCACGGGGTGGTCGCATCCACAGCCACAGGGGGGCGGGCGGGATGGATGCCCTGCCCTTGCCCCCCCCCCCCCCGTGACAGAGACCGCAACTTTAGGCAGAGAGCCATCTGGTTGACCATTCTGTTTTGCAAGACTCAAAATTTTTGGCAACTATCTTTATTCTAAAAAATGAATCAATGGTCTTTGTGTTAAATAAAAAATAAATTCTCCTTCTAAAAATGATTTTTAAAAGCTACACTGCCCACTAGTGGTTGCAGACAGTTGAATCATGGCTTGTTTCATTATACTGATAAGCATACAGTCCATTGACAGTGAAATATTTTTAGCAAATTAAATTCTAGAATACCAGAATATAAAAAGCACAGTATTTCCTTTGTATGTAAAACTGCACTTGAAAGGCCATTAGTATACATTTTTTACAGCATAGCATACAATACTTAGAATACAGTGCCTTTATATGTAACAGGTCTCTGATCTTTAGCCATGGAATGTGGATACGAAACGTTGGGACATCAGAGAAATCAGACATTTCATCTAGACTGTAGTCACCAGAATTGTGTTCTCTATACACTGACAATATGGTTCTTCAGTCATGTTAAAACATTTAAACAAAATATAGCCAAGTATTTTTTTTTTAGAACTCTTCATAGTGATTTATTTAAATATGACTTCGATAATTGTTTGCAGTACATATTCAGAAGTTTTTGTTTAGCATTTATAGATCTCTTCCATTTACTGGATCTGAAGTGAATCAAAGTATTTTAATATTCATCCCTGCAGGTGATAAGGTACCCAGCCAAAACATAATTTCAGGTGATCACACTTACTCACACACCTGCCCCGTGTATGTGTACTTCTAATTGTGATTACTTTATTTTGCATTTGGAGTAATTACATTTTGCAAGTGGTGTAATTAAAGGTTATGTACCATAATATATTTTGTCTGTGGCTATATAGCTATTACTAGAGACTATGTCCATTGCTTTTTTTAACTTTACTTTTACTGTTTAATGAAGAACTGGACATAAATGCGATATGTCTAACCCCCCTTCTTCTGTAGAACTTGCAGGAACAGAGGAAGAAATTACCCGGATTGATCTAGCGCTGTTAAAAGACTCCGACCAGGCAGGGTGTCCCTAGGGTTTTTGGCACCTGACAACAACTTTTGAATGCCACCTATAGGCGGGTGCTGCGCGACAAAGTGGCCGTGGCTTTGTGTGGGGTGTGTGGCTTTGTGTGGGGTGTGTGGTTTTGTGCGTGGGTGTGTTCTCTATTGTTATGACACATAAACATGTTGGTGCAAGTGGTACAACACATAAAGAAATGTACAATAAAAGATGTTGGCCAAATAATTGAATCCTGCCACACGTCAAGCTATTTTCTTCCTAAATCCAACCTGTCTGGGTGGTGCAAACATTACTATAGATAAGGACAGAAGGTGTCAAGACCTTAACCGCAGCGTTCAGCCACGCTCCAGGCTGGTGTCATGGTCTTGGTTCTCTTTTAATCTGCTACTTTACAGGTGCACACTCCCAACATGGGTAACCCTAAGAGTGACACATCCCCAGAGTAACCAGTAGGGAACGCTGTATGGATGGTAATGGAGGCAAAAAATTGTTTTTTACATTTTTTTTTCCTTTTTGCACCAGAAACAACTTTGAGTGCTGCCTGTAAGTAGGTAGAAGTGAATGTGACCTGGGGAGTAATGGTAATGTGACCCTGGGATAAGTGGGAATGTGACACTGGGGGATAGTGGATGTGACACGGGGGATAAGTGGAATGTGACCCTGGGATAGTGGAATGTGACCCTGGGGATAGTGGAATGACTGGGGTAGTGGAATGTGAACAGGGTAAGGTATGGACCTGGGGAGTAAGTGGGAAGTGTGACACTGGGGATAAGTGGGAAGTGACCGGGGGATAAGTGGAATGTGACCCTGGGGAGTAGTGGTAATGTGCCCGGGGGATAAGTGGGAATGTGACATGGGGATAAGTGGGAATGTGACAGGGGATAAGTGTAATGTGACCCTGGGGAGGTAAGTGGAATGTGACCCTGGGGAAGTGGGAATGTGACACTGGGGTAAGTGTGGACGGGACACTGGGGGATAATGGGAATGTGACCTGGGGAGAGTGGTAATGGACCATGGGGGTAAGTGGAATGTGACCCTGGGGAGTAAGTGGGAATGTGACACTGGGGGATAAGTGGGAATGTGACACTGGGGAGGTAAGTGGAATGTGACCCTGGGGGAAGTGGTAATGTGACCCTGGGGAGTAAGTGGATGTGACACTGGGGATAAGTGGGAACATGACACTGGGGGATAAGTGGTAAGTGACCTGGGGAGTAAGTGGGAATGTGACACTGGGGATAAGTGGGAAGTGACACTGTGGGTAAGTGGGAGTGATCCTGGAGAGTTAAGTCGGAATGTGACCCCGGGGATAGTGGGATGTGCCCTGGGGGATAAGTGGGAATGTGACACTGGGGATAAGTGGGAATGTGACACGGGATAGTGGGAATGTGACTCTGGGGGATAAGGGGAATGTGACACTGTGGGATAAGTGGGAATGTGAACTGGGGATAAGCGGGAATGTGACACTGGGGGATAAGTGGGAATGTGACACTGGGGGATGAGCAGGAATGGACACGGGGGAAAGTGGATATGTGAAACTGGGGGATGAGCAGGAATGTGAAACTGGGGGATAAGTGGGATGTGACCATGGGGGATGAGCAGGAATGTGACACTGGGGGATAAGTGGGAATGTGACACTGGGGGATGAGAGGGAATGTGACACTGGGGGATAAGGGGAATGTGACACTGGGGATGGGGGATGTGAACTGGGGATAAGGGAGTGATGCACTGGGGGATAAGTGGGAGTGACACTGGGGGTAAGTGGGAATGTGACACTGGGGTAAGTGGGAATGTGACACTGGGGGATAAGTGGGAATGTGACAATGGGGATAAATGGGAATGTGACATGGGGGATAAGTGGGTATGTGACACGGGGATAAGTGGGAATGTGACAATGGGGGATAATGGGTGGGTGACAGTGAGCTACTTCTAACAATACGTCTTGTTAGTTAGAAGCCAATCACACCTACTTTCTTCCCCACCAGCTCCATTAGAAGACTTGTCTCTCCCCAGTCCTCTTACCTAAAGGCCTCTTACTTACTTCATATTTTAGCTGAAACTCCTGTCCACAGTGTTCTGGTGCAAGGGACAATGCATGGTAGGAGCTGTTTTCTCTGGCTACCGTCAGCAGTTGTGCACACAGGATGGGCCTCAAAGACAAGCTGGACCCACTCACACACACTCTTTCACACACTCCCTTCCACACACACACACTCTCTCTCAAACACACTCTCACACACGGGCGTAACTAGAACTCAGTGGGCCCCTCAGCAAAAGTTTGAAGGGGCCCCCACGCCACTCCTATCTATCTGTCTGTCTGTCTATCATCTATCATCTATCTATCTATCTATATCTGTCTGTTTGTCTGTCTGTCTGTCTGTTGTCTATCTATCACCATCTATCTATCTGTCTATCTCTGTTAAACTGTCATTCATGATCAGTCATATGTGGGAATGTGACACTGGGGGATAAGTGGGAATGTGACACTGGGGGATAAGTGGGAATGTGACACTGGGGGATAACTAGAACTCAGTGGGCCCCTAAGCAAAAGTTTGAAGGGGCCCCCACGCCACTCTCTTATCTCATCTATCTGTCTGTCTGTCTATCATCTATCTATCTATCTATCTATCTATCTGTCTATCTCTGTAAAACTGTCATTTCATGATCAGTCATATTATCAGAAAAGAAGTTTAAGCTTACCAATCAGTCGTCTGGACTCTGGGCTGACTTGGATGGATGTGCAGCGCACAACTACATGGTAGGTGAGGTAGAACCACAGCAGCAGGTCAATCAATGTCTCCCTATAGTTGTGGTTGCAGCTGCTGGAGTATGGATGTATCAGGTGCCTCACATTCCTCCTTAGTACAATCACACACACACACGCGACCAATCAAGAGAGAAGCAGGCGGGAATATCCGAACTTCCGTCTGTCTCTTCTAGTGCAGCTGCAGAGTCCCGGTCGCAACACAAGTGCAGTCGCGGCCGCTCAATAGGGTAACTTTGACTTCCGGGGGAAAATGCCGAGTTTTTTTTTTAAAAACCTAGAGTGCCACCATGAGCAACTTTTTCAAGTTGCTATATGGTAGGAGCAACGCTGCGACCAGGGTGACAGTCTTCAATGCGTCACCAGTCCTTAGCACTTTGCATGCATGCGCACACAGTGCAAAGGAGTGTGGATGCATCAGAGAATGTCAGAGCCAGCGCTGGATCGATCCGCAATCGATATCTATGATGTGCCGACAAATCCCAGGATTTTCTTCAGTGCTGATTCCCTAATCTTCACCGTCAGCTTCCCCTTTAGACAAGCCCCCCTAGACTAGCACGGTTGCCCCTCAGAGGGTCAGTAATAAATCTTCAGGCTGGTTAGCCAAGTAACCAGGTCATTCAGGAGTGGAGTCAGACAAACCAGGTCAAAACCAGAGGTCAGATGTAATAGCATGGTACAAAATGGTGAGACAAAGACATAGTCAATACTAGCTGGGTTTAGCACCAAAGTCAAGCAGCAAAGGCGATGTACAGAAGAGTTGGGCATGGTCAGGTTCAAAAGTTAGCAAAAGGTTGGTCCAGGCAGCAAGCAGAGAGAATGGTCAATTAGAATATTAGGGTCGAAAATAGAGCAAACAGACAGAAGAACACCACAAGCAGAGTAGCAAACTAAACGTTATAATGGCTAATGGACAAAACAGGAAGAGAATAAAAAGGGTTAACTAACCAATGAGGAGGAAGAGAAGAGGAAATGAGAAAGTCCATAGGTTAGTTTAAACTGATTGTATTAACTTCCCGCAACCAAGCAGAGGAGCGTTGAGGAAGGTAAGAGACAGCAATTCCTTACATTATCATAAACTCTTCTGTTATGTTTAGTTTTACTGTAGCTGGAATGGTGACAGTTGGTATGTGAACTGCATGGTGGGAAATTCCCTCTCTCATAGGAATTACTGAGCATGCTTGCCCTCACAAAGAGTCCCCTGGCAAGGGGCTGGAGGACTGATTTTGAGCAAAACAAGTACTGCATTGAAGTCATGCAGCCACACAAACATGTCAGAGTAAGTTCTCTTTACATGTATACATTTATAGATTGAAATTAGGTCATTTTTTCAGTGTACAATTTCTTTTGATGAGCATTGTACCAGAAAGACTTCAGATAGAATTTTAACAATCAGGATACTGTGCCTCTTTCTCATCCTTTACTGCCCCTCAGAATTAGATAATATTCTCATTACTATCACAAACTAGGGAAAGGTTTATTATGTTTAATAAGGATCAGCTTATTCCGAACAGTAAAGAAATAAAATAGAAAATGGAGTTTTCTCTTCCAGCTAAAAAGAATGAGGTTCCCACATTTAGTTTACCTTTAGTCAATAAACTGCACTCTTATTTAAACAAATGATGCAATTGCTGTTACGAGTTCCATTTCCTATAAACTTTTCAGGAAATGAATGCAAAGTTCAAAGTTTACACTGCAGAGTTTATGCCTGTCACTGACAAGTCACTAATACTTGTAAGCAAAGTGGACAACAGAAGAGAAGTAATCCCAACAGGTTTACAAACAGAGCCACATTGCCATGATGTTTTTGCGTCAGGGACCAAAGAAATGAATGTTATGCAGCATAAATGCAGCATGCCCTCATCTGAGACATGCAAGTGCATTCTCCTAGCCTTGGCTTTTATGGCTTATTTGATGGTAGGTGCTGTGGTCTTCCAGGTGTTTGAAAAAGTCGCAGAGGATACAGCAAAAGCTGATACAGAACACCACACGCTGGATTTTTTAAAGAACTACACGTGCCTTACAAAAGATGCCCTTGATCATCTAGTAAATGTAAGAACTTCATTTCTCCATGATAACTATTTTATGATGCTGTTGATTTCCATAACCTTTATAATAGACCCAAAAATGTGCAGTTATGGCAGCCATAAACTGTTGTCCCACTAATCCAGTGTTTGAACATCCAATCAGTGGTAACGTTGGGCCATGTACCACTGACATGCTTTGCAAAGTTTCAAGCTAAAGAATGCTTTGTGGCTGATGCTATGCCTCTAACATTGGTCTAAAATTAATCAGGCTGGGTAATTTATTGGAAGTGTCTGGGCACCACAATGTCGAAAATCAAAAGATACCAGTAAAAATGTTTTTATTCTGTTAAAAAGTTACCTTGTTTGTAGAATATTCATCTATGGGTGTACAATGCAGGCTATTGAATTCTCAATAATTTTGTCTAGGAACAGACGAAATTTTCAGTTCATGTAAATAGTGTTTTGGAGATAAAATCTTAAAACAAAATGAGTTTAATAGCATTCTGAATTCTTCAGTCATTAATGAAAACAGAAAACAGTGCTAAGGTTTAGATACAGGGATTAGCCAAAACAATCAGACAATCCAGCAGCCAATAAACCAACATCAGCTTGCAAAAAATATGTTAATATGTACACTAATCTCTTTGGAGAGTTTTACAATGTATAACAGTTATCAATTACCAACCATGCCAGCTGTACTGTAACCTTCCTTTTTGGTTTTGGCTTAATTTTGGAAATTTGACTAAAAATTACAATGATTTTTATAATTCTGCATTACCACAATTCTCCACTTCAGGGGCATGACTACCAGGGGGGATGACCCTGCGGGCCTTTGGCGACTGTGGCAGCTTCGTGGGGGGAGGCGGTGAGGTTGGGTGCAATGGGGCTGCTGGGAAGGGGGGTTGTGTCATGGATCCCCACCCCACCAGTGGCCCTTAAAAGAGATTTTTGGGACTTAAGGGGGTCCCATAGCTCAAAACCAGGACCCCCCTCCCTGGCACTTATAAAGTGCCCTTCCCAGCAGCCTCCCACACCCCACCTTGCCACCGCTCTCCCACCCCATCCCCTCACCATTCCTATTGTACAGTTTTTCTGTACAATAGGTTGTTGAAACATAATAAAACAGATTTATTAAATCTTAGTGTATGGGAAAGAAATGCTTTGTTTGTAAAACAAATTAGAAATATCAAAATGTAACCTTCAGTTTAAGGCATTATTTTAACTTTATTAAACCGCTCACCCTCCCTACTTCATAGAACAGAATAGGCTGCTTGGCTACTTCAAAGCAGACTGTCTGTAGAGGAATAGAATATAAAGATTGTTGAACTTATCTTCTAACAATCTTTATCTGACATGTGTATGCATCATGCTGTATGTTCTAGTAAACATTTGTTTTTTAAGAACAGGTTATTACTGATGCAGTTAAACAAGGTATTCATCCTCTAGAAAATGCAACAAAAAACACTCATTCCAACTGGGATATCAGCAGCTCCTTTTTCTTTGCCGGGACAGTGGTGACCACGATTGGTAGGTTTCATATTTATAATATACACGCAATCGATTTAACTGTTTGGCAGATGTAATATATACCCTAAAGCTAGGCACACATGGGAAGATGCCTTTACGATGTCCAAAATACATCTGTTACTGCCACAAATCTGTTTGTGTATGGATGTTTAGTCGGGTGTTTTACTACTTCTTCTTAGTCATTTTCCTGTGTCACTTCATTTACTATGTCGTCTTCTATAGAACAAGAACTGTAGTTCCAAGCTTTGTGACAGAGAAACTTTTGGGCATAGAAAAATAACTTAATCGCATCTTCCAATATAAAATTCTAACTTGGTGACTTCATTAAAGGACTGCCAAGATTTTGATATTTGTGAGCTAAAAAGATGAATGTCACATAATAACAAAAATGTAAGTTCTGATTAGCTTAAAGGGCAACTCTGAACTATGAACAAGTTAGGCTTAAAAGCCTGCAGTCTTTTCTTTAAAATTAGTCCTAAGGGCACGGCCACACTGCAGCGCAAACGCAAACGGAATTGCATGCGATTTCATGTGCGATTTTGTTGCATTTGCGCATGCGTTTTCTTCATTAGGTATAGGAAAGCGCATGCGATTGTGTTTAAAAATGCGTTTTCGGTGCGTTGCCGCATTTTCAATGATTAAAAAAAAATGCGTGCGCAAATGCAAGCGCAAATGCAGAAAAATCGCAGCAGTGTGGCCTAGCCCCTAATCACATCTCTGGCTGCAGCCTGTAGAAAATTATATTGCATATAATGCTTACTTACTGATTTCTCCCCTGCCCCATGGGGCAGAGCATGCTCACATAAAACTTAAAGGGAAAATTTACTAAAAAAATAACTGTACCTTTTCTTAATCTATAAATAAATACATGCAAATAGTCCTTAGAAAATATCACGGTAGACTTGCACTCCAAACGGTGAATGGTTTATTAACAGCCAAACATCAGCAACATCTAGTATTCTGTTCCCTTTGAAGTAGGGATATTGGACTGTTTGATGGAAGGTGGGGGGGAGATACATGTATTGAGTGTGCATACGGACTTTTTTTCTTACCTGTAATGCAAATAGTCCTTACCCTAAGGTGTGCGTGTAGCTGCATGTCTTCAATTCAATACATGTATCTCCCCCCCACCTTCCATCTAACATGACTTTTTGTTAAGTCAAGCATGCTCAATAATCCCTATAAGGCAGTACAAGAAGAGGGAATTTCCCACTATGCAGTACCATTTGTCACTATTCCAGTTACAGCAAAACTGCAGAAGATTTTATGGTAATAAGGCACTTGATTGACAGCTCAAAAACAGTGTCAGGTACGATGGGTGGAGCCTTGGTGATGAAGGTAGCAGCACTTACTTGTCCTGAGCCTGGGTACACACTGATGTGGGTGACAGCTGTCCCAGAGATTAGTAATAGGGATGGACTAAAACGCGAACCTGATTTTGAGCCGAACTTTATGAGTTCGGACAAACTCTAACTATTCGAACTAGTTCGGGTTTTTCCGAACTCGTGGGACTATTCTCGAAAATCCTCGAACATTCGAGAATTCTCAAATTTTATGAGAATTTTCAAAGTTCGGCAGGCCTCGAACGGCCACTTCTGAAAATCCCCAAATGGCCGGGGATTCCCGAAAACGTCTGCTCGTGGATTGCCGAATGTCCATCAAAATCCTGCGGTCAGATGTTCGAGGGTCCTGCAGCTCGAACCGGGACCCCCCTCCCCGGCCCTATCAGGGCCCTTGCAGCACTAAGAAGTGCCCTTGCGGCCCTGACAAGGGCCCTTTGGGGCTTAAGGGGTCCTGCTTGAACCGGGACCTCCCTCCCCAGCACTTATAAGCGCCTTTGCGGCCCTTGGAAGGGCCCTTTGGGACTCAAGGGGTCCCGCAGCTCGAACCGGGACACCCCTCCCCAGCCCTTGTTAGGGCCCTTGCGGCAGCTCGAACCAGGACCCCCGGTGACTCTTAAAAGAGCCCTTGGGCGGCATCTTCTATTTTCCATCCGGTGACACCAGCACCGCTGAGGCCACCCACCCCGAGAAGTACCCCTGCAGCCGCAAGATTTTCTGAAATCTGATTGGTTTATGTAAACCATGTAAACCAAGCATTGACAAATTGACCAATCAGAAACGGATAGGGTTTTCTGCAAACCTATATAAAGAGCACACCTCCGCGGAGCTCAGAAGTCATCGCAGTAGATGGCAGAAGAAAGAAGCGGCGGTCCCGGCGGTGCCATCGTGCTCACTGTTGGCCCCAGTGAGCCTGCCTGGCATCGGGGACCTCAGTGGTCTTGGTGTTGCTAGCCTGAAGACATCGCATCGGATCAAGATGCCGGTAACATCGGGCTCGTTGAGGCCACCGGCACCGGAGGTACCCCTGGTGTACTTCTCTGGGTCGTGGCCTCAGCGGAGCTGGTGTCACCAGATGGAAGACAGAAGATACCTCCCAAGGGCTCTTTTAAGAGCCGCCGGGGGTCCCGGCTCGAGCTGCGAGCCCCCCAACAGGGGCACTTATAAGTGCCGCAAGGGCCGGGGAGGGGGATCCCGGTTCGAGCCGCGGGACCCCTTGAGCCCCAAAGGGCTCGTCAGGGCCGCAAGGGCGCTTCTAAGGGCTGCAAAGGCACTTAGAAGTGCCGCCATCCACGTATGTGGAGAACAGTGGAAGTCTCCTATTGGCTAAGGAGGCTGGCCGGGAAGGCAATGTAGAGGATCCCTGACAATCAGTATAGATGCAATTTGTTTTTTAAACAGAGGGGGTGCTGTTGCTGCAGGCAGAGATTGTTCATATGGCTATAAGTTGATGAAAGCAGGAAATGTTCAGGAAGTTAAATTGTTTGGAGACAACAATTGCACTTGTAATGCAAATTATTTGATTGTATTTTCATTTTTTATTGCCCTTAGTTTAAGTGCAGTTGTACACTTTTTAGGATTATTTTGTAGAAATTATACATATGTTTATATGACCTACATTGTTGTAGCAGAGTCATAGAAATACATCCATTAAATTCCATTTTTCTACCCTACCCATTATTCATGCCTACCTAAAATTAATTTCTACTGAATAAATCATTACAGCTGTGTATTTCTTTTAAGACGTACTAATATACAGCCAGAAAAGGTGTCATCTATGAAATCTTTGTTAATTTGAAGGATTATTCACACCTGATTATTCACAACTGAACCTATGGCTACTTGGCTGATGAGTTTTTAAAATCATATTGCTGCTGAATAGTGTGGGTGGTGATCCAATTTGCTTTAAGGGGCTAACCTGGGCATGCAGATACACATCACCAATAGGAACACCCAAACCTTTCCTTTATTCATACTTAAATTGTTGTTGTATAGGGAATTTTGCATTTCAACTTTGGATTCATTGGATTCTAGGTAAAAAATATATGTATGTATTTAATATTTTCTTTTTATATTATAGGATATGGCACACTTTCTCCCAGAACACCAGCAGGGCAAATCTTTTGTGTTTTTTATGCCTTATTTGGAATTCCATTGAATGTCATATTTTTGGGTCAGCTTGGGAAATTGCTTTCAAGAGGCTGCCGAAAACTTGGCAAATACTTTTTTAAAAAAGGAATGAAAAAGGTACAGTTTTCATAGTGACAGATGAGATTCAATGTTAATAAATGTAAGGTGATTTACATTTGGCATTTGGGGTTTAACAATCCTTGTGCCACCTTTACCATAAATGGCTCTGTGCTAAGTGAATCTCTGTTGGTAAAAGAGGTAATAATTTTGGAGTCCTATTTATAAAAGGACATTTTGGAAATGAAGGGCAACTAACTTAATAAGGGTAATGGAGGGGCTTGACTATGCAGGCAGATTAGACAAGCTTGGCTGTTTACATTGGAGAAGCGGCGATTAACATATTAATGGGCCATATAATAAAACTCTCTGGTGCATTGTTTATCTCTAGGTCATATCAGAGGACTCAGTATACATCCTTTAAGATAAGAAGAAAAGAAGTTTCATCTTAAGGTTAGGATTAGGAAAGATTTCTTTACAGTAAAGGTGGGTACACACCATACAATTCTTGCTCCTGGCAGACCGATGGGGGCTTCCAACCAGTCGGTCAGGAGGAAGAACTGT
Source organism: Hymenochirus boettgeri (assembly GCA_019447015.1). NCBI lineage: Eukaryota > Metazoa > Chordata > Amphibia > Anura > Pipidae > Hymenochirus > Hymenochirus boettgeri. Next base: position 266,560,551 of record CM033476.1, read on the forward strand.
GGGTCACAGCAAAAGCAGCCGCGTCCGACAGTTAGCTGCGACTGATCATCCATAGAGGACCATTAAATCCAAGATCTTCTGTAGTGAAATGATGTTGACAAATAATAATATAATATTATAAATCTGAATCTAATATTTGTGTTTTCCCATAGGAGAAAGTTAAACTACTGACTATTGTATTTTTCTTGGTGACTGGAATCATTGTTTTTCTGGGGATACCGCCACTGATATTTACACATACAGAAAGCTGGACTTACACTGAAGGTGTTTACTATGCATTTGTTTCACTCAGCACCATTGGATTTGGCGACTATGTTGTGGGTTATGGTATGTGTCACTGGCAGTATTTTGAGTGCAGGGTTGTGAGTATTCACACTGCAAAGTTAAATACACAATGAAAGCAATTACCGTAAAAGTAAAATAATTTAGCTGAGCTGAATAACCACATATGTAGACGTAGAACTGGGATATGATCCACAGAATAATGGTGGAGGTAAATATATATTTTTCAGGTAAATTAAATATGGTGGCTCAAATCCTCATTTATTATTTTATCTTAATATAATTTAAAGGAGATGTAAAGCCGCTAAACAGTATTTGTTTGTTCTAGTTTTCTATGTTAGAATGGGAAGTTAATGGGAAAGTGACTGCACTACTAATGTATATAAAAAGAGGAACGTCTCTAGGGATCGTTTGGTGCAGAAAAATCACACCAAAATGCATTGCGAATAGGAACTGCATTGGCTGTTCCTGAAGATGCCTAATGCAAGCTTGAAACCAGCTCACAACAGCAGCAGAGGAGGTGTGTCAGTGCCTGGTTTGTAAGGAATCGGAGTCTGTAAGTCACGTTTGACATTTGTCTTTGGGTTTGTTTGTTTGTTTTTACCTAGAGAATTTGTTGTTTAGAGGGTGGACATGCCCTTTAACATCCTAACTATTTCTCTTTTTAGATGTCACAAAACAGTAGCTAATTTATGTATTTTCTTTAGGTTCCCAGCCCAACATCCCATTTCGTGGCTATCGTGCCTTAGTATGCCTTTGGATTATATTTGGACTGGCATGGCTTTCTCTTCTATTTAACTTGCTTACTTCTCTACTAAAAGACACCAAGAAGAAAATCGCCAAAGATTTACAGAAGAAAAAAGGAAATAAAAAGCCGAACCCGCCAGTAGTTCTGGAATCGTTAACTAGATCTTATTTATCAGAGATGGAAGAAGGAGTGGAGATGGAAATTGTTGACCACGCTAAACCAACAGAAAACAAGAGTAATAGATGAATTCATGTTTAGATGCAGAGACCACCACCGGGAATTGCAGGCATCTGAATTTTCAGGCAATTATAACCCGAGAAGGATTCTCTTCCTTGGATGTTATTGGATTCAAGTGTAGTGCAAGCTACACAGAATGCAAAATGAGACACATAATGATTTGTGAATGTGATCTACAGAATAGGACGGAATCTGAAATCTCTGTGGTATGTTAAGCGCCTAATAATAGAATGGAATAAAAAGAGCTACTGTCAATCAGTAAAATTTGTTGCTTTTACATAAGAGAAAGGACATATGATAATATCTGGGATACATGGGATTAAATAAGTATTTTTTTGTTGATTGTAGATTTTAAACAATATTTTGCTTTTAGTTCACTGGGTGTCATATATACGAATATCCTTTATTATATTGAGTTTTTAGGAGCAACTAATTAGGTGGGGGTATATATAAGGGATAATATGCTACCTACAGTGTAATATAAGGAGATTACGCCACTAAGGAGTTCCCTGACCATATAAAAACACGAGGCCGTTAAGTCAGGGAACTCCGAGGTGAAGTAATATCCGTATATTATTCTGTAGGTAGCGTATTATTCCATATAATTAATAAAGGTCAAAAAAAGAAAAATCCAGCACAGTCCCCCCCCTCCATCTCTCCCCCTCCCTGTATTAGTAATGTCGATAACAAGCCCGTTTTTGTAAATACAAATAGTTAACTGTTGTTTCTATCTCAAACTAAAAGAAGACAATAAACATCGTTTCTCACCCGGTGCTGTTCTGTTTCGTAACACTGACTGACTGAATTACTGTGCTGATAAGGAGGAACGAGCGCCTTCCTGTGAGTGATAATTGACTCGGCCGCTCGGGACAGGAAGAGAGAAATGGGGAAGGGCAGTGGAATACAGGAAGTCACTCAGTGACATCCCTGAGTGACTGTAATATAGATTCTCGCCACTGCACCTCCCAATTGAAATGCCAGAGACTTATGTATTATAACACTATTACACATCACCATAACAAATAAGGAAAGAAAGGATCTACAATCCCTGAGGGAGTGTCCAGATACCACTATCAAACCCTCAGACAAGGGGGGTGCGATAGTGATACTGGACAATGAATACTATCCGAATGAGATAGTCACAATTGATATCTATGTGTATACAGATTTCTAGAGATCCCATTGGGGACTTTAAGGATAGTATTAACATTATGTTGAATGGATCAGTTGACAACGGTATAATTTCTAAAGGAATTAAGGAAATTCTTGACGTTGACGCATCCGACTGCACCTATTTTGTACACCCTTCTCAAGATTCACAAGAACCCTGTCCACTTGCCGAGAAGACCCATACTGGCTGGCATTGGTTCGGTGTTCAGCCCTATGGCTACCATGCTGGACAGGGTACTTGCTCCCTTGGTGAGGGACAATCACAGATGCAGCTGCCTGCAATGCAAAACCCCATGGGAGTGAAGGGCAGTAAATAGAAAAAAACAACTTTTTTTTAGCAATCTAGCATAGCGGTTGGGGGGTGGGCAGGGTAATCCTACATTATATAATGCTAGGGGAAGGGCAGCCAGTTATCAGGAGGGTAAGAGGGAAGAGCTCCTCTGCACATGCCACTGTCCTCTCAGAGGACAATGAGGAGGCAGAAACCTTTCCCACAGGAAGACAACTCCTACTCTTCAGTTTCCAAGACTTTGAACAAGCACTGCAGGAGTACCATAAGGAGCAGAGCTATAAGGTAAGGATTTTTTTTAAGCTACACAGTGGGGCCAGTAGTGGGTTAAATTTGTTTTGTGGGTGAACATGCCCTTTAAGTCCAACACATTATGCCAGTTTAGCCCTGTCTACTCTAGATAAAACTAAACACTACACTAAAAAACATAGTTATTCAGGATTAACACATCAACTTAGGCTGGCTTAAATTTTGGTTGAATTAGTAATGACTTTGAGAATGCCTTGAAAGTTAAGTTTTTAAAATGTTTAACAAGGAATAATACTTTTAAGGGAGGTAGAAGACACACCTCCTACCTTACCTTAGCGTTAACTATGTCATAGAAGGAGTGAGGGTTCTAGGACAGGTTGGCACTGCCACCACACGCTTTAAAGCATGTGATCTTATCTCTGAGGCAAGGTAGGAAATGTTCGGTTGAAAATGAATTTCGCTGCAAAAAAATTTTTGATTATTGAAATTTTAGCTGTTGTTTCAACTGATAAAATGTCAAAGGCAAAAAAAGTTGGTTTGACCCAAAACCAGGTGTGTACATCACTATTTTACAACAAGAATTTATACCTTCCATTGCCCACTAGATGTCAGCCATTAACCAATTACAGCACAGTACTGTACACCGTAACAAGTCCGCTGGGCAGACCTACATTCCTATGTCTTTTGTTCTAAAGTTTAATGTGTTAATGAATTCAAATTATACAGTAATTTTTGTGGATCTGAATGACTGACAGTAGTAATCTAGTTTTGTTTCCTACTGTAATACTATTGTCTATTGTGAGTTATATTATGTTGAAGGAACCAAGTATTGTTTTTACATTTTGATGCAGAGTTTGTGCATATTTGAAATACAAATTTTGAGCTCCAGTGTAATGGTGAAAATGTTGGGAAGAAATAATAATGAGAAAATCCATCTTTTCATTTCTACTATCTTTCATACTCCAAATTCTTATTAATCAGCAGCAAAGAGGTGCAAGTTATACTGTGAACATAGAGTTGCTACCTTGTTTAAACCCTGTATAAAGAACAATCTATATTACTGAGATGGGAAAGAAATAATACATGAAAAACATTTCATATACGGTAAACTAGTATCTCTATTTTCATTAATTTAACTGGTCATTTGTCTGTTTCTTTCTGTGTACATCTGTCATCTTTCAACCAGAGAAAAGAATATTAGCAACTCTCAACACTTACTGTGTAAATATATTTACACAGTATATATAAGTACATGAACATACAAGTTATGTTAATTTGAAAGCTGCAGCTGTAAAAATACTGTTGCCATATTTTTTTTTACCTATGCCCCTCCAGAGCCTACCTTTGTGCCTTGAAAGTTGCCGACATCTTGTTACTGGTTTGCTGAATGTTAAGCTCCGCCCCTCTGAGATTTCCTCTGCTTTCTCCTGCTTGAGCCTCAAATAGTAATGCCTGTGAGTTCCGTGCACTCTCCTGCTTGAGCCTTGAACAGTAATGCCTGTGAGTTCCGTGCACTCTCCTGCTTTAGCCTCAAACAGTAATGCCTGTGAGTTCCGTGCACTCCCCTGCTTGAGCCGCAAACAGTAATGCCTGTGAGTTCCATGCACTCTCCTGCTTGAGCCTCAAACAGTAATGCTTGTGAGTTCCGTGCACTCTCCTGCTTGAGCTTCAAACAGTAATGTCTGTGAGTTCTGTGCACTCTCCTGCTTGAGCCTCAAACAGTAATGCCTGTGAGTTCCATGCACTCTCCTGCTTTAGCCTCACACAGTAATGCCTGTGAGTTCCGTGCACTCTCCTGCTTGAGCCGCAAACAGTAATGCCTGTGAGTTCCATGCACTCTTCTGCTTTAGCTTCAAACAGTAATGCCTGTGAGTTCCATGCACATGCGTGTGCACAGAACTCACAGGCATTATTGTTTGAGGCTCAAGCAGGAGAAAGCAGAGGAAATCTCAGATGGGCGGAGCTTAGCATTCAGCAAACCAGTAACAAGATGTCAGCAAATTTCAAGGCACAAAGGTAGGCTCTGGAGGGCCATAGGTAAAAAAAATATGGCAACAGTATTTTTAAAGGTGCAGCTTTCAAATGAACATAATTTGATTTTACAGTGCACTTATCCTTTAAATTTGTAATACAAAAAGTAGAACAGCGCATGTGATATTTCGGCATTTATTTATGGCAAATATCACAGCAAAACATGTAGCTGTGATATTTGGCTTTAATAAATGGGTTAAGCACCCTTGAATCCATAACATTACATTACATCTTTCTACCAGAAACATACCTGTTTTATACAGAGTATAAACATAATGGTGACCATAAGTGCAAAGGTAATAATTGTACAATATTGTGGTATCCCATTGTTGTACGAACAGAAGACATGTGTTTAATGGGTCCGATTTTTTTCAAAATAAAACATCACGTATCCCAGTGTTTTACATGGAAATGCTTTTGAAATCTATTTCCTACCTCCTTCCTTTACCTCTTTATTCATGTGTTCCAACACTATAGAGTACATTTACTGAGAACCCCTATCGCTATGCTCAGCATTACATGGGCTGATTTAATGTAGAGATTTTAGATTGAAATTTGGACTGGAAAATAGGGTAGATAGAAGATTATTGTTTCTTCAAATGACTGCTTAATAACCTCAAACTGGATGACCCCATGTATGGCATTCTTAAGGCTTACATTTTTGTAAACCCAAACAATAAACTTTTTGGTGTAGCCCTCAACATGTGAGCAGTAGACAGTGCACATTATGATGATATGTGGGCAGCATGGTGGCTCAGTGGTTAGCACTGATGCCTTGCAGCGCTAAAGTCCTGAGTTCGATTCAAACTTTGGACACATCTGCAAGGAGTTTGTATGTTCTCCTTGTGCTTTCCTCCAGGCACTCTGGTTTCTCCCACCATCATAAAGACATAATGATAGAATGTATGTGTCAAATAAATGTGCTTAGATTGTAAGCTCTTCAGGGCAGGGTCTGATGTGAATGTATACATGTAATTGTAAAGCGCTACAGAAGATGTTAGCACTATATAAATCCACAATCCACAATAATAATATAGTGGATAATGCACCCCCAACTGTAAATTATAAGGATATTAGAAGTCACAGAGGAGTTCCATGACCATATGAAAGCACAAGGCCGCAGGCCGAGTACCTTTTATACAGGGCACGGAACTCCAAGGTGACTTCTAATATCCCTTTAATTTACAGTTGGGGGGTGCATTATCCACCCCCCTAATATCCCTTTAATTTACAGTTGGGGGTGCATTATTTATTATAACCTACCCCTTTATGGCTTCTGGTTTCCTTCTCCTCCTGGAACTGTAAGATTATAAGGCTATATTCTTACAGTTCCTCCCATACAAATCCACTACAGGGGTAGGTTATAATGATATCACCATACAGTAGAATGTGCAGAACCCCTATTGCACATTTCAAATGATGTGCTGAGATTCTGGGGAAATTATGGGTCTATTATATACATTTCTTGCTTTTTTCTGAAATGAATTCATCCAATAATTTGTACATCAAATTACCTCAACATAGTCCTCTTTTAAACTCTTTGAAAAGGACAAAATGCCCACACAAACCCTATATTACACACCACTAGGAGAGCTTTTGTTGAATTTGATTAGTCAGTATGTTGGTGATCTGATGTTTCATAAGATAAAATATCGACAATAATTTGTAAAACATGTTTTGTTAGGGAAAACAAAGTAGGTAAACTAAGTTTTAATAAATAATGTTTCTGCATAAATAAGTCTTTTACACAGCACAGGCAAATGTGTTTAGTAAAATTCAGGGCCAAAATATTGTTCAATTTGTTTCAGCTCCCGAAAATCCATTTGACCTGGGTCAGGCTGTTCAGGTCCAATTTCATCTTCATTCAAACTCTTCTGTATCAAGTTATTAACCATGTCCTCCTGCAGCATTCTGAAAACATGTTCTGATTCCTTTGCACTCTCTTCTGCAGCTCTAGTGAACTCAACAGCAGTTAACTGGTCAGATGTCACAGACCATGGTATGATATCAGAGTCATAGTAAATCAATTCCTTGCCTCGGCGCACCAAAGGCTGATAAACAGGTTCTTCTCTGTATGCTGTAAAATCTAGAACCTCATCTGGTTTCTCACAAGTAAATATCGGGCTAATGCTGTAGGACAGAAAACAACACAAATGTGTTTTATGAAAGAATCACAGGCTTGCCACAATAAAGATTTTTTTACAGCAAAGGAGCAATTTTTTCAAAATTCTGACAGCATGTAAGGCATCAGCCTAGTGCAGTTGAACAAAAAAATAAATGTCCTTTAATTGGAATTCAATGTGTGGGTAATGTCACCATGCAGTTTCATGTGACACTTCTACACAAAGTGCAGATGTATAGCAGATGACAGTCAAGTTTCACTGGAATTCCATTTGTATAGAGAGATTGTTCAGGTCACCAGCAGCTGCTACTGGCTCCCAATATTGCATTTTAGGTCGCAGATGAGCAACAAGGCATTGAATGATTTTCCACCACACATGCAGCCATTAAAAGCCCAATCACATCATGGGCCTTTTATCTGTATTGTGCTTAACCAGCTTTACATTGCTGTTTAGCAGTTATTAGTGTTGTTGTTCTATTTTATTTTGGTAGCAAATTGTATACATCATATCACAATAAAATGTAGACATAGAAATAAACAATACTAATAAGGTGCATTTAGAACATTTTACTATATTTTTTCAATTTTTAACAATTATTTCTTTCAGAACCTGCTGATATCCCAATTGCATTTTTGTTGAATGTACAATTCATTCTTTATTTTGCATTTTAAGTGATGGTGTCTTTTAGATTTCTGCATTCTTCATTACCTTAAATTCTAAGCCTAATATTAGTAATTGTGGTTACAATTTAGGATTTATCATATATGCCAGTAGTGGCAAACCTATGGCACAAGTGCTAGAGGTGGCACTCGGAGCCCTCTCTGTGGGCACTCATGCACAGCACAGTTCACCAGAGTTTGTTACCAGAAAGTCAAAGAGAAAGTGTAGCGGCTCTCTATAGCAGAGAGAGGCCTTGTACTATAACATTCAGCTCTGCTTGAGTCCCTGTTTTGGATCTCAAACTCCTGTCTAATAATGTACTGGTTAATGGTCACTGTTTTAGATCTCAAACTCCTGTGTAGTACTGTAGAGGTTAATAGGTATCTATAATTGATTCCATCTACTGTAGTAGTCTGTGCTTATTTGCATTGTTTTTTCTAAGGTAAAAACGCTATATTCAGGTAAATGATCATGTTGACACTATGCAATAAAAAGTGGGGTTTGGGTTACAGTTTGGGCACTCGAATATATCACGGATATATTCATATTAATTCACTTACTGTTTACCAAACCAAAAATGACTTTAGGTTAATTGACAGGAATTGCTTTCCTAAGTACTTTTGCAATTTACTTCTATTATTTTATTTACATAGCTTTGAAGATATTTACATTTTTATGTGTGATATAGAAACAGCATCACCAGATTCTCTGCACTTCCAGTTTTGAAACCATGTGACAGTCCCTCTTCCCTATGCCCCCCCATAGGCTTTCTTTTCCTAAAAGAATTTGTATGTGTTGAAAGGACAATACAGCACGTAGCTTGCATATTTACCTAATAGCTGCCTTGAATCTTCTTTATGGATGAGAATCCAGGGTAAGCACTGCCTATGGGTGGATGCACTCTGGCTGAGTATGCCCCCATTGGATGGACTGTGTGCCTAGTTAAGGGACCAGTTAGTAGGCAATTATCCAACTAGAACAACAACATTTATAAAGAACTTTTCTCCTATGGGACTTAAAACTCATTATACGTCTAAGTTCAATTATTTGTCTGGGAGGAAGGGAACTACATTTTTATGAATGTCAGGTTAAATAGATGACTTTGCGGTCTGGATTTACTACCAGCTGCATTCCCAGGGCTTTTGTTCCCCTTTAAGCATTAAATTCTATTCCACCATTAAGCACCACAGAAATTTGCTTTGCTAAGTGTATTACAGTGAAAAAGTTTAAGATCCACTGTACTAACACATAAGGAAAATATATTATTAAAGTTATCTCTCTGATTTGGATGTTTAGACCAAAAACACCTGATTAAAATGGAGCATCACTTTTCTAAGTAATTCAATCAAAAAAGGCACCATGTAGAGCTGCTGACAACCTGTCAACAAGGGCTGACTGAATGGCCGTCGAATCGCCCATAAACGGCGCGATTGCCGTCCACAACTTATGTTCATACACATTGTGCGATGCAGGTAAACCCCCATGATCGCACGTGTGTATGAGGCTCAGACAGAATTTTTTAAAAACCCTCTATAACAAACCCATACATTTTTAAAAATGCTACAATAAATATGATACTTTGATCACCACTACTTACCCTCTGCTAGTGCACACAAGTCCCTCTGCACATGGACAATTGCAAGACTCGCATTCTGTAACTGCATTTATTTTTAATAGATTGAGTAGACTGGGTTGGTTTCTACATTGCTGCCCTTCAACTGGTAATGGTACACAAACTGGGAACATCAGAGCTGTAAACACACAAATTATTATGTCCATAGAAAAGCTTTTGTTCCTTAATTCACTTTTGCAAACACCTAAAGAATTAAGGAATGTGTAATAATCTGTATACCGGTATTAGTGATTTGGTACAAGTCGCATTACAATATTTTGTTGGTGACCAGATGGGAACGGTTTGCCATTTGGGGCTATGGAGAGCATTGTTTTCTGTAATTGGTTTCAGACAAGAACAGCAGGTGCTTACCCTTCTTTGCAGCGTTCAAACTTCCTCTGTGTGTGCCATTCAAAAGCTAATATCACCAAAATATAATGCTTTGTTGTAAAACTAAATAAAATAATTATCATCTTAATAACTTGCTGTGTATCTCTAGATTTACTTTATAAACAGCAGTTCTACCATTGTGTTTTCAGTCAATAGACTGCTAATACCTCTCATTCTTTATTTAGCCTTAAAGCAATGTAAAACATGTGAGATAAATATTGTTAAGACCAATCCAATCTTTAGATGAGCACCTAATTTTATCAACTATTTCACTACAGCCAGGCTGAACAGTAAAGGAACAACATGTTCTGTTTTATGGAGAGGGAAAGCAAATTGGAGCCCCTCATGGCAGTGCCCTAACATCTTATCAGTCCCCCTCCCCCAGGAAGGGATTTGAAGGAAGCTTCTACACATATTAGTCATGGTTGATAGTGAGCTGCCTCAGTTAGAAGTGGTGTGTATAGGTCTTAAGGATCCATATATTTTTAACAGCAATTCTAGAAATAAGAAAACTGAATAAATGAGGGGGTCACTTGATAATTACTCTAAATGTTTAGAGTAATGTTTCAGGAAAGACTGAAAATTTACCTTGGCTGTGGTAGTCTCCCTATATGGGAGTTGGGCATGGCCGAGGAAAACACACAGCCCGAACGTTCCCCTATGTCCCTGATCTTTGAAAAATGACACAGGATTTTGCAGAATATATCTGTCATCTTTTAAAAATTTTTTACTGTGTGTACCCACCTTAAAGGGCATGTCCAGCCCCAAAATTAACTTACATACAGGTAAATCATCCCCCAAAACCCTAAACAGTAATAATTTGAAATCTGAAATATATAAGTCTAACCTGAAATTCTGCACAATATCCTGTTTCCCCTGTTTCTGCTTCCTGGTTTTTCCAGTTAGCAACTGTCAGTTATGGATTTGTCACTTGACAACACAGCCAATGACTGAATGTTAATCCCGGCTGCCTCTTCTGAGCATGACCAGGCTGAGTACAGGCTCAGTACAGCCAGTTTTCTAAATTGCCCAGTTTCCATGAGGCATCCAGAAGCATAGCAGACATACAGTAATGAATTCATTGGACAAACTATTATATATCAACATATTTTAATGGGGCCATTCTTTCTAAAATATGTTCTTATGAGGGTGGAGTTGTCCTTTAAGACGAATGAAATTTTATGAAAACATACAGTACACAGAAACTCACTTTGATTTTTGAAGCAGCAGAATCCTGGAGCACACTGGTCTTTGCTTAGATTGCACTTTTCCCCACTATCAATAACATTTATCTCTTCACCACATTTTCCCGCCATGCACACCTTTCCAGTAGAGCATTCTGCGTCTTCTCTGCACTCCTGAAATATGATTATGAAATAAAAATGTTCAAGCAATATTAGATATCATACTAGACAAAAAAACATGTCTAGATACATTAAATAGTAACTACCACTAAAACATTTAAAAGCATTTTCATTTCGTTTTTCATACCACTAGCGAATTCAAGATTCAATAGATGCAAAATTGGTCCAGGGATACTTTCCGATTGCCATTTGGAGTCAGAAACTAACCCCTACCCCCCCTACCCCTTTTTAGCAGTTTTTTCCCCTTCCTCTGGATCAACAATATGTAGTATTTTGAGGTTGAATACAGACATACATACATCCAGTCCAACCCATCTAGCAATATCCTCATTTCCTGCCTAACTGTTTATCCAGAGGAAGGCAAAAAACCCACCAAATTTATGAAGGGGAAAAAAATTCCTTCCTGACTCCAAGTGGCAATCGGAAATTTCCTCTACTTTATGTATCAATACCAGTAACTTGGAACATTCCTTGTTTGCAGAAACTCATCCAGCTTTTTTTTAAACTGACCAATGAAACTACCATAACAACGTCCACTGGAAGACAGTTCCATAGCTTTACTGTTCTTTCCAAACTTGAAGCCTAAACCTTTTTTCTTCAAGCCCTAAGGGATGTCCATGTGTCCTCTGACATGCTCTATTGGTGTTCCTTGTATATAACAAATAGGAAGGGGACTCAAAACAGTGATTCAAACTGCAAACTGTTCAAGTTATTGAGGCTTGCAATAAGCCCTTTCTCAAGCAACAACCAATTAGTGAACAATTGATTAGGCGTTCCAAGTGATCCACAATAATGCTGTAATCTTGTTGAATGTCCATAGTGACTCCAATTCGTGAATGTCCATAAATATACATAAGATAATCTAAAACATTATTGTAAAAACATATATAAATACAGTGTAAGTGCAAGTGCATATAAAACATTAAAAACAATTGGTATGAGCTAGTTCTCTTATTAGTTAAATCCTATATGCATGTTACCTGCATTAATAGAATACAATAGGAACATAGGACATACTACTGTAGAAGATACAGAAACATAGAGCTGAATAACTGAATCTTTGTTATTTTATTTCATTTTGCTGTCTGACTCAAATGTCTATGTAACTAATAGATCACAATGTAGCTATTTACCTTCACTTTTACATTTGCATCAATATTGCTTGGTTCTGTGTAAAAACACATGGTGAAAGATACATTTTAAAAGTTTATAAAAAAGGTTTAATAGAACAAGATTCATTCAAACCACTGGGTTGCATTTATCCAAAGCCACTCTTGCTGCAGCACCTATTTCTTAATGTCACCACCCCTCTGTAGCTTTTTAACCTGTGTCAATACACGCCATTTTAGCTGTGTGACTTGGTGCTGTTGTTCGAAAAAATATCGGGAGACAGAAGTATCATTATATCATTATATGTATTAGACTTGAAATTGTGTATATTGCACCTGTGTTCCTGTATACGCAATTTCACAGCTCTAATCGTCTGTCCAACATATATCTTGCCACATGGGCATTTAAGTTGATACACCATATTACTTGTGTCACATGTCGATGTGTGTAGCATTCTGATTTTATGACCCATTGTTAGGTGACAAATCTCTCGTACCTTTAATGATTGATCCACAGCAATTACAGCTTAAACATGGTAAAGTGCCCAACATGTGTCTTATTATGCACAGACAGGCCCGAGGAACATAATTTATCCCTGATACTGGTACCTAGTTTATAACAAAACATAGTAAAAAAATTGGAACAAGTGTCCATATTTTGAATCAAACTTGAGGATACCCTAATGCTTTTTCTATACTGGGGCAAAATTTTCCAAACTTGGAGACAAAGTTAAGTTTATTACTTTTCAGCTTGTTACTCTTTGGTGTTAACAACTGTCGTCTAGGAATCTGTGCTACTGTTTTTCTCGCCCTATGGATAATATGCTCATTATAACCTGTTTGAGCCGAACCGTTAGACTGTTGGCTGCTATTTAATAATCCAAGGGGTCAGATATAATGCGCTTCAAGCACATAAATTGACCCTTGGGGATCCCTTTAAAGGTTTTAGGATGGTGGAAGCTGCCCGCATTAAGTAGATTATTTTTATCGGTAGAGTTACGATAGATACTAGTGGTAAGTTCTTTTATTTCAATCAAAACATTTAAAAAAGGCAACAATGTTTGTGAAGTTTCGTGTGTAAATTTAGCTTCCATCATCATTTTATTGAACTCCAATGGAGTTATATAATCAAGATATCATCCACATATCTATAGTATGCAACAATATCGTCAATGTAGCTGGAGTTCTGTAAAAATAATTGATCCTCCACTTTTAACATATAAGTTGGCCAGAGATGGCACTACAGTCACGCCCATGGAGGTCCCTTGGAGTTGCCAATAATACGTATCCATGAATTTAAAATGATTTTTACGCAGCACATATTCTAATCAATCAATAATTAAGTAGACCTTAGTGGTTGGAAGGTCAGTAGATAGTAGAGTCTCCTCTATTATCTTAATACATTCTGTCTAAGGAATAGACGTATAAAGGGCTTGAATATCAATACCACATAAATGTGTCTCAGAGTCAATTTCCCCCACTAGATCCAACCGCTTAAGATCTCAGTGGTATCATGTATACAGTTTGTGATTCCTGCTGCCAATTTTTGAAGGTAGTGGTCCATGTATTAAGATAAAGGTTCCAATACGGAACACATACCAGAGACGATCGGTCGTCCCGGTGCACTTTCGGTAAAGTATATAGAACCAGTACTCTTGGATGTTCAGTCTCTAAAAAATTGGCCTATTGTTTAGAAATTATACCATTGAGGAGTGCTTCATTGAATAACAAACCAACTTGTCACTTTTCTATCCATGTGGGGTTAGTATGGGTGATGGCATAATGGTTTGGATTGGATAGCTGAGATAACATATCTGATATATACATCTGGGTATCCATTACCACTATGCCACCCCCTTTATCTGCACTACAGATAGTAATTTAAGGGTTCTTATACAAATTAGACAATGCTTCTCTCTGTCTTACAGTTAAATTGTTACAAGTTTGACTTTTATTACTACTTACCATTTGGTTAACCTCTTGTAGCACAGTGTTAGAAAACACTGTGACTGAATCAGACATAATTTCTGGTATAAAATCAGAATAAGCTCTAAATACAGTCTCTGGATTCTGGGTACTGGGATCTTATGCCCTATATCTATATCTTATGCCCCTCAGACCTGTCTGTGCGTAATAAGACACATGTTGAGACTAAACGAAGGGGCACTTTGCCATGTTTAAGCTGTAATTGCTGTGGATCAGTCATTAAAGGTACGGAAATTTGTCACCCAACAATGGGTCAAATCAGAATGCTACACACATTGACATGTGACACAAGTAATGTGGCGTATCAACTTAAATGCCTATGTTGCAAGATATATGTTGGACAGACCAGTAGACGTGAAATTGCATATACAGGAACACAGGGGCAATATACGCAATTTCAAGCCTAATACATATAATGATACTTTTGTCTCCCGACATTTTTTCGAGCAACAGCACCAAGTCACACAGCTAAAATGGCGTGTATTGACACATTGTTGCTGCAGCAAGAGTGTCTTTGGTTAAAGAAACTTAATAGCATGCAACCCAGTAGTTTGAATGAATCTTGTTCTATTAAACCTTTTTTATAATCTTTTAAAATGTATCTTTCACCTTATGTTTTTACACAGGACCCAGCGACATTGATACATATGTAAAAGTTAAGGTAAATAGCTACATTTTGAACTAACTATTAGTTACATAGACATTTGAGTCAGACAGCAAAATGAAATAAAATAACATAGATTCAGTTATTCCGTCTTATGTTTCTCTATCTTCTACAGTAGTATGTCCTATGTTCCTATTGTATTCTATTAATGCAGGTAACATGCATATAGGATTTAACTAATAAGAGAATTAATTAATGTTTTATATGCACTTGCACTTACACTGTATTTATATATGTTTTTACAATAATGTTTCAGATTATCTTATGTATATTTATGGACATTCATGAATTGGAGTCACTATGGACATTCAGCAAGATTACAGCATTGTTATGGATCACTTGGAACACCTAATCAATTGTTCACTAATTGGTTGTTGCTTGACCTATGGGAGGATGGGTGGGGTTACATATGTGTGGTTTGTATTGCTTTACTATTGATTGAGAAGGGGCGCACAGCAAGCCCGAAACATGTCGCAATAAATTGAACAGTTTGCAATTTGAATCATTGTTTTGAGTCCCCTTCCAATTTGTTATATACGAGCGATATCCATTTACTGCAGGGCTGGAGCAGTTGGAAGGTGTGGGCTCACTGGATACACCTGGAGAGTCGTGTGCAGTGCAATTCTTGTTGATTTAATGCTCTATTGGTGAACAATGGCCCCAGATAGTTTATTGTATGGTTCGTTAATGTATTTATAAACAGTAATCATATCCTCACGCAAGTGCCTTTTCTCTAGCGTACATAATTGTAACTTATCCAGTCTCTCTTCATAATCAATCATAATAATTCCCTTATTTAGTTGCCCTTCTTCGAATCCTTTCAATTTCAAAGATGTCCTTTTTGTACACAGGATTCCAAAATTGGACTGCATATTACCAATGCTTTGTAAAGAAGAAGAATAACATTCTTACTGTTGTCTTACAAGGTCCTCCCTTGAATCCATACCTCTCTTTATACAAGACAATACCAGGCTGGCTCTAGCTGTTGCTGCCTGGCACTGCTTGCTACCTTTAAGTTTGTTATCCACCAAAACTCCAAGATCCCTTTCCAACGGGGATTCACTTAAAGGAGAACTAAACTTATTTTTTTTAAAACCTAATGTGAAAGTTTTTCTCCCCAGAACACCTATGCATTGCAAGATTCTTCTCTAGTACGTTGCATTTAGTATAAGTAAAAAATAGATTCTGTAAATAAGGTTTCCATGTTGTTGCCAGTACAACCCACAGCTAATGAAGTCATCAAAGAACCATGCCGCCTGACCCCAGTATTCACTGTCTCTATGCACAAAGTGTTTTCTATACAGATGTCTCCACACCAACATGGAACCCCTGATAAGACTTTGAAAGCTGCTTGTTACCCTGCAGTTTATTTACCAGTCAGTGTAAGTTGCTGGAAAATAAACTGCATGGTAACAAGCAGCTTTCAAAGATTTATCAGGAACTTCCATATTCCATTTTTTTTAAATTATTCTTTTCCTAGCAAAAGATAAATCTTCCAAATGCACATGCATTCAGTTTTCAGTGTTGGTGCACCAGGTAAGGCACCAGATTTTAAAAATACACAGTTCAGAAGGTCACAAGTTCAATTGCCCAGACATACCTTTTTTTGTTTCTATTATATTCCATGTAAAAGATAAAGTTTCAAATTGTACCTGGTTTTTCAACTTGTTCAGTGGTGGTGCACCTTGTAAGACGACAGGTTTAGACACATACAGGGAGATGCAATATCCCGTGCTAAAGAGAAAAAAAGCCCTAAAATCACGCTAACTTATGTACTCACGTTTTAACAAAGGTTTTGCACTGCCTGCACCATGTTGCAATTTTTTTTTTGCACAGCGCAATGTGATGCAATAAATTTTGCACTGGTTTTTGTGCTAGTTTTTTGCCTCTTCAATGGTGTTTTTAAAATATGCGCAAAAGGTTGCAACTTACCGTTTTTGCAATGTATTTTGCAAATACATTGCGGAAACGAGTGCACGTAGGTTTGCGATAGTGAAATATATTGCATCTCCCCCATACAGTTCAAAAGGTCATGACTTTGAATCCCCAAACTTATCTTTATTTTTTGTTTCCATTATGTTGCTAGTACAATATTCTACATGTACCAATGGTTTATATAGTGTCTCTATTATCCTTTTAGCAAGTCAGAGTAAATGTACAAGTTGTAGGTTCTATTCCATAAAATGTAGATACAGAAGCAGGGGAAAGATCTGTAACAGTGAGGACTATACTGATGAAATGCCAAGTGGGTCCCTTAAACCTCTCTGATGGGCCCCTAGTCTTTAACACCCCAGACCAACGCTGTATGTGTTTTGGTTTAAAGGGACGAGGCTGCACTACCCTACTTTATTTATATGGGTACTATTAACCAGATGCTCTTTGCTTTTTAGAACTACGATTCCCATAACCCCCCAACAGAATTAACCATCTGGGGCGGACCCCAAAGTAAGTAATTCATTTCCCAGGTATTACCCATTTCTATTCAGGTTATGGTGACATACAGTATTTCATATTGGTGTCTATCCCCCCTACCATACAGTTCCACCTTACCTCTCTGTACATTACTGTACCATGGGGCTGCGGCCTGAGCCCATCAGAAGATACGAAGGGCAGAGCAAGACACACACAATACAGCAGCATCACTGGACCCAGTAGGGGGAGGGACTGACAGACCGGAACCTGTCTGGACCTCTAGGTGAATCAGATACACATCAATCAATCAACCGGCAGCACAGTCTCTTAGCAACAGCTCAGAATGAACGGATGCTGGAAAATAGAGACAGTACTCTCTGCAGTCAGTGCAGTGTGGGGAGGACGTGCTCCCCCTGGTGGTTAGAATTGGGTACTTCCATCCAATGACCTGCTGCTGGTTTTTCTTCTGATTTATTTGCAGTATTTGCAGTAGGAGCCCAATGCGTGTGAGACTGGGTTTCTTCTTTTTCTTTTAGGAAGCAAATTAAGTAAAAGCAAATATAGTATTGGTATGTTTATTATTAGTTCCAAGAAATCTGTCCAGGTGATGGTTGTAAATGATTAAATCAATTATTATTATGGTATTGTGGGTTTATATAGCGCCAACGCCTTCCGTAGCGCTTTACAATGACATGTATACATTCACATCAGGCCCTTCCCTGAAGAGCTTACAATCTAATTTATTTGACACATACAACCTATCATTATGTCTTTATGAGGAAACCCACGCAAGCATGGGGAGAACATGCAAACTCCTTGCAGATGTGTCCAATGGTCCAACTCAGGGCTGCAAGGCATAAGTACTAGCCGCTGAGTCATCACACTGCCCAAAAGCAATATCCAAAAAACAGTGAAAGAAACCAAAATGCTATGTATTCTGCAAACAAGGCATGCTGGATGTTTACACCGTCATGGATATTGGATGTTCTCCCCCAGTGTTCCACAACACTAACACAGTTCCAAATAGTAATATTGGTGAATACATACGGAAGCACCGAGCTGTGGAAATGGCAAGAAGTTTATTGCCACAATAACTTTCAGCAGTGACAGAGCATCACAATAAACGCATGAAAGTTACCAGTGCAAAGATACAAGTTTTAGGCTGTAATGTATGTTATAATGCCAGTGGTTCTGGATAGGGATGTGGGGGAGTTCTGACTCAATCCTGGTGATGATGGGTAAGAACTCCTGGTTCCTCATTCAAAATTCCAATGGTTGAATCTACTAATGAAATTTTCGAGAGACCAAAAATAACCATGTACATTCGGTTACCCACGAAACTACATTCCATTTTCGGATCTTTTTCCCCAAGTTTTGTGAATCCTTAAACGGAACATCCGAGTTAATGACATCTCTATTCGCTATCATAGATTTGCAATAGCGATTGTAAATTAACAACCACGATAATGCTCACAGTATTGCTGAAAAGCGATATGACGCCTTTATAAATATGGGAGGTCTGAGGTGAAAAAACAAGGGAGGAGTGAGCAACAGGGAGGGAGGGGAAGGAAAGAAATGGGTGAAAATGGGCGTAACTAGAGTGGAGCAGGGGGAGCAACCACAGGGAGGCCCAGGAGCCAAGGGGGCCCCATCTTCTTATTTTTCCTATGACAGATATAGCCTCCTCCCAAAAAAACACTGTGGATGAAGCACGGATAGGGGCCCAATCATAGTAAAACCAAAGAGACTGTTTCAGATAAATATTTTATCATTTATGCTATTGGGAACATTTAGATTAACAGATCCATTAGGTTAATCCAGGGTTCCCACATCACATAAAATCCCACTAATCTGCCTTGTAGTGAGGAAGTTAAATGCTTGTTTATATATATAATATATATATATTATTATATTATCTGCACATGGTATACTTTATAAACAAAGGGGTTTTAGTATACATTGCCATTTTGTATACATAAACCCCTTGTTTATAAAGTAGCCAGTGTGCAGATAAATGATATTGTATGGGGCCTAGGAATGTGCATTGATTATCATTTCTATGTTTGTATAAATGTTTGACCAGATCAGTAGCACTTCCGCTAAATGCAGTTGTAAATTAGCCTAATTGGAGTGCTTCCACAATCCTTGTATTGTAAGTATTTATTTGGGAGGCCCGGTCAAGCCTCAATGTGGTAATAGCACCCCAAACACGCCCCTTTTATGGGAGGTCCTATGCCTTTAATATAAGGCACTGGATGGCCTCTTCCCTCATTTTAAAAAGCCAAAGGGCTGGGGGAAGTGAGAGCCTGTTTTATGGATCCAATGCACAACTATGAGAAATGCAAAAGTTTGCTAATGGTAATTGAAGTAAAAAAGGTTAGAAGTTAGGACCTTCCAGACTGGGGTTACCTTGACATGGTTGGAAGGCTTTTCATTTATGTGATCACAGTAATGTATACTAAAACCCCTTTGTTTATAAAGTATGCCAGTGTGCAGATAATATGATATTGTATGGGGCCTAGGAACGTGCATTGATTATCTTTTCTATGTTTGTATAAATGTTTGACCAGATCATCAGTAGCACTACTGCTAAATGTAGTTGTAAATTAGCCTAATTGGAGTGCTTCCACAATCCTTGTATTGTGTATATATATATATGTATATATATATATATATATATATATATATATATATATATACATACATAAAATAACCGAAAATTCGGAGCAGGTCCGACATAGTTGGTCTTAGCCCCTTCCATTTGGATGCAATAGGACATCTTGCAGCTGTACAAACATGTCTTACAAATATTTGTTTATTTATTGAGAGCTGGTCTAGAGGTAGGGAAACTACTGGAATATTGACTGTAGAAACCTGGTTTTAATGTAAAAATGTCAACGTTTCGCCACATTGTTTCAGTTTCACGTATGATTTCCGTATCAAAACTATGTGCTGCTTTGATTTTTTTACTCATTACGACATCAATCTCTGTTTTTTGTGCACTGGGTTTTTGAGGTATTTTTTGTGTCTCTTACAGCTAAATAAACCTACCATAAAAACTATAGTCTGGTCATTTCTTTGTCAGAGCAAACGTACAAAATCAGCAGGGGATCAAATACTTCTTTTCCTCAGAGTGACTATATCATTAAAATGCAATCAGTGCCTTTACAGCCTTATATATTACATCCTTAAACCCAGAAAAGAAACTAAGAGAGCAAACTATTGCCATATAGACACAGACACAACCCCTTTTCTTCTACTGAGTTTGGATGCAGAAAAGGCTTTTAATAGGTTAGACTGATCTTTTATATTCGCAACCTTAGGGGCTTTTGCCATTAAAGGGGGAATAATTCAGGCTCTGACCCAACTCTATTGTACTCCAATGGGACAGATCAGGTTATCGGGAGTACTCTCTGACCGGTTTTCTATCCAATGGGAAACTACACAAGGTTGCCCCACTCTCCCCACTGTACGAAGCTTAAGGGTACTGCAATTTGCAGATGATCTGGTAAGTCAATACATGGCCTCTGTTATTTTTGGCTGACATGTTTGCCTATTGATAGTCTTGTTAAGGATGAACACATAGAGGAGACACACCAAGAAGCTCAAACACTACTTACCTTCCTCACTTCCATTATGCAGTAAGTGACAGGACCTAATTTTTGATTTTCAAAGTCAATATTTTACTTGGCATGCATTAATATTAGTATTTTCATTTGCCATTAATTATTACACCTCTTGCACTGCAAAAGTCTCAGAAAAAAAGACCACAAAGAGTCACATGCACTGAAAAACCCATGGCACAACCTGCAACACCAATGCTGCTTTACTTGGGCTTTGGAGAATGGTACATACCCCACACCTGTCTTGTGTGAAACAGACATGGTTTTAAGGGTCTGTCCCAGTCATCCAGTCTGCCCTTGTCCCATGGCAGCTTGGGCAGACCTGTGTTGTGTCATGGCTAGTAAGGGTCAGGGCTGGACAGTAACAGTTTCTGAATGTTGGAAAAAAATATATTTTATTGAGTTGAACACAGAGGCACACTGTATAATATAGGGATACCTTTTTACAGTTTATTTTTATAGTCAAGTATTTAAGAGATTCACATTAGGTAAATTTACCACAGGAAATTCCAGCATATATCTAATAAACGTATGGCCAACTTAAAGGAAGAGTTCACTGAAAAAGCAAACTATCCCTGTCACTGCATCCGGCAGTGGATCGCTAGAAAGGTTAATATACTCACGTTCGTTCCTGGCTCCTGTAAAATTGATAGAAGAATGGAAGGTAGCTCCTTAACCTCCCGGTCTTCAATTAACAAATTAAAGGAAAAGTTCACTTTTCAGTGAACTATTCCTTAAATACCATGTCGGTGGAAGGTAAAACTGCTCATGGGTAAATATTTGATAGAACTGATGATTGAATATTGATTCTAAAAAACTGCTATGTACGTTGCAGTAACTTACCTTCCATTGTTCATGTAACGTGGCACAATCCTTTTTTACAACTGATTACCGATCACATAAGGGAAATCTGCACACTGTTTAGCTTTCGATCGAACATTGAGTCTGTCAAATGTCTAATATGTGTATGCCAGCATGGCCAACATATAGCCTCATACGCACTACGATCATTCAGCTTACAAATGACTAACAAATCACGTGCACATGCGCAACGAGCAAGCATTCCGGACGATAATTGCACGTGTGTATGCGTTTGTGCATCGTTCCTTGATCCACCATGGCAGATTGATGAACGCCATCTGACCAAATGCATACACACATGCGATTATTGGCCGAAAAACACATTCTTCGCATGAGTGCCCTGTGCTCGAGGGTTGTTTGTCGCACGTGTGTACGGACCTTGTGTATGTTCATTATGTTCATTATTAAACTACAACAATCTTATCTACTGATTTCCTTTGAAATTCATCAGATCAAATGGAAGTAGGCATGCCTTCTCCAACCAACACTGGGGGGCAGCAAAACCAAACAATACTGAGCATACATTTCCTGTGTTCCAGGAAGAACTGAAATTGGTAGCTTTATCGCTATCTGCTCTGAATAGCAGTGGCAAAACTACAGAAATAATTAAAGAACATAAAAAACTGAGACTATCAAAAAAGACGCATTACCTATTGTACCAAACAAAAAAGGAATAACACTGCATGGGTATTTATTGAACAAGAAGCCATTTCACCATAAAATGTATAAACTGTGACTTGTTTCATCATCAAAAAGGCCTCTTTCACACTAGGGGCGTTTTTTTCCTGGACAGAAATGCGCTTAGCAGTTAAAGATGGGACACGGGTTCGACACAAACCCGGATCCGACACGGAACCCCTCGATTCCAAAATCCAAAAGATCCGTCCGAATCCGGATGGATCCTCCGGATTTCGGGACTTCGGAAGACATTTTCGATAATTTTCGAACGTACGGGGCTATTTTTGATAAATAGCCTGGAACATTCTAAAATGATCGAAAATAAAACCTGAGACTGTTTTCGAGTTTACGATCGTGTTTTCGATAATTTTCGAAAGTTCGAGGCTAATTTTCGAAAATACCCTTGAACATTCGAAAATCTTTGAAAATACGACCGGAAACTTGAAAACGGTCCCCAATCGTATTTTCGATAATTTCGAAACTTTAAGGCTATTTTCGAAAATTATCGAAAATTTGGGATTTACCCTAGATCTGGGAATCCGAAAACAGAACAAAACTAGTGAGTTTCGGCCATCTCTAGTGGCAGTACGTTTTTTAAACGGATCAGATTAATCCGCTCAGTTAAAACAAGAAACTCACTGCTGCGTGAAAAACAGATCTGTTTTCAGCCTAAATATAGGGAAACCAGGCCACTACACATGACAACAGAATGGACTGTTCGTTTTTGTTATGTTTTTCATGCATGTGTGTTGTGAATTGAACCTGTTGTGACAAAAAAAAACCTTCAACAGAACTAAGTCCAAGTCCATGGGAAATTTCTCCTCAACCCATCAACAACTTTATCAGTGTCTGGGTGTCAATGCCAACCATTTATCAGTGCCACTTTGCCAAACTTTACCTGTGTCTGGGTGCAAATGGTTTTACCAGTGTCTTTGTGCCAGCAATTTAAATGTGCCACTTTACCAAACTTTACTAGTGTTTGGGTGTCAAGTGTTTTCCAATGGAATTACCATTGTTTATGTGCCAACTATTTAATAGTAATCTATTCACTAAGTATAAGTGTATACAAATGTGTGCAGTGTATGGGTTTTAGCTCTAATGGTGCTTAGTCAATTAATTAGTAGAGATGGCTGAAACCCACCAGTTTCGTTTCGTTCCGTTTTCAGATTCCTGGATCTCAGGAAAATCCTGAGAATCCGAAAATCCAAAAACGGTTTGAATTTTCGATTATTATCGAATGTCCGAGGCTATTTTCAATAATTTTCTATAACCAGGGTAGAGAGGAGTGGGATGACATGCCCTGGATATAACAAGTGGGATGCAGCAACAAGGGCAAATGATAGTGGAGGTAGGACCTGGCCTAAAGAGAGGGGGGAGCACAGAACTCTGAGACAGAAAAGGGGACAGAGAAAGGATGAGACTACAAACAAAGAGGGGGTTAGGCAGAATGTAGAAAGGGGGCATATGAAGTTGCATAACTCGTTACTGGCACTAAGGGGCCCCATTCTCATCTTTGTTCAGGGCAATCTGTGACAGTTCCGAGGTATAAGTGATAGATTAGGTAAGTTCTGTTTCCATTGTGCTTTAAATAAGTGAGATTTGGAGGGTTTCGTCTATAGCAATTTTCAACATAAGTAAATCTGCCATTTTATCTTGCAATATCTCCCACAAAACACACAACTGCCTAAAACTACTTTTGAAAATATTTGCAATTCTCCTATTGGAGGGGACTTCTACACTAGTTATTAACGATGGCTTTGGGAAGCCAGACCACAACCCCAACACGTTTGTTTATCTGTAGATCATAGTTGGTAATGAAAAGTATTATACTGCTGACAGCTGAAAGCATTGAATGCACAGGTAAAACATGTACGTGTGCTGTAAACTTCTATATTTTATTGAAATAATTAAGAACAGCTTGTATTACTGAAAGGAAAAATAAAAAATGTTGCCAGACCAAGTGTGCTAAATAAACAGCACTATGGCACATGTGGGCTTTCAATTTATAGCTATATATACTGTATATAAAGAGACTATAACATTCCAAGAAATTGGGGTCTAATTGGCATCCTGCAAAGGAACTTAAATGAAAGCCAAATATATCTATTTCAGGCAACACTACATGTAAG
Source organism: Hymenochirus boettgeri (assembly GCA_019447015.1). Classification (NCBI taxonomy): domain Eukaryota; kingdom Metazoa; phylum Chordata; class Amphibia; order Anura; family Pipidae; genus Hymenochirus; species Hymenochirus boettgeri. The sequence continues at coordinate 266,585,168 of CM033476.1, forward strand.
ATGCTGTCATAACTTCACGTGGCCTTAGATTTGATTACTGGTGCACGGTTAAATGGAGCAACACTAATATTTTGTTTTACTTAAATGAAAAATAAGTGCTGTTATTAGAGATTCCTGGACCTTCGCCACACTTTGCACGAGGCCTTATTAATTCGACAGGCAGTAAAGCAAGAAACACGTCTCTGTAAAAAAAAAATTACCCTAGGTCAAAAAAAAAAAGCAAAATGGCTTTTTCCATGAAGTGACTCCCAAGGGAAAACATAAAAAGTAAATCATTGCTTCTCTTTAGTTCTTATAAAGAGCTACACTTTTATTTTTAAACCTGCGCAAGTGAAAGAGACCCTTGTTTTGCAGAGACGTTCGTGGAGGAAATGTTATTTCACTTGAACATTTTCCAAGAGCTGGAAGTGAATTTCAGGCTTTCAGTGTTGTATTCGGTTTATACGGTGCGAAATATTCCTACATATTATTTGACTACATTATGTAGACACAGTTTGGAAGTATTAAGTCACAAAATTGAGCTTGACTAATATTTTACTTACGGATCTGTAACATTTTTAACAAATTACATTTTAAATCTCCACTTTTCCATTTCAATGCACTCTTGGACTGTATACACCTTGTTAAATAATATACACGGCTTTTTACATATTGAGATTTCCAGACAGACCACTTAAAACATCATTTTCCAGATTACTCAGTAAAACTTCCACTTGTTTTAATTGCTTTCTGTAACTCCAGTAATAATACGTTTATACCTTTAAAAAAGGATGTGTGAACGTATAGTCGCTATTCCTTTATCGCTAATTCCATTTCCATTGAAAAGAATGGCAAACCCAGGCACATTGCGGTATGTAGAAAGTTAAAAATGATAATGTTTATATATTCACAATGTTGTATGAACCAGCCTAAATATAAAACAGACCTTAAGAAGGGGGAAAGTTGTTCCGAAGTTGTCCTCTGGTTTACCAAATGTATTTTTGATACTGTACATCCTCCTTCGCAGCCCAACAAGCTTGCATATTCCTAGTGTATTTTGCATATTCCTACTGTTGGATATTTCTATTGTATTGTGCATTGTATTCTGCATACTCATAGTGTATTTTGCATGTTACTATTGTTTTTTGCATATTCCTGATGTATTTTGCATATTTCTAGTATACGAACTGAAAACTAATGTTTTTAAACTTTGCAGTGCCTGTGTGAAGCAAAAAAAGGTTTTGTGCAGCGCAACTAATGCAATACAATTTAAATGAAGTTTAGTGCTACCTGGTAACAAAAAACACAACGTGAATTGTATTGAGTAGTAAGAGCAGAGCAGATTGTCCTGCCCCAGATCCTGCAGATTATCCTGCGATGTACTGAGATGAGTACATCATGGGATGTCGGCAAGGTAAGGTTGTGTGTAAAAAGTCTTTTATTGATTACTCAGCGTTTAATCAATTATATTTATCATCATGACATCATACACAGCAGAATTAAAAACAACCCATTTGCGTCCTCATGGCTGCCACTTTGGAAAACAAACACAGCTATCCTAGTATATCCTACTGAATCTCATCTTTTGTGTACATCAGTAACATGGCTCTACCTCATTATACATATAACACATAATACTTAATGTCAAGTCAAAAAGTGTGTGCACAGCTTATGTCTAGCAGTGCAATAAACATCACGGTAAGATGAAAGGCGCCTGGCGTTCTTCCCCCTGGCATTGTCTCTGATGGCTGTGCTACCTTTACCTCCTAGTGCTGCATGGTACTGTTTATCTTGCTTACTCTCTGCTGTTATTGTATAATGCACTAAATACCTTACTGCAACCAGTGGTGTAACTGGGAATCACTGGGCCCCCAGCAAAATTGTGATGGGGCCCCTATCTATGCTTCATCCCACAGGTTGTTTTCTGGAGGAGGCTATATCTGTCATAGGGAAAATAGGAAGATGGGGCCACATTTGCTCCTGCCCCCCCCTGCGGTTGCTCCCGTCTCCCCTGTAGTTAGCCCCCTGACTGCAACTTGCTTTAGCATCAGTAATCTACTACCAATATGTCAGACCACTTAGTCCTTGTTTTTAATTGTTTTTATGAGATACTTTCCCAGTTTGAATGAAGCAGTTTTACTTTTATACTGCAATAGAGTGCATCTAAAGCTTTTTCCCCTTCTCTATTGTTTGTATATTGTAGGGGTTTAGCCAAGTGGTAGGCAGAAAAGCAAGCGTTCACAGTGTGTGCTGTGCAAAGGAATACCCTAGTCCAGGTTGCAAGATATGTGTAAGGATCTTACCTGCCGCGCTCCCTCGCCGTTCCGGACTGGTGACGTCGCCCCCCCGCCGGACGTCGGCGCAAAGATTCAATACACTCGCAGAGGTGCGAGTGCCTATTCGTAGTCCTTGCTACCGGACAGACTGTTTGCCTGCCTGTGTAGCGTCTCCTGCCTTCAGCTCCAGCCTGTTCCTTGTTCTGTCTCAGCCATTGTTCCAGTTACCATCCCTTCAGCCTGTGGATCAGCCATTGTTCCAGTTACCATCCCTCTCAGCCTGAGATCACCATTGTTCAGTTACCATCCCTTCAGCCTGTGGATCAGCCATTGTTCCAGTTACCATCTCTTCCAGCCATTGTTTCCAGCCATTGTTCCAGTTACCATCTCTTCAGCCATTGTTTCCAGCCATTGTTCCAGTTACTATCTCTTCAGCCATTGTTTCCAGCCATTGTTCCAGTTACCATCTCTTCAGCCTTGTTTCCAGCCATTGTTCCAGTTACCATCTCTTCAGCCATTGTTTCCAGCCTTTCCAGTTACCATCTCTTCAAGCCATTGTTTCCAGCCATTGTTCCAGTTACCATCTCTTCAGCCACCATTGTTTCCAGCCATTGTTCCAGTTACCATCTCTTCAGCCATTGTTTCCAGCCATTGTTCCAGTTACCATCTCTTCAGCCATTGTTTCCAGCCATAGTTCCAGTTACCATCTCTTCAGCCATTGTTTCCAGCCATTGTTCCAGTTACCATCTCTTCAGCCATTGTTTCCTGCCATCGTCCCAGCTACCATCTCTACCGCCATTGTTTCCAGCTATTGTTCCAGTTACCATCCTCCAGCCGTTGTTCCAGTTACATCTCTCTCAGTCATTGTTTCCACCTACTGACAGCCCTCCTCCTAAAAGGTAGTGAACTTCGTCCCCCGGGACTCTATTCATTACAGTACGAATAGGCCATGGAAGTACCTGAGGAAGCTGCAGCCAGTTTAGGCAAGCCACTGCAGACTATTTCCCTCCGCATGGATGCCCTTGAGCACCAGCAGAATCAATTAGCTCAATTTCTGGACTCCATTTCAGCTCGGTTAGCTCTGGGTCCGGCTCCTCCGGTTCCGCCTGCTCTGCCTAGAGAACCCGTTCCCCCCAGAGAGCCGCGAATACCACCTCCTGTGTGGTATGAAGGGGACGCTCAAGCTTGTCGGGGATTCATTAACCAATGCCTTATACATTTTGAATTGCAGCCCTCTAACTTTGCCTCCAATGGCTGAAGAGACTGGTAAACTGGAACCAATGGCTGGAAACAATGGCTGAAGAGATGGTAACTGGAACAATTGCTGGGAAACAATGGCTGAAGAGATGGTAACTGGAACAATGGCTGGAAACAATGGTGAAGAGATGGTAACTGGAACAATGGCTGGGAACAATGGCGTGAAGAGATGGTAACTGGAAAATGGCTGGAAACAATGGCTGAAGAGATGGTAAACTGGAAACAATGGCTGGAAACAATGGCTGAAGAGATGGTTAACTGGAAAACAAGGCTGGAAACAATGGCTGCTGAAGAGATGGTAACTGAACAATGGCTGGGAACAATGGTGAAGAGATGGTAAACTGGAACAATGGCTGATCCAAGGCTGAAGGAGTGGTAACTGAACAATGGCTGATCCACAGGCTGAAGGGATGTAACTGGAACAATGGCTGATCCACAGGCTGAAGGGATGGTAACTGGAACAATGGCTGAGACAGAACAAGGAAGAAAGGCTGGAGCTGAAGGCAGGAGACGCTACACAGGCAGGCAAACAGTCTGTCCGGTAGCAAGGACTACGAATAGGCACTCGCCCTCTGCGAGTGCCTCTTTGAATCTTCGCGGCGCTCGGCGTCCGGGTGGTGACGTCACGACGCCGGTCCGGCGCGGCGACGTCACCAGTCCCGGAACGGCGAGGGAGGCGGGCAGGTAAGATCCTACAGTTACCCCCCTCCCACGGGGGCCTCAGGACCACTTGAAGCAGGTTTGTTAGGAAATCTTCTATGAAAGGTTTGATTAACTGGGGAGCATGTAGATCCGACTGTTTAACCCAGGACCTTTCCTCTGGTCCAAATCCTTTCCAATGCACCAAATATTGAAGAGAACTTCTGACGAATTGGAATCCAAGACTTTCTCACCTCAAATTCTTGTTGGACCGTTGATCATAATAGGATCAGATCAGGTGGACTGAAAGAGGGAAGAGAATCGATTTGCCACCACTGGCTTAATAAGGAAACATGGAACACATTAGGGATTCTCATGATGGTGGGTAATAGAAGTCGTACTGCCGTAGGACCCACCAATTCCAATATAGGGAATGGGCTCAATAAATTTAGGACCCAATTTTAGAAGAAGGACACGTAAGTTGATTGTGAGTTGATGATAACCAAACTTTATCTCCACGAATATAATGGAGGTTTACGTCTACGCCTATCGGCTGCAGTCTTTTGTACCAGGGCAGACTTTTCAAGACAGTTTTTTGTAGCCTGCCGATGGCTGACATTTCTGCAACTAGACTGTTAGTTGCCGGAAACTGGTCCTGATGAAAAAAAAAAATCCGTGGAAACCCTTGGGGTTTAAGCCCAAAAAACACAAAAAAAAGGAGATTTCGGTAGAGGAGTGGACGGCATTGTTATGGGCAAATTCCGCCCATGCAGAAGCTCAGTCCAATTGTCTTGAGAGTAAGAAAGTAGTAGCTATCGAAGGAATTGTTCCAGACATTGGTTGGTGCGTTCTGCGGCTCCATTGACTGAGGATGATAAGCCGATGAAAATTGGAGTTTAATTCCAAGTAATTTGCAAAGTGCCGCCCAGAATTTGGAGATGAATTGGGTTCCTCGATCGGACACTATTTCCATAGGTAATCCATGCAGACGGAAAATATGAGAAATGAACATTGAGCAAGTCAGCAGGGAGTTTCCAGCCATTGTTCCAGTTACCATCTCTTCAGCCATTGTTTCCAGCCATTGTTCCAGTTACCATCTCTTCAGCCATTGTTTACAGCCATTGTTCCAGTTACCATCTCTTCAACCATTGTTTCCAGCCATTGTTCCAGTTACCATCTCTTCAGCCATTGTTTCCAGCTATTGTTCCAGTTACCATCCTTCCAGCTGTTGTTCCAGTTACCATCTCTTCAGTCATTGTTTCCAGCCTACTGACAGCCCTCCTCCTAAAAGGTACAGTGAACTTCGCCCCCCCGGGACTCTATTCATTACAGTATGACCTGTGTTTTATTCACAGCAGGTACATACACGCATGGACCTGTATGCTAAATAGCATATGTAGCTCACTTGAAAGACAACTTTACAATACATTTGTTATAAGGTCCATAGTTCTTTATAAATAGACACAAATACAGCAGTAATTATTTAATTAAGGGCTTATCAAACATCTTTAGAAGACAGAAAGTAAAGGGATGTAGAACTGTGGGTGTAGGGAAGTGACAAAAGGTCCCTCCTGACCCACACCCACGATTCTAAATTTAATTTTCTCTTTACATGAGTTGCTGATGTACAATACAATACAATAACGTTTGTAAAGCGCTTTTCTTTTAACGTATCATTTTTATGTTTGTATCAGTGTTTGACACCACTTGCAATACACAGTAGTGCCTGTTACATATATATAGTCAATAGTTGGATGAATACTGTACCAAATAAACTCAACTTTGCATCTCACTAGCATAGGGACATATTTATCTCCTGTTAATGTCTACAACCCTCAATGACACCCAGGTACCATAGTTGTAGAATGCTGTAGGCAAAACCAGCATACAGTATCATCAGACCATTATTTTAGTTTTATTTTGCATTAGGTAGCTGGTTAGACAGGGGTGTAACTACCAGGAGCCAAAGGGGCCTCACCTTCTTATTTATTCTATGAAAGATATAGCCTCCTCCCAGAAAACCATTGTCGATAACACACAGATAGAGGCCCCATCATAGTTTTGTTGGTGGGCCAGGGATTCCTAGTTACGTCACTGCTGTCAGACCTACATGAGTGTTGCTTGTGTATCCTATAGAAGCGGAAACAGCTTTGTTGAAAAGTAAAGATATTTACACTTTTAGTCAATCGATAGTGTAGGGTCTAAATGTTGACTTGTTACCATGTTCATTTGCAGATTGTGCTGTATATTTGTTTTAGTTATGTCTGCGGTTTTAAGGGGTAATTACTGAAGGGAAGGAAATAAAAAAACTGGAAAATTGAACTGTGTAGAGTTGCTGGCTTGTCATTGAAGCATTTCTCTCTGGGGAAAGGCTTTTAGATGAAATCATGTTCTGCCATAATCAAGACAAGAGAGGAAGCCTTTCTTGGCCAGTAATGATAATTTGGTTTGTGTACAGAAATACACGGGGATAACAAATTTTATGCCAGGTTGCAAGTATTTAGATGATCTGAAATAAATGGTTGTTCTTTTTTAAAACAATCTATATGGGCAAATATATCTTCAAATAAAGAACTATCAGGGTTATTCAATAAAAGTTCTTATTGTTAAAAATGGTGCTAATTTTGCCCCAACCAATCAGATGTTAGCTTTCAAATGTTAAATAATATCTGATTGGTTGGGTCAAAATTAGCACCATTTTTAACAATAAGAACTTTTATTGAATGTCCCATATATTTCTAGTCACAATACAGCATTAAGGACATATTTATAAAGTTGTGGTATTTCACAATACTGCACTTTTAATGGGCACTGTTTTTACAACCAAAATTGTACAATACAAATGATCGCAATTTACTTTTGTTTCTTAAGTGTAAAAATACACCACCTATTCAATATGCGGTTTTGCGGTAGTTTGAGTGTGACTATTTTATGTCAGCTAATAGCTAGCATTAAATTCGTGCAGTGGGTGAATCCCTTCCAGGATACAACCACATGCGCAAACCACTCTGTTGAATCCAGGAAGGGAGGTTGACCCGATTCCATAGTGGCTCGGGTTAAATCTCCCTGTTAGTGTTTCCAGTAATGGGCAATTAAAAAAAATATTTTTCCAGTTTAGATACACTTTATATACTGTCAGGGAGATTTAATAAAAGTTCTTAACGTTTAAAATGTTGCTAATTTTGCCCTAACCAATCAGATGTTATTTAACATTTGAAAGCTAACAGCTGATTGGTTGGGGCAAAATTAGCACCATTTTAAAGGATAAGAACTTTTATTGAATAACCCTGCATATGTAAATATACTACACTATATATATGGAAAAATGTAATGTCTCCTCTGCTTTCCAATCGTGATCATTAAGGCTGCAGGGACGTGATGAAAATACTACAATGCACTAAATTGCGCATGCAATCGCAAGTGTTATTGCAAGTGTGTTCGATTGTTTTTCATTTGCGCATGCGATTTTGCCATTTTCCTTTATGGAAACGCATGCGTTAACGCATCAAAAATGGTGAACGCATGTGCTACCAAAATGCGAACGGACACGCAATCGCATAGTAAATCTCGGGGATTTTCATGTTCTCGTGATTTCCATTATAACCGAAACGCATGCGCGAGCACAAAACACATAAGTGGGGCCTAGCCCTTAGAGATCAATGTGAACTTGCTGTCTAGAGTTTTTATTGTGTCACAGCTGACTAAGCAACATTGGGCACATTGATTTTTCCATTCTATTGCAGGTTGGCAGTTAGTGAAACATCTTTATACAAAGATTTACTGTTTTTTCTTCAAAATATCAATAACAAATCAACCAAGAGACCAGTAATTCTGCAAATGTCAATATAAAAACATTAATAAATCTAGATTGTGTTACAGTGAGGAAAATATACCATTGGAATAAACAAATCGCCTTTAACAGTGTCTTCTCCCCGTCCTTCAGGGTCAGTTGTTTCAAAATCAAACTAATTGTCTGAATATCACGCAAGGCCTAGCTTTGTAACATAAAGAAAAGCCAATGATGTAGGTGAGGGGGCCTTGCAGCTGTTTCCGAAGTACAACTCCCAGCATGTCTCCACCAAATGGAGGCACTAATGGCTGCCTCTCCCTGATTGTACCATCTATCACTATGCCAGCAGAAATAGACACACCATTAATAAAAGATTTATTTTTATAAGGTTCTATATCTTGTAATTCAATGTAAGAGAAAATATTTACTTTTGATCAGCATATAACACCCAATGTATTTTATTCCTGTAATAAACAGCACATGCATGGTTTATTGCATTAAACAGCATGGACTTTACCTATTGATAATACAAGTTACTTTGATTTTAAAAGGATACAAGCAATCTAACTGCTCAAGTGGATACCTACAAATATGCAGATTAGAAGTCCAACCAGCAGGCTGAAAGCAACTATTGTCAGAGCTCACAGCAGGTCTACTGGTATCATATGCACTCAATATAAACTGTCTATCACAAAAGGGGATATGACCCCAATGCAAGTACAATGATTCAGCCATTGAAGGCGGTTATAGCAAGCCTAACTATGAATGGGATACAGCTTATTAAATTCAACTTGCTTTAACTGAGATTTTACAAAATTAAATTCACTGCCAAAAACGTAATAACTACTGAATGCTTAGTACTTGGTTGTCTGGTACCATCAACCTTGACAGATATTGGAAAAAGAATATTACAAATACTGTATAAAGTATGGATGGAACAGGGTAGATAGTAGGAAAGACTCAGTTCAGTTATGGGGGGTGGGGGTGTGTTTAAATGGAGAAAGAGGGTTAGATATAGAAAGAGAAGAAGTAGGTAGAGGACAATTTAAGAAGGAAATAAAAAACAATTGAAAAAAATGTTGGTGAGGAGGCAGGTAGGGCAGATAAACCAGTCTTTGTTCAGGGGCACTTGTTTTACCAATCACTGTTTGGCACATAAATTATCACCCTCCATGTGGCATATATATATGTCAGTTCTCTAGATCACCAGCCACTGTATGGTCAGCTCCCCAGTTCACCAGCCATTTTTAATTCATTCCTCCAGTTCAACAGCCATTGTTAAGTCAGCTCTCTAGTTCACCAGCAATTGTTAATTAATTTCTCCAGTTCAACAGCCACTGTTAAGTCAGCTCTCTAGTTTACCAGCCATTGTTAATTCATTCCTCCAGTTCAACAGCCATTGTTAATTCATTCCTCCAGTTCAACAGTCACTGTTAATTCATTCCTCCAGTTCAACAGCCACTGTTAATTCATTCCTCCAGTTCAACAGCCACTGTTAATTCATTCCTCCAGTTCAATAGCCATTGTTAAGTCAGCTCTCTAGTTCACCAGCAATTGTTAATTAATTTCTCCAGTTCAACAGCCACTGTTAAGTCAGCTCTCTAGTTTACCAGCCATTGTTAGTTCAGCCCTTCAGTTCACGACTCACGAACCAGTTATAAGTTAACACTGGCTGGTGAACTGGAAGGCTGACCTAACATTGACCGCTGAACTGTAGGGCTGAAGGCTGCTTTAAAATTTTGTCTTAAGCCTAGAAGTGCCCCTGGACTGGCAGCTGTTAATTGGAAGCAGAAAAAGGGGTAACAGAACACCGGGCAGCATTTCCTGTTAGCCATACATCTCTCGCAGATGCAGATTTGGACTTTGGAGGTTTTTTTTTCCATATACAATTTTTTATTTGAGAGAACTTGCACTTTTAATGTACCCTTTACAATGAATGCATCTTCCCTATATATTTAACATGTGAAAGAAGGGAAGCAGGGGGAGGCAGGATGAGTCCCACAATGGGTCAAGTCACCATATCTAAATAAAAATTTGAATTACATGCATTTCTAATTAGATATTTAAGTTCTGCACAGTTTGCAATTAAAAAAATGTAAACAACGAGGTGTTAGTACCACACTTTGGCCAAAATATGTAAGCTTTCATGCCACGTCAAGGCCCCTCATTTAATGTGAGTCCTACTCTGCTTATTAGCATTCTGTATTGCATTTAGTAGTCCCTCAGCATTGTACCTGAGTTATACGACCATTAACATAGAGGCTCTAGTGTGGCAGCTATAAGGGATAATATGCTATGTACAGTGTAATATAAGGAGATTATGCCACCCTCTCCCTCCCCTCCGTCTCTCCCTCCCTGTATTAGTAATGTGATAAGAAGCTTGTTATTCAACATACAAATGGTTAACTGCCGTTTCTATCTCAAACTAAAAGAAGACAATAAACATCGGCTCTTACCCGATGCAGTTCCGGTTCGTTACACTGACTGATTGAATTATTGTGCTGATAAGGAGGAGCAAGTGGCGGAGTAAATTATGACTAACAGGAATGCTCTTGCTCCTCCTTATCAGCACAATAATTCAGTCAGTCAGTGTACAAAAAGGGGCTTGTTATCTACATTACTAATACAGACAGGGAGAGAGAAATGGAGAGGGGCAGTGAAATACAGGAAGTCACTCAGTGACATCACTGAGTGACTGATTATATAGATTCCTGCCACTGAACCTCCCCACTGAAATGCCAGAGCCTTATGTATTATATTATTACTAGACATTAAGCCTGTTACATTAACAGGCTCTCGAAGCCCAGAGTGCTTCCTCACAGCCAGTCCCCCCCTCTGTCCCACAGCCCGAGTCCCCCCTCTCTGTCCCACAGCCAGAATCCCCCTCTGTCATACAGTCAATCCCCCCTCTGTCCCACAGCCAGTCCCCTCTCTGTCCCACAGGTAGTCCCCCCCTGTCCCACAGCCAGTTCCCCCTCTGTCCCACAGCCATAGCTCCCCTCTGTCCCACAGCCAATCCCCTTCTGTCCCACAGCCATAGCCCCCTCTCTCCCACAGCCATAGCCCCCCTCTATCCCACAGCCAGTCCCCCCTCTGTCCCACAGCCAGTCCCCCCTCTGCCTCACAGCCATAGCCCCCCTCTGTCCCACAGCCAATCCCCCCTCTATCCCACAGCCAGTCCCCCCTCTGTCCCACAGCCAGTCCCCCCCCTCTGTCCCACAGCTAGTCCCCCCTCTGTCCCACAGCCATAGCCCCCTCTGTCCCACAGCCAATCCCCCCGTCCCACAGCCATAGCCCCCTCTGTCCCAAAGCCATAGCCCCCTCTGTCCCACAGTCATAGCCCTCCTAATGTCCCCACAAGCCAGTCCCCCCTCGTCCCACAGCCATAGCCCCCCTTTGCTTTGTCTACAGCCCAGTCCCCTCTGTTTTCCCACACCAATCCCCCCCCGCGTCCACAAGCCATAGGCCCCCCTCTGTCTACGCCAGTCCCCCCTCTGCTTGGGTGTCATCCTGTGGGTGTTGTGTTGTTTTGTGGTTTCTCTGTCTGTCTTGTGTTTGTCTGTGTTGTTCTGTTCTGTGGTCTTTGTTCCTGGGTTGTGTTCATTCTGTGGGGTTTCTGTTCTGTTGTGCTGTTCTGTGTGTGTTTGGCCCCCCCTCTGTTGGGTTTTTGTCTTCTTTTGCCCCCCCTCTGTTCTGCTGTGGGGTTCTCTTGTCCTGGTTTTGTTGTTCGTTTGGTGGTGTTGGGTCTTTCTGTTCTTGTTTTCTTTTTTTGTTCCGTTCTGGGTGTGCTGTGTGTGTTGTTTGTTTTGCTCTTTTCTGTTCCTCTGTTCTCTGTCTGTCTTGTTTTTTCGTTTCTTGTCCTGTTTCTGTCTTTCTTGTCTGTCGTCATGTCTGTCCCCTCCTGTGCCTGGTTGTTGGTGGGTGTTTTGTTTTCTGGCTGTTCGGCTGTTTTCTCCCCTCTGGTTTGTTGCTCTGGGTTCCTGTCTGGTTCTGGGTTTCTGTGTTGGGTTGCTGCTCTGCTCTGTTTTAGTCCCCCCCTCTGCCTGTTTGTGGTTTCTGTTCTTCTGTCTGTGTGTGTTTTGTGGCTGTTTTTTTGTGGTCCCACAGGGAACATGGAGGGTAGGTGGACCAATCCCCTCAATATCCACAGACATAGCCCCCCCTGTCCTGCAGCCAGTCCCCCCTCTTCACAGCCACTCCCCCTCTATCCCACAGCCAATTTAAAGCGCCCCTCTGTCCTACAGCCAGTCCCCCCTCTGTCCCACAGCCATAGCTCCCCTCTGTCCCACAGCCAATCCCCCCCTCTGTACCACAGCCATAGCCCCCTCTGCGCCCAGGCCATAACCCCCTCTGTTCCACAGCCATAGCCCCCTCTGTCCAACAGCCAATCCCCCTCTGTCCCACAGCCCATCCCCCTCTGTCCCACAGCCATAGGCCCCCTCTGTCCCACAGCCAGTCTCCCCCCCCCTCTGTCCCACAGCCAGTTCCCCCCTCTGTCCCACACCATAGCCCCCTCTGTCCCACCAGTCCCCTCTGTCTCACAGCCTACCCCCTCTGTCCCACACCAGTCCCCCTCTGTGCCCACAGCCCCCTTTGTCCCACAGCCAATCCCCCCTCTGTCCCACAGCCAATTCCCCCTGTCCCACAGCCATAGCCCCACATCCCACAGCCAATCCCCCTCTGTCCCACAGCCAATCCCCCCTCTGTCCCACAGCCATAGCCCCCCTCTTGCCCACAGCCATAGCCCCCCTCTGTCCCACAGCCAGTTCCCCCCCTCTGTCCCACAGCCAAATCCCCCCTCTGTCCCACAGCCAGTCCCCCCATCCCAGAGCCATAGCCCCTCTGTTCCACAGCCATAGACCCATCTGTCCCACAGCATAGCCCTCCTATGTCCCACAGCCAGTCCCCCCCTCTGTCCCACAGCCATAGCCCCCCTTTGTCCTACAGCCAGTCCCCCCCCTCGTCCACACAGCCAATCCCCCTTTGTCCCACAGCCATAGCCCCCCTCTCTGTCCTACAGCCAGTCCCCCCTCTGTCCCACACGCAATCCCCCTCAATCCCACAGCCATACCCCCCTCTGTCCTACAGCCAGTCCCCCCTCTGTCCCACAGCCAATCCCCCTCAATCCCACAGCCATAGGCCCCTCTGTCCCACAGCCAGTCCCCCCTCTGTCCCACAGCCCCCTTTGTCCCACATCCATATACCCTCTGTCCCACAGCCAATCCCCCCTCTGTCCCAAAGCCAATTCCCCCTGTCCCACAGCCATATCCCCCCATCCCACAGCCAATCCCCCTCTGTCCCACAGCCAATCCTCCCTCTGTCCCACAGCCATAGCCTCCCTCTGTCCCACAGCCATAGGCCCCCTCTGTCCCACAACCAGTCCCCCCTCTCTCCCACAGCCAATTCCCCTCTCTGTCCCACAGCCAATCCCCCCGTCCCACAGCCATAGCCCCCTCTGTTCCACAGCCATAGCCCCCTCTGTCCCACAGCCATAGCCCTCCTATGTCCCACAGCCAGCCCCCCCTCTGTCCCACAGCCATAGCCCCCCTCTGTCCCACAGCATTCCCCCTCTGTGCCCCGCCATAGCCCCTCTGTCCCACGCCATTTCCCCTCTTTCTCACAGCCATAGGAATGCCCCTCGGTCCCACGCCATCCCCCTCATGTCGTCCCGGACCACAGCCCCCTTTGATCCCACAGCCAATCCCCCCTCTGTCCCACAAGCCATTCCCCCCTGTCGCCCACAGCATAGCCCCCACATCCACAAGCCATCCCCCTCTGTCCCACAGCCAATCCCCCCCTCTGTCCCCACCAGCCATAGCCCGCCCCTCTTCCCCAGCCATAGCCCTCTTTCCCCACAGCCAGTACCCCCCTCTGTCCCCACGCCAAATCCCCCACTCTGTCCCACAGCCAGTTCCCCCCATCCCCAGAGCCATAGCCCCCTTGTTCACAGCCATAGACCCATCTGTCCCCCACAGCCATAGCCCTCCTATGTCCCCACAGGCCAGCCATCCCCCCCTCTGTCCCACAGCCTAGCCCCCCTTTGTCCTACAGGCCAGTACCCCCCTCTGTCCCCCAGCCAATCCCCCTTTGTCCCACAGCCATAGCCCCCCCTCTGTCCTAGCCAGTCCCCCCTCTGTCCCATCAGCCATCCCCCCTCAATCTCCCAAGCCCATAGCCCCCCTCTGTCCTACGCCATCCCCCCTCTGTCCCACAGCCATCCCCCCTCAATCCCCCACAGCCATAGGCCCCCTCTGTCCCCACAGCCAGTCCCCCTCTGTCCACAGCCCCCTTTGTCCCACATCCATATACCCTCTGTCCCACAGCCAATCCCCCCTCTGTCCCAAAGCCAATTCCCCCCTGTCCCACAGCCATATCCCCCCCATCACCCAGCCATCCCCCTCTGTCACCCAGCCAATCTCCCCTCTGTCCCACAGCCAATCCTCCCTCTGTCCCACAAAGCCATAGTGCCCTCCCCGCTATCTCCCACAACCAGTCCCACCCCCCTCTCTCCCACAACCAATTCCCTCTCTGTCCCACAGCCAATCCCCCCGTCCCACACCCTAGCCCCCTCTGTCCCAAGCCATAGCCCCTCTGTGCCACAGCATAGCCACCTCCTATGTCCCACAGCCAGCCCCCCCTCTTGTCCCACGCCATAGCCCCCCTTTGTCCTACAGCCAGTCCCCCTCTGTCCCACAGCCAATCCCCCCTGTCCCCACAGCCATAGCCCCCCTCTGTCCTACAGCCAGTCCCCCCCTCTGTCCCACAACCAATCCCCTTCTGTCCCACAGCCATAGCCCCCCTCTGTCCTACAGCCAGTCCCCCCTCTGTCCCACGCAATTCCCTCCCCTCTATCCCACAGCCAAGCTCCCCTCTGTCCTACCAGCCATTCCCCCCTCTGTCCCACAGCTAATCCCCCTCTGTCCCACAGCCATATTCCCCCCCTGTCCCCTAGCCAGTCCCCCCATATGTTCCACCGCCATAGCCCCCTCTGTCCCACAGCCAATCCCCCCCTCTGTCGGACAGCCATAGCCCCCTCTGTGCCCAGGCCATAGCCCCCTCTGTTCCACAGCCAATCCCCCCTCTGTCCCACAGCCAATCCCCCTCTGTCCCCACAGCCATTCCCCCCTCTGCTCTGTCCCCAGCCATAGCCCCCCGTCCTGTCCCACATAGCAATTCCCCCTGTCTCACAGCCATAGAGTCCCCTCCTGTCCCACAGCCAGTCCCCCCTCTGTCCCACAGCCACCTTTGTTCCCCACAGCCATAGCCCCTCTGTCCCACAGCCACTCCCCCCTCTGTCCACGCCAATTCTCCCTGTCCCACAGCCATAGCCCCCCACCCAGCAGACCATCCCCCTCTGTCCCACAGCCAATTTCTCCTGTTCCCCACAGCCATAGCCCCCCATCCCAACATCCAATCCCCCTCTGTCCCACAGGCCATAGCCCCCTCTGTCCACATGCCAACCCTCCCCCCTCTGTCCCACAGCCAGCCCCCCCTCTGTCCCACAGCCAGTCCCCCCTCTGTCCCCATGCCAATCCCCCCTCATGTCCCACAGCCAATTCCAGCTCCTCCAACCGAGTCTTTCTTCCCCCTTGGGACCCCTCTAGGTGAGAGTGGATCCTGGTGTAGGTGTAGGCGACATAGCGTGCGCAGTGTGGTAGCCGGGGGGGTGGGTGGTTGCATGGTGAGAGCAATCACCTGCGCAGCACCCATCACGGTGTCCTCCGTG
Organism: Hymenochirus boettgeri; assembly: GCA_019447015.1. Lineage (NCBI taxonomy): Eukaryota > Metazoa > Chordata > Amphibia > Anura > Pipidae > Hymenochirus > Hymenochirus boettgeri. Next base: position 266,600,835 of record CM033476.1, read on the forward strand.
TGTCTATCCTATGTCCTTGTCTGTAGCCACTTGGGGGGAGAGAAACTCTCCCTCCTCCCCCATCCGTATCCGTGGATACTTTCTTATGGGCCGAGAAACTCCCCCTCTCACACGCGCTGCACGCACATGCGCACAATGAAAATGCCAAACACAAACGCAGGGACGCACACTTGCATTTTATTATATAGGATTATAAAGCTATTTAAACCCCTGCCAATTAGTCTTTATTTTAAACCAATACAATTATTTTTGGGTTTTTTTTTATTATATTTATTAAAACCAATACAATATGAAAATGTGTATGTAAACAGAGGAAGAAGTCAAGGGTCAAACAACAGCAATCAAAGGTGACACAGAGATGTGGATGTACAAAAAGACAGGAAAAAGCACAACTGACTAGAGATCTAATAATAAAGGAGAGATTTAGATTGTTCATCCTGCTAATATAGGGCCACAGATTTTAATAACAATCTTAAGAGTTGAAATCCAACAGCAAGATATGCAGGGCGTTTAGAATAAATAATTCTATGTAATAGAATACCAATTATATTCCTATCCATGATACAATTATACGCTAAATCTGCGGATAAGTTATAAAAACAACAGTACTAATAATTGAAATTGGAAATGTATACAATGGAAGAAATATGGGCCGAATTTGAAGGATAAGGAGAAGAAAGTTCTCATTATACGTACCGTATATATAAGCCGAGGTTTTTATTTTTTAAAATAACTTGAAAAAGCGTATCTCGGCTTTTACTTTGGTCAGTCATTACTTACCTTCCATGCGGCTGTAAACTGGAGCAGTAAGGAGGAGATGTCGCAAGTGTGCACATAGGCGCAAGCGTGCACGAAATCACGGTTACGTCAGCACGTAAGTTCCGTGCCTCTTCGCTGCCGTGGAGGCAGACGGCTTAAATTTGGCAGGCTCATTCATTGCACCTTACTTAGAAAAGTTAAGCAGGTTTCGTTTCGAAAAGGCAAAGCCCTCACTCACTCACTCACTCTCCCTCACTCACTCACTCACTCACTCATAACTAAGGGGCATATTTATAAAGGTTCGTTAACTTTTCGCGGCCGTTTCTGATTGGTCAATTTTTAATACTTGCTTTAAATTAACCAATCAGATTTCAGAACTTTCCAGAAATCTGATTGGTTAATGTAAAGCAAGTATTAAAAATTGACCAATCAGAAACGGATTATGGATTTCTGCAAACCTATATAAAGAGGAGCTTTCTGCCGCGGAACTCAGATGCCATCGCAGTAGATGGCTGAAGAAAGAAGAAAGAAGCGGCTGGCAACATCGGCTCCGCTGAGGCCGGCGGTGCCAGCGGGCTCACTGGCGGCCGCAGTGAGTCTGCCTGGCATCGGCGACCTGAGTGGGGTTGGTGTCGCCAGCCCGAAAACGTCGCGTCGGATCAAGACGCCGGCAACATCGGCCTCGTTGAGGTCGCCGGCGCCCGCCGGGGGTACCCCTGGCGGCCGCAGGGGTACCTCTCGGGGGTCGGCGGCCTCGGCGGAGCTGGTGTCGCCGGGACTGGAAGAAAGAAGACGTCGCCCAAGGGCTCTTTTAAGAGCCGCACTGGGGGTCCCGGTTTCAGCTGCGGGACCCCCGCCAAAGGCACTTGTCAGTGCCGCAAGGGCCCTTGTAAGGGCCGGGGAGGGGGGTCCCGGTTCGAGCTGCGGGACCCCCTAAGCCCCAAAAGGCCCTTCTCAGGGCCCCGCTGGAGGGAGCCTCCACCCCCCCAGCGGCTCCCTCCCGTCCCCTCCCCGGGAGTGGCCGGGGCGGGGGGCTTGGAGGGGTTGCCGGGGAGGGGGTGCGCGGCGGGTGGTCGCGACCACCTGCTGCGGCCCCTTCCCGGCAGCCCCTCCTAGCCTCCCATTCCGAGATTGCCGCGAACGGGGAACGGGTTGGGAGGGGCTGCTGGGAAGCGGCGGCGGCGGCGGGTGGTCGCTGCTGCCGCCGCGGGGGGCGCCGCCCCCTTAGGAGCGGCGGCGGGAAGGGATTTTAAGTCCCTTCGCGGCGATACTATACAGTATCGCCGCGAAGGGGCTTAAAATTACCGCAGCACATCGCGGCCGCGATAGGTATCGCGGGAATAGCGCTCGCCGTTATAAATACGGCGATAGCGCTATTTTCGCGGCCGCGATGTGCGGCGGTAATTTTTTTGCGCTAACATCGTTCCTTTATAAATATGCCCTTTGTTTGGTTCCATGTTTAAATCTGGTTAGCCACATCCACCGCCACTTACTGTGTCTATGCATACCTCTCCACAGGGCTGCTGGTTTTTCCTGTGTTCTTTTTTGGTTTAATTTTTTTAAAGTCCAAAAAGAACACAGGTGGTCGCGACCACCTGCTGCGGCCCCTTCCCGGCAGCCCCTCCTAGCCTCCCGTTCCGAGATTGCCGCGAACGGGGAACGGGTTGGGAGGGGTGCTGGGAAGCGGCGGCGGCGGCGGGTGGTCGCCGCTGCCGCCGCGGGGGGTGTGGGCGGGGTAGGAGTAGCGTCGGGAAGGGATTTTAAGTCCCTTCGCGGCGATACTATACAGTATCGCCGCGAAGGGGCTTAAAATTACCGCAGCACATCGCGGCCGCGATAGGTATCGCGGGAATAGCGCTCGCCGTTATAAATACGGCGATAGCGCTATTTTCGCGGCCGCGATGTGCGGCGGTAATTTTTTTGCGCTAACATCGTTCCTTTATAAATATGCCCCCAAGTGCTTCTATGGGGGGTTTAGAGTTGGGCAGGTGTTTTTTTTTTCTTTTCTTTTGCTTTGTTGAACCTTGCCATTCTAGATGTTTGGGAACTACAACTCCCAGCAACCAAAGCATGCTGGATGTTGTAGCTTCCAAACATCGGGAGTGCCAAGGGATTGGGGGTTACTGGATATTGGCACCAATCACTAATTATAGGTTTGCAGTAGTGGGGATAATTTCTACCCTCGGCTTATACTCAAGTCAATCAGTTTTACTTGTTTTTCAGGTAAAAATAAGTACCTCTGCTTATACTTGGGTCGGCTTATATTCGAGTATATATGGAAGGTGTTTCTGTAAGTATCCTTATACATTGGGAAATGTGAATAGCTTTCATGTAAATCCAAATGTGATATTTGAGGTACATCATTTATTTTATTATGTTTGCAGTCACACGGAAACTATTCCCATTTCACACTTTGTACATCTTTATATTATTTTAATATTTGAGACGTTTTATGGTTTTAATAAAATGACTAGTGCTTACCTTTTAAATTTGGATTATATTTGTTCCATTGTACACATTGCATAACACCCTATGAGTCTTGCTGTTAGAACTATTTCACCCCTATTTGATTGCAGGGGGTGTTTTTAGTTTGGCGCTGTGGGGCTGATATTGGAGCGGACACAGTCTCATTCTTTTATTAAAAGATGAATCACAACTGAAAAACGAATCCCGTGTTTTACCCTCGTCTTTTAAAAATAAACAGGAATTAAAAAAGGATACCATGAAACATTCCTTTGGGATTTACATTTTTATTATATTTTATTATTATTATTGCAGATTTATATAGCGCCAACATCTTCCGTAGCGCTTTACAATTGCATGTCTACATTTACAGATGTGTCCAAGGGTGGAATTGAACTCAGGATAGCGCTGCAAGAGACATAACCCATTATTTTGTGATTAACGTTATGAGTTGCAGGAAAGAGTTATTATTTTACATATGCACATATAAACACACATACATACTGTATTCCCTTCCACACCACAATGGGAGATTTCATCCCAGTGCAGATCAGGAAATAGTCTAGGAATGTACAGTAAAAGCAATGATAAGATCTGTCTAGTTGGCTTGGCTACAGAATATTATTAGTTTTAGATCTATAACACGGAATGACATAACTGCAGACAGACAATTCTTTGTTGCATTTAGATGTATGTAATATTGATAAGATATTTTACAAGTGAGGAATTAAATCACCGCATTATTTTCAAAGAAAAAATATGCTAATGAATGCACATGCCTCTTCTTGAAATGTATAATTTGTATTGTCTAATGTTTTTCAAGTAAAGGTATAATTTAGGTGCTTTGAATGCAGGACTACAAGCTGCTGAATGTCAGCATGAAGGATGTGTACACAGCCCTTTAGCTCTACTGAGTTCCCTTTAACAGCTGCTGTGCATCCACCAGAAGATGAAATTTGTGTAGGAGACCTTGAAAGTCATTTATATTTTTTGGCATAATAAATTGTCCCAGAATGCCCTACATTGTCTGCATGCTGTATCTCCCTACTCTGCACCGATCCTAAGAAAAACAGTTATACACCATTAAATCACACCTCACACCTTCTAGTTTAGAATTTATATTTACAGCGTTTGATTTTGAGCAGAAAAGTAATTGTTAAAGGAAAAGTTCAGTGCAATACATATACTTTTAACAAAAAAGAGCAGTATTCTTCCACCCTAATGACTTAACTTGCCCCCATTTAGCATTTTGTATGTATATAAATAAATGCTTTGAAAAACTGAAAAAAAAGACTTCCTGTTTGCGGATCCCTAATAGAGACCGTTATGGTCTCCTTGACCCAGCGCATGGTTGATTCAATTGCCCCAGTAGAGATCGGACATGTTGACCCATCCAACAGCAATAAGTAGAAAATTACTCTAAGCAACATTCCAAGCAAGAGTGCATTCTGGGAAGATAAGGACTGTTACAGAACCAGAAATGTCAGCTCTTTAATGTCAACAGCAGGAAATAGGGGTATATAAATTTAACTGATTTTTCAGTTGTTGAATAACTACAGTAGGTGTGCATAATATAAACTAACAGGGTATTCAATAAAAGGTCTTATCGTTAAAAATGGTGCTAACTTTGCCCCAACCAATCAGATGTAAGCTTTTAAAAGGTTAAATAAACATCTGATTGGTTGGGGCAAAATTAGCACCATTTTAAACGATAAGAATTTTTATGAAATCTCTCTGTAAGACTTTTAAAATTAATGAAATGCTTCACTGAACTTTCCCTTTTAAGGTTTCTCAGGAGGAAATGAACTTTACAACAGGAACATCAAGAAGAAATGGTTAATGCTACATGTGTGTTACATACAAACACAATGTTTCAGGAAGGTAGCTCCCAAAAATATGTATCGCACGATAAAATGACCAAATGCATATGTAGTGTGCACCTCTTCTTCTTGACGTTATCAGGTCCTTTGCGTAGAAGAACCTTGCACCCACCTTCTGGCAAAATGCTGACCATAGTGTACTGGAGTAGAAAACTTTTTATTTATTGAAACTGACATCCCCAGCTTTGTTAGAAGAGCTATTCTCCAACAGTCGTGGACAAACAGGGTGTGCTCTGTCTAGTGACAGAAAGGCTCAGAACTGTGATGGGGGTATGTTGGTGGCATATGGCATCACTTTTCCCAGCTCTCTGAGAAAGTATGGATTGTTGTTCTATTGTATTACTTAAAAATATAACTTTTGCAAATTTTAAACTCTTCTCCTTTAAAGAGCGAAAAACACCAAAAAGATGAACCACGCCAAATATCTAACTAATGCTTCCTTGATTATTTATTATTACTACAAAGAGCTACACCCCTTTCCACACAATATTTGCATTTGATGTTGCTCCAACACAAAACGATCCTGTTTTTCCACCCTCCAATTTTTTTATTTAAAATAAAAGAAAACATGTCCATGTCCAGACATACGGTTTGTGAAGAAAGCAAAAAGTAGAATCCTGGTACAACTGTGGAATGGGAAACATTTCACTGCTTAGTTTTATCTGAAGCAGTTTATTCCCCTATGGTTTTGGTGCCAGTCCTGTAGGTCTCTCTTTGTCCTCAGTAGGATCTTCAGATTTTTTTTTCAGACAAGAGCATCCTAAGTGACTTCAAGGTAGGTGGAGTTAAGGGTGTGACAGAGGCAGAATTCGGATGGGGACGATGATCAGGGCAGGGTTAAGGGCATATTTGGGGGCGAGTAATTTCAGCCGGCTGTGGGACTTGGGAATTTGTCCCTGCAGACAATCCCGTCCAAATAGGGATGTCTGTCACATCTATACATCCTACACTCAGTTTTTAATAGGTCAACACCAACAGAATTGCAATCGCAATCGCATGCGTGGCCACAATTGCTGTGTTAGGAAAAATCGCATTTGCAAATGCATGTGCAATTGCGAAAAAAACAGTGTGGCCTAGCACTTAATCTCACACAGACTTAAGCTAAACCATTCTGATTATTGATAAGCTTTCCCCCTACGATTTTACTTCATGTTCAGATTTACAGTAGGCCAACTGATTAATGAATGTGAAAATAAAAGAAGTTGTGTGTGTGTAGCAGATTAAAAAAGCGGAATATTCATGACTGATAAATGCTTTATTATTCCTCACAAGTTACTGTTAATACTGGACAGCATGGTGACTCACTGGTTAGCACTAATACCTTGCAGTGCTGATGTTCTGAGTTTGATTCCACCTGTAGACATATCTGCAAGGAGTTTTTATGTTTTCCAGTGGCGTAGCTACACCAGAGAATGTTCAGAAGATAAAAGAGATCTAGATTTCTATCTAAAATCTGATTCGTTCTGTACATATTCAGGTCAATTACAGTTAGTAGACAGTTTGTATTACAGTATGATGTGTACTGTATAGCTGGGTGGTAGTTTGTTCTGTTTGGGTAGATAACACAACACTGTATCTGGAGGTGGCTCTGTTGCTTTGGCATCTCAGCAGGCAAAATATTATCCTTTGCAGTTTAATTATACATTCTATATGTGTGGCTATGGGGAATCTGAAGCTCTGTGTATTATCTTATTTATTATAGACTGGGATAGGGGTGAACGAATAAAGTCCATGAATTATGGCACTGTATTTACCATGGGAGCAAGATCATGGACACTCTCAAAATCGAATGTGAATTTCAGCTAAAAACTGTAAAGGAAAGTTCAAAAGTATCTCAAATATGAAAGCCTAACCCTGCCTGAATACAACGGTATGCCACATTCATGGTTGTACCCAGAGACATGGCTACCAGCTAACTCAAATGGGGACCAATGTCAAATGGCAGTAACAGCCCCTGTAAATCAGAAATACTCCCACAAACTATATATTCATGGAATATACACACCTTCAGCTATGTAATGCTGTAGTTCATTCATTCCTACCATCAATGGTGGGCCCAGTTCTCTGTAGAAGTTCGCACTTTTTGCAGAATTTCGGAAAACAATTTTCAAAAGGTAGAAATCATGCCCAAACCCCATATAATGTAAACATTTCTTTACCAAATATAAATCTCCCAAATTTCCTGAATCAAAACATATGTCATATGCATGGTTAGACATGTGGACATGGAAGCGAAAAGCCACGAAGTGAGACAATGCGCGATGGCTCAGAAACAGTGAAAATATTCAGCCAACTGTGAATTTATAGTCTGCAGTTTTTCCTACAAAACACCCCCCTAAGTCATAAGTACCCCCCACAAACTGTATATTCCTGGAATTTACACACGAAACGCTGCAGTTCGTTCATTCATACCATCAATGGTGTGGTTTCTACCACAAAACACCCCCCTACCCTAACTCAGGAATACCCCCATAAACTATATATTTTTGGAATCTACACTCTGTAGTTATTTCATTCATACCATCAATGGTGTGGGCGAAATTCTTCATAGAGGTTCGCACTTTTATTAGTTTTTCTGAAAAAATTAACAAAAAACACCTTTCAAGGGTAATCATGGCTAAACCCCATGTAATGTAAAAAAAAGTCACCAAATATCAATCTCCCAAATGTCCTGAATCAAACGATATGCCATATGCATATTTACACACGCGGACATGGAAGCGACTAGCTACCAAGTGAGATAATGCGCGATGGCTCAAAACCAGTGAAAATATTCAGCCAACTGTGAATTTAAAGTCTACAGTTTTTCCTGCAAAACACCCGCCTAAGTCATATGTACCCCCCACAAACTGTATATTCCTGGAATCCTTACGAAATGCTGCAGTTCGTTCATTCATACCATCAATGGTGTGGGCTCAATTTTTCATAGAAATTCACACTTTTAGCAGGTTTTCGGAAAAAAAATGTACAAAAAGAAATTTCAAATTTAAGAAACCATGGCAATTCCCAATGTAATGTTAAAAAAACTTACCAAATATCAATCTCCTAAATGTCCTGAATTTAACAGTGTGCCATATGCATGGTCACACATGCAGACATTGAAGTGACTAGTCACAAAGTTAGTCAATGCACAGTGGACCAATAACAGCAACTTTCCATATTTTTTACACTAAGCACCCCCCTAACTTATAAATACTCCCTCAAAACTATAATTCTCGGAATCTACACACCTTAAGCTATGCAGCTGTGCCATTTTTTTATTCATACATGGTGTGGACTCACTTTTAGCAGATTCAAAGAAAAAAATTAAAGTGCATGTCCACCCCCCATACTAAAATTTAACCCACTATTGGCCCCACTGTGTTGTTTGAAAAAATCCTTACCTTACATCTCTTTATGGTTCTTCTGCAGTGCTTGTCCAAAGTCAAGGAAAATGAAGAGTAGGAGGTGTCTGAGAGGACAGTGGGATGTGCAGGTGAGCAATTCCCCCCCCCCTCCCTACATTTGGAATCAGGAAGGATTTTTTTGAAATTAAGTGTAATTCTCAACATAAATAGAAGGTGTCGCCCCCCCCCACACACACACAAGGCAAAAGGAAACAAAAGATCTAGTGGGACATATTTACTAGCGGTGTTAAAGGGCATGTCCACCCTTATACAACACTTTTCACATATAATAGTATGCCTTCCCCCAGAAAGTGCTTCCCTCTCTCCTCCGACGCACTGCCCGGCCTTCTGCTTGCAATACACTGCAAGCAGGGGGCGGGACCGGCAGCCACGTCCGTGATTGGCTGAGAGGCCAGGGGAGAGAGGGAAGGTAAGTAGAGTTCGGGGGACTTTCTTAAAAATGTTTTTTAGCAGTTGGGGCTGGGGAAAGGAACCCTAATATATGGCCACAACCTTAATTACTATGTTACTATATTACTATGTAGAAAAGACAGCAGGGGGGAGGGGAAGATGTGTAAGCAGAGCAGTGTCCATGGTGAGGCTGTGCAGAACACATAAGTGTTGCAGACACTACAAGGAGGCAGTGAGTAAGGGAGGGTAGGGGGAATTAGGAGTACTCACTAAACATTAATAATTTAACGACAAAGCAAGCACAGATAAATATGTGAGTATCAACATTTTACTTGTCTCAAATTGTAGTTTCAGAAAATGTAAAGTTGTTTGAGTGAGTATAGTGACCCTTTGCGAAAAAAGAGCAGTATTTTTCCATCCCAGTGACCTTAACCTGACCGTTCAGCATTGTGTCTGTGTAAAAATAAATGCAACTGAAATACTGACTTCCTGTTTGCAGGACCCCTAATAGAGACCGTTATGGTTTTGCCCTTGACTCAGCGCCTGGGTTGATTCAGTTTCTCAGTAGAGATCTGAGCATGCTTGACCCATCCAGCAGCCAATCAGTAGAAATTACAGTTATGAAGATCCAAAGGTAGTGTGCATTCTGGGAAGAAGAAGGACCATTACAGAACCTGAAATATCAGCTCACTAATGTAAACAGCAGGGAATAGCAAGTGGTAGAAATTCAACTGATTTTTCAAAATGGAAGAGAATATGTAGAATAACTAGGTATATATAATACAAACTAAGAATTTTAAAAATAATTATATTTTCCACCAAACTTTCCCTTTAAACTACCAGGAGAGCAGGGGGAGCACCTGCAGGGAGGCTTGGGAGCCAAGGGGCCCCATCTTATTATTTTTCCTATAACAGGTATAGCCTAATCCCTGAAAACCACTGTGGATGAAGCATGGATTGGGGACCCTATAGTTTTTCTGGGGGGCCCAGTGTTTCCTAGTTATGCCACTGCTTTACTGTATGTGTTTCTCTGTACTTTTCATGAGGATCATTGAAATTCTAAACTTTGGTAGACTCTATGTCTTACCTTCCATTCTTAAATCAATCAAACAGGGGCCAGCAGGGAAACCTTTAACCCTTTCACTGCCACAGATCGTATATTCATGATCTGTACAGTCAATGTCCAAACTGCCACAGATCGTGAATACACGATCTGTGGCTTCCCCCCTCCCCCAAAAAATTTGCCCCCGCTAGCATTCGACTGCCCCCCTGCCCCCCTTGATCCCCCCTCGGTTTCGTCCAAATCCGAGGGGGGGATCGGGAGATGTCCTACCTGGATTGCCGTGACCGCATAGGAGCTGCCGGTCCCACATGGAGTTGGAGGAGGAAGCTGAATGGGAGACCCCGGTGACATCACAGAACTTCCTCCTTCACCGGGGTCTTCCCATATGGAAGTATAATGCTGCCCCTGGTGGTCCAGTGGAGGTACTGCAGTGTGATCTCCATATAGATCATGCTGCAGTACCTGTATAGTACAAGCTGTCATGCTTGAAAGCTTTACTATACATTTTGTGAATGGAACTCAAAGTTCCATTCACAAATAGGATTTTTTCTAAGTCTTTGCTACTTAGCGAAGACTTAGAAAAAAAAATGGGGACAGAGATCAAAATTTGGTGATCACTTCTGATCACCAAATTATTGATCTTTGCCAATGAATGAAAAATCACTTCCTGGAAAATGATTTCCGGGAAGTGATTTTTCCGATCGGATTTCGAATTGGAAAACGGGCATTTATGCCCGTATTCCAAGTTCAGTATCATTCCCTGAGATGATATGCACACAAATTTTTTTTTAAAGTGATACACACACCTTTTTTTTTTACCTAAAAACTATAAATTAGCAAAAAAAATTGTCTTCTCCAAGCTTCCCAATGTCCCCGGTGATATCGCTAAAGTAAACGCTGATCATTATTTCTTCGATTTCAAAGGAAACTAAGCCTATTTTAGTAGGAAATTTTGCAGAGGTACTAAAAAAAGACCGTATTGAATTTTTAGAATCAGTAAAGTGTGCAAAAACTTGTGTGACACTCCGTACTAACTGGTTTTCACTAAAATACCACTAAAAGGGGGAGTGGGGATAGGGTTGGGGGGTGGGTTGTGGCGTTTTTTAATTTTTTCTTGTAATTGCAATTGCGCATGGATCCCATTTGAGCTAGTTAGTGGCCCTGTCTCTGTTTGCACCCACCCTTATGGCATACCGTTTGATTCAGGACATGTGGGAGATTGCCATTTAGTGGGGTTTTTTACTTGCCAAGTGGGTTTAGGTAGGATTTCAACCATTGAGTCCTCTTTTTTTATTTTTTCACAAAATCTCCTAAAAGCACAGAGTTGTATGAATAACAGTGTCTGGAATTCTTCATGTATATACAAAAGCATGATACCATCACGTAGCTGAAGGTGTGTAGCTTCCAAAAATATATAGCTTGTGGGGGGTATTTCCAAGTTGATTAGACTGTTCAAATTACAGAACACTTTGATTTTTTTCTTGTAATTGGACTTGTGCATGCGTCCCATTTGAGCTAGTTGGTGGCCACATCCCTGTGTGCACCCACACATATGGCATACCGTTTGATGCAGGATATGTGGGAGATTGACATTTAGTGGGTTTTTTTGCTTGTCAAAAGGGTTTAGGTAGGATTTCAACCCTTGAATCATCTTATTTTATTTTTCACAAAACCTCCTAAAAACACGGAGTTCTTTGGATCACTGGGTCTGGAATTCTTCATGCATGTATGAAAGCATGGCATCGTAACATAGCTGAAGGTGTGTAGATTCCAAAAATATAGTTTGTGGGGGGAATTTCCATGTTTCGGGACTGTTTCCTTAGAAAAAGTGTAGGCTGTTCAAATTACAGAGCACTTTGATTTTTTTCTTGTAATTGCATTTGTGCATGCGTCCCATTTGAGCTAGTTGGTGGCCACGTCTCTCTGTGTATATCCACGCATATGGCATACTGTTTGATCCAGAACATGTGGGAGAGTGATATTTAGTGGGTTGGTTTATTTGTGGGGGGCATTTCAAAGTTTTGGGGCTGTTTGAAATTACAGAGTACTTTGATTTTTTTCTTGTAAGTACACTTGTGCATACGTCCAATTTGAGCTAGTTGGTGGCCACATCCCTGTGTGCATCCATGCATATGGCATACCGTTTGATTCAGGGCATTTGGAAGATTGATAATTGACAAGTTTTTTTTACATGACATGGAAATTTGCCATGATTTTTAACTTTGAATTGTATTTTTTTTTTTTTAAATTTCCTGAAAATCTGGTAAAAAAGCGAAATTTTACATGAAACTGCGCCCACACCATTGGTGGTATGCATAAAGGAATCACTCCATTGTGTAGCTGAAGGTGTGTAGATTCCAAAAATATATAGTTTGTGGGGGGAATTTCCATGTTTCGGGACTGTTTCCTTAGAAAAAGGGTAGGCTGTTCAAATTACAGAGCACTTGATTTTTTCTTGTAATTACATTTGTGCATGCTTCCCATTTGAGATAGTTGGTGGCCACATCCCTGTGTGCACCCACACATATAGCATACCGTTAGATTCAGAACATGTGGGAGATTGACATTTAGTGGGTTTTTTTGCTTGTCAAGTGGGTTTAGGTAGGATTTCAACCCTTGAATCATCTTACTTTATTTTTCACAAAACCTCCTAAAAACACGGAGTTCTTTGGATTACTGGGTCTGGAATTCTTCATGTATGTATGAAAGCATGGCACCGTAACGTAGCTGAAGGTGTGTAGATTCCAAGAATATATAGTTTTGGAGGGTATTTCTAATATAGAGGGGTGTTTAGTCTGACAAATCTGAAAAGTTGCTGTAATTGGGCCATTGTTCATTGGCTCACTTTGTAGCTAGTTGATTCCACGTTTGCGTGTGTAACCATACATAGGGCATACCGTTTGATTCAGGACATTTAGGAGATTGATATTTGGTAACTTTTGTTTACATTACTTGGGATTTTGGCATGATTTCTACCTTTGAGAGTGTTTTTTTTTCAAATTTTTTAGAAAATCTGCTAAAACTGCGTTCTTCTACGAAGAACTGCGCCCACACCATTGATGGTACAAATGAACAAACTACAGAATTTCGTAGATAAAGGTGTGTTGATTCGAGAAATATATGGTTTGTGGGGGTTGTTTTATGGGGAAAAATTGCAGACTGTTCAAATTCAGATTTTTGGCTTCCACGTCCGCGTGTGTAACCACACGTATGGCATACCATTTGATTCAGGATATTTGGGAGATTGATATTTAGTAACTTTTTTTTTACATTCAGGTTTTGGCATGATTTCTACCTTTTGAAGTTGTTTTTTGTTCATTTTTTCAGACAAATGCGAATTTCTACAAAGAACTGCGCCTACACCATTGATGGTATGAATGAACAAACTACAGTGTTACGTAGCTGAAGGTATGTAGATTCTGAGAATATATAGTTTTGCGGGGGTATTTCCAAGTTAGAGGGGTGTTCAGTTTGAAAAATCTGGGAAAATGCTGTTATTGGCTCACTGCGCATTGTTTTACTTTTTGACTAGTCGCTTCCATGTCCGTGTGTGTAACCACACATATGGCATACCGTTTGATTCAGGACATTTAGGAGATTGATATTTGGTAAGTTTTTTTTACATTACATGGGATTTTGGTGTGATTTTGTAACTTTGAAATGTATTTTTCTCTATTTTTCCAGAAAATTGTGTAGAAATGCGAAATTCTACGCAGAACTGCGCCCACACCATTGATGGTATGAATGAACAAAGTACAGCGTTATGTATCTGAAGGTTTGTAGATTTCAGAAATATATAGTTTGTGGGGGGTATTTCTGAGTTGGGGGGTGTTTTGTGGTAAAAACTGCAGACAGTTCAAATTCAGAGTTGGCTGAAAATTGTCGATGTTTCCGAGCCATCATGCATTGTCTCACTTCGTGGCTTTTCGCTTTCATGTCCGAGTGTGTAACCACACATATGGCATACCGTTTGATTCAGGACATTTGGGAGATTGATATTTAGAAACTTTTTTTTACATTCCATGAGGTTTTGGCATGATTTTTACCTTTTGAAGTTGTTTTTTGTTAATTTTTTCACAAAAGTGCGAACGTCTACGAAGAACTGCGCCCACACCATTGATGATATGAATGAGTAAACTACAGCGTTACATAGCTGAAGGTGTGTAGATTTCAGGAATATATAGTTTGTGGGGGTTATTTCTAAGTTACGGGGGTGTTTTGTGGAAAAAACTGCAGACTGTCCAAATTCGGAGTTGGCTAAATATTTTAGCTGTTTCTGAGCCATTGTGCATTGTCTCACTTTGTAGCTTTTCGCTTCCACGTCCTCCTGTGTAACCACACATATGGCATACCGTTTGATTCAGGACATTTGGGAGATTGATATTTGGTAATTTTTTTTTACATTCCATGGGATTTTGGCATTATTTCTACCTTTTTGAATGTTGTTTGATGTTCATTTTTTTTTGAAAATCTGGTAAAAGTGCAAACTTCTACGAAGAACTGCGCCCACACCATTGATGGTATGAATGCACGAACTACAGCATTACATAGCTAAAGGTGTGCAGATTTCAGGAATATATAGTTTGTGGGGGGTATTTCTGAGTTGGGAGGGTGTTTTGTGGAAAAACTGCAGACTGTTCAAATACAAAACTGGCTAATTTTTTTTTGCTGCTAGTGACATTTGGCACTGGTCATGCTCTGGGTTAGTTGATAGCCATGTCTCTGGGTACACCCATGAATGTGGCATACCGTTTTATTCTCATATTTGAGATGTGTTTGAACTTTCCTCCACAGTTTTTAGCTGAAATTCGCATTTGATTTTGTGTCTGATTTTACAGTTGAGGAAAAAAAGGAAAACGTGAGAAAATAACTTACAATTGGACGAAGAGTTGCGTCCGTAAAATCCTGCGGGTGTGTAGTTTCTAAAAATATCTCACTTGTGGGGATATTTTAGTTAATTTGGTAGATATTCTATGTTAACCGTCAGTAGTGGTTATACATTTTAATTTGGTGTAATATTCTAGAAGGTGCAGTTTTAGTTTGGGGGGTCTCCTGTACAGGAAAAGTGGGGTACCTACATATATCTGGTATCGTTGTGCTCGGGAGTATCAGAGCTTTTAGAAACAGTAAGATTTTTGTGTGTAACCTTAAGATAACTATAAGTAAAAATGGGAAAAATCCATAAAAATTTGCAAATTTTTAATTTTTTTTTACATATTTTACCCATAATTCCAGTAAAATTTCCAGAAAAGTTACAAAATTCTGTTACCATGTTAAAGTACACTTTGTGCTGAAAAAAACAATGTATAATATTCCTGATTTACTACAAGGTTTCCTACTGTAAAATTAGTCTAAAGCGATTAAGGGCAAAATCCTGAAAATTCTTCTGGCAGTTAACAAAAAAAAAATGAAATTCTTCTGGCAGTGAAAGGGTTAAATGTTCCCATACTATCGCTCCACTGCTGCTTCCTCTGACATATGTCAACTGCATCTGCTCTACACTATAGCAAATGGGAGTGTAAAAGTCACACTCACCCTTGGTACAACGCTGCAAAAGGGTAACCAGCACTTTAGCATTATAATTTCTGATTACGTCTCTCTGTATATCACCCCATTCGTCTGTTAATAACAGAAGTTTGAAAAAGTGAAAGTTGAAAGGTGAATACAACCTTCTTGGCTTTAGTTCTCTTTTAAAAGCAGTAAAATTATAGAAGTAGCTACTAGACAGCGTTTTGATTTATCTGCTTGTTTGTTTACTACTTTGTTATGCAACGTAAGTAAGTAAGTAATAAATATTTTTTTCTTTTGCCAATGTAAGGTTTCTGGCACATGTGGAAGCTAGCATGGTCAGGGAGTGGTGAATAACAAGTTAACTTGCTACAGTATTTATTTACTTTCATGTAAAATGCCTCCAGCCTGGCCCATGGAATTGTGACTGTGCCAGAAGGTGACAGGAAATTCCAAAAGATGCGTTTGCATGTGGTTTGCTTTGCAGCAGTTACAGTTCCCTTTGCCTGGTCAGGGGAGTTTTACATTTACATTAATAGTGAGTAAAATTTCTATTCACGGCTCCTGAACAAGCAAACTACCTGCTAAGGATACAGGTGCACGTGTGCCACAGCCCCAAGAATCTTTTGTATGCTGTAAATGTTCTTTCCATAAGTTTCATTGTATAAGCAGAATATGGTAAATAATGGAAACGGAATGTATTATTTGTATGCATTTTTGGCGGCAGCATGCATGCAGGTTTCTTAATGGATAACCCTTTAAAAAGTAGTCTTAAGAGAAGAAGACTTTAACTAAAAATACTGACTGATATAGAATATGTTTCATAAAAAGCGCACAATTGTATAAAACTGTTTGTTATTTGTTACCAGATCATTAGTCTGTCCCTTACACAGTTAAGATGGGTACACACAGTAACGATAAAGCCCCGATACCATCGGATCCGACAGTATTGGGGCTTTATTGTTATGTGTGTACCTTCGTTTCCGAACGAGCGTGCGGCTGCCGAACCATCGTGTCTCCCAAATGCTCGTTTGGTAATGACCGAAAATTTCCAACGGCTGCACTAGACTCCGTCTAGCGCGGCCGATGGAAACACAGAGTCCTGGTCGTTCTCCATATGATGTTCATAGGGAGAACGCTTGGGACTGTGTGTATGCAGATCCTGTCTGTCATCTTTCAGAAATCTGCACTGTGTGTACCCAGCTTAAGTGTTTGTTTTGTACAGTAGGCTGGCGTCCACAGGAGAACGATCTGTAGCCCAGGAATAACCAACCAAATTTGCTTCCAGTAAGGTCAAAATACACTATCATTACAGGTCACTACTAGGGATGGCATAGAACTCGAACTCGAACCCGAATTCGAGCTGAACTGTTCGAGTTCGAATGGACCCGGACTTCTCGAACTATCTCGGACGCAGACTTTCGATATTTCCCGGACTTTCGATGAACGTTCGAGTATCGAATCCGCGAGGAAAATGTACATGGTATCTAGGCGCGAACATCGAATCTGCGAGTAAAGTCTCCATTACAGCCTATACGCGAGTATCGAATCTGCGAGTAAAATGTCCATGTTACCTCGAACGTTCGAACGCGAAAGCTCGAAAGTAGCACGCGTGAGAGTAAAATCGATTTTACGAAAGTCCTGGATATTGGAACATGCTCCCCACACCATTTCCCAGGTCCCACAGCCATTTACATTAAGTTACCATTAATATTTTAGTTGTATTTGACTCGAACTTTTCGAACTATTTGCCTCCCATAGACTTTAATGGGTCCGTTTTCGAACTTTCGAACTTTTACAATAGTTCGAAAGTTCGAAAACGGACCGAACTTTTTAATAGTTCGACCATCTCTAGTCACTACTGCAACCCCATGAAGAATGTGAGGCCTGGTAAGACTGCGGCCCCACTATTAAGGCACATGAAAAGCACAATTGTGCTGTTGCGCTGCGATTTTCCCAATATTCTGTTATGAGAGCACATGCGATCCACACAAAAAATGCTGATTATATGTGTTCCTATAATGGATAGGAACGCAACAGGTACATTGTGGGCTGACTCATTAAAATGCACTGCCATGCGATTCTCGTGGTTCGGATGCATGTGTGAATCACACCAGTGTGGCCCTAAGTCATGGATTCTCTGTGTAAGTCTGAAATGTTAACTGGGGCACCTAGATGGATTGACTGCATACAAATTGAAAGCACTGGCACAAGAAACCAGTGCCTCGTCTGAAATGTGAATGACATTATTTTGCTGGCTGGATCTATTCAGACTTATGACAAAAATGTTCCATGAAAATGAACATAAACACACACTAGACTGCCGAATGCTAAGAAAAACTAAAGTTATTCATCTGGAAAAACATATTAGCATCCAAGAAGCAGAGACATTTAAAAATATAAATAAACTCATTTCTGGAGACTTGAGAAAATTGGAAGATTGGGAAATTTGTTACAGATACAAAAGAACCGTTAAGATCATGGATAATTGTGATATTAGTCTATCTATCTAAGGGCAACTATACTGAAAAATGACTTTTCCTTATCTTAATTTATAAATAAATTTGTGGAAATAGCATTTACTCCCCCTTTTATCTGACCAGAATTTGTTAATGATGGCAAGCATGCTCAGTAATCACTATGAGGCAGCACTGGGAGAGGTAATTTCCCACAAACCAACTGTCAAAACTGCACACAGCATGCAGCATGCCAACTGTCAAAACAATGTCACCATTCAAGTTAAAGCAAAACTCCAGCAGAAGAGTTTAAGGAATAAGGAACTTGATGGACAGCTGAAATTTAAAAGAGGTCCAGATTAGATATCTAAAGAAACGGGACAGATCAACAAAAAATGGTACAGTGATAGAATTATAGTTTTCAGCAATGGTCAATTAAATTATTATTTTTTTTAGTATAGGTGCCCTTGAGGTTCATGTTCCAGAGAGGTTTCTTTATTCAACTGGGTCCTAACCTACCGGTACTTGCCTTTTTGGCTACATGAACTGACAGCTTCTCCTGTGTGCCCTGGATGCTTGAAACTGACTCTCTAGTTTAAAGTAGTCAAACGATAATTGGAGCAAAAGGTGCACAAATGGCTTTGTACCAGTTTTGTGTCTGTTTGAAACATTTTTGGTGTTACATTGTGATGAATTGCACAAAATTGTGTGAAATTTCAAATAATAATAATAATTGGCTTTAAGAGCCAAATTATTGTTCTCTCTATTTCTTCTTCTTCAGTTTTATTCTTCTGCTTTTTTGGACTGTATCTCCTCCCAAAGTTTTTGAGCTGGGGAAATGAAATTGCAAACGGTAAGTAAAGTCAAAAAAACTAATCATCAAAAAAGTTTGGTTTTTTTTTACCCCCAACCTGACACAGGTACATACACCTACCGATCTACTTATCCATTTCTGTGGCAGCTATACTAAAAGGGTAACTATAGTCAAAAAAACTAATTTTGATCAATAATCAAAAAAGTTTGTTTTTTAACCCCCAATCTGACACAGGTACACACACCTACAGACCTACCCTCCAATACTGTTGCAGCCATACTTAAAGGGTAACTATAGTCAAAAAACTCATTTTCACAAATCGTTAAAAAAGTTTTTTTAACCCCCAACCTGACAAAGGTAGACACACCTACTGATCTACTTATCCATTTCTGTTGCAGCCACGTTTAAAGAGTAACTATATTAAAAAAAAAACATTTGACTAATAATCAACAAAGTTTTTTTTTTTTTAACCCCCAACCTCACCCAGTTACACACTACTACTGACCTAACCTTCCATTTCCATGGCAGCATACTTAAAGGTTAACTAAAGTAAAAAAAATCATCAAAAAAGTTTGTTTTTTTTAACTTCCAACCTGACACAGGTAGGTACACGCATGAAAAAAGAGCTACCCATTCATTCATTCATGTGGCAACCATATTTAAAGGGTAAGTATAGTCAAAAAGCACATTTTGACTAATCATCAAAAAAGTTGGTCTTTTATCCCCCAACCTGACATGAATACAGACACCAACTGACCTACCCATTCATTCCTGTGACAGCTATATTTAAAGGGTAAGTAAAAACAACAATGTCCTCATCATTGCCATTATTGATTTTTAAAATTTGCAGCACAAACAAACACATTCCCTTCCAAAATGTGGCCTTTCAAACCAAAATTCAAAGTTTATATTTAAACTTTCCCTTTCTAGATTTGCACTGCTTTTACTCCAAATATATCTGCTGGGGAACTTGTGTGAACGCAAATACAAAACCTAAATAATATCTGCTGCAAAGCTTTTTGGGTCTAAGCACGAATCTTGTTGAATGACCCCATAGTGTATGGTACATATAACACCAGCTCAGTCACATCCGCCCAATATCTATCATTGCTCTTCCTCCTGTACCTATTGGGTATTGCACATATGCAATAGCTGTAACTGAAACTAAGGGGCATTTTTTGCTCGCTATCGCAGGACATCGCAATGACAAATATCCATATTTTCGCCTTATTTTCGCTTTCACCTTTGCAGAAAAGTATCGCTGCAGCGATGTGTAGCGATAGTTTTCGCCTTATTCATTGCGTTAAGTGTGGTATTACTGCAAAAATAGAGATTGCTCTCTCGTGTAATTTCAGAGCTATTTTTGTCAATATTTTATTTAAAGCAATTTATAAATAGGTGATATTTTGCCTTTTTGCTCCTTTTCTCCCTTTTGCTGCATTATTTGCAGTTTTACCAGAATTTTTACCAAACATCATTACTTACTGGAATGTTCCATTAACATGACTGTTTCTTACACAGCACTATGGTATGTCCCCATATTAATGTAACTGGTTTGGTAATTAGCTGTAGTTTGCTGAAAATAAGCAATACTAAAAAAGTGTCCTATTAATAAAATAGGGAAAAATCGCCTTTTGAGTTTCACACTATTTATCATATCCTATTAATAAAATAGAGAAAATTCGCCTTTTTGAGTTTTACACTTTGTTATATCTTTAGCTGAAAAAACACCAAATGTGTTAGGCTATTTTTAAATAACAAAGATAGGTGTTTAGTGTATTAACCAATTTAATACTACTTTGAAAAACCACCAGGGAGTATTACCTATTTACCATCATATGTGCTGAACTTATTCAGCATTATTAGTGCTACTTTTTGCTAGTTAATTTTTGCTTTTGATGAAAATTCTCCTTTTTAATAACGTTGATGAAAGGAAAAGTTGAAAGTTTAAAAAATTGTGGTAATGGCTGGTGGGAAAAAAAAAGCAAAAATAATGCCCCATTATAAATATGTCCCTCAGACACCCATTTAACTTTATTGGTAAATAAAGAAAATTGGAATCTTAAAAAAATAAACCTTAAAAAGCGAACTTGCAGATCGTATTATAGTAAACGCTGGAAAATAGTCTGACACCACCCTGAGTACTGAGAAACACTCCACTCCACTCCAGACTTTGCGAATTGGAATGGCTGAACTTAACTCAAAAATACCCTTTTCGCCATTTTATAAATGTGGTTGAGCGGTTACCGCAGCGATGTAAGGCGAAAAGCGAAATGCCCTTTCGCCACTGGTTACAACAACAGAATAACCAGATGCACACCTAGCTAAATAATAAGTAAAGGGCACACTCCTCAAAATACAATTATATAAAAAAAAGGACGGAAAGAGGAGATGTAGTGCAAAATATCCTATTTATTATAAGAAACAGCACAGGACCCCGAACTGGGGTACTCCCACGCCCTGCATCCCCCCTACAGATCTTATAACCAGAATAAAATGTGTCCTTGCCTCAACAATATAAATATATATACATATATACAGTATACTTATCATCAGTAGTAAGTCCCTTTAATCAGTCATGTAGAGAGATCCGTGCACGGAATAGTCAGAGTCAAGATATGGTTACCACATGTTGCCAAAGAGGAGACAGAGAACCAAGAGGCTGAAGGCACAAATGCTGGTATGGGGGGAGCGACAAGCTCCAAACGCATTTCACTCTAACACTTGAGCTTTTTCAATGGCGCACTGGTTATCACTGATTTATAAATAGCGAAAAGTCCAAGTTTGGCGAAAAGTCTGCGTTAAAGAAGGCAAAAAGTTTAACGAACCTTTATAAATATGCCCCTAAATAAAAATTGCCTGTATATTTTCATGAGCTATAAGATAAACATAGCAACACTTTTCTGGGAGACTTGTCTTTAAAATGTGCTTAAATGTCTGTAGCCTTGTAATTAGAATTAATTCTTAAATTTTCTCTTTAAATGCTGTTTTAGGATAGTAGAGGGCAAATTATTTTCAATCAAGTGTCTCCAATTATCTCCTTGCCATCTCCTCCTGGATGCCGTGACATTGCCTCAAACTGAATCTTTCTAAAACTGTACTAATCATTTTCCCACCTAAACCTGGTCCTCTCCCATCTTTCTCTATTTCTGCTGACAATACCCCCATTTTCCCTATCCAGTCAGCACGCTGCCGAGGGTTAATTATTGATGCCTCTCTCATTTTTTCTAACCACATTAACTATGTTGCAAAAACCTGTGGATTTTTCCTTCTCAACATAACCAAAATCTGCAGGTTCCTTTCTCTCCTGACTACCGCTATGCTTATGCATGCTCTCATCCTATCGCACCTGTTCTATTGTAACCTACTACTTTCTGGTCTTCCTGCTTCCCACCTCTCTCCTCTTCGTTCCATACTAAACTCTGCTAAACATATTGTTTTGCTCTCTAATAAACAGGATCCCAAATCTCCTCTGTACTGGACAACAACCTGGCTCCCCGTTAAACAGCGCATTGTATACAAAATCCTTCTCCTAAAATTTTAATTCATTCGCTCTGCTGCTCCTCCATATATTTCCTCTCTAGTATGCCCATATGCTCCCGCCTGCACCCTTCGATCATCACAGAACCAGCTTCTGTACGGACCCCCCACTCGTACTGCTTCCTCTTGCCTTAAACCTTTCTCTCTTGTGGCTCCCATCCTCTGGAATTCAATTCAGCTTTATCTACCTCAAGAAACCTCAATTAGCAGGTTTAAAGGGTATTTCCACTGGTTAAAACTACTTTGTGTTATTCAGTTTTTGTAAAAATATGCTCCTCTAAATGTAAAAATGTGTATTTATTAATAATAATAATACACCATTACTTATTTAGTTGTATAGAGAGTGTGTATAGGGTGTGTGTGTGCAGTGTAAAGTGTATGTGTATGTGTGCTTACATCTGCCTCCTACCCCCTTCCTACCAAACTGTGTGTGAATCCTGACAAGTTATATACCTTTATGGTGGCTTAGGTTACACTCTAAAAGTTCCGAATGAATGGTCACAATTAATGTTACTGATGATCTTCATTTTCTAAAATAACTTCTACTACTTTGTCAGTAAGCAAGACAGTTGTGCATACATAACAAGCTTTGGTTAATTCTTTAAATAATGATTAATTCTTTATATACTGGATTCAACTGTTTTATTGACAAACAGATGGTAAAGGTGCTATGTCTTACCTCCTGTTCTTTCCTCTGCAGATGATATTTTTTTATTTATAAGGATGACATGCTAGCTAATAATAAAGGAAGACACATCTCCCTGACTTCAGTGGTTGTCATCTCACCTGCAGACCATGGGAAATCCTACTGGATGTAGAGAGAGGTAAATAAAGTATATTACTGTCCCACAGAATCTGGTACCTGTATCCTTTTTGTTGCCTAAGGTGGAAAACAGGAAGGGGAAAACAGTGACCCCCCCATCCAAGCTAACTTGTTCTATCATATTTTTGTGGCAACCCCAGTTTCTCTAATCTGTCATAAATGGCTTCCTTGGCACCTCTTTTGAACCAATCCTGTTCCTTGGCCAAAATGTTGACATATGTATATACGTATGTCCCTTTTCCTTAAGATGCACGGCTGAGTCCTGACCCAAAGTATTGTCTTTTCTATACTGGGCCATACTTTGGAGCGGCTGATGTTTTGTCTCCCCCACATACAAATCAGAGCATTCTACACTGTACTACACTGAACTGCATTTTCTTGGGAAAGGTTCTCTCTCTGATCTTACATTGTATTATACTTTCACTTCCCAGCTCACCAAGTGGACCTCCGAACGTGTTGATGTTTCGGCCGATAAAGTGCCCATACACGGGCCTATTATCGGCCAAAACACCGTCAGTACCCGTGATTGCACGTGTGTACGAAACTTTAGTATCAGAGGTACAAGACCTCAAATTAAAGGGATAGTTTGGGGGTGCTACTACGACATGGAAGCTTGGTCTATATCCGTGGGAGCATGCTTTAGGCAAAATTACAATTACATATAGTGGAAGTGTAAATATAATTAGTGCTATTAATAAATACTAGAAAAACAAAGAGATAACAGTGTATAGCATTATCTATGATTGTGTCTACCAAATTATCATTCAGTCTATCTACAAATCTGTACCTTTCCTTGAAATGTATTTAGCAATGTTTATAATGGAGGAGGGGCACCATTGGGATCATAGTTTGTATTTAGAAATATCCACATGATTATATTTGCTTTTTATGAGCATATGCTATTGAGGGATTTACACATTTTAATAGTGCACCTGGCATATAACCACACCCATATTCCCACTGAAATGAATGTTTAGGGTGAGCCCCAGATGCTTCATTTTTATGTGACAAATTTAATAATCCTATTTAAGCACTGTCAAAAATATACATATTGTGTATTGTTCATCAACCCTAACATGTGTAATCTCATTAGGATTTGTCACTCCTCCGTCACAATTTATTCGTTCTTTATTTCTGTTGTTTATATTGTATTTAAAATACCCCCGGGTGGTCGGGGGGGAGAGGGGTGTCGGGGGGGGGAACCATATTGTTTATCGTTCAAGTTGCACTGTTTATGTAACTAACATGCTCTGTTTAATTAATCATTTACTATAGCTGACTAAGCTAATTACATGGTGAACCCAAATAACCTGGCAAATTGCCCCCCAATTATATACGAGATATACTGTACCAATAAACAACACCTCTGCAAATGATAATAAAAGTTGAGAAATCCTACCGTCCTTGAGATTTAGGAAAACTTAACTCTGATGCAGAAAACAGCAAAAACCTCCCACAAGCGAGAGATTGGGTCCTCCTCAAAGTACCCCAAAGAATAGTTGCTGTACAATACACATACATGCTCCTCCCAAAACGTCATGTGACGTTCAACTAACTTCGCTCTATTTAGATCCCCCCAAATAGACGTTCAAGACTCCTAGCGAGTCTATTTAAACATCCTGGAAACAATCCAGGAAATTAGTCCCAGTTGGACAACTATAAGATGTTTGAACCAAAGTTAATGATTGTTATCTTATTTTTTCAAGTTGCACTATTGGTCTGGTCCTGCTCAGTTGTCCTGCAGCGTGCACCTGAAACCCTCTGGAATCCCCCACCACCTACGTCTGCAAATAGGTGAGTCAAATAACTCTATCAAATTAATGTCCTGGAATGTCAGAGGGATGAACCAACCAACCAAACGCATACAGGTCTTCTCCTTACTAACAAAACACAAGCCCTACATAGTCTGCCTGCAGGAAACACACCTCACACTACCTAGCATAACCTATCTCCAAAAACCTTGAGTGGGATGGTCTACCCATAGTATCCATACATCCTACTCTAGAGGTGTATCCTTACTATTTAGAAAGACTCTCCGATACAAAATACTACATGTCGAAACCGACCCACACGGCAGGTTTGTGTATGTCGCAACAGAGATTGACTCGAGCCCCGTGGTGCTCCTGGGTGTGTAGAGTCCTCTTGCTACTGGCCTCTCTGTTATGAAAAGTATAGCCCCACTGCTTACTCTATATCCAGAATGACATATTATATGTATGGGAGATTTTAATCAAATAATAAGTATAAATAAGGACCGATATCACCCACCCGGCCCAAATCTACGAACACACTGCACTAAACAACCTACCCCATTGGCCTCCTTAATGCTGTCATGGGACTGGATAGATATATGGAGACAAAGACATCCCAATACCCTACAATTCACTTGCCACTCACCCACACATAGCTCCCTATCGAGAATTGATTATTTCTTCCTCGATAGGAAGACAGTTCCACTAGTTAACCAAATTACGCATCTAACAAGGGGAATCTCAGATCACTCACCCTTATGGATGAACATCTCCTTTGGGGACCCCACTTCCCAAACACGCAGCTGGAAAATCAACCCATTCTGGCTCTCGCAGTTCCCAT
This sequence comes from Hymenochirus boettgeri, assembly GCA_019447015.1. Taxonomy (NCBI): domain Eukaryota; kingdom Metazoa; phylum Chordata; class Amphibia; order Anura; family Pipidae; genus Hymenochirus; species Hymenochirus boettgeri. The sequence goes on from CM033476.1 coordinate 266,626,530, forward strand.
CACCGGATCCTTTACATGAGCAGCTTGAGAACTACGTTGAGATCATCTCCCCTTCGAGCAGCCCGGACACGGTGTGGGAATCATTGAAGGCTTGTATAAGGGGACGGCTCCTCTCCACTATATCTTATATAAAACGAATAACACAACAAGAAGAAAACACACTAACAACACTACTCGCACAAGCTGAGGCCAACCATATAAAAAATGGTACCCCAACCACATAAACCGCATGGCTCCAATCCCAAAGAATGTATAACAATATGATAGCAGACAAAGCTAATCGCAAACAATTCTTCTCGAGACAAAACTTTTTTTGAAAACGGGGGCCACTCAGCGAAACTGTTAACATTCTTAATTAAAGATCATACACAATCCAACACCATCCTTACTAAACAGACTCCCCAAAACACACGAGTTCATACCACACCCCAAATATTAGAAAATTTCAATAATTTCTACAACGAACTATATGAATCACGTATGTCTCCCAGAAATCACCCAATATCTGTCAGAAATTGACCTTCCAAGACTAACCACTGAGTAAAAACTGACATTAGAAGCTCCAATCACACACACTGAAATACAAGAAGCTATAACCTCTATGCCAAACAACAAAGCCCCGGGACTGGGCAGACTCCCTATAGAGATCTACAAGAGATACCAAATGCAACTCCTAAACCCCCTACTGGAGATGTTCAATCACGCACACCATACCGGCCTCCTACCCCCCTCACTCTACAACGCAACAGTTGTGATACCCAAACCTGGCAAAAATCCTCTAGAATGCACTTAATATAGACCCATCTCCCTACTGACCTCTGACTATAAAATCCTAACTAAAATCCTTGTCCAAAGAATGAAAACAGTGATTCTCTCTGTGATCCACCCAGATCAAACTGGCTTTATGCCAGGTAAGTCCACATCAATAAACCTATACCGCACTTTAACACAAACCCAAATAGATAATTCTGGTGAGCGGAATGGTGATGCTCTCCCTCAATGCCAACAAGGCGATTCAGTGGAATGGCCATACCTTATAGAAGTACTGAGGAGCTTTGGATTCGGATCCAACTATATAAAATGGGTCCAACTCCTATACACATTCCCAACAGCCCAAATCCAAATCAACGGGAGTCTATCCAAAACTTTTAAATTACATACAGGCACTCGACAAGGCTGCCCTCTCTCGCCATATTTATTTGCACTTGCAATGGAACCTCTTGCCACAATATTACGTAAAAACCCCCGCATCAGGGGCCTCTGCCTAGACCAACACGAAGAACGTTTGGGACACGAAGAATGCGGATGATATAATTATGTATATAGAAAACTCCCACACTTGCCTCACCACAACCATCTCCCTAATCAACACTCTTGGAACTTATTCAGGTCTTACCATCAATTCATCATCCATGACTAAGGGGATGTTTCCCCGAAACGCGTTGGATGCTGGGTATCGTATGTGATTTTATGACGAGAAGGTCTGAATAAATTTTTTTCCACCATACACCGGAAGTGCGGCCTACCTTTTGTTCTAGTGTGCTGTATAGACGGAGTTTGGAACCGTCAAGTCTGCACCCGGTTGGAGTGGAGTCCCTCTTTGTCTCTTCCCTGCTGAATGTATCGGGACTAAACCTGGAGCGGCCACATATCTGTACGTGAATCTTACCATCAATTGGGATAAATCCGCGCTATACCCACTAGACCACCCCCCCCCCCAACAAATACAGCCCCTATACCAATAGTCTCCCAATTCAAATACCTGGGAATCACAATAACAAAACAACCCCAACAATTTTACTCACTAAATATCACCCCCTGTTAGAATATACCCGTAACAAAACACAAGCATGGAAACATGTACCATTAAATTCCTATTCCCCGAAATATTATACATAATCCAACATTCACTAACTTACATACCACAATCATTCTTCAAAAAAGTAAACACATTAATTACATCCTTAATATGGAACAACAAAAAACCCAGGATCAGCTTATCCAAACTCCAGGCTCCCAAAAACATGGGAGGACTGGCATTTCCCAATATACAATTATACTACTGGGCCTCACAACTTAAATATATCTAATGCTGGGTATCCCCAACCACTCAACCAACAGTCTCAGACCTTATGTTAACAAAATACCTTACGGGACCCTTCATGGCATACCTCGATGCACCAAGACTACATATAGTGGGAAAGGGAACCACAATCCACAAACAAACCTCCATAGTGTGGAACCTGACCAAAAAACTACTTCAAATAGAAGGACACTGTGAACATACCCCACTCTGGGATAACAAACTAATACCAGAACTTATAGGGCTATCCGGAGCAAAGATATGGGAGGGATACGGAATAAATATGCTGGGGTCCATAATACACCAAGGAACAATGATCCCCTTTTCAGATTTACAAGATACCTTTCAACTCCCTGCCACAATGCACTTCAGACACCTGCAATTAAGGCATGCACTAAGAACAATTATATATCCCCCCCAGCCCACGATCAATAAACACCCGGTCATAGGGATTGTGCGCACCCAGGGCCCACGGGTCTAATATCCCGTCTCTATAGCTGCCTGACACAAACAAAATCCCAATTCAACCTGACACATATTAAAACCAAGTGGTCTGCCTGTCTGGGAACCACAGTTACAGAAGAAGAACAATGGCTTGAGATAATTAGCTCACACACTACAGCTTCACCCTCAATAAATAACAAAATGATTCTATTCAAAATCCTACACCAAGCTTATTACACCCCCAGACAAATTAAACACTTTGCCACTAACAGGACAATGGAGTGTCCCAAATGCCATTACTCTGATGTGGACTTCACACACCTTCTATGGACCCATCCAAAGGTAATGCAATTCTGGTCAGAGGTTATACATCTACTAGATTCCTATACCCCCCACAGACTAACTCCCTCGCCCCTGCTCTGTATATTTAGAGTGCTGGATATGGATATCTGGTCCACTACTGAACACCAATTCCTGCAGGCGGCTCTGTTCTATGCTAGGAAAACCATAATCCTATAATCCTACGGTGGCTTTCACATAAAGCCCCGAAGGTGAAGATCTGGAAAAAATTAATAAACAATGATATTCCACTATTTAAATTGTTCTATAGACATAGATAATGCGAAAACAAATTAAAAAAGATATGGACAGCATGGTTGGAATCCCCTGACACAGTATCATTTTAACATCCCATATACCCAACTGCACAACAATGGAGATGGAGGGCAGATGGCGTGCGCCGCGGACGGCGGGACACACAAACAGCATTGGCCAAAATAGGTAAATGAATACACAGATTAAATTTTATTCTATATGTTTTTATTGTTGAAAGTTAAACCAAAATATTCTTAATGATACTGCTATCATTGAGAAGACAATTTGCATAAATATTTTAAAACAAATATCAATAATCCTCATACTATGCACAATTACAGTATATATAATGCCATTTTCGCAAGGATCAATAAATAAAATGAATTAAAAAAAAAAAAAAATTATACATACATATACATAGATGGTGTTTATTGAGATGTTTTCAGATTCTGGAATATAAAAACAATGGGACTTCTTTGCTCCTGCGGCATCCTCTATTGCCAGCAGCTGTAGCTGTGATTGACTGGCTCTCAGCCAATCACACCCACGGCTGCTGGTCCGGCCCCCTGCTTGTAGTTCTGGCAAGCAAGGAGCCGGATCAGAACGCCGCTGAAGCGAGGGGCTGTAATTAGTGATCTGCTTCTTTTTTAACTATCTAATATAGCAGTTGGGGGTGGGAAGAAATGCCCTCTAACAAATTAAAAATGATTTTGTACAGTGGAGATGCCCTTTAAACAGTTAGCTTAACAAATCGCAAATTGAACTGCTAGCTAAATAATCAGTCTGTTTAACCCTCAATAAAAGCAGTACTCTTTGTTAACCATGTAACTATAGTATGTATTAGATTTTATATACATTTTTAAAGTCTGCATATTAGTTTTAGTAAAAAGAAACAACTTGCCATTTAACTAGCCTGATAGTGCTACTCCTTGTTTTGTTTTTTATCCCTGTGAGGTTTGCTTTTTAAATGGGGCGGGACACAGCTAGTCAGTAAAGACCTGTCGATCACCAACTCCCAGCCCCTCCCCCTGGCACACTACATATATAAACTATCCTATAAAAACAAAGCTTTTATTTATTTCTCTGTCACTGCATGGCTAATTAAATCAACCTTAAGATCATTAAAAAGGAATAAGCATTACCTGTTCCTCTGTGCTCTTTCTATGCATGCAGCTAACTCCAAATTCTGTGTTTAGCTGCTGTTTGTGCTGTCTGTGTTACTGAAGTCCCACTGGGGGTGGATACATAGAGAGGAGAAATGCATACTAACTAGGGGTGAGCAGAACAGGACATGAGGAGATCTGGTGACAAGGAGCACTGAGAGCAAAAAGGGATCAAGTACCTGACAGCACTAAAAATATAGAAAAGGATAAAGGCATTTTTTTCTTTTAGAGACCCTTAAGGATCACTTAAGAGGCCCCAAAAACTCTATTAACCAAAAGCTTCCTATATTGAATAGGGTTTTGATTTTGTGTTATTGCCCTGCAAAACTTTACAATAAAGTACTTATTTAGCACACAATTTAGAGAAATATAGTACAATTCGTGGGAATGTGGTGCAATGTCGGCCATAAACTGACACAATAGTTGTCAGTTCGGCTTGAACTCGGGTTCGAGTTTGAGTTCTAGTCCATCTCTATTAATGACATGACCTAAAAAAGTTTTAAGGAGGCTCTGATGCATGCACTGCTACATAGTGTCAGGTTTATATGGTTTTGTTTCCACATTACTTGAAATGTTTAGGCAACACATTTATTTTTTGGGTCCAACATTCGCTACATAATTTACAGGGCTCTAAATACTGGGAATCACTGGAATCCCAAATTTGCTGAATAGTTTTACTTATCTATTTTTCCACACCTAACATCTGTCCCTCATGAAATGCCAAGGATCATAAATGTGTCACTTCAGCATGATCTTTGGGGGCCAAGATTTAGCCAAGGAGATTTAGAATTAATTATATACTGCTGCACCTGGGCATAAAATATCAAAAGTCATCAGAGAATATGCAGATACTTTGTATATCATAAATTTCTGCTTGGTAAATTAATGATTTCTATTTAATTAAGACATAATCATAAAACGAAAAATGAATGTTTGCATTGAATGAAGAACAATATTAAAGGGCATGTCCACCCTTATAAATTCTATAAATTCTATATAATAGAATGCCTTCCCCCTGCCCCAACCGCTATAAAATAGTTTTAAGAAAGTGCCCCCATCTTTACTTACCTTCCCTCTCTCCTCTGACGCCTGGCCCGGCCTTTTGCTTGCAAGACACTGCAAGCAGGGGGCGGGACTGGCAGCCGCGTCCGTGATTGGCAGCCAATCACGGACGGAGCTGCCGGCTTCTCAGAATGCCGGAGGAGAGAGGGAAGATAAGTAGAGTTCTGGGGACTTTCTTAAAATTATTTTTTAGTGGTGGGGGCTGGGGGAAGATATACTAATATATGGCCAAGGGTTTTTATGGTAGGGGGACGGAGAGGTAGGTTGAGGGAGGGGGAGGGAGGGGGAGAAGGGCTGCAGTACGCATGCCAAACTTCTCCCGGAGGTGAGACAGGAGGCAGAGTCCTATATGGACTCTGCTATCCTCCTTGTGGGCAGTTTTTTGGACTTTGGGGGGGGACTACAGGAGAACCATACGGAGCTGGGATGTGAGGTATGGATTTTATTACACTACATGGTGGGGCCATTAGTGGGGGGGATTATAGTTTTGGGGGTGGACATGCCCTTTAAAGTTTTTCAGTATTTGGATTTTTTTATGTTCAACAGTAAATTTATAAAGTGTAGATTTGAAGGGGCATTCACCCATTTACTGTAAACAAAAATTCTAATTTGTAGGTAACATACAGCACCAAAATTAGAATATTTGTCTTATTCCTGCTAATTTCATTTAAAGATTATGCAAACTGAAAACTGACTCATCTTAATCTATAAATGAATACATGTAAGTCGCACATACTCTCTTAACCAACACCCCATTTATAAGTCACTACTGTGAGGGCAAACATGCTCTGCAACACTATGAGCCAGCACTGGGAGAGGGAATTTCCAAGAATGCATTTCAATCATACCAACTGTAACCCCTAACTGCACACAGCAGAAGAGTTTATGATAATAAGCGACTTGATTGACAGCTAACAATTTAGATGCTTTAGATTTGATTTTCTAAAGAAATACAGGATAGATCAACAAAAATAATTCCTCACCTCAGGAAGGGGGCATGTTATTCCCCCTGAAACATTGTGTGATATTATTTGTGGTCACTAATAAAAAGTTGTGAAATTTCTTTGGAATGCGACCCTCAATTCTTTTGATTTCTGATGTCTATGGTCCACCAAGGGTTGGATATAGAGGAGTCACCACCCACACTTGGATAGAGTGCAAAGGACTATTTGTTTAATGGGATCATTAGGAGGACTTTCCTCCTCTGACCCTGACCACAGCTTTTTATTCACTTCCTAACAGCATCCTCTGAGTTTTCCTACGCTACGTGTTGGGAGTAGAGGGCACTGTTCCTCTTTAGGTTGTCACAGCTTGACGGGTCCCTGTTGGTCTGCCATGGGAAAATAAGTGTTGGAGGAGAATCATGGAGACAAGGTGGTAGTGGTCTAGCCCCAAGGTGGGTGGCCAGTAGTGATGTTGGCGAATATGGCGCCAGTTAATTGACGTAGACCTGCTGAAGCAGGCAATGCATTTCAGCGGGGAGTAAGTTTAACTAAGAGGATAGTTGGCCGGCTGACAGGGACTTATCGTAGTACATATAAACTGTAATACTACAATACTGTAGTATTGTGAGCCGTTGTTTTTCTTTTGCAAAGTAAAAAGATGTAAGTTTCTTTATTACAAATTTTAATATATATAATGGATAATCCATTATAATATATATAATGGATAATGTTTCTGTTTTATTTATATAAATATATACAAAAAATGTTTTTTTCTAATTAATAAAGCTGTGGCCAGTCCTTTATCCAACAGTCCATCATGGTGTGGTGTCCATCATTTGTAGTAAGAGGGAAGAATTAGTCTTGCACCGTGTCAAGAAATTGGGCGAGGTAATCCCCTAAACTTTATTTAAATTTTTTTTTTTTAAATCTTAAATTTTGGAAGGGTGTCTTTTTGATCTTCATCTGGACTACATTGGTTATTTTGGGTTATAATACTTTTCACATTTTCAGATGTGACTTTATTACTTAATTACATGTCACGTGGATATGTGTTAAACTGTTGGAAATTATAAAAAAACAAACATATTTTGCATTTCATGTGCTCCCTTTAAATTAATCTTTGGACAATTTTTCCTTTCTAGCAAAAATACCATTTCACTGGGTCTATTTGTACATTTTATTTGCTTTCACCCAATCTTTCAATTTTATATGTACACTGTAGCAGATCGAAAAATCTTGATTCTTGAAATTTAAGCCAATGTTTATTTGGGAACTGTGTTCTAGGCAACAAACTGCTGTGGAATTTGCCAACAAATATTATGTTTCTGTCATCGTATGTGTACATTTTAAATATTGTTTGGCCCTGGCTGTCATAACTTGCACGTGCAGCAAAGCTGTGCTTCTTACGGTATAGAACCTCCTGGGTGTAATAAGTTCTGATGTAGCTATCAGCAGTTTCTGGCTTCAGTAACTCTCAGATTCCCCTCCACTTGGGATATCCGCCTTGCTCTTATTTCTTTGTTTGCCACTTTTTCCATGATGTAGAATCATGCTTACTCAGGTTAGTGTTAACCTTAGTGTTAACCCCAGACAACAAAGGAAAGACCTTAGGTTGCATAGGTTACAGCATCACAGGCATGCAAACCAGTAAATCTATTGTATTCCGTTTATTTACAAGGATTGATTTATAGATTAAATATTTTTTTATAAAAACAAGTTATATCTTGGAGGCTAATCGAAAGCTCAATGCACATTTCTGTGCTAATTTAAAACAGACGGATATCCGGAAATTGTAAGGTAAACTAATATACAGTAATGTAGTTTGCTCATGATCAGGCCCCTGTGGATTTATTTTAATTTGTTTTCTCCATGAACACAGAAGAAATATATTTCTGATAATTAAATGCATGGTTATATCTGTCTACCTCAGCAAAGTATTTTGTGTAGGCCCAGTCCAGATTAATAGATTGTTTTATAGTAAATCACTTCTTCAGCTTAAAAAAACCCATAATGGTACATTTACCTTTTTATATTTACAGCAAGGGATGACTTACACTGTAAATGCATACAGTATGAGCATCAAAAAAACAAAGGCAATTTAAGGAGAGATGAAACATTGGGTCAATTATTTTTAATGTCTTCCTGCAAACAAGGCAAATAACACACCAAAGCAGATCAGATAAAACCTAGAACATAGGGGCATATTTATAAATACATTTATTAAAGGTGTGGCATACTTTTACTGTGATCATAAAATACCAGCTCCACGTGGTATTGGCCATTTGAACTGTATAGTGACATTTTACGGTAACTGCGACGGTGTGTTTTAAAGGCACACAAATCTCTCCGGCATCCACGCCTGACCATGCCCAGGCAGAAAAGCAACAAAATATAGTAAAAGGGAGATGGCAGGGAGATTGGGCCCATAATAAAAGTGTTTGTACAATGAACCGTACAAACCATACATGAACCGATGATCGTATGATATCTGGATATCCCGATATCGTACAACCAGGAATGGTGTATGTATGGGCCCCATAACTCTTGACAGCCCAAATATGATGTATAGACAGTTTTCCTATTGTCTTTTAGTGCTGTTAACATATCTCTGACAGTGGTGTAACAACCATCATCAACCCCAACCCCTAACTATAATGGGGCCCTCTCCATACTGTTGTTGTGTTGGGTACATAATGTATTTGTGGTAAGAAAAGTATAAAGTAGGGGCCTCCTCCCAGCGATGCACCAACAAGGAGACTTTTCTTGTCAAAGTCCATATCTCAGTGGGGAAATTTGCTATAAACTATAGACGCCAACAGGGTGCTTTTATTCTTGATTTGATCACCCTTGTTATATGTGTTTTATCTCTATTTTTATTCATATTTTAAAAAAGGATTTTGAATTTTAATATTTAGCCAACCTCAAATCTTTTTAAGTGGTTAGTTTTGGTGCTGGGAAAACTCTATATTATATCTATATAGAGTGTTGCCAGCACCTATATTAGCTTCCAGAGCAGACCGAACCTCACACACAATCCCCCTCTACAGGAATGGAGGAGAGCTTGAGCTGCAAACTGATTTCTATGGAAATTTGCTTTAACCTGACAACTGCTTTAACAATAGCCAGTACAGTAGTAAAAGGTACGGTATGTATACTGAAAAATCTAATTTGCCTCATATTAATCTATAAATAAATACATGTAAGTAGCATTCTGTATCCTCCTTCCTCTCTTAAACGACACCTCCTCTACCAGACCAAATTAATTTTGAGAGCAAGCATTCTCTGCACACAGCAGAAGGGTTTTGATAATGAGACACTTGATTGTCAGCTGAAAAGATGTTTCTTATTGAATATGTAAAGAAGTTAGGGACAGAAAAAATGGTACAGGGATAGTTGGAAAGATTTACATTTTCCAGTAATGGGCAAAAAAAACAAAACATTGTATTTACCCCTGAAGTTCAATATGGCCATAGCTTTGAATGTATAGTTCCATAGAATGGGCAAAAGTGAGTTTCTGTGCTATTTTCAAACAGTAATAAAATATACATACACTTTTCTTTGTAGTAAACCTTGTGAAAATAAAAGTGGCATTTCTAAAGCATTGACAAGTTTGGTTTGTTGAAAATTAATCCAAACAATGTTGCCAAGTCTGAAATGGTAAGAATGCATATTTATTAAGGATTGTATTTGCTTTATTTTTTAATGCCAGACATCAATACAACATACTAAGCTTGAACATGGCAGATTGCCCATGCTCAAGCTTGTAGTGCAGGTGTGGAGGCAAAAGCCTTTTGATGAGATGCCGAAGGACTTTTGTGCATCCAGGTTCTAATTATATGCAGAATAACTTAAAATATTTTTATTATAAAATTCTAATTAAAAGAAAAAAATTATTGGTATCAGCTATGTATCAGCTATGTATCAGCTATGAATACAATCATTTTTCTGTGCTCTTTTATTTAATGGCAGTGTTGGTTTACAGTTTCACACCCTCACAACCTAAAGTGCTGTTATTTTTTGAATGAGTTCCAGGGCATTGCTACTTGATGATATTTTAACATGATATTTTTGAAAATGTTTTTGGGCGAGTAAAGTAAATAAAGTACACCTGTTAAACTGTACAACTTTAATGTCTCCCAGGAAAATTGTAAAAGTTTTATTAACGGTTATGGCTTTATTTATTTGATAACCCTTAATTCAGACATCCCACCCTGCCATTTAAGGTTTCCGGGCAGGGTGGGGGAGGGGGCGTGATGAGGGGGCATGATGTCAGCAATGTCACACAAGGGATGGAGTTACAAATTTAGGGGCATGGCTAGGGCGTGGCAGCCAAAAGGGGGTGTGATGGGGAGGAGATTAGAGTCTCCTCTCTGTCCTCGGAGTTTGGTGTGGTCTCGGGGGAGCGCTGGAGACCACCCCAGAATGAGGGAGATGTGGGTGGGGTGGGATACCTGCTTTAATACACCTTTAATTCTTTCCCTGGACATGTTTAGCTTATATTATATTATTACTGTATGTGTACAACATTTTAAAGGGACACATTTTATTTTTGAGTGTAATCTGTTTTTATACAATTTTCGGTCTCTTTAATTTCATGTACATTTTTTTATGAATGTTTCATTTTGTTGAACTTTTAAATGATTGGTGCTTCTTAAAATTAAGACTGGGTTATATTTAATTACAACTGGAGGCAAGTTATCCCTGCTCTACGTATTGATCTGTACGCTGGTTCCAAGCATTTAAAATACAAACTTCTCTTTGATTTAAGTTACTAGATCACATATAGTGTATCTAACTGTCTCTATATTGTATCAATTGTATTTTTTTAAATATCTGAACCAAAATCTGTTTCCAATGTAATATGAATGTTCTACTTCAGTTATATTGGATGTTTAACAACACTTTATGCAAGATTAAGTATGCCAACTTGGCAAGAAGCTGTTAAATAAATCAAGAATACAACTGTATAAACACATTTGTCTGTGTCCAGCAAATACATAGTACAGTATGGTAATGTATACCAAATTGAAAAGCAACCAAAAGGAAAATTACAATTGGAAGATCTTTAATACACTTTCCATGCATAGTGATTAGTATTACACAGAATCTATCAACTATTGCTTGTACAGCTGCTTTGAAGGAATCACACGTAAATTATGGAAAATATAATCCATTCTTCATATACAAATCTTTCTGAGAAATTTGTGAAAATTACAGGAAACCTGTGTTTTGAGATCACATAAAAAGGGAAAGTATTAGGTCACTTATCTAAAAAATGCAGAAATCTAGTGCCTTGCAGCAGGCAGTACTTAATATTTATTTTTGAAGTAACCCCAACCAAGTGTAACTATAAGGTTTAACTATCTCTAACCATTGTTAATATACTTTCAGTAAAATAGTTAATTCTGGGAATTTAACACATTATTCAGAATGTTAGAGTATATAAGCAAAGTATATCTACAGGTCCTATCTGGCTAAGAAAGTTTTAGGACCTCCTGTTTGTCCTTTGTTATTGTATTCATCTGGTATTACTGAAACTCGTTTTCAAGCCAAATATATTTACATGTAACTAAATTCCTGTATAAAGACTTGAGGCCCATATCCTGTGTCTAGCTGCAACCTTTGAGGTTTATGACTAAAGATGTTATAAGAAAGAGAGTGAATTGCTGGTTAGGGGGAATGAAGAGTTTACAATCCTTGACTAATGACAAATGGATTGTAAAGGAAAAAATGTAATGATTTCAGGAGACTGGAAGACACTAAGGATTTTTTTGACAGATTGATAATGATAACTTATTAAGTTTAAAGGAAAACTCTTTATACAAGTCATGGCTAACTTTATTTTCTAATACATAACAGGTCTTAGTGTGTACTTAATAACAATAACCTTTGGCCACCCAATTTCCACTACAACTCCTTCCACTGCTACTGGAAATAGTAATCCATTAACACTTTGGGAACAGAAAGTCTTTTCTGGTATTCTTACAAGCATACAGTAATTAGAAGGTAAATCATTTCCTAGAGCACACGATAGCTTTTCATTAGTTATTTTATTTTTTTTATAAATCTTTCCAAGCATTTCTGTAAGGCTAAAATTTTAACCCCCACAGCTTTCAATATATTCTGCAAGCAAATGTTGCCATAAAAACAAAACCTAGATCTCTACACCATCTCTAGGCTTGAGTACATCAAAATAGATTGACATACTGTAATGCCTACTTACAAATTAATGCATCATTTCAATTTAGGACATTTGACCCACCAACATTTCTTCACATTTGCAAACTAGTTATGTGTAATATGATACAAAAGATTATAATTAAAAAAAAAATTAGTATGTGGAATCTGTAAATATTGATACCATTCTAAAAGAGCCATCAAACTAGCACACTTCTTGGCTTCTGCTGCAGGACATTACTGGCTCTATATACTTAGGTGATCATCTTTTGTATTCTTGTCCCATCACTTAATATATTGGACGATGTATCAAATTAGTTATAACCCAAGAAATGGTCAATATTCCAGAATCAAATCTATTCTTAAATGCAGGAAATGTATATTGTTTTATTAAAGGAGATCTATAAAGAGTCCTATATGGACTCTGCTATCCTCCTGGTGGGCAGTTTTTGGGACTTTGGGGGGGGGGCTACAGGAGAACCATATGGAGCTGGGATGTGAGGTAAGGATTTTATTACACTACATGGTGGGGCCATTAGTGGGGGGGATTATAGTTTTGGGGGTGGACATGCCCTTTAAAGTTATTTTTAGTTCAGTCAATTTTTGTGAAATGGTGATGTTGATGATGGTGTGTTCATGCCCATTTATAAGGCTTGAGAACTTCTATATTCACCAATCTATGTTAGTGGGCCCTGCTGCAGAACTAGGCCCTGAAAAAAATTTGATGAAATGTTACCTGACCATTTGGCCAAACAAGGTTTATATGAAGCCATGCTACAATCATAGATATTTAATCAGTTTAGTCAATAGGGAAATCCCCTCAACATTACTTGGATTTGATTTAACCAATGACTGTTTTGGTTCTATGGCACCACAGGCACCTATGTAATAAGAGTCACTTATGTAATAAGAGGTCAAATGTGCTATTAATCTGTAGTGACCAATCAGATTTTATCTAACTGCAGTACACACTGTTCCCAATGATATGATAAAAGATGCTTGTATTCAACATACTTCCATGACTAGATACGGTTATTTAAAATTTTAAGCCATACCATAAAGTGTCTTTTCTTTGTCTTACTTTCTACTGACATATGGTTTCTGCATAACCAATACATTTTTGCTAGCAGTTGTTTATATAGCTTTCTTTTTTCCCAGCCATGCTTATAGTTTACCTGTATTTACTGTCCTTTAAAACACAAATTTAAATTGTCAAGTTCATCCCAAGTTTAAGCATGAAAAGGTCTAAGAAAATTGTGGTAATTCAAGTGTTTTATATGCAAAAAATTTTTTGTCTGTCAGTTGACATTCATTGTAAAATGAATGGTGTAATCTCTGTTCTATACTGATGTCCCAAGAGGGGTCAAGAGTAAGAAGAAGCTTCTGGGTAATCAGAGGAATCTATTTGTTATCAGTGTCAAAAGCTTTCTCTGCTGAAGATGTTCTGTAGGGTCAGGCGTGCAACGCATGAATTCACATCATTGTAACCTCACAGCTTGCATTAGTATTCAGTGTATTACACCAGCAACCGTTGCGGATCCATTTCAAAAAGGCATCTTAAAAAAAATATCCATATTTTTGCAGGCGATACCTACTGAAAATACTCAAGATCTGACAGCCTTTTAATCACAGTTTTAACAGCAATGAATATAAATTCAGAGCATCTGTGCCAGTGGATTTTTTTTTAATATCAAAATCTAATTCAGAAAAGCTGCATTTAGTCAGATAAGCACCAGAAGAAAGCAGCAAAAGACGCCTAATTATGTGATTGGATAATTACTTCATTCAGTGACCAGGTCCCTAGTGCTTATGTTAAGCAAGTGGGAAAAAATCCAATTATTCTAGGTAGTGGCCTACCGGGTGGGATTACTTTCTATCTAATAAATGATGCTTCCAAATGTTGCTAAATAGCTCTATATAGCTCTAACCTCCTAAACAAAACCACAAAGAGATGCTGATTAACGAAAAAGACATGTTAACAACACAGCAACTTAACATGTGATCACTGCAAACAGGCACTTGTTTAATTTTCATAAACATAAAACATCTGCATGCTTTGGCCCCTTTCCATGTATTTAGCAAGTCAATCTACAGACGTGAAATATAAATTCAACTTGACAATTGCCCTCAGGCAACAATTAGCCTTACATCTTTTTATAGTACAAAATATGCCAGATAAAAGTCATCCCATTAGATAAAAGGGATTTTTCTCAATTGCTAGATCAATATGTAGGATAGAAATTTTTTTTGTAAATTGGGTTTACTTCCCCTTTATTTTAATGTGGGCTTTATTATTATGGACTTTCAAGGTTATTTATTAGCATGTTTGTGTTTTTATTTGTATTGTTCTGTCTTCACTCTGTCTGTTGCAATTGGGATCTATACTACTACAGTTACTGCAACCATCAGGCTTATTTAATAAAAGGGGCAAATATTTGTCTATGCTGCTAATTTGCAGCATCCAATGAGATGTTACCCCTTTACTGTGTAATCACTGTTATAAAACATTTCATTGGTTGCTTTGCTGCATATAGTTTTTTTAATGCACATGCAAATAAGAAAGAAGGGGAATGACTGGATTATTGTTTAAGCAAGCGTGTTTTTAACTCTGTAAATATAGAGGTACAGAGCCATTAGGATATGGCTCATTTGTTATGTTTCTTTCAAGAAATAATTAATATTCTCAAAAACATCAGAAAATGGCAGAATTGTTGACAAAGTTTCTGTGTGAGGGGATTGCGGATCTACAGTAAGCCCAATATTCCCATTTTGTTCATCCCCCTTGAACTGCATGCTCAGTGGCAAGGCAACTAGCAAGAGAAAATGCAAAATGATCTGGGTGGTGCTCAGTTGCCAGTCAATTACAGACTGCGCCATTGTTATAAATGCACACCGGGGATTCTAGGAAGGAATAACCTGAATATGATGGATGAGGAAGGACTCAATTAAAGGTGCAGTTTAGTTCCTTGTGTAGATGGATAAAAACATTCATGCAAATGCGCCTGCAGAATTAATGTAAAAGTGGAGCATTTATACATAATGGAGATGCATCCAGTACAACACAATTAGGATAGTGACAGCCAGCGTTCACAAAAAGGTCTACATTGTTTGCAATTTTTATTGTATTTTTTCTCTAATAAAAGATTGTGTGTTAGATTTCCCATTTTAATATGTGAGCTACTTAAACCAAACATGAAGCCGGGTTTCAGACCAAAAAAAACTTGAGTAAGGGTTAAAATCTTCAGTCAGGAACCATACTTCTTGCTCTTAGGCATTTTTAGTGGGGGGATTACAGATGCTAAGAATCCAGCCTTTCTGCTAGTTAATATTTAACTGCAGAGTGCAGACAGTGAAACCTAAAGGTATTTAGAAAATGCAAGGGGTGTCAGTGTGAAAGGGGATTAAACCAATGGGCGTCTAGATACAAACAAGTAAGTGTTACTTGTATGGGCACAAATGTGAAACTGATCACTTAGGCAGGGTACACACCAGCAGATATTTCTGGTCGGTCTGCTGGTATGGGACGTCTGGCCGCGTCCGATTCAGACGGATGGGGCGATCAGGTCCATTGGTAAATCGCTGCTGACTTTGTGGTTCCCTGTGTCGGCCACAACCAACGCTCGGGAAATGGTCTGGGGAACATGTCACTATCACCAAAACTTTTAAAAACACTTATAAAACATGAGCAGGCAATTGTCGGGTTTTGTGCAAGCTACATTCGAGGGTTACGGGCAATTCGAAGGTTACCGAAAGATACTTTTGAGGGTTACCGAAAACGAACGATACTTTTGAGGGTTACCGAAAATCGAAGGCTACATTCTAGGGTTAGAGAAAAGGATCCATACATTCGAGGGATATCGAAAATGGATGATACTTTCGAGGGTTAGCGAACCATACATTCTAGGGTTAGCGAACGGCCCGTAAATTCGATAATTATCGAATTTACATTAATTATCGAAAATACAGCCGCGAGTACAGAAAAACTAACTACTTTGAATGCGAACTAGTTCAAATAGTTCAAGTTTGTCCAAACTCATAAAGTTTGGCTTGAACTTGGGTTCGAGTTTGGTTTTGGGTCCATCTCTAATGGCTACACAGTACCAGCAATTGAAACTTATCGTCTTTTTACTTATTGTCCCCATATCAGTATTAGGATGAATTGGACTCCAAAAAGGAACAATGAATTATATGACAATATTTTACTATAAACAAAAAGAAAGGTAATTGGAAGCATGAATACGAGTAATATCAGGGCCGAAATGTTGCCACTGGTGTTAATAAAAGTTATTGGAAAAATCCCTGGAGTGCTCCTGTATCCACATTCATCTTACTTGAAAATCAATAAGGAAGCACCTGGGTCATTGCCTCAGCGAGGATTGAGTGCCATCCACCTTGGTCTATATGAATATCAATCAACTGAAAATATTAAAAACATACAAAACAACACCATAATATTAGTAATCAGGATCTGTAAAGTGCTGGAGTGCTTCTGTGTTGAAAAGTGCAGTGCAGCAATATGTATAGATAAAATCACGTGAATCAATCAAGTGTCTTAGTCTACCAGTTCCTTGTTTTTGTCCATATAAATGTAGTCATATATTTAATTATATAAGTTCTAATTTTACAAAATATAATAAAAGTACACATAAAGTGCAGATACCTCCAGGAATAGTTCCTTTATCCAACTGCTACCACTCCCAGTACCTCTCAACTATACCTGTCAGCCACAGATGATAATCAGAGGGAAAAAACTTTGAATGCTGCTGGCTCTCTGTAGCTGCAATCCAATCACTGTTAAGCTCACCTTAGACCATCTCCTTCTCAAGCAGCTGTGCTGGCTCTTCGTGTAGCTGGCCTGGCTCCTCACAGATACATGCTTCTCTTGACCTAAATCCATCATTGTAGGTAGTGTAGTGACACGGTATTCCTCACAGGCTTTGTTTGTGATGACAGAGTCCAGGTATGTGGAAGGACCCATCTAGGTGAGAAGGCTGGCTAGGTAGGACCCTGTCTAAGGAGTGGAGCATTGTTAGCACCTAGAAGGTAAAGCCTCATACACACGTGCAATACGTTCGTTTCGGCTGATAATCGGTCTGTGTATGGGTCCTTTATCGGCCGAAATGGCCGGTTGGTCGGGCAATGATCCCCGACCGAACGGCCGCTTAGCCGGTAAAGTGCCCATACACGGGCCGATTATCAGGCGAAACAAACGTTTGGACATATTTATTTGAGGCTATGCCTCAAAACAAATGCTACGTGTTTTGTCCGCAGACCTAATCAGGCAATAAAAAAATACCCACAATCTAGAACTAGAGACTTTTTATGTTAATATCTGATTCTTCCCTTTGATATACCTTTAAATATTATATTTTTGTGATAGGTTCCACCTCATTGGAAGCAAAAGACTAACAGGGAGATTCAATAAAAGTTCTTATCCTTTAAAATGGTGCTAATTTTGCCCCAACCAATCAGAACTTACGTAACATTTTAAACGATAAGAACTTTTATTGAATAACCCCCAAAGTCTGCAGACAAAGCGCCGGGGGATTGAAGGAAAAGTACATTTCTGATGCTTTTTAACAAACAAACTTGGCGGTTGAGGGTGGGTTAGGGTGTCCTACAGTATATTAAAAGGGTTTTTTAGGGTGGAGATACCTTTTAAGTTAATTCATTTAGTGAAATAAAAGTTAAGACTTTGGATCAAGTGTTCCTAACAGAAATCAGGATTCAGCACCTCCAAATGTGGGAAGGATAGAAAGCAATGGGTACATTTTAATAAGTCATTATAAATGAATCGTGGATCTTTGTTTAAAAAGAAATTAAAGGTCCAGACTATACAATGAATAATCCAATGGCCATAACAATGGAAAGTTATATTATTCATTTGAGAAGACATCTTGTGTTCTTTAAAAACAAAGAATGTAAGAACCAGACAGATGTTTTTATCACTATGTTTTATTTCTTTAGGTCACAACATGTAGGGCAGTGGTGGCCAACCTATGGCACGTGTTCCAAAGGTGGCACTCATAGCCCTCTCTGTGGGCATTTGTGCACAGCAGAGTTTACCAGAAAGCCAGAGAGACACAGCCTGGTTTGCTACCCTTTCTGCAATCCAGAGCTTGAGAAAGTGTAGCAGCTCTTTGTAGCAGAGAGACACATGAATGTCAGTCTCCCTCTCTTTCGGCTTCTGCACATTCCAGCACACAAGGAAGGGGAGGAGGGGTGCAGTAAATGAGAAACTGCTGCACATGAGCTCTCTGTCCTTCTCTTTCCCATGGCTGCCACAGCATGCTAAGGAGGTGAGGAATCCCAAATCACTTAGTTTAATGTACTGCTGAAAACTCTGTATAGTTTGAAATGGAATATAAACTGCCATTATAAACTACTGCTGCTATCCACTAAGCTCACTATTCAGGTTAAATTATCATGTTGGCACTATGCAATAAATATGTGGGTTTTGGGTTGCAGTTTGGGCTCTCGGCCTTTAAAAGGTTCGCCTTCACTGATGTAGGGAGACAACATGTACCTTTGTGTTTCCCTCCATACACTGTACATGGCTTGTACATGGCTGTACAACTATCAAAGGAGTTTCACCACCTTTGCACCATCTATGGTAAACAGAAAGTTCCATGTATGGCTAGCTTTAAAGTCCAAGATTTATCAGAAAACCTAGAGGGAACCTGAGGAAGGGGACACAGTCTCCCCCGAAACGTTGTGTGTGGTTTCAGCACAGTATTAAAATAGTTGAAATTATCCAGGAGTGTGCCTCTCTCCATTTGTATTAACTGTTGTGGCACAGGCTCTTCTTTCTAGTTCCCTATGAGACCGCACGATCGGTTGAGCTAACTGTTGGCCGCGGCCCCTGTTGACTCGACCGACAGTCATTTGTCCTTACCAAGCGCTCACTAGTAGCAAACGCTGGGTCAGGCCGAATAATTTCCCATTGTGTAGAGTTCTCTGGTTTATTTCTATGTGATTAAATAACATTCCCTCTAGGTTTTCTGTATATAGTTATGTGGGTTCTTCTTCCATAAAGAACCTATGCCATCATTTAAAGGGCATGTGCACCCCTTTTTTCAACTTTAGTTATATTGTAGTTATTGGTCCCCCCCAACCACCATAATAGATTTTTGAGTGCGCATGCCTCAAACCTTGTCGAGGTTGAGGCAGACACAGGCACAGGATGAGTCACTGATAGCTACTACACTGCAGTTTCCTGACTTTGGAGGGGCATAGCAGGGCAGCCATTTGGAGCAGAGATGTAAGGTAAGGATTTTTGTACACTACAGAGTGGGGCCAGTATGGGGTTAAATTTCAGTTTTGGGGGTGGACATGCCCTTTAACAATGGGCCTTATTGCCCGTTTGGCTGCCTCGCACACATGATAAGATATTTTCGGCCGACACACGGCACTATTGGTCAGTCGGATGAAAATATTTTACTCTGTGTACCCAGCCTTATGGGGTAATTGTAATCTTGCCTTCTGTGCCACATTATGCACTAACTCTGATGTTACCCAGCACGATTGCCTACAGATTTTGAAGGGTAACTGAAATGTTGTCTCTATTTTTAACTGTAACCTTGTGGTGACTTGTTCATGCATAATTTTTTTAGGCTCGGGGGGTCTGACAGCCAATTGTAATTGCTTTTTGCTTTGTGTCAGCTTGACAGTGACAGGGTGAGATGCAGCCTGCAAACAAGAACGTTAAAGCTTTTTAATTAATCAGCGGTAATGGAAATTACTATAGGGACAGCAACAGAATACTGCATGTGTGAATTGTGCCTCTCCTGTGAATGCAGTCTGAAGATTCTGATTGTCGGTCCTAATTTCCATTTAGTCATGCAAAGCTGATCTGTCCTTTGTTATTTTCTCCTTTATGCCACTAGGTGTTGCTATTAGCTGTAAAGTACTGGAAATAAAATGTAATCCTGCCACTAATTTATCTAAATGTGCTATCCTTACCCTAGAGTGTCTGTACAGATCTTTGTGTAAACATGGCCACACTACGGTAAGACACTTGGTACAGACTCCTTTCAGTTGACATGTAAACTGAATCAGGATCTCATCAGAATCTGGGGGGTTGCAGAAATCTACTTCTTAAAAACAACACCTGCAGACACAGACATATATAAAGAAGTAAAATCTGGCAGGCGCAGTGTGGAAACAGCCACCCAAGAGATGAAAAATGAATGTGGGGTATAGTCCTACCCATAGAAATCCGTTAGCATTACTTTCAAACAGACCTTTCCTCCTCCTTGCAACTGTTGGCTTACATACTGAACAAAGCTCTTAAATCCAACCTTTCTCTCTAAACAGATGGAAAAGATTTCTTGATGATAGCCAGCATTTGTTCTGTAACATAGAAGTGCCTGAGTATGTATAATGTAGACTTCCTCCCCAGGCAGTTCAAAAAAAGCATTCCTTTTTATTATTTAGAGGACTTCTACATTTTTGATTTCAGACAAAAAGATTAAAAAATCTAAAGCTGTCCATACATAGAGGAATTATTTTCAACAGTTTCACTTGGGTCTGGTACACATGATATTATTTTGTACCGATCTCCCAGACTGACAGCTTACAGATCAATGGAAGAAAAGTGCCGCAAACAAGATTTCAGCACAACTTATCTTTGTTGCCCATTGAAGACCACATGATTGGTCTAAAATTTACAGGGATGTCCAATCATCTGGTTTGGACTAAACTTTAAACAAGATTTGTCGTGCCGCTGATAAATTACTGCCTATAGTTAACCTGATCAACTGAAGTATCGTAACGGATGTTGATATCAGTCCATTTATACCTGGCCTTAAATCTACCAAAAATATATTCCTTCCAATTTGCTCAGTTAATAGAGTCATTAAAGGGCATGTCCACCCCCAAAACTATAATCCCCCCAACTACTGGCCCCACCATGTAGTGTAGTTTAATCCTTACCTCACATCCCAAATCCATATGGTTTCTCCTGTAGTCCCCCCCAAAGTTCCAAAAACTGCCCACCAGGAGGCTAGCAGGTCCATATAGGACACGCCTGCTACCTGGCCTCCCGGAGATTCCTGCCATGCGTGCTGCAGCCCTTCTCCCCCCTCCCTCCCCCCTCTCCCCCTCTCCCTCCCGTTCTACTATCCCTCCCCCTAGCATTAAACCCCTTAATATTATGCTCCCCCATGTCCCCCAGCCCCAACCGCATGTTTTTTTTTTAAAAAGCTCCCCAAACTCTTACTTACCTCTCCGCCTCTCCGCTGCACTGAATGACCGCAGCCGCGTCCGTGATTGGCTGCCGCTCAGCCAATCACAGACGCGACTGCCGGTCCCGCCCCTCTGCTTGCATTCTCGCAAGCAGAGGGCCGGCAGTGCGGCGGAGGATAGAGGGGAGGTAAGTAAGAGTTTGGGGAGCTTTTTGAAAAACAAATCATGCGGTTGGGGCTGGGGGACATGGGGGAGCATAATATTAAAATTCTATTTTAGGGGTGGACATAGCCTTTAAAGGGCATGTCCACCCCCAAAACTATCATTCCCCCCACTACTGGCCCCACTCTGTAGTGTAGTAAAATCCTTACCTTACATCCCAGCTCCAAATGGTTCTCCTGTAGTCCCCCTATAACTATAATGCACATTAGCACGCATGCACGCTACAGTTTAGTTAAAGGGCAAGTCCAGCCCCAAAATGAAAACTTACATACAGGTAAATCACCCCCAAAACCCTAAAGGGTAATAGTTTGAAATGTGAAATATATAAGTCTAACCTGAAATCCTGCACAATGCCCTGTTTCCCCTGTTTCTGCTTCCTGGTTCTTCCAGTTAGTAACTGTCAGTTATGGATTTGACAGTTGACATCACAGCCAATGACTAAATATTAATCCCCTGTCTGCCTCTTCTGAGCATGACCAGGCTCAGTGAAGGCTCAGTACAGGTTTCTAAATGGCTCAGTTTCCATGAGGTATCCAGAAGCATAGCAGGCATACAGTAATGAATTCATAGGACAAAGTAGGATATATCAAATATATATATCATATCATATTTTAAAGAGACCATTCTTTCTAAAAGATGTTCTTATGAGGTTGGACTTGCCCTTTAACGCTGGAAGCAGTCAGGACCTGTCAAAGGAGCCAGTGGTGGATTGCGCTCATGGGTACATTTTCTATCTTCGTTCCTGTTGCTTGTTACGGCTAGGCCCCACATATGCGTTTTTTACGCGTTTTGCGCTCGTGAAACCGCGTGTGATTTGGTTATAATGGAAATCGCGGGAACACAAAAATCCCCGCGATTTCCAATGCGCATGCGATTGCGCATCCGTTTCCGTTTTGGTATCGCATGCGCAAACAGAAAACGTACAAGAATTGAGCATGTGCGTTGTAGTGGAGCCATACACTAGTCTTACACTAATTGAAGAACAGGAGAAAAGGGAACCTTCTGTTCTTCAATAAATGCAAAAAACAAATTGTTCACTTTCTGATTGAACTGTTCCTTTAAGGAACTGAGCCACTAAAGCTGGGTACACACCATACAATAATTTGGCCCGACCAACCGACATTTCATTGTTATTTCAGAGATATTCCAAACATTCTTTCAATCAGAGACAAACAAGATCGCATGTTGGAAAACATAAAAAACCAAGAGCTAAAGCACTCAGGTGATATGCCCAATTTAATAGGTGATCGGATTTATCTTTCAATATGCATTTCATTTTCAAACAATGAAATGCATAAACAAGCTGTCAATCATTAATAAGACTTAAAGTCCGTACACATATCCAACGCACGCCCCCCGGCAAGCCTCAAGCGCAAGAAACAGAGGGTTATAGCAGGATCTTTTGAGGATGGGGAAAGATATCTGTGTTTTGGTAGACACATGCTGCCTTTAATTTATCAGTGTTTTTCACTAATTATTCAAGTCAATGTTACAAATAAATATTGAGTGACGAGTTCAACTTTTATGGTCGGGTCAGTTCTAATCAGGCGAGGATGTTTTGACAGAATGCAGCCCAGACTTTTATTGCCATGGAGGAAAAATATTACAGAAGTCAGGTTAACCTGAGATTAACTTTTCAGCAGAAATACCTGCTTAGAAACCATTAATCTAGGAAAATGAAATGAAATTTTGAACAAAGATTTCTGGCAGGGTTTGAGAACTTTGATACTAACTAAAGGAGAAGTGTCATATTTGTAAATATTTCTAGGAGGTAAATTTAAGGGCTGGGCCACACTTGCGTGTTTTTTTCACCCGCTTACAATCTGGCTTGTGATCCATTAGGCTGGGTACACACCAGCCGAGTTTTTGTTCCGACAGCGTTCACTACTTGTGAGCGCTCGGTCAGGACAAATGACTCTCGAACGTGGCAATAGTGGCAGTGGCCGACAGTGCGCACGACTGATTGTGCGGTCTCCTGATCGGACAAACAGGCGACCAATCTCCCCACACAATAAGATATTTCTGAACGGCCGACCGATACAAAGCACTATCAGTTGGAAATATCTGGTGGTGTGTACCCAGCCTTAGCACGTGAGAATCACAGAGCAGTGCATGTCAATATGGATGGCTGCATTGCATGCGCTGGCATATGATCACAATTTCTGTCTGTCATCTTTCAAAGGTCTGCAATTCCTGTCTGTCATCTTTCAAAGGTCTGCCATGTGTGTACCCAGCTTTAGCCTAGAAGGGCTATTATTTATTATGCTTAAAATAAGAATAACATCCAGTGAGGCAAGTAAAGCTAGGTACACACAGTACTGACAAAGCCCTGATATCGTCAGATCCGCCGGGGCTTTATTGGCACTGTGTGTGGGTGCTTTCTTGAACGAGCGTGTGGGTTCGGCCAAACGGCCATTCGGGAAAGACCGTAAATTTTCCTCACCCACAGTAGACTCCTATAGGGGAGTCTGCCATGGTTGAGGGAAACACTCAGTCCCGAGCATTCTTCCTATGCTGTGTATATGCTGTGTATAGGGAGAACGTTTAGGACTGCGTGTATCTTGATCTTTGAAAAACGACAGACAGGATCTTGCAGATGCTAATAGCTTTGGCTAATTTTGCAAGAAGGTATCATCATAAGAACCCACTGATGGAAAGATGACAAAGTCATTTTAGGGATTAAAGTCTTAAATATAATGATCCCATTTCCCATTTCCACTACCTCTAATAGATTAACATTAGCTTGGGGATGAGGAAAATAACACCAAGAAATTGTAAGAAATACATAGAAATATCCTGCTAATCTGAAGAGGTCAGTGCCATATGTCACATTGACTAGACAAATCATTGGTATAAAAAATGTAGAATCATAAATGTCAGTTGAGTCCAGGAGGATGGTGGTGCAGAAAAGGTACAATCCACTAGCTAATCTGGACATGTTTTTTATTGTACTTCACTAGGGTTGAACGAAACTGGCGAGATTTGTTCCAACAACGTTTTTTGACATTGCTAAAAAATGTAGAATCATATTTAACAAAAAGGTTAAAGGGAGTCTACTGTAGTTGTATGGACCAATGGAAATGTGCCTTGCAAGGTTTCTGTGATGTTCCTTTAAAACTATCTGGCCCAATTATTTTGCAACATAAGGTAAGAATCTGGTACCTGGGCCAAAGTCACAATATTGAATTGCTTCTCGAGTCGTATCAAATGTTGAATAACACCAATGTAACCTTAGGCCAATGTACGGTGTCAATAGGAGATAAAGGTAACGGTATATGTCTACTAATCGGCGTGGCTATTGATACAGTATGATACTTTTCCAGATTCCATTCATTTTTCAGGAAGGGCCCAGCAAACTTGTATACTGATTTAATACATGCCTATTTCTATAATTTACACACACAATAATTACTGTGGTAAATTTCATTATTGGTATAAAATATTTGCACTTGTGTGGGCACAATGCTTGATTAGAATCATTAATTAATTACTTTATTCACCTACTGTTTCTTTGTAATTTATAAGTTATTTACATGAACTACTATAGGGAACGCCTAATATATTGGCTGGATAATATTTGGAACTCAGAAATAATGTTCGGACCCTCCCACAGGCCTTAGGAATCCACAGCTGTATTCCATTCTAGAACACCCAAGTTTCATGACATTGAAAAGATTAAAATAGTGTCTCCGGAAAACACTGCAAGTATAAGATTGATTATTGCCAGAGCAGCAGGAGGCCGTTAGGACTACATTACATTACTTGATAAGACGGTCATTTATCCTACATATCCTCACTCAGCCAAGCGGTGATCAGAATGATTTTTTCACCTCTTATTAAAAATATATATATATATACTAGAAAGATTTAATAAATAATATCTGAAGGAATGTACAGAGTTTACTTCTTCCCATTTTAAATTACAATGTTATTATAGTATTAGTCTAGTATAGTATAGTATTTGAGGTTGAATAAAGACATACGTCCATCCAGTCCAACCCATCTAGCAATATCCTCATTTCCTGCCTAACTGTTGATCCAGGGAAAAGCAAAAAACCCACCAAATTTATGAAGGGGAAAAAAAATCCTTCCTGACCCAAAGTGGCAATCAGAAATTTCCCTGGATCAACTCTACTTTATGTATCAATACCATAAATGTTGAAGGAGAACTAAAGCTAAAATCTAAAGTAACCAGAATACACTGTATAGGGGAGATTTAGAGTTGCTATCGCTCTGGTTAAATCTTCCGAACGCAATTCAATATCGCATTTTCAACTGTGGGTAAATCCTGAAAAGGGATTTGCTCACAGCATGAATATTACGCCAGCCTTGAGCTGGTGTTAAAATCCAGCACCAAAAGTAGCACAAACATGATATTGAATCACGAGTGCCGGTTGCGTGGGTGTATTTTCTGATTCCTGCTGGTGCAAGGAAGGAGTTAACTGATAGCAAAGCCATTACCGTGGCTTTAACTCCAAAAAATAATGCAGCATCTCTCGGTAAATGAGGCTGTATATTTTCTAACTAGCAGATAGCTGTAATGGTGGGTATGACAGGGGTATTTTTCTTCATCTAATTAATTGGCTCCTTAACTACCGTATATACTTGAGTATAAACCGACCCGAGTATAAACCGAGGTACCCGATTTCAGCTAAAAATCCTAATTAAAGTTGTTGACTCGAGTATAAACCGAGGGTAGAAACTTGGCATTAAAGATGTTTGGAAACTACAACCCCAGCTAATAAAGCTGTGGGAGCTGTAGTTTCCAAAACATCTTGAATGCCAAGTGAGGGTGGCATTCAAGATGTTTGGAAACCAAACTCCCAGCATGCTTTATTAGCTGGGAGTTGTAGTTTCCAAACATCTTGAATGCCAAGTGAGGGTGGCATTAAGATGTTTGGGAACTACAACTCCCAGCATGCTTATTAGCTGGGAGTTGTAGTTTCCAAACATCTTGAATGCCACCCTCACTTGGCATTAAGATGTGTGAAACTACAACTCCCAGCTAATAAAGATGCTGGGAGTTGTAGTTCCAAACATTTGAATGCCACCCTCACCCTCCCACCCCAGTTCAGTTTGTACTGTGGGCTCTTCTCCCTGTGGGCTCTCCTCCATCCAAGGGCTTCCTCCATCCAAGGGCTTCCTCCATCTTCCTCATCCAAGGGCTTCCTCCATCCAAGGGCTTCTCCATCCAAGGGTTCCTGCCAGCATTGAAGGTCGGTATCCTCATTCCTGCTCTGCATTCCGGCATCCGCGCGCTCATTCCTGTACTGGCTTGGCGCCGGGCAGTGACGTCAGGCCGGCGCGCCAGTACAGAGAAAGATCGTGCGGCTGCCGGAATGCTAAGGTAAGTTGTGACTCGAGTATAAACTGAGTCCAAGTTTCAGGCTGATTTTACAGCCTGAAAAACTTGGTTTATACTTGAGTATATACGGTATGTGCCCATATTAGATACAGATTGTTAGATTGTTTGATAGACTTTGTTTGATTTTCAGTTATCCTATCAGCAGCTGCAATATCTTTTCACGCTTAAATTCGAATGGTAAAATTCGATTGGATATTCCATTTGATCTTCGATCGGGAAGTACCTATCCCATTAGGGAGCAATCAATTGTTCAAAGACATTGAAACCAGCATTGAAATCAGCAGCATTGTAGAGAAGTCATCTGTAAAGGTTTATACACATGTACAATCACGGGTGCCAACCCACGAAGCACAATGTGTATGCAATGCAATTTTGGATGATAATTTTGCCGTGTGTGGGCACTATGATGGCCAAAAAGTACATTCAGTTGAAGATTCCCTGACCGAATTGCTGTTTCGGCCAACAAAATGCCCATACAAGGCATGATTATTGGCTAAAACGGGCGTGCATACACATTGTGTGTCGCGGGTTAGCCCCCGTAATCGCACGTGTTTATGAAGCTTATGGCTGTGTATACACCAAAAGAATTGCATGGTTTTCGGTGGCTTACGACCATTCGTTTGTCTGAACCAGACAAATGGGCAATTGGACTTTTTGGTAAGCCATAGTGGACTGAATGCTCGGTAGCAGCAAACTGTCGACCACAACTACCTTTGCCACAACGGTTCTTCCTCCTTGCTTACCAGTCGGAAGTGACGAACAGTCGTTTGAGATGAAGGATCTAATGGTACCAGGCTTAAGGCTATGTACACATATTAGATAAAGTTTGTTATTAATTACTAATTAGTCCAACTTACTTTATCTACGGACAGGCTACATGGTATTAGCTGAGCATCCACTTGATAAAGGACTGCTCAGTCCCAAACATGTTGGGTGTTTTGCTCCAATAAAGAGCACCATTTGCAACTACAATTGTGTTGTGTCCTAAGACCTCTCTACATGCTGCACTACATCCTCCTTTTTTAGCTGAGCATCCAGCATCCATTGATACAATAAGGATTGTACAGTCTGTATTGGCGTGTGTATGGGCACCTTAAACAAGTGCAATTTTGTCTTTGGGTTCAAGACTCAATCTGGAAACATGAAAAACTTGCAGTATGATATATGTTTTCTACATAAATGTGTACATTTCAGAAGTGAGAGGCATACAGTTATCTGTCAATATGAAATAACAGAATTCATTCAGGGTCATTTAGATTTTTGCTTTTGTTGGAGTATTATTTATTGATTCAAGTCGAAGCTTCCAAAGAACAGATTTGCAGGACCCACTTGTAATGAGATATTGCTCTTGGATTACATTCCCTAATGATCAGGCTAATAATATGGCTTAACCCACAGTCATTATGGAAACTATTAAAAGTAACCTCTAAATGCTGAATAAAACATTTAAAATGAAGGGTTTGATTGTGGTCCGGTAAAAAAGGGCTGAGAAGAACTGTTCTAGGACCTCAGAGAGTCTGTAACAGACCATTAGTGAGGAGCCAGTCCCAAAGCTACTGTTGTTATGTGGCAAGACTAGAATTCTTCCTGAAAATCTCTGGTGGTTTATTTAATGATGACGTCCTATGCATTAGCTATTAATGTAACCATAACAAATAAATAGAGAGTTATAATGTTTAAAAATTTCCCCCTGCTAAAAGAAATATATTGCTAATTACTAAAAGACATTTTAGACCATTTTATAAGTTACCAAGGAATGCAAGATATTTGTTACAGTGCAGTTGAAAATGACCGTGGAAAACCACCATTACCAGTGGTATATTTCAACCACTATACAGGATCGATATCGGAAAATACCGATTATTAATACGCCCTATATCTGTTGTATTCAATTAGATCAACTGGACTTGAAATGTAGTTCTTGAAGACGTTTCGTAGTCATCCGACGGCTTTCTCAATTCAGAATGACTTGTACAAGGAATCTGTGGCAATTATGTACCCTGGAAAATCCCAATTAGCATATCACAGCCAGGTGTTAAGGGTGTGATTGATAGTGGCTAAGAGGTGTTATAGGAACGCCCAGAGTAAGGTGTTAAAACAGCATTGTACATGGCAGACAGTTGGTGTCGAACCCCCCCCCTCTATTTAGGCTTGGTTTCTTTATTTTCACATAAATGGCCTCCTTAACACCTCTCTTGAACTAGTCACGTTCCTTCGCCAGTATGTTAACATACAATCTTCAAAGGTATGTCCTTATCCTTAAGATGCAGATACAACGGCTGATGTCCTGACCCGAGGAATTGGCTCTTCTGTGCTGGGCCATACGTTGATGCAGTTGCTGTTTGGTCTCCCCCACATACAATCAGAGATTCTTCACTGCACTGCACTGCATATATGATGTCGCTTTTCTTGTGTTTTTGGTATTGGGTCTTTCGGATGTACCAATTGCTGCCTCAGTGTGTTTCGGTTTAAAGCAGACAGGGATACAATTTTTTTTGAAAATTCTTCTTAACTTCTCGGAGACCCCTGTACATATGGGATGAACCATGTTCTTCTTGGTGGAGGCTGTTGACATGGTGAGAAAACGGCTGGGCCAAGACAGCACTCTTACCAGCAGAATGATTCTCAACCCAGAACAGTGTGTTCCTTGTTGGACTTGTGCCTGAATACCACCTATTTCAAATACAGGGATAAGTTCTATAAGCAAAACATGGATGTGCTATGGGATCTCCAGTTTCACCTATTGGGGCAACCTATACATGGAGGAGGTAGACACAGGCGCTTAATAACCTTTAGGGCATAGCACCCAGCCACTGGTTCAGATATGTTGATGACACCTGGGTTAAAATCCACCAGAAGGAAGACAAGCTTTCACAGAAACATTAATGCGGTGGACCAAAACATTAAATTCACAAGGGAAGAGGTACTAAACAACAAACGGGCTTTCTTGGACTGTTGGTAGAAGTTAAGGAAAATGGTAAACTGGAAGTAGAGGTTTACAGAAAACCAACCACACACAGATCAGTATTTGATGTTTGACTCCCACCACCCTTTAGATCACAAGCTGGGGGTCATCAGAACCCTGCAACACAGAGCCGAGAAACATCCCCACTAGCACGAGGCGAAGGCTAAAGAAATGAAACATCTCAGAGGAGCCCCTTAAAAGGGTGGATCCAGACGGGCCTGTGCAAAAGAAGAGAAGGAAATAAAAAGAACAGAAACCAACAGTGGAAGGGGAAAAGCAAGACAGGAGGAAGAACATGGTCACCCATGTAGGAGCGGGGCCCGAGAAAAAAGAAGAATTTCAAAAAAATCGTATCACTGCATATATGATGTCGCTTTTCTTGTGTTTTGGTATTGGGTCTTTCGGATGTACCAATTGCTGCTCAGTGTTGTTCGGTTTAAAGCAGACAGGGATACGATGTTTTTTGAAATCTTCTTAATTTCTCGGAGACCCCCTGCTACATATGGGATGACCATGTTCTTCCTCCTGTCTTGCTTTTCCCCTTCACTGTTGGTATCGTGTTCTTTTATTTCCTTCTACTTTTTGACAAAGGCCCAGTCTGGATATCCACCAGTTTTAAGGGTCCTCTGAGATGTTTCATTTCTTTAGCCTTCGCCTCTGTGCTAGTGGGATGTTCTCGGCTCGTGTTGCAGGTTCTGATGACCCCCAGCTGTGTGATCTAAAGGGTGGTGGTGGGAGTCAAACATCAAATACTGACGATGTGATGTGTGGTGTTGTTTTCTGTAAACCTCTACTTCCAGTTACCATTTTCCTAACTTCACCAGCAGTCAAGAAAGCCCGTTTGTGTTGTTAGTACCTCTCCCTTGTGAATTTAATGTTTTGGTCCACCGCATTAATGTGTTCTGTGAAAGCTTGTACTTCCTGGTGGATTTTAACCCAGGTGTCATACAACTATCTGAACCAGTGGCTGGGTGCTATGCCCTTAAAGGTATTAAGCGCCTGTGTTTCTACCTCCTCCATGTATAGGTTGGCCACAATAGGTGAAACTGGAGATCCCATAGCACATCCATGTTTTTGCTTATAGAAACTTATCCATGTATTGAAATAGGTGGATTCAGGACAAGTCCAACAAGGAACACACCTGTTCTGGGTTGAGATCAGTTCTGCTGGTAGATGCTGTCTTGGCCCCAGCCGTTTTCTCACCATGTCAACAGCCTCCACCAGAAGAACAATGGTCATCCCATATGTAGCAGGGGTCTCCGAGAAGTTAAGAAGTTAAAGAAGATTTTCAAAAAAACATTGTATCCCTGCTTCTGCTTTAAACCGAAAAACACACTGAGGCAGCACTTTGGTACATTCCGAAAGAACCCAATACCAAAACACAAGAAAAGCGACATCATATATGCAGTGCAGTGCAGTGAAGAATGCTCTGATTTGTATGTGGGGGAGACCAAACAGCAACTGCATCAACGTATGGCCCAGCACAGAAGAGCCAATTCCTCGGGTCAGGACTCAGCCGTGTATCTGCATCTTAAGGATAAAGGACATACCTTTGAAGATTGTAATGTTAACATACTGGCGAAGGAACGTGACTGGTTCAAGAGAGGTGTTAAGGAGGCCATTTATGTGAAAATAAAGAAACCAAGCCTAAATAGAGGTGGGGGGGTTCGACACCAACTGTCTGCCATGTACAATGCTGTTTTAACACCTTACTCTGGGCGTTCCTATAACACCTCTTAGCCACTATCTAATCACACCCTTAACACCTGGCTGTGATATGCTAATTGGGATTTTCCAGGGTACATAATTGCCACAGATTCTTGTACAAGTCATTCTGAATTGAGAAAGCCAGTCGGATGACTAGCGAAACGTCTTCAAGAACTACATTTCAAGTCCAGTTGATCTAATTGAATACAACAGATATACCATGACCTGGATGAATGAGAACCTTCACAAGCATTAATACGCCCTGTTTTTCTTAAAATTTTGCAGACAGAATTTTTTAAAACTATGTTTTACAAGGGTAACTATAGAGAGGAATAGTACATATATATGTAGTAATTGCAACTTGTGTAGGACATAGATTTTACTGCTAATGTGCATTAAAGGTTTATCAGAATTGTATTTTGTCCTTTTTAGAAAATAAATACTGCACATGAAAGACATTGTTATGTAAAGGATGATGAATAAGGATGTACTAATTTCCTCTGTAGTTTTGACTGGCAACATTTGGATCACAGAAACCAGGTTTGTCTGGAAACTGTGTACAATCGGTAAATTCCAAAAAATGACAGATTGTTAGACAAATGAATAAAGGCTGAATCTAGCACAGAAACAGCAAAGGTAATCTAAGATATATTGGCCCTGCAATTACCTAAATACTACTCAGTAACAATTAAGATAGGGGCTTTGTCTCCAGCTGTGAAATTGAATAACCTCAACAAAAATGAATAACGTCAGCAACATAACTTGAGGTGGCTATACACATGGCCAATAATCAGCAAATTGGGATATGCTGAACATCTTCCATGTGTATGGTTAGGTCATAAAGCTAACGAACTGCCAACTGCAGCAAAAAATTACATTGGATTGATATTGATTCCCTTTACTACAGTACAGGGAGCTGATAACATACGATTGTTCCATATATAGGGGTATAAGGATGATCACTACTGTTACAAATTACAAATTCTCTATAATGATCAATACTTTATGGCTGCAGCTGTAATAAACCAGTGGCATTGAATTTCTCTGTTTTTAAATATGCCCGTTAGATCCAAGAGATTCCATCGCAAATCCCTAAAAAAACCCAGAAAACTTTATTGACGTTTCGATGCCACACAGAGCACCTTCATCAGAATAATGTGACACACAGTGATTCAAAACCTATATAGCCATAGCCACATCCCCAGTGCCACCCCTTGATTACATGTGATGGTGTCAGACGAACCCTATACACATTCATCTTGATTAAAACATATTAGATTATTTCAAAATATATCACAGTGTTTATACAAAATCTCTATTCCTTCACAGTACTCACAAAAAGTGCTGTAGAATATTCCTTTATTAGCACAATATACCCATAAAAAGCATATATGTTACTCAGTGATACAAGTGAAAACCTTAATTCCTTAATATATAACACACAAGTGAATAAGTATCCAGCCAAAAATCAGCGTGCAGCCAAGTCAGTCTATTTTAAAGTCTCAGTGATTAAGGTTACCTTAAAAGGTACAAACAGTCCCGCATCAGCAACCACTGTGTACCGGACCCTCTACCACAGCTTTCCCAGTGCTCGTCTCCCAACACCCCTCATGAACCGAACAGGCAGCCGGAACTGGAAAACAACACATCCAATTGCTACGCGTTTTGTTGTTATGACAACTTCATCAGGCCGGATGTGTTGTTTTTAAATCAAGCTTTAACGATTAAAGACCAACGATCCACAACTATTCTCTGCTTTTTCTGCCGATCAGCCTGGCGGATTCGTTCTGCCGAATGTCGTTTGTTTGTACATAGTCAGCAGAATATCGGTAGAGTGTAATGGAAGATTGAATGAAATACACATGTGCAACATTTTGAGATCACGCGATATTCTAAACGTCACTTAATATGTACGTAACACCTTTACCAACGAACATTATCTATCCACTATCGTTGATGTAGTTGGCAGAACTAGTGCATAACGGGACGGTTGCTGAACGTTCGTTGGGCACATCATACAAAAATGATCTGACGTATTGTGATATAGGTAGTCCTTCTATTAGTTTAGGGGGATGAAATCTGTCGCATGCATGTAGCAGCATGTTTCTATCTGTCCCTTTCCTATATAAAAATGTATTTAATCCATCTTCTCCTTTTTTGACTGTTACATCTAAAAAAAGTATTTCCCTTGTGCTATATTCAGGATTAAATATAATCTTGGGACACATATTGTTTAAATACACAGTGAAATCACCTAGTTCATCTCTAGTTCCGTGCCAGATCATAAAGACATCATCAATATAGCGCCACCAACAGGTGGCACAATTCACAAAAACTTCTACAGGATAAACAAATTTTTCTTCCAAATACCGTACAAATAAATTAGCATAGGTGGGTACTACTGGGCTACCCATTGAGGTTCCGGATACCTGTAAGTAGTATTCCTCCTCGAAACTAAATGTGTTATTTTCCAATACCAATTTCAATAACTCAATCATATATTCTGTGGGTATTTTAGTGCTTATTCTGTCTAAGGCTTATTTTACAGCCTCTATTCCAATTTTTCCTTCGATATTAGTATATAGGGATGAGTTGTCCTTTACTACTAAAAAATCTTCATCTCTTTTTGTGCCGACTGACTTTAGCTTATTCAAAAAATCTTGGGTGTCTCCAATATACGATGGAAGTTGTACTACTAACGGTTTCAGTACCTCATCTAGAAACTGGGATGTGGGTTCCAAGCATGAATCTATAGCTGCCACTATAGGTGTCATGGGCGGATCTGCCGCATCCTTATGAACCTTTGGCAAGCCATAGATTACTGCTTCCTTGGTGAATGTGGGTACTAAAAACTTTCTTCTCCTTCCCTTAGCCACCCATTACATTTACAAACATCAACCAAATTTCTTATTTTAATCATCATATTGCTCATTGGATTACGTGTGAGTTTAACGTGTTTTCATCCTTTAACAAATCTAGCATTTTTTTTCCTGGAAAATGCATAGTTCATTACTACTATTTTTAGAAAGAGGTTATAAAAAGAGAAACTTGGAGAAAGCACTTAGTAAGGCCAGACAGATTATGGCCAATAATGTAAAACCAAAAGAAAAGAACGATAAACAGGGAATCCCATTAGTGTTGCAGTACAACAACACCAATCAAAAAATGTGAATAAAGTGTTACATGACAATTGGGACATCATCAACAGTGACACAAAGATACACTGGAGAGTAAAGAATAAGCCATTTATGGTATTTAAAAAGAACAAGAGCCTTAGGGATGTATTGGTTAATGCCCACCCACAAGAGAAATATAAGGGTGAGAGAACGCTAGAGATTACAAAGAGGGGATGTTTCAGATGTGGGCACTGCAGCATGTGTAATTATATGTTTGTATGGAACACAACATGGAAAGGAGATTAAATTATATGGTACAATTGTGATACTGATTACTGCATATATATAATAAAATGTCCCTGTGCACTTGTATATATGGGAAAAACCACAACCCCATTTAAAATTCGTTTTGCAAATTATAAATCACACATCAAGGTGGCCAAAGAAAGAATGGCCAATAACACCCTCAGATGAGATGAAAATCCTGTCGCACTACACTTTGCCAAAGAAAATCATCCTATTAGTGAGCTTAAAGTGATGGAGATTGATCAAGTACAAATACCAAAACGAGGTGGGGATAGAGGTAAATTACTGTTATGTAGAAAGGCAAAGTGGATTTACCAGTTAGATATGGTGCATCCTAATGGATTAAATACTTAACTCTCATTTAGAAGTTTTTTTATGAGATTCTCTTTGTAATAGACATATTTTACATCATTCTGTTTTCTAGATACTTTTATAAGACCTTATTTTAATATTTATTGTTATTTTAATACCTTATAAAATGTATGCTTTGTGTTACAGGATATCGTATGTAAGAAGACAGAAAGAATGTGACTGTTTCTAAAAACAGAATGGACTAAACCATATGGAATAGTAACAAAATATACATCTATATATATAGTGCAATATGGTAAAGTGCAATATAATAATTGGGAAAGTGCAATAATAAATGTGCAATATTAAAGCAATAAAGCCAAGTAAAGTTTCAAAAAGTACAACACCTTGAGCACCAATATAAAAGTCACATACGAATACAGAGGATATATTGGATGCGTATATTTTTCTGTGATAGCTTTTCCCCCCATTTTTGTATACAAATGTATTTATGTGTTATTATTTAGCCTAAAATTGGCTTTTTAATCACTATTAATGTTTGGATTTTAAATCACTAATATCAATAACTCTATGTATTCACTATTTATTCACAAAATTGTAATTTTACTACATTTTGGAAGCATAAAGCACTACAGCACTTTTTGCGAGTACTATGAAGGAATAGAGATATTGTATAAACACTGTGATATATTTTGAAATAATCTAATATATTTTAATCAAGATGAATATGTATAGGGTTAGTCTGGCACTGGGGGTGTGGCTATGGCTATATAGGTTTTGAATCACTGTGTGTCACATTATTCTGATAAAGGTGCTCTGTGTGGCACCGAAGCGTCAATAAAGTTCATACGTTAAATTGGAAGGAGTGCTCAGAACTTTTTTGCATTATATATATATATATATATATATAGTAAACACAATACATTAGCCAGTCATAAATGAGAGATGTATCGTGCCCCAGATCCCAGAGGATAAGCTAAATATCTAAAGTAAATAACTACTGTGAATAGGAAGGAAATCACAAAACCATACACCTTACTAAGAATGACTTGTTTTTTTAAGTTGCATAGAATGTTCATGTGTATATAACTGGAGTAGAAGAAATCTATTAACCATCCAAACTTATGCAGACACTTAAGGTGGCCATACATGTGAACGATAATGGTTAAATCCCGTCGTTCCACGACAGGATTTACCCATTATCGTTCAAGTATATGGGCTTTTCACAACCGACCATAGTCGCCCCTTTCCGACGGTAATTATCGACTCCATTTACTTTAGCAAAGGTAGCCGATAAGATCGTTTACGCGTATGGCCATACGACCGACTGATCCCCATACCACGAATGGGGATCGGTCGTTTACATGTGTGGCGGTTCCCGGTGCAATGTGCCGACAGATACCAGTGTAATCTGTCGGCACATTGTGATGGAAATCGCATGGGTATGGCCACCTTTAGTTTGCATTTAAAGTATTTTTATTGCCTTTCGTCTTGCCATAGTCTTGGCTTGAGCACCAGTGAAATTAAATAAGTATCTCTGCCTTTAATAACCGAACCCCCCCTTCAATTTGTCTCTAGTTCTACAGGTTTATACAAAATCTGCACCTGTCTGGTGTTTACTAATCCTGCTTATTGCACATTCTCATTTGTGTGGCTGTTCAGTTCCTCCTTTCCATTTCCTTTTACAAATTCCCTTTGCATATTTAGTTCAGCAGAAGAGGATTTTCTATTCTCATTCACAAGTTTAAAGTTATTTTTAAAATTAATAAGCCGGGTTCTCTTGTATAACGCCGCTTTTTGCTTGCGCTGAGATTTATTCCATTTTTCCTTCACTTATGGATCTTGTTAGTATTACAAAACAAATCTGCCAAGTGAGGGCAAATAATGAGCCTGTGCTTACTATTCTTTCTAATCCCTTATTTATAAAACACCAGCATATTATACGCAGCTGTACAGTGAGCGGGATCCAATAAGAGATATTAAAACCCACCATAGTTAGCACCCTGTCGAGCATGTAATCGGGGAACTAGGGTGCATTATAAAATTTCTTTTCCATAGACGTACATAGTTTTTAGAATTGGACCAGGGAAAACTGTAAACTTAATATCTGATATAGATATTCTATGCACATCCACAGAAGGGGTGCTGATCCTTCCCACCCTTACCAGAACAGACAGTAAAGGTCCCATACAGTGAGAACAGACAGTAAAGGTTCCATACAGTGAGAACAGACAGTAAAGGTTCCATACAGTGAGAACAGACAGTAAAGGTTCCTTACAGTAAGAACAGACAGTAAAGGTCCCATACATATTCTAGCCTCTATCTCTCACATTCTCTTTCATTCTGTCTCTGTCCTCTATATCGCACACTTTCTCTCCTGCATCACTCACCAACTCACTCACATACACTCTCACACATACTGTACATAAACCCTCTCTCACACATATTGTACATACCCCCTCTCACACACACATATTTGTAATCAGGTAGGGGTATCCAGATACAAAAAGTGATGAATCCAGTGCCTTACACTTTTCCAGTCTCGACCATGCTGGATAACCAAGTCTATAAATAAGTAGTAACGTGTAGCAGCAATAACACCGGACTGCAGCTGTGTAAAACAAGATTTGTATTTAACACTGAAACGTGTGCTACCTAGCAAGAGTCTACGTGAGAGTCTACTTATTTATAGACTCTCACACACATACAATGGTTGGCACCAAATCTGGTAAAATCATTGGCACAAACTCTGATAAATGGTTGGCATCTAGACTCCTTATATTATATATTTATATATAAATATTGAAGTCACCACATTAAGGTTGCTTTCTTTAACTGGGCAAGTACCAGTAGGTTAGGACCCAGTTAAAGAAATCAACCTTGACGTGGCGACTGGGCTTAAAATAATTTGGTCAACTTATTGAACTAATAGCTTTTATTTATCCAGGGTTTAGCAGGCTGTTTGTAGTAGCAACCTTATGGAGGTAGCCAATATGCAATTTAAATTGTTTGTGCACTAGAATTCTATTTTTGTATGTATTATATTTTTGGTCTCTAGTTGCACTTTAATATGGATGTACAACAGCCCAATTGTCTATATATTGGGCAGACAGTTGGTGTTGAACCCCCCACCTCTATTCAGGCTTGGTTTTTTTTATTTTTATATAAATGGCTTCCTTGACACCCCTTTTGAACCAGTCCTGTCCCTTTGAAAGGATGTTGACATTACAATCTTCAAAGGTATGTCCTTTTTTCTTAATATGCAGGTATACGGCTGAGTCCTGACCCTAGGAATTGGTTCTTCTGTGCTGGGCCATATGTTGGTGCAGTTGCTGTTTGGTCTCTCCCACATACAAATCAGAACACTCTTCACTGCACTGCACTGCGTATATGTCGCTTTTCTTGTGTTTCAGTATTGGGTCTTTCGGATGGCTGCCTCAGTGTGTTATTTGGTTTAAAGCAGACAGGGATACGGTGTTTTATGAAAATTCTTCTTAATTTCTCAGAGACCCCTGCTACTTATGAGATGACCATGTTCTTTTTCCTGTCTTGCGTTTTCCCCTCACTTTTGGTATACATGTTCTTTTCTTTCCTTCTACTTCTTTTGAGAAAGGCCCAGTCTGGATATCCACAAGTGATCTTAAGGGTTGTGGGAGTCAAACATCAAATA
This sequence comes from Hymenochirus boettgeri, assembly GCA_019447015.1. Taxonomy (NCBI): domain Eukaryota; kingdom Metazoa; phylum Chordata; class Amphibia; order Anura; family Pipidae; genus Hymenochirus; species Hymenochirus boettgeri. The sequence goes on from CM033476.1 coordinate 266,665,846, forward strand.
CTGATCTGTGTGGGTTGGTTTTCTGTAAACCTCTATGTCCAGTTTACCATTCTCCCTGACTTTTACTAAGCAGTCCAAGAAAGCCATTGTGTTGTTCTGTACCTGATGGAATAGATGGGGACATAAACGATATGGCAGAAACAATATGGGCAGAGCTGTGAACAGGAAGCAAGAAGGTGGGTAAATTAATTGTTGGGGTATGTTATAAGCCCCAAATGCCGGGAGGAGGTGGAAATGAATCTCCATATGCAGTTGGCGAAGGCTGCTGGTATGGGGCATGTTTTGGTTATGTGGGATTTTAACTATCCTGCTGGGAAGGGGTCGCACCTGGGACTTAAAATTACCGCAGGACATTGCGACCGCGATACACATCGCGGCAATGGCGCCCGCCGTTATAAATATGGAGATAGCGCTATTTTCGCGGCCGCTATGTGCGGCGGTAATTTTTTTTGCGTTATTTTCGTTTTTTTATAAATATGCCCCTTAATGTTGATAAATGTAAGGTGATGCATTTGGGATTTAATAATCCCTGTGCCACCTACACCATAAATAACTCAGTGTTAAGTGCATCTGTAATGGAAAAAGATTTGGGGGTTCTGGTAGACAACAGACTTAGCTGGAGCAAACAATGCCAGGTAGTAACGGCTAGAGCTAGCAAGATATTGTCTTGTATACAGAGGGGAATGGATATTATTCTGCCTCTTTACAAGGCACTGGTAAGGCCTCATTTGGAATGTGCAGTGCAGTTTTGGAATCCCATATGCAAAAGGGACATCTTGGAAATGGAAGCAGTTCAGAGAAGGGCAACTAAATGAATAAGGGGAATGGAGGGGCTTGAATATTCAGGCAGATTAGACAAGTTAGGGCTGTTAACATTGGAGAAGCAACATTTGCGTGGGGATATGATAATCTTATCCAAATATATTAATGGGCCTTACAATGAACTCTCTGGTGCATTGTTCACTAATAGGTCATATCAGAGGACTTGTGGACATCATTTAAGGTTGGAAGAAATGAAGTTTCATCTTTAGGTTAGGAAAGGTTTCTTTACAGTGAGAACGGTGAAACTGTGGAACTGTCTTCCAGCAGATGTGGTAATGGCAAGTTCATTAAATAGCTTTAAAAAAGGCCTGGATAAGTTTCTAAAACTAAAAAATATTGAGAATTACTGGTATTACTACATATAGATCTGATTGATCCAGGGATACTTTCCGATTGCCGTTTGGAGTCAGGAAGGGATTTTCTCCCCTTTTTTTGCTGGTCTTTTTTTGTCTTCCTCTGGATTAACTGTTAGGTAGGGTTAAAAAAAAAAGAAAAAAAAAAGGGTGAATAGGTTGGACTTGATGTCTTTATTCAACCTCAATTACTATGTAACTATGTACCTCTTCCCTTGTAAATTTGATGTTCTGGTCTACAGCATTGATGTGTTCTGTGAAGGCTTGTACTTCCTTCTGGTGGATTTTAACCCAGGTGTCATCCAGGTATCTGAACCAGTGGCTGGGTGCTATGCCCTTAAATGTATTAAGCACCTGTGTTTTCTACTTCCTCAATGTAAAGGTTTGCAATAATGGGTAAAACTGAAGATCTCATAGCACATCTATGTTTTTGCTAATAGAACCTATCCCTGTATTTGAAAGTGGTATTCAGGCACAAGTCTTGTAGGGAACACACCTGTTTTGGGTTAAGATCTGTTCTGCTGGTAAGGGTGCTTTCTTGGCCTACCCATTTTATCACTATATCAACAGCCTCCTTGGTGGGTATACAGGTGAAGAGAGAGGTCACATCATAGGACACCATATTTTCTTCTGCACCAAGTACTATATCTTCAATCTTGTTGGCAAAATCCTAGGAGTTCTGAATGTGATGCTTAAAACTTCCAACCAATGGCCCTAAGATGTTGGCTAGGTATTTTGCCACCTTGTATGTTACAGAGTTGATACTGCTGAATATAGGTCTTAGTGGTGCCCTTCCTTTTGTATCTTCAAGAGTTCATATATACATGGATGTGCCTCACCAGGGTAAAGGCGATGATACATTGCTCGATCAATAGCATTATCCTTTTGAAGCAGTTGTAGTAAGTCTGACCTTTTTTCTTGTAGCGGCTGGTGGGATCCCTTGTTAAAGCCTCATATGTGTTATCGGCCAGGAGTGTGGTTACCTTAGCATGGTAGTCTGAGGTGTTGAGTACCACTGTGCATCTTCCCTTGTCTGCCGGCAGAATGGTGACACTGGAATCTTTCTTGGGGGATGCTAAGGCTCTTTCCAGTGTGGTCAGGTTAGATGAAGACGTTTTAGCACTTGCTAAGGCTGCAGATACCTTAAGGCGAAGTTGTTCTTCCTCACTTTGTGGTACCTTATTATTGTGGATTAAGGCTTTTGTGGTTGCTATAATATCCACCAATCACGCCTTGCATTCATAATGTCTTTAACACCTGGCTGTGATATGCTAATTGGGACTTTCCAGGGTACATATTTGCCAACAGATTTTTGTACAAGTCTTTCTGAATTGAGAAAGCCAGTCGGATGACTAGCGAAACATTTTCAAGAACTAAACTTTAAGTCCAGTTGATCTAACTGAATACAACAGATATACCATGATCTGGATGAATGAGGACCTTCACAAGCATTAGAGGTTAACATTGTTCCAATACTCTTGCCCTTTCGGTAGGAAATAAGTAGGGGTGAACAGGACTCTTCTATGTTTGGGAGGGAATCCTGTATAAAAGACCAAAATTTATGAATAAATGACGTCATAAGACGTCATGAATGGCACCCTAGAGCTCGTTAACCTTTTAAAGTTCCTTATCCCCTCCACTTTGTGATTTCCTTATCCCCTATCCACTAATGCATATCCCTGTTTTGTTCATGATGTCACATGAAGTGACACACAATGCACTTAATAAATATTTGGTAATTTTGAGGTGTGTTTCATTTGGCTTTATAAAGGCCCAGAACACAGGGCCAAAACGTTGCCTGTTTTTTTATGTAACCAATTAAAGGCATTTTTGAGATAAATCCCATGTGTGCACTGGACTATATTTGCTTCTATTGACTTATCTACTGATAGCACCAGGGTATGAAACCTTTTATTTGTTAAATCCCAACACAAGGGAGAGTGCCCACACTTTTGGACTAATAGGTTCCTACATACTCCATTCACAAGTCAACAGCCTGGGTGCTATAGGTAAAAGTGAATCAATATCCATATAGTTACCAAGCACTCCGAGGACTTAATCTTAAAGCATTTTATTATAACAAGGTAGGTCTGAAGCCTACGCATTTCAGCCCGACATTGCTGGGCCGTCTTCAGGGAAGCAATGTCGGGCTGAAAAGCGTGGGCTTCGGACCTACCATGTTTTAAAAAAATGCTTCAAGATTAAGTCCTCAGAGTGCTTGGTACCTATATGTATGTATATATATATATATATATATATATATATATATATATATAATAATTGTAACCAGGTGAAGCGGCACTCTTGCTGAACAAACATCGACTGCCCGGGTGCTTCTCTCCTATAGATATAGAGGTAACCAGATGAACTGTTCTAAGGGTTCCGGGCTTTCTCCTCTTTTTTCTTATATTAACTGGGCGATACGTGGACTTCCCATATAGCCAGCCATATACATTTTTCTCCCTGTAATCATTTTCCACTGTTGTTAGCTTTCTCTTCTTAAAAGTTATGAGCTCCTCCCGGTACCTATGAACCTGTGTGTTAAGTTTAGTGAGCCAATCACACGATGTATCTGCTGCTAGTTGCTGTTTTTTATCCATCTCAAAGGTTGCCAGTTCCGCTCTCACCGATTGTAGTTCCTTTCCCACTTGATCAACTACTAATAGCAGTAAGTCGAACGAGCACTTATTTAATATGCCACACCAGCGCGAGCAAAACTCACTATCTGTTCTACCAATAGTGGGGACATTGCGAATCCTAAAGCCCCTAGGTATCTTCCGATTGCGGTGGTAATCTGACAAAAACGTACCATGGAGGTATAAGTCAATCTCCTTCTTTTTTAAACGGAGTAATTGAAAAAATGTCTCACGGTTATTAGTCTCCTCACTGAGTCTCACAGCAGAGTCCGTGAACAATATTCGGTCAATATCCTCCTGGGAGAAATAGAAATCCTGTTCCATTTCTATCGTCATACTGTGTCCCTGAGTATCCATTGTAAAAAGTATCCACACCGAATCCCCAAGGTGGATGCGGAAAAGATAAAGAGAATGAAGGATGATCCTTCAAATATATGTATGCAGGTGCTACGCTCAACAATATAAAATAATTGTAACCAGGTGAAGCGGCACTCTTGCTGAACAAACATCAACTGCCCGGGTGCTTCTCTCCTATAGATATAGAGGTAACCAGATGAATAGAGCACTCCTGGGTCTTGTATTGATAAATAATCATTTAATGTGTGACAACTGGTCAACGCGTTTCGGATTTTACAATGGGACACTGTAATATTTTGGGGCCAATCAATTTCACTCATTTGCAGTCAGAAAATGTCAGCAGTACCAGTATTTTGCAGTATTTTGTAGCTGCGTGGTAAAACACGAACTGCTTCACAAAATGCTGATACCGTACTAAATATATAATTGTTAGATACCAAGTGGTATTATATGACCGCATTGTTCCAATTGCAATGTAGAATACAGACAGAAAGAAAAGGTGCAGTATATGCCCCATTTTGGTAACAGTTCTAAAGTAATCTGTCCCCACCTGTCATGATTATGCTTGGTACCCAAATATCTCCCCAACAATTTGTTTTCACCAATGATCCATTTTGTTGAAGGTTTTTTATGAGAACTGACAATGTCGCTGACACAGAAATTAGTATCAGTTTCTAAGATTAGTCAGTAGAGGTAACAATGAACGTCATTATGATCAGTGTATGATTAGCATGGTTAATTAAAGTTGGGAAAAGCACAAGGTCCTATTGAAGCCTCTGAAACCGTGAGAGTTAAAATACAGACCTGTGTGAGCCAAGGGTAAAATAACCAATAACGTGTAAATATACAAGTAAATGCAGATTCAGTGCACTTAGCTGCATATTTATTTTAAGAAACCATCGTGTTTGCATGTTTGAAAAAGACAGAATACAGTATATCTGCAAGACAGATGGTGTGAACCATCACGGAGTGTCACAGTAGAAAGGGATGAATTCCACATTAATGCACTAAAAGGGGTGAATAAGTTATACTTAATGGACACACTGGCAAGGATCCAGCTAGCATTAGGTATGTTATGGGCCCAGTGGCTAAGAAGTCACTATAGCTGGCGTGAGTGGCAGATATTGATTTCATCTCAAGGGATGTATTCTTGGTATTTCTTTGTTATTCCTTTTTGTAAATAGATTCAGAAACAAGTTATTCAATATTTTTTTTTAAATATTAAAACATGGCAGATATTACACGATGGGTGAGTGAACTTTATTCCATATAGAAACATGATCTGCTTTCTTTAATTAGTTTTCCTTTTGTAGCTGGGTCTGATAACCTGTGAACTAGAAATCTTCTAATGTTTCAAATGTCTTTCAGAACATTCCTTTCCGCCCTCTTCCAAAGTTGACCAACGCTGAAATAAAGAGCTACAAACAGACCATAATAATAAAAAGATAAAGTAAGAAATTACTATTGCTTCACATACAGCTCAGTGGTCAACACTTGAAGAGATCCTTACTTGCTGTACCTAGGTTGAGGACATAAAAAACTAGATCTTTACCCCAGGGAGTATAGCAGATAAAATACTTACACTTTATTTGACACTTTCCTTCTTTTTGGTATGGCCCAGCCTCCTTGAACCATAGGGTGCACCAACCTATGTGAGGGCCTTGCATGAAGGGCATCCTACCATAGACAATGCTGGCTCAGGAAAGCTGGAAGCACCCGAGTGAAACTTTATTGTCAGCTAGAACACAAGGATTCTAACTATCTTCTGCTCTCTTAAGCTGGGTACACACGGATCCGACGGTATCGGGGCTTTATCGTTATGTGTGTACCTACCTTCGTTTCCCTAATGAGTGTGCGGCCGCCGAGTCTAGCGCGGCCGATGGAAACACACAGTCCCCAGTATTCTCCCTATGATATTCATAGGGAGAATGCTTGGGACTGTGTGTATGCAGATCTTTGAAAGATTGCAGATCCTGTCTGTCATCTTTCAGAAATCTGTACTGTGTGTACCTAGATTAAGGCTGGGTATGCACGGGCCAAAATAGACTGATACTTCTATGTTTATTGCTCTGAAAAATCTGGTTTCATCTGTGACTGATGTCGATTGACTTGATGTAGGATATGCTGTTAAAATGAGTGCCTGCTAGTAGCCAACTCTCGGTCAGGATAAAACATCCCTTCGCATGTACCCAGCCTTAGGGGTGAGGACCTAACATTTAAGGTCCTCACAGAAAAAGGAATTATTGAAAAGGTTTAATTCAGTTTTTAAAGGATCATTATACCAGCTAAGGGAACACACAAAATCTTTTGATATCCTGAATTATCAGCAGCTGAGTGAAGTGTAAAGCTAGGTACACACACTACCAATAAAGCACCAATACCATTGGGTCTTTATCGGCACTGTATGTGGCTGCTTTTCCAAACGAGCATACAGCTGCCCATAAATTTCCCTCAGCCTAAGGAAACTGTGTGTAGCCCGATCTTTGAATCTGTCTGACATTTTTCAAAAATCTTTACTGTGTGTACTAATCTTAAAAACAAAGGAAGACCCATTTAATCTCTAGGTTTCTAATTCTTCAGTATTTTATAAATAGGGAACAATTAGAACATTGCAGTAGAGATGGCCGAACTTTCAAAAGTTTTGTCTGTTTTCGAATTTTCAAACTATATTGAAAGTTCGAAAACGGACCCATTAAAGTCAATGGGAGTCAAATAGTTTGAAAAGCTTGAATGAAATACAATTAAAATATCAATGGTGACTTAATGTAAATGGCTGTGGGACCTGGGAAATGGTCTGGGGAACATGTTTCGAATATCCAGGACTTTCGAAAAATCGTTTTTACTCTCACGTGCGCTACTTTCGAGCTCTCACGTTCGAACATTTGATAATTATCACACAAACGACTCGCGGATTCAATAATTAGATTTTTACTTGCGTATTGGTATAATGGACATTTTACTTGCGGATTCGATAATTTAATATTTACTCGCGCATTGTTATATAGACATTTTACTCGCTGATTCGATAATTCGATATTTACTCACGTATTATTATATAGACATTTTACTCGCCGATTCGATAATTCCGAATTGTCGAAAGTTCGGAAAATATCTGAATTCCTAGAAATCCGGGTCTGGAATAGTTCAAGAAGTCCGAGTCCGTTCAAACTTGAATAGTTCGGCTCGAACTCGTGTTTGAGTTCAAGTTCTAGTCCATCTCTACTTTGCAGTTCCATAAAACACATTTTCACGTACATTTCCTAATTAGCTGTGCAATATGTTTGGTTACACAGTTCACTTCTGTGTATAATACATATATTTCAGCCGTGTGTGGATTTACTGTGTGACATGATTTGTTTTGGCTTATGTGGTCCCTAACTTAATTTTTTAAAATGAAAATGGCAGTTTGTCTAATGATGAATTATTAGAAAGATGTTGATGATGGCATGCATAATCCTATGTGGTTGCTATGATTAATTAGCTTTAGCAATCAGGCTGTGGTTTGAATGGCAGATAGGATAATGAATGGGTGGATGCTGAAAACCTTTTTGATCTGATCTGATTTTTTCCAGTTAATGTGCTGAATTTACCACAGAGTTAAGTTTAGAACCTTGGGTAGCCAACAGATCATCAGTCCCAGCGCAGGAACAAAACTATATAAATACTAAATAAGTATGAAAAACTGAATCAAATGCGGTTTTTTTGTTTGTTTGTTTCCCCACCCTAAACCATTTGGTCCTCACTCCTAAGTTTGAATTCTACACATATAAGATATACTTGCCTAAAGTTGCCCTTGCTGGATCTATTCTGCTCCTCCCCCCTTCCTAAGTTTGGGCTTCTTGCAGAGTCTGTCTTCCTATAGGCCAGACCTCAGACACAACTGGGAGGTGGAGCAGACCAGACCAGACCCAGGGAGCATTACTAGGTGCAAACCCATCGAGGAAGACCTAAGGGTTGGTCCTTCAATGGGGAGAGGGAGGAGGGTTGTGCTGGAGTTTAATTTAATTTTCAGTATGGAAAGATCAGTTTTATTTTGTAAACAAATTTAAATAGGTTCACCAATGTGGCAAAACCTTCACTGTGATTCTTACAGCTTTCACCATTACGCATTTCGCTGTAGATTAAAATGTCACTGCGCTATTAATAAATGTCATGGCTTTTTCTCCATCTTTTCTATGAAAGGTAACTAAGTAAGAAGTAAAGTATTTTGTTTGGCATGGAACGTGTTCCTTGGGGAATGTGCAGCCATTCAAAAAGCGTTAATGAGGGTTAGATGTTGCACATAAAATTTTAGCTGCCATTTCAAATTTATTGCCTGAAGATGTTGAAATGTAATATATTGCTGGAGGACAAGGGTTTCTCTTATAAGGAGCCTATCTCACAGCAGTTTTCTTTTTTCTAAGAACAATTGCAGGTCTGTGACACAGGACAAGTATATGCTATGTAAGTAAATGGCAGGAGCTAAAACACAGACTCTAAAATGTCTCATTGAACAGTCTATAATACCTTAGGGCACAGTATGCAGAGCAGAAGAACATTTTAAAGTTTTTTAAATGGGCAAATACACATGATTTTAACATATACATTTACATAACAATATTAAGTCTATCCAGTGATTTCTCTGTGTATAAACAAAGGTTTGCACACCAGCGAAATCCTGTATACAGGACCCTTTTTACTGTGTGTGTACACAGCCCAATAGTGTATGATATGGTTTTGTCCTCTGTGTAGCTTCCTGGGGCAATCTAGTTGCTCAGTAAAGATCTGAGCATGTTTGACATTGCTGTTAGGAACATTAGGAAACGAGCATTCTGGGAAGAAGAAGACATGTTGTAGAATCCAGCATGACAAGATAAAAAAAAATCATGGATTTTTCAAAAATGAGAATATAAAAAATAACTAGGAATGTGTGCCAATGAAATTTAAGACTAAAGCTGGGTACACACAGTAACGATAAAGCCCCGATACCATCAGATCCAACAGTATCGGGGCTTTATCGTTATGTGTGTACGTTCGTTTCCCAAACGAGCGCGCAGCCGCCGAACGATCAGGTCGGCCGAATGCTCGTTCAGGAAAGAACGAAAATTTCCATCGGCCACGCTACACTCCCTATAGAGGAGTCTAGCGCGGCCGATGGAAACACACAGTCCCGAGCGTTCTCCCTATGATATTCATAGGGAGAACGCTCGGGACTGTGTGTATGCAGATCTTTGAAAGATGGCAGACAGGATCTTGCAAATCTGTCATCTTTCAAAAATCTGTACTGTGTGTACCTAGCTTTAGCTATATAAAGCTGGGTCCACACATTACGACAATAGAGCAATCCTGCATGCATCTGAAAATTTCTGTGCAGTTAAAGGGAATCTCCACCCTTTACACAAGAGACTGGACACTTGTCAGTTACCTGCCCCCAAACCCAACCGAAATATTCAGCACTTAATCTGATGCATTACTAACCAGATATTTATTGCTTTGTGAGTTTTTCAAGTGAATTTTATTGATATGTTTCTTGTTAGTGGGGATTTAACCCAGAGTTTCTTAAAATAATCGCAAATACAAATAATAAATGTTCACAAAATTATTTTAGGATCCATACAAGGACAGGAGGATTTAAATCAATACAGTAGCAGCCTCCATAGCTTAATACAGAAAACATACCTGGAAAGAAAACAGGGAGAACAAATGGTATTACCAGCACCACTGCCACCAATTTGTACCAGATCACTGCTTTATGGAAGGATTATGGGTAGCATTGCACACAGTGGGTTAATCTGGTGGTCTGGCACAAAGCAGACAGTGCACATAAACAGGTTCCCACATAACATGTGCAATCAGGGGTGTTCCTGTCTATGGTGCACCACTTTGAATATTGACCAGGTATATTGTGTGTCCTTGTAAGTTGGTGTACACTTATCTGTTGCCTCAGAGTTTGTATCCAATAAATTGTCTCCCAATGATCTGTCCTCCCAGCAGGTGGTAACAGGATCTTATACACAGGATCTTGTGTTGCAGTCAATATCACTCCAAAGCACACTTCACAATCCACTTTCTCTCCTCCTACCATAGAGAGCAGGGATGTCTTGTATTTTATTACTCACTGACACCACCTGCAGAGCCTTGGTGTATATGTCCATTACAATACACATCACATCCTGTGTAGCATTATACTTCCTTTCACATGGAGCAGACACAGGGGTGTGGTTTAAGCTGCCATTTGACCATTCCATTTTTTAAATAGGGATCTCAGCTCTGTAAGTAAGTTTATGTATTTTGTATATTTTGTGTTGAACCTAATATAAGTCAATGCTATACTTTATACAAATTTACTGATAGTCATTTAAATGGTAATAGTGAGATAGTACACACATACATATACACCTTTCCACCTTTCCTATGTGTAATATCCTATACCCACCACCACATTGGTAGCTCCTTAAAACTCAATGCAATCTCCTAGAGAGAGATATAAATATATTTATATAAAATAATATATATATATATATATATATATATATATATATATATATATATATTTTATGCATTAAACTGTATATTATTGATATTGTCAACATATTTGTCATACCTTTTAATACATTAAACCTTTTATTATTTTTGTGGAAAGTCTCTAAAATCTGTCACAGCCAAACAGAAGACATAGTGATAAACGTTGATGAGTACAGCCCTTTAGAAGTGAATTGCATGTGCACTCAATATAATTACCAGTGACCTTGTCAATGACCTCACAAAATGTACTTAGAATTCCACAAATTGTTTATCACCTGAATGGGAAGGTGCATTAAAAGATCACTCTTGAAATCAGTGTTCATCCTACTAGTACAGTAATAGTGTCCATAGAGTGCTCTTTGAGGAAATAATTATAATGAACACTTGTCCCTTACTATGTATTATATATTATACAATGATTTATATTGTATTGTCAAACTAAAAAAGTATTACATTTAGTATTCCACATTTTTAATGCAAATTTTACTCAGAAAAACCCATTAGTTCTGGTTACAACATGGAAAACTTCTTAGTTACACAATCAATTTCTCACATGTACATAAATGGGACTTTTCTAGATAAGAATCCTACAGTGTATAGATGTTCTGGGGAGAAAAGTTTTCATATTAGGAGAAAAAAAAACAATTTAGTTCTGCTTTAAAAGAATAGTTCACTGAAAAAGTGAACTATTCCTTTTAATGCATTGCTTGAAGTACAGGAGGAGTGTAGAAGGGAGTTTCATAAACCGGAAAATTCACAAAATGTTACCAATTTTAAGAAAAGGCAAAACCCTGAGTTCTTTCAATACATAAGACCATTAAAAAGCCATGTTGTTGGATTGTATAATGGAGAGCTGACAGTTGGAGAAGAGAGAGACAGATAGTGCTGTATTTTACTCTTGTTTGTGAATTAAAAATAACCAGCCAGTCAACCTGTCAAGTTGCCAGACAGTCTATTAGCCAACATTGCCTCTCTCTCTCTCTCATTGTCCATCTCTATTAATAATTTATTTATTTGGCAAATTGTACAGGTGAAAAAATTTTCATGTTTGCTTATTCATATCTGCTATAAATGATCTTCACACGGTAACCTTATGGCAAATGGGGACGAAATGTATTAACAGAGCTAGTCTTTTTATGTCAATCAAGAGGGAGATGGGAGCTCAGACAGCGGGATCCAAAATTCAATTCATATCCATAATTAAAAATAAAAGTAATCACACTAATAGAAATTCTTTATTGAGGATTAGAGATGTACTTTGGGTTCTAATAGAACCCAGTTTCGATTCGAATCCGGTGGTTTCGAAGTCCCGACGAAACTTTCGGAACTCCCGGATTTTTCGAAACTCGAATTTTCCAAGTTTTCGGTTTTTATCGTAAATTCGATAATTATCGAAATCGAAGTGTAAACAAAGTGTATCGTAAGTGGGGGTCAATTTCGGTAACCCTCGATAATTGTACGAATCCAGGTAACCCTCGAAATCGTAAGTCCATCAACCCTCGAAAAGTAGCGATCGATTTCGGTAACCCTCGAATGTTTGTGCCGATTTCGCCAACCCTCGAATGTACAAGCTGATTTCGGTAACCCTCGCATTTGTGATATCGGTAACCCTCGAATGTACAAGCTGATTTCGGTAACCCTCGTATTTGTGATATCGGTAACCCTCGAAAGTAGTGTTCGATTTCGGTAACCCTCGAAAATAGCCCGCGAAAGTTCGAAAACAGCCCGATCGTGAGGAAAGATAGATTTTAAATGAGTTTTACTTATATTTACGGGTTCCCCAAACCATTCCCCAGGTCCCTTTGCTATTAACAGTAGCCTGCTATTACTATTTAATCCTTAAAATTGATAGAAACTTTCAAAAATTTTCCCCCCATAGACTTCTATGGGTCCGTTTTCGGATTTTCGAATTTTCCCGAAAATTCGAAAATCCGAAATCAGTTTCGGCCATTTCTATTGAGGATACATAAATAGAAAAATAGTAACAACACAAGTACCCTTATGGGATGTTCTTATTATTTATCTATGTATGTATCGTCAATAAAGAATTACTATTAGTGTGATTAGCCCCTTACACTTACTTTACAACTTAATTACAGCCTTTATTTCAACAAATTCTCTAGGTTTAAACAGGGAAGGGTATGTATGATATGTTGATAAGTGGACATCTGCTGAGTGGTTAAAAGAAATAAAAACATATATCTTTTCCAGACTGTGGCAGCCCAGGCCAAAAGGAATGTTTGCTGAATAAGGTCTTTCTATTGCTTTAATAAAGAACACGCCTTTGAAATGAGTTCTGAGCTTTCGCTGGGTTTTTTTTGGTTTTCAGATAGCCATTAACACTCTGCATAAACAACACGATTTAAAATAAAAAGGGAAGGGTATTTAATAAAAAAAAAAAAAAAAGACAGAATTTAAGGAAACCATATTTTTCCCAGTAATAAAATAAACAAATTCATAATCTTTAGTAATCAAACATTTTTTGCTTTGCATATAAGCAAATATACCACAGACTCTTTAGCATCTGTTCTGAAATAGTTTCATTTTTTTCATCCTAAAGTATGCTAGAATGGTATTTCTCCCTGCTCTGCAGGGGTCTCCCAATCACTCCCATTCCAATAGTACAGTACAGGCTGCACGGCTACTGTCAAGCAGCCTGTTTGTATGTGGATCTAAGATAAATCCCATTTGGATCATCACATCCCTATCTAATTACAGCTTATTTTACATGCAATCTTAATAAATGTAGAATTGTAAGTGATATGAAACATATTGCATATTAGCATTGTACATGGAAGCAGCAAGAAGTCATGGAGGGGTTTAAAGGACAATTACACTTACCTCTGCCTTGCTCCTCTTCTTGCAACTATTAATAGTATCAGGCTGAGGAGCTAAACCTCTAAGTCCATATCCTTGTGTACTACCTGCTGGAATATTAACATGTCTTCCTGCTTGCCCCGTCACAGCAGAAAATTGACGCTGATATTTTGGCCTGATCTGTTGATCGGGCTAAAATATCATACTATCAGGGAGATTCAATAAAAGTTCTTAGCATTAAAAATGGTGCTAATTTTCCCCCACCAATCAGATATTATTTAACATTTGAAAGCTAACATCTGATTGGTTGCGGCAAAATTAGCGCCATTTTTAACAATAAGAACTTTTATTGAATAACCCTTTATGTGTACAGTGACGTAACTAGGAATCACTAGGCCCTTCCTGCAAAACTATGATGGTGCCCCCGTCATCTACAATGTTTTTTTAGGGAAAGGCTGTATCTCTGTTATAGGGAAAACATAAAGAATCGTACCGAATCTTCCTGTTAACTTCTCTGGCACCCTTTGATGTGTGTTACACTGCCTCTCCCAAAATAGTCCATAACAGCAAAATTCCAAGTATAGAGGGGTCCAGGCATTGATATGGTACAAAATAAGTGAATTTATTCCTCCATTAAGAGTAAACAGACAGGCAATGTTTCAGGCCCACACTCAGCCCTTTGTCAAGCCTCTGTTATAGGGAAAGTAAGAAAGATAGGCCCCCCTGAAGTTGCATTGTCTGCTCCCTTGGTAGTTACGCCTCTGTGTGTGTACACAGCCTAGGGCAGGTAACATCCCAATCAGTTTATTTAAATTAGAATACTTCAGAAATATAATACTACACAAACCATACCCCCCCCCAGCCGTCACAGTTTCTCCAGGACAGACCTGGTTTGAAGGGTCTGTCTCGGATTCTTGGTAATCCCTGCAAAGTCCTGTGGTGGGCGTTCTGTGGTTTTGACACTGGCCTTAGGGGTGTGGGTGGGCAGTCTGGGGGCATGACTGTATGTTCTGGAGCCAACTATTTGTGTTATTGGTAGGCTTCACCTCTGTCCTGTTTTAGCACCCAGAAAAGTTAGAAGGTATGCACAGATTACTCTACCAAGGAACAATAATGTTAGTGATAGATAAATGTAGAATTCAATTTAGAAGCTGTGTTAGACATTCTTCATACACTACCAAAAAAATTTGTGATTGTTTCAGACGAACTTGTTGTGGATTTTCACATATTAGATGTAGAACTTCCAAGTTAATTTACCACTTACTGTGCCTGTTCACATATGCCCGAGAGTCAGATCAGTGGTGTCTGTGAGTTTTCTAGTGTGAAACCTAAAACTTAGTTTGACCAAAGTCACTAGGTTTATAGTCGCATGTTCAGGGTCACTAAGTGCGGATCGGAGTCATCTATGGTCTGTACAGCTGATTAGCTACTAAAACATGTTTTCTTCTTTCAACTGACAAAGTCCTGTAGTTATCCATGTTGATAGAAAACCTATTAAATGAGTAAAAATGATTTTATATTTAGGGTTGCTTGCCATCTGGAGTGATAAAATACTGTCCAGTGCAATACCTGCGCATGCGAGATCACAATTTTAAGGCTCGTACACACGTGCAATCACAGGTCCCGACGCACGACGCATGATGTGTATGAACTAACGTTTCGGGCGATAATCGGCCCATGTGTAGGCGCTTTATCAGCCAAAAGGGTCATTTGTTGGAGATCTGCCAAGTCGGTCGTTCAATGATCCCCGAACGAACAACCGTTTCGGACGATAAAGCGCCTACACACGGGCAGATTATCAGACGAAAAATTTGTTCGCACACATCCCAACCCGCGATCGCACGTGTGTACGAGCCTTTAGTTTAATCTTGCTTGAATGGGTATCATCAGGTTTAGGATAGCATCACAGGGGTGTACTCTAAAGCCTCGTAGACATGTCCAATAATTTTGGATGATGAACGTCCTCATAGCACGTGTACACGAGCGTCAAACGGCCATTTCGGCCGAGAATCACATGTGTGTATGTGTCCGGTCGAGCAATTCCTTCCTAGCTAAGAAAAGATACACGCGTTCAGCTGTTTTAAAGACTGGAACCGCACTGTATCTGAAACTTATGATACTGCATTTTAGTGCAAAAGTACGTCTGAGGTCATACATTTACGATCAAGCGGCCATACAATACTACAGTACTGCAATGGTATTGTATAGGCGATGATACAATTACGATCGTGTTCATAATGAATAATCACGATAATAATAGTATGGCCACGATCTTAATTTGACTGCTACAATTGTTCAAACACGATCACGGCGTAAAGAAATAGCAGCCGTTAAAGGTGCCGTATCGCAAAATATTGCCAAGTACCTGGTCTTACCTTGTAATGTTCCTGCAATGTTCCTCACAGGATAATTCTTTGCAACTGGCAATACACCTGTTTTGGTGTAAGTTTTATAAGAGTATACAGGTTTACAGATTTACACTCACTTTGCATGGCCTGCAACTGTTTCATACTAGTGTATGAATCCATCTGGTGTTACCCTCACGTGCGCCATGCTGCTTACCTGACTGTGATGTACTAAATCTCCAAAAGTATTTTGTGCATCGCTGGATCTTGGGCAGATAAGTTACACAACAAGTTATTGAATAGTGTTTAGGCAACAGGACAAGGTTATTTAAAGTCTGCTAGCTATTACATATCTTAGCATCTGAAAATGGAACTGTAAAGTTATATTTCAGCAATGGGGTATTTTTACTCATTGTTGGCCTTGTAAACAGAGAGTGAACTGTAGTAAACAGCAGAGGTTGAGCAGCTGTGATTCTCTCTTAATTTTGTTGCAACAATAGTACATTTGTGTGACCCCCATGGATTCCAGAGCTAACAACATTTATTAAGAATAAATCATTTGGTACCCTGACTTTATCCTCAGTGGCAAGACATGAATTGACAACGTAGTGTGATGCCGAATTCTAAAGGATCTAAGCACATTATGGAGTTTAACAGACTTGTCTACAGAGTTCGATAGCTTGTGTCCTTGAGACGTTATGAAAACATTACCTTTTACTGGAAGAATAACCTTTCAACCCCCAGGAGAGCAATAAAAATGCAGCGGTTTGGTAGATTTAACAAGGACATACTCAGTATACACGATAATCTCATTTTATGCTCAGTGGCCTTCTCTGCTCTCTGGAATTCAGTCAACATAGTAAAATCCAAGTTGATTTAATGCATAATGGGGCTTATTATAAGGTTTAAGTACAATGAAAAATGCCTAATTTCAATCTATAAATGAATACATGTAAGCATATCTTAATCTGAGATGTTTGTGTTTCTGCATGACTTTAATTTTGTACTTGTTTTGCTCAGGCTCAGTATCCACCCTTCCAGATTGTTTGTGAGGGCAAGCATGCTCAGTAATCCATATGAGGCAGCATTGGGAGAGGAAAATTCTTCCCATGCAGATCACGTACCATCTGTCACCATTCCAGCTACAGCAAAACTGCACATAACAGATGTTTCAGATTGGATATCTAAAGAGATAGAGAAAAGTTCAACAACAAAAAAAGTGATAGTTGGGAAAAAAAGAGTAATGGACAAGGCAGCATTTCTGACAGTTTTATGGTGGTGATACTGAACCCTTGGCAGCCCCATGTACATTGCTGGCAATAGCCAGTGCTGTACATTGGCACAGACTAATGTGTATAGCTTATCTATAGTGATAGACATCATCCAATTGCTCTAAACATCCTTGGTCACATCAGGTCTTGAATAATGGCTTAAGCTGGGTACACACTTTAATGATAAAGGGACAATTCTGTTGAATCTGAAGGAAATATCCCTTTATTGTTTAAGTGTGTACCACAGTTCCAAGCGTTCTCGAGATTGATGAACTTTCCCCATCAGCCTCGAGATCACTCAGAACTGCCCGTAAATTCCCCTTGGCCTCGGTGGGCTCCCAGTACTCAAGTATAGTTGGCCGTACTTTATATAGGGAGAACACTCGGGACTGTGTGTAGGGGGATCTTTAAAAAAAACCAGACATAATCTTAAAGATCTATAGTGTATGTACCCACCTTTAGATGTTTCCTTACTGAAAGATTTTTTTTAACATGATTAGTTGCATTGATAATAGTAGTCTATTTATCTGCCAACTCAACATTCTGAGAGAACAAAATGTCAAATATACCTACCCACCTTTATATCTTATCTGATCATGATGAGACATACATTAAAGCTGCCGCCACTTTTGGAACTTTGAGGAATTTTATCAAAATGCATTGAAAATGTAAACAGGGTTATTCAATAAAAGTTCTTATCATTTAAAATGGTGCTAATTGTGCCCCAAACAATCAGATCTTATTTAACATTTGAAAGATAACGTCTGATTAGTTGGGACAAAATTAGCACCATTTTAAATGATAAGAACTTTTATTGAATAACCCTGAAGATGTTCAAAATTTTTAAATTTGGTGTAAAAATGTAAACATTCCCCTCCAATTGAATTTGCTACGAATTTTCGATTCAACGAAATGTAATTAAAATCACTGGTTTTGTTCATGTCTACAACAAAGGAATATCAGGTGGGGTTTTTGTACATCCAGAAACTAAAGTTAATTTAGAACTATGCAGTGGTGCATGAGGACTGAATTAAGAGCACTGAAGTGCTGGTTAAACTTTTCTAAGGCCATCAGCTTGTTATGGTTACAGGTTTGCTTAAGATAAAAGGACTATAAATGTCCTTCAATGTAAAAAAAAAAAACCAAACACTTACTTAAATCTTAAAAGTAAAGGCCTTACAAGTCAAATATTTTTGTTATATACTCTAACCTGGAGATAAAAGGAAGAGGAAGTCTTATTAAGGCCGTCTACACTGAAAGGGGAAAACAAGTGATATTTTATAATGTTTGAAAACATGTTGCATACAGATGGCATAAAACAAAATGATTAGGGATCTTGTCAGAGTTTTGACCTAAACGTTGTTAAAAATCAACATAGTTTGTGTTCCATACTCTGGCCAAACTCTTCTTAGATTTTAGACATGACATGTTATTATTGAATCTAATATATAAAAAGAATGATGGTTTTAGCTCCTGATGTTACTAGTTGTGCCCATTCATTTTGTGACTGATTCATGGTAAAATTGGGCCAGGCGGTTGCCCGAGTGTCATAGGAACATAGCAGGAACATTGGGATGTAAGTTTCCTTGTAAATGGCCAGTATGTTAATTTTATTCTGATATCTTCTAAATACAGATTTGTTATTGGATCTGCCAGTTCTTTCATGCAAATAATTTTTTGTAATGTTCATGGAGACAGACATATATATTAACACAGGGTAAACTCTCTAGAAATTTGAATTAAAATGTTAAGATCAGTTCACGAACACATCCTGTACAGTAGAGCCTACAGTCTGTAAATAAGAATACATCATAACCAGATTATATTTCATGCCAATTTCCTGGCCTCCCTTATCAAGGTCATCAAACCAGTTTCAAAAACATTTTACACTCAAATAATAACAAAAAGAGAACAGGAAGCAGACTAAAGACTTTATCAATGTCATCTCCTAATGTATTCTCAGATAAGAAGCCTACCAGATTTTCCATGACAATCTTTTATTTATTTTAGATTTGTGTACATTTCAGCGTGGATAAGCATTTTTGAGGGCAGCAGTACACTTGGGCCCATAGCATAGTATCTATTCTACTTTCAGTATACAAGCCATTCATTTCAAGGCTGTCTCCTAACTGATTCATAACATTGAGACATTTTTATTTTTAAAACCTTCTCTTCTGATATGCCCTGGCCTATATCTGTCTAAGTTTACAAACACTGTAACAAATATCTTTGAAGACTATATGGACTGTGTACGTAAATGCAACTTACTTGACAAATATCTAACAATCTATACAATTAGAATTTAAAAAATTAAGTTTAGTTCTCCTTTAAATAAACATTTTCTTAGAAGAATGAACAAATAATTTAGAAATGAAAAACTATGAACATTACAGTTGAATCCTGATCAGAAGCATCTCTAAAATGTTCTTTTTATATGTGGTTTATCACACGAAGACTCTCTAAACCACCCTGATATTTTGGAGGCAGTGAAACTATAAATTTATGGGGAAACAAAAAATGTACATGGTTGAAATAACAAGAGACACAGTTCAGGGGTAACAAGCTGCATAATTTTAACCATGTAATAATGTAGAATTGCATTTGCAGACTAAAGCCTGCATTTTCATTAACTGTCAGAATTCACGTTTATGAGGCTGAAAGATTGACTAGTGGTAGAGATTTGCTGTCTGGAGCCATGATGTCTGTCTGGGCCATACTACCTGAGTTTGACATGAATAGAGTCTGAAAACAGTGGTAGATAAGGTCAGGAGCCACTTCTTCATTAAAACAAATACTCAAAATCATCACAAGATGTGATGTGCTTACTGATATGTCATTTGTTCCAGTTAGTAGGCTAGATAATGTCATTTCAGATAAAGAGATTTATGGGAAAAATGCTTCATCTTGCAAGTGTAAAACATACGCAGGCTTATTTAACAAGAGGATCAAAAATGTGCCCCTTGTTTGTTAATTACATTTAATTAACATTTGATATCACTCGATTGGCTGATGCAGATTTACAGCACAGGCAATTTTGCATCTAATTAAAAAAGCCTCTACCTCAAATAAAAAGGAATTACAAGACCACTCATTGAATTTACATTTACATAAGCATTAACACTTGTATACATTTCATTGTTTCTGCTTACTGTTCATTACCTGCAACAACTTGATTTATGGCTGAATGTAGCTTCCTAATACAAGTGCACAGGATATGCTTCAAAACTCTGTGAGCTTTATTTGACACAGCTTCTAGCACCACATGTTTGAGCAGTGCACTGATAAAGAGCATTGGTTGCTTGAAACATGTTGTGCTAAATGATGTCCTACATGCCTATTGGTCTTATTATGTCACATGGTGTGTTTGGCTGAGAGTGAACACCATTAGCCATGCAATCATGATAGTGGAAGCAGGAGTGACCCCTGTTCTTGTTGATATGAATTAAGCTTTATGCCTTATTCTGACGGTTAGGTCCCCATACACAAGATCAATATTTTGATTGATTTGCCTCTATGAACATTGGTGTAAATGTTCTCTTAAGCGAAGTACAGACATACTGATAATAATAATTTCAAAGACAATTTGTCACTGGCTTTGTTAATGACAAGTGGATCTTCCATCTTAAATTAGCTTACTTAATCTTCACATGCAATTACATTTTTTGGTAAGAAAGAAGCTGAAAGAGGCTAGAAATTCATCAGGTACCTTCCACCCCATCCTTAACCTATTTGGAGATGCTCTACTGAATAGTATTTTATCTAAAAGCAAAGTAAGACTATTTCGTTTAAGCAGGGATCTGTCAAATATTGCTTGAAGACTCAGACCAAGCCCTTGAGGGCCAAGTAGGAGGCAGGCTTTGTTCATATAGGCTCTGGGCTCAAACTACAGAAGACAGGATAACTAAAAAGTTATTTTAGGTTATCATCTGGAATTCAAAGCATCATCTGGAATTCAAAACATCTCCAAGGACCAATCTTAATCTTAATCTTACAATAAGCATTTCAAGAATATTCCCTGTTGACCAGAAACGTTCAGAGTATTTTCATACCTATTTTTATAAGAAAGCTGTCAGGGGGGTTTGTGGCCATCTTGGATCTAAAGATTCATAAACTAAATCAGAAGGTAAAAAGAGATCTTTAGGGCACTTATTTACTACATGGGCTCAACATTGCAGGTTCCAGAGGCTTTGTATTCTATGCCAACATTAATATGCTGTCCTTCACTTTTGGCTGGCAACAGCAACTAGTGTCTTTGTACCAAATTTCTAGCTCCTCTGTTAGTTCACCAAAAGCCGTGTATGGGCACTTTATCGGCCGAAACGGCCGTTCGTTCAGGGATCTTTGCCTGATCTGCTGGGAGGATCTCTGAACGAGTGGTCATTTTGGTCAATAAAGTGCCCATACATGGCCCGATTATCGGTCAAAACGGACATTCATACACATCATGCATAGCACGTGTGTACGAACCTTAAGAGTGAATGGTATTCATATTTTTCCATTTTTATCAGGTTATCAGAGGATTTTAGATCACAAACACATAGTTCTCATTGTCTTACAAGGCCAAGGTGGATAATAAATCGGTTGAAATATCATCTCCAACCTTCCCAAATGATGGATCGTATAGGAACAAACAAAGATATGTGTTGATTCCAAGTTTCCCTTACTCCCTGAAAAAAGGCAAGAAATGTAAAGCTTGGCACACATACAACCGATCAGCTATGCAGTCAACAAAATGGGCCATGGCTCATGTAAGACTGGTCCAATTAAACTTTTTAAGCCAATGAAACAAAAGAATTAGATATCCCTATCAACTTATAATTTAATAAGCAAATAAATTTAATTACCTAAACTATTTTGCAACAGAACTACCAAAATTGTCTAAACTGTGTGTTATACTGTAAGCTTCATACACATGTGCGTTTGTGGGTGCCAACCAGTGTGGCCGTTTCAGCTGATAATCATGCCATGCATGCACACTTTGTTGCCATAATGAGTGTGCGGACTGGCGTCACTGCCCGATTTGCCAGGAGAATCTTCAATGAGCCCTGACTGAACGGCCGGACTAAGTGCCTATAAACGGCATATTATCGTGCTAAAATGTGCACACACATCATGCGTCGTGGGTCAGCACCAGTGATCGCACATGTGTATGAATCTTTAGTCTGTTCTGCTGGTAGAAGCATATTAAATTCCAAAAATTCTTCAACACTATTTGCTATATGTAATGCTACACATGTATGCATCGTCTGTATGTCCTTATCCCTTATGCCATCATACCTTTGTTTCCAAACATTTGGTTGACCTTTGCACACATGACCATTTTCTTTCTTCCTGCCAGTTTAACCCTGTAAAGCTTTGGAATTGGAGCAGGGCTGTTTTTAGTCATTGGCCACCTAGGCAAAGAACTAGAGCACCTATGTTGAGCATGTTCTCAATACAGTCCAGATAACACTCAAGCACACCACTGTTGGCTTTTTGCCAGACAAATCAGTAGGTGCAGTCCCCCTGCCCTCCACTCCTAGGGCCAGACAATTCTATAGCAGTATAAGTATAGGGGAGCACACTACAATGGTGAATCCAAAATTTTTATTGTGACAACAACAACAAAGTGGCCCCTGTGACTAGCAGCCATGAGGTCCCTATCCCTGCCTCTTACTTCCTTACACCCAACTCTCCAATTAGAACTTAGAGTTGGCGAGAAGTGAACAATTAAATGGAGGAGACATAGAAAGCAGGTACATACTGCATTTTATGTCAATGCTGGTAGCTGAAAGTGTTAATGGTAATACTCTTCTGGCACTAAAGGTGTTAATAGCAATACTCTGGGAAAGTACTGGAACTGTATGATTAATGACAATACTCTGGGGAAGTTCTGGCACTGAAGGGTAATGGCAATACTCTGGGAAAGTGCTGCCACTAAAATTATTAATAGAAAAGTCTGCTGGCAGTGAAGGGTAAATGGTAATAGTCTCCTGGCACTAAAGTTGTTAATGGCAATACTCTGAGAAAGTGCTGGCCCTGAAAGGTTAATGGTAATACTCTGGGAAAGTGCTGGCACTGAAATTATTAATAGGAAAGTCTGCTGGCACTAAATGGTGAATGGTAATACGCTCCTGGCACTAAAAGTGTTAATGGCAATACTCTGGGAAAGTGCTGGCAATGAAGGGTTAATGGCAATATTCTGGGAAAGTGCTGGCAATGAAGGGTTAATGGCAATATTCTGGGAAAGTGCTGGGACCGAAAATATTAATAGGAAAGTCTGCTGGCACTCAAGGGTAAGTGGTAATACTCTGCTGGAACTGAAAGTAGTAATGGCAATACTGTGGGAACGTCTGCTGTCACTGATGGGTTAATGGCAATACTCAGGGAAAATGCTGGTACTGAAGGTTTTAATGCCAATACACATGAAGGCTTAGGTGATCTGATTGCGTTTTTTAAAAACGCACAGTAGTGTTGAACTATGGGGGTGGCTACATCACCTCTGTTGGTGTTCACTGTGCTGTGATTCACTTATTGGAGCACATGCGATCACCATTTTTGCCTAAATCACACATGCAAGCGGACATAAATGTGCGCACTCGTGCACTCGCGAGCGTTCTAGTGTGGCCTCAGTCAGAAAATCTGCTGGCACTGAAAGAGTTAAAAATCTCAGATATCATCAATTTTTCATGTTCTGCCCCATCCGGCTGGAAACAGTTTCTGGGGAGAACACTGGCGCGTGGGTGGGAGGGCACCTAAAGCACCAAGATGGCTAGAAATGGCCCTGGAGAGTCAGGTAAACCAGCCTATTTCTGCAAGTATGAGGGGACTAGCCTACAAAGCACTATTGTGTAGAGCAGATTACATACTAGTGCTCTTCCCACAGACATTTTCCTACTAAAGGTATCCATTCCAATAGAATCTGATGTGAATTTGCAAAGTAGCATGTGTATGGGCACCTTTAGGCTGTTATTTACCTAAAGGATTATGGTCACAAATATATTCCAGAAGTAACTACCAAATTCATAATCAACATAACACTAGAGATGGACTAGAACTCAAAACCCTAGTTCGAGCCGAACTATTCGAATTCGAACAAATTCTGACTTCTTAAACTATCCCGGACCCGGATTTTCAATATTTTCAGACTTTTGATAAATATCGCCTATTATACCTATACACGAGCATCGAATCCGCGAGTAAAGTGTCCATTAAAGCCTATACGCGAGCATCAAATCCGCGATTAAAGGGTCCATTAAAACCTATACGCGAGCATCGAATCTGCGAGTAAAATGTCCATGGTATCTAGGCGCGAACATCGAATCCGTGAGTAAAGTGTCCATTAAAGCCTATACGTGAGCAACGAATCTGCGAGTAAAATGTCCATAGTATCTAGGCACGAGCATCGAATGTTCGAGAGCTGGAAAGTAGCGCGAGTGAGAGTAAAATCGATTTTTCAAAAGTCCAAGTTCGAACATGTTCCCCAGACCATTTCCCAGGTCCCACAGCCATTTACATTAAGTTACCATTGATATTTTAATTCTATTTCATTAGAACTTTTCAAACTATTTGACTCCCATTGACTTTAATGGGTCCGTTTTCGAACTTTCCATATAGTTCGAAAATTCGAAAATGGACCGAACTTTGGAAAGTTCGGCCAGCTCAACATAACACATGATGTGCAGATTCAAGAAACATTTACTGCTGAATTAATAACCATTTCCAATTACCGTATATGTGCATCTGGGGAGATGCCCTTGATCATCTGCACTAAGTTCCTTGAGTTTTATAAGCCAAGATTATTTAAATTGCTTTCAACATTGTTACCGGTAATGCTATTTCTGCACTTAACCCCTTTTCTTTTTTACCTTGTTCATGTTTTGCCCAGCCCAGCGTCATGTAACCATAAATATACCATATACACACGCACAACTTCATTTCTACTTTATTTGGCCTCTTCATGAATGTT
This sequence comes from Hymenochirus boettgeri, assembly GCA_019447015.1. Taxonomy (NCBI): domain Eukaryota; kingdom Metazoa; phylum Chordata; class Amphibia; order Anura; family Pipidae; genus Hymenochirus; species Hymenochirus boettgeri. Next base: position 266,690,899 of record CM033476.1, read on the forward strand.
TTCTCTTTAAAACATGCCATTATTTTACAAGAGACAGAAATCTCTTTGTTTTAATACATTTCATTGCTTTTTGACAATGGCGTCATTTACTTCCCAACATACTCCTTTTTCAGCATTTCTTTGATAAGATTCCTTATAAGAATGGGTTGTAATGACTCTAGATACAAATAGGGAGATTTTATTTCTCTCAGACACAAGTCCTAGAAAAGTGTTTTCAACCTTGACTGCAAAAAACATTTCTACCTAAAGATAAAGCTGAAAATCCAGCTGTTTATTTGCAGACAGGCTGTTTAAACATGTCTGTGTGCAGAAGGTCTATGAATGAACAGGTGTATCATTTAGTGTCCCTGACAGCCCCTGTGACCATTGTTCCCCAATTGTTTGCTTATTTGTTATTCTAAACATCTGGAAGATAAACTTCCATTATCGGATTCCTAGTGTTCACTTCTTCTGAATAAGGTGAACTTTTGAATTAGCATTTATGAAATCAAATTTATGGAAGAAAAAAGGACATCTATAGGGCAAAACACTTAAACTCATACACACATCTGATGCCACAGACGAGGCCTGACACCCGAGTGCATGCACACGCACAATGAATGGGCATTTCTGCCCAATAACCATGCACAATGCCAGAGCCAAAGCATACACACGCAGGACTGTGGGCCGAAATGGACGTCCGTGCAACAAATATTTAACAAAAGTAGCAAGCTTATAGAGGACTAACACAATGTGTATGAGCACCCATTACATGTCCCCTGTATGGGTTGACAGAAACAGGCATTTAGTCAAGTCCCCTTGACCAATTCTTCTGGCCAAACAAGGCCTAATGGAATGTTTGTTTCGGCCAACTAAGTGTGCATACACGGCACGATTGTTGGCTGTAGCGGGCGCTCATTTACAGCTGAAATGTAAGATGTTCAAGATTGGATATCTAAAGAAGTAGGGGACAGATCGAAAAAAATTGTATAGTGGTGGTTGGGAAGAATTATAGTTATTATCAATTTTTCAGTATAGATGCCCCCTGATGTTTACTGGGCTGTTGCCAGCTGCCTAGGTAGCCTAATAGATAATCCTGCGCTGGTTAAAAAACTTTCAGTCATGGATGTGACAGTTGACATCACAGCCAATGACTGAATACTAATCCCCTTGATGCTTCCTCTGAGCATTGTCAAGCTCATAGCCAGCTCACTTAATTTCTGAATTGCAGTTATATCCATTAACACAAACTACCCCTTAGTTTCCAGAGGCTTTTAGGAGCATAGCAGGCATAACATAATGATTCCAGAGGACAAGGTAGATTATAGCACCATATTTTAAAGAGGCCATTCTATCTAAAAGATGTTGCGTTCTCTTATTCACAGGGAGGTGGGAATAAGCATTCTCATCTCCCTATCAATAATAGAAACAGATTTTATGTACTTTCAAAATTTAGCGTCCCTTTAAAGATTACGCAACATCTTTTAGATAGAATGGCCTCTTTAGAATATGATGATATATCTCACATTGTCCTCTGGAATCATTATGTTATGCCTGCTCCAAGATACCTCATGAAAACAGTTCTCACCTTCCTTTGAATAATATGTATAGATTTTATTTAATTATCAAAGTACATAAAATCTGTTTAGTCTTCCTTTAAATAGATTTGAAAGAGAACAAGGATAAGGGGAGAAATAGTAAGTTAGTAAGAGCAGAAAATGAAATGTGGGGATATAAGGGGGGCAGAGAGAGGCAGATACAGGCAGAGCAAGGCAAAAAGAGGTTCACTCTGACACTTTAGTTTCTTCCATGTGGATTGTTATTCTCTACACAAGTGAACCATTCATAATCATAATTAAGTTTGGTAGGAAAGTTTTATGTTAGGTATACACACGTTCTGATATTAAGGATATTATATCGACCAGTGCACCAGGCTAAAATGTTGTTAGCTGGACTTGAACAGGCTGTGGACATATTTTGTGTTGGTGGTCAATCAGGCATAATTATCAGAGCATGTGCACACAGCCTTATGCTACATACAGACATGAAATCCTGGGACCAATCAGCGACGCATGACTGGTTGATGAATGGCCGTCGTCCGAATGTAGTTGTGAAATGTTTGCATATGGTAACTGACTGGATTTGTTTTGCTTGTGATAAAGTTGTTGATTAACATTTTGTTGCCCCTTCGAAGTCAGATCTGCCATGTCTTTAAAGTTAGGAAGGGAGGGATGGGGAGAAAGGGGGAACCTGGTAACTAGAAGATATAACCAGGACCGAGGTCAAGGAAGGGGGGACTCAGGGCCCATTTATTGGGAGATAGCAGCGCACTCTTTCATGCTTTAATGATAGCAGTGCATTGAACAGGGCACAAAAGCTGGAGAATTAACATGGAAACCTTAGTGAGAACATTAACAAGATGCTCCTGCAGGTGAGGAAGAACTGAGAGAATATACTACAGGTATGTGTTCTGTATGTATTTATTATATTTGGAACACAATGTTTAGGTAGACCTTCAATGGGGAAGAAGAAGTGTCACTTGGAAACCAAATTTTTAGTGCTTCAGTGAGTATTTATAGGAGATGTGGCACAACATGTTACAGACCTTACTGGTCTTTTATCAGGTGCAGAAACCCTCACCCAATACTCTCTTATATACACAAGTGGTCACATGTTCATGACACCAGCTGTCTCTTCTGGCCAGGTATCATGTAGCAATTAACTACACACATATACATATGTAAAGTACAAAAGGCATTACTATTTGCACATAGTCTGTCTATATTTAGTGTAGTACTTTATCATAAAACGAGAGAATGCAGAATAGGTGCCATTATGATAGACATTAATCCAATTCCAATCTGTAAGAAAAGACATAGCATTAAAATATTATCATCATTATAAGAAGCATTTTATATTAAAAGCATCATTAAGACCCATAGGTTCCAATGTTTCTAACATATTGATCCAATGGGGAAGTGCTATATTGTAATTTCTATTTAGAAGACTCCTTATGGCTATATTGACATGTGGGAAATACCGCCATACTGACAGGAGTGGGATCTGTGCACATGTATGTCTTTGTGTAATTGTATATAATCTCCATATAAAAATACATTCACTGAAATAACAACTGGATCTAGAGCACAGACATGGACTTTACCTGTATAATTCTTAGAAAATGAACAATGATTAAGAGTCATTCTGGGTGAATTTTTCACTGATAGGATGTTCATGTCAGACTCGCTAATTACCATACATCAACAATTCAATAAACTTTGAAGGATCCATGCATCATCATAGCAATTTTGAAGCCAAATATCCACCCAGGCCCTTTATCCACCTCAGAGAGACACTGCACATACTGTAGATAGAGCGAAATGCGTCTCAGGATTAGAAAGCTTTTTAAAAAGACACGCTCATTGTTCATGGAGAATTTCCTAGCAGACTTGTTTTTATTGGCAGATAATATGAGAGATATCTTATTGGCTGGAAATCCATCTCACCCCTCCCTGCAGTGACTATGGACCAAAGGAAAATGTTTTAAATGTTTATTCTAAGGCCTATTTCTATAAAACAATCCCATTTCTATTACACATATTGTGCTAAATATGGTAAAGGTTTGTTAATAGGGAAAGGCAGTACAGTCATTACTTTGTTTTACATTTTTGTGAGCAATGTGGGATTGGCACCCATAGGCCACTTTCATTTGAGTCCCATTATAGTTTGAGGGAGGTGGTTTCAGATCTGATCCCACAATCTTCCTGTAGAAAAGTCATGGCAGATAAATGTCCTAAATATGCCGTGTGTGGCGTATGCAGAAAATAGACATTTTGTAAGTAAAGGGGATCAAGCATCTAAATAGATCAGGTTTCTGTGAAATTGTTAGGTAATTTTCGATTTTATATTTTGAGGTATCACTTCTGTAGGTTTTGTTGGAATTTTCTTCTAAACCTTCCGTGTTCTTTTCTCTTATCCAGTTCCTCCTTCACAATCATCTCACCTTTAATGGCATTATAAACCACTGTAAGCCTGGGTACACACCAGCAGATTTTTCAGGCTGTCTGACGGATATATCTGCTGGTGTAGGACAGACAGCCGCGACCAAGCTCGCTTAGCCGTTCATCCGAATCAGACGAATGGGGGATCGGGTCCGTTGGTAAATCATGGGATAAATAATAGGCCAGTGTGTACCCAGCCTTAACAATCGGTAGTCTTCAATGATATCCTTCTATTGCACCGCAGTGAAAAATAATGTTACGCCACACCGAAAGGTATTGTTAATTCAATACCACAATAATCCTTAAGCGCGTTCAGAGTAAACCCAACTAAAAATACGGCCCATTATTCTGGACTGCTTCCTGTTTAGTCTCTTCTCTGTAATGTCTAAACCACCCTAGTTTTCAAACTTCACACTCTCTCTGTGGCAACATTCACCCCAAATCTTTGCATAAGGGCTGTTCAACTGGAGGGTAAGGTAATACACACCTCTGTAAAGGATAAACAATTTTATTTTCACAATGGCCAGATGGTGTGATGGCCCTAACAATTGTGATGCCTGAACGGTGTTTACAAACACTAATGACACTCACATTATGTGCACTTGAATACTTCATCTGGAGATGCCAGGAACTAGGAATGTGAGTGCAGTTCACTTTATATTTAGACTAAATACTGCAGAAGGCTTGGAAGACACCAGGTAAATAATTAATTTTTTACTGCTACAAATGGCAAGGTAATATTTTGCTGTGTGTGGTTGTGTGTGTGTATGTGTGCATGAGGGTTAAAAACATTCTATTTTAATTTACTGGTCCTTTAATGTTAAACAGTATAATATGGATGAACTGTGCTATCTCCTCAATTTGTGCTTACTGAAGGGATTATAGTCTTGTGCATTCCGTACATTGCTTGTCTGGAAAACTTAATGGACAGTCTGCATAACAGGCAGATTCCATTCATTAAAAAAGCAACCTCTGCTGTAAAAGGAAAACTGCACAGTAAAAAGATCATGGCCAGGCAGTATTTGTGGGGAAAGTTAGCTTCCAGCTGGATTTTAATTAAGCTGTTATTTAGTAATTACATCTATCCAGCAGGGTTTTTCATTTTAATGGAAGAACAAATGACATCATCGGAATATAAGCCCTGAGAAGGGAAGTCTTGGTTCAGTTGTTTCATTCATTAAAACATGTATCTGCTGCTGCTTTCTGCTCGGTACCCTCCATCGCCTGTCAGTTATTCTTTTTTAGAATTGTTCTGTGATCTGAAAAGGCTAATATTTATATCAAAGTTCGCCCGCTGATTTACAGACAGGAATCATGTGTATAATTATTATTCATTTGTACTATGGCTGTGTCCACTGTATCCTGTGTGATTATACGCAGTAAGGGGTTAGTGCAAAAGTTTACAAAAATAATACAATTACATGGCAGGCAGCAACATAGGAATATAGAGTATAGGAACTATTGTTCTTGCCTTGTGTTTCTAATTGCTTCCATGCTCGTTATCTGCTGGATCTCTTGCAATTAGGATTCTAACCATCACATTCCACAGAAACAGAACTTTTTCATGTTACTGTCACCTTCTGCCTGTCTTTGCTCGGCCTTTGATGCTGCTGATTGTCTTGGTTGATATTTTACCTTTCAAGCTGATCATTTTCTGTATGTTATGGCAGCAACTCTTCTCCTACAACAACCTGCAATACCTTTTTAGGCCCATTACACATGGGGGATGTCAGGTGGTGCAATATTTTGATTGATCGGCTTGAATTGATGGCATTGATGGTAAAATTAGACACCTGAAGGATCTAAAACAAATGGAAAAGTAGATCTCAAAACAGTCTCTAGCATGAATCCAACAAGGGACAAAGAAGTATAAAAATGGAATCTCAGAAAATATACTTGGCCATACATCTTTATACCTAGAATCTTAGGTTAAATCCACAATACTGTATGTTTGATATTACGATTTTTTTTAATTCTGTTTTAATATCTCTGTTCTTCTTCCAAAACCATTTTCAAAGATCTGGTTACACACAGTCCCGAGTCCCATACACATCCTAGGGAGAATGCTCGGGACTGTAGGGAGAGTACCGCGGTTGAGGGAAATTTTTGGTCTTTCCCAAACAACCACTCTGCCAACGGGAACATTTGGTTAAAGCCTTGATGCTGTAGGATCCGATGCTATCGGGGCTTTATCACTAGTGTGTGTATCTAGCTTTAGTGGTCAGTACTGTGTGGACAGCAGCTGTACAAAAGCAGCTAATTAATTTACATGAGACAATAAGGACAATAAGCATGAAGATGATAAATTCCCATTAGCACTACTGTGGGGCCTTTAGGTTGACACCTGTCTCTGAAGTAACGCTTTTTATGTCTGCATCTTGGCTCCCACCTTATCTTTCTACCATTGACACAGCCACCACTTCAGAAAACTGCAGTAGATTAAGCAAGAAGGAGGGTCCCATTATAGCTTCGCTAGGGGCACCATGATTTCTAGTAAACACCACTATCCCTTGCAATTGCTGATCACCTTAATGTGCCAGAACTGCAGCAGGGGCGTAACTAAAGGGGAGCAGACCTTGCAACCACAGGGGGGCCCAGGAGCCAGGGGGTCCCATCTTCTTATTTTCCCTATGACAGATAAAACCTCCCAGAAAACTACTGTAGATGAAGCCTGGATAGGGGGCCCATCAAATTTTTGCTGGGGGCCCAGCGATGTATGCCAATGAATAGCAGGTAACTATAAAGCAACAAAAAGCAGGGATTCTGGGCACCTGAAATAAATCCCCTAAATCGCATAACTTTTCAGTGGCAAAAAGTTGAAGAAGAAAAGTTCATTAATGATAAGCATACTAGACCAAATAGAATGATCTTTAAAATTCTTGCTTTCTGTTTCTTGAATGCATTAGTCAACACTGAACAAGCGTTTTCATGGACCTTTCTTTTATGAAGAAGGAAACCTTTAATGTTCTAAACTATTGAACAAACGCCCACCTATGGTTTATTATTCAAAATATGGTGTTTTTATGATAAAGTGAGTAGGAGGGTGTGAATATTATAAAAATGACTCAATAACCCTTTTGTCAGTAAACTGAATGATCCACTAAGGGGAATAAAACTTTCTAAAGGAGTGTCAAACAGATGAATATCTAAATGCAGTCACAGGATTAAATAACTTCATATTAGACAGTAGAGATGGCCAAACTCACTCACAAATTTTTTGCAGATTAAATATCCCAAAATTCTGCCTACAATTAAAGGACAACACACTTTCAGAATGAAGAGCACCTTGATATAAAAGCAGTGATTCTTGTCTCTTATTTTTTTGTTGGGAAACTTTCCTTTCTAACATGGGTTTTGTGTTTTATTTCCCAACATTCCATTATCACACAGTGTGGTCACTGACCATTGTGTTCTTTACACATGCTCAGTCCTAGAAACTTGTTATAGTTGGTCACGCCCACTAGTAACCTCTAGTCAATCCATTTACAGGACAAATTAGACGAGTAAGCATGTGACTGAGGTCAGGGGTGTGGCCAGTCATTGTACATACACACAGTTATTTCATCCAGTTTTTCAAGGGTTACATTTACTTTAACTCAATTTACTGCAGTGGGATTTTACAGTTGATTAGTGTTTTACAGGAGGGTCTATACCTGCACATCTATACCAAAAGAAAGTACCGTAAGCGAAATGAATACAACAAATAAAAGGCTAAAAATAGCTCCAGAGAAAAGTAAATATCAATAAAACTATAACTATATAATAAATAGTAGCAGCATAAGTAGTTAATAAATCTATTGACAATAATAATCACACGTAATAATCACACACAATGTAAACTGTGAATGTGCATTTAATATAATATTAAATGCACATTCATTTAATAATATTAAGTGTTGGAAGTACTCACTTTGCCAATAGTAGCAGAATAAATAACAAGCAATTATAATCCAAGTGATAATGCTGCAGTTCTTTCAATGAAATATCAGTCCAAAATAAGTAAATTACCTAAAAACAGATAGTACTTTAAACATTTACCTTTCTTCATAGCATACATCCCACAGATCAGAGTGGGATTATGCTTGTCTTTCTATCGTGCTAAAAACAGCTTCCTCATCTGCAAATAGGAGGTAAGTATCCAATCTACCTTCTGTACTGCCAGGGGTGAAGGCTTTGTGTATTAGGGCACTTACCCAGGGTGTATCCAAAGGGGGGGGTAGTATATTTTGACTTTCGTTCCCCTTTAAAGCTAAATTAAATTATTAAAGTTGATCCAGGTATTTATCCGATTGCCACATGGAGTCAGGAAGGATTTTTTTTCCCTTCTGGGTTTTTTCACCTTCCTCCTGACCAACTTTGGGAAAGGGTAGAATTTGAGGGGTGGGGGGATAAGGGGCTTTAGGTTAGTGATATAAAAACAAATAAATAAAAAATATAAAATGAAATATTTGTGTATGGATTCTCTGTTTCAATTTATATTTTCCATTGCAATATGGGGTTCAGACTATAAATGGAAAGGGGCTATTTCATATAATAGTATTGGACTTCATAGCGTATATACATCTATATTATTTTATCAAATTAGTATTTATACAGGGACAGGAAGGAACAAGGACACATAGGACATAATTTTGTTATAATGAGGTTCCCACTTGTAACAAAATAGTGATAGGTTTTTCTTCCCATTTCCCTACATTTAACAGGAGAGAAGACAACCACTGTAATGTACATCAGGGAATTGTGCTTTGCTTCATCATTGGCTGCTATGTCACAGTTGAGGTTCACACACAAGTATGATCTCGTGGGCAGACCCTGGGTGGCTCCATCTTCTTACTTTTGTGGCACTGTGGCAGAAGCAGGGAGGTGGGGCCCATTTCTGTTTGTCTCAATGAAAGGGGAGAGAATATGATGGTGAAATTGAAAATTTTTAGATTTTACAAATATGAAATGAGCTGAAGTTAAAATGTACAGCATTTAATCTAAATTTCTATTTACAATGCTATAGTGTACTTTATCAACAAAATGTCTAGAGAGTAAAAGCTCTTCGGCACAGGGACCTAGCTGTCAAGGCACTTCACACTTACAATATCTATTATTATTATCCATAATTTATATTAATATACATATATTACTCTTCACCTATTTAAAGAGCATGTCCACCTCCAAAACCGTTTAACTTACAGAGACCCCAGATCAGTTCCTAATGACAAATATTCTAAAAGAACAAAACCGCATTCACAGGCTTTATTCTAAACCAAAATGGTTTCAGCGTTTGGGGGGGGCTTCCTACTGGAATCTATAAAATAGTCTTGTGGGTGGACATGCCCTTTAAGAACATTTTTATTATTTATGTAATTGTGCATAATTTACCTAGCCCATAATAAATGCAACCTAAATCTAAACATACCCCTTTTAATATAGTATAATGCATTCTTTGGAAGTGAAATTAATATTAATCCCCAGAAGAAGCAGAATTCATTTAAAAAAATGATCTATGTAAGAAAATATTTAAGAATTTGTTTAAAGGGGAAGTTCTGTGCAAATACATGTATTTTCCAGAAAAAGGAGCAGTATTTTTAATCCCAATGACCTTAATCTGCCAATTCAGCACTTTGTGTATAAATAAATGCAACCGAAATACTGACTTCCTGTTTGCAGGACCCCTAATAGAGACCATTATGGTCTTTCCCTTGACCCAGCGCCTGGGTTGATTCAGTTGCTCAGTAGAGATCTGAGCATCTTTGACCCATCCAACAGCCAATCAGTAGAAATGACTGTTAGGAACATTCCAAGGAAGTGGTGCATCCTGGGAAGAAGTAGGGCCGTTAGAACCTGAAATGTCAGCTTACTAATGTCAACAGCAGGGAACAGCAAAGGGTATGAAATCAACTGATTTTTAAAAATGGGAGAGAATATGTAGAATAACTAAGAAGGCTTTACACAAACTAACAATTTAACAAATATTCATAATTTCCACTGAATTGTCCACTTAACAATTTAAAAACAGAGATTACCCTTTTGATTTATAATAGATGTATAAAGCTACTAAAGGCTACACATTGAAAGGACCTCTTTATCCACTTTCTACTACATTAAGGTATGAAAAAGAGTTTGGGTCCTGTCTTTAAAACAGCTGTTTTTAGTTGTGGTGGGCATCAGGGCCCCCCCATGGTCACAGGGATGGCGGTAGTTACGACACTGCATCACATGCTCTGCAGTGCTCGTCAGATCAATACAAAGAAACTGCAGCCTTGCTTCCTAGAATCTGACGGCTTTCCCCTTTCCCGGAGAACAAAATTGGGATTTCAGTTTTTTGTTAACATACACATTCAATGCATCTGTCCCTAAAAAAGAAATTCTTTTGTTTTCATACAAAAAATAAAAGTATTCTTTGCAGTTTATTTCTCAGCTGACTTGGATGTAAGAAACAGAATTATCACTCACATAAAGTAACTATGCACAACATTTGTTCATTTAGAAACTTTCAGGGTCAGGTAATACTTAACCTCGTTGTTCCTCTTCCTTCTGGGTTCCCACTATGCAGTAATATCTTAGCATTCTAGAAGTTAAAGGATAAGTGCACTGTAAAATCAAGTTATGTTCATATGGAAGCTGCAGCTTTAAAAATACTGTTGCCATATTTTATTTTTTCCTATGCCCCTCCAGAGCCTAGCTTTGTGCCTTGAAAGTTGCTGACATCTTGTTACTGGTTTGCTGAATGTTAAGCTACGCCCATCTGAGATTTCCTCTGCTTTCTCCTGCTTGAGCATCAAACAGTAATGCTTGTGAGTTCCCTGCAATCTCCTGCTTGAGCCTCAAACAGTAATGCCTGTGAGTTCCCTGCAATCTCCTGCTTGAGCCTCAAACTGTAATGCCTGTGAGTTCCGTGCACTCTCCTGCTTGAGCCTCAAACAGTAATGCCTGTGAGTTCCGTGCACTCTCCTGCTTGAGCCTCAAACAGTAATGCCTGTGAGTTCCATGCACTCTCCTGCTTGAGTCTCAAGCAGTAATGCCTGTCAGTTCCATGCACTCTCCTGCTTGAGCCTTAAACAGTAATGCCAGGGCCGGCCTTAGGTTAAATAGCACCCTGTGCAAGATTTGCTACTGGTGCCTAGCAAAACACTCCCCTGGGCACACATAATACACTGCCGAATGCTGCTTGCCATGTCCTGCTATAAATTAAGTCTGCCACCTGCACTTAATGTCTTTCAGTATTTGTAGTGCGTGCTTGTATATATTGCGTACATCATTGCGTAACACATAACGCACTAAATGCACAGACGGAACATCACAGCATACAGACGTCTTAAGTAAGGCTTACGTGTGTTGGTGCTTTGTCTGTGGGGCGGTGCTGATACATATATTTGATCTGCAGGATCAATATATCTAACTGGGGAGGGCTGTGGCACTGATACACAACATTGGCCTACAGGTCTGTGACTTAAGGCTCCCTACTGGTGCCCCCTCCTGGTAATGGAACCTGTGCACAGGTCGCCCTTATCAATGGCCGGCCCTAAGTAATGCCTGTGAGCTCCGTGCACTCTCCTGCTTGAGCCTCAAACAGTAATGCCTGTGAGTTCCGTGCACTCTCCTGCACATGCATTATCGTTTGAGGCTCAAGCAGGAGAGTGCACGGAAATCACAGGCCTAATTGTTTGAGGCTCAAGCAGGAGAAAGCAGAGGAAATCTCAAAGGGGCGGAGCTTAACATTCAGCAAACCAGTAATAAGATGTCAGCAACTTTCAAGGCACAAAGGTAGGCTCTGGAGGGGCATAGGTAAAAAAAAAATATATGGCAACAGTATTTTTAAAGCTGCAGCTTCCAAATGAACATAACTTTATTTTAAAGTGCACTTATCCTTTAATGAATCGTCATAGACCTGCAATCTGACACATTTACTGCTGATAAGAGATTGGCGAACTTGCAAAAATCCGTTCCGCTCGCAGATTTGCGGAGTTTCTGAAAAAATAACAACCCATTAAATTCAAAGAGTTAAAAATATCTGAAAATTCTGCATAAATATTTTTGATAGAGAAATCATTGGTTGATATTCTTTGATCTTAATAGGTCACCTGTTATAATAGTTTGCTATTGGCTTGTGGTGTTCAACATAAACTCATTGGGTTGTATTTGTTTGGTTTATTTATCAGTGACATTTATTTTTAATAACCCTGCACAAATATAATTTTGAACAATTAAAAGTCAATTGGTGATTTCCATCTCAAGGAGCTCAGAATGTGCAGCATTAAGTGAATTGTTCCCATATGACCACTGAATACATCTTATCTCACTGGACAACCAGATCCATCTGAATTTACTCTATAGAAGTTCATGAATTTCACTTGGTGTTATTTTCCCCCCTTTCCTTCCTTCCTTAGCCTCAGGCACCATTGTTTTCACTACTTGCAGATGTGTGTTGATTTGTTTCTTTTATTTCATTCTTTCTTTCCTTAATGGTAGTTGTGTAAAGCTGCATTTCATTACATGCCCCCTCTAGATACCGTGGCTATATCAATGGACAATGGTTGTACTTTTCTGGTATCCCAGTGTCATTCAGCTCTAAGCTGAGTGGTTTAAAATCAATGTCACTCACATGGTAAAAAAACTGAGCCTAGCATTTGTGAATATTGTTATTATATACTCAAAACTGCCAGAGCTGATTTTATTACCTGCTGACAGGTCCTTTCATTCAGAGGGGGTATAAAAACAGCATTCATGTGTCTGGAAAGGGATTTGTATTGTATAGGACACAAATAAGAAATGTTAGCAACGTTCCCTGCCATACTAAGTAAACTAACAGAGCAATAAATGCTTTATAGCATCATCATTTAGCAAAGTTCTTACTGCAAACGACGAGATGATATTAAAGGTGAAAATAGATCAAATAATGAAACAAACTACATTGTTTGGTATAGAGGTCTTTGGCATTTGTTTGAAAGATAGCGGGGAACTGCGCATACATAACTAGAGACTGCATGGTGGAACCAAACAGCCTGCATGGAGAGGATCTAACTATAGCTGCAATGCTTCAACTGTAATATTGATCAGCCTCAGCTCTCTTTTTATGCTGCCATACAATGATAATTCACCAATAATGTTAGGCTGACAATGTTACGCCACCTGCTGGTCCTGTGAAAATGCCATGGAACATGAAAATAGAACCAGCTTTCCGTGATCTGGTAAATTGGAAGACGAGCTTCTTGCATAGCGCATCTTCCAATTGTTTGTGTCATTGACAGTCTGTAAGGTGGAGATAGACCACAGCAACAATGGAATCTGTAGGTAAGTATTTTTAGAGATAGAAAGTGTACCTAGGGTTAAGGACTCAGTGTGTGGGTTTCAACAGTATAATTGTCCTTTAAGGAATATGGACGAATATGCAGGATAAATATTACATAGATTCTGGAATACACTCCCTGAATTGCTAGTAATTCTATTATAAACTATTATCAACAATATTTTGTTTTACTTTAGAACTTCCTATCAGTTATTAAACTGTACGAAAAAATTCAGTTCAAAATACACCATAAATGCCCTCTGCTCAGTGAAGTGCCCATTTGGCTGCCTTTCTTTCAATTACATTTCATTTCTATTTTGTATATTGTCACTCATTTTATTATTTTAGTTTGTTTTGGTTTTCTTACAATAAAGCTTTTCTGAATCCAGTTTGTGCATTAATGTGACGTCAATGTTCTGGTTGTAAATCAAACTAATTTTTAGAAAACCAAATTCAAGTCACATAGTTTTCCTGTTAATATCCGGTGAAAAACATTGGGAAACTAACTGATCTTCAGCCTTATCTTTAAAGGAGGAGTATACTCATGCAGTAACTGACTGCTTTCTGGTAGTAACTAAGAGTTTTCATGCTCCTTCCCCTCAGGGGTATCCCTAGGTGTCTTGGCACCTGAAACATCTTTTAAATGCTGCTTTTAGGCAGTTGGTTGCGGCCCAAAGCGCGCTGATGTGGTAATGTGGAGGTGGCTTTGTCAGGGAAAGCGGGTGCAGCATGTAGAGGTGATTTTGGTGGGCTGGCTGGTAAACTGGAGTGCTGACTTAATACTGACTGGTAAACACACTGGCTGGTGAACCAAAGGGCTGAATTTATAATGGATGGTGAACTGGAGAGCAGACTTAACACTGGCTGTTAAACTGGTAAATATAAGTGCCCACAACACAGACTGGCAAATATAAGATGTTCTGCCAACACACACTTGTAAATAAAAGATGCTCTCATGCCCAGTCCACACAGATTGATAGATATAGGATGACCTCATGCCCAACTCACACAGACTAATACAGATACTGTAAGGTGTCCTCATGCCCAGTTCATACAGATTGGTACATATAAGATGTCCACATTGAAAAAGTCACTTACCCAATGCCTGAGTGGCTGTATGATCTCACTAGAAAGGCTGCAGTTGGCTGGTGCGCCCATAATTCCCCCCCCCCCCTCGATGCAACTGCCGCCTTTGTACAGGACCAGAGGGCCATGCCATGAGCAATAGTTTCCCATTGCTTCATGGTAGGAGCACCCCTGCTACCCCTCCTTCATTACAATATGTTCTCCTGTGTCAGAAACAATGACTGTGGGAAAAGCCAGAAAAAAAATCAGTAACTGCATGAGTATAATTCTCCTTTAGGGTCAGATACATACTGGTCAGCATGACCAACTGACGACATTAATAATAATTAATAATATTCACATAGATCAGACATGTATGTCATTTATGTCAGATCCTTGGTATTTTATTGTGCAAGATCAATCTGTTCTACGGTTTCTACGGTTTCTACTTATAGTCCAGTAAGCAAAATTAAGCTTGGCAGAAAAGGTTGGGTGATAGTTGGCCCGTGTGTACCCAGACTAAGAGCCTAAAATCTTTTATGATATCACTGGGAGAACAGACAAGGTAGCGAAACATAAGACCATGTAGAACATCTGGAGATCTACCTTCTTTTTTTTCTATTTTTTCTCAGAGACCAAAACTCCATAAATATGCCAAATATGTATGCCTGTATGTATGTATAATTTTATTTATAAAGCGCCACTTGGGTACGCAGCGCTGTACATTAAAAAATACATAGTATACAACCAAGGGGATAAGTGCAAGCCATTATACAGATAGATAAAAATGAAATTAAATACAATTTCATACATCGGTTAAGAAAGCATATATATAAATTATGTATAAATTGATATTATTGCAAAAATCGTTGACACATTAGGAATGAGATCCCTGCCCCGAAGAGCTTACAATCTAGGTGGGAGGGACAACATACAGATACAAGTGGGGGGATGGGTACAATGTGCTTAAAAGGGCTAACAATCATTTGTTGTACTGATGCTCAGAAAAGTAGGATAACAGTCTAGATTTGAAAGTATTAATGGATGTCACCAGGCAAAGCGAGAGAGGGAGAGAGTTCCAAAGGTAGGGGAGCAGCAAGAGAGAATGGTTTAAGGCGGGAGGCAGCAGTGTTAGTTGGGGGTCTTTATTAAGACTAATTTGTAAAACAAACTCACTTAAGTTCTTAGTTGATGTTCCTTGCAACAGTTATTTACATGACATGTCTGTATCCTATTATAGAGAAAATGCTAAAAGATACAGTTATACTTTTTATTTCACAAAGTCTACATGCAGCATTATGGTGAATTAAAGGCAGGGACGTATCTAGGATCAGAGAAGATATGGGGCACTTCTGGGCACTCTATGTGCGCATGCATCATGGCAGAAAAAAATTAGGCCACGCCCCCTTTCCTGCCCTAATTAAACCACACCCACTTAGTACTTAATAGGGATTAACAGAGAGAGACAAACAAACACTGACGAACCGAGAGATAGATACACAGTCAGGAAGTTATAAATAGAAAGACAAAGAAATAGATAGAGATAAGGTGTAGACAGAGATACAGAAATTAATGACACAGAGGAATAGTATTCCATTATACTGGTAGCAAACTAGAAATTTCAGTATATACCGGTAGCAAACTGCCATTTTCATTATATGCTAGTAGGGGAACAAGTAGTGGAAATGTTATTACATACTGGTAGCCATTTCATTACATACTGGTAGCCATGGAAATTTCTTTACATACTTATAGCCATTTCATTAGATACTAATAGCCATGGGAATTTAGTCACATACTGGTAGCCATGGGCATTTCATTACATACATGCCATGGGCATTTCTTTATATATTGGTAGCCATTTCATTGCATACTGGAAGCCATTTTATTACATTTTGGTATCCATGGGAGTTTTGTACCTACTGGTAGCCATTTCAAACTGGTAGCCATGGGAATTTCATCACATACTGGTAGCCATGGGAATTTCATTACATACTGTTAGCCATCGGAATTTAGCCACATACTGGTAGCCATTTCATTATATATGTTAGCCATGGAAGTCACATACTGGTAGCCATTTCATTACATATGTTAGCCATGGGAGTCACATACTGGTAGCCAATTCATTACATACTGTTAGCCATGGAAATTAAGTCACATACTGGTAGCCATTTCATTACATAAGTTAGCCATGGGAGTCCCATACTGGTAACCATTTCATTACATACTGTTAACCATGGGAATTAAGTCACATGCTGGTAGCCATTTCATTACATATGTTAGCCATGGGAGTCACATACTGGTAGCCATTTAATAACATACTGTTAGCCATGGGAATTAAGTAAGTCACATGCTGGTAGCCATTTCATTATATACTGTTAGCCATGGGCACTAATAACAGCAAACTGGCAATGTAATAATATACTGGAGTAGGCTATTACTTACCCCATGTGCAGGGCAATCCACTTAATGAGTGTATTGCCCTGCACATGGGGAAGGTAATAGCCTAATAGGGGTATCACCTACCTGTGTGGAGCAGAGCAGCTGGAGGCCGGAACATTGGCAGAAGAAGTCTTGCAGAGGAGCGCAAGGGCGGCAGTAGCACAGCGCGGTTGGCGCAATGACGTCATTGCGCCGGCGTGCGTGATGACATCATTGCACAGCCGCAAGGTACTACTGGGAACGTAAGATTCGGGGCACCTCTTCAGATAAGTTATGTTTAAACATTCGGGGCACTTTGCCAAAGATCCGGGGCACGTGCCCTGAATGTTTTACCATAGATACGCAACTGATTGAAGGGTAGAGATGTTCAAAACCATCAAGTTCCATTCTGTTTTCAGATTTTCAAAAAAACCCATAGAAGTCAATGGGAGAAAAAACTTAAGGTAGAAATAGCAAAAGTAATTTAGCTTAAATGAAGCAAGGACCTGGGAAATGGTAGGGGGAACACATACATATAACTAAAAAAAATTACCGAAATAGACTACTACATTCAAGGGTTACTAAACAATACATTTGAGGGTTACCGAAATCGCCCGCTACATTCGAGGGTTACCAAAATCGAAGGCTACATTCGAGGGTTCCTGAAATCGAACGATACATTCGAGAGTTACCGAAATCGTCCAATACATTTGAGGGTTACCGAACAATACTTTTGAGGGTTACAGAACAATACATTGCAGAAATCGACAGCTACATTTGGGGGTTACCAAACAATTCATTTGAGGGTTACCGAAATCGAACAATAAATTCAAGGGTTACCGAAATCATAGGCTACATTCGAGGGCTACCAAAATTAAAGGATACATTTGAGGGTTACCGAACAATACTTTTGAGGGCTACAGAACAATACATTCAAGGGTTACGGAAATCGGCCACTAAATATGAGGGTTACTTAACGATACATTAGAGGGTTACCAAAACCAGCCACTACGTTCGAGGGTTACCAAACGATTCATTGGAGGATTACCGAAATCGAAGGCTACATTTACAATACAATACAATAACATTTGTAAAGCGCTTTTCTCCTAAAGCACTCAAAGTGCATAGATATGTCTCAGATCAATACAATCTGTGTTACATAGGAAAAAGTCAGTTGTTCATAAATGCCAGACTAAACAGGTGGCTTTTTCATTTGAGGGTTACCGTAATCGAAGGCTAGATTCGAGGGTTACCGAAATCAAAGGCTCCATTCAAGGGTTGCCCAAATCGCAGGATACATTCAAGAGTTAATGAGTGCGCTAGTTTGGGAAACCCGTACTAGTTCAGATAGAGTTCAAATAATTTGAGTTCTTCCGAACTCATAAAGTCGGTTTCGTTCCCATCACTAGTGCCCAGTGAAGGGGGTGGATGTAGCTGCAAAGAATTTGCAAAAGTGGCCACAATTCAATCTTGTTATCAAATAGCTGACGTCAACAAGAGAGTAAGAACCTATCAGGACTTACCCTGAACTATAAATGCAATTGGAATCCCATGCGGCTCTTAGAAGTACAAAATGTGCAAAAAGATTTCTTCAATATAGATCATATATGTCTAATGCTCAACAAAGCCTCTATTTTATTGCCTTCTTTGTAAAGGACATTCAATTACATGGCATTTCTATTTTTATATGGTCACTGATTTGTATTCTAAATTCCATCACTGTTACTTTCCATTCTCCTAACACAGAGCACATGTCCAGATCTTTGCCAGTTTGTGCATTAACTTGACATATATTTTCCATAAATCAAGCTGGAGATAATTCCCTGAATCCCACACTGTAGTAACATAACTTCCATAATTTCCCTGTTAATATTCAGCGTTAAAACCCAGGGAAACTGACTGATCCCTAACCCTCTCTTTAAGAGCCAAAATATTTCCTTTGTTCCAATTTCAAAAATAAGATTCTTTTAGTTCCTGCAGCTGATATATTATTCCCTCCTGTGTTTTGTTTGAATGATCTGCTCACACATAAAATATGTATATGGAATAGAGATGTGCCAGAGTTTCAACCCAAACCTGGTTTGGGGTTCCAACTTCCAGTTCTCCATCAGAAATTCCACTGTTCAACTGAAAACGCAACTGTCAAAACTTAAAGGGAAAGTCCAGCCCTAAAATGAAAACTTGCATACAGGTAAATTACCCCCCAAAACCCTAAACGGTAATAGTTTGAAACCTGAAATATATAAGTCTAACCTGAAATCCTGCACAATGTCCTGTTGCCCCTGTTTCTGCTTCCTGGTTCTTCCCGTTAGTAAATTTCAGTTATGGATTTGACAGTTGACATCACAGCCAATAACTGAACGTTTAATACCCTGTCTGCCTCTTCTGAGCATGCCCAGGCTCAGTGCAGGCTCAGTACAGGTTTCTAAATTGCTCAGTTTCCATGAGGCATCCAGAAGCATAGCAGGCTTACAGTAATGAATTCATAGGACAAAGTATGATATATCAACATATTTTAAACATTCTTTCTAAAAGATGAGGGTGGAGTTGTCCTTTAATTCCAGGTGTAAACTAAAGGCCATATTCAATAACCTGCGGCCTGGAAACTTCTGATACCATTGTAAAAGTACGACCGTGGCTATAGACTAGCGCATTGGTATTGTACTGCTACTGTACATTTACAATCACAGGTAACGTTTATTAAAGGTTTATTTCAGCCTCCAAAAAACTATGCATATTTAAAAGAATTACCCTCCAAAACCCCAGTTGTATTTTACTTTTACCTTCATCCGACACTCCCACAATGAACCAGACGACAGACATTGGTCACCGTCAATTTTTCTGCCCGACTGAAAATATGCCAAAAAATCGCCTCTTATGTACCCAGCCTTACAGAACCAGATTTTATAGGCAGAAGTCCCTGTTCCTCCTCTGCTCCTGTTGTGAGCTGGTTACGAGCATGCTCAGGAGCAGATAATAACTGTCAGCCATTGGCCTTGATGTCACCATCGCAGCCATAACTGACAGTCATTACCCAGAAGAGGTAATCAAAGAGCTATATCTAAGGAAATGTACCTTTCCCACTAGACATATGTATCAAGGGGGAAAAAACACCATAAATCTAGGTATGTATACATAGGAACCTTCCAGCAAACATAGATGTAATGTATAAAACTAAATTTTATTAAACATTTAAAAATATCTAAACAACATGCATATAAAAATACCGTATAAATATGTGCATTCTAGGCGTCCCCAGATAAATAGCAACAAACTAACACAAATTTTAAATGGCAAGGAGCAGCAGCATAAATGGTAAGCCGGGTTAATAAATAGGTATATAGGTAATTAATCACATACGGGCACTTCCGCGCAACCCCCCCATCTCAGGGGTCGGGGTAACCCGAACCTATATAACCAAACAATGATCAAGGAAAGCAAAAAAGCGGTGATGCAATGAAAGGCAATGTAACATGCAGTGGATAACAGTCAGAGTTAGTTGTAATTATACTCAAGTGAGGATTCCTGCACGAAGATTCCGTCCTGTATCAGACCTGACACGTCCGTTGCTCCTATGATCATCTGCAGATGCCTGTTCATGTTCATAGTTCTGCAGTGCTCCTATCATTCTGCTGCCTTTTATTTTATTTTTTTATTGGCTTCTAGATTTTTCTACAGGTTGTTTTGGAATTGTTCGTATGATCTGTGACATAGCTTTGTGACGATAATACAGAAAATAATGCGCTCACTATTGTAAAATTCCCCAAATAGTATTGCAACCATATGGTATACAGGATATGGAACCCTGGGGTTTTATTATTATTAGTTCCTATAATACTGGTATACAGGATATGGAACCCTGGGTTTTATTATTATTAGTTCCTATAATACACATGTTTCGGTGAGCCTTTGGAGCACTGTTGACCTGGCTAAGCACCAATTATAACTAATGATATATCTGAAAGCCCTTAATAAGCATATAATTTACAGGATATTCATTCCTCTTGTAAGGCATATAACCTACACTTGCTTTCCATTATAAAAGTTCACATATGTGTATTACAAGAAAATAAATATGTACGTATTTCACTTATTTCACTAGATGGTATTTCACGTGCCATCGAGTGGGAGCACACAAAACTAACTTTTTAGAAGGACTTTAAATACAAATATATTTAGGAAAAACAAAAATTATTTTTAATAACGATAAAATTAATTATTTTTTTTAATTGATCATGTGCGTTAAACAAAAGTAGATGCGGAGAACTACAGTTTTTCAACAGCAGGAGGGCCAGATGTTTAACTTCCATGTAATTCATAACGAATGGGCATCTTCTCACACAAACATTCCATTGTCAACAGCTTCAAGCAAACGGGTTTTTGCGCCTATCATATTCCTGCAATCAGGGTTCCAGTTGTTAAAAATAAAAATGACAAATAAGTAAATGTGTGCCGGTTTCCTCAGTTTGTGAACAAGCACATCCTGGTGATGACAGCCTATGTCTAAACAAGGAAGAAAAATATGATCCCATAGGCTGCATCTGTTTTAGTCGTGCCAACAACTAGATAAATAAGTGGACCACTGAAGATGGTTGGTTTATTTTGGCAAGCCAAGTGATGAGTCTCCCCGCCTATCAGTTGGTAATGTGTTTAGAGCCTGTGTTATTGAGTAACAGTGGGACATCTTTTTCTGTCCTCTTTAGCAAGAGGGTTCAGCTGCCACAGGCTGATTTATAGCAGGAAGTCATCAGAGGAATCTCACCACTAAACTTTGTTATTTAAGCTCTTATGGGACAAAAAACCTATGGGGGATGCTGGGGATATTTTGGAGATTACTGGGATTTATCACTAGCACAGACATTTACAGGGCTGTTTGGTTATTTAGAGTTAATTAAAATTCTTTCATTACTTTGAGACAGCATAACAGTGTTGTTAACTTTTAAATGCAATATCTGTGTACAAGAATATTATACTGTGTACCGTTACCATCATGTCTATATTAATTATTCTTCCAAAGATGTTTTTCTTCACAATAATTTTTTTTTCATATTTTATCAAATGTCATGACACATAGAGAAAATCAGAGCATTAAGCAAGAACTAAAAATCTAGACATTCTCCATGTTTTTTGCACTATGTACACGTGTGATGTCAGAGCACCACAAACCAATGAAAATGTAGAAAGACACGTTGCCTGGCAGTTCGTGCATAGGTCACCAGCACTACCACTGAGGTGCATAGGGAGTTAATTTGCTTCACACCTCTACTCACAGTGATGGCCCCTGCTGTGCTAAAACTGAGTTTAGAGTTAATTGCTGAATGTCTGTGTCCTTGGGGCTGGATGATTGTTTAAATTGTCATTTTCTTGTGACCTCCCTGTGACTTAAACAATGATTTACCAAAAGTTCTAGCAAAGCTTCCTGAACCATACCATCCCACATTCCCCTTTAAATAGGGGAAATTACAGAAACAACATGGTGATAAGCTACAAAAAGAGGCTTATGAAGAGACAGTCAGAAATTTTGAATATTTCCAAAATTTAGTTTAAAATCTTTACAATTTGGGCATCCAGTCAATTGCTTGTGTGCCCTACATTACCGTAATAACGATCGGCCTTTACAACTATAGTGGTAGGGTAGAAACACTGGAAAAAGAAAGATGCCTACACTTTTAGACCTTCTTCATAGAATTGGTGATGCTCGAAATCTGGAATACTTCAATAATCTATAATACAGTTGATCGTTTTATAAAAGTCTGGACCCCTTGGGATCAGTTAATGGGTCTAAAGTCTGAGAAGGTGGGGGGTTTGGATTAATCCACTCTGGCCTTTATTTCCAGCTTTGGTCTGATTACCACTTTTATTACACTTACTTTACTGTTCTAGGCTGTTCGTATTTTTCTGTTTGGTTAACAATTGGTTTTGCTTTGACGAAACAATAAACATAAAAAGCTGAACTCAATATGAGGTTTATGCTATAATTACCAAATACCTTCGATCCACCTTCTGATTATTTTTAAACATTACTTTCTGCACACGGTTATATGTTTCATATATACAAACTCTTAGTGTTTCACAACTTCAACTGTATGTACACTATGCTTTTATGTGAAAACCTTTAATAAAAATGATTGAAATAGTGGTAGGGTGAACAGTAATATTCAGTCCAAACTGAATATTTCATGTCAAAAATGGCATGTCTGCTGTAAAATTGGATGTTTGAAGACCTGCCAGTTACCTTGCCTGTTTGCTGTTTGGCTAGTTTTAGTATTCCAGAAGAGAAAGCACTGTAAAAATGTTAATGCTTCCCTTAAATATTACATTTTACAGTTGAGTACTCATATTTTAAGTACTTCATTAATAAATACGTTTTTCTTTTACTCATGTACTAACTGCCTTAATACACAGTAACACGCATAGTCCTATCATATGATGTCCTATCAGACTCATTTCAACTAATAAGGGTATCACAAGCCTCTAGTTACATGCTGGTAAAATGTACAGTCTTGGTGTTAAAACATTAAAGGGCCACAATGACTGTGTAACTATCTTTCCACTATTTATTTCATTCTGGCATCTTTGTGTAGTTTATTTTCACTGTGATTAATTTTATGAAACCAGGCAGACATCCTATAGAAAGGGCTAGCATATGCTTTGGACTATATCTTCGAAGTAGCCCCTTGGCTGTAATATATCAAATGCCCATAGAGTAATCTGACTTGCTTACATTTATCAACACACAGCTCACCAGAACAGAACTACAGCTCTTAACATTCCCATGAAGGCTGTTTGTAGTGTGGATAGTGCATGGACCACTTGGGCATACCTTCTTATGTGGTCATTAGGTTTTTAACATTGCCAATATCCCCTCTTCTCTATTTTTGGTTCTTTTCCCAGAATACATAGTTCCATTTTTTTTGTTACTCATTGATTTCTGTTTCCCATATTCTTTTGTGGCTGGTGATGTAAGTCTGGTAATTTTAAGCTTTGGGTGTTACTTAAGCGTTTCAAGAGAAGAAAAGTACCTACACCCATAATAACATTAATTTTATTTAAATGACCTAATTTTTAAAACAAGACTTAAACTGTAACAGTTCACATCCTTAAGGGAATGTTTTTAGTTTCCACTTCATTTTAAACTGCTTCATACATTGTTTGACAAAACTTCCAGTGGTAAAGCATGCGCTAGGGCCCGCCTTAGGATTAAGATTTGTTACTGGCACCAAGCACCTTCTTCAAAACACTCCCCCTGGGCACGCACAATACACCGCTGAATGCTGCTTGCCTTGTCTGCCAAGTCTGCCACCTGCGCTTATTGTCTTTCAGTATTTGCAGTGCATGCTTGTATATATCCTGCATACATCATTACATACATTACGCACTAAATGCACAGCACAGAATACAGACATCTTAAGGCTTACCGGTGTTGGGGCTTTGTCTGTGGGGTGGTGCTGATACATTAGATCTGCAGGACTGTAAATGGGGGGTGCTGTGGCACTGATGCACAACTGTGACCTACAGGTCAATGACCTAAGACTCTGGCTGGTGCCCCTCTGGTAATGCACAGGTCGCCCAAATCAAAGGCCGGCCCTGGCATGTGTTGTCCAACCATATTTTCAAACCCAGTCTCTGGGATGGCTCTTAATTTTTCTTAACATACGGTTGTAGAATATTACCCAAAACCCTAAAGTGAGCAAAAATGACTGCTAGTCTATAGAAATGCACAAACATTCCAGGGTTCATTTCCCCATTGGGTTTTGTGGAGTTGTAGTTTGTAGCAGGTGGGGTGGAGATGTCCTTTAAAATGAAAGGTAAAATTGTATACATGTTCCCTTGTCTTCATTCTAATAAATGTTAAAATTAAAATATACAGTACTAAATATTCAACACAGAAAACCCAAACGGGTATAGCGGAGGCAGGCTACCGGATCTTCCATTAAAACCAGTCAAACTTTATTGAGAAAAGTGGTTAAAAACATATCATAATAAATGATACATCTGCAACTTGTTAGAAATATTTTTAGTGATAACAACCCCTACAGAGATAACATACAGGTCTTCTATAGGTACATAGATGACCTGATACTGATTTGGAAAAGAGTCTAACAACTCCAACCGATTAATGGAATTCCATAAGTTTTGCAATAATACCGGTTGGGGTATTACATTCTCTCTCTGTAGTAATAAAACTAACATTGATTTTCTTGACATACAATTTGGTGTGCATAATATCACTACGGACCTCTATCGAAAACCCATTGCGAGAAATACATTGTTATGTGCTGACAGTAGCCATCCTTTTACGGTTATAAGGGCTATTCCATATGGCCAGTTTTCACGCTTGAGACGTATTTGCTGGGACCGGATCAGAAATACTTGTAAAGATTGGAGGGGTCCTGGTTTTGTTACCACCTACAATAGTGACAGCCATAGGATCAAAAGGGTGCTACAAAAATATGCTTGTGAAGGTTCTCATTCATCCAGGTCATGGTATATCTGTTGTATTCAATTAGATCAACTGGACTTGAAATGTAGTTCTTGAAGACGTTTCGCTAGTCATCCGACTGGCTTTCTCAATTCAGAATGACTTGTACAAGAATCTGTGGCAATTATGTACCCTGGAAAATCCCAATTAGCATATCACAGCCAGGTGTTAAGGGTGTGATTAGATAGTGGCTAAGAGGTGTTATAGGAACGCCCAGAGTAAGGTGTTAAAACAGCATTGTACATGGCAGACAGTTGGTGTCGAACCCCCCCACCTCTATTTAGGCTTGGTTTCTTTATTTTCACATAAATGGCCTCCTTAACACCTCTCTTGAACCAGTCACGTTCCTTCGCCAGTATGTTAACATTACAATCTTCAAAGGTATGTCCTTTATCCTTAAGATGCAGATACACGGCTGAGTCCTGACCCGAGGAATTGGCTCTTCTGTGCTGGGCCATACGTTGATGCAGTTGCTGTTTGGTCTCCCCCACATACAAATCAGAGCATTCTTCACTGCACTGCACTGCATATATGATGTCGCTTTTCTTGTGTTTTGGTATTGGGTCTTTCGGATGTACCAATTGCTGCCTCAGTGTGTTGTTCGGTTTAAAGCAGACAGGGATACGATGTTTTTTGAAAATTCTTCTTAATTTCTCGGAGACCCCTGCTACATATGGGATGACCATGTTCTTCCTCCTGTCTTGCTTTTCCCCTTCACTGTTGGTATTCGTGTTCTTTTCTTTCCTTCTACTTCTTTTGACAAAGGCCCAGTCTGGATATCCACAAGTTTTAAGGGCTCCTCTGAGATGTTTCATTTCTTTAGCCTTCGCCTCTGTGCTAGTGGGGATGTTCTCGGCTCTGTGTTGCAGGGTTCTGATGACCCCCAGCTTGCGGACAGATACCAGGTCGCGGCTCCAGAGAAGAGAACCACAAAGGCCAATCCCACAATGTGGAGAGGCAGCAGAACAGATACAGGTGTAACAGGAAGTAGAACCTGGGGATGATATTCGGATCGGAAGTAGGAGCTGTGGAGGATATGCAGACCGGAGATAACTGGAGGTAGGAGCTGTGGAGGATATGCAGACCGGAGATAACTGGAGGTAGGAGCTGTGGTAGATATTCGGACCGGAGGTAGGAGCTGTGGAGGATATGCGGACCGGAGATAACTGGAGGTAGGAGCTGTGGCAGATATTCGGACCGGAGGTAGGAGCTGTGGAGAATATGCAGACCGGAGATAACTGGAAGTAGGAGCTGTGGTAGATATTCGGACCGGAGGTAGGAGCTGTGGAGAATATGCAGACCGGAGATAACTGGAGGTAGGAGCTGTGGTAGATATTCGGACCGGAGGTAGGAGTCAGGACCAACAGGAAACACACGCTAGAGGAACACAGGGAGCTAGGAGTCCAGAGCAAACAACCCTGAACTGGCAGCAAGAGGCCAGCTGCCAGGAGGAGCCTAAATAGGCCCCTGTGACCTCTTCCCTGCTGGCCGTGCCCCGGAAGGGAACGGCTGCAAGCAGGGTAAAAGCCTGCCCCGCCCACGTCCTCGCGTCACTGAGGACGCGCGGGCACGTGAGCGGGCATGCGAGCGGGCGGAGCGCGTCATCGGCGCGCTCCCACTCGCGACCGCCGGAGGAGGACCCCGGACCTGCGGCAAGGTAAGTACCTGACATTGCCCCCCCCCCCACGGGCAACCTCCGGGTGCCCTTGGGTTTAGGTTTGTCAGGGTGTTTGGAATGAAAATTCTTGACCAAACGAGGAGCGTGAATCTGTTCTGCCGGTTCCCAAGAATTTTCTTCGGGACCAAATCCCTTCCATTTAATCAGATATCTTAACTTCCCAGCAGAAATCTTGGCATCTAAAATATTTTCTACCTCGTATTCGTCAGTCCCATCAATCAAAACAGGCAGCGGAGGAGGCTCCAGCGCAGAGTCGGAAACATATCTTTTGAAACAGGATACATGAAAGACTGGATGTATCTTTAATGAATTGGGGAGCTCCAGTTCAAAGGCGACCGTGTTGATAGCTTTCCTAACATGCGGTTGGGGCTGGGGGACATGGGGGAGCGAATATTAAGGGGGTTTAATGCTAGGGGGAGGGATAGTAGAACGGGAGGGAGAGGGAGGGGGGAGAAGGGCTGCAGCACGCATGGCAGGAATCTCCGGGAGGCCAGGTAGCAGGCAGTGCCTATATGGACTGCTAGCCTCCTGGTGGCAGTTTTTGGAACTTTGGGGGGGGACTACAGGAGAACCAGATGGAGTTGGCATGTGAGGTAAGGATTAAACTACACTACATGGTGGGGCCAGTAGGGGGGGATTATAGTTTTGGGGGTGGACATGCCCTTTAAGTTTGACAGACTGGCCACTGGTTTATTTATTTCTTTGTATGTGTAATGGTCAGGTCAGTAGTCTGGATTATCAGGAACAACATTACCTGTGTGTACCATGCTATGTAAGCTTTTGGTGCCTCTTGGGATGAATGTCCGGGGGGAGAGAAAATATCCATGTAGAGGTGAGAGGATTACATAGGTTTCCACACTATGTCTATTTATACATTGCACATTTACTTTCTGAGCAGAAATGTTTAAAGGATATATTTAATTAGATTGAAGCCCTATGGGGCAGGGACCTCATTACCTCTTGTGCAAATCCCTAGCATCTATTTATAGAAGTTTATATTTATGTACTGAACTATCTATGTATTTATCCCCCTTGTATGACTTTATTGTATTTTAATACTGTACAGCGCTGCGCCCCCAAGTGGCGTTATATAAATAAACATATACATACATTAAAAAAAAAAACAACAAAAAACTACAAATGGATAGATCTCTCACATCCAAAGCATAAAATCTAACCTATAAATAAACCCTTTGCATGAAACAATAGGATTAAATTACCAAAATTCTAACTCAATGTCATGGTCCAAAAGGGAAGATGGGTGTAGGCAGATTATCATCATAGCCTGGGGCAAAGGAAGGGTTAACCAGAGAAACATAATAGTTTAAAAACCTGATAATCAGTCCCCTTTTTATAGAATTATCCAGCCTATGATCTTATAAACTTATCTATACAGTCATAATTGACCAATGAGAAATAAAATGTATATGCTAATCATACACTACGTACAACTGGATGTTCCAACAAGAGTCGTTCGAATGTCGACCACAAATGAATGGTGAGGCAGGCCAGGGAACAGCACAGGAATGTGACTGGGCTGCACAATTCAATTGATACAAAACGAGCCAGTGGATTGTCAGCATTAACTATACAGTAATCCATTAGCCTGCCAGAGAACCCATGCAACTACAGATTTAGCATTTACTATGCAGATGTGCCAGATAAGACTGACTAACCAGTCACTCTTAAACCAAATAGAACTAATATGCGCATTGGTTAATGTCAAAAAGTATTAACCCTATACTAAATAGAATACTAAAATCAAAGTTGAAGCAGCAGATGAAATTTTGTAGCTGGCCACACTGAACAATTAATTACCCTTTGCATCAGTTAAATACAATCTCTACAGTCAAGTTAAGCTAAGAAAATCCCAGATAACGAAAAGAAAACATGATGTCATACATTCCAATACTAGGAAGGTCTGCAAACAATGATATAAATGTTGCATAGTTTATAGCATCTATAGGTTTTGTATAAAACTAAAAGGGAAAATATATGGTTCTTAGAGGTGCAAGAAAACTGTCAATACGTTGGCACAATAATACACTGTCACAAAAAAGTGGATTACCTTGTGTACTACATTTAGGTTAACAGGAAATCATAAATGTAAGATCAGTACTAAAACTATTTTTTTTAACAAGGCTTCGGATAGAACATTATTTATGGAATTAGCTATGTAAGAAAAAAAGTAGGTTGGTCCTGGATTATCTGTTGGCACTACTTTTAAAAACACGATTACCCACCCCTGTGTATATACAGACTCCAAATGAACATCAAAAACCTAATTCAAGAAGCTTCAGACCATTGAATGGGACCTGATTGAAAACATTAGAAATTCCCCCTAGATGACATTATCACAAAACCATGAGCCTGGGTGGCATCTACTCCTCCTTTTGGCTTTTGAATCATAAAAGTAACTCATTCATCCCTCCCAGCAGGAAGCCCCCATAGACTTGCGCTTCTGCTGTGCAGACCCCTTCCCTTCTAACCAGTGTGAGCATAAAGCTGTCCAAGATGTTCGCAGCAGATGATTTAGGACAGTGCAGTTTCTTGAAAGCGTTTTGAACAGAGGCAGCAGGTTGGACAATTCACACTACATATTGGGACAGATCAACAACAACCACAGGGCAACACCCAGAAACCTGATCAACTGGTTTACATGTTACCCCTCCATGTTGTAACAGCACAGAGACCAGACAGTATGCGTGCACTAAGCGAACTTAGCTGGGATCTTACCTGTGTATAGCCATGCTTCCCTTCCAATCACACTGAACAATCTGCAACAATAGATCCTATTAAACAATCTCCGATTCTAGCCGCTGTGCGCTGTAAAGCGCAGGTGACATCATCGCTCTCCGGTCTGATAGGACACAATGGAACGCTTGGGTCAGTGCGCAGGAGAATGCTGATAACGAGAAAGGGAACTCTGGGAATTGTAGTTTCGACTTGGTTCACTTCCGCTACAGACTGAACGCGTAGAACTACATTTCCCGGAGAAACAAACCGAGACGTTCTGGTCCCTTATCTAAAACAGTCATAGAGAACTAAACAATAGCAGGCGATACTGGACAAGCGCTGACGATTCCAGGTCAGTAGTCTGGATTATCAGGAACACATTTACCTGTGTGTACCATGCTATGTAAGCTTTTGGTTGCCTCTTGGGATGAATGTCCAGGGGGGAGAGAAAATATCCATGTAGAGGTGAGAGGATTACATAGGTTTCCACACTATGTCTATTTATACATTGCACATTTACTTTCTGAGCAGAAATGTTTAAAGGATATATTTAATTAGATTGTAAGCCCTATGGGGCAGGGACCTCATTACCTCTTGTGGCAAATCCCTAGCACTTCTATTTATAGAAGTTATATATTTATGTACTGAACTATCTATGTATTTATCCCCCTTGTATGACTTTATTGTATTTTAATACTGTACAGCGCTGCGCCCCCAAGTGGCGTTATATAAATAAACATATACATACATTTAAAAAAAAAACAACAAAAAACTACAAATGGATAGATCATCTCACATCCAAAGCATAAAATTAACTATAAAATAAATCCCTTTGCATTGAAACAATAGGATTAAATTACCAAAATTCAACTCAATGTCATGGTCCAAAAGGGAAGATGGGTGTAGGCAGATATCATCATAGCCTGGGGCAAAGGAAGGGTTAACCAGAGAAACATTAATAGTTTAAAAACCTGATATCCAGTCCCCTTTTTATAGAATTATCCAGCCTATGATCTTTATAACTATATCTATACAGTCATAATTGACCAAGAGAAATAAAATGTATATGCTAATCATACACTACGTACAACTGGATGTTCCAACAAGAGTCGTTCGAATGTCGACCACAAATGAATGGTCCGAGGCAGGCCAGGGAACAGCACAGGAATGTTGACTGGGCTGCACAATTCAATTGATACAAAACGAGACCAGTGGATTGTCAGCATTAACTATACAGTAATCCATTAGCCTGCCAGAGAACCCATGCAACTACAGATTTAGCATTTACTATGCAGATGTGCCAGATAAAGACTGACTAACCAGTCACTCTTAAACCCAAATAGAACTAATATGCGCCATTGGTTAACTGTCAAAAAGTTATTAACCCTATACTAAATCAGAATACTACAATCTAAAAGTTGAAGCAGCAGATGAAATTTTGTAGCTGGCCACACTGAACAATTAATTACCCTTTGCATTCAGTTCAGGACCAACAGGAAACACACGCTAGAGGAACACAGGGAGCTAGGAGTCCAGAGCAAACAACTCTGAACTGGCAGCAAGAGGCCAGCTGCCAGGAGGAGCCTAAATAGGCCCCTGTGACCTCCTCCCTGCTGGCCGTGCCCCGGAAGGGAACGTCTGCAAGCAGGGTAAAAGCCTGCCCCGCCCACGTCCTCGCGTCACTGGAAGCGAAGTAAAATATAGGAGAATTTGGTATACATATGTGGACACTAGCTGTAAAACAAAACAATAAGAGAAAATAGATATCCCTTACATAAGAAAATCATATCAAACACATTGAGAATCTCTCAATTGAATATTTAGACGACACTCTTTACCTTAAACAAACGAGCCCTGCAATCGGACCTCGGGAAAATCTATACTGTTAAAAGTTAAAAAATATTAAATGTTACCACTGATTTAACTGTGAATGTATACCTGATTGCTAAGAATACTATATGTCAATATTTATAAATGTATTCTTTTGTATTACAATTGAATAAAAATTTGGAAACAAAAAAAAGAAGTCAGGACCTTCCAGTCTGGGGTTACCATGATGTGGTTGGAAGGCTATTCATTGAGTTGATAATATGATATTGTATGGGAACCAGAAATGTGCATTCTCTTTGTTTGTGTGTGTGTGTGTGTATATATATAGTAGAAAAGGCAGCTAGAAAGCTTAGGGAGAAGGGGGGCCAAAATTCTGAGGGCAATGCTATTCATATAGCATGAGACTGCAAGATGCCTTCTGTTATAAGAAGGTATTTCTCCATATGGTGCTGTTTTGTTTAAACTGCATATTGCAACAGGATTGCCTGGGTCTATTCTCAGTCCTGCAGGTTTATTCTAGTTATATTCCATAGATTATACAGTAGTTGTCAGGTAGGTGGTTGGATGTGTGACTCCTACTGTCTGAAGTGACCTAAATAATCCTTTCCTAAATCAATAGTGTAATAGCTATGGATGTAAAGGAAGATGGATCTCTTGCATGTTCAAACCCATGGGTAGGAATCACTAAAGCATGACCATGGGCTTTTAATGTCTGTAAGGCAATAAAATGGCTTTATTCCAGGATGTATGAAAACCAGAATTCCAGTATTCTGTGCAGCCAGGGAATACTGGGAGTTGTAGTTTTTAAACATGTGGAAAGTTCAACACCCATGCTCTATATCATTACACTATATTGCATCTTAATACATTCATTAGCCAATAGACATAAATAAGAAACTTACTGCTATTAGAGAATGCTAATACGATCAGAAATGGGAATATGGACTCCAATCGTATTTTCGATAATTTTTGATTATTTTCGATTATTTTGGAATGTTCAAGGCTATTTTCGAAAATGATCGAAAATTTGTTCCGGTTTTGGATTTTCGGATCTTTGGGATTTTCCTGAGATGCGGGAATCGGAAAACGGAACAAAACTAGTGAGTTTCAGCCATTTCTAGTGGGGAGCTTTTAGCTCCTTTAAAAACATCTCTCCCTAATCTTTATAGCCAATCACTATCCTGTGCTGTCCTAACCCATAGTGATTAGAGATCTGGAACCTGCTGTTGTAAATACTAATAAGTATGAACCTAGCTATGTTAATCTGGATCTTGTATAGGGTCTCAGGTTGTCCCATGTGTGCTGTTACTTTGAACTGTGCATTGTGGCAGAATTGCGGGTCTGTCTGGCATATCAAATAGATAAGGGAGGGTATGTGGTGTTGGCTATATTATTGCGGTGGGATTTGCCTGGGTCCTTTTAAGGACTTTCAGACTTACCCATTTGAGCCTCCCCCTGGATACTTGCTGGGAGAGGAAAGGGAGAGCACGTTTGGATGGTTCCTGATACTACTGGCTGAAGGGATGAAGTGCCTCTCTCTGGCCTACAGCTTCGGCTATGGCCATAGGGGAGAGGCAGACAGATCCTGAATCACTTGCATGTTTGTGCACTTTGTGTTGTATCACTGAAAGTTGGAATTTCAATAAAAATAATAAATAAAAATGGTGCTGTTTAGGTTGAACTGCACATTGTGCCAGGGTCACCTGGCCAAACATACACACACAATTTCCAATATGCACCATCGAGCACAAACTTAAGATATGCTTTTACACATTTGGTAAATGTTATTCTTGCTGAATTTATTCAGTTTAAACAAATGTTTTCCCTTTCAGATCTGTGTAAGAGATTTTGACTTAAAGGGAACTAAACCCTAGACAGAAGGACGGTAAAGGGGAAGGATCCGCACCACTGGCTAAATAAACCCACTTCATTCACAAATGTCTCACTAACACAAGAAGTGCTCTAGTATATACAAAATGTTGTATATTTACAAAGCAGTGGAGTGATTATACATCTATCAGTCAACTGTACAAACTGAGACACTTCACAGGATTTCTTCAGTTCAACATCTGTGGGAACTTCCACTCTACATCTTCCTCTTTCCTGTTCTTTAGCCATAAAGCTGCCAAGACTGATCCTTTGTTCTACAGCACAGTTCCCTCAGCTGATAGTAGACCGAGTATCCACTACAAATGTGGCTGGCAAACTATTAAACCGTAACAGCAGTTACACATTGGCTGGGTTAATATTAAATAGAAACTGTTATCATCACCTATAGGCCACGATGGCTGATGATAACTACTTTATGATTAAGTATCAAAATCTGAATGGAATAATTGGGTATGGTACAAAAGCTTATGGTAATCACTTTAGGCCTGTATGCTTGCATAATGTTTTCAGTTATATTAATAACATACAATTTAATATAATGCTCAGAATATTCCATTGATAAGGTGTCTTAATGCTTAATGAGAGACCATTGCTAACATTATAACATATTGCTAACATATTATGGTAACAGAATGCTGCATTTTACCATAAGCAAAACACATTAGTGTACAGTATTGTATTTCTGTTAAATGGCCCATCTAGGAGTTATATGAGAATGAGGTAAGGGGATAGGCTAATAGAAAAGATTACTAGGCTGACATTTGCAATTGCAGCAAGATTCCAGTGTTTATTTGAATTATTCACTGTAACTATGAGTCATCTGTTTTCAATCCAACCCTATAGCCAATCGAAATCTGACCTCAGACAGGCAAATTAAATAACAATAAAGATAAATGTTGCAATTATTGTTTCTCAGAATTTTTAATTGCTCTTCATATTCTAAATCGTTCTATCTACTTTGTTTTTTTTCTAATGCCCCTAAAAAATGTATTCTTATTTTTATGGTCAAATGTAACACATAGACTAGGTCCATGTAGATATTTCCTTATAAAGAATACATTTTCCATGCTCTATAAAATGGGGGTCTGGCCTGTTTATTGTACCCTCTAATCTATGTGACCTTCAGATGGCCAGGGCTCATGTGAATGATGAAGAGTTGGTGGAGGTATTAAGGTTCAGATAAATGTGTCTTATTAAATTCCTCAATTTTGTGAAAAATCATTACACATTAAGTGCTTAAGGTTTGTCACCCCCGCTCTACTAATACAAGCACTAAAGGAAGAATGGTCTTATTCATTTTAGGATTTCTGTTCTTTAGGGATATCTGGGATGGGTAAGAATTGGGGTCTTTAGATTTACATGTGGTTGTGGACAGGTCCTTTAATGAAGGTAGTTTAGAAGTAGGTAGAAGTTATTGAGTGGAAATAGCAAAATAAGACCAGGAGAAACCTGATAGCAGTTTTGAAAATTGGATGGGCAGTTGGGAACTTATCCAATATCCACGGGTCTAGAGAACCTTATGGGAAAGTTACTACGTCTTTATAAATATGCCCCATAGTTTCTCCCTGACTCATTGTATAGGAAACCTTTTAATCATAAATTGTACTGTAAAACTTATTATTAATAATTAATAACATAATAGTAATTAAAGGCTATGTCACACCACAAAAAATTTTTTTACATAAGTTTCCCCAAGGGCTCCAGCCCCAACCGCTATACGTGTATCTTCAGAAAGCCCCCAAACTCTACTTACTCACCTCTTTCCTCCGCCGCGCTCACGGCCCTCTGCTTGCAGGAAATGCAGCAGAGGGGCGGGACCGGCAGCCGGTCTGTGATTGGCTGAGCGGCAGCCAATCACAGACGCGGCTGCCGGAGCTCACTCGCCGGAGGAAAGAGGAGAGGTAAGTAAGAGTTTGGGGAGCTTTATGAAGATACAAATATTGCGGTTGGGGCTGGGAGACATGGGGGAATCTGCACTGAAGGGGTTTTATGGTAGGGGAGGGATAGTAGTAGAACGGGAGGGAGAGGGAGGGGGAGGGAGGAGGGGGGAGAAGGGCTGCAGTACGCATGGCAAAAAATCTACCTGAGGCCAGCTAGCAGGCAGTGTTCCTTATGGAACTGCTAGCCTCCTGGTGGGCAGTTTTGGGACCTTTGGGGGGGACTACAGGAGAACCCTATGAGCTGGGATGTGAGGGTTAAGGATTTACATACACTACATGATGGGGCCAGTAGTTGGGGGGATTATAGTTTTGGGGGTGGACCATGCCCTTTAAGAGTGATATGGTTGGAAAGCTTTTGCTGAAAATTCTTGGTGGGACCATGTCCCATTGACTACTAGATCCGGTTTTTGTGTGTGTTTCGGGTTTCTTGGTGATAAATCAATATGCCTGTCAATGCATATGTAATAGGACAGCACTGCCTTTATACAGGATTGCAAGCAAATACCTGCCCAAACAGTAAAGCAAAGGGAATGCTCTTAATAAGAAAACAGATTGTTTAGCCCTGTGTCATCCATGAGTATGAGTGTCCCTTTTAATTTTTGCCTTTACGACTTAATCTGTGGGGGCTTCCTCTAGCTTCCCTTCTCCCTTCCCCCCCTCCCTCCCGCTGACTCCTTACGTGTGCCTTGCCTTGTCCCCGGTCTCGTACCGGCCGTCGCGCCCCCCAGCCGTACCCACCCCCCCCCGGTTTTGCTCGGCAAACTACTGAAGATTGGCAGCACAAGTTCTGAAATCATTGGCACATGTATCGCTAGCTTAAGGCTATGTACACAAGCAAATATTTCTTCCTTACTAACCGATATTTCTGTATTTCAGTAAGTCGGTAGTATTATGTGACCACAGCTGACTGATGTACCATCATTTTTCAAGCCAAAATTCTCATGCTATTAGAGAAAGTAGGGTTTAGTACTGTACAAGGATCCCCAGTCCTGCTTGTGATTGGCTGTGGGCCCTTCCTTTTATAGAGGATTTTTTAAAAACATTTTAACACATTGTGTTGCAAAACGATAGCCGATTAGCGGCTCCAGTTTGTGGATTTCTGAACTTTTTCACAAAATCTGTTGGTAAATTTTCGAAAATCCTTGAACATTTGAGGATTTCCGAAAGGAGAGGATTTTTCTAACGTTCAATAACCCTCGGCCGGCCGAACCGGGACCCCCCTTCCTGGCATTTATAAGTGCCCTTGTGCCCTTTGAAGGGATGCCTTTTGGGCAGCGGAAATGCCTTTTGGGGCTCTTAAGGGTTCACAGCTCAAACCGAGACTCCCCTCCCCGGCACTTAGAAGTGCTCTTGTGGCCATTGGAAGGGCCCTTGTGACAAATATGATTGGTTAATGTGTGATCATATGATTGAAACCATTAAAATCTTAACCAATCACAATTGGATTTGGTCCTTCAGCAAACCTATATAAAGAGGTGCAAACTCTGCTGAGCTCAAAAGTCATCACAATCATGACAGAAAAAAGAAAAAACTGACAGCAGCTGTGATGTGGATGTTGCCAGCGCCGGCGGTGTCATTGGCGGTCGCAGTGACATCGCCCGGTGCTGGCGACATCAGCGGAGTTGGTGTAGCTGGCTGAGAAGAAAGAAGACTTCGGATCGAAAAAATTGTAAAACTGATTGACTCGAGTATAAGTTGAGGGTTAGAAATTATTACCACTACTGCCTTCTGATTCTGTGTTGTTTTAGGCTTAGTTGCCCTTAAATGGACAGCAGAATTCCCACACATGAATCCCATACAGTAATAGCCAAATCCCAGTACCAGTAACCTCCAATTCTTTGGCACTCCAGATGTTTGGAAACTACAACTCCAGCATGCTTTGTTGCTGGGAGTTTCAGTTTTTAAACATGTGGAGTGGCAAGGTTCAGTAAACTTTTAATTAAGTTTACCATCATTTACAATTCTCCTGAACCCCATATAGTAAAGGGCCCTCTGAACCCCATATAGTAAAGGGAACTCTGACCCCCATATAGTAAAGGATTCTCTGACCCCTAGTTAAAAATGTCACCTGAGAGTTGTAGTTTCAAGTGTCATTGCACTGAATAAGACAGCATGTCTTTTGACTTCGGGTTTGGATCACATTCTATAAACAGTTTCTGGAAGGGGAGTGAAACAAAAATGAGACATAATTTAAACAAATCAAAAGGTCCAAGTCATGCTCCAAAATAAAAACATAAAACAGTCATCCCCCTACTGTCCTGTTTATCTATGTGGGCTTTGTTGGCTTTGTCCAGGCAATGCGGATACACTATACTGTCTACCATTTTGAACTCTTGGCACTGATCTCTATATTCTGGCTATGAGATTAGATAAAAGGAAATAGTTTAATTCTGCCAGCAGTTCCACGAATGTGTCACAATTCACAGAACCAAAAATGGAAATCAAACTGAATTGAAGCAGAATTTGTGTGTTTTCAACATTTAAAAAGAATTACACCTTTTCATCATCAATGTTGAATTTTCAAATTGTGGGCCATATTTATAAACCCGCAGTATCGGACGCATTTACAATTTACAATTTTACAATTCGTTCATACAATACCATGTGGAAGAAAAAAACAATTACAGTGTCTTATAAATATGGCCCCACGTGGATTTTCAACAATGCATTTAGTCAAAATTCTGCAAGGGTCACATCTGCAAATTTCCCCCATTTTTATTTAAAAAAAACCCCATTAAATGTTTTTACCCCCAAAAATCACTTTCGCCATACTTACCTTTCTTCCCAGCTCCTTAAGCTGGGATGGTATCGACATAGTTACTGCGTGTAGCATTTCCGAACGAATGCAGGCCAATGACATCTCGTCAGCTTGCAATTGTTTGGTAGAGACCAAAATTTCCCTCGCCTGCAAATTTGTAACAGCCAGTGAACCCTTAAAGAACATTTTAGTAAAAGCATAAAAGTTCTTACATTATATGACAGCACAATGTTAAATAGTGGTTACAGGGATAAAAAAAAAACCTCAAAGATTTGAGGATAGGTTTATTCAGGAATAGTGCGCGCTTTAGTTAGTTAAAGTAGGAGACAGTTGGTACCTGTTAGAGGAGCCAGCGTTGGATTGCGCTCATGGATAAGTTCTTCATTCCTATCTCCTGTTAGATTAATTGAAGAATTTAAGACATACAGTAGCTCTCTTAACTCCCATTGTTCAATTAATAAAAAAGGAATAATTATTTTCTGAGTGAAATAAACGGAAGGCGTGTACAAGAGGTAACAACTCAGCACTATAATGTAATTGTATAGGGATAAGAAGGGCAGCCAGATGTAATGATTGACATTAGTAGACTGCAATGTGGATTAGGAGAAATTGTAGCTAAAAAGATAAATTATAAAAAAGGAACAATTCTGCTTCTTACAATGATTGTGCTAATAAGTCTGTACTAAAATGATTGCTAATGATACATAAAACTTTCCATAGTGTATGATACTGCTTGAATTGTCTTAGCAGACTTTGGAAATTAATTTCCTCTCTGCTGTCTTGCACTGTAACACAGTCCGCTCTTAACACAAGGAATGCAAATAAAATCGATAGGCTTTGGTTCCACAAATAAGAAGTAAGAAAAGCAATTGGTAGCTAGAACTGGCATTCATACAGCCAATCATTATAGGCTGCCATAAACATTAGTTATACTGTGGGCTCTTTGGAAGGCTCTTGACTGAGAGTAAAGGAGCTGAAATTGCAATCAAAACAGAAACATAAGTAATGTACATGAATCACATTTTGCTTGGTCAAAATTTAAAAAATAGGCTTTTAAATACAGCTCTGTTAATACTACATTTTTTTTATAGGTAATTAATATAATACCTTGGGTTACAGGGCACGTGCTCTTCTAATCTGTTGTCAAAGGACTTATGTGAAACATTTACCTGACGGTAAAATGTTAATAATTATTTTTTTAATTGTTTAATACATTAACAGAACTATGTGTTAAGACATTTCGAACATTATTGCACCTCACTGTTTGAAACACAGAGTTGATCCAGGCAAATTACCATTGCCCATTGGAGTCAGGAAGGAATCTTTATCCCTTCATAAATTTGTAGGTTTTTTTACCTTCCTCTGGATCAACAGTTAAGGTTGGTACACACGTGCGATCGTGGGTCCGACGCACGATGTGTCCGAACGTTCACTTCGGCCGATAATCGGCCCGTGTATGGGCACTTTACGGCTTGAAACTGACGGTGTTCAGACATCCGCCCGGTCAGTTGGGCAACAATCCAACGAATGGCCATTTTGCCGATAAAGTGCCCATACATGGGCCAATTATCGGCCGAAACGAATATTTGGACAAATCGTGCGTCACGGGTCGGGACCCGCGATCGCACGTGTGTATGAACCTTTAGGCAGGAAATGAGGATATTGTTAGATGGGTTGGACTGGAGGATGTATGTTTTATTCAACCTCAAATATACTATTACTATACTATACTATACATATTGCTATTGCTAACTCACTGTAGGAATGTATAGCATTTCTATAATCTATCACATACCAGTTCCCAATACCCAGTATTGTTTTCTGTCTTCTCCTGCTTTCCTTCCACAATTCAAATGGGTGTATATTTGATGTGCATGGTGTAAGTACATCATACAGGTACTAGATCCTGTCCGAACCCCACCAAAAACTGGCCAAAGCATCAGACCAAAATATTGAATTGTGTGCACTTGGCCAAAAATGTACTAAATAATTTGTTTCCTGGGCAGTCTTTAATGGTTGTCCTTTTAATTAAATGTGGCACTATCGTATTTAATAAAGCTGAAAATGTTGTCTGTGCTGTTAATGCAGCAACTAATCAGATAATAAAATGTTTTCTGTAGATAAGGAGAACTTCTGGATAATTTCATGCACTTTAGGAAATGCTACACAAAGGCTTTAACAGCATTCCATGAAATAAATGCAAACCGAGAGCCAGTACAGACGGATTCAGTTTTATTGAGCCATCTTCAGTCTAGCATAGGGGCTCTAATTTTGCAAAGCGAAGTGCCTATCAACAGATATCACTAAGATGCCCATACACTACTAGATATAGATTGATTAGCAAAAAAGAAGGGTAATGCAATTCCTTTAGAATCACTTGAACGTTGCAGAATGTTGGAAAGCTGAGTTCTAATGTATGGAAATTATCAATATTTGTTAAATTGTTGTTTGTGTAATGCCTTCTTAGTTATTCTACATATTCTCTCCCATTTTGAAAAATCAGTTGATTTATACCCTTTGCTGTTCCCTGCTGTTGACATTAGTGTGCTTACATTTCAGTTTCTAACGGTCCTTTCTTCCCAGGATGCACACTTCCTGGAATGTTCCTAACAGTAATTTACTGATTGGCGTTGGATGGGTCAAAGATGCTCAGATCTCTACTGAGCAACTGAATCAACCCAGGTGCTGAGTCAAGGGCAGACCAAACGGTTCAACTAGGGGTCCTGCAAACAGGAGTCAGTATTTTGGTTGCATTATTTATCAACAGACAAAATGCTGAATTGGCAATTAAGGTATTGGGATGAAAAAATACTGTCTTTTTTCTGAAAGCATATGTATTTGCACTGAACTCCCCTATAAGGAATTAAATAAGAAAGGGGGAGTTTAGGCTATAGAACTCCCTTCTTACATTTGCAATAAATATTCCATTTGCTAAATGTAAAACCTCAAAGCCAGTTACAGACCGGATTATTGAGTCATCTTCAGAGATGTCACAAGAAATGAAGTAAGATAGGTAGAGTTTAGGCTGTAGAGATCAACAACAATTTGCAAATGGTTTACCCAATTAACCCCCCTTCATACTTTATATGGGGGTTGGTCTTTCGGGATCTATATAAATAACCATTATTGCTATATTAGTCCCATTTCAAGTTCTTCATCTTGGGTCAGTGAATTGTAGACATACACTTGTGTATTTTATTGTAATAGTTAATTATCTTTAATTTATAAAATATGTATGTATTTTAACCATTTATTATCATTTTAATTATTTTAGTAATGATTTTATTTCTTTGTATAATTGCATATATCCTGTCGTGTGTACTTTGTTTATATATAATGTATAGTGCTGCATACCCAGGTGGTGTCATATGACATTTACAGGAATGCAAATGCTTTGTTAGTTCTTATTGGCCATGTTTCTGCCTAGATTAACTGTACACGTGTATATAATATATGTGTATATATATATTAATACCTGCATCAGGTGGTTTTAACTTTATAAGATAGAATTACAATGTTTCCTTGCATATAATAAGGCATCGATATTCTGATAAATTCAGAGAATTTGATCAAATGATCAGATTATCAATGAATTTTTTTTGTGATCATCGATATCGAACAGTCACATATCAAAACAATATTTTGTAGTTTTCAGGCTGAAATCTGGGAAGATTGGCGGCACAAGGTGGGAAATTCTTCCAATTGGATTTTCAATTTATCGGCGATTAAAAATCTGATTGGAAAAAGATGGACCGTGTATGGCTACCTTTAGAATAAAGGCGAGTTTCAAAACAGAATTCCCTTCTGCTGAAAAAAAAGGATTTAATTTGGTACCAGATCCGGTGCATTCAGGATTAATCTGTAATGGAACATGGACAGATCATATGATTTTGAGAAGAAGCAATAGATTCCAGTCATTGACAGGAAACAGACTCCCAATAGAAGCAGAAAAGAAAATAAACTGAAATAATTAAAGTCATTCATTTGAAAATCACAGTTGTGTGTTAACCTGGTTACAAGGTTTTCAGAAATCCTTAAAACGATATAAATTCATGTGTCATAAAAAAAATCTAGATTTATATATATTAGATTTAAAAGGGGGTTTATGTAAGCAAAGAAAAAAAAAATAATATTTGACACGCTCCACAGTCCTCCTGCTGCAGCAAATAAACTGGGGAAACAGAAACCAAATGGACTGGAACATATATCTGCCTTAGATTATTTAGAGGTAGACTGCAGGTGGGTTATGCGTCTGGCTTCTTTCAACTACATTTCAACTGCTTGCAGATTTGTTCAGTCACCAGCTGAAGAATGTTTCACATCTTACAAATACATGAACCTAATGCTAGACAAGAGGACTTCAAACGTAGCCATTCTACACTGCCAAAAAGCCAAGCCAATAAAAACAAGATACAAAAGATGAAGTCCGATCTATTATCAATAATAGCTTCTTTGTCTGAATACTTAAGATCAAAACATATTCCATATCTATTAGAAATCTTGCATAAAATCTACTGTAATGCCTGATGACTGATTTTACCTTATTTTGCTAGAATTGTTACCATAAGGCGTGACTTGTATAGAAATCAGTCTTGAGAATACCTTTAGATACTCTTATTTAGCCAGAATTATTACCAATGGGAATGAAAATACAGGGGAATTGCAAGCAGACACAGTGAGTCTCTCCCAGAGGTGGAATTACAGAACAATCAGCATGGATAGGCAGAGGAACAGAGGATGAAGTAAAACAGAGCATTTCACTTCAATCCTGATAAATGTCTCATTTTGTAGGGCAAAGTTGAAAAATCAAAATAAACTGAAAGATCAAAGAGTAAAACAAGGGGGGTGCAGAAACACACAACAAAGTTGGCCACAAACAATGGATTTGTAGAACTGTTGGTAATCTGCACTAACACTATCTTATCCCTTGACAGGCTTTATCTGTGTAGGCTTGTTGGTGCTACAGCTTAACAAATGGAGGGCAGCAGACTATTGATGAATCATCATCTATGGACACTACTACACCAAGTCAGCCAGGCTTTGCACTTATATATATTGTCATTAGGCGTCTAACTATCTCACTTTCCCCCTTTTCTATATTTATTTAGCAACGTTGAATAATGTTTGGATAGTTATGTTCGTCTATTTGCATATTATAATATTCAATAAACTGAAAGTTAATCTTGCACTTTGGATCTAATTTTCCATAAAAATGCTTTCATGCTTGTAAGTTAAATTTTCCACCAGTGTTCAGTTCTGGGCCTTTAGGTGGCCATACGCATGTATGTGTGATCTGCTGGCAACATGCAGTGACAACCACCCACAGAGCAGTCGAGTTTCGTTAGGCGTGTGCCCAAACATGGGTCAATCCTATTGGCTACTTCCACTTAAAGTAAAGGGAGCTGATACTGACAGAAATTTCCATCTGTCCCTACGAACCACAATACCTATGAAGCAGCTTGTATGCATTGTGGTCGGTAGTTTTCTACCACACCACAATGCACACCTTGCCAGATTTGTTGAATATCGGCCATATGCCTTTACTAAAATTACTAAAAAATAATACATTTGATGGAAGAAACCAAGGTCTCAATCTATTAAAGGAAATGTTCAGGTTAAGCAAACCATATAAGAGATTCTGTGCTCACTACTTACCTGGAACATAGCGAAGTATGAAGGCATCACTCACCAGTCACTATTATCAGTATCTTAAACCAAAATTATAGGGCTTGTTTAATATGAGTGTTACATTTTGTCCATGTTCTTAATTAGTAGCAACCAATCGATGCTATCAAATATATTCTAAAGCTGGGTACACCACTCAATCCTTTCGTCTCGACTGACCAATCGCCACTAGCGAGCAGTTGGCCAGGACAAAGCACTGTAGGTTGCAGTGAAAGTAGCCACGGCTGAGCGTGCGGTCCATAGGGGACCGGATAATCGTCTGTGGTTTTTTTACATCTCTGGGTGAATTGGGCAGCAAATGGTCAGACAATATTGGTCGATTGGCCTTACTGTAGTGGATCATTAAAAAAAGATTCTAAATGGTTGAGGCAATAAACAGCTTAGGCCAATGTTTCCACCTTTTTTAAAATAAGCCTGTATATTTTCTACTTAATATACGTGACAGAATGTGTGACACTTGGCAACTGAGAAAAACCACCTGTCTCTGAAAGTACTCAAAGACCTATTAGCTAAAATGACTTCAAAGTCCTTGGTTTAGTCCAACACCCTCGAAAAAAAAGATCCTAAGGATGCCAATGGCAGAAAGGATGGAAATTTTACTTTACATTTTTAAAATGAGATTTCTCTACAGGGGATATGTTTGTGCAGATTCCTAAAATACTATATGGTACCCGGCCCAAATGCTCGAAACAAAATGGAGATTCTGACCAAATGCTATATA
This sequence comes from Hymenochirus boettgeri, assembly GCA_019447015.1. Taxonomy (NCBI): domain Eukaryota; kingdom Metazoa; phylum Chordata; class Amphibia; order Anura; family Pipidae; genus Hymenochirus; species Hymenochirus boettgeri. The sequence continues at coordinate 266,735,362 of CM033476.1, forward strand.
CTTCCACTATCTGATCATCTAAGACTCCAGCAATTGTTTTATATTTGCTTTGAACATATGGTGGAATACAATGAGGATCCAGAAAATTACCCTTTTGCTTATTTCTTGTATACAAAGTTAGATTTTTTTTGCCCAGCTGATTCACAGGGATTGGTTAAAAGAAAATCAAAGCCAGCCGTCAATCCTGCTGCAAAAACACAGCCTGTCACCAGAGATGAATTAAGATCATATGGGGCCCAAGGCAGTGCCATCATTTAGGGCCCCTTTTTTGCTACATATATTGTATAGACTGTTTTTTGTTACTGCTTCTGAAGCTGGGCCCCTAGAAGGTGCTAGGTTTGCCTTGTAGATAATCCTGCTCTGCCTGTCACAAATGTTTTAATGCACACAATGATTACGCTGAGGGAAATTGGTATATTGATTAGTAGGCAGTTTGGGAAATTATTAATCTGACCATTTACACCAGGCCTTAGGCTAGGCACAAATGAGGTCATATATTGAACCTATTGACCACCTTTAAGATATTTCAGTCAGTAGTGTAGCAAAAAAATTTCAGCAGAAAGAATGATTTTGGAAACATTTTTGTAAACCTCAGTACCGCTTCTTCCAGACTGGCAAACTACTATTCAGTTGATCTATGGTCTGTTGGGTGGATAGAAATCTGGTCGAAATAGACCCTTTATTGAGACTGAGGGGAAGAATAAATTTACTCCATAACACTTGAAAGGTTACCAAAATCAGAACTGCTGTAACACCAAATCTTCTGGAAATAACAGCAAACTATAATCCTGGACATTATATAACCATATACTTAAAGGGGAACTGTGGTCTCCAAACAAGTTGATTTTAAATGAAAGGCCAGGTTGGCACATGCTCATGCAGGAGAAAGCGGATGGTAAACCAGGAAGAGATTGGCCCATATTATAAAGGGCCTTTAACTTTCCACTGCCGTTTTTGGCAAAATTGGAAATTACCGGAACTTATAATGGGCAAAAATGGCAGAGGAAAGTTAACGCAGTGGAAGTTAACGCGATAACATTGCATCAGTTACCGCTTGCTTCTATTTATAAAGCGGCGGTTAACAACTCGAAGGTCCAAATGAAGACTGGCAACCTTGCTCAGTAAGTTAAAAGTGTAAATCCATTATTGTTTGCAAATGAAAAACACATCATGGCTACACAAAACAACACTGCACTCACAGGTGATGGAAACACTGTAACGGCTCCGCCCTACACATTTCGTGGACAACTGTCCACTTCCTCAGGGGCTAACTGAGCTCTGGCGTTAACCTAAGCCATTTAAAGTTTGCAAAAACACCTGAGATTGCCGTCAGAGAGGAGGGGTGTACACCCACCCCGCCGCAGGTGGTCACTTCGCCAGAGGGGCAGGTCCCTCCCCGCCTCGTCCCCACGGCGAGGGGGGTGTTGGCCCACCCCGCCCTCACCCCTTGTGGCGAAGACCACACATCCCCTTCCCAGCAGCCATATTTCTGAAATATGATTGGTTACTGTATAACCATGTGATCACAAGCATTGAAAAACTGACCAATCAGAATTGGATTAAGTTTTCAGCAAACCTATATAAAGAGGTGCAAACCCTGCGGAGCTCAAAAGTCATCGCAGTTGATGGCAGAAGAAAGAAGAGGCCAGAGCATTGGCTCTGTTGAAGCACCGGTGCCAGCGGGGTCACTGGTGGCAACAGTGGCCTCGCCTGGCATTGGAACTTTAGCGGAGTTGGTGTCGCTGGCTGTGAATAAAGAAGACTTTACATCAAGATATCAGTAACATCGGCTAAGTTGAAGTGCCCCCGCTTGAGGGTATCTCCACCCCCAGCTGGCCCCTCCCTTCCCCTCCCGTGAGCATATGTGTAGGGGGCTGTGAGGGGCTGCTGGGAAGGGGATGTGCGGCAGGTGGGTGGGGTGGGCGTACACCCTCCTCACCATGGGGGGCGAGGGCAGGGTGTGCGTTCACCCAGCCGTGCCCCTCTGGCAAATGCGACCACCCACGGTGGGCGTACACCCCAGCCCTCTCTGGTGGCGATCTCAGACATTTTCGCCAACTCAAAGTTGGCGATTGAAATGGCCCAAGTTAACATCAGAGCTCAGTGGTGGCGGACAGTTAACGTCCGTTTATAAATATGCCCCATTTGTAGCAGATCTGTCTGGAAACATTTGTAGCAGATCTGTACCTCAGGTGATAAGCTGCATACACAATCCAGAGAAATAGATAGATACTTCTGCAAATGTTGGATGATTGGAAGTGTGTACAAATTCATAGACCCAAATAGGGATACATGTGATTATCTGTTAAATTTCATATAAGTAATACATTATAGCTACACTGTAAAAAGGTATATAAATAAGTCCCTAAGTCCATAGTATAAGATATAAATAGAGATAATTATTACAGTTAAATATCAAAGAAACAACCTCCCAAAGTTAGATAAAGAGGTAACACCATATTTTTTATCTCTACAAGGAAAACAGTATAATATAGATTCACCAAAACCTCATTTATCACTAGGTTCCAATAACTGAAATGTACAAGTCATAAGTTTATACATCATTCTATAGGATTTTGAATATTTTATATGTTTTATGCAAAGCAGGTGATTTCCCAGTCCTTATTCAGAACTCTGGGCCACCTCGTCTGAAGTTCTAAAATCCACCAGAGTTCTCCCCCAAAATCGAGGTCCTTTTCCCTTCTTTCCAATATAACTTGTTCAATCCCTTTGTTGAGGTAGCATGCTAGGTGAACAAAGTTGGAGATTGCCTTTGACTTCAGTAGGTATACCTGGTCTATTGGGGAGAATGTCTGCCAAAACACATTGACCATACACATTGTGCATCATGGGTCGGCACCTGCAATTGCACACGTTCCCACCACCCCATATAGAAGTTGGCGCATGAGGGTGAAAATTTTGCCCCCATAGTTGCCCCACATGTCTGGGGTAGTAAAACCCCTGGAACATAAGAAGTATGTCTGATAAACACTCTAAAGCTCAAGGATGAATGCTGCTTGTTACATGTTACAATATTATATGTTGCGACCAAATTGAATGGGCTTTAACAATAGATCATGAGGGATTCTGAAATATAAACTAATAGTCAGCCATATATATTCATCACTCCACAAGATGTCACTTATTTTTTTCAAATAATCCCCAGAGTCCTTAATGTATGACGGTAATGTAGTCAGGATTCAAAACCCAATCAATATATTCGGATGACCCTCATTGAGTTACAAGTTACAGTGTAGCTTATAATGTATTATTATGTAAATTTAAAATCACATGTATCCCTATTTGGGTCTCTGAATCGTGTACACACCTCCGTGTACACACCTCCAATCATCCGAGGAGCAGACAGATCTTATGAATTTTCTAGGCTGGGTACACACAGAGGGACTATTGTCCGAGCGAGCGATCGTAATTTACCGACACATCCGATCGTCCGATCCGTATGAACGAACGATCGAGGTCGTGAATGGGTCGGTCAGCCGAAATATATCTGCTGGTGTGTACCCAGCCTAATTAGTGCCTTTTTTAGGCTGGGTAAGAATATGGGTATATTGCAGAAGTATCTATCTATTTCTATGGATTGTGTATGCATTTCTTTTCAACCGAGGTACAGACAGATCTGCTACAAATGTTTCCAGACAGATCTGCTACAAAATTTGTAATAGGTTATATTGAAAAGGACTAATGTGATACATGTTAATATATCTGTTTCCTTCTGCTGTGCATGAAGTTCCTTTTCACTCAGTTTTTGTTAAGTGTTGATTTAAATATTTTAATATTATGTATGTTAACACTATCAGGGTTATTCAATAAAAGTTCTTATCGTTTAAATGGTGCTAATATTGCCCACCAACACATAATCTGATTGGTTGGGGCAAAATTAGCACCATTTTAAAAATAAGAAATTTTATTGAATCTCCCTGTAGCATCTTATGATGCGGGTTTCTATGGGTTTTGTGGATTTATATGCTTTTACTTTTATCTGGTGTGTTCTGTGAGTACTGTACCTTTTATACTTACCGGTGGTTTGGGTCCTCACACACAGGGTTAACTGTGTATTTACCTGGTGAAGGTTTCCTCACTAATGAGGGTGTGTATATTAGGGGTAGCTACTCACATTTGAGCCCATTCCCTCTGATGAGGTGACAGTTTGCTGTCACAAAACGCGTCAGGGTTTAAGCTTTCTCCCATTGTATTAGCTGGAATAAAGTTTGTTTCTCTCATCGATGTTGGTAGAAGTCCTCCATTCTTTTTTTATCGCAATGATTTCTTCTGTGGAGCTTCGGACTCCCTCCTTGCTGATTTTGACTACCACATCACAACACAAATGTAAATATCTTTAAATCTATGTAAAAAAAATAATGAAAGTAAATTGCAAAAATATTTGGAAATCATTCATGTCAATTTACAGGTGCATCCCGGGTGCAACGCAAGAAATGTATAAAACGGAGTTTCGGGTGATAATCGTGCCGTGTAGGGCACTTTCTCAGCCAAAATGGCCATTCGGTCGGGGATTGTTGCCTGACTGGCCAGACAGATCTTCGAACGAGCGTCCGTTTTGGCCAAAAAATGTCCATACACAGCACGATTATCAGCCATAACGGCTGTTCATACATATTGTGCGTTGCGGATGGGCACACACAATCGCACGTTTGTACAAACCTTAAACTTTTGGACCACAGTTATTACCCTTTAATACAGCATAATGCTTAATCCAGATGTATTGTGTTTAAATTACATTAAAAAAAACAAAGACTTGTTTATCTGTTTAAACTCCCAGTGTGTTACATGCTCTTGGATCCCCAAGAATCTTTTTAAACATCCAGATTTATCAGCTCAATTCCTCGGGGACTGTTAGATCTCCTCCATCAAAGAGCAAATGCTTTTCCATTTCTGCTTGAGAATTACACTCTCTCTGAAGACGGTTTACTTAAGTAAATCTGTGTAACAAGCAAAATATTGTCAGAGTGGCACAGATAAGCTTTAAAGTAGAGAGCACAGGGCAGGGAATTAAAGCTTCTCTGTTTTTTCCAGGTGACCTGCACGCAACCCCCGTTTTTCACACTCTGCCTTTAGTTTAAAAACAAAACCATTGTTATGATTTGAAGGGAAGAACAGACCTTCCCCACTAATCTGCACATCCCCCACTTTCAGTAGGCTTCAGAAGGCGGATTTACCGATTATAGTCGTGTGTAAGGGATATTTCTGACCGATCAGCACTCCGATCGTTCGGGAAAATGGGAAATTCCGTCGGTCGGCATCGGCTCTCTTTACTTTCATAGAGGGAGCAGATACCGATCGTGCAGTGTATGGACAGCCGACCAATCTCCATACTGCGTATTGATGGTTGGTTCCATGTGTGCAGGTTCCTTCGCAATGTGCCACAGCATTGTGATCTGTTGGACACTTGGATGGAAATACATGTGTATGGCCACCTTAAGTGGATGGCGTTAGCAAAAATGTGTGAGGGTATAAAAAGAAATCCAAGAAAGCGAATACTGTTACTAAAAAGAGAACGAATGTGACAGCCAGAAGGACAGACAATTCAATCCAGAAAGGAGAAAGCATTTGCTGTTACAAACTGCTGGAGGTTGTCATGGGTTGAGCCTACGATTAGTCCAGCATTGTCACACCAGCTCATTGCAGTGATACATACTCCTGTTTTGGTTAAATCAAGCAGGTAACACTAAAGGCCTGTACACAAGTGCGATCACAGGGTAAGCGTGATACAGGTATTAGTGATGTGCAGGACCAGAGGAGTGTGATGAGTCCTGGTTTCCTTTCGGAACTGCCGGATTTGAAAATCAGATCTGACAGGTTGTTTAAAATTTTTGAATCTGAACTTATCATCAAAAAATTGAAGAGCAAATATTTGAAAATTGAAAATTCAGTATTGGATTGGAAAACTGTGTTTGAAAATCGAAAATTGGAAATGATACGATTTATTCTGGTTTCAATCAGATTTTTTGGAATTTTAATTGGTTTGTTCAACTCTACACTATAGCACTTATTAATCCCTAAAGGGAAAATATTGGTCACATTATATTAATCCCTAAAGGGAAAATATTGGTCACATTATATTAATCCCTAAAGGGAAAATATTGGTCACATTATTAATCCTAAAGGGAAAATATTGGTCACATATATTTAATCCCTAAAGGGAAAATATTGGTCACATTATATTAATCCCTAAAGGGAAAATATTGGTCACATTATATTATCCCTAAAGGAAAATATCGGTCACATTATATTAATCCCTAAAGGGAAAATCATTGGTCACATTAATTAATCCTAAAGGGAAAATATTGGTACCATTATATTAATACCTAAAGGGAAAATATTGGTCACATTATATTAATCCCTAAAGGGATAATATTGGTCACATTATTAAACCCTAAAGGGATTTTAATAGTCCGGCTATTGAACTGTTATGATAATACCGTGATACTAAAGCTGGGTACACACTTGGCAGATTTTTGAAAAATGACAGACAGGATCTACACATCAGGCTACACACAGTCCCGAGTGTTCTCCCTATACACAGCATTTTGGCCGACCCGAACATTCAGTGGGCACGCGCTCATTTGGGAAAGCAAGTGCTTTATCAGTAATGTGTTACTGCTTAACAGGGTGATGCAGTGGGCCACAATCACTTGCTGGGCAATAACAGTCCTGCATTCAAGCAGGGAGATTCACCCAGAGCCGCAAGCGCTCTGGGCAAATCTCCGTAGCCAATTTTGTTTTGTCTATATAATTTTCCCTCAATGTGGTATATATATTTATATATTTCCCAGCCACTGTGAGGTCAGCCTTCAGTTCAGCAGACAATGTTAGGTCAGCCCTCCAGTTCAAATACACTATTTGGTCATTCTTCAAGTTTACCAGCCACTGCTGCTAGTTCAGCCCTCCAGTTCACCAACCACTGCTATACCAGCCATCCAGTTTACCAGCCAGTGCTAAGTCAGCCCATCAGTTCACCAGCCACTATTTAAGCTAACACTGTCTGATGAACTGGAGGGCTGAGTGTGGACCTAACAGTGTCTGGTGAACTGGAGTGTGGACCTAACAATGTCTGGTGAACTGGAGTGTGGACCTAGGACCTAACAGTGTCTGGTGAACTGGAGTGTGGACCTAACAGTGTCTGGTGAACTGCAGTTCACCAGACACTTAGGTCCTAGGTCCACACTCCAGTTCACCAGATACTGTTAGGTCCACACTCCAGTACCCAGACACTGTTAGGTCCACACTCCAGTACGACACTGTTAGGTCAGTAGTCCACACTCAGTTCACCAGACATTGTTAGGTCACACTCCAGTTCACCAGACACTGTTAGGTCCACACTCCAGTTCACCAGACACTTTTATGTCCACACTCCAGTTCAACAGACACGGTTAGGTCAGCCCTCCAGTTCATCAGACAGTGTAGCTTAAATAGTGGCTGGTGATGATGGGCTGACTTAGCACTGGCTGGTAAATGGATGGCTGGTAAGCAGTGGTTGGTAAACTGGAGGGCTGAACTAGCAGCAGTGGCTGGTAAACTTGAAGAATGACCAAATAGTGTATATTGAACTGGAGGGCTGACCTAACATTGTGCTGTAACTGAAGGGCTGACCTCACAGTGGCTGGGAAATATATAAATATATATACCACATTGAGGGAAAATTATATAGACAAAACAAAATTGGCTACAAGAGATTTGCCCAGAGCGCTTGCGACTCTGGGTGAATCTCCCTGCTTGAATGCAGGACTGTTATTGCACCAGCAAGTGATTGTGGCTCTCACTGCATCACCCTGTTAAGTAGGTACACACATTACTGATAAAGCACTTGCTTTCCCGAATGAGCGCGTGCCCCCTGAATGTTCGTGCGGGCCAATCTGTGTATAGGGGATGTGTGTAGCTCCGATGTAGATCCTGTCTGTCATTTTTCAAAAACTGCAAGTGTGTACCCAGCTTTAGTATCAGGTATTATCAAACAGTTCAATAGCCTGACTATTAAAATCCTCAGGGTTTAATAATGTGACAATATTATCCCTTTAGGGATTAATTAATGTGGCCATATTTTCCTTTAGGGATTAATATAATGTGACCAATATTTTCCCTTTAGGGTAATATATGTGACCGATATTTTCCCTTTAGGGATTAATATAATGTGACCAATATTTTCCCTTTAGGGATTAATATAATGTGACCGATATTTCCTTTAGGGATTAATATAATGTGACCGATATTATCCCTTTGGGATTAATATAATGTGACAATATTTTCCCTTTAGGGATAATATAAGTGACCAATATTTCCCTTTAGGGATTAATATAATGTGACCAATATTTCCCTTTAGGGATTAATATAATGTGACCAATATTTCCCTTAGGTTATATATGGACCAATATTTTCCCTTTAGGGATTAATATAATGTGACCAATATTTCCCTTTGATTAATATAATGTGACCAATCTTTTCTTTAGGGATTAATATAATGTGACCAATATTTTCCTTTAGGGATTAATATAATGTGACCAATATTTTCCCTTTAGGGAAATATAATGACCAATATTTTCCCTTTTGGGATTAATATAATGTGCAATATTTTCCCTTTAGGGATTAATATAATGTGACCAATATTTTCCTTTAGGGATTAATATATGTGACAATATTTTCCCTTTAGGGATTAATAAGTGCTTTTGTATGTAGAGTTGAACAAACCAATTAAATTCCAAAAATGATTCAAACCAGAATAAATCGTACTTTCCAATTTTCGATTTTCAAACACAGTTTTCCATCCAATACTGAATTTTCAATTTTCTCAAATATTGCTCTTCAATTTTTGATGATAAGTTCAGAGATTCAAAAATTTTAAAAACCTGTCAGATCTATTTCAAATCCGGCAGTTCCGAAAGGAAACCAGGACTCATCACTACTCGCGGGATCCTGCACATCACTAATACCTGTAATCGCACTCTACCCTGTGATCGCACTTGTGTACAGGCCTTTAGTGTTACCTGTTGTAACCAAAACAGGGGAGTATGTCTATCACTGCAATGAGCTGGTGTGACAATGCTGGACTAATCTGTGTGGCTCAACCCATGACAACTCCAGAGTTTGTAACAGCAAATGCTTTCTCCTTTCTGGATTGAATTGTCGTCTTCTGGCTGTCACATTCGTTCTCTTTTTAGTAACAGTATTCGCTTTTCTGGATTTCTTTTTATACCCTCACACATTTTTGCTAAGCCATCCACTTAAGGTGGCCATACACAGTGATTTCCATCACAATGTGCCAACAGATCACAATGCTGTCGGCACATTGCGAAGGAAACCTGCACACATGGAACCAACCAATCCAAATACGCAGTATGGAGATTGGTCGGCTGTCATACACTGCACGCATCGGTATCTGCTCCCTCTATGAAAGTAAAGAGAGCCGATGCCGACCGAGAAATTTCCCATTTTCCCGAACGATCGGAGTGCTGATCGGTCAGAAATATCCCTTACACACGAGCTATAATCGGTAAATCCCGCCTTCTGAAGCCTACTGAAAGTGGGGGATGTGCAGATTAGTGGAAGGTCTGTTCTTCCCTTTCAAATCATTAACAATGGTTTGTTTTTTAAACTAAAGGCAGAGTGTGAAAAACTGGGGGGGTTGCGTGCAGGTCACCTGGAAAAACAGAGAAAGCTTTAATTCCCTGCCCTGTGCTCTCTACTTTAAAGCTTATCTGTGCTCATCTCGACAATATTTTGCTTGTTACACAGAGTTTACTTAAAGTAAACAGGCGTTCAGAGAGAGTGTAATTCTCAAGCAGAAATGGAAAAGCATTTGCCTCTTGATGGAGGAGATCTAACAGTCCCGAGGAATTGAGTGATAAATCTGGATGTTTAAAAAGATTTGGGGATCCAAGAGCATGTAACACACTGGGAGTTTAAACAGATAAACAAGTCTTTGTTTTTTTTAATGTAATTTAAACACAATACATCTGGATTAAGCATATTGCTGTATTAAAGGGTAATAACTGTGGTCCAAAGTTTAAGGTTTGTACAAACGTGCGATTGTGTGTGCCCATCCGCAACGCCAAATATGTATGAACAGCCGTTATGGCTGATAATCGTGCTGTGTATGGACATTTTATTGGCCAAAACGGACGCTCGTTCGAAGATCTGTCTGGCAGTCAGGCAACAATCCCGACCGAATGGCCATTTGGCTGTGAGAAAGTGCCCGTACACGGCACGATTATCACCCGAAACTCCCGTTTATACATTTCTTGCGTTGCACCCGGGATGCACCAAAGACATGAATGATCCAAAATTGCAATTACCAATACAGAATAAAGAATTACATTTGTGTGTGTGATGTGGTAGTCAAAAATCAGCAAGGAGGGAGTCCGGAAGCTCCACAGAAAATCATTGCGAATAAAAGAAGAATGGAGGACTTCTACCAACATCGGATGAGAGAAACAAACTTTTTCCAGCATAATACAATGGGAGAAAGCTTAAACCCTGACGCGTTTTGTGACAGCAAACTGTCACCTATCAGAGGGAATGGGCTCAAATGTGAGTAGCTACCCCTAATATACACACCCTCTAGTGAGGAAACCTTCACCAGGTAAATACACAGTTAACCCTGTGTGTGAAGGACCCAAACCACCGGTAAGTATAAAAGGGTACAGTACTCACAGAACACACCAGATAAAAGTAAAAGCATATAAATCCACAAAACCCATAGAAACCCAGCATCATAAGATGCTAACAGGGAGATTCAATAAAAGTTCTTATTGTTTAAAATGGTGCTAATTTTGCCCCAACCAATCAGATTGGTTGGGGCAATATTAGCACCATTTTAAACGATAAGAACTTTTATTGAATAACCCTGATAGTGTTAACATACATAATATTAAAATATTTAAAATCAACACTTAAAAACTGAGTGAAAAGGAACTTCATGCACAAGCGAAGGAAACAGATATATTAAACATGTACACATTAGTCTTCTTCAATATAACCTATTACAAAATTTGTAGCAGATCTGTCTGGAAACATTTGTAGCAGATCTGTCTGTACCTCGGGTGAAAGAAGATGCAACACAATCATAGAAATAGATAGATACTTCTGCAATATACCCAATATCCTACCCAGCCTAAAAAAGGCACTAATTAGGCTGGGTACACACCAGCAGATATTTTCGGCTGAACGACCCATACGACCTCGATCGTTCGTTCATACGGATCGGACGATCGGATGTGTCGGAAATTACGATCGCTCGCTCGGACAAATAGTTCTGTGTGTACCCCGCTTAGAAATTCATGATCTGTCTGCTTCGGATGATTGGGGTGAGGTACCGGAGGTGTGTACACGATTCAGAGACCCAAATAGGGAACATGTGATTTTAAATTTACATAAGTAATACATTATAAGCTACACTGTAACTTGTAGACTCAATGAGGGTCTATCCGAATATATTGATTGGGTTTTGAATCCTGACTATCATACCGTCATACATTAAGGACTCTGGGGATTATTTGAAAAAAAAAGTGACATCTTGTGGAGTGATGAATATATATGGCTGACTATTAGTTTATATTTCAGTCCCTCATGATCTATTGTTAAAGCCCATTCAATTTTGGCTGCAACATATAATATTGTAACATGTGAACAAGCAGCATTCATCCTTGAGGCTTTAGAGTGTTTACTCAGACATAACTTCTTATGTTCAGGGTGTTTACTACCTCCAGACATGTGGGGCAACTATGGGGGCAAAATTTTCACCCTCATGCGCCAACTTCTTAATTGGTGGTGGGAACGTGTGCAATTGCAGGTGCCGACCCATGATGCACAATGTGTATGGTCAATGTGTTTTGGCAGACATTCTCCCCAATAGACCAGGTATTACCTACTGGAAGTCAAAGGCAATCTCCAACTTTGTTGCACCTAGCATGCTACCTCAACAAAGGGATTGAACAGTTATAATTGGAAAGAGAGGGGGGAAAAGGACCTCGATTTTGGGGGAGAACTCTGGTGGATTTTAGAACTTCAGACGAGGTGGCCCAGAGTTCTGAATAAGGACTGGGAAATCACCTGTTGCATAAAACATATAAAATATTCAAAATCCTATAGAATGATGTATAAACATATGACTTGTACATTTCAGTTATTGGAAACTAGTGATAATGAGGTTTTGGTGAATCTATAATTATACTGTTTCCTTGTAAGAGATAAAAAATATGGTGTTACTTTTATCTAACTTTGGGAGGTGTTTCTTTGATATTTAACTGTAATAATTATCTCTATTTATATCTTATACTATGGACTTATGGACTTATTTATATACCTTTTTACAGTGTAGCTTATAATGTATACTTATGTGAAATTAACAGATAATGTATCCCTATTTGGGTCATGAATTGTGTACACACTTCCATCATCCAAACATATTGCAGAAGTATCTATCTATTTTCGGATTGTGTATGCAGCTTATCACCTGAGGTACAGATTGCTACAAATGTTTCCAGACAGATCTGCTACAAATGGGGCATATTATAAACGGACGTTAACTGTCGACACACTGAGCTTGACGTTACTTGGGCCATTTCAATTCGCCAACTTTGAGTTGGCGAAAATGTCTGAGATCGACCAAGAGAGGGCTGGGGTGTACGCCAAGTGGGTGGTCGCATTTGCCAGAGGGGCACGGGTGGGTGAACGCACACCCTGCCCTCGCCCCCATGGTGAGGAGGGGTGTACGCCCCACCCCACCCCCGTGGGACACACGCCGCACATCCCTTCCAGCAGCCCCTCACAGCCCCCTGCACCATATGCTCACGGGAGGGGAATGGAGGGGCCAGCTGGGGGGGTGGAGATACCCAAGCGGGGCACCAACTTAGCCGATGTTACTGATATCTTGATGTAAAGTCTTCTTTATTCCAGCCAGCGACAAAACTCCGCCTAAAGTTGCCAATGCCAGGCGAGGCCACTGTTGCCACAGTGACCCCGCTGGCACGGTGGCTTCAACAGAGCCAATGCTGCTGGCCTCTTCTTTTCTGCCATCAACGCGATGACTTTTGAGCTCCGCAGGGTTTGCACCTCTTTATATAGGTTTGCTGAAAAACGTAATCCAATTCTGATTGGTCAGTTTTTTAATGCTTGTGATCACATGGTTATACAGTAACCAATCATATTTCAGAAATATGGCTGCTGGGAAGGGGATGTGTGGTCTTCGCCACAGGGGTGAGGGCGGGGTGGCAAAACACCCCTCGGTGGGGAGAGGCGGGGAGGGAGCCAGCCCCCTCTGGCGAATGACACCTGCGGCGGGTGGGTGTACACCCCCGTCCTCTCTGACGGCAATCTAGGTTGTTTTGCAAACTTTAAATGGCTTAGGGTAACGCCAGAGCTCAGTTAAGCCCCTGAGGAAGTGGACAGTTGTCCACGAAATGTGTTGGGCGGAGGTTACAGTGTTTCCATCACTGTGTGAGTGCAGTTTTGTTTGTGTAGCCATGATGTGTTTTTCATTTGAAACAATAATGGATTTACACCTTTTAGCCCCAAACTGAGGAGACCCATCAGATTTACAGCATCCAGTGACAGTGCTGAGTGAGTCCAGCAGGCAGAATACAGGAAGCAGGAAGTGTAAAGGCAGATCAGCTCCTGTAACTTTCTATACAGGTTAACACAGCGCCGCCTACTGGTTACTATCTGTAATTGCAGAATTTGGATCTAAATTAGGACTTGACTCGAGTATAAGTCGAGATTAGGTTTTCAGGCTAATTTTAAAGCCTGAAAAATTCGACTTATACTCAAGTATATACGGTAACATGGCAGCTCCAACAGATATATATGTAAAAAGTAATCTACATTCATGTGCTTTATGGAATATAAAGTGAAGGCAAATTTAACCCAGCATTTTCATGCATTGGCAGCTTGAAGCTGACACACATCACATGTGTAATTGAAACTGTAGGCCTGGTAGACACATCCACCATTTTGGCCTGGATAACTGCCTGGCTTAATACTTTGGTAGGATTGGGTGATCAGTTGTAGCATTCAGACACACGACATTCAGAGAAAATCAGTTAATTCAAATGATCGGCTCAGAAAATCCCAGGCAAACATCAATGTGCATGTGACCTTTTATAAAATAGATAAACATTAAGGGAGATTCAATAAAAGTTGTGTTAAAATCGTGCTAATTTTGCTCCAATCAATCAGACATTAGCTTTCAAATGTTAAAAAAGATCTGACCCTGGTTGGGGTAAAATTAGCACCATTTTTAACGATAAGAACTTTTATTGAATCTCCCTGAATGGGTTTTAAAATCAGTGCATCTGTTACAAGAATAGGTAATAAAAAAACAATAATCTATAACAATGCTCTTGATCTATGATTAATAAGTACATTCATAAGTGGATTCAACTGGTCCAGTAGTGATGGACCTGAACTCGAACCAAAACCCGAGTTTGGGTTGATCTTTATGAGTTCATACAAACTCGAACTATATGAACTATTGAATAGTCGGGTGTTTTTTCGATTATTTTCAATTAATTCTCGAATTCTCATATTGGTAATCTCAAATGGTAGCGGTTTATTCAGTAAACCCTAAATGTATCCTTCGATTTCGGTAACCCACGAATGTAGCCCTTGATTTAGGTAACCCTTGATGTATCATTCGGTAACCCTCAAATGGATCATTCGGGACCCTCAAATGTATCATTCGGTAACCCTCGATGATAATTCGCTAAACTCGAATGTATCGTTCGGTAAACCTCGAATGTATCATTCGGTAACCCTCGATGTATCTTCGGTAACCCTCGATATGATCATTCGGTAACCCTCGAATGTATCATTCGGGAACCCTCGAAGTTGTATCATGACGGTACCCTCGGAATTGTATCATTCGTAAACCTCGTAGAATAATTGGTCAACCTCGAATGTATCATTCGCTAACCCTCGAATAAATAATTTGGTAACCCTCGAATGTATCATTCGGTAACCCTCGAATGTATCGTTCGGTAACCCACAAATGTATCATTCGGTAACCCACGAATGTATCGTTCGGTAACCCACAAATGTATCATTCGGTAACCCTCGAATGTATCGTTCGGTAACCCACAAATGTATCATTCGGTAACCCTAGAATGAATAATTTGGTAACCCTCGAATATATCGTTCAGTAAACCTTGAATGTATCATTCAGTAACCTTCAAATTGGCCATAACCCTCAAATGTAGCTTGTGGAAACCTGACAATTTCCCAATAGTGAGGAAAAGAAGTGTTTAAACAGGTTTCGGTGATAGGCACATGTTCCCCAAGCCATTTCCCAGGTTCCACAGCCATTTACATAAGTTACCATTGCTATTTTAACTGTAATTTATTCAAACTTTTCGAACTATTTGACTCCATCAGCCATCTCAATCCACCAGTGAATTTGTATTTTCTGGATAAAAATGTTGTCAATCTGAAAGACAGCAATGAAGAGGTAAAATAATACACACTCTTTGTAGGTAAGTAATGCATCATGGTATTTTGAGGACTATTTGGCATATCTGTAAGTATTCATATGTCTAGATCAATGTTTTGAATCCCTTTACCAGTAGGAACAATAAACAAAACTCACATATTTGTAAAAGAAATGATGTCAAGCCCAAAGCAGCTGTTTAGATAAGGGACTTTAAAATCTCTAAATAAAAACCTAGAATAAATTTGACTGTTATCAGTGCTATTTAAGGAGCCCTGTACACTACATCTTTCCTCGCAATGTTCCTTTGACATTCCGGACATGATCCGCATGATCGATTGTGTCAAAATATTGGCCATGGCCACTTTTCCTGTGATCGTTGCTATTTCGGCCCGTGTGTATATAGCCTAAGGCAATCTTTTAGAGAATCAAAATCCAGCGCATATTGTCTGAAATAGAAAAGCTGGTTGACAGATCGTCCACAGTGTGTGTGGGGTCATCCTCTGACCTGAATGCAGATGGGTATGCACTTTTGTAGATACGTGATCAGTCTGTGCATTTCAACTTTCCACATATCAACTGTAATGTGATAGCCCAAAATTCAACTGTATGTGGCTTCTTATAATGCTAGCCATGCACATAGCAATGTATGCTAGTATCTATCCTGGAAGAGCACAATCCTTATATTGAAACCATATGTAACACTGCAATTGCAGCGGTGCCCAATGGGGAAAAAAACATTAAATTAATTACTATCAAAGGAAAAAAGTCCCCTGACAGGCGCAACACACGTATATGTTCAAATGTATCAAAAAACGTTTATTACATTGTACATTGTATCATTTACATTGCCACATTTTTTCGAGCTGGATAAGTTATGCTCCTTTGACTTTGTGATAATTTCTATTGATTGCTGGCAATGTTGTTCTTCGCCTCCTTAGTGAGGATTGTTTCCTCCATACCCTTTTGATGTACTATCACTGTATTTCCTACCATTTAGAGATCTAGGGATTCTTTACTGCTGTTATGTTGTTTGGTATTTATGTGCACTTGCATTTTTTTTTTGCCCATTAGTGGTCTGGAATATTAATGTACTATTGGTTGAGGGGGTGGGAATTCTGATGTGAATGTAATAAACTTTTTTTTGATACATTTAACCATACAAGTGTGTTGTGCCTATGTCAGGGGACTTTTTTCCTTTGATAGTAATTAATTTACATAGCAATGTATGACCAATAGAAGAATTGATTAATGACTCTCCAATCAGGGAGCCACATACCATTTGAACTCTTTTCTATTACATAATCCAAATGATTAAAATCTGATCAAAAATAAATCACGAAATGCATTTTGGGCAGATTTAATCAAAGTGATTGAATCTTTAAAAAAATTTTTTACCCCTGTAGAAGCAGCAGAAGTCAACACTGCATTAATCACACAAGCAAACGTGTGGAGTTGCACTGAGTATTTTGATTAAAGCTGGATGATACTACTAACGGAATTCTGAAGCATCAAAACCTGGTTTTGATGGGCAACTGTGGTCCCTGAACAAGTTAGGGCTCAATAAAAACCTGCAATCTTTCCTTTATAGTAATATGTACTACTTTAAAATGAGCCCTGTATCACATCACTGGCTGCAGTCTGTGAGAAATTATATTGCTGTAAATGTTCAAATTTCCTGTTTCTAGTAGGTTGAATGACATCACCTGACCTCTGCTCCTCTGCTCCGCTCCACAGAAGAAGCATGCTCACTTAATGCTGGAAAAGCAGGAAGTTCCTGCACAATCAAAAATGGAAAAATTGACAGTTGAGATGCAGGCTGAGGCTGTACATTTACACAGAACATTCATTAATTAACGAATTTCCGTTGTAGAATACCATGCGGTTGTAAACGACCGCAATGGTATTCTATGGGGATCTACGATCGCGTTATCATAGATTTACAATCGTTCTCGGTAATTTACGATCCTTATCGTTAATTAACAATAACTATCGGAAATTAATGGTCTTTAAACAATTCATTAAATACATGGTATTGCTAAAAAGCAATACTGCGCCTTTACAAATAGGGCCCTTGAACACAAAAAAAAGTGTTGAAGCAGGAAGCAATATTTCTGAAACTCTTCAGCAATTACATCTCATAAATATTATCTAGAGATAGGATTTAGGGATCATTTTGAAGGTACGACAGAAGGGCTTTTTATTTAACCCTTTAAATTGAACTTGTTTGGAAAAATAAGTTACCCTTTAAGTACATATCCATCATTCATTTTTTCCCATTTTGCCTATACAAAACAAATCAGGGGGAAAAAAATTGAAACTCAACTGTCATTATAAAACTTTTATCTCATTTAAAAACATTTTATCTGGAAGGACCGGTTAGTATTTCTATATTTGTTAAATCTCAAACAAAATTGTGAAAGGAGATTATTATTTCACTCCCTAAGAAAAGGTGGCTAGACTTGCTCTCAGACATAGAACATTAACCACAAGCTCCATGAATAAACCTGGTGTAGACTTAACTTCCACAGGCAAAAGCACAAAAATAAAAGACGGATCTGCCCAGAAGATTATAATGAAAAGGACACAAGTTATTTCTTTGTAAGACAAGATCTTTCAGATTTCATTCATAAAGCTGTGTATAAAATATATTCAGGGTTATTCAATAAAAGTTCTTATCGTTAAAAAGGGTGCTAATTTTGCCCTAACCAATCAGATGTTAGCTTTCATATGTTAAATAAGATTTGATTGGTTGGGGCAAAAATTAGCAGCATTTTTGAACTTTTATTAAATCTCCTTATATTCTAATGTTCATCATCCTCATATGCTAATCACCAATGTAAAACACTGGATTGAGAAGCCCTTGGGTTTTATTTTATACAGTATAGCTAATAAAAATGGAGTTTTCCGATATCTTTATTTCAGGAACAACCTGGAAATGCTCTGTAAAAAAAGCTGGCATTGACTGATGCGTAGAATAGAATTCTCACTTATATTCATAATAAAAAAGCCACTTCTGTGGCTTTGGAAACAGCATCAAATGGGGCTCAGGGCACAAACAGGGATCATTCCTTTCAAGAGGCTGACCTTTCCCAGGACAGCCCTTTTTTTAAGCAAGGATGGGGTGGTTTGTGGGAAGTGCTAGGTTGTGTGGGGGTGGAGCTAGGTTGTCCAAGGATGGGTAAAGAGAAGTCCATATGCACACTAACCCCAGGCAGGTGCAAAAAGTCCAATTTCCCTACTTCAAAGGGAACGAAATACTAGAGAAAACCAAGGTAGACTTGCACTCCAAAAAGTGAACGGTTTATTGTAACATCAACAAATCATACAACGTTTCGAGGGTAACGCCCCCTTCATCAGGTCGAGGATGGGACATCGATGTGGCATGTCCACTTCTTGGTCTGCAACAGCAAAGTGTTAGGTGTGCTTGCGGCATTCTACATTCTACGGCACAAGCTTCTACGGAAGGTAGCTGGTACATTCAGGAGCAGTGAATAGTGAGTTAGCTTGCTATTCATTTGAATATACATGGCTCCAGCCTTGCCGTTATCAGTCTAGGGCATTTCTTGACAAGTGCTGGCATAGATCTCAGGGCCAAAAATCTGACAAATTTGTATGAGATACAATGATGGTTACACCTTTGGTGTGTGATTGTGTACGATTACACAGGTTATAGATAAGAAACCAGCAAACTTTGCATATAAAGTTACATTGAGTCCCTAGCTATTCTAGTGACTAATTTTGATCATTAAATCTTAACATAAAAATAAATCTGAATGTCTGAATGTAAAAGTATCAAAACCTATTCAGCTATATGGAAAGGAAAAGAAAATACGTAATTAAGCAAAAATAAATAAATGTTTTTTTTAGATCCAATAACCATTTTCTTAAAACTTAAAAATATTATTATCTGTCAGCATTGCAAAATGTATAGTCTTCTGAGGCATTGGAACCTAGACCATTAACCTTATTTACTGAGAGGAGATGCGCAGTAATCCCTTCTTAAACTTGCACTAGCCAATATAGTGTAGGTTAGCGTGACTCCCCACTTGCTGCAGTGGTTTCCAGGAGTGAATAACGCAGCTGGCACAAGCCAAATTAAATTTAATTCAGTGCCAAATTTTTCTATAATTTAACACCAGCCCTGTAGCTGATTTGAAACGTTCACCTACGTAGGGAATTTACCAAGAGATGCAGTCGCAATATTAAATGAGGGCAAATAGCACTGTACGTTGTCAGTATATGTATAAATAGATGTACAGTATGGGTATATATAATTTAGTAAAGCATATATAGTTTAGTAAAAAATTAAGTAATAGTATAATTAATGAATACAAAATATTAAAGCCCAAGAACTCTATTCTAATTCTCACTTTAAATCTATTTCAAAAACGTGGTTTTGTGACAATAAACACCTATGATTATTTTACAAACTATTTAGATATTAAATGTCATTTATCTCCCCTGCCTATTCGAGCTTCTATCAAGTCCCCCCTATTCTTTCAGATTGTAAAACAGAACTTTTAACCTTTAGGCCTCATACATCATCCCTTGGCAGAAGCTTGATGCCTTCACTGGTTGAAATGTGCCATACTGCACAAGAGGTATCTTTCATGTGTTAAGTGACCCTTTCACAGCCTTACAGAACATTGTAGATAGCACAATAAGGACATCTTCACAGCAAAGGCATGTTTCATTAGGATCACATCATTAGGAGGATTCTAGATGAAAGCGTGGCTGTGTTCTTTGAATTCCACACCATTTTATGCAAAGCTTTTCATTTCATGGGGATACATTTGTGGAAACGGATAGCATGGTCACTCTCTATTCTCTTCTACTATGAGTCAAAAACCCAGCCAGTTGGAAGCCAAAGTCATTATCAGCTTTCTTCTGTGCATTGTCCCATCTTTAAAGGGTCGTAACATAAATGGCTTGATACAAAGTTATGAATAAAAAAATAAAATATCTTAAAAACACAGGGAAGTTTATCTTTAAACCATAGCACATTTTTTTAATTTGTGAAAAATATAACCCTATATATGTAATATGTATTAAGGCCCAACACATTTATCATAACTATATGTATTATGTTTTTTATTCTGTGGTTAACATACTCAATTGTAAGAATGTGTATCACTGTCTACCCCAGTTACATACATAGATATCAATCAAAAAGAGCACAATCGAATGAAGAGCAGAATCAAATGTGTTTATATGACTATGGAAATATTTTAGATGTCATCTTGGAATCATTAGATTAAGGGCACGAAAGGCTTCCGAATTAACCAAATAAAAAGGGTAAATATGAAAAGTGAAAAATATTGGGTAATATTGATTAGGCTGGTGAACACGGGGGGATTTTTCATCCCGACTGACCATTTGCCACTAATGAGCAGTTGGCCGGATGCTGGTGCGGCCAACAGTTCACAAGTGACCAATCATGTGGCTCATAGGAGACCGCACAATCGGCGATGATTTTCCAACATGCCAAATTATTATCCTTTTGCCCGATCTGGGTGAAAGGGTAATCAACATCGGTTGCCGCCACTGCCAAATTCACTCAGCCTTAACGTTAGTATCAGCTCACTTTGCTTAAAGTAAAGGGGGCCGATACTGACAGATGGGAATTTTCTGTCTTTTCAAACAACCGTAATGGACTTTCATCAGCATAGCGGATGGTTTACCTAATTGCTAATGTGTATGGCCACCTTTAATAAGTGTGTGAGATAATGTACCTACATTGCAATATGTTTTAGGATTAACCACTTACTACCCAGATTGAGGAACTAAACAACTTGGTTTTACATTTAATCTTTCTTAATATTTAATGGAATGTCCTGAACCCTGGCCTGTTTTAGTTCTACCCCCTTCTGGCCTAGGGTCTAGCCAATACTCCGCAAGAAATGTGTCTTCCATTTGACAGATCATAGACTGAGGTGGAGGCAGAGGTAGAAATACCAGCTATCAGGACATTAAATAAGAGTGAGTTGGTTTATGTCCTCACCCTGGGTAGTCTTAATGGAAGGGGGTGGGTTTAAATACAGTATATATTGCATTGTTGTCCTTCAGAATAGACTATCTATTCATGAATGTATTCATTCATATATTGGTACATATTCCACAGCATTTTATATTACGTTTCTTTAATCTATTAACATCTAAAACGATTGGAATCTAGGCAGTTATGCCCCCCACAGTCGTAGACCAACCAGAGAAACACAGTAATTTGCAGGTGTGAAATTCAAAGTGGTTTATTGCATTCAAGACAAACACCTTTAACAAACCAAATATGTCAGATCAGCAGTTGATTAAAGCAACACAGTGACCTATGAGGTCAGACCTACCCCTTTCTGCAGAGCTTAATAACTATTGTTCCTTCCTGTGATCAAAATCTTATCTGACAGTGTTGGATCGGTTCAATAAAAACAGAAAATTAAGCCTCCTGATGACACCATTGGAGCATGTAGGGGGGTTTAGAGCCATTTGGATAGGTCAAATTACTATTCATTATGGCCTTACGCATTAATTTTAGGAGATTGCAAATGCAGAGCATCCAAGGAAACCAGAATTGAATTGGCAAGGTCACAAGGGTTTAATGGTAAAACAGCAAATTATGATCTCTTAGCTTAGATCTATTGAAGTGACAGTTCAGTGAGATAGAGTAATAGTTAAAAAACAGATGAACACTGGGAATAAAAAGTATTCCTGGGTAAAAACAGTATTGTCAGCAGTGTATTTGTGGTATTTAGGTGATTTTGATGTAACGCATACTGAAAGCTCTCTCCAATGTCCCAACTGCAGCCTGGGCATTAAATGACAAGTACATATTTAGAACTTTTACAGAGTGGATTTCCATCTTGATGGGGACATATTTACAACTTTATAATACTGAACCATCTTCCTAAAGTAAGATTCAACAACATTAGATATGAACAGATCCCCCACGTTTCAGGCCAAGATCAGTTTTTTGAATTTTCTGATTTTTTTGGATCCATAGATGGGAGTTAAAAAAATCCAGAAGTTCAGATTAAGGTATAAATAGCAATGTTATGTTTGTGTAAATGGCTTAGGGACCTGGGAAATGGTCTTGAAAACACATACACATAACCAAAACTTACCTAATTAACACACACAAAAGGTTCGTATACACGTGTGATCGCAGGACCCACGACTCACAATGTTTATGAACGGTCATTTCGTGCGTTAATCGTACCATGTATGGGCACTTTATCGGCCAAAACGTCCGTTCGTTCACATTGTGCATCGTGGATCAGCACCTTAACTCTTCCTTGACCAAAGACTCCCCTGCAACTTCAGGTTTTTTATGGTTTTCCTCTGTAGTGCTGAGTGAAGGATAAAAGGAAATGTTCTCACCTGGAGAGTGATGTACTTAAATCAACTAATCACAAATCCTCTTCATACAGATTTGGGATAAAGTAGCATATTTGAGGTTTACATTACAATTAAAAAACAAATGCCTTTAGCCAAGTGGTGTCAGATCAGTGCACCAGTCACGGTATATGTAGTTTGGCATATCCGTAGTGATGAGTTTGCCATCCTAGGGGTAGCATGGTCATGTTAGGAGAAAACAGTCTATAAAAACAAGTTGTTTTGTGGAAAGAAAAGCAGGCGACTTTAAAGCTGCAGTTATGTTTACATTACCTCTAAAGGAAAACAAATTAAAGTCTTTCTTTTTTCTTCCAGCATTTAGACAAGAAAAGACATAAAATATGTCAAGCAATTCAATGGTTGGCATACAGCAACAGCTCTTCTGTATAATGAAATTAAATATTTCAAACCAACGGATATGAGTGTTTCTTGGCTTAAGTCACATTCCTAAGTGAAGTTTTCTAATATTTTGTTTGATCCATAGTCTCAAGCAAAGAGAGTCTGTTTTTTTCCCTTACATGACCTGACTTTCATTAGTGGAGGCTGGAATGTGCTCCTATGGGGATTGTGGGGTGGAAAGTTTTCTGCGAGGATAAAGTATGGAGAATCAACTTTCAATGCACAGATTTCTTTGTGTGTTTTTTCTATCACACACAGATTGGTCCTGGATCTTATGTTTCACAGAATTTTTAGAAATCCCCTCCCCCAATCGTTTACATAACAAACTAAAAAGAACAATTTAAGAAAGTAAATAACTTGAGCAGTTATATAGTGGATAGAATGCTCAAACTGTGTCTGAAAGAATTATATTTACAATGGTGCTTGGTCCTTAACAGATATCCTATTGCCTATTCATAGTTAGAAGTAGAGATGGCAGAACTTTTGAAAGTTAGGTCCGGTTTTGAACTTTCGAACTATATGGAAAGTTCGAAAACGGACCCATTAAAGTCAATGGGAGTCAAATAGTTTGAAACGTTGGAATGAAATACAATTAAACTATCAATGGTAACTTAATGTAAATGGCTGTGGGACCTGGGAAATGGTCTGGGGAACATGTTCGAATATCCAGGACTTTCGAAAAATCGATTTTACTCTCACTCGCGCTTTTGAGCTCTCGCGTTTGAACATTCGATAATTATCCCATGAACGACTCGATAATTTGTTATTTACTCGCATATAGGTATAATAGACATTTTACTTACGGATTCCATAATTCAAAATTTACTCGTGTATTGGTATAATAGACATTTTACTTACGGATTCCATAATTCGATATTTACTCGTATATAGGTATAATAGACATTTTACTCACTGATTCGATATTTACTCGTGTATAGGTATAATAGACATTTTACTCACTGATTCGATATTTACTCGTGTATAGGTATAATAGACATTTTACTCACATATTCGCACGCCTCGAACGTTCGAACATTCGATGATTATCCAAAGTCCGGAAAATATCGAAAGTCTGGGAAATCCGGGTCCGGGATAGTTCGAGAAGTGTGTCCATTTGAACTCGAATAGTTCAACTCAAACTTGGGTTCGAGTTCTAGTCCATCTCTAGTTAGAAGTATCTTTTCTGCTAACTTACATTAAAATATATCAGGGAGTGTTGTTATATTCAAATCGGATAGTTGTATCTGCAGCATGAGTCTTGCTTTTTTCCTCAATGCGCATCATCTCATCAATACTGTCTCCCGAACGAGTCAACATTCAACGGTTATAGAAGGTTAGTAACAAGGCAGGCCACCGTGGAACTTGTAGATACAAAACTTTTTCTTTAATTACACATAATTGAAATCATCTCATTGTAGACTGAAGATGGAGTAGACTCCATCCAATGCATTTTAAGGTGTCACGCCACTTCCTCAGGGGCTACACCCTTTTACTTATTGTGTAACGTATAGGCAATAATAGCAAATTATTAGGACAGGATAAAGCCTCGTACACACACTTGATTTTCGAGTGAGGCACGACCCCCGACGGCAGAGTGGTACACCTGACATATGGCCGTTTCGGCCGAGAATCATCCGTGTGTATGCACTTGGTCGGGGGCTGTTCGTTGATCTGCCTTGCGAATCGACAAGCATGTGTACGAGACTTTCGGGTTTGGATCACATTCTTATAAACAGTTTCTGGGAAGGGGAGTGAAACAAAACTGAGAACATAATTTAAACAAATCAAAAAGGTCCAAGTCATGCTCCAAAATTAAAAACATATAAACAGTCATCCCCCTACTGTCCTGTTTTATCTATGTGGGCTTTGTTGGCTTTGTCCAGGCAATGCTGGATACACTATACTGTCTACCATTTTGAACTCCTTGGCACTGATCTCTATATTCTGGCTATGAGATTAGATAAAAGGAAATAGTTTAATTCTGCCAGCAGTTCCACAGAATGTGTCACAATTCCACAGAACCAAAAATGGAAATCAAACTGAATTGAAGCAGAATCTTTGTGTTTTCAACATTTAAAAAGAATTACACCTTTTCATCATCATATGTTGAATTTTCAAATTGTGGGCCATATTTATAAACCCGCAGTATCGGACGCATTTACAATTTACAATTTTACAATTCGTTCATACAATACCATGTGGAAGAAAAAAACACAATTACAGTGTCTTTATAAATATGGCCCCACATGTGGAATTTTCAACAATGCATTTAGTCAAAATTCTGCAAGTTCGGTCACATCTGCAAATTTCCCCAATTTTTATTTAAAAAAAACCCCATTAAATGTTTTTTACCCCCCAAAACTCACTTTCGCAATACTTACCTTTCTTCCCAGCTCCTTAAGCTGGGATGGTATCGACATAGTTACTGCGTGTAGCCATTTTCCGAACGAATGCAGGCCAATGAACATTCTCGTCAGTCTTGCAATTGTTTGGTAGAGACCAAAAATTTCCCTCGCCTGCAATTGTGATAACAGCCCAGTGAACCCTTAAAGAACATTTTAGTAAAAGCATTTAAACAGTTCTTACATTATATCGACAGCACAATGTTAAATAGTGGTTACAGGGATAAAAAAAAAAACCTCAAAGATTTGAAGGATAGGTTTATTCAGGAAATAGTGCGCGCTTTAGTTTAGTTAAAGTAGGAGACAGTTGGTACCTGTTAGAGGAGCCAGCGTTGGATTGCGCTCATGGATAAGTTCTTCATTCCTATCTCCTGTTAGATTAATTGAAGAATTTAAGACATACAGTAGCTCCTCTAACTCCCATTGTTCAATTAATAAAAAAAAGGAATAATTTATTTTCTGAGTGAAATATAACGGAAGGCGTGTACAAAGAGGTAACAACTCAGCACTATAATGTAATTTGTATAGGGATAAGAAGGGCAGCCAGATGTAATGATTGACATTAGTAGACTGCAATGTGGATTAAGGAGAAATTTGTAGCTAAAACAAGATAAATTATAAAAAAGGAACAATTCTGCTTCTTACAATGATTGTGCATAATAAGTCTGTACTAAAATGATTGCTAATGAATACATAAAACTTTCCATATGTGTATGATACTGCTTGAATTGTTCTTAGCAGACTTTGGAAATTAATTTCCTCTCTGCTGTCTTGCACTGTAACACAGTCCAGCTCTTAACACAAGGAATGCAAATAAAAATCGATATGGCTTTGGTTCCACAAATAAGAAGTAAGAAAAGCAATTGGTTAGCTAGAACTGGCATTCATACAGCCAATCATTATAGGCCTGCCATAAACATTAGTTATACTGTGGGCTCTTTGGAAGGCTCTATGACTGAAGATAAAGGAGCTGAAATTGCAATCAAAACAGAAACATAAGTAATGTCACATGAATCACTTTTGCTTGGTCAAAATTTAAAATAGGCTTTTAAATACAGCTCTGTTAATACTACATTTTTTTTATAGGTAATATAATGACCTTGTGTTACAGGGCCACGTGCTCTTCTATATCTGTTGTCAAAAGGACATTTATGTGAAACATTTACCTGACGGTAAAATGTTAATAATTATTTTTTTAATTTGTTTAATACATTAACAGAACTATGTGTTAAGACATTTCGAACATTATTGCACCTCACTGTTTGAAACACAGAGTTGATCCAGGCAAATTTACCATTGCCACTTGGAGTCAGGAAGGAATCTTTATCCCCTTCATAAATTTGTTAGGTTTTTTTTACCTTCCTCTGGATCAACAGTTAAGGTTGGTACACACGTGCGATCGTGGGTCCCGACGCACGATGTGTCCGAACGTTCACTTCGGCCGATAATCGGCCCGTGTATGGGCACTTTATCGGCTGAAACTGACGGTTGTTCAGGCATCCGCCCGGTCAGTTGGGCAACAATCCCCAACCGAATGGCCATTTCTGCCGATAAAGTGCCCATACATGGGCCAATTATCGGCCGAAACGAATATTTGGACACATCGTGCGTCACGGGTCGGGACCCGCGATCGCACGTGTGTATGAACCTTTAGGCAGGAAATGAGGATATTGTTAGATGGGTTGGACTGGATGGATGTATGTCTTTATTCAACCTCAAATACTATACTATACTATACTATACTATACCATATTGCTATTGCTAACTCACTGTTAGGAATGTATAGCATTTCTATAATTCTATCACATACCAGTTCCCAATACCCAGTATTGTTTTCTGTCTCTTCTCCTGCTTTCCTTCCACAATTCAAATGGGTGTATATTTGATGTGCATGTGTAAGTACATCATACAGGTACTAGATCATGTCCGAACCCCACCAAAAACTGGCCAAAGCATCAGACCAAAATATTGAATTGTGTGCACTTGGCCAAAAATGTACTAAATAATTTGTTTCCTGGGGCAGTCTTTAATGGTTGTCCTTTTAATTAAATGTGGCAACTTATCGTATTTAATAAAAGCTGCAAAATGTTGTCTGTGCTGTTAATCTGCAGCAACTAATCAGATAATATAAAATGTTTTCTGTAGATAAGGAGACTTCTGGATAATTTCCATGCACTTTAGGAAATGCTACACTAAAGGCTTTAACAGCATTCCATGAAATAAATGCAAAACCAGAGAGCCAGGTACAGACCGGATTCAGTTTTATTGAGCCATCTTCAGTCAAGCATAGGGGCCTCTAATTTTGCAAAGCGAAGTGCCTATCAACAGATATCACTAAGATGCCCATACACTACTTAGATATTAGATTGATTAGCAAAAAAGAATGGGTAATGCAATTCCTTTAGAATCACTTGAACGTTGCAGAATGTTGGAAAGCTGAGTTCTAATGTATGGAAATTATCAATATTTGTTAAATTGTTAGTTTGTGTAATGCATTCTTAGTTATTCTACATACTCTCTCCCATTTTGAAAAATCAGTTGATTTCATACCCTTTGCTGTTCCCTGCTGTTGACATTAGTGTGCTTACATTTCAGGTTCTAACGGTCCTTCTTCTTCCCAGGATGCACCACTTCCTTGGAATGTTCCTAACAGTAATTTTTACTGATTGGCTGTTGGATGGGTCAAAGATGCTCAGATCTCTACTGAGCAACTGAATCAACCCAGGTGCTGAGTCAAGGGCAAGACCATAACGGTCTCAACTAGGGGTCCTGCAAACAGGAAGTCAGTATTTTGGTTGCATTTATTTATACACAGACAAAATGCTGAATTGGCAAATTAAGGTCATTGGGATGAAAAAATACTGCTCTTTTTTCTGAAAAGCATATGTATTTGCACTGAACTTCCCCTATAAGGAATTAAATAAGAAAGGGGGAGTTTAAGGCTATAGAACTCCCTTCTTACATTTGCAAATAAATATTCCATTTGCTAAATGTAAAACCTCAAAGCCAGTTACAGACCGGATTTATTGAGTCATCTTCAGAGATGTCACAAAGAAATGAAGTAAGATAGGTAGAGTTTAAGGCTGTAGAGATCAACAACAATTTGCAAATGGATTTACCCAATTAACCCCCCTTCATACTTTATATGGGGGTTGGTCTTTCTGGGATCTATATAAATAACCATTATTGCTATATTAGTCCCATTTCAAGTTCTTCATCATTGGGATCAGTGACTTTGTAGACATACACTTGTTGTATTTTATTGTAATAGTTAATTATCTTTAATTTATAAACATATGTATGTATTTTTAACCTATTTATTATCATTTTAATTATTTTAGTAATGATTTTATTTCTTTGTATAATTGCATATATCCTTGTCTGTGTACTTTGTTTATATATAATGTATAGTGCTGCGTACCCAGGTGGTGTCATATGAACATTTACAGAAATGCAAATGCTTTGTTATGTCTTTTATTGGCCATGTTTCTGCCTAGATTAACTGTACAGCGCTGTATATAATATATGTGTATATATACATATTAATACCTGCATCAGGTGGTTTTAACTTTATAAGAATAGAATTACAATGTTTCCTTGCATATAAATAAGGCATCGATATTCTGATAAATTCGAAGAATTTGATCAAATTGATCAGATTATCAATGACATTTTTCTTTGTGATCATCGATATCGAACAGTCACATATCAAAACACATATTTTGTAGTTTTCAGGCTGAAATCTGTGGAAGATTGGTGGCACAAGGTGGGAAATTCTTCCAATTGGATTTTCAATTTATCGGCCGATTAAAAATCTGATTGGAAAAAGATTGGACCGTGTATGGCTACCTTTAGAATAAAAGGCGAAGTTTCAAAACAGAATTCCCTTCTGCTGAAAAAAAAGGATTTAATTTGGTACCAGATCCGGTGCATTCAGGTATAATCTGTAATGGAACATGGACAGATCACTTGATTTTGAGAAGAAGCAAATAGATTCCAGTCATTGACAGGAAACAGACTTCCCAATAGAAGCAGAAAAGAAAATAAACTGAAATAATTAAAGTCATTCATTTGAAAACTACAGTTGTGTGCTTAACATGGTTACAAGGTTTTCAGAAATCCTTAAAACGATTATAATTCATGTGTCATAAAAAAAATCTAGATTTATATATATTAGATTTTAAAAGGGGGTTTATGTAAGCAAATAGAAAAAAAAATAATATTTTGACACAGCTCCACAGTCCTCCTGCTGCAGCAAATAAACTGGGGAAACAGAAACCAAATGGACTGGAACATATATCTGCCTTAGATTATTTAGAGGTAGACTGCAGGTGGGTTATGCGTCTGGCTTCTTTCAACTACATTTCAAACTGCTTGCAGATTTGTTCAGTCACCAGCTGAAGAATGTTTCACATCTTTACAAATACATGAACCTAATGCTAGACAAGAGGACTTCAAACGTAGCCATTCTACACTGCCAAAAAAGCCAAGCCAATAAAAACAAGATACAAAAGATGAAGTCCCGATCTATTATCAATAATAAGCTTCTTTGTCTGAATACTTAAGATCAAAAACATATTCCATATCTATTAGAAATCTTGCATAAAATCTACTGTAATGCCTGATGACCTGATTTTACCTTATTTTGCTAGAATTGTTACCATAAGGCGATGACTTGTATAAGAATCAGTCTTGAGAATACCTTTAGATACTCTTATTTAGCCAGAGATTATTACCAATGGGAATGAAACATACAGGGGAATTGCAAGCAGACACAGTGAGTCTCTCCCAGAGGTGGAATTACAGAACAATCAGCATTGGATAGGCAGGAACAGAGGATGAAGTAAAACAGAGCATTTCACTTCAATCCTGATAAATGTCTCATTTTGTAGGGCAAAGTTGAAAAATCAAAATAAACTGAAAGATCAAAGAGTAAAACAAGGGGGGTGCAGAAACACACAAACAAAGTTGGCCACAAACAAATGGATTTGTAGAACTGTTGGTAATCTGCACTAAACCTATCTGTATCCCTTGACAGGCTTTATCTGTGTAGGCTTGTTGGTGCTACAGCTTAACAAATGGAGGGCAGCAGACTATTGATGAATCATTCATCTATGGACACTACTACACCAAGTACAGCCAGGCTTTGCACTTATATATATTGTCATTAGGCGTCTAACTATCTTCACTTTCCCCCTTTTCTATATATTTATTTAGCAACGTTTGAATAATGTTTGGATAGTTATGTTCGTCTATTTGCATATTTATAATATTCAATAAACTGAAAGTTAATCTTGCACTTTGGATCTAATTTTCCATAAAAATGCTTTCATGCTTGTAAGTTAAATTTTCCACCAGTGTTCAGTTCTGGGCCTTTAGGTGGCCATACGCATGTATGTGTGATCTGCTGGCAACATGCAGTGACAACCACCCACAGAGCAGTCAGAGTTTCGTTAGGCGTGTGCCCAAACATGGGTCAATCCTATTGGCTACTTCCACTTAAAGTAAAGGGAGCTGATACTGACAGAAATTTCCATCTGTCCCTACGAACCACAATACCTATGAAGCAGCTTGTATGCATTGTGGTCGGTAGTTTTCTACCACACCACAATGCACACCTTGCCAGATTTGTTGAATATCGGCCATATGCCTTTACTAAAATTACTAAACAATAATACATTTGATGGAAAGAAACCAAGGTCTCAATCTATTAAAGGAAATGTTCAGGTTAAGCAAACCATATAAGAGATTCTGTGCTCACTACTTACCTGGAACATAGCAGAGTATGAAGGCATCACTCACCAGTCACTATTATCAGTATCTTAAACCAAAATTATAGGGCTTGTTTAATATGAGATGTTACATTTTGTCCATGTTCTTAATTAGTAGCAACCAATCAGATGCTATCAAATATATTCTAAAGCTGGGTACACCACTCAATCCTTTCGTCTCGACTGACCAATCGCCACTAGCGAGCAGTTGGCCAGGACAAAGCACTGTAGGTTGCAGTGAAAGTAGCCACGGCTGAGCGTGCGGTCCATAGGGGACCGGATAATCGTCTGTGGTTTTTTTACACCTCTGGGTGAATTGGGCGAGCAAATGGTCAGACAATATTGGTCGATTGGCCTTACTGTAGTGGATCATTAAAAAAAGATTCTAAATGGTTGAGGCAAATAAACAGCTTAGGCCAATGTTTCCACCTTTTTTTAAAATAAGCCTGTATATTTTCTACTTAATATACGTGACAGAATGTGTGACACTTGGCAACTGAGAAAAACCACCTGCTCTAGAAAGTACTCAAAGACCTATTAGCTAAAATGACTTCAAAGTCCTTGGTTTAGTCCAACACCCTCGAAAAAAAAGATCCTAAAGGATGCCAATGGCAGAAAGGATGGAAATTTTACTTTACATTTTTTAAAATTAGATTTCTCTACAGGGGATATGTTTGTGCAGATTCCTAAAATACTATATGGTACCCGGCCAAATGCTCGAAACAAAATGGAGATTCTAGACCAAATGCTATATACTTCTACTATCTGATCATCTAAGACTGCCAGCAATCTGTTTTATATTTGCTTTGAACATATGGTGGAATACAATGAGGATCCAGAAAATTACCCTTTTGCTTTATTTCTTGTACACAAAGTTAGATTTTTTTTGCCCAGCTGATTCACAGGGATTGGTTAAAAGAAAATCGAAAGCCAGCCGTCCAATCCTGCTGCAAAAACACAGCCTGTCACCAGAGATGGATTAAGATCATATGGGGCCCAAGGCAGTGCCATCATTTAGGGCCCCTTTTTTGCTACATATATTGTATAGACTGTTTTTTGTTACTGCTTCTGAAGCTGGGCCCCTAGAAGGTGCTAGGTTTGCCTTGTAGATAATCCTGCTCTGCCTGTCACAAATGTTTTAATGCACACAATGATTACGCTGAGGGAAATTGGTATATTGATTAGTAGGGCAGTTTGGGAAATTATTAATCTGACCATTTACACCAGGCCTTAGGCTAGGCACAAATGAGGTCAATATATTGAACCTATTGACCACCTTTAAGATATTTCAGTCAGTAGTGTAGCAAAAAAATTTCAGCAGAAAGAATGATTTTGGTAAACATTTTTGTAAACCTCAGTACCGCTTTTCTTCCAGACTGGCAAACTACTATTCAGTTGATCTATGGTCTGTTGGGTGAGAATATCTGGTCGAAATAGACCCCTTTATTGAGACTGAGGGGAAAGATATAATTTACTCCATAACACTTGAAAGGTTACCAAAATCAGAACTGCTGTAACACCAAATCTTCTGGAAATAACAGCAAACTATAATCCTGTGACATTATATAACCATATACTTAAAGGGGAACTGTGGTCTCCAAACAAGTTGATTTTAAATGAAAGGCCAGGTTGGCACATGCTCATTGCAGGAGAAAGCGGATGGTAAACCAGGAAGAGATTGGCCCATATTTATAAAGGGCCTTTAACTTTCCACTGCCGTTTTTGGCAAAATTGGAAATTACCCGGACTTATAATAGGGCAAAAATGGCAGAGGAAAGTTAACGCAGTGGAAAGTTAACGCAATAACATTGCATCAGTTACCGCTTGCTTCTATTTATAAAGCGGCGGTTAACAACCTCGAAGGTCCAAATGAAGACTGGCAACCTTGCTCAGTAAGTTAAAAGTGTAAATCCATTATTGTTTGCAAATGAAAAACACATCATGGCTACACAAACAACACTGCACTCACAGGTGATGGAAACACTGTAACGGCTCCGCCCTACACATTTCGTGGACAACTGTCCACTTCCTCAGGGGCTTAACTGAGCTCTGGCGTTAACCTAAGCCATTTAAAGTTTGCAAAAACACCTGAGATTGCCGTCAGAGAGGACGGGGGTGTACACCCACCCCGCCGCAGGTGGTCACTTTCGCCAGAGGGGCACGGCTCCCTCCCCGCCCTCGTCCCCACGGCGAGGGGGGTGTTGGCCCACCCCGCCCTCACCCCTTGTGGCGAAGACCACACATCCCCTTCCCAGCAGCCATATTTCTGAAATATGATTGGTTACTGTATAACCATGTGATCACAAGCATTGAAAAACTGACCAATCAGAATTGGATTACGTTTTTCAGCAAACCTATATAAAGAGGTGCAAACCCTGCGGAGCTCAAAAGTCATCGCAGTTGATGGCAGAAGAAAGAAGAGGCCAGCAGCATTGGCTCTGTTGAAGCCACCGGTGCCAGCGGGGTCACTGGTGGCAACAGTGGCCTCGCCTGGCATTGGCAACTTTAGCGGAGTTGGTGTCGCTGGCTGTGAATAAAGAAGACTTTACATCAAGATATCAGTAACATCGGCTAAGTTGAAGTGCCCCCGCTTGAGGGTATCTCCACCCCCCCAGCTGGCCCCTCCATTCCCCTCCCGTGAGCATATGGTGCAGGGGGCTGTGAGGGGCTGCTGGGAAGGGGATGTGCGGCAGGTGGGTGGGGTGGGCGTACACCCCTCCTCACCATGGGGGGCGAGGGCAGGGTGTGCGTTCACCCAGCCGTGCCCCTCTGGCAAATGCGACCACCCACGGTGGGCGTACACCCCAGCCCTCTCTGGTGGCGATCTCAGACATTTTCGCCAACTCAAAGTTGGCGAATTGAAATGGCCCAAGTTAACGTCAGAGCTCAGTGGTGGCGGACAGTTAACGTCCGTTTATAAATATGCCCCATTTGTAGCAGATCTGTCTGGAAACATTTGTAGCAGATCTGTACCTCAGGTGATAAGCTGCATACACAATCCAGAGAAATAGATAGATACTTCTGCAATATGTTGGATGATTGGAAGTGTGTACACAATTCATAGACCCAAATAGGGATACATGTGATTATCTGTTAAATTTCATATAAGTAATACATTATAAGCTACACTGTAAAAAGGTATATAAATAAGTCCATAAGTCCATAGTATAAGATATAAATAGAGATAATTATTACAGTTAAATATCAAAGAAACAACCTCCCAAAGTTAGATAAAGAGGTAACACCATATTTTTTATCTCTTACAAGGAAAACAGTATAATTATAGATTCACCAAAACCTCATTTATCACTAGGTTCCAAATAACTGAAATGTACAAGTCATATGTTTATACATCATTCTATAGGATTTTGAATATTTTATATGTTTTATGCAAAGCAGGTGATTTCCCAGTCCTTATTCAGAACTCTGGGCCACCTCGTCTGAAGTTCTAAAATCCACCAGAGTTCTCCCCCAAAATCGAGGTCCTTTTCCCCCCTCTCTTTCCAATTATAACTTGTTCAATCCCTTTGTTGAGGTAGCATGCTAGGTGCAACAAAGTTGGAGATTGCCTTTGACTTCCAGTAGGTAATACCTGGTCTATTGGGGAGAATGTCTGCCAAAACACATTGACCATACACATTGTGCATCATGGGTCGGCACCTGCAATTGCACACGTTCCCACCACCCCATATAGAAGTTGGCGCATGAGGGTGAAAATTTTGCCCCCATAGTTGCCCCACATGTCTGGAGGTAGTAAACACCCTGGAACATAAGAAGTTATGTCTGAGTAAACACTCTAAAGCCTCAAGGATGAATGCTGCTTGTTCACATGTTACAATATTATATGTTGCAGCCAAAATTGAATGGGCTTTAACAATAGATCATGAGGGATTCTGAAATATAAACTAATAGTCAGCCATATATATTCATCACTCCACAAGATGTCACTTATTTTTTTCAAATAATCCCCAGAGTCCTTAATGTATGACGGTAATGTAGTCAGGATTCAAAACCCAATCAATATATTCGGATAGACCCTCATTGAGTCTACAAGTTACAGTGTAGCTTATAATGTATTACTTATGTAAAATTTAAAATCACATGTATCCCTATTTGGGTCTCTGAATCGTGTACACACCTCCGTGTACACACCTCCAATCATCCGAGGAGCAGACAGATCTATTATGAATTTTCTAAGGCTGGGTACACACAGAGGGACTATTTGTCCGAGCGAGCGATCGTAATTTACCGACACATCCGATCGTCCGATCCGTATGAACGAACGATCGAGGTCGTGAATGGGTCGGTCAGCCGAAAATATCTGCTGGTGTGTACCCAGCCTAATTAGTGCCTTTTTTAGGCTGGGTAAGAATATTGGGTATATTGCAGAAGTATCTATCTATTTCTATGGATTGTGTATGCATCTTCTTTTCACCCGAGGTACAGACAGATCTGCTACAAATGTTTCCAGACAGATCTGCTACAAATTTTGTAATAGGTTATATTGAAGAAGGACTAATGTGATACATGTTTAATATATCTGTTTCCTTCTGCTTGTGCATGAAGTTCCTTTTCACTCAGTTTTTAAGTGTTGATTTTAAATATTTTAATATTATGTATGTTAACACTATCAGGGTTATTCAATAAAAGTTCTTATCGTTTAAAATGGTGCTAATATTGCCCCAACCAATCAGATTTTAGCTTTTTAAATGTTAAATAAGATCTGATTGGTTGGGGCAAAATTAGCACCATTTTAAAAAATAAGAACTTTTATTGAATCTCCCTGTTAGCATCTTATGATGCTGGGTTTCTATGGGTTTTGTGGATTTATATGCTTTTACTTTTATCTGGTGTGTTCTGTGAGTACTGTACCCTTTTATACTTACCGGTGGTTTGGGTCCTTCACACACAGGGTTAACTGTGTATTTACCTGGTGAAGGTTTCCTCACTAATGAGGGTGTGTATATTAGGGGTAGCTACTCACATTTGAGCCCATTCCCTCTGATGAGGTGACAGTTTGCTGTCACAAAACGCGTCAGGGTTTAAGCTTTCTCCCATTGTATTATGCTGGAATAAAGTTTGTTTCTCTCATCCGATGTTGGTAGAAGTCCTCCATTCTTCTTTTATATCGCAATGATTTCTTCTGTGGAGCTTCCGGACTCCCTCCTTGCTGATTTTTGACTACCACATCACACACACAAATGTAAATATCTTTAAATCTATGTAAAAAAAATAATGAAAGTAAATTGCAAAAATATTTAGGAAATCAATTCATGTCAATTTACAGGTGCAATCCCGGGTGCAACGCAAGAAATGTATAAACGGGAGTTTCGGGTGATAATCGTGCCGTGTATGGGCACTTTCTCAGCCAAAATGGCCATTCGGTCGGGGATTGTTGCCTGACTGGCCAGACAGATCTTCGAACGAGCGTCCGTTTTGGCCAATAAAATGTCCATACACAGCACGATTATCAGCCATAACGGCTGTTCATACATATTGTGCGTTGCGGATGGGCACACACAATCGCACGTTTGTACAAACCTTAAACTTTTGGACCACAGTTATTACCCTTTAATACAGCATAATGCTTAATCCAGATGTATTGTGTTTAAATTACATTAAAAAAAACAAAGACTTGTTTATCTGTTTAAACTCCCAGTGTGTTTACATGCTCTTGGATCCCCAAGAATCTTTTTAAACATCCAGATTTATCAGCTCAATTCCTCGGGGACTGTTAGATCTCCTCCATCAAAGAGCAAATGCTTTTCCATTTCTGCTTGAGAATTACACTCTCTCTGAACGCCTGTTTACTTTAAGTAAACTCTGTGTAACAAGCAAAATATTGTCAGAGTGAGCACAGATAAGCTTTAAAGTAGAGAGCACAGGGCAGGGAATTAAAGCTTTCTCTGTTTTTCCAGGTGACCTGCACGCAACCCCCCCAGTTTTTCACACTCTGCCTTTAGTTTAAAAACAAAACCATTGTTAATGATTTGAAAGGGAAGAACAGACCTTCCCCACTAATCTGCACATCCCCCACTTTCAGTAGGCTTCAGAAGGCGGGATTTACCGATTATAGCTCGTGTGTAAGGGATATTTCTGACCGATCAGCACTCCGATCGTTCGGGAAAATGGGAAATTTCCGTCGGTCGGCATCGGCTCTCTTTACTTTCATAGAGGGAGCAGATACCGATCGTGCAGTGTATGGACAGCCGACCAATCTCCATACTGCGTATTTGGATTGGTTGGTTCCATGTGTGCAGGTTCCCTTCGCAATGTGCCGACAGCATTGTGATCTGTTGGCACATTGCGATGGAAATCACATGTGTATGGCCACCTTAAGTGGATGGCGTTAGCAAAAATGTGTGAGGGTATAAAAAGAAATCCAAGAAAGCGAATACTGTTACTAAAAAGAGAACGAATGTGACAGCCAGAAGGACAGACAATTCAATCCAGAAAGGAGAAAGCATTTGCTGTTACAAACTGCTGGAGGTTGTCATAGGTTGAGCCTACAGATTAGTCCAGCATTGTCACACCAGCTCATTGCAGTGATAGACATACTCCCCTGTTTTGGTTAAATCAAGCAGGTAACACTAAAGGCCTGTACACAAGTGCGATCACAGGGTAGAGCGTGATTACAGGTATTAGTGATGTGCAGGATCCCAGCGAGTAGTGATGAGTCCTGGTTTCCTTTCGGAACTGCCGGATTTGAAAATCAGATCTGACAGGTTGTTTAAAATTTTTGAATCTCTGAACTTATCATCTAAAAAATTGAAGAGCAAATATTTGAGAAAATTGAAAATTCAGTATTGGATTGGAAAACTGTGTTTGAAAATCGAAAATTGGAAAGGATACGATTTATTCTGGTTTGAATCAGATTTTTTGGAATTTTAATTGGTTTGTTCAACTCTACACTATAGCACTTAATTATTAATTCCCTAAGGAGAAATATTGGTCACATTTATTAATCCCTAAAGGGAAAATATTGGTCACATTATATTAATCCCTAAAGGGAAAATATTGGTCACATTATATTAATCCCTAAAGGGAAAATATTGGTCACATTATATTAATCCCTAAAGGGAAAATATTGGTCACATTATATTAATCCCTAAAGGGAAAATATTGGTCACATTATATTAATCCCTAAAGGGAAAAATTGGTCACTTATTTAATCCCTAAAGGGAAAATATTGGTCACATTATATTAATCCCTAAAGGGAAAATATTGGTCACATTATATTAATCCCTAAAGGGAAAAAATTGGTCACATTATATTAATCCCTAAAGGGAAAATATTGGTCACATTATATTAATCCCTAAAGGGAAAATATTGGTCACATTATATTAATCCCTAAAGGGAAATATTGGTCCAATTATATTAATCCCTAAAGGGATAATACGGTCACATTATATTAATCCCTAAAGGGAAAATATCGGTCACATTATATTAATCCCTAAGGGAAAATATTGGTCACATTATTAATCCCTAAAGGGAAAATATGGTCACATTATATTAATCCTAAACGGGAAAATATTGGCCACATTATATTAATCCCTAAAGGGATAATATTGGTCACATTATTAAACCCTAAAGGGATTTTAATAGTCAGGCTATTGAACTTGTTATGATAATACCGTGATACTAAAGCTGGGTACACACTTGGCAGATTTTTGAAAAATGACAGACAGGATCTACACATCAGGCTACACACAGTCCCCTATACACAGCATTTTGGCCGACCCGAACATTCAGCGGGCACGCGCTCATTCGGGAAAGCAAGTGCTTTATCAGTAATGTGTGTACCTAGCTTAACAGGGTGATGCAGTGAGAGCCACAATCACTTGCTGGTGCAATAACAGTCCTGCATTCAAGCAGGGAGATTCACCCAGAGTCGCAAGCGCTCTGGGCAAATCTCCTGTAGCCAATTTTTGTTTTGTCTATATAATTTTCCCTCAATGTGGTATATATATTTATATATTTCCCAGCCACTGTGAGGTCAGCCCTTCAGTTCAGCAGACAATGTTAGGTCAGCCCTCCAGTTCAATATACACTATTTGGTCATTCTTCAAGTTTACCAGCCACTGCTGCTAGTTCAGCCCTCCAGTTTACCAACCACTGCTATACCAGCCATCCAGTTTACCAGCCAGTGCTAAGTCAGCCCATCAGTTCACCAGCCACTATTTAAGCTAACACTGTCTGATGAACTGGAGGGCTGACCTAACCGTGTCTGTTGAACTGGAGTGTGGACCTAACAGTGTCTGGTGAACTGGAGTGTGGACCTAACAATGTCTGGTGAACTGGAGTGTGGACCTAGGACCTAACAGTGTCTGGTGAACTGGAGTGTGGACCTAACAGTGTCTGGTGAACTGGAGTGTGGACCTAACAGTGTCTGGTGAACTGGAGTGTGGACCTAACAGTATCTGGTGAACTGGAGTGTGGACCTAACAGTGTCTGGTGAATTGGAGGACTGAGCCTGACATAACAGTATAAAGGCTTGTAAAGTTTGGCTCAGGTGCCAAAAAGTCTAGAAGTACCCCTTGTGAGACAACTTCACATTTAACCTTCCCCAAATATTGAGAAAAGAAAAACCAGGAATCATATCCTGGAGAGTGAGGTCATGTGACATGTAAACATATGTTAACAGGTGGTTCTTAGGAGGAGAAAGGAACAAATGGGAAATCTAAAAGCTTCAAATGTGTTTTGCTGTTGAATTAAAACTGCATCATTCAGCAACTTCCAGCATTCTTTGTGTGTTGATGGTGAAGGGGGTCATGAGTAGAGATGTTCAAAAATGGCAAGTTTTATTTTGTGTTCGTATTTTCGAAATTCCGGAAAAGAAAAATTTGAAAACGAACCCATAGAAGTTCTAATCGATTTCAAGGCATAAATAGCAATAGTATGTTAGTGTAAATGACATAGGGACCTGGGAAATGGTCTGGCGAAAATGTACATATAACCAAAACTTATTTATAAATTAACTTTCGTCATGATCGCACTGTTTTCAAGCTTCCACATTATATTTTCGAGGGTGAACGAAAATGGGAATTTGAGGGTTCACAAATTTGTTATTTATCGAAATCGGCTTTCAGCGGCTAGTGTGACCTAGTGTCACAGGAGTGGTCCCCCCTTTTGTTGCACCGCCCTGCTAGTCCTCTTAAAGTACTTACACAAATTTGTCTAAAGGACTTAAGGGGGATTAGTTCTTAAAAGGACTTTTGGGTCTGTAGATGTGTGAACAGAGTGGGGTATACCAACAAATGTTAACCCACCACACTGAAATCCACATAATCAAAAGCTCAAATTTGCTAAGGAGCACAAATCTCTGTCCAAACTCCAACACTGCCAGGTCTCCTACTAAACATTCCAACACACTGACAAAATGGCACCTGAAACACTGCCTTTTATAACCAGGGGGTTGGCACTGCTGTGGTTAGTGAAATAAGAATGTAGCTTGATTGTTTTAAAAAATGTAACAATTTCGGAAAAAAAAGAAAGTCCCATCTTCTTGTATGTATGCATGTATAATTTATTCACATACATACAATAGTTCAGGCGCGATAGGATGAGAGCATGCATAAGTATAGAGGTAGGCAGGAGAGAAAGGAACCTGCGGATTTTCAGTATATTGCGAAGGAAAAAATGGCAGGTTTTAGCTACATAGTTAATGTGGTTAGAAAAGGAGAGACTGCAGTCGATAATATTTTTACTTCGATACCCTCAGATCCGATTTGAAACCTGGTTCTAATTGAACCCACATTACATCTCTAGTCATGAGGTCTGAATGTAATTGGATGGGTTGGTTATTTGCCTTACAGGATGGTGTTAGATCCCTTCTGAAATAAAACTATGTCTATTCTTTTGTCTAATAAAGTGCCATTCTTTACTTAAATCCCTATTGCTGTGCAACAATTTGTTTTCATGCCAGCTAGCACCGATTGAAGTGAACCTTTATATTAAATTAATTATGCATGTGAAATGACAATAAGGGATATTAATGTAAAAGTGCAAAAGGAACTTGTCAATGTCAATATTTCTATTGTTCCTTCAATACATTGTAGTCCTATACAAAACTGTATAAATCTAGATCTATTTTGAAATGGTGCTTGAAATGCTACTAAAACACTAACCACACCATGTAAGCAAAGCAATGCCATGTGCTCTGAGGTATCAGTCAATTGTTCTGTTGGTACAGACTAGACTGAATTAGGTATATTATACTTAGTGCTGCTAGGAACTCTCTGTGATCTTTCATTGAGGTCAATGTTGATTTTACAGATGGCCTGTTTACTGTCCTGCTTCTATTATGACTAAAATACTACATGAAGCTAGTTCCTTACTGGAGAAAGACAGAGGCAAGAAGCTTCTGTGTATTTCATGTTCTGCCTTCCATTGTGAAGATGTAGCTGATTATGGTTTGTTTGCAATGGGCTCAAAGTTGCCAATAAGAATTAAAGCTTCCTATTATCCATTTGAATAACAATCATCTCTTTAAATGACTTAAAGGGGAATTTCAGTGATAAAGTGATTTTAAT
Source organism: Hymenochirus boettgeri (assembly GCA_019447015.1). Classification (NCBI taxonomy): domain Eukaryota; kingdom Metazoa; phylum Chordata; class Amphibia; order Anura; family Pipidae; genus Hymenochirus; species Hymenochirus boettgeri. Next base: position 266,777,306 of record CM033476.1, read on the forward strand.
GAAATTATTTATTTATATGTTACACAGACCTTAAGTATTATATATACAATAAATATAATACATATATAATATATTTATTGTTTATTGAAATATGTATATATTATATATATTACAAGTACTTTAAAGGCTAACTATACCTGGGGAAATTACCTGGGGAAGGGAGGTAGGACTGATTATTCTTACCTCACAATAATTACAGGAACTACAGCACTTACAGTTTTCATTTGCCAGGTTAGTACTGGACTAATCCTTTACTAAATATAGTGCTGAAGCCAGGATGAAGACTGGCAGAACCAGTTTTCTTTGGGCTGGTGCTCCACACAGAAACAATATTGGGAGGTAAGAACTACCAGTCATATATTCCTGTCCCTTATACCTAATATGGGTAGGGACCCGGAAGAAGGGAGGAGTTACCTCTCGAAACGCGCGTCGGTCTTGGCAATATCTGGGAGGTGAGCGGTGGAGCGGTTTGGCTTGGCTTTCAGCAGCACTAGCAAAACGGTAATTTAGCAAGTTGGTGGAACACGCCTTAACCTACGGGGTGGAGAGGCGTCGGCAGATCGTGGAGGTTGAAGTGCATTGTTGTTTTCCTTTTGTTACAGTATATACTTACCTACTCTATCATACCTGCTTGCTTTGGTTTGGCCCTGTTTTGTCTTTCAGGACGGGTTACCCTGACCCCGTTGACAAACGGTGGTTGCGCGGGAGGCCCGTATTTAACCTACATATACATGTACTAACCACCTAGCTTTGCTCTTTGCTTGCTGCTGCTTTTATTCCACCTGTTATATGTGTGGTTATAAACTTCGTTCATTTACCGCTACCCATTGTCATACTTGGGGTTTACCACCACTTTTGCCACTGCCACCTATCCGGATATTGTGTTTTTTACTTTTTAGTACTTTAGCACCTAGGGACACCTAGGATGCAGGCAGTTTATCTATTGTATTAGATTGTATCTGGTGTTCGGGACATTTTTTGCAGGGTACGTGTTTATTATTATTTTTTGGTCTATATTATGCACAATAAAGGAAAATATTTTTATACTGATCATTACTGGTTGGATGGTTTACTTAGCGCAATCTATTATCTCATCCTCGGATATTTTTGAGTGTATTTATTTCCTATAGATATGCCATAAGAGTACCCCTGTAGTTTATTCTACAGGGTAGAGTGGGGTTCTTGTGGTTTGGTTTTTTCCAACCATTCTTTTTTCTTATATATTCCTGTCCCAACTATTTTTAATTTTAACTGTTTTTTTTAAATAATTTTATACACACAGTAGTTATCCTTTAAGTAAAACATAAGTATTTGTGCTGAATTTCTTCTTTAACAGGGGTGGGTATGACCTGGTTACCAGGTACCTTTCCTGTCATCCACAACCCACTTTTTGACTCCCTCTAGTCCTCTCTCCTCCTCAATAGTGGAGTTTTTCCAAGGAAAAGGTAATGTCCATGTTTATTTTGACAGAAAAGACAGTATGGATTATAAGTAGAACTAACACAATTTTTAAACAAAACATTTACTTTTATTTCTCTGGCAATCCACCCATTGGCCAATACACTTCTCCACTTCAGCCCAGGATGCAGAGATTTTATGCCAAATGTATCTCAAAATGGGAACCAGTTGAGCAGCCATCATTATTATCTCCAAAAACCTCTGTGCCAAGAATCAATAAGTCAAATAATCAAATAACTGATATTTGGTAATTCCTACCTTCACATTCCTCCCTTTACCTATCCTTCACCCTATGTTCCCTCTATTTCTTTTGCCCCCCTGTCTAGCCCCTGCCATATCTTGTTATGCTGCATTGACAATCTATACTGCTCTGACCTGATGGAGAGGGTATAGCCCTCGAAAGCTTGTCAGCTTAATAAACTGTTAGTCCTTAGATAAACTATCACAGTACTGTTATTTTTATATATCTATATATTGTACTAATACGACACTTCAATCATTTTCTACATTCACAGCCTGTCACTCTTTTTTAAGGTGATTCCATTTGTGACCAAAAGGAATCAATTTCATATATTCCTATCATTTTAGATTTTGATCAAAATGATCTAAATGTAAAAATGTTGCCGGTAGCTTCTTTTTTTCGCTTTGTTGGCAAATTGAGCACAGCATTACATTAGTCACTGTGACCACCAGTTAAAATGGATTTGTGGATTAAGATCCAAATCATATTATTGTTAGAATGAAATGGTTTCCTTTGTTCTAGAGAATCTGCTTTAGGGTTAAATGTTGCAGCTGGAACACCATGGGATACTGGAAAAGTGTCTAAACTATTAAAGAAATATCAAGAAATGTTACAAGACACTATTTTCACTGAAATATAATTTTGCAACAGTTTAAAGTCATTTCTAGGGCATGTGGACGCTTGTCTTTCAATCACCAGTAAAATTCACTCTGTGACAGTACATACATCAGTGCACTCTGATGCACCTATCTTGGAATTTCAGTACCGGTACCTTGAAGAAAAATGCTGCATTTTCTGCATCAGTAATTTAATTATAAAAGGTCTTGCATCCTGACAAAAAATCTAAAAAAAACCCCCAAAATGGCCTACTAAAGCCCATCACATTCTTTAAAGCTTTTTATTCCACACTACTGAATGTCACAAGCTAAAAATGCAGAGGTATATGAGGCGCCTTTTGTCCCCTAGTTCATTTTGTGTTGGAAAAAAAAAATACATTTAGTTAACAGGAACCATATATTTAGGTGACACAAAAATGTTTTTGTTAAAACATACACCTTTGTCATCACAGAATCAATTTTGTGACCAGAAACACAATGTTCCGTGGAGTGACAAGATATGTTTTGTCTTTACAACCTCTATTTTGCCTTAATAAATAGCCTTGATATTATATAATGCCACCAAGCCTCTAACCTGCTCACTTCTAGGCTAGGCACTGAGGAGCATAATGGTAGACTATGCCATATGTGCACAGAACCAAATTTCAGGGGTACTCAAAACTTTTATTTTTAAGGCACTTTCTTGTAACGTCTCTTAGACTTAGACTATGAACACAAGTCCATTTGAGGAAGCTTTTCTGCCTCTGGCCTATTTCTATAAAAACTCTGTTTAATGTGGGTCCTAGCTCCAACAGCAGGGCCTATCTGCCCTTTATTACATCAAAAGCACAATGCAAAACTCAAGGTAATAAACTCCATTCTTTCTTTTCACTGCACTCCATCAATATTCCAGCACAATGGGTGAGAATTTTTGCCGTATTTTTTTTAAAATGGAGATTCGTAGAAACCCAGTAGCACTTGCTACTGATAAACAACAAGTCAATATCACTATATACCATTGAAATGTTACCCATAGGGAGGACCTAAAGCTGGCCATACACGGGCAGACATTCCTCCGATCTAATTTTTGATCAAGTTTAATGATCGGAAATCCAATCGGAGGAACTGCTCAAAGCATTCCATCTTGAGGCTCCGATCTTTTCTCGGGTTTCCACATGAAAGATGGGGACTGCAGAAGGGGTTGGCAGAAAACTTCCTCCTGGCCCATTCTCTTGCTTGAGCTTGAGCGGGCGATCTGAAAAATACTGAAGCGCTTTTTTAGGCCATAACTGCTCTGTTGGTTCATTCATCCCTAGAAAACAGTCTGTCAGGGATTACCTGATTCCGTGGCGGAGACCAGTAGGTACCCACAGTAACTGGCGCGCAGGGTCTAAGTGTGACCAGGCTTTCACCAGAGCCCCTTATGGTGGGGATGTTGCACTGCTGAGTCACACCAGTACCTGCAAGCGACGTGTTGAGGCACAGAAACATGCAAAGGAAGTGAGACCCAAGAACGGTGGCACAGGAACGAGGCATAGGAACAGTGCGCTGGAAGAAGGCTTAGTAACAGGACTCAGGATTAGGATACAGGAGCAGGATAGAGGTACAGGAAAGATTAGGAAGTCAGTGTGGGAACAAACTTCCAGCACCGGTCTTCTCCATTCCCTCCCTTTTAAACTCTTGCGCCACGTACACGGCCATCCTGGTGTACGCACAAACACCCACAGGAAGTCCGCCCGCCAGTGCTTTGGATCCAATAGGATTTGATGATTATGTGAAAAAATTGATCCAGAGGCTGACAAACTACCATTGGTCGCTGATGTCTCTATACATTATTATAGGAAGCTGATAGTGTTTGTATGTGGGCACATTGTAGGGCAGCACGGTGGCTCAATGGTTAGCAGTTAGCACTGATGCCTTGCAGCGCTGAGGACATGAGTCATAAAGACTTTGTCATAGGTTGTAGGTGTACATAAAGTGATTAGATTGAAAGCTCTTCGGGGCAGGGCCTGATGTGAATTGAGTAAATAATTGTTAAGCACTGCGGAATAGGTAGCGCTATATAAGAAATAAAATACATACATACATACATGAATGAATTTAGATGTTAAAGTGTGAATGTATTTTATAGCAGATCTGAATTCTGTCTATCATCTGCTAGAAATCTCATGGTGCAATTTATATTGCTTTCTCTGTATGTTAGTGACAATTAGTTTGATATACTGCATTTGGGTCTCAGGGCACTGCAGAGGAAAGCAATGTCTGCTATAGATACTTTCACTCAGCTAATGCTCCTTCTTTTCTTCCTGAACACCTGCAGCTCCTCTCCTGTCTTCCTACATTACTGTCTTGGACTGGGCCATAAGGTTGAATTGCTCAAAGGAAGCCAGATGGAAGCCATAATATTTTGTAGCTGCTTGTCAAAAGCATAACAACAAACTGTTTATGTTCCTGTCAGATATTTTATATCGGTCTTAACATGCTGCTTTAAAAAAAGTAGGTATCGCTAAAATACCGATCGTTATCATAAAATACCGATCGTTATCGTAAAATACCGATCGTTATCATAAAATACTGATCATTATAGTTGATAGCGATGGGTATTTTACGATAACGATCGCTATTTAATGATAACGATCTGTATTTTACGATAACGATCGGTATTTTAGCGATACCGATAACGGTACGTTATAAATAGGGCCCATAGTTCAATCTGCCACAAAAACTACCGTAGCCGATGAATAACCAAAGGGGCTCAGGGAAAACACTTCCTTTGGCCTGTTTTAAATTCGGTCCTAACACTTTTTTGGCGATATTGTAAAATATCGATTGTTATTTTAGCGATACCGATAACGGTACTTTATAAATAGGGCCCTATGGATGGGGCTGTTTTCCTGCATTGGCCCTGACTTGACTAACTCATGTAATAAAATGACTAAAAAGAAACATTTCAATTACAAGAATTTAAGTAATGGGCCATTTAAACCAAGCGATCAAGTTAGAATTTCCAGCGTCTTTTTTCCCCCGACTCTTTTTTTGCAGATTGTGGTAGATCAGGCTGAACCGGAAATCGAACCAAGTGTACAAAATCTTAATGGCTGTCACCAGCACGTTCACATTGAAATGCTGCACTTTAATTGGAGAAAAATAGGAGCAAAATGTTATAGGTGCAAATAATGATTTATTGATTTCAGTGGTGTAACTAGGAATCACTGGGCCCCCCAGCAAAACTATGAAGGGCCCCTATCCGTGCTTCATCCACAGTGGTTTTCAGGGAAGAAGCTATATCTGTCATAGTATAAATAAGAAGATGGGGCCCTGCGGCTCCCGGGCCCCCCTGGGGTTGCTCCCTCTGCTCCTCTGGCAGCTACACCCCTGATTGTGCTTATACAAAAATGATTCCAAATAAATCTGTTAATCTGTACATGCCTATTCAGTTCAGGTTTTTTTTAATGAAGTTATTTTAGAATCTAAATAATTTAGTCCTGCAGATCCACGTGTACATAAGCAAACAACACATTCCAATGCGTCTTCCAACCAGAATGTTTGCTCAGCCAGTGCCATCTGTTCAGGACAGATCTGTAGGATTTCTCCCTTTCAAACCTCTATAAACACACACACTGCTGCTGATGACAAAGGTTAAATTATGATTATAATCAAGTACACTGTAAAACAGCTTGAGTTAGTACTAGTCTCTTTTTGGCAAGTGCACAGCTTCCAGCCTGGCCATGGTGGACTAAGGCAATATAAAGATGGCACAAAAAGTTTAACACTTGCAGAAGGTCACATCTCCCACTCTTCTGCTGAGGGACTAATTAGGCTTGTAGACCTAACAGAGACTGGAATGTTGTATAAATTCCAACTATGCCACGGATGGACTGAGGTTTTAACAGCTGTAATTTTGAGAATTCCCTACAAAATTAGCAAAACCAGGAAAGGTCATTTGTAATGTGCAGATAACATGTATAACCTCAGCTGCCCATGGATCTAATTGACTTCCCAGCAGGGAGCATGTTAAGAATTGGTATTTTCTTCTCTTATATGCCAGTTTATGTTTGCTTTACGTGTTTTTATTTGTTATTTATGGGCTTAAGCTGCAGGCTGACAACCAGAAACAAATCTAAAAGTTCAGGTCTGGGTGCAGAATAAGTGGTCTAGCCAAAGCTCCTTACTTGAAACAGTCCTTCAAAATAATATGGGGTTAAGAGATCGCAAGAGGCTTCAAACAGCGTCAAAACACAGAACCCGTCGGATCAACGTTAAAACAGGGCCTTGTTTGTACAGCACAACAGAGAAACCAGCGAAAAAGAATCGAAATAGTACTAGCAAATAAAATGATTGGTAAGTAATGTAAAACATTCTTGTAAATAATAATATATCGGTAAAACATTTGAAAAGGATAGTTAATAAGTTTGGCTTTCAGGACTGAAGCTGGCAAAATACCTAAAGATTATGTTGTCTCCCAACTATTTTATGACACTGTAAACCACAAACAGGTGATTGATCTCAAACCAGAGAACAAAATTTATCAGACAGTCAGGCCATTCATTTACTGATGGATTTGGATCTATATAATATTGAATTGGCATTTCAATATTTTTGCTGCAACTTATAAAAGTAGAGGCATTGAGAAATTATAAAGGTTAGGGGATGACAACAAGAAAGACAAGTGGGGAAACAGGGTCTAACTAAAGTAGTATCAGGATAACAGGAAGATATACATTGGTTAACTGATTCTTGATCTAATGATTCTTGGTGGACTCCTGGTCCATCAAGAAACAGTTCTGACAGTTTGCTGAGACCGAGTGTGCGGTCTATAGAAGACATCATGATCTGCTGTGGTTTTCGGACATGTACATTTGTCCAAATGAACGGTCAGCGCTTGGCCAATCCCAAATTTTGCCCAACTGACCAAAACACTGACTGAGCTGAGATATTGGATTGTGTGTACACAGCTTAAAACCTCCTATAAAGTTAATGTAGATGTAGTGCATGTGTTAATATACTGTACAAAAAATTGGTAGAATCAAATATTGATCAGTTCTTTGTGTTATTTGACATTATGTCAAGTAAAGCAAAAAAAATGTATGTGTGAAAGTCAAGCTTTTAAAGAAATACAGAAATAACTCATTGTTCTTAGTATTTAGCATATGGATGGCATATAATGTTGGACAGGTGGATGACATTCTCGTGACTGGTACCTGGATTTATACAAAATATGAATAATTGTCATGCTATCAGTTCCATAATGTTTTTTGAGCAAGAGGGGAGGCCCAGAAGAAATATGATTGGGTGATCAACCACAGTCATAAAGCTGAAATTGATAGGCAGCTCGTGGCAAGATATGCAGTTCAATGCAATGTGGGTGCATTTCAACAAGGCTTTTAAACAAGGCCAAAATATTTAAAAGATGAATATGTAGTTAAAGGAGATCAAATGTTAAAAATAGCAGTACATGCACTACAACAGTCCTTAACTTTTTACTGTGGGTTAGCATATATTTTTCTAACTTAAGAGTAGGATCTTTCAGAAATAAGCCACTTGTGATGTGATCTTGTGAATATACCTACTGGCTTGGTACAATACCATTATTTTCAATCCAGCTGCTAAATCATACTTACATAGTTACATAGTAATTAAGGTTGAATAAAGACATACGTCCATCAACTTTTCACCCTCCTTTTTAACCCTACCTAACAATTGATCCAGAGGAAGGCAAAAAAAACCTTTCCAAACCCAAAGATGAAACTTCTTTTCTTCCAATCTTAAAGGATGTCCATGTGTCCTCTGATATGAACGATTAGTGAACAATGCACCAGAAAGTTTATTGTATGGTCCATTAATATATTTGTCATATCCCCATGCAAATGTTGCTTCTCTAATGTAAACAGCTCTAACTTGTCTACATTGTTTGCTACAGCAAAGTCTGTTATCTACCAGAACCCCCAAATCCTTTTCCATTAAAGATTCACTTAACACAGAGTTATTTATGGTGTAGGTGGCAAAAGGAATAAACCCCAAATGCATCACCTTACATTTATCAACATTGAACCTCATCTTCCATTCTGCTGCCCATGTTGATAATCTATCTAGGTCTGCTTGCAGCAATTGAACATCCTTTGAAGTTTCCAAAACTCCATAGTTTAGTGTCATCAGCAAACATAGAGACCTTGCTCCCAATGCCCCCTTCTAAGTCATTTATGAACAGATGAAAAAGAAGTGGCCCCAGTACGGAACACTGAGGCACTCCACTTAGAACTTTAGCCCACAAAGAAGTAACCCCATTGACCACCAATCTCTGTTTGTGATCCAATAACCAATTTTCTTTCCATGCACAAATGTTTTTTTCTAGGCCAACAGTCCTCAGTTTATACATTAGTCGTCTATGTGGCACAGTATCAAAAGCTTTAGCAAAATCCAAGTATACCACATCCACTGTTGTGCCTGAATCTAAATTCTTACTCACTTCCTCATAAAAACCAATTAAATTTGATTGGCATGATCTATTTCTCATAAATCCATGCTGACTACTACTAGTAGTTCTGGAGACAAAGTCAAGGATATGATCCCGAAACAAAGTTTCCAGCACCTTCCCTACCAGATCAACCAAGGCCTTATGCATCTAAATATTAAAGATGACTGACTTCACTTGTACTGTAAAACAAGTTATTTATTGGGGTTTTTTTACTGTGCTATCTATTTCTTGCTATTTATAGGGTTGTTCATAAGATTGTAATAGCAAGAACAAGGAGCAAAGTCAGACACAATCTATCATTGTCTGTGGGGCTGTACTCTTTTGGCACCACCATGAGTAACCAATCATAAGCTTCAAGATGAGGTCAGCAAAAGGAATTTGTTTATTTTCTTTACTAGTGAGAAAGAACTAAAACAAATCCTTACAGACATGTTATACTGAATCCTGCCAAGGGAGTGAATATGCACTCTATAAATAAACTATAGTGTTTTAACAAGACAACGTATTTGCAATAAATGAATGCAAAGGATCATTCCAACTTAGTAAGATGATATTTTCTTAAACCTGCAGAATAAATCTTATCTTCGTTCAAATTGGGAATGTTCCAACCCAGAGTTACAAATACAGGTGCTAATTTATCTTCTTCTGAAGCAAAAAGAACATCACATAGATACACACAAAACAACACAATTAATTCCTCCTTATAGTAAATATACTGTTCAGATTTTCCCAAACAAGGCCCTGGAGGTCTAGATCAAATGCCACTGCCACTCCCTCTAAAGCTGCACCTGCAGTTGGCATCATTTGATACATCCGCCTAATGTACTTCTGTCTTTCACGGTAAAAAAAAAAAACACATGTAATGATTCTCTGTTGACAATGACAGAGTAATATAATGAATTGCAGCACTGGATGTTTTTGTCATGGGGTTAGAAAACCTTATAGTCCCTGTGGGTATTATACCTAACAGACATCTTGACCTTTCTAGCACCTGTCTTAAGAACCAATCATCAATCAATCATAGAGAATTCTCATGGAGGACACTTATGTCAAGGATCAGAATGCGACAAAAATAACAGGTGTGCACTTACAACATAATGTGTTAGTACTGCTGACTGTAAAAAATGTGATTCCCTCCATGAATTTTTCTTTTCAGCTTTAGGTGTGGATTAAATATACAGAAATTAATGGTTAATAGGCTTTATTTGGCCTATGTGTATTAATATTGCTTGAAAGGTTAGTTTAGGATATTAATTAAATATATCGAAAGGCATGTAACCTTTTATTAAAAATAAATAGTCAAGAAGACAAAGGAGGATAACATAACTGTATAGGATATATCTTTTTACACCAGCTAAAAAAATCCCCAAACTAATGCTGACCTTGTAATATGTACAATTAGTGTTTAGGCTCATTCACCAGATACAAAAGATTACTTCTAATTCTAGCTCAGCCTCATAGATATTGCGTTCAATCTACCCATATGCCCCAAAAAGTCTTTAAAAATGCATTCCATCGGCATACCCTTTAATAGAATTTATACTTATAGAAACAACATACAGGCCTTTGTAAGAAAAGTTCTTAGCATTGAAAATGGTGCTAATTTTGCCCCAACCAATTAGAAGTTAGCTGCCGTCTGAAAACCAACATCTGATTGGTTGGGGCAAAATTAGCACCACTTTTAATGATAATAACTTTACTTACATAAGCCTAATAGTGCAGAGTAGAGATGGTAGAACTTTCGAAAGATCGGTCCGTTTTCGAACTTTCGAACTATATGGAAAGTTCGAAAACGGGCCCATTAAAGTCAATGGGAATCAAATAGTTCAAAAAGTTTGAATGAAATACAGTTAAAATATCAATGGTAACTTAATGTAAATGGCTGTGGGACCTGGGAAATGGTCTGGGGAATATCCAGGACTTTTGAAAAATCAATTTTACTCTTACGCGCACTACTTTCGAGCTCCCGCGTTCGAACATTCATTAATTATCCTATGAATGACTTGCGGATTTGATAATTCGTTATTTACTCGCGTATTGGTATAATAGACATTTTACTCGCGGATTCGATAATTCCATATTTACTCGCATATTGGTATAACAGATATTTTACTTGCGGATTCGATAATTCGATATTTACTCGCGTATTGGTATAAAAGATATTTTACTTGCGGATTCAATACTCGGGTATAGATATACTAGACATTTTACTTGCGGATTCAATACTTGGGTATAGGTATAATAGACATTTTACTTGCGGATTCAATACTCGGGTATAGGTATAATAGACATTTTACTCGCAGATTCAATATTTACTCGCAAATAGGTATTATAGACATTTTAGTCGTGGATTCGATACTCGCGTATATGTATAATAGACATTTTAATCGCATATTCGCACGCCTCGAACGTTCGAACATTCCAGAATTATCGAAAGTCCGGAAAATATCGAAAGTCAGAGAAATCTGGGTCCGGGATAGTTCTAGAAGTCCGAGTCTGTTCAAACTCGAATAGTTTGTCTCGAAGTCGTGTCCCTATCTGATGCAATGTCCCTATCTGAAAGTAAATTAAACCTTCACTATCTGAAGGTGAATGAAACCATCAGCAGGCTCCACGTTTTTGTTATTACCCCGATTAAGCACTGACACACTGACTGGCTAGAATGAGAGCATGAGATCTCGCAGGAATCCATTGGGAACTATATGATGAATCAAGACTGGAAAAAGTGATAAAATCTACTATTTACAACTGACAGCCTTGACAGGTAAAAAACAATGGAAACGAAAACTTAAAAGTTAGGAGAAAGACACTAGATGAGTGGAAAAAACATCTAAACCAAGATAAACTCAAGGATAACTAATTTATTTCCCCAGTTGAGTGCAAGAAGAGGGACAACTGGGCATCTTTAGACTAAACCCATAAAGGTGGCCCCAGGATTATGGATTTTGATGATATTTTTTACAATTCTCATTTCCCCGTAATGTACAGCTTTATATTGCAGTGTTAGAATTCTTGTGTTTTCTGAGTGAATCCTAAAATAATAATGTTATAAATGGATAGTTATATAATGTATGATATTTACTTACTCTCAGTCTATAAACCCAATCATACGACCCTTCCGATATTATTTCTTGATGACTGGTTTTATTGTGATTAATAGTTTCAAATCTAGTGAGATGCAGCTTGGAGAAAAAATCCAATTAAAATTGGTCACAGCAGGATAATTTACAGTGCAGCTGCTTCATCAATTTGAAACTCAATGCTGTCTGTTGCCAGAACTACTTCCCATCAAGGACATGACATGGGGAAACTTGGGCCCAAGGACCAATAAACCACTAGAAATGTTGGAGATTTCATGGCTAGACTATTGTTTCTAGAATGGAGCTATTTCTAAAAGCGTGTAATTCAATAGCTCGAACAAGTCTGCTCCCTATATTCCTCAGAAATGGTCTTGCAGTATTGATTTGTGAATTATATCTTTACCAGATAAACTGTTATTTTTAGGTCTGCAGAAGCCTGTGGTTTCCAGAAATGAATAATTATTGTCTGGTAGATGCATTTACATTATTCCACCCAAAGTTATTTTCGTATTAAACTCATGTACCATTGGAACATTTAAGTCATTGCCACCACCAATCAGATGTTATTTACAATTTAAAAGCTAATATCTGATTGGTTGGGGCAAAATAATTGCCTTTCAATAATCAAACACTTTATAAAAATAAAATGGCCTACATTTAAAGCTTTTTACAGGGAGATGTAACACAGTAAAAGCTCTTATCGTTAAAAATAGTGCTAATTTTGCCCCAACCAATCAGATATTAGCTTTTAAATTGTAAATAACATCTGATTGGTTGGGGCAAAATTGATGCAAATCATTTTTTCTCTTATATTATTATTATTTTGAAGCTTTTTGTTTTTGTAAAATAAATTGTCTTTATATGTGGAAATGTACATTGCAAAATTGTGTGTGAGTAACATGACTTAAATGTTCCTTTTATGGTCCTTTTGGCCATTCTGTGGACACTCTGGTAGGAATATGTTAGGGAGACAGCTTTAATCTGCAATCACTCCAGCAAAAACAGGAATAAGAGATGAACGATAAGAGATGAACGATACTGGAGCGTTTTGTTCCAAAAGCGATTCCACAGAACCTAAAGAAAAGTTCCAAGTTTCTCTCTTGCACACTTTTTCTCCCAGAGCCTACCCGTGTTCCTAATGCTGGATTTGTGTAATTACCCCTAAGGTAAAATTATGTTTTACACTTTAAAGTGTATATAGCAACAGCGATAGAGTGGCTGACTCCTCCCTCCCTGCAGTCAATCAAGGCTGTGATTGCTGACATAACAACAAATGATTGACTGCTGATTCCCCTGCTGCCTCCTCTGCACATGTTCAAGCTTACAAAAAAGCTCCATGAGCCAAGCGAGGAGGCAGATATCTTTCCATAACAGAAAAAACTTGTGATTAAATATCAGGTTACAAATTCATGTAATAAACTAGTAAAAATAGCAGATGGGTTTGCAGGGCAGATATTTTTGTTTGTTTTAAGGGCATTTCCGCCCCGAAATAAAAAATGACATGGTTTTCATGCACATTTTGAAGAACCTGTCAGCATTCACTGGCCCAACCAACTCTCCATCTGTGTTCATGGCACATTGCACATGATCAAGTTTGTAACAAGCATGTACAACAAATAGGGTTAGGCAGCATTTGACCCGGTTTTGAGTTTAACTCTTTGTTCTACTTCAGGTTTTGATGAGGAGATTTCATAGTTTCAGTGCTGAATTTCTGTTTCGACAGCCAAAGTTCAGAGAGAAAAGTTAAGATCCGCAGCAGAATTAAATTCCAGTGGGTAGGGGTGAAACTTTCACAGAACTGAATGGTTTTCTGTTAAGGAAAAGGTAAGTAAGTTGGTGGGGGTGGACGTGTCCTTAAAAGGGCAAGTCCAACCCCAATATGAAAACTTTTAAACAGGTTAATCACCCCCCAAAACCCTAAAGTATAATACTTTAAAATCTGAACTATATAAGTCTAACCTGTTTCCCTGTTTCTGCTTCCTGGTTCTTCCAGTTAGCAACTGTCAGTTATGGGTCTGACAGTTGACATCACAGCCAATGACTGAATGTTAATCCCCTTCTGAGCATGCTCAGGCTCAGTACAGGCTCAGTACAGATCACAAAATTGCTCAGAAGCATAGCAGGCATACAGTAATGAATTCTGAGGACAAACTATGATATATCAATATATTTTAAAGAGGCCATTCTTTCTAAAAGATGTTCTTATGAGGGTGGAGTTGTCCTTTATTACATTTTATTTAGAAACAGCTGTTAATTAAAAAAAAACACGGTATGTGTATTTACTTTTATCAACAACTTTTCAACCTTGAGTTGGTAAAATGGGAGATTTTCAGATCTAGAGGCTGTTGGATCAGAAATGGATAAATGTAAGAGCGAGGAAAATGAGTAAAAACATATGGGGTAAATGGTTTTACCACAGAAAAAGAGATAGAAAAGACTTAACTGTTTCACTGACATTCTGTCCCTCTAATAGTGAAAAGTAAAAAAGATATTTAAGGATAATTATTGTCCCCATTCTGGCAGCGTAAGCTGACCCCTCCCTCCATGCAGTCAATCAAGGCTGTGACTGCTGATATCAAAACCAATGATTGAATGCTATTTCGCCTGCTGCCACCTCTGCACATGCTCAAGCTTATAAAAAGCTCATTGAGCAGAGAGAGGAGGCAGATACGATTGCCAGACAGGAATAGAACTTAAATATCTGGTTACAAATGCATTTAATAAACTGGTAAAAATATCAGTTGGGGCTGTGGGCAGATAACTGACAAGTCACCATTTTTTTTTTAAGGGTGGATATACACTTTAAGGCATCTTAACTGACATTATTTTACCTAGTACCAACATTGATTGTATGTGTATATCCTGATGAAACACGTTGAGCAACAATAAAAAGTTGGTGTGTATTCAGTAATAGGTCCCACCAACTACTTCTGAATCTACCAGCATTAGACCTGAGTTATAATAGACGTAAAGTGGTTACTGGTTAGTACACCGTGGAAAGATGTAGAAGCAAATCACAGAGGGGGGAAATTACACTCAGAATGCTGCTATGTATTTTATTTCTCGACTGCTGCTTCCTCTTCTTCCCTCCTATGTTCTTCACCTTCCCCCTTTCCTTCTAAGCTCATTTCATTGCTCATGTTTGTTTCCACATCTGCTTTTCTCTGACCTTTCCTCTCCTCTGCTCCCTTTTTCTCCTTTCTCATGCTCCTACAGATTGTTTTACTTTCACTCTTTTTTCTGTCCTTACTACAGATAAAGGAGTAATAGCAGAAAGGTGTGACTGTACAACATTTAGTAAAACGGTATCTATACTAAAAAATGCTTTATCCTAATCTATAATGAAATACATGTAAGAAGCATTTACTCTGTTGTGTATGTGTGTGTTGCTGTATGCCTTCAACACAGCATTTGTTTTGCTCAGGTTTCCAAGTGTCCCCCCTTCCTCTCTTAAATTGACATATCCGGTAAGTCGCGTTCTGATAGCGCAGTTCTGAAAAATCCGGTTCAAACCCAATTGAAGCAGCAATTTTCAAATTTTCAATGGGATTTTCGCTGAAAAGTTTTAGTTTCAATAATTTTTAAAAATCAGTCAGATCTCAGAATGAAAAGCAAACTGGGATTCATCACTACTCTTAACACATTCCTACATTTATCTGTCCTGACTATATGTTAAGTTGAGCATGCTCAGTAATCACTATCAACCACACTGTGAAAGGAGAATGTGCAAAATGCAAAATACACATAGAAAATCCTCTTAACCTATCTGTCTTCCTGACAGACTCTTATATATATCTAATATCTAGTTACGTGTATGTGACGTTATGGTGACATTAATGTTTAACAACATCTCTTATTGGTCGTTCACCGCAGAGAAAGGACACGGAAAAGAATAAAATCGAAACTGCTTCCAACTTGTTTGTATAAAGTATTCACAGGGTTGTATTCAAATCTAGGTACACTCACTACAGACCTTTAAAGATCACACTACTCACAGTCCTGAGCATTCTCCTTATGTAAAGTATAGGGATAATGCTTGGGACTGCAAATTTCCCTCAGCTGTGACCGACTCCCTATACTTTCAGTAAAGGGAGATGACCGTGGCAGAGAATTTTTTTTTGTGTATTTACAATTTATTTCAAGGCCAACAGTGAACATGCTCTGATGCTCCCAAAGCCGACGGTAACCTCCCTTTATCGTTAGTGTGTATACCCACCTAAAAAGGTTAGAGGATGGGCGTGGACAGTAGACTGAGCACATTCTCTGTGGGAAAGATCTTGGGACCTTTTTCCTATCAACCAGTAAGTAATACTGTGTGTTGCACATGTAAAGATTCGGAATAATATTGGATTTTATGGGAAACGCTTATTCCCACAGATATGTAACCAAAACAGTGAAGGGTAACTCTAGAAAAACACAAAGGACTTTTATTTGCAAGTCTTTTTGAGTTACCATAAATTCCCTTTAATGTCCAGTGCTGGAACTTTTTACTTGTTAAATTAGAATGTAGAAGAACTGCTCAGCAGAAATGTAAAAATTCCTAGAAGTCCAGAACATAATAGCTACAATACAGCAGGATTGTATCTTTAAATCTGACACTGAGCTATTGGTTCAAGCATCTCTCACATCCTGGGGAAGAGCCCATATTTAAGTTTGCAAGGTACAATGGGGGCTGCCTGACCATGTCTTTACATTGTACAAATCTTCATATTGTGCAAAGTTGTTTGTTCACTCAAATAACAGACAACTGTCACTTAAAGCCAAACATTGGGAAATTGAGTAGGGAGATAAGTGTATTGGTACATCATTAGCATTTAAATGCTGCCCGACCACATTCTAATTGTTCCTGAATCTCAAGGAAATGCATGTTAAAAACTAGTAATGTCTATAAGCAGGGACTAGGGCGATTCAATAAAAGTTCTTATCATAAACCAATCAGATATTATTTAACATTTAAAAGCTAACGTGATTGGTTGGGGCAAAATTAGCACCATTTTTAACAATAAGAACTTTTATTGAATAATATTTACTATACTCAATCAATCCTTCCTTCAACAGATCAAGTTACATAATAAATGGTGAAATGTTCCAATGTGCATTGACTGTCTAGTTAACAGCACTTGTAAACTTTCTTTTTTGCAACATAAAGACTGTGCATGACATCGTCTAAATATTGACACTTTTCCAAAATACTGCAATGCAGAATACATGGTAATAATACTCGGAGATGATTGCATTGTTTTTAGATATTTAAGCTGGGTACACAGTGCCAGAATTGTCAGCCAGGAGCAGGGTAAATAGCACCCTGTGCAAGATTAGTTACTGGCACCTAGCACCCCCTCCAAAACACTCCCCTGGGCACACATAATACACTGCTGAATGCTGCTTAATGCACTTAATGCCTTTCAGTATCTTCCAGTGCATGCTTGTATATATTGTACATACATCATTACTTTACGTACTAAAGGCACAGACAGAACAGCACAGCATACAAATATCAAAAAATACCGACCGTGGTTTTCAGGCGTGTCTGATTAGGCATTCGTCCAATTCGGACAGTCGGTCGCGTCCCAAAAAGAGCACACAACTACACACAACTATCGGTCGATCAAGCAGAAATATTCCATGGTGTGTACTCAAATAATCTAGAATTTAGACCACCAACGTATTTATAAAGGATCATTATCCATAATGGCTGAAAAAGATCCTTTATAACAGTCGAATAATTACTGCTAATATTGTTACCATTCTCGACCATAGTGTTGCATAAATTATCGCTGCGTTCGAAAAGCCTTACACCACCCTAGTTATACATATTGGGATAATATCAGCCAATAATATTCCTAAAAAAAATGTCCCATAACACAAACAAACTGATTCAGTGTATTTGCTGATAAAATCACTACATATATGGCAATGGCAACCTAAAGTGTTTGTTTCTTGTAGGGGCACTCAAACAAATGATCTTATGCAGAAGCAAAAGATGACTTTGGATGGGGATTCCTGAATGGAGGAGGCTTCCTACACTTACACATAAGATTGTGCTGGGGCTGAAGCAGACAATGAATGTTCATAGACCAACCTATTTGTTGGTGTGTAGTGGCTTCCATTAGTGTCCTGCCACTGTCTGATGAATGTGATCCATCCTGGTGGATCAAGGAACAACACCAATGGGAGCCACTTCACACGTAAGATTGTTGGACAAACCAGTCAGCCACTACCAGTCTACTTTAATCTTGTGTACAGGGCTATGTTATTATTACGAATTTTAATAATTGTTTGTTATTTCAAATCAGTGAATCGTGTTTACAGCTCACATCATTTTTTTATGTTTCAGGTCTTTCCATTCATGGTTTTTAAAAAATGGGGCCTTTACTGAACACTGTGTATTTATCGGTTATTGTTATTTCAAGCTTTCCACAGACCGCAGGCCTTTCCACATTGCTGAAGAAGCAGATTGTATATAGGCAGGGAATGCTGAAACTAATAGAGGGACTATTATATCAAAATCCTGACAGGACACTGGCACATACAGTGATGTAAACCCAGGGAATATTCAACCTTTTAATGAGATTCTAGAAATTAGCTTAAAACAGAATCCAAAGATAGATTATACATATATTACATGTACATACTGTATATTATATGTACAGACAAAGGAAACTTTACAGACCTTTCCATTTATTTATTTTCTTCTTTACTGTATATGTCATTTTTTGATATTTAAAATCCTTGATCAAAGCTTTTTAATGCACTACATATAATTTAGTTAGTACAAAGAAATTTCCCAGATACACTGAATTGTTTGCATACAATAATTCTATTAACTCGCTCTTTGACCACCTCCAGTCAGGTTTCCGCCCCAACCACTCACTTAAGTGACCAATGATCTACCAAGTGCTAAATCTAAAGGCCACTACTCTTTGCTCATTCTTCTTGATTTGTCCTCAGTTTTTGATCACCTCCTACTCCTCCAATTCATCTTTGGTATCCAGGATACTGCACTTTCTTGTGCCACTGCGCTCTTTTTTTGGAGTTAAAGTCACGCTAACGGCCTCACTATCGGTAAGCATACCTTTAACTCCTTGCTTTAACTTCCTTGCCCTGATCGCGCGGGAATCGGAAAAGACACCCGCGCAGCCGGCACTTGTGATTCAATATCGCATTTTCGCTACCTTTATTGCTGGATTTTAATGCTAGTTCATGGCTGGCATTAAAATCACGCTGTGTGCAAATCCCTTTTTTGGATTTACCCACAGTCACAAACGTGATACTGAATTGCGTTCGGGGGTTTTACCCAGAGCGACAGCAACTCTGTATAAATTGACCTGTTAGTGTTTTCCACTCTGGAATTATCTCCACCACTCGCCCCCTCCCTGTGGGGGTACCGCAGGGTTCAGTACTCTGTCCTCTTCTTTTTTTCATTTACACCTATGGCCTTGGACAACTCATTATCATAGTTCATTTTGTTTTCAGTATCACCTGGATGCGGATAATACCCACATCTCTTCCCCAGATCTCCCTACACTGACATCCCAGGTCCCCAACTGCCATCTCTGCCTTCATGTCCTTCTGTTTCCTAAAACTAAACATGGACAAGACTGAACTTTTTTCCACCCTCAAAATCTGTTCTCCTCCCTTGACTTACGATTAATATTAACAACACACCTATATCCCTATATCCTCATGTTCGTTGCCTGGGATTAATGCTAGATTCTGATCTTTCCTTCAATCCCCATGTCAAAAAGCTTACCAACTCCAGGCAAGTATATAACTTGGCTGAGACATGACCCCTCTCACTGACCCAACCTTATCCAAACCGCCTTTCACGCTGCCGCTGCCAATCTATTTACGCGTCACCTCATGTTTCAACCCCATTTCCTCTAGACTGTAAGCTCTTTGGGCAGGGTCCTCCTTCCTATTGCACCAGAGTATTGCTGTAAGTAATTCATCACACTGTGTACTTATATTATGTATTACCTGTCGTATGTGATATGTATGACTAAAATATGTCTTACGGTACCTTTGTATGTAATGTATGACTGTATTTTTAAAGTGCCATGGAAGATGTTGGCACTATATAAATCCATAATAATAAGGGGCTTGACTATGCAGGCAGATTTGACAAGTTAGGGCCCTCAGATCCCATACTTCTACCACCAAATGATGAAATTCTACTGCCATGTGACAACTACCCTGACCCATATACCTTGCCATTACCAGGCAGGATTTGGGTTGTGGGGGGCAAAAATGGGTGACAACAACGCTGGCAAATGTGGCATCACTGATGGTCGTTTTGGGTGGAAAATCAATGTCAGATGGTATTGGCTTACTCTGCTATAGTAGTAGTGAGTGGGGGGGGCACAGATGATTGATCCCTATACCGTGTATGGGGATAGGCTGGGCCCGTGAATGCGGTTACCATATGTGCCAATGAATTGCCGGTACACATGCGATCGGAATTGCATATTTATAGTACCTTAAGACCGCTTTTTGTGTTGCTCATGCTTACCCCATACCGTTGGATTACATGTCAGAATTACTTACAAGTGTTTTTTATAGTTATAAGAAGAGGTATGGTTAGATGAAGCAGTTGCTACAGTGTATGAATGGGGAGTCATATGGAAAATATTTAGCTTAATGTCTGTTGTTTCCCTTTCACAGTGTTCTGGTTACCTAAACAGATTGCTGGCACTTTCAGTGTTACCAGAGAAAGCAAATAGCAACAGCCATTCTAGACAAATTACATCCCTTAATGGAATAATTCAATCACATGTAATAATTTAATTATGGAATGAATCTGGGCTCTTTCAAGGTTTAATGGCAGGACCAATAAAAATAATTCATGTGCCATGTTAATATAATTATAGAGATCTTTTTTCTGTTCATTTAAATCTGTGCAGCAATTCTTCTCTTTATAGGTGTAATTAGAGTGTAAGCTCTTTGGAGCCAGCGCCAGGGGCACTTGTCTCTGATATTTATGGAAAAATGAACAGGACTAAATTTTCAACAATTCAGATCTAAATAGGAATTATTGAGTAAAGAGGTTGGACCTGAGGAACTGATGTTTTCTCTCAAACATTGCCACATTCCACTGTTGATAATTGCACACACAAGCCATTGCAGGCAGATGCATTGTTAAAATGGGAAAAATCCATAAAATTTGCAAATTTTTCATTTTTTTTACATTTTTAACCCATATTCCAGTAAATTTTCCGAAAATTCAAATTTTGTTACCATATTAAAGTAGACTTTGTGCTGAAAAAACAATGTATAATATTCCTGATTTACTGGCAAGGTTTCCTACTGTAAATTAGTCTAAGCGATTGAGGGCAAAATCCTGAAAATTCTCTGGCAGTTAAACGCAAAAAAAATGAAAATCTCCTGCAGTTGAAAGGTTAAATTGCTTCCCACTTTGTTTACAATACACTACATGTCATTATTGTGCAATTTCTAGCAGTAAAGTCACAAACCAGGCTTGTTTGCTAAGATGGAGTTTTATCAATTCATTGAAATCTTCAAGATGCTTCATTTTTTTCATATGTTTGTAAATCTGACAGCAGGTACATGACTTTATACTTCATTAAATAAGCATCTAATTTGATTGTAAGCAGGTATGTCCTAATACTTTCATTGTGCACTATAAAATGAAATTGCAGCAATGATGAAGAATATAGATCTATTGTATCAGGATGACCGTTTCTCAGCCATCTTGGTGCCCTAGCGTGATCAGATCTCAATCCCATGTGCTTAAAAGCACAGTAGTGTGGCCTAGCCCCCCAAAGCATTGGCATTAACACTTAGTGCCAGCACTTCCCCAGAGTATTGCCATTAAACCTCCAGTGTCAGAATAATATTCCCATTAACCCTCAGTGGCCAGCAACTTTCCTATTAATAATTTCATGTCCAGCCACAAAAGCATTGGCATTAACACTTTAAGTGCCAGCACTTCCCCAGAGTATTGTCATTAACCTTCATGCCAGCACTTTCCTGGACTGTTTGTCATTAACCCTCAGTGCCAGCACTTTCCCAGATTATTCGCTTTAACACTGCTGTGCCGCAAAGTATTACCTTTAATCTTTTCAGCTGCCAGCATTGACATGATATACACAGTATGTACCTGCTTTCCATTCCTCCCCTCCATTGAATTGTTCACTCCTCACCTACTCTAAGTTCTAATTGAAGAGTTGGGGTGAAGGAAGAAATAGGCAGGATAGGGATCTCATGGCTGCTAGTCACAGGTCATGGTATAAGGTCTGCAGCAGCTTTTACCTGCATCTTAGAACTGTTCTACTCAGTACTATATGCTGAGATCATCCCCCCTCCCTCCTTCACCTTCAGGTCATTTGTACACTTGTACCAAGTAGAGAGGAGCTGAGTTCAGGCTCTCTACTCACACAATGTTACAGCAGCAGAACAAGGAGCAACCTGTAAGTGGTCTGTATATATTTGAGGGTGAGGTTTTGCCAGAATTTAATTTTTGTACCACCTCTGTCCTTTATAGAGATGGACCCAAACCCATACCCTTACTTGTTGGATTTCAATTTTTTTCGATTTTTCAGAACCGCAGAACTATTTTCAAAAATCCCTCGAAATTTAGAACATTTTCGACTACGGAAATTCAAATTTCAAAAAACATTACCCCAGAATGCCAAAACAAGGAACGCATAAGTTTCCGATGTTGAACGGGTGTTTTTTTAAAGATTTTGGCCCGTGATATGTGTTCCCCAGACCATTTCCCAAGTCCCTGAGGCTGAGCCATTTACACTAAGTTACCATTGCTATTTATACCTTCATTTTAGGCGGAATTCTCGTATTTATAAACTAACCTTCTATTCAATGGGTGTTCTTTCGGATTTCAGATTCACATTTAGTTTGGATAAACCTCCAAATGAATTGTTATCCACAGACATATTCAGCTTTACCTGAATGTCCCAGACATTTGGGACCCATCATGGAATCCATAGCCCCCCATGACCCCCAGACAGGTAGAAAAATAAAAAGTGAATAAAGAATTAATAAATTATTAATATCGTTTTTTTGCGTCGTTTTTTTGCCTTTCACGTTAGGGTTTACGGTTTAGTTTAAAGTTGCTCTAGTTACAATGTTTTGAATGGACAAAAAGCATCCAACACATTAGGCTTTTACATTTAATTGAATAAATTAAATAAACACAATGATTGTCCAGTGGAGCAGATAGAGGTCACATTTTTTACGTAGAGGGTGTCTATACGACCTTTTAGAGCCTATAAGGCATATTCATATCCCACGGAGTGCACTTGCCTTAATACATAATCAATTTAATTATACCCCATGTCAACATAATTATGACAATGATAAACGTGCATGTTTACATAGATCTGTTTTGACTCATGTCCCGCAAACCACACAATGAGGATCCATCACAAGTAACAGTTTTATCTTTAGGCCTCTTTTTTTTTTTTTCCTTTCACCATGGGGGTGAGCTCCTCCAGGAATGGAAAATAGAATGGAAAATAGACAAACTGGAGTATATTCTATATTGTAGGCAATTCTATAATCTATATTGGTGCCTTATTGCTCCACCTATTACATAGGCAGGCCAACAATCTTAAAAAAACTGTATTCCCTTTAATTGACAGCTTCCTGATTGCTTAATTTGTATTGTACCTTGCCCCGTGGGGGACTGATCATGATAAAGTGACTGTGTCTTTCTTTCTTGTTCTTTGCATTTCTCTTCTGGGTTCCAAGTTAAGCTAGGTACACACGTACAGATTTCTGAAAGATGACAGACAGGATCTGCAAGATCCTGTCTGCCATCTTTCAAAATATCTGCATACACACAGTCCCGAGCGTTCTCCCTATAGGGAGAACGCTCGGGACTGTGTGTTTCCATCGGCCGCGCTAGACTCCCTATAGGAGTCTAGCGGCGCCGATGGAAATTTATTCCTTCCTTATTTGTTGAGCATAACATTAATGATGGCCTTGTGGGGTAAGTTTAAAGGATAAGTGCACTGTAAAATCAATTTATGTTCATTTGGAAGCTGCAGCTTTAAAAATACCGTTGCCATATTTTTTTACCTATGCCCCTCCAGAGCCTAGCTTTGTGCCTTGAAAGTTGCTGACATCTTGTTACTTGGTTTGCTGAATGTTAAGCTCCCCCGCCCTCTGAGATATCCTCTGCTTTCTCCTGCTTGAGCCTCAAACAGTAAAGCTAGGTACAGACAGTACAGATTTCTGAAAGATGACAGACAGGATCTGCAAGATCCTGTCTGCCATCTTTCAAATATCTGCATACACAGTCCCGAGCGTTCTCCCTAAGGGAGAACGCTCGGGACTGTGTGTTTCCATCGGCCGCGCTAGACTCCCTAATGAGTCTAGCGCGGCCGATGGAAATTTTCGGCCTTTCCCGAACGAGCGTTCGGCCGACCCGATCGTTTGGCGGCCGCGCGCTCGTTGGAAACGAACGTACACACGTAACGATTAAGCCCCGATACCGTCGGATCGGTATCGGGGCTTAATCGTAAGTGGTGTACCCGCTTTATGCCTTTGAGTTCTGTGCACTCTCCTGCTTGAGCCTCAAACAGTAATGCCTGTGAGTTCTGTGCACTCTCCTGCTTGAGTCTCAAACAGTAATGCCTGTGAGTTCCATGCACTTGCGTTGTCACGGAACTCACAAGCATTACTGTTTGAGGCTCAAGCAGGAGAAAGCAGAGGAAATCTCTGAGGGGCGGATCTTAACATTCAGCAAACCAGTAACAAGATGTCAGCAACTTCCAAGGCACAAAGCTAGGCTCTGGAGGGCATAGGTAAAAAAAAATATGGCAACGGTATTTTTAAAGCTGCAGCTTCCAATGATTTTACTTATTTTACAGTGATTTTACAGTGCACTTATCCTTTAAACATGTTAATTAGAGATGGCCGAACGTTCCTGATTTTAAAGATATCGAAATATCGGGAAAAAAAGTTGCATTTAAAATTAAAAAGCATGTCCACCCTGAAAATGATCTTTTCACATAAGGTAGGTACCAGCTGCCCACCACCAACCGCCGTAATATTTCTTTAAAAAATGATTAGACGTTATTTACAGAGCTTTCTCTCCCGCGTCGTCTCCGATCCAGCTCCCTACTTGTGGAAGCAGGGTGGACATGCCCTTTAAGACAATTTTAGGGAAGACAGTTCCGTGGTTTGGAAAAATCCGTAATACGCAATGGTAACTTAAGCTACACACAGTACCGATAACGCCCCAATACCGGTATCGGGGCTTATTGCCACCATGTGTGGTCACTTTCCAAACAAGCGTGTGGCTGCTGCCGTTCAGGTTGGCCAAGCGATCATTCAAGAAAGACAGTAATTTCCCTCGGCGCGGTAACTCCCAATAGAGAGTTGGCTACGTCGAGGGAAACACACAGTCCTGAACTTTCTCCTATGCAGCCCAGAACGTTGCTCCCTGTGTGTATTCTGGTCTTTAAAAATGACAAGACAGGATCTTGCAGATCCTGTCTGTCATTTTTCAAATATCTGTGATGTTTGTACCCAGCTTTACTTTAAATGGCTCCAGGGTCTGGGGCCACTTTATCAATGGCCAAAATCTTTCAAAAACACCTTCCAATACCAGAAACTTTATGCGCCTCGCTGTTTTCGTTTTAAAGGCATCTCCACCCTCATTACTAACTTTTAATATTGTTCGGACTCTATTTCAGCTCCTTGTTCCAGCGTCATTCTGGTCTGACTCCCTGCCTGCCGGAACTACAAGCAGGGGGCAACGGCAGCTGCGGCTATGATTGGCTGAGAGGCAGCCAATCACAGCCGCGGCTGCCATCAATACAGAATGCAGGGGGAGCAAGGATCTGTAAGTAGAATATGGATTTTTAAAGTTCCAATATAGCGGTTGGGGGTGAGGCTTCACTACAATATAACTAAAGCATACAATGCTCCATGAATGCCAGCCAGGGAGGGATCGGGAGGGAGGGAAGGGGGGAAAGGGATCTCTCTCTAGACCTTCCAGAGATGTAAAATATCATGTTCTGTTCATTTTCCTGTTCATATATAAATATATAATATAAAAATGTAGGAAGGGATATTTCCCTTATAACTATTATATGTAGAAATCTGTCCATACTTCAGAAATTGATTTAGCACCAAATTTGGTTTTAATTGAAAACCTAATAGCAAAGTGGAATCCCTGATTATTTGTTTGTGTTTGTTGTCCCACAATTGTGTTTGCTTGCTGTTGAAAACAGCAAAGTGGCAGTATAGAAAACATTCTGAACCAGATCCAACACAGCCGATCCTAGTCATACACAGTCTATGCACAGCCTAAACTGCCTTAAACCAGTTAGTTCTCTCAACCAGCAAAATATTAATCTGTTGAGTGATAGCTTTTAGGACAAACAAGTGTGCAGGTTACAGATGCCATACATCATTGTAAGAATGAATTCCTGCATCTAAAGTCAACTTTATTCTACCTCTCTTCTCAAAGAATAGTTAATCCCAAAATACAATCTTAGAGGCATTGTTCTAAAAAAGGTTTCCCCCGCCATTATCACAAGAGATGAAAGGAACTGTTAAGTACAGTCTGAGACTGGATTTCGGATTGTTGAAAAAATCCTAAAATTCTGGACGCATAGAAGTCAATGGGATTTAAAAAATCCAAAGTTTAAATTTAATTAAATTTAAGTTATAAAGCAATAGTAAGTAGTAAATTATAGAGACAGCTATTTGATAAAATAGCGCCATTTGGATTTGAGACATGTTGCTGGATTTTGAAAAAGCGGAAAATCGAACTGCAGATCTTGGAATCGCACCCAACAACCGTGTTCAGATCCACGTTCTGGGAAATGGTCTGGGGAAATAAAAAATAAACCAAACCACACACAAAACATATTACTTTTCAATATTAAAACGACGGGTTTCAGATATTTGCTATTTCTCCCATTTTTGATTGAGGGTTCATCTGTTCAGAATCGAGGATTGTATTAGAACTTTCCGATATTCATTTATGCTTGTGAAGGTTCTCATTCATCCGGTCATGGTATATCTGTTGTATTCAATTAGATCAACTGACTTGAAATGTATATTCATTTATTCCAAATTCTAATTCCAAAAAATTGACTAGGAACAGATTGCAACCCTATTTATCATGGCTGTTTTTGGCAGAAGTGGAACTTGTTCTACCTCATATCCCAATTTTGCCGCAGAAACCCTTCAAATCTCTTTATAATTGGTGAAAAGTCTGAGGTAGGGAAAATGCATTAGTGGGCATATTTCTAGCCTGAAAATAGCTTCTTATACAAACTGGAAAGTGTCAGTACATTACTTTTCCATATGGTGGGTTTACCAATGAAATAAGTGCCATGGGGGGACTATTTTCCTTCATTAACTAAAACATCAGTGATTTAAAAATTTCCGATTTTTGATTTCCATTTTTCACTACTTTATATAATGTCGATAAGGGGTCTTATTTCCAGGTGTCCCTGATTGTTTTATCTCTTTATTACCCCCTGCTGTATTACTTAATTTTCAGTTACAGCCATTGTCTAGTTGACAATTCGCCACCTATTAGACTTAAATAAATATTGTGCTAATATCTTTATTAATAAGGGGAATATATCGCAAGTTGCCATAGTGAAGTCCAACGTTACAAAACAGCGTTATTAATGCTCCTTCGTGTTTCATTGTTATTATTACAAGGTTCCTGCCTAAAACGCTGGGCTATTTCTGTTTGCACTATTATTAGACTGTTTCAGCATTTTGCATTGGTTCTTGCCTTAAAAATAAATCTTCAGTAGTAAAGCATAAAAAACACAGTTTTATTGTAATATTAGATGGCATTCCTATAAAACCAAATCAGCAGTAGGTATAAAGAGAACAGTCTCAGTTTTATAGTATAAAGATCCCGTAACATACTTGTGTGCACAAAAGGAAACCATTAAATTCAGGAACCCCCTGACCCCATCCTAGTTATGTTGGACAGCACCAATATAAAGACCCAGAATATGGTGCCCCTATAAGTGTAAGTGTTTTAACCAGACAAGCATTGTGATTGGACATTAAATGACTGGATAATAAATGTAGTGAAGTAGTAGTAGTGAACTCGTGCTTATTAGACACAGAAACTGTAGCTGACTACTTGATGTAAACTAAAAATAAGTTTTAAAAATATTCTGTTCTTCAGACCGACCCCATTCCATTCATGACATGAATGCCCGTGGTATATCTGTATCAAAACAAACAGGGCTGATGTTAGTGAATTGTGTATGTCCTCCAGTCCTCTACAGTAAAAATGGATACTTTTTCTTAGACTTTCAGTTTATTTTGTTGACAAGCTTTAGAGGGCTCTGTCCTTTTCTTCAGGTCAGAGCTGTACTGAATGATTCCACTCCTCTAGCTGTTAAATGACCAGTGCACTATTCCCTAAAACTTTTTGGGAACTTTTTCATTTAAATGTCTAGAACATAAATTTTAACTAGTAAGTGGAGATTGGATCAGGACAGACGGAGTTAAGCAGGACACCAACCTACAGCACCAAGCATATTTTCAGAGCTTTAAATTATTTTAATGGTTTAAATGTTTGTAGTGTCGTGTTGAAATGTCGCCTGTAGTTTAGACTGATAAGTTTTAATGGCAAAAATTAGAGTTTCAATCCCAAAACAGGTTCTGGTGAAAACTCTGGTACATCCAAACTTATAAATAATTTAAAAGAAAAAAAAACATTAGACATGAGTTTGTCAGCATACGCACTGTAATATGAATGGTATATTCATTAAATTACAGAACATTATAATACATATATATATTATTTTGAAGGTGGTATTATTTCAGGTGCGGCCTGTAATGTGGTCTTCTCTTTCAAGGGAAAGTCAGATGATTATTAGCCTTTTGTTTTTTGGTTATTTTGCTGCAAAGCGTAACAGAATCTTCAGCAGTAGATCATTTTTACCATTCACAGGTGAAAAGTAAAACCTGAGAACAGGCTCCAACATGCTTTATGGTCTTCCTCAAACAGTCACTTGTATCAATTTAAGGCTGCCACAAATTAATCATTAAAACTTTCTTCCAGAAAACAAAGGTTTATTCTTAATGGAAGTTTTAGGGGAAAAAAAGCCAACAATCAATTTCAGGCAAACACAGAACCTATAGAGACGTTTTTCTTAGGTCCCTTTAAAAGATTTAAACTGAAAGCAATAATATCTTCCCCCCAAATATCACCTACAAAACTAATGATGCCTTGAAACATTCACTGTAAAACAGAACATAAATCTTTTTATTGGTAATATAAAAATGATGATAAAACACCAGTTTTGATCTATTCTCTGAAAAATCAGAGAATAGAATGTTTCAAGGTCAAACCAAACTTCCACATTGAATTTCAGCATCAAACTTGGTGAAATTTTAGCAGTTTCACACCAAAATTGTTGTTCGTCTCCAACTGGTTTAATTTAAATTCCAAAACTATAAATGTAATGGGAATCAGCATCTCCTTCTACTGGAATATTTTCCACATTTTAACTAGAGAAGGCCGAACTTTTGAAAGTTCAGTCTGTTTTCGAACTTTCAAACTATATGGAAAGTTTGAAAGTTCGAAAACGGACCCATTAAAGTCACGGGAGTCAAAAGTTCGAAAAGTTCTAATTATACAATTTAATAATTGTAATATCAATGGTAACTTAATGTAAATAGCTGTGGGACCTGGGAAATGGTCTGGGGACATGTTCGAATATCCAGGACATTCGAAAAAACACTTTACTCTCACACGCGCTACTTTCGAGCTCTCGTTTTCGAAGATTCGATGCTCGCACCTAGGTATCATGGACATTTTACTTGCGGATTCAATGCTTTCGTTAGGCTTTAATGGACACTTTACTCGTGGATTCGATGCTCGCACCTAGGTATCATGGACATTTTACTTGCGGATTCAATGCTTTCGTATAGCTTTAATGGACACTTTACTCGTGATTCGATGCTCGCGCCTAGGTATCATGGACATTTTACTCACGGATTAGATGCTCGCATAAAGGTTTTAATGGACACTTTACTTGCGAATTCAATGCTCGCGTTAGGTATAGGGCATTTTATTTGAGTAACATTCGATAATGTTCAAACTCGATAGTTCGGCTCCGAACTCGGGTTCGAGTTCGAGTCTTGTCCATCTCTAATTTTAACTGGCTGTATGTCAGAACATATGGAAAATGGAGGAAAGTGGTATACTGCTGCTGGATTTAATGGTCAAATCTGTCAGTTTTCCTTCTGCCAGTGAGTTCACACAAACGTATTAAACCTCAACAGCAAACTTTTTTGTATTCAAACTAAAAATTCGCCATAAAAATCTTAGTTTCATCATAAAAATTTGGAAAATCGGAATTGTAAAAAACAACTTTCAGATTTAATGCCTATATTCTATATTTCTCCTTCAAACACAACAAGGTTTTGTGTCAGCCATTCCTTATCTTAAATCTGCTCCAACACTGCTCCGCCAGGCTCTCCTTGTTTGTTTTTGGAGATATGTTCTCATTTTCAGAAACGCTTGCTCGTTTCTGGAAATTTGCTCATTGGTTTAAAGCAGTTTGGCAGCAATTCAAAGTACCTATCGGGTATTATGGCTTGTTCTTTTTGATTGTTTCCTGTCCTCTTTTTAAGTTCCAGTTTCCCTTGGCTGATATAGCCTGCGGTTTTTTCCCTTGCTCATGTGGTGATTTTGTGTTTATATCTGGTTCTTTAATCGTACTCCCATTGACGATGTTTGCTGCTTGTCCTGAACCATGTCTGCCCTCTGACTACGCTTATGCTCCATCCTTCTGACCTAGTTGACCGACCCTTGGCTCCATACCTGATTACGATTCTGCTTACTCCTGTACTTTGCCTTGCCCAGTTTTCTAGCCTCCCAGATCATAGTGCCTTGTCTGCAGTCATGCTCTGATTTTCTAAGCATAGATACCCTGCATTTTAGTGCAAGGGGCAACTGTGTCCAGTGTTTATAGATTGGAGTGTCTGTGCTGAGAGAAAAACTTGGAGACTCCCAAGCCTCACATTTGTTTTGAAAGTTATCTTTTGGGTTGTTTAGGCAAACTGGCTCATGAATAATACATAAAGGGCTTTTACTTAGAGTTCAATGAAGCCTCAAAACAAAATAAACTATTGTATGTCAACAAAACTTGAAAAAATTATGATGACCAAAAAGTATAAGAAAGGGTTTTTTTTGAAACCATAAACTAGAAATGAAATGGATAGATAGATGAACTATGGACTTTATATGCGCCTTATGACTAGACTATTCAAGCAGCTTGTGTTAAGTTCAAATAGGAATGTTTTTCATCAGTCCCCTTTTTGAAGTTCAGATGATTCTTTGTGAATGTTTCCAAATCATATAGCATAAAAGCAGCCTGAGTAATGAAAAGGTTAAGTCATATTTGTATTATGTAAAATGTTTTATTGCCAGAACTAAAAAGACATATTTCTGTAAGCGTGACATTATTTTAAATGGAATTTAAATGCCACGAGTGATCGTCAATGTTGCCTCAATTAACATTTCTTACAACGCTTATTTAGATCCCATATCTCAAGCTTTTACACGGAGCCATGCGAATAATAAATTTAGCTTTATTGTACCAGCTGCAGATACTGTATCGTGTTCTGACTCCTGCTCCTTTTTCATGTTTTTTTTTGAAGTTCAATTCATTCAACTCTTTCCGCTCCCCAGCAATCACTCGTGTGGATGAGCTTTTAGTGTGTATCAAGCACTGTACATAATGCATCATTTCTAAAATTAGTTTGACAAGATCTATTCCTCCTAAATCCATGCTGGTTACTACTTATAATGTCATCCTTGAAACATACTCTAGAACATGATCCCTTATTAAACTTTCCAGGATCTTCCCCACCACTGAAGTTAAACTTACAGGCCTGTAATAACCCGGCTGTGAACGACTACCCTTTTTGAATATTGGAATTACATCAGTTTTTTTTCCAATCCAGAGGCACACTTCTGGACATTGGCAAAAAAAGTGATTTTAATTGTCATATATACACATACACAAACATTTCATTTACACAAACATAACATAACCACTAAGATGGGCAGTACTTGAAACTGTTTTAACACCCACAAAAGAGGTGACATCAGAAAGAAATTACTACAAGAGAATGTTATTTGATAAGGTATCTAAATACACAAATACCTAAAGGCATGATCTTTAAAATGTTTTTTTGTGAATCTATCACTATATTATGCATACTTTCCTATTTCCCCAACTTTTTTACAGAAGACTATCTGCCGAATGTAGAATACATAGAATATGACTTACGAATATGAATAATTATCTTTGGCTAAAGGTAAAGTTTACATATAATCTATGCTAAAGGTCTAAGTAAATGGCAGATTCATAACATATAATAGTATGTTTGGTTATATGCAAACTCTGGTAGGCCCCTTAGAGGCCAGTATGTAGAGATGTATATTTTTATATGCCTAAATGTATGGACATTTTTTGGACACTTATTGTCCACTTATTGAGTGGACACATAATTGGATTGGATATCACTGGATGGAAACATGGATGTTTTGCCAAAAAGACTTACTAGTTGCCTCCTAGGACATTTAAGGAGACTATAGGGAGGGACTACATGGGGGAGGGACTCCTTGTGTTGTCACAGATTGGATGTGTTAAAAAATGGTGGTGGGTTGTAGTGTTCACACTTGAAAAAGGACCTATAAGAGTCCGAAACATGTTGTGAGATTTTTCTCAATAAAATGCTTTGCAACACTCCTTGAGGTTGCTTTGAGTCGTTGGATACCTTATACTTCATTTCGTACAATGATTTCAATTGTCTAGCGCATCTGAAGGGTCGAGCCCTATATACATTGTGCATTATAAAAACTGATGCAAATTATTGAGAGATTTGATCAGAATATTGCATGAAATCTGTGGTAATATTGCATGTGTATGGGCAGCTGTACAACAAAAAGAGAAAAAATTTGTAATCGGGAAAAAACATAAACTGGTATTTGATTCATAGAGCAGAGTAGGCTACATTTGAAACTGCATCTGTTACATTCCCATTGTTTCAGCTGGTTAAAGGGGAATGTCAGGCAAATACATATGCTTTTAAGAAAAAAGAGCAGCAATTTCCCATCCTAATGACCTTAACCTGCCCATTCATCATTTTGTCTGTGTATAAAAATGCTTCCAAATACTGAATCCGTTTTGCAGATCCCTAATAGAGACCATTATGGTCTTGCCCATTTCCTAGCTTCCTGGTTGATTAAGATACTCAGTAGAGATCTGAGCATCTTTGACCCATCCAACAGCCAATCAGAGAAATTACTGTTAGGAACATTCCATGGTAGTGTGCATTCTGGGAAGAAGAAGGGCCGTTACAGAATCTGAAATGTCAGGTCAGAAATGTCAACAGCAGGGAACAGCGAAGGATTAAATCAACCGAATTTTCAAATGAAGAGAATATGTAGAATAATATAATCTAATGATTTATAAATAATTTTATTTTCCACGGAACATTCCTTTTAAGCTTGAAATTCTTCTTCTGCTTGAGTGCTTAAAGTTATATATCCTTGGTAAGAGAGACATCTTTTTACCTTTTACAATTAATACAAACCTTTCTTATGTCAACCTATGACCCTAATCTAATGCACCTAATAATAGACACACACCAAAGGCTTATCAAGAACACAACCCATTGCTCTAAGGGGCCAACATGCAATGATACAATCATAAAACCCTCTCTGTCATACAATAATTATATCGGAACAAGAATTATTCACTTTGGGCTGCCTATATTAGGCAGTGTTGGGGCAGCCATGGTGGGACCCCGGCTACCAGTCCCACTTATCGATTGTGTGATTCATTTAAGAGGGTATTGGATTTTATCATTTCTATTGATTGTCCAATGGCTCACTTTAGTTTTCTGTGTAATCTTATGTTGCTTATAAGATGTGTAATTCTTGTGTGGTTAATCCTTGTTGATTTTTCTATTGCGCATTTCACTGTGACTGTCTAACACTGGGTCTCTGATGAAGTGCCACTAAAGGCACAAAATGTGTCAGTCATGCTGTTAATTTTTATATCCATGTGTAATAAAGTTGTTTGCCTTGTGATTCTTCTGGAGACCAGGGATTTGAGGAACGCTGCAGACACACATTGTTCATTGAATTTAGATCCCTTGAAACCCCACCAGTCTAAAGCTGGTGACACACAGTACAGATTTCTGAAAGATGACAGATCTGCAAGATCCTGTCTGCCATCTTTCAAAGATCTGCATACACACAGTCCCGAGCGTTCTCCCTATGAACATCATAGGGAATGCTCGGGACTGTGTGTTTCCATTGGCTGCGCTAGACTCCTCTATAGGAGTCTAGCGTGGCCGATGGAAATTTTCTGTCTTTCCCGAACAAGTGTTCAGCCGACCCATCGTTTGGCGGCCGCGTGCTCATTCGGAAACGAAGGTATGTCAGTCACCGACGGTATCGGAGCTTTATCTTTACTGTGTGTACCCAGCTTTACTTCATTAAGAAACAGTTGCACTGCTCTAAGCAATAGTGGTCTGTAAGTAGAAGAGCAGTCAGGTTTCACATTTCCTGAAAAGTTTAAACATTGTTATTCCAATGACCAAATACAAATATATTATTAGTTATTGGGGTCAGAACACAGACAATTCATTTCACTGCCCAATTATAGAGCAAGCAAAACCTCTCTGGGGTACACAGAAACTAAGGACAAGCATGCCCCCACCCAGCAACACCCATAACAAAAACTCATACTAAATGGGATTAAATGGAAATGATTTTGCATGCTTTTCAAACCTGCATAGAAACAAAAAATGGGATTCTACTTATTAACTGGGCACAGGTGGCTGAATGAGAAAGCACAGTTCTGGCTCCAAGTAAATGTCATATTTCCATTCTGTTAAAGGCAAGAGAAAGGCCTCTAGAGAAAAGATGGTGATACGTTGACCAGTCCCCCTCTGATTTGAACATGGTTTGAATATATAACTGTGCTCAATTTACTGGTTCATATGGATGCATAAAATGCAGTAATATGCTAGTTTGGCTTCTTGGAGCATGGTGAATCTCTTTAAAAGCATTTCTCCATGGTGCCTAATATATTAAAGTGATTGGTACTATCGCCTATTACTGATCTGTGGCTGTGACATTTTTCTAAATCTTTGCTTTCAAAATCCTGTATTTATAAATAGGATAATTTCCCAATTTCAATAGCTGTTAGTGAATGACACACAGTCATAGCCGTAGTAATCTGCATCAAGAAATGGATTTACAGAGCTTATAAAAAAATATCAAGTTGATCCTTTATACGCATCCCTTTCACTTAAAACCTGTTTTATTATCTCTGGATACAACTGAACCTGCATATTTCCACTTCCTCCCTTATCAGGATATTTTATCCACAAGCCAAAATCAAAAAAACACGAGTCATTCTAATATAACTCTTTAAAGGGCATATCCACTTCCAAGACAAAATTATATTAATGTGCAGGATCACCCTGAATAACAAGAAAAGCTTGTGGAGCTGCAGAAGCAATTGTAAATCATTGGCCATGACTTCACTGTCATAGCCAATGGCTGCTGCTACCTGTAAGGCCTGGCAGTAAAATTGGTAGGAGTATCTATCTCTCTTTGTGGACCTTGTAGAAAAGGTGTGGTATTGCGATCTTGCACATTAATATTAATTTTCTTTGGGTTAGATATGCCTTTTTGTTTTATTTTTCTGTTTATCTACAAAATCTGA
Source organism: Hymenochirus boettgeri (assembly GCA_019447015.1). Taxonomy (NCBI): domain Eukaryota; kingdom Metazoa; phylum Chordata; class Amphibia; order Anura; family Pipidae; genus Hymenochirus; species Hymenochirus boettgeri. Next base: position 266,812,894 of record CM033476.1, read on the forward strand.
TATTTAACAGAACAAATCAATTTTTACTGATAAACTTTTTTTTTTGAAAATGAATTGCAAGAAATTTATATTTTTAATGAATAATTACAGTAAAAAGTATAACACACTGGTATTTCTACAATGCTAAAAGTACTCACAAAATATAAAAGTAATATAGAGTAAGTATGAAGAACAATGGATTGCAAACAGTAGAGATCACCCAGACAAAAAATACACAAGATTAAGGGACACTAACTAAAAACTTGCCTTTATCCTTTTCTATATTTTTAATACTGTCAGGAATGTGGTCCTTTTTTGCTCTCAGTGCTCCTTGTCACTAAATCTCCTTATGTCCTGTTCAGCTCACTCATAGTTAGTATGCATGTCTCCTCTCTATGTATCCACCCCCTCCCAAAACTGAGGAACAGTTAGGGCTAGGCCCACTAGGATATTTTCTGCGTGTTTCCGGGTGCACTGTGCTAGTGAGTGCACTAGCACATGCCAATGTAATGTGTATTAAGAGGCCCCACTATGTCCGCTGCCTTGCAATGTGCTTTTTTACAAATCATGCAGCATTGCAATAGTGCTGTGTTGCACGATTTGTGCATGCCTCTGTGAGCTGTGTAGTGAGGCCTTACCCTCAGAGTGTGGAGCATGTGCAGTGAGACGACATCTGTGCCCCACTACAGCCATAGCATTCACCCAGTGATTTGTGTTATAGTGAAAGTAAAACTTGCTTTGCTATGGGAAGATAAGTAGCACTGGGAGCTGTAATAACTGCTTGAATCTAGTAAGATTTTATTTTAGCTTGTAGGAGTTTGAAGGGGTGTGTGTGTGGGGGGGGGACTTTTTAATTGACTTCTTTAGGTACAGTGCTACATTGGGACGTAAGTAGCACAGACAGCAGCTAACTGCAGGATTGGGTTTATCTGCACAGAAAGAACACAGAGTAACAGACAATGCTTATTCCTTTTCCTGATCTTAATGCTGATCAATTAGCCACACAGTGACAGAGAAATAAGCTTTACTTTTATAGAATGGATAGTGTCTTCATGTAGTGTGCCAGGGGGAGGGCTGGGTAATTGACAGTTCTTTACTGACTAGCTGTGCCCCGTCCTCATTAAAAGAAAAACTCCTAGAGCTAATTTTATGTTTGCATGATGTTCTGGTTATTGGATTCTATAGCTGTATCCGCTGGGCAGTGAGACCATTTGGCAGTCATCACATGAACATTAGCCTTTTTTTTTTTTAAATGAACATATTGACTAAGAGAAAACCAATCAATTACATAAAGTAGTATCATTTAAACATTTATCCTACTGCCACTTTAGCTGCTTCGAACAATTAGAAGCCCATACCATTGGTACTTAAGAGGGCTCAGGGGGGGAGTAGGACCATGTCAGAGAATAGGGACACTAACAAAAGCAATATTTAGTACAAGTATTCAGTGTTCTGCATAAGGCGAGTGTCGAGTGTAACCCTATACCTTCTTGCTTTTAAGCCCCTCAGTTGGCAATACTCTTATCTGTGTAGGTTTGTAACTGCACAGCTGTTAACATGGGCCTTTCACTAAAGATATCACTGGGGAGAAGATGGATCAGCAGTTCAATCGATTTGGGAAAGAAGGACAGACAGAGGATTAAAGATACAGGGTGGGGGGAATCACATCTGTTTGAATTTCATGATCGTGTTAGTTTCACAGAAAAAAACTTTACTGGAAAATATTACTATGTATGATATAGTATTATATTTACAGATACATTTTATTTAGCAGTGTTTCTTTTTATTTCTTTATATAGATGGTATTTTTAACTTCTGACCATTCGATAATAACCTTAAATTAGGTGGCCTGCAAAGTTAAAAGCAAGTGAATTGTAGGTGTTTACTAAGAGGTTTAAATTTGCATTTTCTACCACCATATACATCATGTGAATACAGAGATTTCTGCATTTCCAAACCTTGGGTTATGTGCTTCCCAATGGAGTCTTGGATATTTCAGAACCAGTGTAAGCGGAGCAGAATGAATAGAATTTAAGGGTATGTTCACCCTTAAACACACATCTGGTGACTTGTCAGCTATATGCCCTCAATCCTAACTGCTATTTTTACTAGTTTATTACATGCATTTGTAACTAGATATTTAATGATAAATTCTATTCCTTTCTGGTATCTGCCTCCTCCTCTCTGCTTTTATAAGCTTAGGCATATGCAGAGGAGGTAGCAGGTAAAAAAAAAGAGTCAATCATGGTTGTGATGTGAGTTGTCTTGATTGACTGCATGGAAGAGGGGCTAATTTACTCTGCCAGAATGAGAACAATAATTATCCTTAAGTATTTTGTCAGTAATGCAGATAATAATGTAAAATATATCGTTTGAGGTTGGGGGCAGGTAACTGACAATTGAGGCAGTTTTTTGTTTTAAAGGAGTTTCAGTGCAATTACAAATGCTTTTAGAAAAAAGAGCAGTATTTTTCATCCCAATGACCTTAACCTTCCAATTCAACATTTTGTCTGTGTATAAATAATGCAACCGAAATACTGACTTCCTGTTTGCAGGACCCCTAGTAGAGTTATGGTCTTACCCTTGACCCAGCGACTGGTTGATTCAGTTGCTCAGTAGAGATCTGAGCATTGTTTGACCCATCCAACAGCCAATCAGTAGAATAACTGTTAGGAACATTCCAAGGAAGTGGTGCATCCTGGAAAGAAAAGGACTGTTAAAACCTGAAAAGGCAGCTCACTAATGTCAACAGCAGGGAACAGCAAAGGGTATGAAATTCAACTGATTTTTCAAAATGGGAGAGAATATGTAACTAAGAAGGCATTACACAAACTAACAATTTAACAAATATTGATGATTTCCACTGAACTGTCCCTTTAATGGTGGACATGTGCTTTAACTGAAAATTCCCTGGTTGAACCTACCAAACACATAATCCATACTATACTTTTGTCCGTCAAAATTTATGTTAAGGGTTGTAACAGTGTTTGTGATGCTTGTTTCAGTGGAAGGATAGGTATTGGATAAATAGATGAGAGATAGGTGTTGGGAGAAAGCTGAAATAGGCATTGGGGGGTTGAGGGGTAGATGAGAGGTCATTGTTGGGGTAGATATCTGAAAACTAGGTATTGGGGAGATAGATGAGAGGTAGTGTTGGGGGCAATAACTAAGAGATGGTGTTGGGAGCTAGATTAGATAAAAGGTGTTAGGAGAAAGCTGAGAGATAGGCGTTGGGGATGATTAAAGGTAGGTGTTGGGGAGATGTGAGGGATAGGTGTTGGGGAGATAGCTGAGAGATGAGTGTTGGGGAGATAGCTGAGAGACAGGTGTTGGGGGGATAGCTGAGAGATAGGTGTTGGGGAGATAGCTGAGAGATAGGTGTTAGGGAGAAAGTTGAGCAATAGGAGTTTGGGGAGATAGCTGAGAGATAGGTGTTGGGGAGATAGCTAGAGATAGGTGTTGGGGAGATAGCTAAGAGACAGGTGTTGGGGGATAGCTGAGAGATAGGTGTTGGGGAGATAGCTGAGAGATAGGTGTTGGGGAGATATAGCTGAGAGATAGGTGTTGGGGAGATAGCTGAGAGATAGGTGTTGGGGAGATAGCTGAGAGATGGGTGTTGGGAGATAGCTGAGAATAGGTGTTGGGGAGATAGCTGAGAGATAGGTGTTTGGGAGATAGCTGAGAGATAGGTGTTGGGGAGATAGCTGAGAGATAGGTGTAAGGGAGAAAGTCGAGCAATAGGAGTTGGGGAGATAGCTGAGAGATAGGTGTTGGGGAGATGTTGAGAGATAGGTTTGGGGAGATAGATTAAAGGTAGGTGTTGGGGGAGATAGATGAGGGATAGGTGTTGGGGAGATAGCTGAGAGATGAGTGTTGGGGATATAGCTGAGAGACAGGTGTTGGGGGGATAGCTGAGAGATAGGTGTTGGGGAATAGCTAGAGATAGGTGTTAGGGAGAAAGTCGAGCAATAGGAGTTGGGGAGATAGCTGAGAGATAGGTGTTGGGGAGATAGCTGAGAGATAGGTGTTGGGGAGATAGCTAAGAGACAGGTGTTGGGGGATAGCTGAGAGATAGGTGTTGCGGAGATAGCTGAGAGATAGGTGTTTGGGAGATAGCTGAGAGATAGGTGTTGGGTAGATAGCTGAGAGATAGGTGTTGGGGTAGTGAGAGATGGGGTTGGGAGATAGCTGAGAGATAGGTGTTGGGGAGATAGCTGAGAGATAGGTGTTTGGGAGATAGCTGAGAGATAGGTGTTGGGGAGATAGCTGAGAGATAGGTGTTAGGGAGAAAGTCGAGCAATAGGAGTTGGGGAGATAGCTGAGAGATAGGTGTTGGGGAGATAGCTGAGAGATAGGTTGTTGGGGAGATAGCTGAGAGAGGGTGTTGGGGAGATAGCTGAGAGATAGGTGCTGGGGAGAAAGACGAGCAATAGGAGTTGGGGAGATAGCTGAGAGATAGGTATTGGGGAGATAGCTGAGAGATAGGTGTTGGGGAGATAGCTGAGAGACAGGTGTTTGGGGGGATAGCTGAGAGATAGGTGTTGGGGAGATAGCTGAGAGATAGGTGTTGGGGAGATAGCTGAGAGATAGGTGTTGGGGAGATAGCTGAGAGATGGGTGTTGGGGAGATAGCTGAGAGATAGGTGTTGGCGAGATAGCTGAGAGATAGGTGTTTGGGAGATAGCTGATAAGATAGGTGTTGGGGAGATGGCTGAGAGATAGGTGTTGGGGAGATAGCTGAGAGATAGGTGTTTGGGAGATAGCTGAGAGATAGGTGTTGGGGAGATAGCTGATAAGATAGGTGTTTGGGAGATAGCTGAGAGATAGGTGTTGGGGAGATAGCTGAGAGATGGGTGTTAGGGAGATAGCTGAGAGATAGGTGTTGGGGACATAGCTGAGAGATAGGTGTTGGGGAGATAGCTGAGAGATAGGTGTTGGGGAGATAGCTGAAAGATAGGTGTTTGGGAGATAGCTGAGAGATAGGTGTTGGGGAGATAGCTGAGAATAGGTGTTAGGGAGAAAGTCGAGCAATAGGAGTAGGTGAGATAGCTGAGAGTAGGTGTTGGGGAGATAGCTGACAGATAGGTGTTTTGGGAGATAGCTGAGAGATAGTGTTGGGGATAGCTGAGAGATGGTGTGGGGAGATAAGCTGAGAGATAGGTGTTGGGGAGATAGCTGAGAGATAGTGTTTTGGGAGATAGCTGAGAGATAGTGGTTGGGGAGATAGCTGATAAGATAGGTGTTGGGGAGATAGCTGAGAGATAGGGCACGTGTCGGGACAGAGTGGCTGTCAGTGAAGGAGCGGCTAGCATGGAGCGGCAGTTAGGTTCCAGGTCCCCTGAGCATCTTATTCACAGGGAGGTGAGAATAAGCGTTCTCACTCCCTGTGAATAATAGAAACGAATGGCAAATAGTTTTTTTATGGATTATGGGAGTTTAGTGTCCCTTTAACACTCTTTAAAATGGAAAGTACCTGGGGCAGGGAGTTGGATTGAGGTTGAATTGATTATTCAACAATATCATTTCGTTGAGGAGCTTGAGCACTAACAGTTTTCATTTGCCAGGTTGTCCCGAGATATTCCTGTATTAAAGATAATGTTGAAGCCAGGAGGCTTCAACATTGAGGTGGTGCTCCTCACAGAAACAATATTGGGAGTTAGGAATTACCAATCCTGTATTCCTGCCCCAAGTACTTTTCGGTTTAACAGTTTTTTTAAATAAACTTTATACACAATAGTTTATCCTTTAATATATATAATCACTAAGCATTCTCACAGAAAGGATTGTTATCTCACTGTTTATAGTCTTGATGTTACTAACTACACTACACAGTTAAGCAACCAGTATTCTTTCTAATGTACTGATACTGTACCGAAATGGTCTTGGTGACTATCAGAGTGTATATGTATATGTTGACCAGGCCGTGGTTTCCAGACATTATTTCAGGTGTTAATTGGTTATTTGGCCAACAACTTATTTCCTTTTAGTGCTGCATGCTAATAAGGAAGTGGTGAAATGTTCTCATGCCAATGTGGTGCAGGCAAGGAGAGAGACTGGCCCACAATTAGTTACCTGTTTGTCAATATGACTGCCTAGGAAATGGCCATGGAAGGAAATGTTAGTCTTTTTATTCTTGATGGATCCCCACAACCAGGAGGACATATGTCTGGATTTGTTTGTGCATGTGAAATCATGTATACCGTATTATTTCAGTAGATTTCACTGCAACACAGCTAACTGTGGAACAAACAGAAAATATTGTGAAAATGTATATTTAACATAATAAGCATAATAGATTAAAGCACATCTTTACTGTAAATCAACATTTTACAAATGAAAAGTAACGGGGGCGGGAGGTCGGTTTGCTTTTTCCTAGAGCCCAATGTTATTTAATTGAAGAGCGCCAGCAATAATGTTTCCATCTGCCAGGTTAGCGTCCTGGGCTTTCCTTTAATTAGGACAATGCTGAAGCACTGAGAAAGCTTGTCAGAATCAGTTTTATTTATGCTGGTGCTTCTCACAGAATGGTTATCAAAGGAAGGAATTACCAATCATACCTCCCTGCCCCAAGTACTGTTTAAAAAAAAAACTAATGCGCACTATATTTCTCCTTTAGTACAGTAGCTACATTTGCACAAATAAATGTATTGTAAATACAGTCCTGAGAAAAATAGTGCACACACTGCTGGGGTCCATCAGGTTGAGAGGGTTCTGGGTATTGTCCTTTAGCACAGGTGGAAATCAACAGATTGCTTAATGCAGTGGATTTTCTTGCTTTATTTTAAAGATACATACCGTATATACTCGAGTATAGTCGAGGTTTTTAGGCTATAAAAATAGCTTAAAAATCTTACCTCGACTTATACTCGGTCCACTTACCTGACTGTCCTGTTTTCGGCTGCCGAACACTTCCGCATCCACTCTTCTGCCCGCTGATGTCACTATTCGGCGCCGGTCACGCTTGCCGGCGCAGAGCAGTGACGTCAGGCGCCAGGAGACAGTGTGTGCAGAGTGATGCAGCCGGATTGTCTGCCCTCTCTTCCTCCGGATTGTAAGTCCTCTCTCCTCCGGATTGAAGGTCCCCTGCCCACAAGTCTTCCTCCACAAGGCAAGTCCTCTCCTATGTATGCAGGGTATGCAGTGCTTGCCACTGCAGATTATTTGGAAACTGCAACTCCCAGCCAAGCAGGCTGGGATTTGTAGTTTCCAAACTTCTGTAGTGGCAATGAATTGGAGGTTACTGTGTGGGATGGTGCTTTTACTATGTGAATTTAAAAGGCAACTAATACTTTAAAACAATACAGAATCAAGATGGTATCTATTATTAAATATTGCCTTGATTCTGTATTGTTTTAAAGCTTTAGTTGCCCTTTAAATGGACAGCAGAATTCCCATACAGTAGCCCCATACAGTAATAGCCAATCCAGTATGGCTATTACTGTATGGGACTACTGTATGGGAATTCTGCTGAAGAATAGAATCAATCAAGAAGGCAGTTGTCATAATTTCTCACCCTCGACTTATACACGAGTCAATCATATTTTACCTAATTTTTAAGGTAAAATGTGTACCTCGACTTATACTTGGATCACTTATATTCGAGTATATACGGTATGTACAAAATATATTTAGTATTCTTTGGGAGTTATGTATGAGTATGAATTAAGTTTGAGCACTTAATAGGCTTGTTAAATTAATTGAGAGCTTTAGATAATGCATTTTAAACGGTGCTTTTAAAATAAAGACAAAAGGGATAGGATGGAAAAACTAATAGGATATGTCGGCCATTCTACAAAATGTCACTTTAGAGAGTCTGCCGCACTTTCAGATAAATAAACACTCATCATTATTTCAAGATCTAAAGCAAGAATGTCATAATTACCCGTGACAGCCCTGACAAGCAGGAACTGGACAGCAGCCAACTACTGCTACACTTCTGAGGATATTACAATCTGTTTATCTGTTTGGGTGGGATATCTTTTAAATACAGTGGGTTTACCATATCTTTCATGCCTTCAGATCAAACAACATGTTTCTAGTGGGATACATTAGTCTCTTATCTACCACTCAGGGCTGTTTTGTTCACGCGGGCTGACTTATGACTTCACTGTCTAATAATGATGGACGATCTAGAAAATCCATTATTATTCAATATAATAATACCAGGATCTGTTTTGGAAAATGAACTATAAAATTGACTTCAGATAAAGGACTACCAGCCCCTCAATTCCCAGTCTCATCTACCAAACAATCTGTTTTAGTTTAATTCTGTATTTATAAATACTTCGGTAGTTAGAGACCCAATTGGTTGAAGGGTTTTGTTTCTGGTTGAACATTTTTCTTGGTCAGTATTGTGAGAACATATAGTACACTGTTAGAAATATAGGGTATCCAAAGTCTGATGCTCTATATAGATACGTCTTGTGGGGGATGTGTGGGCCTGAATTTTAATTTCTACATTGTATTTAATATCAGAAGAAGTGTAATGAGAAGTTTAAAGAAACATTTTCAGTTTTATAACGTTTACCTGAAACCCAAACCCTCGGCCTTTCCCGAACGAGCGTTCGGCCGACCCGATCGTTTGGCGGCCGCGCGCTCGTTCGGGAAACGAACGTACACACGTAACGATTAAGCCCCGATACCGTCGGATCGGGGCTTAATCGTTAATGTGTGTACCCAGCTTTAGATGAAAACTAATGTGCATTGGATTTAACATTCAGGTGACCGGGGCCATATTTATATTGGTTTTTAGCGATACCACGCCTTTAACGATTGGGTTAACGATCGATAAAACGATTATTAATTTACGATCATTTTACTGATACTTAAAACAGTCGTAAATCAATGATAGTGGTCGTAAATCCATGCCCGCGATCGTAGATTTACAATCAAAATTTAATACCATTGAGGTATTAATACCATTATTAGCACCCAGGGTGAGGATTTAAACCACTACGTCCTCACCCCTGGGTACTTTACCAATCAGCTGCTTGCTTCCCTCACCACTCTTGCCCTCTCATGCAGGTCTCTGTAGTCAATGATGTAGCCAATGGGAAGACACGGTCTGCAAAAAAGCCATGTCGTCCCATTGGCCAGATCGTAGACTGCTGACAGTAGCTGAGGGGGCTTAGTGGACCAGAGCAGCGAGGGAAAGTATAACAGTTGATCTGTTATGTACCCGTGAGGTCTGTTAAGGACCGTGAGGTTTAGGTCCAGTGTGGAGCACGGGGAGAGGTGAGTATAACTGTCCTTTTTTTTAAACAGTTTCAGAGAGATTCAATAAAAGTTCTTATCGTTAAAAATGGTGCTAATTTTGCCCCAACCAATCAGATGTTAGCTTTCAAATGTTAAATAAGATTTGATTGGTTGAGGCAAAATAAGCACCATTTTTAACAATAAGAACTTTTATTGAATATGCTAATTCATGCCGGCATAAAATCACGCTGTGTGCAAATCCCTTTTTTGGATTTACCCACAGTCACAAACGTGATACTGAATTGCGTTCGGGGGTTTTACCCAGAGCGACAGCAACTCTGTATATTGACCTGTTAGTGTTTTCCACTCTGGAATTATCTCCACCACTCGCCCCTCCTGTGGGGGTACCGCAGGGTTCAGTACTCTGTCCTCTTCTTTTTCATTTACACCTATGGCCTTGGACAACTCATTATCATAGTCATTTTGTTTTCAGTATCACCTGGATGCGGATAATACCACACTCTCTTCCCCAGATCTCCCTCACTGACATCCCAGGTCCCCAACTGCCATCTCTGCCTTCATGTCCTTCTGTTTCCAAAAACTAAACATGGCCAAGACTGAACTTTTTTCCACCCTCAAAATCTGTTCTCCTCCCTTGACTTACGATTATATTAACAACACACTATATCCCTATATCCTCATGTTCGTTGCCTGGGATAATGCTGAGATTCTGATCTTTCCTTCAATCCCCATGTCAAAAAGCTTACCAACTCCAGGCAGTATATAACTTGGCTGAGACATGACCCCTCTCACTGACCCAACCTTATCCAAACCGCCTTTCACGCTGCCCCTGCCAATCTATTTACGCGTCACCTCATGTTTCACCCCATTTCCTCTAACTGTAACGCTTTGGGCAGGGTCCTCCTTCCTATTGCACCAGAGTATTGCTGTAAGTAATTCATCAAACTGTGTACTTATATTATGTATTACCTGTCTATGTGATATGTATGACTAAAATATGTCTTACGTACTTTGTATGTAATGTATGACTGTATTTTAAAGTGCCATGGAAGATGTTGGCACTATATAATCCATAATAATAAGGGGCTTGACTATGCAGGCAGATTTGACATTAGGGCCCTCAGATCCCATACTTCTACCACCAAATGATGAAATTCTACTGCCAGTGTGACAACTACCCTGACCCATATACCTTGCCATTACCAGCAGGATTTGGGTTGTGGGGGGCAAAAATGTTACAACAACCTGCAAATGTGGCATCACTGATGGTCGTTTTGGGTGGAAAATCAATGCAGATGTAGGCTACTCTGCTATAGTAGTAGTGAGTGGGGGGGCACAGATGATTGATCCCTATACCGTGTATGGGGATAGGCTGGGCCCGTGAATGCGGTTACCATATGTGCCAATGTAATTTGCCGGTACACATGCGATCGGAATTGCATATTTATAGGTACCTTAACCGCTTTTGTTGCTCGTGCATTCCCCATACAGTGTATTTGGATTACATGTCAGAATTTACACCAGTGTTTTTTATAGTTATAAAGAAGAGGTATGGTTAGATGAAGCAGTTGCTACAGTGTATGAATGGGGAGTCATATGGAAAATTTAGCTAATGTCTGTTGTTTCCCTTTCACAGTGTTCTGGTTACCTAAACAGATGCTGGCACTTTCAGTGTTACCAGAGAAGCAAATAGCAACAGCCATTCTAGACAAATTACTCCCTTAATGAATTTCAATCACATGTAATAATTTAATTATGGATGAATCTGGGCTCTTTCAAGGTTAATGGCAGGACCAATAAAAATAATTCATGTGCCATGTTAATTAATTATAAGATCTTTTTCTGTTTCATTAAATCTGTGCAGCAATTCTTCTCTTTATAGGTGTAATTAAGTTAAGCTCTTTGGAGCCAGCGCCAGGGGCACTTGTCTCTGATATTTATGAAAATGAACAGGACTAAATTTTCAACAATTCAGATCTAATAGGAATTATTAGTAAGGGTTGACCTGAGGAACTGATGTTTTCTCTCAAACATTGCCACATTCCACTGTTGATAATTGCACCCACACGCATTGCAGCAGATGCATTATTTGTTGAGCATAACATTAATGATGGCCTTGTGGGGTAATGTTAAAGGATAAGTGCACTGTAAATCAAGTTATGTTCATTTGGAAGCTGCGCTTTAAAAATACCGTTGCCATATTTTTTTACCTATGCCCCTCCAGAGCCTAGCTTTGTGCCTTGAAAGTTGCTGACATCTGTTACTGGTTTGCTGAATGTTAAGCTCGCCCCTCTGAGATATCCTCTGCTTTCTCCTGCTTAGCCTCAAACAGTAAAGCTAGGTACGACAGTACAATTTCTGAAAGATGACAGACAGGATCTGCAAGATCCTGTCTGCCATCTTTCAAATATCTGCATACACACAGTCCCAGCGTTCTCCCTATAGGGAGAACGCTCGACTGGTGTTTCCATCGGCCCGCTAGACTCCCTATAGGAGTCTAGCGCGGCCGATGGAAATTTTCGGCCTTTCCCGAACGAGCTTTCGGCCGACCCGATCGTTTGGCGGCCGGCGCTCGTCGGGAAACGAACGTACACACGTAACGATAACCCCGATACCGTCGGATCGGGGCTTAATCGTTAATGTGTGTACCCGCTTATGCCTGTGAGTTCTGTGCACTCTCTGCGCTTGAGCCTCAAACAGTAATGCCTGTGAGTTCTGTGCACTCTCCTGCTTAGTCTCAAACAGTAATGCCTGTGAGTTCCATGCACTGGCGGTGGCACGGAACTCACAAGCATTACTGTTTGAGGCTCAAGCAGGAGAAAGCAGAGGAAATCTCTGAGGGGCGGATCTTAACATTCAGCAAACCAGTAACAAGATGTCAGCAACTTCCAAGGCACAAAGCTAGGCTCTGGAGGGCATAGGTAAAAAAAATATATGGCAACGGTATTTTTAAACTGCAGCTTCCAATGATTTTACTTGATTTTACAGTGATTTTACAGTGCACTTATCCTTTAAACATGTTAATTAGAGATGGCCGAACGTTCCTGATTTTAAAGAATATCGAAATATCGGGGAAAAAAAGTTGCATTTAAAATTAAAAAGCATGTCCCACCTGAAAATGATCTTTTCACATAAGTTCGTACTCAGCTGCCCACCACCACACGCCGTAATATTTCTTTAAAAAATATTAGACTTTTATTTACAGAGCTTTCTCTCCCGCGTCGCTCCGATCCAGCTCCCTCACTTGTGGAAGCAGGGTGGACATGCCCTTTAAGACAATTTTTAGGGAAGACAGTTCCGTGGTTTGGAAAAATCCCGTAATACGCAATGGTAACTTAAGCTAGCTACACACCGTACCGATAACGCCCCAATAACCGGTATCGGGCTTTATTGCCACCATGTGTTCACTTTCCCAACAAGCGTGGGCTGCTGCACGTTCAGGTTGGCCAACGATCATTCAGAAAGACGTAAATTTTCCCTCGGGCGCGTAGACTCCTCCCAATAGAGAGAGTTGGCTACAGTCGATGGGAAACACCACAGTCCTGAACTTTCTTCCTATGCAGCCCAGAACTTTGCTCTCCCTGTGTGTATTCTGGTCTTTAAAAAATGACAAGACAGGATCTTGCAGATCCTGTCTGTCATTTTTCAAATATCTGTGATGTTTGTAACCCAGCTTTACTTAAATGGCTCCAGGGTCTGGGCACATTTATCAATGGCCAAAATCTTTCAAAAACACCTTCCAATACCAGAAACTTTATGCGCCTCCTGTTTTTCGTTTTAAAGGCATCTCCACCCTCTTACTAACTTTTAATATATTGTTCGGACTCTATTTACGCTCCTTGTTCCAGCGCATTCTGGTCTGACTCCCTGCCTGCCGGACCTACAAGCAGGGGGCAGACTGCAGCTGCGGCTATGTTGGCTGAGAGCCCCAATCACAGCCGCGGCTGCCATCACTACGAATGCAGGGAGCAGGATCTGTAGTAGATAGTGGATTTTTTAAAGTTCCAATATAGCGGTTGGGGGTGGGAGGGCAATGCACTACAATATAACAAAGCATACAATGCTACATGAATGCAGCCAGGGAGGGATCGGGAGGGAGGGAAGGGGGGGAAAGGGATCTCTCTCTAGACCTTCCAGAGATGTAAAATATCATGTTCTGTTCATTTTCCTGTTCATATATAATATATAATATATAAATTGTAGGAAGTGGTATATTTCCCTTATAACTATTATATGTAAATCGTCCATTACCTTCAGAAATTGATTTAGCACCAAATTTGGTTTTAATTGAAAACCTAATAGCAAAGTGGAATCCCTGATTAATTTTGTTTGTGTTGTTGTCCCAATGTGTTTGCTTGCTGTTGAAAACAGCAAAGTGGCAGTTATAGAAAACATTCTAGAAACCAATTCCAACACAGCCGATACTAGTCTATACACAGTCTATGCACAGCCTAAACTCCTTAAACCAGTTAGTTTCTCTCAACCAGCAAATATTAATCTGTTTGAGTGATGAAGCTTTTAGGACAACAAGTGTGCAGGTTACTGATGCCATACATCATTGTAGAATGAATTCCTGCATCTAAAGTCACTTTATTCTACCTTTCTCAAAGAATAGTTAAATCCCAAAATCAAGTCTTAGAGGCATTGTTCTAAAAAAAGTTTTCCCCCCGCCATTATCACAAGAGATGAAGGAACTGTTAAGTACAGTCGAGACGATTTTCGATTGTTGAAAAAATCCTAAAATTCTGGACGCATAGAAGTCAATGGGATTTAAAAAATCCAAAAGTTAAATTTAAATTAAATTTAAGTTATAAATACCAATAGTAAGTAGTAAATTATAGAGACAGCTATTTGATAAATAGCTGCCATTTGGGAATTTGAGACATGTTGCTGGATTTTGAAAAGCGGAAAATCGACTGCAGATCTTGGAAATACGACCCATACCGTGTTCATCCACTTTCCTGGGAAATGGTCTGGGGAACTAAAAAAATAAACCAACCACACAAAACATTACTTTTCAAATTTAAACCGAGGGTTCAGATATTTGCTATTTCTCCCCATTTTTGAAATTGAGGGTTCATCTGTTCAGAATCGAGGATTGTATTAGAACTTTCCGTATATTCATTTATGCTTGTGAAGGTTCTCATTCATCCGGTCATGGTATATCTGTTGTATTCAATTAGATCAACTGACTTGAAATGTATATTCATTTAGTTCCAAAATTCTAATTTCCAAAAAATTGACTAGGAACAGAATTGCAACCCTAGTTATCAGCTGTTTTTGGCAGAAGTGGAACTTGTTCTAACCTCATATCCCAATTTTTGCCGCAGAAACCCTTCAATCGCATTTATAAATTGGTGAAAAGTCTGAGGTAGGGAAATGCATTAGTGGCATATTTCTAGCCTGAAAATAGCTTCTTATACAAACTGGAAAGTGTCAGTACATTACTTTTCCATATGTTGGGTTTACCAATGAAATAGTGCCATGGGGGGGACTATTTTCCTTCTTAAACTAAAAACAATCAGTGATTTAAAAATTTCCGATTTTTGAATTTCCATTTTTCACTACTTTATATATGTCGATAAGGGGTCTTATTTCCAGGTGTCCCTGATGTTTTTATCTCTTTATTGACCCCTGCTGTAATTACTTAATTTTCAGTTACAGCCATGTCTAGTATTGACAATTCGCCACCCTTATTAGACTTAAATAAATATTGTGGCTAATATCTTTATTAATAAAGGGGATCCTATCGCAAGTTTCCATAGTGAAGTCCAACTTTACAAAACATCGTTATTAATGCTCCTTCGTGTTTTTCATTGTATTATTACAAGGTTTCCTGCCTAAAACGCTGGGCTATTCTCTGTTTGCACTATTATTAGACTGTTTCAGCATTTTGCATTGGTTCTTGACTTAAATAAATCTTTCAGTAGTAAAGGCATAAAAAACACAGTTTATTGTCATATTAGATGCAGTCCATATAAAACCAAATCAGCAGTAGGTATATAAAGAGAACAGTCTCAGTTTTTATAGTATAATACCGTAACATACTTGTGTGCACAAAAGGAAACCCATTAAATTCAGGAACCCCCCCCTGACCCCATCCTAGTTATTGTGGACACACACAAATAAATACCCAGAATATGGTGCCCCTATAAGTGTAAGTGTTTTTAAACCCAACAAGCATTGTGATTGGACTTAAATTACTGGATAATAAATGTAGTGAATTAGTATAGTGAACTCGTGCTTAATTAGACACAAACGAACTGTAGCTGACTACTTGATGTAAACTAAAAATAAGTTTTAAAAAATAGTCTGTTCTTCAGACCGACCCCCATTCCATTCATGACATGAATGCCCGTGGTATATCTGTATCAAAACAAACAGGGCTGATGTTAGTGAATTGTGTATGTCCTCCAGTCCCTCTACAGTAAAAATGGGATACTTTTTCTTAGACTTCAGTTTATTTTTGTTGACAAGCTGTTAAGGGCTCTGTCCTTTTCTTCAGGTCAGAGCTGTACTGAATGATTCCACTCCTCTAGCTGTTAAATGACACGTGTCACTATTCCCTAAAACTTTTTGGGAACTAGTTTCATTTAAATGTCTAGAACAGTAAATTTTAAACTAGTAAGTGGAGATGGATCGGGACAGCTGAGTTTGAAGCAGGACACCAACCTACAGCACCAAGCATCTTTTTCAGAGCTTTAAATTAGTTTTTAAATGGTTTAAATGTTTGTAGTGTCGTGTTTGAAATTCCGCCTGTAGTTTAACTGATAAGTTTTAATGGCAAAAATTAGAGTTTCAATCCAAAACAGGTTCTGGTGAAAACTCTGGTACATCCAACTTATAAATAATTTAAAAAGAAAAAAAACATTAGACATGATGTTGTCAGCATACGCACTGTAATATGAATGGTATATTCATTAATTACCGAACATTATAATACATATTATATTATTTTGAGGTGGTTCTTATTCAGGTGCGGCCTGTAATGTGGTCTTCTCTTTCAGGGAAAGTCAGATGATTTTATTAGCCTTTTTGTTTTTTTGGTTATTTTTGCTGCAAAGCGTAACAGAATCTTCAGCAGTAGATCATTTTTTAACCATTCACATGTAAAAGTAAACCTGAGAACAGGCTCCAACATGCTTTATGGTCTTCCTCAAACATCACTTGTATCATATTTAAGGCTGCCACACATTAATCATTAAAACTTTCTTCCAGAAACAAGGTTTATTCTTAATGGAAGTTTTAGGGGAAAAGAAAGCCAAGCAAATCAATTTCAGGCAAACACAGAACCTATAAGGACAGTTTTCTTAGGTCCTCTTAAAAGATTAAACTGAAAGCAAATAATATCTCCCCCCAAATATCACCTACAAACTAATGATGCCTTAAAGACATTCACTGTAAAACAGAACATAAATCTTTTATTGGTAATATAAAAATGATGATAAAAACCCAGTTTTGATCTATTATCTGAAACCAGAGAATAGATGTTCAGAGGTCAAACCAAACTTCCACTTGAATTTCAGCATCAAAACTTGGTGAAATTTTAGCAGTTTCACACACCGAAATTGTTGTTCGTTCCAACTGGTTTAATTTAATTCCAAAACTTAAATGTAAATGGGAATCCAGCATCTCCTTCTACTGGAATATTTTCCACATTTTAACTAGAGAAGGCCGACTTTTGAAAGTTCAGTCTGTTTTTCGAACTTTCAAACTATAGGGAAGTTTGAAAGTTCAAACGGACCCATTAAAGTCACGGGAGTCAAATAGTTCGAAAAGTTCTAATTAAATACAATTTAATAATTGTAATATCAATGGTAACTTAATGTAAATAGCTGTGGGACCTGGGAAATGGTCTGGGAACATGTTCGATATCCAGGACATTCGAAAAATCAACTTTACTCTCACACAGCCGCTACTTTCGAGCTCTCGGTTTCGAAGATTCGATGCTCGCACCTAGGTATCATGGACATTTTACTTGCGGATTCAATGCTTTCGTATAGGCTTTAATGGACAACTTTACTCGTGGATTCGATGCTCGCACCTAGGTATCATGGACATTTTACTTGCGGATTCAATCTTTTCGTATAGGCTTTAATGGCCCCTTTACTCGTGGATTCGATGCTCGCGCCTAGTGTATCATGGACATTTTACTCACGGATTAGATGCTCGCATAAAGGTTTTATGGACCTTTAACTTGCGAATTCAATCTCTGCGTATAGTATAAAGGCATTTTATTTGAGTAAACATTCGATAATGTTCGAACTCGATAGTTCGGCTCGAACTCGGGTTCGAGTTTCGAGTTCTAGTCCCTCTCTAATTTAACTGGCTTATGTCAGGACACTATATGGAAATGGAGGAAAGTGGTATACTGCTGGATTTAATGGTCAAATCTGTCAGTTTTCCTTCTGCCAGTGAGTTCACAAACGTAACTTAAACCTCGACAGCAACTTTTTTGTATTAAACTAAAAATTCGCCATAAAATCTTAGTTTCATCATAAAATTTGGAAAATCGAATTGTATAAAAAACAACTTTCAATTTTAATGCCTATATTCTATATTTCTTCCTTCAAACCACAAGTTTTTGTGTCAGCCATTCCTTATCTTAAATCTGCCCACACTGCTTCCCCAGGCTCTTCCTTTTTTTTTTTTGGAGATATGTCTTCTTTCAGAAACCTTGCTCGTTTCTGGAAATTTGCTCATTGGTTTAAAGCAGGTTGGCAGCAAATTCAAAGTACCTATCGGGTATATGCTTGTTCTTTTTGATTGTTTCCTGTCCTCTTTTAGTTCCAGTTTCCCCTTGGCTGATATAGCCTGCGGTTTTTTCCCTTGCTCATGTGGTATTTTGTGTTTATATTCTGGTTCTTTAAATCGTACTCCCATTGACGATTGTTTGCTGCTTGTCCTGAACCCATGTCTGCCCTCTGACTACGCTTATGCTCCATCTTCTGTACCTAGTTGACCGACCCTTGGCTCCATACCTGATTACGATTCTGCTTACTCCTGTACTTTGCCTTGCCCAGTTTTCTAGCCTCCCAGATCATAGTGCCTTGTCTGCCATCATGCTCTGATTTTTCTAAAGCATAGATACCCTGCATTTTAAGTGCAGAGGGCAACTGTGTCCAGTGAGGTTATAGATTGGAGTGTCTGTGCTGAGAAAAACTTGGAGACTCCCAAGCCTCACATTTTGTTTGAAAGTTATCTTTTGGGTTGTTTAGGCAAACTGGCTCATGAATAATACATAAAGGCTTTTACTTAGATTCAAATGAAGCCTCAAAACAAAATAAACTATTGTATGTCAACCAAACTGAAAAAATTATGATGACCAAAAAGTATAAGAAGGGTTTTTTTTGAAAGCATAAACTAGAAATGAAATGGATGATAGATGAACTATGGACTTTATATGGCGCCTATGACTAGACTATCAAGCAAGCTTTGTGTAAGTTCAAATAGAATGTTTTTCATCAGTCTCCCTTTTTGAAGTTCAGATTATTCTTTGTAATGTTTCCAAATCATATAGCATAAAAGCAGCCTGAGTAATGAAAAGGTTAAGTCCATATTTGTATTATATAAAATGTTTTTATTGCCAGAACTAAAAAACATATTTCTGTAAGCGTGACATTATTTTAAATGGAATTTAATAGCCACAGTGATCGTCAATGTTTGCCTCCAAATTAACATTTCTTACAACGCTTATTTAGATCCCATATCTCAAGCTGTTACACACCGAGCCATGGCGAATAATAAATTAGCTATTTAATTGTACCAGCTGCAGATACTGTATCGTGTTCTGACCTCCTGCTCCTTTTTCATGTTTTTCTCTTTGAAGTTCAATCATTCATTCAACTCTTTCCGCTCCCCAGCAATCACTCGTGTGGATGAGCTTTTAGTGTGTATCAAGCACTGTACATAATGCATACATTTCTAAGAAAGTTAGTTTGACAAGATCTATTCCTCCTAAATCCATGCTGGTTACTACTTATAATGTCAGTCCTTGAAACATACTCTAGAACAGTTGATCCTTATTAAACTTTCCAGGATCTTCCCCACCACTGAAGTTAAACTTACAGGCCTGGAATTACCCGCTGTGAAGACTACCCTTTTTGAATATTGGAATTACAATCAGTTTTTTTTCCAATCAGAGGCACACTTCTGGACATTAGGCAAAAAAAGTGGATTTTAATTGTCCAGATATACACATACACAAACATTTTCATTTACACAAACATAACATAACCAACTAAGATGGGCAGTACTAAAACTGTTTAACACCCACAAAAGGAGGTGACATCAGAAAGAAATTACTAACAGAGAGAATGTTATTTATAGGTATCTAAATAACAAATACCTAAAGGCATGATCTTTAAAATGTTTTTTTGTGAATCTATCACTATATTATGCATACTTTCCTATTTCCCCCAACTTTTTTACAGATAGACATCTGCCGATGTAGAATACATTAGAATATGACTTACGAATATGAATAATTATCTTTGCTAAAGGTAAGGTTACATATAATCTATGCTAAAGGTTAAGTAATATGGCCAGATTCATAACATATATAGTATGTTTGGTATATGCAAACTCTGGTAGGCCCCTTAAAGGGAGTATGTAGAGATGTATATTTTTATATGCCTAAATGTATGGACATTTTTTGGACACTTATTGTCCACTTATTGATTGGACACATAATTGGATTGGATATCCACTGGATGGAACATGGATGTTTTTGCCAAAAGACTTACCTAGTTGCCTCCTAGGACATTTAAGGAGACTAATAGGGGGGACTACATGGGGGAGGGACTCCTTGTGTTGTCACAGATTGGATGTGTTAAAAAATGGTGGTGGGTTGTAGGTTCACACTTGAAAAGGACCTATAAGAGTCCGAAACATGTTGTGAGATTTTTTCTCAATCAAATGCTTGCACCATCCTTGAGGTTGCTTTTGTCGTTGGATACCTTATACTTCATTTCGTACAATGAATTTCAATTGTCTAGCTGCATCTGAATGGTCGAGCCCTATATACATTGTGGCATATATAAAAACTGATGCAAATTATTGAGAGATTTGATCAGAATATTGCATGAAATCTGTGGTAATATTGCATGTGTATGGGCAGCTGTACAAACAAAAAGGAGAAAAATTTGTAATCGGGAAAAAACATAAACGGGTTTTGATTCATAGAGCAGAGTAGGCTACATTTGAAACTGCATCTGTTAACATTCCCATTGTTTCAGCTGGTTAAAGGGAATGTCAGTGCAAATAACATATGCTTTAAGAAAAAAGAGAGCATTTTCCCATCCTATGACCTTAACCTGCCCATTCATCATTTGTCTGTGTATAATAAATGCTTCCAAATACTGCTTCACTGTTTGGCAGGATCCCTAATAGAGACCATTATGGTCTTGCCCATGTTCCTAGCTTTCCGGGTTGATTAAGATACCTCATAGAGAATCTGAGCATCTTTGCTGGAGTAGAATGTGGGAAAAGAGCACCTCCAACAGCCAATCAGTAGAAATTACTGTTAGGACATTCCATGTAGTGTGTGTCATTCTGGGAAAAGAAGGGCCTTACAGACTCTGAAATGTCGGTCAGAAATGTCAACAGCAGGGAACAGCGAAGATATGAAATCAACCGAATTTTCAAAATGAAGAGAATATGTAGAATAATATAATCTAATGATTTATAAATAATTTTATTTTCCACCGGAACATTCCCTTTTAAGCTTGAATTCTTCTTCTGCTTGAGTGCTTAAGTTACTATATCCTTGTTAAGAGACATTTTTACTTTTACAATTAATACAAAAACCTTTCTTATTCACCTATGACACTAATCTAATGCACCTAATAATAGACACAACACCAAAGAGCTTATCAAAGAACACAACCCATTGGCTCTAAGGGGCCAACATGCAATGATACAATCATAAAACCCTCTCTGTCATACAATAATTATATCGGAACAAGAAAATTATTCACTTTGGGCTCCTATATTAGGCATGTTGGGGCAGCCTGGTGGGACCCCCGTGCTACCAGTCCACTTATCGATTGTGTGATTCATTTAGAGGGTTTTGGTATTTTTATCATTTCTATTGATTGTCCCAATGGCTCACTTTAGTTTTCTGTGTAATCTTATGTTGCTTATAAGATGGGTATGATTCTTGTGTTGGTTTCCTTGTTGATTTTTCTATTGCGCATTTCACTGTGGACTGTCTAACACTGGTGTCCCTCTGATGAGTGGGTGCCACTAAGTCACAAATGTGTCAGTCATGACGGTTAATTTTTATATCCATGTGTAATAAAGTTGTTTTGCCTTGTGATTCCTTCTGGGACCAGGGATTTTTGAGGAACGCTGCAGAACCACATTGTTCAGTGATTTAATCCCTTGAAACCCCACCAGTCTAAAGCTGGTACACATATAACAGATTTCTGAAAGATGACAGCGGATTGCAAGATCCTGTCTGCCATCTTTCAAAGATCTGCATACACACAGTCCGAGCGTTCTCCTATGATCGGGAGAAGCTCGGACTGTGTGTTTCCATGGCCGCGCTAGACCTCTATAGGGAGTCTCGCGGCCGATGGAAATTTCGGCGCTTTCCCGAACGAGCGTTTCGCCGACCCGATCGTTTGGCGGCCGCGTGCTCTTCGGGAAAAAGGTATGTCAACCGACCGGTATCGGAGCTTTATCTTTACTGTGTGTACCCAGCTTTACTTCATTAAGAAAACGTTGCACTGCTCTAAGCAATAGTGGCCTTTAAGTAGAAAGCAGTCAGGTTTCACATTTCCTGAAAAGTTTAAACATTGTTATTCCAATGACCCAATACATATAATTATTAAGTTTTATTGGGTCAGAACCACAGACAATTCATTTCACTGCCAACACATTATAGAGCAGCAAAACCTCTCTGGGGTACACAGAAACTAAGGACAAGCATGCCCCCACCGCAACACCCAATAACAAAAACTCATACTAAATGGGATTAAATGGAAGATTTTTGCATGCTTTCAAACCTGCATAGAAACAAAAAAAATGGGATTCTACTTATTAACTGTGCACAGGTGGCTGAATGAGAAAGCAGCAGTTCTGGCTCCAAGTAAATGTTCATATTTCCATTCTGTTAAAGGCAAGAGAAAGGGCCTCTAGAGAAAAGATGGTGATACGTTGACCAGTCCCCCTCTGATTTGAACATGGTTTGAATATATATACTGTGCTCAATTTACTGGTTCATATGGATGCATAAAATGCAGTAATATGCTAGTTTGGCTTCTGGAGCATGGTAGAATCTCTTAAAGCATTTCTCCAGGTGGCCTAATAATAGTAAAGTGATTGGTACTAATCGCCTATTACTGATCTGTGGCTGTGACATTTTTCTAAATTCTTTGCTTCAAAATCCTGTATTATAAATAGGATAATTCCCAATTTCATAGCTTTTGTGAATGACACAAGTCAATAGCCGTATTAATCTGCATCAAGAATGGATTTACAGAGCTTATAAAAAAATATCAAGTTGATCCATTACGCATCCCTTTCACTTAAACCTGTTTTATTATCTCTGTGATACAACTGAACCTGCATATTTTCCACTTCCTTCCTCCTTATCAGGATATTTAATCCACAAGCCAAAATCAAAAAACACGAGTCATTCTAATATACTCTTTAAAAGGGCATATCCACCTTCCAAGACAAAATTATATTAATGTGGCAGGATCACCTGAATAACAAGAAAAGCTTGGGAGCTGCAGAAGCAATTGTAAATCATTGGCCATGACTTCACTGTCATAGCCAATGGCTGCTGCCTACCTGTAAGGCCTTGGCATTAAATTGGTAGGATTATCTATCTCTCTTTGTGGACCTTGTGAAAAGGGTAGGTATTGCGATCTTGCTCCTTAATATTAATTTTCTTTGGGTTAGATATGCCTTTTTGTTTTATTTTTCTGTTTATCTACAAAATCTGATATTTAACAGAACAAAATCAGATTTTTACTGATAAAACAATTTTTTTTTTGAAAATGATTGCAAGAAATTTATATTTTTAATGCAATTACAGTAAAAGTATAAAACAACTGGTATTTCTACAATGCTAAAAGTACTTCACATCAATATAAAAGTAATAGAGAGTAAGTATGAAGCAACAATGGATTGCAAACAGTAGACGAAATCAAAGACCATAAAAAATACACAAGATTAAGGGACACTAAACTAAAAAATGACTTGCCTTATATCCTTTTCTATATTTTTATAATACTGTCCAGGAATGTGTGTCCTTTTTTGCTCTCAGTGCTCCTTGCACTAATCTCCTTATGTCCTGTTCAGCTCACTCATAGTTTAGTATGCATGTCTCCTCTCTATGTATCCACCCCCTCCCAAAACTGAGGACAGTTTAGGGCTAGCCCACTAGGATATTTTCTGCGTGTTTTCCGGGTCACTGTGCTAGTGAGTGCACTAGCACATGCCAATGTAATGTGATTAAGAGGCCCCACTTGTCCGCTGCCTTGCAATGTGCTTTTTACAAATCATGCAGCATTGCCAATATGCTGTGTGCCCGTTTTGTGCTCGCCTCTGTGAGCTGTGTAGTGAGGCCCTTACCTCAAGTGTGGAGCTGTGCAGTGGAGACGATCTGTGCCCCACTACAGCCAATAGCATTCACCCCAGTGATTTTGTGTTATAGTGAAAGTAAAACTGCTTTGCTATGGGAAGATAAGTAGCACTGGGACTGTATAACTGCTTGATCTAGTAAATTTTATTTTAGCTGTAGGAGTTTGAAGGGGGTGTGTGTGGGGGGGGACTTGTTAATTGACTTCTTTAGGTACAGTGCTACATTGGGACGTAAGTAGCAACAGACAGCAGCTAACTGCAGGATTGGTTTTATCTGCACAGAAAGAACACAGAGTAACAGACAATGCTTATTCCTTTT
The DNA here is from genome assembly GCA_019447015.1 of Hymenochirus boettgeri. Lineage (NCBI taxonomy): Eukaryota > Metazoa > Chordata > Amphibia > Anura > Pipidae > Hymenochirus > Hymenochirus boettgeri. The sequence goes on from CM033476.1 coordinate 266,837,002, forward strand.
CCTGATCTTAATGCTGAATCAATTAGCCACACAGTGACAGAGAAATACTTTACTTTTATAGAAAGGATAGTGTCTTCATGTAGTTGTGCCAGGGGAGGGGCTGGTAATTTGACAGTTCTTTACTGACTACTTGTGCCCCGTCCTCATTAAAAAGAAAAACTCCTAAGCTAATTTTATGTTTGCATGATGTTCTGGTTATTGGTTCTATAGCTGTATCCGCTGGGCAGTGAGACCATTTGGGCAGTCCACATGAACATTGCCCTTTTTTTTTTTTTTAAATGAACATATTGACTAAGAGAAAACCAAATCCATTACATAAAGTAGTAATCATTTAAAAACATTTATCCTACTTGCCACTTTAGCTGCTTCGAACAATTAGAAGCCCCTAACCAGTTGGTACTTAAAGGGCTCAGGGGGGGAGTAGGAACATTGTCAGAGAATAGGGACAACAAAAGCACTATTTAGTACAAGTATTCAGTGTTCTGCATAGGGCGAGTGTACGAGTGTAACCCTATAACCTTCTTGCTTTTAAAGCCCCTCAGTTGGCAATACTCTTATCTTGTAGGTTTGTAACTGCACAGCTGTTAACATGTGGCCTTCCACTAAAGATATCACTGGGGAGAAGATGGATCAGCATGTTCAATCGTTTTGGAAAGAAGGACAGCAAGGATTAAGTACAGGGTGGGGAATCACATCTGTTTGAATTTCATGACTCGTGTTAGTTTCACAGAAAAAATACTTTACTGGAAAATATTACTATGTTATATAGTATATATTTACAGATACATTTTATTTAGCAGTGTTTCTTTTTATTCTTTATTATATGGTATTTTTAACTTCTGACCATTCGATAATAACCTTAAATAAGGTGGCCTGCAAGTTAAAAGCAAGTGAATTGTAGGTGTTTACTAAGAGGTTTAAATTTGCATTTTTCTACACCATATACACATCATGTGAATACAGAGATTTCTGCATTTTCCAAACCTTGGGTTAATGTGCTTTCCCAATGGAGTCTTGGATATTCAGAACCAGTGTAGGCGAGCAGAATGAAAGGAATTAAGGGTATGTTCACCCTAAACACAAATCTGGTGACTTGTCAGCTATATGCCCTCATCCTAACTGCTATTTTTACTAGTTTTATTACATGCATTTGTAACTAGATATTTAATGATAAATTCTATCCTTTCTGGTATCTTGCCTCCTCCCTCTGCTTTTATAAGCTCTAGGCATATGCAGAGGAGGTAGCAGGTAAAAAAAAAGAGTCAATCAGGTTGTGATGTGAGTTGTCTTGATTGACTGCATGGAAGAGGGGCTAATTTACTCTGCCAAATGTAGAAAATATTATCCTTAAGTATTTTGTCAGTAATGCAGATAATAAGTTGTAAAATATATCGTTTGAGGTTGGGGGCAGGTAACTGACAATTGAGCATTTTTTTTTTGTAAAAAAGGGGAAGTTCAGTGCAATTACAAATGCGTTTCTCAGAAAAGAGCATATTTTTCATCCCAATGACCTTAACTTCCATTCAACATTTTGTGTCTGTGTATAAATAAATGCAACCAAATACTGACTTCCTGTTTGCAGGACCCCTAGTAGAGTTATGGTCTTTGCCCTTGACCCAGCGACTGGGTTGATTCAGTTGCTCAGTAGAGATCTGAGCATGTTTGACCCATCCACACGCCAATCATAAGAAATAACTGTTAGGAACATTCCAAGAGTGGTGCATCCTGAAAGAAAAAGGACTGTTAGAACCTGAAAAGGCAGCTCACTATGTCAACAGCAGGGAACAGCAAAGGGTTATGAAATTCACTATTTTTCAAAATGGGAGAGAATATGTAACTAAGAAGGCATTACCAACAACTAACAATTTAACAAATATTGATGATTTTCCACTGAACTGTCCCTTTAAATGGTGGACATGATGTGCTTTAACTGAAAATTCCCTGGTTGAACCTACCAAACACATAAATACCATACTCTTTTGTCCGTCAAAATTTATGTTAGGGTTGTAACCGTGTTTTGTGATGCTTGTTTCAGTGAAGGATAGGTATTGGATAATAGATGAGAGATAGGTGTTGGGAGAAAGTGAATAGGCATTGGGGTTTGAGGGGTAGATGAGAGGTCATTGTTGGGGTAGATATCTGAAACTAGGTATTGGGGAGATAGATGAGAGGTAGTGTTGGGGGCAATAACTAAGAGATAGTTGTTGGGGACTAGATAGATAAAAGGTGTTAGGGAGAAGCTGAGATGGCGTTGGGGAGAGATTAAAGGTAGGTTTGGGGAGATAGATGAGGATAGGTGTTGGGGGAGATAGCGGAGAGATGAGTTTTGGGGAGATAGCTGACAGACAGGTGTTGTGGGGGATAGCTGAAGATAGGTGTTGGGGATTAGCTGAGAGATAGGTTGTAGGAGAAAGTTGAGCAATAGGATTTGGGGAGATAGCTTGTAGATAGGTGTTGGGGAGATAGCTTGAGAGATAGTGTTGTGGGGATATAGCTAAAGACAGTGTTGGGGGGATAGCTGAGAGATAGGTGTTTGGGGATATAGCTGAGAGATAGGTGTTGGGTGATAGCTGAGAGATAGTGTTGGGGGATATAGCTGAGAGATAGGTGTTGGGGAATAGCTGATGATATGGGTGTTGGGAGATAGCTGAGAGTAGGTGTTGGGGATATAGCTGAGATATTTGTTTGGGATAGGAGAGATAGTGTTGGGAGATATCTGAGAGTAGGTGTAAGGTAGAAGTCGGCAATGGAGTTGGGGATAGCTGAGAGATAGGTGTTGGGGAGATAGTTGAGAGATAGGTGTTGGGGAGATAGATTAAAGGTAGGTGTTGGGGGAGATAGATGAGGGATAGGTGTTGGGAGATAGCTGAGAGATAGGTGTTGGGGATATAGCTGAAGACAGGTTTGGGGGGATAGCTGAGCGATAGGTGTTGGGAGATAGCTGAGATATAGGTGTTTAGGGAGAAAGTCGATCATAGGAGTTGGGAGATAGCTGAGAGATAGGGTTGGGGAGATAGCTGGAGATAGTGTTGGGAGATAGCTAAGAGATGGTGTTGGGGGGATAGCTGAGAGATAGGTGTTCGGAGATAGCTGAGAGAAATAGGTGTTGGGGAGATTGCTGAGAGATAGTGTTGGGGATAGCTGAGAGATAGGTGTTGGGAGATAGCTGATAGATGGGTGTTGGGAGATAGCTGAGAGATAGGTGTTGGGGAGATGCCTGAAGATAGGTGTTTGGGATTAGCTGAGAGATAGGTGTGGGGAGATATGCTGAGAGATAGGTGTTAGGGAGAAAGTCGAGCAATAGGAGTTGGGTGGGGAGATAGCTGAGAGATAGTGTTGGGGAGATAGCTGAGAGATAGTTTGGGGGATAGCTTGAGAGATGGGTTGTTGGGGAGATAGCTGAGAGGATAGGTTCTGGGAGAAACGAGCAATAGGAGTTGGGGAGATAGCTAGAGATAGGTATTGGGAGATAGCTGAGAGATAGGTGTTGGGGAGATAGCCTGAGAGACAGTGTTTGGGGGGATAGCTGAGAGATAGGTGTGGGGAGATAGCTTGAGAGATAGGTGTTGGGGAGATAGCTTGAGAGATAGTTGTTGGGGAATAGCTGAGATGGTGTTGGGAGATAGCTGAGAGATAGGTTTTTGGCGAGATAGCTGAGAGATAGTGGTTTGGGAGATAGCTGATAAGATAGGTGTTTGGGGAGATGGCTGAGAGATAGGTGTTGGGAGATAGCTGAGAGAAGAGGTGTTTTTGGGAATAGCTTAGAGAATAGTGTTGGTGGAGATAGCTGGATAAGTAGGGTGTTTGGGAGATAGCCTAGAGATAGGTGTTGGGAGATAGCTGAGAGATGGGTTAGGGAGATAGCTGAGAGATATGTGTTGGGGACATAGCCGAGATAATGGGTGTCGGGGAGATAGCTGAGAGATGGTTGTTGGGGAGATATGCTGAAAGATAGGTGTTGGAGATAGCTGAGAGATGGTGGTTGGGAGATAGCTGAGAGATAGCGTGTTAGGGAGAAAGTCGGCAATAGGAGTTAGGGAGATAGCTGAGGAGATAGGTGTTGGGAGATAGCTGACAGATATGTTTGGGTGGGTGTAGTAGATAGCTGAGAGATAGGTGTTGGGAGATAGCTGAGAGATATGTGTTGGGTGAGTACTGAGCGATAGGTTGGGGAGATAGCTGAGAGATAGGTGTTTGGGAGATAGCTGAGAGATAGTGTTGGGGATTGCTGATAAGATAGTGTTTGGGAGATAGCTGAAGGATAGGTCACGTGGTCGTGGACAGAGTGGCTCTGTGCTGTGAGGGCGGCTAGCAAGTGGGCGGCAGTTAGTTTCCAGGTCCTGAGCATCTATTCACAGGGAGTGAGAATAGCGTTCTCACCTCCCTGGAATAATAAACGAATGGCAAAGTAATTTTTAGGATTATGGGAGTTTTATTGTCCTCTTTAACTCTTTTAAAATGGAAAGTACCTGGGGCAGGGAGGTTGGATTGAGGTTGAATTGATTATTCAACAATATCATTTCTTTGAGGAGCTTGAGCACTAACAGTTTTCATTTGCCAGGTGAGCCGAGAATTTCCTGTATTAAGATAAGTTGAAGCCAGTAGGCTTCAACATTGAGGTGGTGCTCCTCACAGAAACAATATTGGGAGTTAGGAATTACCAATCCTGTATTTCCCGCCCCAAGTACTTTTTCGGTTTAACAGTTTTTTAAATAACTTTATAACACATAGTTTTATCCTTTAATAATATAATCACTAACATTCTACAGAAAGGATTGTTATCTCACTGTTTATAGTCTTGATGTTACTAAACTACACAGTTAAGAACCCAGTCTTCTTTCTAATGTCGATACTGTAACCGAAATGGTCTTTGGTGACTATCAGAGTGTATAGTCTATGTTGACCAGGCCGTGGTTTTCCAGACATTATTTTCAGGTGTTAATTGTTTATTGGCCAACAACTTATTCCCTTTTAGGCTGCATGCTAATAAGGAAGTGGTGACAATGTTCTCATGCCAATGTGGTGCACAGGCAAGGAAAGAGAGACTGGCCCATTAGTTACCTGTTTGTCAATATGACTCCTATGAATGGCCATGGAAGGAAAGTTAGTCGTTTTATTCTTGATGGATCCCACAACCAGGAGGACATATGTCTGGATTTGTTTGTGCATGTGAATCATGTAACCTAATATTTCAGTAGATTTCACTGCCACACAGCTAACTGTGGACAAACAAAAATATTGTGAAAATGTATTTTAACATAATAAGCATAATAGATTAAGCACATCTTTACTGTAAAATCAACATTTTACAAATGAAAAGTAACTGGGGCAGGAGGTAGGTTGCTTTTTCCCTAGAGCCCAATGTTATTTAATTGAAGAGCGCCAGCAAATAATGTTTCCATCTGCCAGGTTATCGCCTGGGCTTTCCTTAATTAGGACAATGCTGAAGCCACTGAGAAAGCTTGTCAGAATCAGTTTTTTTTATGCTGGTGCTTCTCACACAGAAATGGTTTATCAAAGGACAGGATTACCAATCATACCTCCCTGCCCCATCGTACTGTTTAAAAAAAAACTAATGCTCACTATATTTCTCTTTAGTACAGTAGCTACATTTGCACAAATAAATGTATTGTAAATACAGTCCTGAGAAAAAATAGTGCACACACTGCTGGGGTCCATCAGTGTTAGGGGTCTGTGGTATTGTCCTTTAGCAACAGGTGGAAAATCAACAGATTGCTTAATGCAGTGGTATTTTCTTGCTTTATTTTAAAGATACATACCGTATATACTCGATATAGTCGAGGTTTTTAGGCTATAAAAATAGCTTAAATCTTACCTCGACTTATACTCGGTCCACTTCCTGACTGTCCTGTTTTCGGCTGCCGAACACTTCCGCATCCACTCTTCTGCCCGCTGATGTCACTATTCGGCGCCGGTCACGCTTTGCCGGCGCAGAGCAGTGACGTCAGGCTCCAGGAGACAGTGTGTGCATGATGCGCCGGATTGTCTGCCCTCTATTCCGCTCCGATTGTAAGTCCTCTCTTCCTCCTGGATTGAAGGTCCCCTGCCCCAATAGTCTCCTCCACAAGGCAAGGTCCTCTCCTATGTATGCAGGTATGCAGTGCTTTGCACTGCAGATATGTGGAAACTGCAACAACTCCGCCAGCCAGGCGGGAGTTGTAGTTCCAACTTCTGTAGTGGCATGAATGGAGGTTACTGTGGGAATGGTGCTTTGTACTATGGTGAATTTAAAGGCAACTAATACTTTAAAACAATACAGAATCAAGATGGTTATCTATATTAAATATTGCCTGATTCTGTATTTGGGGGTTTTTGTTACAAGCTTTAGTTGCCCTTTAAATGGACAAGCAGAATTCCCATACAGTAGCCCCATACCCGTAATAGCAATCCAGTTGGCTATTACTGTATGGGACTACTGTTGGAATCTGCTGCAATTTAACAGAGCTCCGATAATATAAAGATCAGAAGGCAGTTGTCATAATTTCTAACCCTCGACTTATACAACCGAGTCCAAATCATATTTTCCTTTTAATTTTTAAGGTAAAATGTGTACCACCTCGACTTATACTACTTGGATCACTTATATTCGATATATAACGGGATGGTAAAAAATATATTTAGTATTCCTTTGGAGTTATGTGTATGAGTAATGAATTAATGTTGAGCACTTAATAGGCTTGTTAAATTAATTGAGAGCTTTAGATAATGCATTTTAAAAACGTTGCTTTTAAAATAAAGAACAAAAGGGATAGATGGAGAAAACTAATGGATATAGTCGGCCATTCTACAAATGTCACGTTTAGAGAGTCTGCCCACTTTCAGATAAATAAACACTCGTTTATTTCAAGATCTAAAGCAGAATTGTCATAATTACCCGTGAGCAGCCCTGACAAGCCGGAACTGGACACAGCCAACTACTGCTACACTTCTGAGATTTACATCTGTTATCTGTTTGGGTGTGGATATCTTTTAAATACAGTGGGTTTTACCCATATCTTTCATTCATGCCTTCAGTCAAACAACTAGTTTTCTTAAGGGATACATTAGTGCTCTTATCTACCACCAGGGCTGTTTTGTTCACGCGGTGCTGACTTATGACTTCCACTGTCTAATAATGATGGACTGATCTAGAAAATCCTCTATTATTCAATATAAAATACCAGGAATCGTTGGAAAGAACTAAAAATTTGACTTCAGTAAAGGACTACCAGCCCCCTCACTTCCCAGTCCATCTACCAAACAATCTGTTTTAGTTTAATTCTGTATTTATAAATCTTCGGTAGTTTAGTAGACCCAATTGGTTTGAAGGTTTTGTTTCTGGTTGAAACATTTTTCTTGGTCATTATTGTTGAGAACATATAGTACATTTAGAAGTCTAGGGTATCCCAACAGTCTATTCTCAGTATCAGATACGTCTTGGTGGTGGATGGTTGGGCCTGATTTAATTTCTACATTGTTTTCAATTCAAGGAAGAAGTAATGAAATGTTTAAAGAAACATTTCAGTTTGAACGTTTACACCCTGAAACCCAAACCCTTTAATTGTACGTTCACACCTACCCAGGGACAGTTTAATGCTTAATAAAGTTCGTTTCTTTTCTAGAGAAACCTGTGGACCAGCATTGTTACAACTCGCAGCCGAAATTACCCCTCCCATACTTTGTTTAATGAGGATATCCAGTGTGCGTATATGATATTGTAATGTCCGCCTAGGAATGTGCAATTGATTATCTTTTCCTATGTTTGTATAATGTTTGACCAGATCAGTAGCACTTCCGCTAAATGTAAAATTGTAATTAGCCTAAGTGGAGTGCTTCCCACATCCAAAGTATTGTATGTATTTTATTGTGGAGGGCCCTGTCAAGCCCTATCCAAGCCTCCATGTGGTTATAGCACCCCCAACATGCCCCTTTTATGGAAGGTCCTATGCCTTTATATAAAAACTATGGATGGGCCTCTTCCCCTCATTTTAAAAGCCCAAGGGCTGGGAGAGACGGAGAGAGCCTGTTATATGATCCATTGGTGTAAGACTGGAAAATTCAAACAGTTGGCTAATCGTAATTGAAGTAAAAGAAATTTTTAAAATAGTTTAAAACGTTCGACCTTTCAGACTGTGGCCTCCCTTGACATGGTTGGAGGCTTTTCATTCATAGTTGATCAAGTAATGTATCTAAAACCCTTTGTTTATAAAGTATGCCAGTGTGCAGAATAAAATTATATTGTATGTGGGCCTAGTGGAATGTGGCATTGATTATTTTTCTATGTTTTGTATATATATATATATTATACACATATATACTATATAGATTATATAGACCAAAATTTGTTGTTTGCAACAGTCATTTCAAGGCAAAATATCATACTAATACACACCTAACTGTACGCAGACATGAACGATAATTTCCACAATCATTAGGTAACAGGACTTGCTGAGTTTGTACATCAAGGTATCTGATGACTATGGTTGAATTTTAGGAGAGGGTCAATCTTGGCATGATGTCATAAGAAGGGGCGATATTGGGTGCTGTCTCAGAGGTGACTCTTGGGTGCCTGTCTCCCGGGTACTCTTGTGTTGCTGTGATTTCCGCGGGTCCCCTTGGCTGCTGTCCTCCGCGGGTCCTATTTGGCTCCTGTCTCGCGGGTGCTCTTGTGCTTGCTTTTGTGCTACTCCGGGTGCTCTTGGGTGCGGTCTCCCGCAGGCTCTTGGTGCTGTCTGCCCGGCTGGGTTCTGCGGGCTCTGGGTGCTGTCTCCCGGAGTGCTCTTGGGTTCGGTCTCTGCCCGGGTGATTCTTGGGTGCTTCTCACGCGGGTGGCCTCTTGGGTGCTCGTCTGCCGGGTGCCTTGGGTGCTGTCCGCGGGCTGTGGTGCTGTCTTCCGTGTCTGGGTCTGTCTGCCGGGTCTCTGTGGGTGCTGTCTCTGCGGTGTGCTTCTTGGGTGCTTTCTCCCCGGGTGCTCTTGGTGCTTCTGCCGGGCTCTGGGTTCCTTCCTCGCCCGGGTGCCTCGGGTGCTGTTCTCCGCGGTGCCTCTGGGTGCTCTCTCCGTTAGTCTCTTGGGTGCCTTCTCCGCGTGTGCTCTTGGGGCTCGGTTCCGCGGGTCCTCTTGTCGCTCCGGCTGGTCTTCCGCGGGTGCCTCTTGGGTGCTGTTGCACGGGACCTCTGGAGCCTGTCTCCGCTAGGTGACTCTTGGTGCCTGTCTGACGGGTGTCTTGGTGCTGTCACTCAGCGGTTGCTCCTGTGAGGTGCTGTCTACGCGGGTCGCTCTTGGCCTTCCTCCGCCGGGGTGCCTCTTTGGTGATCGTCTCCGGGGTCTCTTGGTGCTGGTCTCCGCGGTGCCTCTGTGGTGCTGTCCGCGGTCCTCTGGGTGCTCTTGCGCGTCTCTGGTGCTCTCGGCGGTGGTTGGGCTTTGGGTGCTCGGTCGTCTCCGCGGTGCTCTTGCTTTTCTGCGGTGCTCTTGGTCCTCTCGCGGGCTATGGTGCGCCGTCTCTGGGTGCTGTCGCGGGATCTCTTGGGTGCCTTCTGCTGCTGCGACTCTTGGGTGCTCTCTGCCGGGTGGCTCTTGTGTGGCTGTATCCCCGGGTTACCCTTTGGTGCTGTTGCGCGAGGTGACTTTGAGTGCTCTCGGGGATTCTGGGTGGATGTCTCCGCGTAGTTAAAGACTGGGTGCTGGTACATGCGTAATGGATTGCGCGGTCTAGGTTGATGTAGGCCGTGTGGACACAGGTGATTGGTGTGTCCGGTTAGGTGCTTACGTCTGGTGCTCATTGGTGCTCTCTGCCAGCGGGTGCTATTGGGTGCTGTCTCCGCGGGTTTGGCTGCTGCGCGGTGCTTGGTTGCTGTCTCTCGGGTGCTCTTGGGTTCTTCCTCGCGGCTGCTCTTGGTGCCTGTTCCGCGGGTTGGGTGCTGTCTCGCGGTCTCCTGGTCGTCTCACGGTGCTTGGGTGCTTCTTGGTGGTGGTCTGTCTCCGCGGGTGCTCTTGGGTACTGTAACGGTGTCTTGGCTCGCCCGGTCTCTTTGTGCTTCTGTCTCCGCGGCTTGGCCTTGGTGGCTTCCGCCGTGCCTTCCTCCGCCTCTTGGTGCGTTCCCGGTCTCTGGTGCGGTCTGGGGTGTCTGTCGTCCCCGCGAGGTGCTGCTTGTCGGTGCTCTTGTCTCGCCGCGGTCATGCTCTTGGGTGCTGTCTCCTCCGAAGGTCCTCTTGGGTGCTGTCGCTGGGGCCGCGGGTGCTCTTGCGGGTGCTCTTTGGGTGACTTCTCGCGCGGTGCTCTTTGGTGCTGTCTGCCCGGTCTGCTTGGGTGCTGTCTCCGGCTGCCTCTTGGGCTGTCTCGGGCGGCTGGCTTCGGGCGTGCGCCGGGCTCTCTGGTGTGTTGTGATGCTCCGCGGTGCTCTGGTCTTCCGCGGGGGTCTTGAGGTACTTCCGGGCGCTGGGGGCATAAAGTCCGCGGTGATATGGGGGTGGTCGGGTCTTTGGGTTGTTCCGGGTGTACTTGGGTGACTGTCTCAGGGTGGCGGAACTTCAGGGTCTTGGGTGATGCGGTACTCTATTGGTGCGGTCGCGGTGTTGGTGCGTCGCTGGCCTGTGCGTTCCGGGTGCTCTTTGCCGTTTTGGGCGCCGGTCGGCGTGGGCTCGGGGGATCCAGTCTCGTGTTGTCTGTAGGTGACGTGTGCTGTGCAAAACGGTATCTGGTGATGTAAGAGGGTAGCTATGGGTGATGTGATAGAGTGGTACTATTGGGTGAACTGTTGCAAGAGTGAGGTGATTTAAGATTGATAGGTATAGAAAGGGATATTGGGTGATGTATAAGAGGGTTATTTGGGTGATGTTCGAGAGGGTGTATTGGGTGATTCTGAATCGAATGGCTGATATTGGGATGTCTAAGCGAGGTGATATTTGGTTGATGTAAATGAGAGTCGATGATTTGGGTTATAATAGGTGCAACAATTGGCGTGATGTACTCCAGCTTAACGATTCTTGAGTTCGGTATCTGATCTGAATTGGATGGACCTTACTCAGATACACTTGGTGCTGGTTGTAGCTGGTGCTTCTGCTCTCCAGCGGCTCTGGTGCTCTGGCTTGGGTCTGTTTTGCTTGGTGCCGTCCTCGGCTCTTGGTCCTCAGATTGTTGGTCTGTGGGTTGCTTCTGTGTGCCCCCCGCTGCGGTCTCTGGTGAGCTCGTTCGCTTCGCGGTAGGTTGCGTGGCTTGTGCTGTTCGGTCTGTTCACGCGTCTTGGGTTATAGGGACTATGGGCTCAACGTATTGGACCTTTTTGGGTCGAAGAGGGCGATTGGGCGCTGAGCGCGATCTGATGCGGAGGCTACTAGTCAATCGTTGCTGTGACCAGCACTTTCAAACCTGAGCAATTGAAACCTACAAGCAGATGAAAATTTTAGCAACACCAATCTATCCGTAACCCATACTGACAATTACCTAATTTTAGTACACTACACTATCAGATGGAGATATTCTCTGTTTGCATAACAATGTTTGAACTTAATTAAGAGATGTTTTGTTCTTGCTGCTTTAACTAATGTTTTGCTCTACATAAAAGGCGCATCCTACATGTAAGATTGTTCCTGCTTCCTGATATGGCCGTCGACACCTATCATTTATTCCCAAACATGCCACCTCTCACGCACTTTAATTCATTTACCTTAGTACCTATGTGTGAGGTCCATTGCTCTTATACGCTTTTACTTTAACACTTTTTAGGCTGTTGTTGCCCTACCCTTCAACCCACTATCAACTACGCCAAGAAAAAGGGGCAAACACTACTCCTGCAAAATGATGGAAACAATTTTCTGGGATACAAAAACTCTTGCCTAATTAAGTGACATCATTAGAGCTACCTGAAAATGTGCTTTTTAAGGTGACAATACACATGCTATTGTTGATCAATGTACTGGCAGATACCATTGGATCTGTCGGTTACAATGCTGTGGTGACTGCATACACGTCCCTTGACCATCCCCCCCGTACAGGATCATTGGCTGCGCCCCACATATACTCTGTAAATCCGGTGGTATCCTAATGAAATCTGGAATGTGCGAAACCACCTTTAAACTTAATCATGTACCATCAGTTCTAGTGCCTGTGCCAACAGGTTTTTTTGATATTTGAGATGGGCACCCACTTCCTTACTCCTAAAATTGTCCTTGCCCCCGATGTGCAACTCACAAGTTCCAATCCACTATAAGTAAATAAGTGCAACCATAATGTGAGTGCCTATTTCGGAAAGTTTCATCAGCGTACAAAAGGTTTTGTTGGGATAGACTGAACATTTGCCTTTGCACTTGCACTAATAAACACACACATAAAAATGTTAATTTACCTTATATATATATAATGTGCAAACAATAAAAAGTACAGTTAATTTGTAAAGGATGTGGGAGAGAGATTAAATGTCAACTAGGCCCATAGACTGTCACTCTACTAAATATCAAACACAATCTGGTGAAGTTTTGCTTTCTCTTTCTGCCCTTTAGCCATAAAAATTTCTTTATACATTTCAAAGGCTAAATCCCAACTGTTTCATGCTGTGACTACTGCAAGTTTCACCTTAAACCCATGGTATATGTCTACAACAAGTATTCCCTACAAAGGCCATTTCCAGACGTTTGCTTTGAAAGTTATAGCATGTTTCTGGCAAACTCAGGACCTGCCGTTGTGCTGAGAGTGGATAAATTCCATTTGGTTGCTCTTTCTGCTCCAGGGATCACTGAATATCATGCATTTCTTGGATGAACTAAATCAGGGACGTCTTGTTTGCTCTTGGGTGAAGTTAACTTTACAGCACTGTTTTTTTTTTTAAACTCTGACAGGGGCCTAAGCATGCATCCCTCCTACAATAACAGCAAGAAATACAGTAATTAACAATCTTACTTCTGGCTATTGGTAAGCTTCACGACTAAACACTCCATACTCTGGAATGACCAATGATGAAACATTCTTGTTCTAATAAGTATAAAATGGCGTTTTATTGTATTTGATGTTCCATTTTCTTTTGTACTTTAACCATACACAATCTTGTATACAAAAGCAGTGCCAGAAATAATGTGGTAGGTTTTAAAATTTCTACTTTGCTTCGATATCATTTTTGATTATTAACAATATTTCATTTCATTTAAATGACCTACAAATAGATCATCTCAATAGGTATACATAGATGCAATGGAAATTGGAATGGAACATTCACAACTTCAATAGTCACAGCACATACATTAATTTCTCAAATTTTATAGAGAGTGAATGAAAGAATCAATACGTATATTAAACCAGAATAGGAATACAGGATTTTGCTTCAAGCTTACGAACTTTACTTAAAACTCAAACTTCCATGTCAAACATTGACCTTTAAATTTAAAACCACTGCTTCAGACTCAGACATGAAGCTTGTCCCAACAGTTTTAAAAGGTTTTCCTCTACATTACTTTACACATGTGGGGAACTGAGAAAAACAAACAGGGAAACATGGAGCTTCATAAAAGTTCTTATAGTTAACAACGGTGCTAATTTTGCCTCCAACCAATGATAGCTTTCAACATGGTAAAATAATATCGATTGGTTGGGGCAAAATTAGCACATTTTTACTTAAAACTTTTTATTACATCTCCACTTTTTTTTCAGCATGTGTTTGGATTTAACAATTTATATTTGGCATAAAGTTTTATATATAAACTGGCATAGCATTAACAAACAATCCTGCTGGTGGTGGCTATATTACTAAATCTTCAGAGAGGATGTAGAGCATTGTACCTACAATTGACATATGTACAGCGGGGTTCTCTGATGTGATTGCTTTCAGTTTTAATAATTATAACATGTGTTTTTTCAACTGACAAGTGCACCAAGAGTATTATATTGTAGGGGTCCTTGAATGGGATTTAATTAGGAAAATAATTCAATCTTTCTCATGTGGTGTGGCACCACCACCTGTCTTTAATTGAGGTCTTGTGCCTGTAATACAAAGAATTTGATGAAGCCAGTGGACAGGAGAAGCAAAAGCTTGTTCTACATATGTAAATCTGCCTACATTAAGGGTTTTATACATTTTGAGATTCTTGACCATGCACAGCAGGGAGCTGAGGTGGTCAGGCGTTGACCTTCGTGTCAACTGGCCCCTCATTCATAAGTTCCTGTCCTAAGACATGTCTTCATTTTTCAGAATGCAAAAAAATTGCACTAATGTTTTCTTATATTAATGAATTAATTTTAATACTTTGTACTGATAAGTGACATTCAGTCCTAACATCTTTTTAAACTGCTTCAGAAAAAAACAAACACGGGAGTAGAATAGTGGAAAAGTTAAAAAGTAAAGCTAGAAGCCCTAAAATAAAGTCAAATAAAAAGATTAAATCTGATGGAATTTCAGATACAGCCTGTTCATTATCCCTGCAGTTTGTGTGCCATTTATTCGCGGGTTAAAGGGACCTCTGGGAAATCTGGTTATTTTAAACTGACCTTGGACGTTTTAATTACATATTAAAGATAACAGTTCAGTGGCCCTTATTTATTGCTAGATATCTAAGACAAACCTAATAGACAGAAACTTTAAATACTTTTTTTAAGAAGTGCTTGTTCAATATAGGGGATCTTTTACAACAAAATCTCACCACTGAAAAAAATGGGAGGATCATCTCTGGGTAATCTCCAATTTTTTCATGTAGCCCTTAAGGTCAAATTAATACCATCCATGAGTTTTTTACAGCATTACATGACCTTGTACAAGCACCAGAGAGCCATTGTAGACCTGTGGCCACATATGTCAACTAAAGCCTGATCATTCAAACAATTGTGTTGCGCTATGTGAAGTAGGTTTTGTTTAGAAGAGTAGATAGACCCCTCTATAATAAAAACTTGAGGAAGTTCAGTCAAAGTCCTAACCCCACCAGTTACACCAGGTTCTGTATCATATTTTTTTTACCCCCTACATGTGTTCATCTAATGACCTAAAAGATTTAAATGAATGCGGGATCTCAAGAGCAGCCAAACCAGCGGATGTGGGATCTTGTACCCCTCTACCTCCCACAGACAGTCAAACTGCACATCAGAAAAAGCTGGCAACCAACTTTCAAAAGAAACCCATCAAGAACCACGAATAAGGGATTACAGATTGAAGGGAACAAATCGTCAAAAATGTGGTGAGGTGGCACTTGAGCATATACTCCATATAATCAAGACAAACGCCTGCTAGAGTATTACTGCATAGCAACACATCCTAACATCTCTCTATATTATATTATCCCAGTAGATATGTCCCAACGTCTGCATTTCGGTTTTTGTTTTCCAAACTTCAATAAAGTTCAACCTAACCCATAAATTCAATAGGGAGATAAAAGTTTGAAAAGTCAAAATAATAGAAACAGATAAAAATAGCATGGTAACTTACGGTAAATGGCTGTGGCACCTGGGAAATGGTCCCTGGGAACATGCACCTATCACCAAAACTCGATCGGGAAATTTTTGGGTTTCCACACACTAAATCGAGGGTTTACCAAATGATACTTTCAATGGTTACAGAACATGACATTCGAGGTTACGAAATTGACTTGCTACATTCGAGGGTTTACCGAAATTCAACACTACCATTGAGGGTGTACCGAACAATACCTTTTGAGGTTACCTAAATCAAATTATCTTTTTCCAAGGGTTACGAAATTGGCCGCTAGCATTCTAGGTAACAAGGATCATTCAAGGGTTTACCGAAATTGATGAATACTTTGAGGTTACCGAAATCAGCTGCTGCCATTCGAGGGTTACCCGAAATCAGCCGCTACTTCAAAGTGTTACTAAAACCGACTGCTACATTCGAGGGTACTGAACTATGCAATAGAGGGTTTTAACAAAATCGACTGCTCAATTCGAGGGTTACCAAAAATCTCTGATACTTCGAGGGTTACAGACCTATACAGTTTAGGTTACCGAACTCTCAGGCTACATTCGAGGGTTAACCGAAATCGAAGGCTACATTCAAGGTTTCCGAAGGATACATTTGAAGGTTTCCCGAAATCGAAGGATACATTCAAGGGTTACTCAAATTGGACTGCTCCATTCAGGTTTATCGACCTATACATTTGAGGGTTACCGCAACGAAGTCTACATTCGAGGGTTCCAAAATCGAAGGCTATATTCAAGGTTATCGAAGGATACATTTGAGGGTTAGCGAAATCGATGAATACATCCGAGGGTTACTGATTCGAGAATTCGCACATTTAAATTATATTTTAGATATATTAAAATATTATTATTATTATTATGGATTTATATAGCGCCAACAGCTTCCGTAGCGCTTTACAATTAACATGTATACATTAACATTAGCCCTCCCCGCAGACTTCCATCTAAGCTCAGTTATTATGACCACATACAGCCTATAAGTATTCTTTATGATGGTGGGGAAACGGAGTGCCCCAGGAAAACCACGTGTTTCGGTGTGTACATCTTCAGGCGACGCTTGTTAACCCCTGGCCTCTAACTTATTCAAGTGAGTTTATGGGCCCTATTTTATCAAAAGATCGGTACGTTTCCGTAAAATACCGCATCGTTATCGTAAAATAACGACCGGTTTTTACCGATAACGACCGTTATTTCACCGATAACGACCGTTATTTAAACCGATATCAGCCGTTATTTACCGATAACGCACGTTATTTACCGCTATCGGTTAAATAACGGTCGTTATCGTAAATAACGGTCGTTATCGGTCAAACCCAGTCGTTATTTTTACGAGTGCGATAACTATACTCGATCTTTTATAAATAGGAGGAGGGCCCTATGCTTCTATAATAGTGTGTTATCTACCTTAATTTTTGCGAACCAGCCATCGGTTCTGTTCTCATATTTATTGTTCAGTAAGTTTACATTTTGTCCAAACTCATAAAGTTGCAGCCCAAACTAGAGTTCAGAATTTCGAGTCATCACTATTTCCCAGTATGTTTAAATCTTAAGTCAATGGACGGCCACTAGCTTCCTTGTAAGGTAGTTTGAGTAAAGTGGTGGCACAGTGGAACGTTCCATTATTGCTGTTTGTGACAATTAAAAACAAGAAAAAAAAAAATAAATTAAATGCTAAAAGATGTAATCCTTTTCTATTGGGACATATTACGTGACACCAACCAAAATAGCCTTTCACAAAAAAAACCAAATACGCACAAAATGGCCAAACCCTGACAATGTCTGGTGTTTTGTATTGCTGGTAGGGGAAGACATAGCTTTCAACAATCACCAACTAGCCACATTTGGTGCCATTCCATAACAAAAAAAAAAATCGTTGGAAGCGGCCAATTCTATGAAATACAGGAATATAACAACATCATCCATGATGTAGGTGTTCCATTTTTAAATACATTCAGGTTTTCCATTCATGGGGAATTACGCTGAACCTACTTTGTTTTTTTAGAACTGATCTTGCCTTTAATATGCTTCACAGATCAGTCCAGTTTTTAATTTTCTTTTATCTATTATCCTTTGGTTGCCATAATTGCTTTCCTTACTTAAGGAAATATAATTGCAACAAGAGGCTACTAGTTTACGTGTATACCTCTTGTTGCCCTGTTTTATCTCATCTATCACTGCATTTCTTTACTTCATAAGAATTTACAGCCCTAGGGCGGCATAGGTAGATTCTTGCCCTGTTATTTTCAGTCCCATATTGCGTCTAGCACAGATTGCTTTGCTAAGATGGAGTTTATCAATTCATTGAAATCTTCAGAGATGCTTCATTTTTTTCATATGTTTGTAAATCTGACAGCAGGTACATGACTTTATACTTCATTAAATAAAGCATCTGAATTTGATTGTAAGCAGGTATGTCCTAATACTTTCATTGTGCACTAATAGAAATGAAATTGCAGCAATGATGAAGAATATAGATCTATTGTATCAGGACCGTTTCTAGCCATCTTGGTGCCCTAGCGTGATCAGATCTCAATCCCATGGTGCTTAAAAGCACAGTAGTGTGGCCTAGCCCTCCAAAAGCATTGGCATTAACACTTTAAGTGCCAGCACTTCCCCAGAGTATTGCCATTAAACCTCCAGTGTCAGAATAATATTACCATTAACCCTTCAGTGCCAGCAGACTTTCCTATTAATAATTTCAGTGCCAGCACAAAAGCATTGGCATTAACACTTTAAGTGCCAGCACTTCCCCAGAGTATTGTCATTAACCCTTCAGTGCCAGCACTTTCCTGGACTGTTGTCATTAAAACCTTCAGTGCCAGCACTTTCCCAGAGTATTGCCTTTAACACTTGCTGTGCCAGCAAAGTATTACCTTTAATCTTTTCAGCTGCCAGCATTGACATGATCTACACAGTATGTACCTGCTTTCCATGTCTCCTCCATTGAATTGTTCTTACTCCTCACCTACTCTAAGTTCTAATGAAGAGTGGGGATTGGGGTGAAGGAGAAATAGGCAGGGATAGGGATCTCTGGCTGCTAGTCACAGGGGTCACTGGTATAAAGTCTGCAGCAGCCTTTTACCTGGCATCTTAGAAACTGTTTCTACTCAGTACTATTAGATGAGATCATCCCCCCTCCCTCCTTCACCCTCAGGTCATTGTAACATGTATCCAAGTAGAGGGAGCTGAGTTCAGGCTCTCTACTCACTACAATGTTACAGCAGCAGAACAAGGAGCAACTGTAAGTGGTCTGTATATTTTGAGGGTGAGGTTTTGCCAGAAGTTAATTTTTGTACCACCTCTGTCCTTTATAGAGATGGACCCAAACCCATACCCGTACTTGGTGGATTTCCAATTTTTTCGATTTTTCAGAACCGCAGAACTATTCAAAAATCCCTCGAAATTTAGAACATTTTCGATACGGAAATTCAAAATTCAAAAAAAATACCCCAGAATGCCAAAACAGGAAGAAGCGCATAAAAGTTTCCGATGTTGAACGGTGTTTTTTTTAAAGATTTTGGCCCGTGATATGTGTTTCCCAGAACCATTTCCCAAGTCCTGAGGCTGAGCCATTACACTAAGTTACCATTGCTATTTATACCTTCATTTTAGGCGGAATTCTCGTATTTTATAAACTAACTTCTATTCAATGGGTGTTTCTTCGGATTTCAGATTCACATTTAGGTTGGATAAACCTCCAAATGAATTGTTATCCACAGACATATTCAGCTTTTACCTGAATGTCCCAGACATTTGAGACCCATCATGGAATCCATAGCCCCCCATGGACCCCCAGACAGGTAGAAAAAATAAAAAGTGAATAAAGAATTAATAAATTATTATATCGTTTTTTTTTGCGTCGTTTTTTTGCCTTTCACGTTAGTAGGTTTACGGTTTAGTTTAAAGTTGCTCTTAGTTACAATGTTATTGAATGGACAAAAAAGCATCCAACACATTAGGCTTGTACATTTAATTGATAGAATTAAATAAAACACAAATGATGTCCACAGTGAGCAGATAGAGGTCACAGTTTTACGTAGAGGGGTTGTCTATACAGAACTTTTAGAGCCTATAAGGCATATTCATATCACAGGAGTGCACTATGCCTTAATACATAATCATATTTAATTATACCCCATGTCATACATAATAAATGACAATGAAAACGTGCATGTTTTAATAGATCTGTTAATTGACTCATGTCCCGCAAACCACAATGAGGATCCATCACAAGTAACAGTTTATCTTTAGGCCTCTTTTTTTTTTTCCTTTCACCATGGGGGTGAGTCCTCCAGGAATGGAAAATAGAATGGAAAATAGAACAAACTGGGTATATTCTATATTGTAGGCAAAGTCTATAATCATATTGGTGCCTATTGCTCCACCTATACATAGGCAAGGCAAAACAATCTTAAAAAACATGTATTCCCTTTAAATTGACAGCTTCCTGATTGCTTAATATTGTATTGTACCGCCCCGTGGGGGAACTGATCATGATAAGTGATCTGTGTCTTTCTTTCTGCTTTTTCCTCGCGGGTTCCAAAGTTAAGCTAGGTACACACTGTACAGATTTCTGAAAGATGACAGACAGGATCTGCAAGATCCTGTCTGCCATCTTCAAAGATCTGCATACACACAGCCGAGCGTTCTCCTATGTGAGAACGCTCGGGACTGTGTGTTTCCATCGGCCGCGCTAGACTCCTCTATAGGGAGTCAGCGGGCCGATGGAAATTTTCGGCCTTTTCCGAACGAGCGTTCGGCCGACCCGATCGTTTGGCGGCCCGGCGTCGTCGGGAAACGAAGTACACACGTAACGATTAAGCCCCGATACCGTCGGATCGGCGGGGCTTAATCGTTAAGTGTGTGTACCCAGCTTTAGATGGAAAACTAATGTGCATTGGATTTAACATTCAGGTGACCGGGGCCATATTATATTGGTTTTTAGCGATACCACGCCTTTAACGATTGGGTTAACGATCGATATTAAAACGATTATTAATTTACGATCATTTTACTGATACTTAAAACAGTCGTAAATCAATGATAGTGGTCGTAAAATCCATGCCGCGATCGTAGATTTACAATCAAAATTAATACCATTGAGGGTATTAATACCATTATTAGCACCCAGGGTGAGGATTTAAACCACTACGTCCTCACCCTGGGTACTTTACCAATCAGCTGCTTGCTTCCCTCACCACTCTTGCCCTCTCATGCAGGTCTCTGTAGTCAATGATGTAGCCAATGGGAAGACACGGTCTGCAAAAAAAGCCATGTCGTCCCATTGGCCAGATCGTAGACTGCTGACAGTAGCTGAGGGGGCTTAGTGGACCAGAGCAGCGAGGGAAAGATAACAGTTGATCTGTTATGTACCGTGAGGGTCTGTTAAGGACCGTGAGGTTTAGGTCCAGTGTGGAGCACGGGGAGAGGTGAGTATAACTGTCCTTTTTTTTTAAACAGTTTAGAGAGATTCAATAAAAGTTCTTATCGTTAAAAATGGTGCTAATTTGCCCCAACCAATCAGATGTTAGCTTTCAAATGTTAAATAAGATTTGATTGGTTGAGGCAAAATAAGCACCATTTTTAACAATAAGAACTTCTTATTACATCTCCCGTGAGAGGCTCTAAAATGTAAATTCAGCCCTGGCATTCCCCATTTCGGCCTGTCAGAAGTAATCCAACTATTGTGGCCCTCGCAGGAGGACAAGCATTTTGCATTTCTGTCGTTTGTTAATGGTGGTTGTGTTGAATCAGTCTGGAGCTGACAAGGGGGAGTACGTTTTTCCAGACTGACGTTATAATTTCTCACCCTGAGTATACGTGATGGGACAGGGGCTGTATTTTTTTCGCCTTAGTTATCGACATTGCAACCTATCAGTCTGAACAGAAAATTTCTGTGTATGGACAGGACAAACAATCATTCTGTATATTGGGGCATCAGGCAATTCTTGAGTCACAACCAGATTCTGATGGAATTTTATAATGAATTAGCCACCGAAGTTGCATGTGTATGGACACCAATCACAGGGCCATCCCTCGGCAGGTAATGTATGCAGTCAGATTGTAAGGTTTATTGTGTGTAACCAGATTGTAAGGTGTATTGTGTGTACCGTAACCATATTGTAAAGTGTATTGTGTTTAATCAGATTTTAAGGTGTATTGTGTAATCAGTCTGTAAAGTGTATTGTATGTAACCAGATTGTAAGGTGTATTGTGTGTAACCAGATTGTAAGGTGTATTGTGTAACCAGACTGTAAGGTGTATTGTGTGTAACCAGATTGTAAGGTGTAGTGTGTAACCAATTGTAGGTGTAATGTGTAACCATATGTAGGTTATTGTTGTGTAACCAGACTGTAAGTGTATTGTGTGTTACCCAATTGTAGGTGTATTGTGTAACCAAATTGTAAGGTGTATTGTGTAACCAGATTGTAAGGTGTATTGTGTAACCAGATTGTAAGGTATAATGTGTAACCAGATTGTAAGGTTTGTTGTGTGTAACCAGACTGTAAGGTGTATTGTGTGTAACCAGATTGTAATGTGTATTGTGTAACCAAATTGTAAGGTGTATTGTGTAACCAGATTGTAAGGTTTATTGTGTGTAACCAGATTGAAAGGTTTATTGCGTGTAACCAGATTGTAAGGCATATTGTGTGTAACCAGACTGTAAGGTGTATTGTGTTTAACCAGTTTGTAAGGTGTATTGTGTAACCAAATTGTAAGGTGTATTGTGTGTTACCAGATGGTAAGGTGTATTGTGCAACCAGATTGTAAGGTATATTGTGTGTAACCAGATTGTAAGGTGTATTGTGTTTAACCAGATTGTAAGGTGTATTGTGTAACCAAATTGTAAGGTGTATTGTGTGTTACCAGATGGTAAGGTGTATTGTGTACCAGATTGTAGGTATATTGTGTGTACCAGATTGTAAGGTGTATGGTTTAACCATAGTGTAAGGTGTATTGTGTAACCAGAAGATAAGGTGTATTGTGTGGAACCAGATTGTAAGGTGTATTGTGTGGAACCAGATTGTAAGGTGTATTGTGTCTAACCAGATTGTAATGTGTATTGTGTAACCAGATTGTAAGGTTTATTGTGTGTAACCAGACTGTAAGCTGTATTGTGTGTAACAAGACTGTAAGGTGTATTGTGTAACCAAATTGTAAGGTGTATTGTGTAACCAGATTGTAAGGTTTATTCTAAGTAACCAGATTGTAAGGTGTAATGTGTGTAACCAGACTGTAAGGTGTGTTGTGTTAACCAGATTGTAAGGTGTATTGTGTACCTAGATTGTAAGGTGTATTGTGTGTAACCAGATTGTAAGGGGTATTTTGTGTACCAGACTGTAAGATGTATTGTGTTACCAAATTGTAAGGTGTATTGTGTAACCAGATTTTAAAGTATGTTGTGTGTAATAGATTGTAAGGTGTATTGTGTACCCAGATTGTAAGGTGTATTGTGTGTAACCAGACTGTAAGGTGTATTGTGTGTAACCAGACTGTAAGGTGTATTGTGTGGAACCAGACTGTAAGGTGTATTGTGTGGAACCAGATTGTAAGGTGTATTGTGTGTACCCAGATTATAAGGTGTATTGTGTGGAACCAGACTGTAAGGTGTATTGTGTGTAATCAGACTGTAAGGTGTATTGTGTGGAACCAAACTGTAAGGTGTATTGCGTGGAACCAAACTGTAAGGTGTATTGTGTGGAACCAAATTTTAAGGTGTATTGTGTAAACAGATTGTAAGGTGTATTGTGTAACCAGATTGTAAGGTGTATTGTGTAACCAAATTGTAAGGTGCAATGTGAAACCAGATTGTAAGGCTTATTGTGTGTAACCAGACTGTAAGGTTTATTGTGTGTAACCAGATCGTAAGCGTATTGTGTGCAACCAGACTAAAAGGTATATTGTGTTTAACCAGTTTGTTAGGTGTATTGTGTAACCAAATTGTAAGGTGTATTGTGTGTTACCAGATTGTAAGGTGTATTGTGTAACCAGATTGTAAGGTATAGTGTGTAACCAGATTGTAAGGTGTATTGTGTTTAACCAGATTATAAGGTGTATTGTGTAACCAGACGATAAGGTGTATTGTGTGTAACCAGATTGTAAGGTGTATTGTGTATAACCAGATTGTAAGGTGTATTTGTGTTACCCGATTGTAAGGTGACTTGGGTAACCAAATTGTAAGGTGTATTGTGTAACCAGATTGTAAGGTTTATTGTGTGTAACCAGACTGAAAGTGTATTGTGTTACCAAATTGTAAGGTGTATTGTGTAACCAGACTGTAGTGTACTGTGTGGAACTAGACTGTAAGGTGCATTGTGTGGAACCAGATTGTAAGGTGCATTGTGTGAAACCAGAATGTAAGGTATATTGTGTGTAATCAGACTGTAGGGTCTATTGTGTGGAACCAGACTGTAAGGTGTACTGTGTGGAACCAGACTGTAAGGTGTATTGTGTGTAACCAGATTGTAAGGTGTATTGTGTGTAACCATATTGTAAGGTGTATTTTGTGTAACCGGACTGTAAGGTGTATTGTGTGTAATCGGACTGTAAGGTCTATTGTGTGGAACCAGACTGTAAGTTGTATTGTGTGAAACCAGACTGTAAGGTGTATTGTGCGGAACCAGACTGTAAGGTGTATTGTGTGGAACCAGACTGTAAGGTGCATTGTGTGGAACCAGACTGTAAGGTATGTTGTGTGTAATCAGACTGTAGGGTCTATTGTGTGGAACCAGACTGTAAGTTGTATTGTGTGAAACCAGACTGTAAGGTGTATTGTGTGAAACCAGACTGAAAGGTGTATTGTATTACCAAATTGTAAGGTGTATTGTGTAACCAGATTGTAATGATTATTGTGTGTAACCAGACTGAAAGGTGTATTGTGTACCCAGATTGTAATGTGTATTGTGTGTAACCAGATTGTAAGGTGTATTTTGTGTAACCGGACTGTAAGGTGTATTGTGTGTAACAGGATTGTAAGGTGTATTCTGTGTAACCACGTTAAGGTGCATTTTGTATAACCGGGGGACTCTGTAATTTGTATTGTGTGTAACCAGACTGTAAAGTGTATTGTGTGTTACCACACTGTAAAGTGTATTGTGAGTAACCAGACTGTAAGGTGTATTGTGTGTAACCAGACTGTTAGGTGTATTGTGAGGAACCAGATTGTAAGGTGTATTGTATGTAACCAGACTGTAAGGTGTATTGTGTGGAACCAGACTGTAAGGTATATTGTGTGTAATCAGACTGTAGGGTCTATTGTGTGGAACCAGATTGTAAGGTGCATTGTGTGGAACCAGATTGTAAGGTGCATTGGTGGACCAGTTGTAGGTGTAGGTGTGGAACTTTTGGTATGTGTGGAACTCGATTGTAAGGTGTATTGTGTGGAACCAGATTGTATAGTTTGTAAGGTGTATTGTGTGAAACCAGATTGAAAGTGTATTGTGTGGAACCAGACTTTAAGGTGTATTGTGTTGAACCAGATTGTAAGGTGTATTGTGTGGAACAGATTGTAAGGTGTATTGTGTGTAACAAGACTGTAAGGTGTATTGTGTGTAACCAGACTGTAAGGTGTATTGTGAGGAACCAGATTGTAAGGTGTATTGTATGTAACCAGACTGTTGTGTATTGTTGGAACCGAGACGTAAGGTAATTGTGTGTAATCAGACTGTGGTCTATTGTGTGGAACCAGTTGTAAGGTGCATTGTGTGGAACCAGTTGTAGGTGTAATGGTGTGGAACCAGATTTCACATAATGGCCTCCTTCCACCTCTCTTGACCAGTCACGTTCCTGTTAACATACTGGCGGGACGTGACTGGTTCCAGAGGGTGTTAAGAGGCCATTTATGTGAACATAAGAAACCAAGCCTAAATAGAGGTGGGGGGGTTTCGCACCAACTGTCTGCCATGTACAATGCTGTTTTAAACTGTTGGTATTCATTAGATTCAACTGGACTTGAAAATGTAGTTCTTGAAAGACGTTTCGCTAGTCATTCCGCCTGGCTTTCTCAATTCAGAATGACTTTTACAAATCTGTGGCAATTATGTACCCTGGAAAATCCCAATTAGCATATCACAGCCAGTGTTAAGGGTGTGATTAGATAGTGGCTAAGAGGTTGGTTATAGAACGCCCAGAGTAGGTGTTTAAACAGCATTGTACATGGCAGACAGTTGGTGTCGACCCCCCCACCTCTATTTAGGCTTGTTTCTTATTTTCCAATAAATGGCCTCCCTAACCACCTCTCTTGAACCAGTCCCGTTCCTTCGCCAGTATGTTAACATTACAATCTTCAAGGTATGTTCCTTTAAATATAATCCTTAAGATGCAGATACACGGCTGAGTCCCTGACCCGAGGAATGGGCTCTTCGTGGCTGGGGCCATACGTTTGATGCATTGCTGTTTTGGTCTGCCCCCACATCAAATCAGAGCATTCTTTCACTGCCACTGCACTGCATATATGATGTCGCTTTTCTTGTGTTTTGGTATTGGGTCTTTCGGATGTACCAATTCTGCCTCCGTGGTTGTTCGGTTTAAAGCGACAGGGATATGTTGAGTGACACCTGGGTTAAAATCCACCAGAAGGAAGTAACAAGCTTTCACAGAACACATTATTGCGGTGGACCAAAACATTAAATTCACAAGGGAAGAGGTACAAAACAACAAACTGGCTTTCTTGGCCTGCTTGGTAGAATTTAAGGAAAATGGTAAACTGGAAGTAGAGGTTTACAGAAAACCAACACACAGATCAGTATTTGATGTTTGACTCCACCACCCTTTAGATCACAAGCTGGGTGTCATCAAACCCTGCAACAGAGCCGAGAACATCCCCACTAGCACAGAGGCGAAGGCTAAAGAAATGAAGCATCTCCAGACCCTTAAAAATTGTGGATAATCAACTGGGCCTTTGTCAAAAGAAGTAGAAGGAAAAGAAAAACACGAATACCAACGTGAGGGGAAAAGCAAGAAGGAGGAAGAACATGGTCATCCATATGTAGCAGGGGGTCCTCGAGAAATTAGAAGAATTTTCAAAAAACATCGATCCCTGTCCTGCTTTAAAACCGAACAACACACGAGGCAGCAATTGGTACAATCCGAAAGACCCATAACCAAAAACACAAGAAAACGACATCATATATGCAGTGCAGTGCAGTGAAGAATGCTCTGATTTGTATGTGGGGGAGACCAAACAGCAACTGCATCAAACGTATGCCCCAGCACAGATGCCAATTCCCTCGGGTCAGGACTCAGCCGTGTATCTGCATCTTAAGGATAAAGGACATACCTTTGAAATTGTAATGTTAACATACTGGCGAAGAAGTGACTGTTTCAAGAGAGGTGTAAAGGCCAATTTATGTAAAATAAAGAAACCAAGCCTAAATAGAAGGTGGGGGGGTTCGAACCCAACTGTCTGCCCATGTAACAATGCTGTTTTAACACCTTACTCTGGGCGTTCCTATACACCTCTACCACTATCTAATCACACCCTTACACCTGGCTGTGATTCTAATGGGATTTTCCAGGGTACATAATTGCCACAGATTCTTGTACAAGTCATTCTGAATTGAGAAAGCCAGTCGCGGATGACTAGCGAAACGTCTTTCAAAGAACTACATTTCAAGTCCAGTTGATCTAATTGAATACAACAGATATACCATGACCTGGATGATGAGAACCTTCCAAGCAATGCTGTTGTTAAAACACCTTACTCTGGGCGTTCCTATACACCTCTTAGCCACTATCTAATCACAACCCTTAACACCTGGCTGTGATATGCTAATTGGGATTTTCCCAGGTACATAATTGCCACAGATTCCTTGTAAAGTCATTCTGAATTGGAGAACCAGTCGGATGACTACGAAACGTCTTCAAGAACTACATTTCAAGTCCAGTTGATCTAATTGAATACAACAGATATAGTTTGTAGGTTTATTGTGTGAAACCAGATTATAAGGTGTATTGTGTGGAACCAGACTTTAAGTGTGTTGTGTTGAACCAGATTGTAAGTGTATTGTGTGGAACCGATTGTAAGGTGTTTGTGTGGACCGATTGTAAGGTGTGTATTGTGTTGTAACACAGATTGTAAGGTGTATTGGTGTGGAACCAGTTGTAAGGCTGATTGAAATTGTAAGTGTATGTGGACCATGTAATTGTATTGTGTTGAACCAGATTGTAAGGGCATTGTGTGGAATCAGATTGTAAGGTGTCCAGGAACTCCCTGATCTTGTAATAAACAGTTGGAAACATTTCCCCAAAAGATCACTCTGCGGTACAGTACTATTGTAACTATGGATATCTGTACTGCATACAATATGTATAGGACTGTATAGATCTTGTTGTATTCTATAGAGGAAGACCCAGTGGATTTTCAGTGTGTTTCACACCATATGAGAAATGTTAGCATTCCCTCCTTACACGTCTTATTATTCAATGACTTTCTAGGTCCATTAATCAGACTGGAGCCAGAACTGTAAAAAATTGGTGAGATACAATGGACATGATTAGGCACAAGCTGTAGATACGCCCTTGTTTCAATAATATCCTCATTTGTCTAAGTAGCGACGAGATCCAGCACGGAGAAAACACTTCATTAAAACAGGTTTTCTATCGGATTCCTCTTAGAACTCTCTACCCCCCTTGTACTGTTCATTGATTCTGTTATTTTCCTTATCCTAGTCATTTATTTTTTGCCCATATTCTGTACTGAGACCTAAGGTACACTCCCATTTTGCATAGAGAACAGTAGATACTTGTTAGAATTTGATTTATGCCATGCTACATCATTTTATGTCTGACGTCCAACAACACCGATAAGATTCCCCACCCACACATTATATATCCCCAGTCTTCACATTATACTTTGGTGGAGCTGGTGGAATGTTTTTTTGTCTTTAAAAGGATATGCACACGTGGAAATTTGTTATTTTTTCATTGCCCATTACTACAAATACAGGGAGATTCTATATGTGGTCAATCTGTGTAAAACAAGCGTTAACACGAATTAATATCTGGTTAATGTGTTTTTAGGCACAGCGCTATTTCCATATGTTTTTGGAAATAGCGCTGGTGCTACTGAACAAAAAGCCTTTTGGTTAAGTTTCTTTATTACCGTTTCAACAACCTAACAGTTGCGCCAGAGGTCTTTAATATCCGGCATAAACTGGAACTTCTTTAGCTTTACGCAATCCCACATGCAATACACACTTACTCTGTTTACATCTGATATGGTATCAACAGGATCAAGCTAAGGTAAGTAATACGCGGCAAACTAATTGAATCTCCCAAAATAATTCTTATCCCAACTCACTTGTACCATTTTTTGGTTGAATGCAAATATCTACTTTTAGATGTAAATCAAAGCGCCCTACTATCATAAACTCTTCTGTATGCATAGTTTTACTGTAGCTGGAATGGTGATAGTTGTATGTGAACTGCATGGTGGAAATTCCCTCTACCATGCTGCCTCATAGAGATTACTGAGATCACGCTTGCCCTCACAGAGAGTCAGATAGTCTGGCAGGGGCTGGGGGACTGAGCTTGAGCAAAACTAGTGCAGGATTGAAGTCATGCAGCAACACATGCAGCAGAAGTAAGTGCTGCTTACATGTTTCATTTACTAACTAAAATGAGGCAAAGCCCAATTGTCAGTGTACCATTCCTTTTCACCTCCAGTCCTATAAATGCACTATTCAGCTTTCAAAATTGATTTTTAATCCAGAAAAGTTCCCCCCTCCCATTTATACTATATATTTTGGATTCTCAGTCAGACCCCTAGACTAAGAGAACATTTATTCTTAAGCTGTGTCTTCCGACTTTTTAGATTAGATTTGGACCTCATTTTATATATCTTGTTGCTGTGTAAAATTTAATGATTCACGCACATGCTAGTTAATACACACTAATACATTTCCTACCGATAAAGGGAAGGTTATTTATGGTCGTCTTACTGAGTAATGTCAACATGTTTGACTGTACAAGCTTCAATAAGTCATATATATTTCTGTTTTATAGCATTGGTAATAACAAATTCCTCTTTAAATTCCAGTTTATTACAACAGGAAAAATTACAAAAGACAAAGACTCCCATATATTGACAGATGAATATTTTCTTGGCACAGACGGATGCAGCACAGTCAATTACCCTCTAACGGAAATCAATTGTTGCTTCATGAAATAAAAACATTATTTTAATTAAGATTCCAATCCATAAATACTTTGATGTTTCGTACTCAAGTATAATGGGCTGTTGATTTAATTTAGCATTGAAATTCTAAATGTTCTTATCAAGGAAAACACTCTTACAAACATGAAAAGTATTATATATTCCCCGAGAAAAATAATTTTGAGCATTAAGAAGGATGAGAGAACCAAATTAAGGCGGAGTTCGGGCTTATGATCTTTAAAAGGCATAGATTATGAAAGTCGGTATACAAAACAAACTGGAGGTTTCTCTAGGGAAGACAGAATGGACAGGTAAAAGTTTTAATGGAGCTTAATTGGGATCTGAATAACACTAGGAACTCCCTCATTTTTGGTACGTTGAATAATCAACTCATTTTCCAGATCAACTAAGTTTCTGGGATACCTTTCATACATGATGCCCCATTATACATGGCATAACATAGAGCATCTTTATAAAACCGACTTGTAGATAACAAAAACATTTCATATCCAACAACACTCGAAGTCATCCAAAATCTTTCTTTACAGTAGCCCTTTATACTCTTCCACCAGTGTATGGACTGGCCCACTCTGATACATGTTTTATTAAAATAAACAATGGGGAGAATAACACAAGGCAAGTTATACATATAAGCAGAGCTGGGAGTGAGATACATAATAAAAGGGATAACTTATGAAAGATTAACGTTTGAGTTTGGTCCTTTAATGCTTCCTCGTAGGCCCTTGGTCCTAAATTATACCTTATATAACAAACTATATTATTTATAATCTTCAAGGAGATTGCATTTAATTTCGGAGAGTACACATGAGGTGGGGGGGGGTCTATAATATCTACATAATAGGAAAGGTGTATATTAGGTGTACTTCTCACTATTCCATTAAATGACCATCACGTGAATGTATATAGAGAAAAGCCCTGACGTATATTAGGTACACAGCAAAATATACAAAATAACATAAACTACTACTTACGACTGAGATCCCTTTTTCACATTGAATGTCAAATTGGGAGGTTAACCCCACCCCGTTCTCTCCATGTGAAGGAATTTTATATCCAAAAAATTTCAGTCTGCTACAACACGGATTGTTATGTGTTTGTAATGGCATATACCATGGCTTCCTATATACACCCCAGCCTGCAGTTGTGTGTGAGTATAAAAACCAAGTACATCCCCTGCTTTCTATATTGGCTAGGAGAGAAAAAGGTGAAAGTAGATTGTAGGTTGTGCTTGGATGTGATATTGATCCTGGGTATAAGACCCTCTGTATAAATACCCTGTGTAATAAGATCCTGGTGTTAAGATACTATGTATAAAGACTCTTGTATAAGAGCCTTGTATAAGACCCCTGTGTAATAAGATCCTGGTGTAAAAGATCTGTGTATAAAGATCCTGTTGGGAGACGATTATTGGACAGAGCATTTGCCTTATTGGATACAAACTCTGAGTGCAACAATTGTGTACACCAACTTACAAAGACAACAATCATTACAGGACTGGTTCAATATTCAAATTGGTCAACCATAGCAGGGACAACCCCTGATTACTGACCATGTTTGGGTAGACCGTTTTAGTGCGCACTGTCCTTTGGTGTCCGACCTACAGTCCTACTCATCAGTTTGGGTACCTGTGGGTTGGCCGTTTTCTCGGGTCGGTTCGGTACGCCTATTGTGATTTGTTGTTGGCGGGTCGGTTTTGGTGTTTTTTCTGTCTGTAACGTGAGACTACATTGTTATCAATCAAGCGGTGGACTTCCCCGCAAGTATAAAAGGGGCGGGCCCAAGGCGCATGCGCCTGCAGGAGAAGGATCTCCCCACCTTCCTCCTAGTTTAATGATAGGATAATTTTTTAATTTTTTGTCCATCATGTGAAAGTTTGTGTTTTGGGTCACAGCGTCGTGGGCATCCTTGGCAGAGGTTATGTTTTGGGCCGTTACATATGCCCTCTGGGGATCCGAGGCTGGCATTTAGCATTGGCTACGGCAGTTGGGGTTTTATAATCTAATACTATGCAAGGATGCAATAAATAAAATTTTGCTAATTAATTGATCACATGATGTTTATAATGTGTGCAATAAAAGCTGTGGCCTTTTGTTTCCATTAACCCAAAGTGGTGTGTTCCCCGCTGCCTGCTCATATCTATCTAAAATTACTGGTAAAGGGGTTAATTGTCAAGCACAGGTCTAACATCCTTCCCATTGAACAAAGTAAACTCACTTTCTTCTGCACCTGCACCTATGCAATGAGACCAAGCAAGTGTCCTGTCATGGAACAATGACAACTGTATTAATGTCCTGTTTTAAAATCCTTTCTGACCAAATGATCTATAGGATGTGGATGATTCTAGTGATGATAAGAATCAATCTAACCACTTAATGAGGTTCAGCTAGAGAACTACAGCAGGTATGTGGACCTCAAGATATAGTGCCATTTAAAACTCCCAATCATTGCGTACAAAAGCGTTCAGACACGAATGCTTGAGAGTGTAGTTTTTAAAACAGAGCATAATATCTACACCCATAAAGTGTA
Source organism: Hymenochirus boettgeri (assembly GCA_019447015.1). Classification (NCBI taxonomy): domain Eukaryota; kingdom Metazoa; phylum Chordata; class Amphibia; order Anura; family Pipidae; genus Hymenochirus; species Hymenochirus boettgeri. The sequence goes on from CM033476.1 coordinate 266,869,111, forward strand.
GATATTTCACTCAACTCACACATCTGCTCCCTACCACCTAATTCTCTGTTTAGGTACCTGCTCGTTGTTAACGTTACTGTTCTCCCCTATGCAAGTTTTGACATTGTGTGTGGAAATTAAAATGTATCTGCAGGACATAGTTATAAAATCATAGATAGGTAACGCATAGATCTCCAGATTGTTTGAAAACTCCCAGCTTCCTTGGCTTAGATGAATGCTGGGAGTTAAAGGTTTTTAAACCATCTGGATACGCCTGGTTAACTAGCCTGCTCACAGGATCAACAAGAATATACGTTGCAGAGAAAGATTTAAAATCGAGCTGAGGCTAATGGGTACTAGTACAGACAGTAGAGGACCCAGGGTCGGTAAGAATTTAGGACCGTATAGGCCCATGGGTAGGTAGTAGGGGACAGTAGATTGCCATGGGTAGGTAGTACGGGGACAGTAGTGTCCTGGGTAGAGCGGTGGCCAGTTGTAGTAGGGGACAGTAGTGGCTCCATGGGTAGGTAGTAGGGACAGTAGTGGCATGGTAGGTATAGGAATATGGCCCGGTAGTGTGGGACAGTAGTGGTCCTGGTAGGTAGTTTGGGCACATTGGGGACTATATTATATAAGTGTACATTGTAAATACCAGGATCTCCCCACTGTGTGTGTCTTATTTGTTTGAAAACACATAACTCCCAGCATTCCACTAAAAAACGCACTTACAATATCAAAGGCTTTCGTGAATGTGTGGGAGTTGTGTAGTTCTCACACATTTGGATGCCTGCAAGTTGAAGAGCCCTGCTATTTTTTACTTAGTGTGGTAGGTTTGTTTCTCATGAATTTTTGGTTTCTGATATAACTTAATTTTAACTTAGACTTTTTTTTTACTTCCCTGTACAAAGATGCTTATGAAGGTTCTCATTCATCCAGGTCATGGTATCTGTTTAATTCATAGATCAACTGGACTTGAAATTTAGTTCTTGAAGACTTTCGCTAGTCATATCCCGACGGTTCTTTCTCAATTCAGAATGAGCTTGTACAAGAATCTGTGGCAATATGTACCCTGGAAAATCCCATTAGCATGATCACAGCCAAGTTAAGGTCGTATTGGATAGTGGCTAGATGTGTTTAAACGCCAGGTAAAGGTGTCAAAAGTCACAGCATTGTAACTGGCAGACCAGATGTGTCGAACCCCCCCAGCCCCTCTATTTAGGCTTGGTTTTCTTTATTTCACTAATGGCCTCCTTACACCTCTCTTGAACCAGTCACGTTCCTTTGCCAATAATGTTAACATTACAATCTTCAAAGGTATGTCCCTTTATCCTTAGATGACGTTCACGGCTGAGTCCTGACCCAGGAATGGCTCTTCGGGTGTGGGCCATCCGTTGATCAGTTGCTGTTTTTGGGTCTCCCCCACATACAATCAGAGCATTCCTTCACTGAACTGCCACTGCATATTGATGTTCGCTTTTCTTGTTTTTAGGTATTGGGTCTTTTTGGAATGTACCAATTGCTCCTCATCGGTTGTCTCGGTTTCAAGCAGACAGGGTAACGGTGTTTTTGTTAGAAACTCCTTCGTCATTCTCGTAGACCCCTGCTACATATGGGCTGACCATGTTCTTTCCTCCTGTCTTGCTTTTCCCCTTACATGTGGTATCGTGTTTCTTTTCTTTTTCTTCTGTCTTTTCTTTTGACAAGGCCCATCTGGATATCCCACCGTTTGACTAGGGCTCTCTCTGAGATATTTCTTGCTTTAACCTTCTTGCCTCTGTGCTAGTTGGGATGTTCTCAGCTCTGTGTTGCAGGGTTCTGATGACCCCCACTTGTGATCTAAGGGTGGTGGGAGTCAAACATCAAATTGATCTGTGTGTGTTGGGTTTTCTGTCACCTCTACTTCCAGTTACCATTCTCCCTGACTTCTCCAAGCAGTCTTACGAAAGCCGTTTTGTTTTTTGTACTCTTCCCTCTTGTAAATTTGATGTTTTGTGTCTTCGCCAATAACCGCATTAATGTGTTCTGTGAAATCTTGTACTCCTCTGGTGGTTTTACCGGTGTCATCCACATATCTGAACGCAGTTGGCTGGTGTTTATGCCCTAAAAAGGTAATTACGCCAGTTTTTTTCTACCCCTCCTCCTCCATTTGGGTAAAGGTTGGGCTACAATGGGTGAAAAGCTGGGAGTCCCATAGCACATCCGTATTTTTTGCTTATAGAACTGTATCCCTGTATTTGAATAGGTTGTATTCAGGCAACAAGTCCAGTAGGAACACACACGTTCGCTGGGTTGAGATCAGTTCTGCTGGTGAGAGTGCTGTCTTGGCCTAGCCGTTTTCTTCCTCACCCATAGACAACACCCTCGTTGGTGGGTTACAGGTGAAGAGAGATGTCACAAGCATAGGACACCATATTTTTCTTCTTCTTCGTGCACCGAGTACTATCTCTTCAATATCTTCGTTTGTTGAATCCTGAGAGTTCTGGATGTGATTGCTGTAGAACTTCCCCAATGCTCCTAGATGTTGGCTATGTATTTTGCCACCGTGTATGTTACAGAGTTGATGCTGCTGACTATAAAGGTCGTAGTGGTTGCCCCTTCCTTGTTATCTTTGGGAGTCCATATATGCAATGGATGTGCCTCACCAGGGTAGACGCGATGATACAATGCTCGCTCAATGCTTTATCCTTTTGCAGCTGTTTGTATAAGTCTATGAGCTTTTCCTGTCCGTGCTGGTGGGGATCCCTTGTTTTAAAAAAGCCTCATATGTGTTTTTATTTCGGCCAGGAGCATGGTCACCTATCAATGTAGTCCTGAGATTTTAAGATCACCACTGTGCATCTTCCCCTTGTCTGGCTGGTCAAATGGTGAGACTACTAGATCTTTCTTGAGGGATGTTAATGCTCTTCTTTTCCTTGTGGTCAGGTTAGGTGAAGTAGTTTAGCACGTGCTAAGGCTGCAGATACCTTAAGCACAGATGTTTCTGCCTCATCTGTGCGTACCTTATTAATTGTTGATTGAGGCTTCTGGTGGCTGCTATAATATCCACCACATAGGGATGGCTTTAGGAGTTATGGCAATCAATTCCAGCCCTTAGCAAGGACTTCCATTTCCTGGCTGGGTCGAGTCCTGTTTAGACAATTGTTCTCACCCATTCAATCCTTTGTTAGATGAAGGGACACTTCCTCGCACTTTGTAATCCAAGGTAGTTTGTTCTCCCCTGGGGGTGTTCTGGGTGGACAGAAAAGAAACTTGTTCGTTGCCTGTGTTTGCATACAGTGCTGAGAAAGCTGGTGCTTGTTTTGGTGAACTCCATCACTCTTTCCCAGATGGACACGTATGCTGTGAGGCAGGTTCTGTTCTAGTTGACTAATGTTGTGCAATAAAAGCGGGTGTTCTGTCGTACCCGTTTCATTTAGGAGCTGTGTTTGAGCTTTTTTGCAGTATCTGTTTGGCTCTGATGCCTTTAAACTGTGGAATCCAGACGTATGCGCAGACAGCCTTTGTTGTCTGCATCGGAGGGTTAAATTGGCATGGGGTTTCTGTAGTCTGGCCTGCCAAATTTCCTCCCTTGCTTCCCGCATCTTTTCATTTCTGTACAAGTTGAAGGGTTTTCTCCTCCCCAACATGATTTTGAAATAATGGGCTTATTAAGTGTTTCTCATTCATCCGGTCATGTATAATCTGTTGTATTCAATTAGATCAACTGGACTTGAGTTTAGTTCTTGAAGCGGTTTCGCTGTCATCCTCTCCGACTGGCTTCTCAATTCAAAGACTTGTACAAGAATCTGTTGGTCAATTATGTACCACTCCGGAAAATCCCAATTACATATCACACCGGTGTTAGGGCGTGATTGGATAGTGGCTAAAGGTGTTATATGGAACGCCCAGGTAAGGTGTCCAAATAGCATTGTACATGGCAGAACAGATGGAAATGAAACATCTCAGAGGAGCCTTAAAACTTGTGGATATCCAGACTGGGCCTTTGTCAAACAGAAGCCAAAGAAAAGAAAGCACACGAATACATACCGTGACAGGGGGAAAGCAAGACAGGAGTAAAGAACCATGGTCATCCCATATGTAGGCAGGGGTCCTCCGAGAAATATAAGAAGAGTTTTTTCACAAAACAAACCGTATCCCTGTCTGCTTTTAAACAACGAGGCAATCACGCTGATGCAGCAATTGTACATCCAACCCCATACCGGAACACAGAAAAGCGACATCGATATTCGCAGTACAGTGCAGTGAAGAACTCTCTGAATTTGTATTGGGGGGAGACCAACACACACTGCATCAACGTATGGCCCAGCCACAGAAGAGCCAATTCCTCGGGGTCAGACTCAGCCGTGTACCTGCAATCTTAAGGATAAAGGACATAACTCTTGAAGATTGTAATGTTACCATATTGGGCAAGGAAACGTGAGGTTCAAGAGTAGGTGTTAAGGAGACCATTTAATGTGAAAGATAAGAAACCAAGCCTAAATAGAGGTGGGGTGGGGGGTTCGACACAAACATCTGTCTGTCTTGTCGATGTACAATGCTGTTTTGGACAAAACTACTTACTCTGGGTCCGTTCCTATAACACCTCTTAGCCACTACTATCACGCCCTTAAACACCTGGTCTGTGAATGGCAATTGGGATTTTCCAGGGTACATAATTTGCCACAGATTCTTGTACAATCATTCTGAAATATGAGAAAGAAGCCAGTCGATGACTCGCGAAGACGTCCTTCAGAACTAAATTTCAGTTCCATCTTGATCTAATTTGAAATACAACAAATGCTCCTGTACAATTTTATTTAGGAAGACAATAAACTTAAAACGCGGGTCGGGTTCTGGGGAAACTGATTTGTCGGGATCGGTGCGGGTCTGAAAAATTAGACTCTATGCCCGACCAACCAGTAAAACCCTGTGCCATGCTACCCATAATCCTTCCATAACTGATCTGGTACATTGGTGGCAGCGTTGCTGGTAATAACCATTTAAGTCTCCTGTTTTCTCTGTATATGTTGTCTCTTAGTAGCTATGGAGGCTGCTACGGATAGTTTATTAAATCTCCTGTCCTTTACCCTGCATGAAATGCCCCAATTAGACCAGTAGCTCTACCAGGCAGGCCAATTGCCTACCTATTTTTTAGAAACCTGAATCCCCTTTGATAGGGTACAGGGGTGGACTGATTGGCTAGACAATTTTGATTGGTAGTCACTATTAATGGGTTGGGATAGGTGCTCACTTTCAAGTCCTTAGCCTTTTTACTTAGTTGTAAAGCCAGGCAGGTATAACCAGGATTTACTGATACTGAAACAACAAGCAGTTATCAGTTATTAAAAATTGCTCTGAAGCAAATTTTTTTTTTTCAATTAGATCTGTATGAAGAGTATATAAAGGATAAATTCAATTTCTTTAGGTCATCTGGGAATGATAATTGTTTGTTATACGTTAGAGTTTTAGGGCAAATATTATGAATAATCACATTACGCTTGTGAGGTACCTTCTGTCTAATATATAAGGTCCATCATCACTTGCCTTGGTGATTACTAATAAGTATTAATCTAGCATGTTTAGTTTCAACCACTGTGTGGCAGGATTGCTGGGTCCGACTCTCATACCTGCAGGATTAGCCTATTTGGTTCCTCTGGAAGCTGGTGACTGTCTGAGATACAGTTTAAAATCTACCTTTTGTAAATTATTCTATATCCACTAATATCCACACATATCAAAACACAAAACACACACACAGAATTTCAATTGTGTCCATCACAACGGGCCCACCTTGTGCTAGTTTATGTATATTATATTTTTAACAGAGAGGAACACTGGTTTTTAAGAGGAGTGAAAAGTCCATCAAACGTGTAATGTAAATAAACCTACGATTTTAAGACTCTGAGAGAACTGTCCAATGTGAAGTTGGGCCTTCTCATTTCGCTGTGTTTGGTACTCTGAGTATAGATGGGAACAAACACCGGCCAACAAGGTGACTTTAAAGGTATTGTGTGCCTTGATTTAGGCCAACCCAGGGTTAGGACCGAGCCAGTTTAGGGTTGTTAATCCTTGAGTAGTATTGGTGAATGGGGTTTGGGGGATTTAAATCCACTTCAGAAGTTTATAGAAGCCTATAGTTTTATTTGTCAATATTCATCCCAAATATTACTAATGTAAGATAATTAATTGATTAGGAGTGCAGTGAGTGAAGACAACGAAATTGATGTATGATGCCATAAATTTCTCAAAAAAAACCATTATTATGGTAAGTAGTTGATTTGTTACAGAAAGGGCAAAAAACTGCAGGTATAGGCTTTAAAAAAAAACAGGATGGGGCGGGTTAAAAGAAAAAGTTTTTACTTTTGGCACTTTACTGGTCTTATCTTAAACCTTAAAAATGTTCAGTATGGTAGGACAGATAGTAATAAATATATATTACAAGGATCAAACTAGTTCTCAGTGTAATGATTTCTACAATATGTTTTATATCTTCTGTAATACTTTACCTATTTAGAGTGCATTACTGTACTTTAAAAATGACATGCAATCATCACATTATAAGATCCCCGGGTCTGCTATGGTTTCATTACGGGTGCAGCTGTGAAATCATTAATATATATTTAAGTTATCCTAACTTTGGCAATCCTCCCCAGAAAGGACAATGTAATGGGTCTTCTTCTTCTAAAATATATTTGGGGTTTTTGCATCAGCACATACCAGTATTTGTTACATTATAATCAGAACAGCTGTCCGATGAGTAGATTTTTTCCTCCGCACAATGGCCTTATTCATTGATGATCTAGAAAGTGTAACATGGTAAGAATGCTTAAGAAAAGGGAAAAAACATTAAGACCTTAAGAATTAAAGGGTCTCTATACTCACTAACAACTTTACATTATCTGAACCTACAATTTAAAAATATGGTGGTACATTTTTATCTGTGCTTGCTTTGTCATAAATTATTCATTTTTTAGTAACAATTGTTAAACTAACACTGGCTGGTGAACTGAGAGCTGACTTGACACTGCTGTGAACTGGAATTCTGACTTACAGTGGCCTTCTGGGGCCCGCCAGTTCAGCAAACACTGTTATGGTCAGCCCTCCAGTTTTGTCAGCCACTGTTTGGTTCAGTCTCCAGTTCTCCAGGCCACTGTTATGTCAGCCCTCCCCGTTCACCAGCCATGCTAGGTCAGCCCCCCAGTTTCTCCATCCACTGTTAGGTCAGCCCTCCTGTTCATCAGCCTCGGCTAGGTCACCCCTCAGTTCTCAGCCCTGTTAGGAGGTCAGCCCTCCAGTTCATCAGGTCCAAAACTGCCCTAGGCCCCCCCCAGGTTCTTCACAAAGGCAAAGAGGACACAGAGCACAATCATTTTAGATAAGTGCGGCTGCATTTTTTAAGAAGAAAATATTACCCTGGGTACAATACATGGCAGAAGAATGGGGGGAAGGTGTGCCCCCATTAGTGTAGTTACTCCTCCTCACATCCCAGCTCCATAAGGTTCTCCTGTAGTCCCCCCCAAAAGTCCCACCACTGCCCCACCAGGAGGCTAAGCAGAGTTCCCATGTATGACTTTTCCTGCTACCTGGCCTCCGGTAGAATTTTGCATGCATACTGCAGCCCTTCTCACCCTCCTCTCCCTCCCTCTCCGATTTCCCTCCCCTAGCGTTAAAAACATTAATATTAATATTCCCCCTGGGCCCCCGCCCCAACCACTAGTTTTTATCTTTAGAAGCTCCCCAAACTTTACTACCTCTCCTCTTTTCCTCCGGAGAAGTGAGGGCCGGCAGCCGCGTCCGTGCTTGGCAACCGCTCAGCCATCCCATACGCGGCCTGGCCGTCCCCGCCCCTCTGCTTTGCATCTTCCCTTTTCTCGCAGCAGAGGCCGGGAGCGCGGCGGCTGAAGAGGGAGGTAAGCTAGAGTTTTGGGGGCTTTCTAAAGAAAAAAACATCGCAGTTGGTCTGGACCAGGGGGAATCTTATATAAAAAAATGTTTTGGCGGGTGGTAGGTACCAGCTGCCCACCACCAACCGCCGTAATATTTCTTTAAAAAATGATTAGACTGTTATTTACAGAGCTTTCTCTCCCGCGTCGTCTCCGATCCAGCTCCCTACTTGTGGAAGCAGGGTGGACATGCCCTTTAAGACAATTTTAGGGAAGACAGTTCCGTGGTTTGGAAAAATCCGTAATACGCAATGGTAACTTAAGCTAGCTACACACAGTACCGATAACGCCCCAATACCGGTATCGGGGCTTTATTGCCACCATGTGTGGTCACTTTCCCAAACAAGCGTGTGGCTGCTGCACGTTCAGGTTGGCCAAGCGATCATTCAAGAAAGACAGTAAATTTCCCTCGGGCGCGGTAGACTCCCAATAGAGAGAGTTGGCTACAGTCGAGGGAAACACACAGTCCTGAACTTTCTTCCTATGCAGCCCAGAACGTTGCTCCCTGTGTGTATTCTGGTCTTTAAAAAATGACAAGACAGGATCTTGCAGATCCTGTCTGTCATTTTTCAAATATCTGTGATGTTTGTACCCAGCTTTACTTTAAATGGCTCCAGGGTCTGGGGCACATTTATCAATGGCCAAAATCTTTCAAAAACACCTTCCAATACCAGAAACTTTATGCGCCTCCTGTTTTCGTTTTAAAGGGCATCTCCACCCTCATTACTAACTTTTAATATATTGTTCGGACTCTATTTACAGCTCCTTGTTCCAGCGTCATTCTGGTCTGACTCCCTGCCTGCCGGAACTACAAGCAGGGGGCAGACCGGCAGCTGCGGCTATGATTGGCTGAGAGGCAGCCAATCACAGCCGCGGCTGCCATCAATACAGAATGCAGGGGGAGCAAGGATCTGTAAGTAGAATATGGATTTTTAAAGTTCCAATATAGCGGTTGGGGGTGGGAGGGCATGCACTACAATATAACTAAAGCATACAATGCTACATGAATGCCAGCCAGGGAGGGATCGGGAGGGAGGGAAGGGGGGGAAAGGGATCTCTCTCTAGACCTTCCAGAGATGTAAAATATCATGTTCTGTTCATTTTCCTGTTCATATATAATATATAATATATAAAATGTAGGAAGGGTATATTTCCCTTATAACTATTATATGTAGAAATCTGTCCATTAACTTCAGAAATTGATTTAGCACCAAATTTGGTTTTAATTGAAAACCTAATAAGCAAAGTGGAATCCCTGATTAATTTTGTTTGTGTTGGTTGTCCCACAATTGTGTTTGCTTGCTGTTGAAAACAGCAAAGTGGCAGTTATAGAAAACATTCTAGAAACCAGATCCAACACAGCCGATACTAGTCTATACACAGTCTATGCACAGCCTAAACTAGCCTTAAACCAGTTAGTTCTCTCAACCAGCAAAATATTAATCTGTTGAGTGATGAGCTTTTAGGACAACAAGTGTGCAGGTTACAGATGCCATACATCATTGTAAGAATGAATTCCTGCATCTAAAGTCAACTTTATTCTACCTCTTCTCAAAGAATAGTTAAATCCCAAAATACAAGTCTTAGAGGCATTGTTCTAAAAAAATGTTTCCCCCGCCATTATCACAAGAGATGAAAGGAACTGTTAAGTACAGTCTGAGACTGGATTTTCGGATTGTTGAAAAAAATCCTAAAATTCTGGACGCATAGAAGTCAATGGGATTTAAAAAATCCAAAAGTTTAAATTTAAATTAAATTTAAGTTATAAATAGCAATAGTAAGTAGTAAATTATAGAGACAGCTATTTGATAAAATAGCTGCCATTTGGGAATTTGAGACATGTTGCTGGATTTTGAAAAAGCGGAAAATCGAACTGCAGATCTTGGAAATACGACCCACAACCGTGTTCAGATCCACGTTCCTGGGAAATGGTCTGGGGAAATAAAAAAATAAACCAAACCACACCAAAACATATTACTTTTCAAATATTAAAACCGAGGGTTCAGATATTTGCTATTTCTCCCATTTTTGAAATTGAGGGTTCATCTGTTCAGAATCGAGGATTGTATTAGAACTTTCCGTATATTCATTTATGCTTGTGAAGGTTCTCATTCATCCAGGTCATGGTATATCTGTTGTATTCAATTAGATCAACTGGACTTGAAATGTATATTCATTTAGTTCCAAAATTCTAATTTCCAAAAAATTGACTAGGAACAGAATTGCAACCCTAGTTATCATGGCTGTTTTTGGCAGAAGTGGAACTTGTTCTACCTCATATCCCAATTTTGCCGCAGAAACCCTTCAATCGCATTTATAAATTGGTGAAAAGTCTGAGGTAGGGAAAATGCATTAGTGGGCATATTTCTAGCCTGAAAATAGCTTCTTATACAAACTGGAAAGTGTCAGTACATTACTTTTCCATATGGTGGGTTTACCAATGAAATAAGTGCCATGGGGGGGACTATTTTCCTTCATTAACTAAAAACAATCAGTGATTTAAAAATTTCCGATTTTTGAATTTCCATTTTTCACTACTTTATAATAATGTCGATAAGGGGTCTTATTTCCAGGTGTCCCTGAGTGTTTTATCTCTTTATTGACCCCCTGCTGTATTACTTAATTTTCAGTTACAGCCATTGTCTAGTATTGACAATTCGCCACCTTATTAGACTTAAATAAATATTGTGCTAATATCTTTATTAATAAGGGGATAATATCGCAAGTTGCCATAGTGAAGTCCAACGTTAACAAAACAGCGTTATTAATGCTCCTTCGTGTTTCATTGTTATTATTACAAGGTTTCCTGCCTAAAACGCTGGGCTATTCTCTGTTTGCACTATTATTAGACTGTTTCAGCATTTTGCATTGGTTCTTGACTTAAAAATAATCTTCAGTAGTAAAGCATAAAAAACACAGTTTATTGTAATATTAGATGGCATTCCATATAAAACCAAATCAGCAGTAGGTATAAAGAGAACAGTCTCAGTTTTATAGTATAAGATACCGTAACATACTTGTGTGCACAAAAGGAAACCATTAAATTCAGGAACCCCCTGACCCCATCCTAGTTATGTTGGACAGCACCAATATAAAGACCCAGAATATGGTGCCCCTATAAGTGTAAGTGTTTTAACCAGACAAGCATTGTGATTGGACATTAAATGACTGGATAATAAATGTAGTGAAGTAGTAGTAGTGAACTCGTGCTTAATTAGACACAGAAACTGTAGCTGACTACTTGATGTAAACTAAAAATAAGTTTTAAAAATAGTCTGTTCTTCAGACCGACCCCATTCCATTCATGACATGAATGCCCGTGGTATATCTGTATCAAAACAAACAGGGCTGATGTTAGTGAATTGTGTATGTCCTCCAGTCCTCTACAGTAAAAATGGGATACTTTTTCTTAGACTTTCAGTTTATTTTTGTTGACAAGCTTTAGAGGGCTCTGTCCTTTTCTTCAGGTCAGAGCTGTACTGAATGATTCCACTCCTCTAGCTGTTAAATGACCAAGTGTCACTATTCCCTAAAACTTTTTGGGAACTAGTTTCATTTAAATGTCTAGAACAGTAAATTTTAAACTAGTAAGTGGAGATTGGATCGGGGACAGACTGAGTTGAAGCAGGACACCAACCTACAGCACCAAGCATATTTTCAGAGCTTTAAATTAGTTTTAATGGTTTAAATGTTTGTAGTGTCGTGTTGAAATGTCGCCTGTAGTTTAGACTGATAAAGTTTTAATGGCAAAAATTAGAGTTTCAATCCCAAAACAGGTTCTGGTGAAAACTCTGGTACATCCAAACTTATAAATAATTTAAAAGAAAAAAAAACATTAGACATGAGTTTGTCAGCATACGCACTGTAATATGAATGGTATATTCATTAAATTACAGAACATTATAATACATATATATATTATTTTGAAGGTGGTATTATTTCAGGTGCGGCCTGTAATGTGGTCTTCTCTTTCAAGGGAAAGTCAGATGATTTATTAGCCTTTTGTTTTTTGGTTATTTTGCTGCAAAGCGTAACAGAATCTTCAGCAGTAGATCATTTTTACCATTCACAGGTGAAAAGTAAAACCTGAGAACAGGCTCCAACATGCTTTATGGTCTTCCTCAAACAGTCACTTGTATCATATTTAAGGCTGCCACAAATTAATCATTAAAACTTTCTTCCAGAAAACAAAGGTTTATTCTTAATGGAAGTTTTAGGGGAAAAGAAAGCCAAGCAAATCAATTTCAGGCAAACACAGAACCTATAGAGACAGTTTTCTTAGGTCCCTTTAAAAGATTTAAACTGAAAGCAATAATATCTCCCCCCAAATATCACCTACAAAACTAATGATGCCTTGAAAGACATTCACTGTAAAAACAGAACATAAATCTTTTTTATTGGTAATATAAAAATGATGATAAAAACACAGTTTTGATCTATTATCTGAAAAATCAGAGAATAGATAGTTTCAGAGGTCAAAACCAAACTTCCACATTGAATTTCAGCATCAAAACTTGGTGAAATTTTAGCAGTTTCACACCGAAATTGTTGTTCGTTCCAACTGGTTTAATTTAAATTCCAAAACTATAAATGTAAATGGGAATCAGCATCTCCTTCTACTGGAATATTTTCCACATTTTAACTAGAGAAGGCCGAACTTTTGAAAGTTCAGTCTGTTTTCGAACTTTCAAACTATATGGAAAGTTTGAAAGTTCGAAAACGGACCCATTAAAGTCAACGGGAGTCAAATAGTTCGAAAAGTTCTAATTAAATACAATTTAATAATTGTAATATCAATGGTAACTTAATGTAAATAGCTGTGGGACCTGGGAAATGGTCTGGGGAACATGTTCGAATATCCAGGACATTCGAAAAATCAACTTTACTCTCACACGCGCTACTTTCGAGCTCTCGTGTTCGAAGATTCGATGCTCGCACCTAGGTATCATGGACATTTTACTTGCGGATTCAATGCTTTCGTATAGGCTTTAATGGACACTTTACTCGTGGATTCGATGCTCGCACCTAGGTATCATGGACATTTTACTTGCGGATTCAATGCTTTCGTATAGGCTTTAATGGACACTTTACTCGTGGATTCGATGCTCGCGCCTAGGTATCATGGACATTTTACTCACGGATTAGATGCTCGCATAAAGGTTTTAATGGACACTTTACTTGCGAATTCAATGCTCGCGTATAGGTATAATAGGCATTTTATTTGAGTAACATTCGATAATGTTCGAACTCGAATAGTTCGGCTCGAACTCGGGTTCGAGTTCGAGTTCTAGTCCATCTCTAATTTTAACTGGCTGTATGTCAGGAACTATATGGAAAATGGAGGAAAGTGGTATACTGCTGGATTTAATGGTCAAATCTGTCAGTTTTCCTTCTGCCAGTGAGTTCACAAACGTAACTTAAACCTCGACAGCAAACTTTTTTGTATTCAAACTAAAAATTCGCCATAAAAATCTTAGTTTCATCATAAAAATTTGGAAAATCGGAAATTGTATAAAAAACAACTTTCAGATTTAATGCCTATATTCTATATTTCTCCTTCAAACACAAAGGTTTTGTGTCAGCCATTCCTTATCTTAAATCTGCTCCAACACTGCTCCGCCAGGCTCTTCCTTGTTTGTTTTTGGAGATATGTCTTCATTTTCAGAAACGCTTGCTCGTTTCTGGAAATTTGCTCATTGGTTTAAAGCAGGTTGGCAGCAAATTCAAAGTACCTATCGGGTATTATGGCTTGTTCTTTTTGATTGTTTCCTGTCCTCTTTTTAAGTTCCAGTTTCCCCTTGGCTGATATAGCCTGCGGTTTTTCCCTTGCTCATGTGGTGATTTTGTGTTTATATTCTGGTTCTTTAATCGTACTCCCATTGACGATTGTTTGCTGCTTGTCCTGAACCATGTCTGCCCTCTGACTACGCTTATGCTCCATCCTTCTGTACCTAGTTGACCGACCCTTGGCTCCATACCTGATTACGATTCTGCTTACTCCTGTACTTTGCCTTGCCCAGTTTTCTAGCCTCCCAGATCATAGTGCCTTGTCTGCCAGTCATGCTCTGATTTTCTAAGCATAGATACCCTGCATTTTAAGTGCAAGGGGCAACTGTGTCCAGTGAGGTTATAGATTGGAGTGTCTGTGCTGAGAGAAAAACTTGGAGACTCCCAAGCCTCACATTTTGTTTGAAAGTTATCTTTTGGGTTGTTTAGGCAAACTGGCTCATGAATAATACATAAAGGGCTTTTACTTAGAGTTCAATGAAGCCTCAAAACAAAATAAACTATTGTATGTCAACAAAACTTGAAAAAATTATGATGACCAAAAAGTATAAGAAAGGGTTTTTTTTGAAAGCCATAAACTAGAAATGAAATGGATAGATAGATGAACTATGGACTTTATATGCGCCTTATGACTAGGACTATTCAAGCAAGCTTTGTGTAAGTTCAAATAGGAATGTTTTTCATCAGTCTCCCTTTTTGAAGTTCAGATGATTCTTTGTGAATGTTTCCAAAATCATATAGCATAAAAGCAGCCTGAGTAATGAAAAGGTTAAGTCATATTTGTATTATGTAAAATGTTTTATTGCCAGAACTAAAAAGACATATTTCTGTAAGCGTGACATTATTTTAAATGGAATTTAAATGCCACGAGTGATCGTCAATGTTGCCTCAATTAACATTTCTTACAACGCTTATTTAGATCCCATATCTCAAGCTGTTACACGGAGCCATGGCGAATAATAAATTTAGCTTTATTGTACCAGCTGCAGATACTGTATCGTGTTCTGACTCCTGCTCCTTTTTCATGTTTTTTCTTTGAAGTTCAATTCATTCAACTCTTTCCGCTCCCCAGCAATCACTCGTGTGGATGAGCTTTTAGTGTGTATCAAGCACTGTACATAATGCATACATTTCTAAGAAAGTTAGTTTGACAAGATCTATTCCTCCTAAATCCATGCTGGTTACTACTTATAATGTCAGTCCTTGAAACATACTCTAGAACATGTTGCCTTATTAAACTTTCCAGGATCTTCCCCACCACTGAAGTTAAACTTACAGGCCTGTAATTACCCGGCTGTGAACGACTACCCTTTTTGAATATTGGAATTACATCAGTTTTTTTCCAATCCAGAGGCACACTTCTGGACATTAGGCAAAAAAAGTGATTTTAATTGTCATATATACACATACACAAACATTTTCATTTACACAAACATAAACATAACCAACTAAGATGGGCAGTACTTGAAACTGTTTTAACACCCACAAAAGGAGGTGACATCAGAAAGAAATTACTACAGAGAGAATGTTATTTGATAAGGTATCTAAATACACAAATACCTAAAGGCATGATCTTTAAAATGTTTTTTGTGAATCTATCACTATATTATGCATACTTTCCTATTTCCCCAACTTTTTTACAGATAGACTATCTGCCGAATGTAGAATACATTAGAATATGACTTACGAATATGAATAATTATCTTTGCTAAAGGTAAAGGTTACATATAATCTATGCTAAAGGTCTAAGTAATATGGCAGATTCATAACATATAATAGTATGTTTGGTTATATGCAAACTCTGGTAGGCCCCTTAGAGGGCAGTATGTAGAGATGTATATTTTTATATGCCTAAATGTATGGACATTTTTTGGACACTTATTGTCCACTTATTGAGTGGACACATAATTGGATTGGATATCACTGGATGGAAACATGGATGTTTTGCCAAAAAGACTTACTAGTTGCCTCCTAGGACATTTAAGGAGACTAATAAGGGGAGGGACTACATGGGGGAGGGACTCCTTGTGTTGTCACAGATTGGATGTGTTAAAAAATGGTGGTGGGTTGTAGGTTCACACTTGAAAAAGGACCTATAAGAGTCCGAAACATGTTGTGAGATTTTTCTCAATAAAATGCTTTGCAACATCCGTTGAGGTTGCTTTGAGTCGTTGGATACCTTATACTTCATTTCGTACAATGATTTCAATTGTCTAGCGCATCTGAATGGTCGAGCCCTATATACATTGTGCATATATAAAAACTGATGCAAATTATTGAGAGATTTGATCAGAATATTGCATGAAATCTGTGGTAATATTGCATGTGTATGGGCAGCTGTACAAACAAAAAGGAGAAAAATTTGTAATCGGGAAAAAACATAAACTGGTATTTGATTCATAGAGCAGAGTAGGCTACATTTGAAACTGCATCTGTTAACATTCCCATTGTTTCAGCTGGTTAAAGGGGAATGTCAGTGCAAATACATATGCTTTTAAGAAAAAAGAGCAGCAATTTCCCATCCTAATGACCTTAACCTGCCCATTCATCATTTTGTCTGTGTATAAATAAATGCTTCCAAAATACTGAATTCCTGTTTGCAGGATCCCTAATAGAGACCATTATGGTCTTGCCCATGTCCTAGCTTCCTGGGTTGATTAAGATACTCAGTAGAGATCTGAGCATCTTTGACCCATCCAACAGCCAATCAGTAGAAATTACTGTTAGGAACATTCCATGGTAGTGTGCATTCTGGGAAGAAGAAGGGCCGTTACAGAATCTGAAATGTCAGGTCAGAAATGTCAACAGCAGGGAACAGCGAAGGATATGAAATCAACCGAATTTTCAAAATGAAAGAGAATATGTAGAATAATATAATCTAATGATTTATAAAATAATTTTATTTTCCACGGAACATTCCTTTTAAGCTTGAAATTCTTCTTCTGCTTGAGTGCTTAAAGTTATATATCCTTGGTAAGAGACATCTTTTTACCTTTTACAATTAATACAAAAACCTTTCTTATGTCAACCTATGACACTAATCTAATGCACCTAATAATAGACACACACCAAAGAGCTTATCAAAGAACACAACCCATTGCTCTAAGGGGCCAACATGCAATGATACAATCATAAAACCCTCTCTGTCATACAATAATTATATCGGAACAAGAAAATTATTCACTTTGGGCTGCCTATATTAGGCAGTGTTGGGGCAGCCATGGTGGGACCCCGGCTACCAGTCCACTTATCGATTGTGTGATTCATTTAAGAGGGTATTGGTATTTTATCATTTCTATTGATTGTCCAATGGCTCACTTTAGTTTTCTGTGTAATCTTATGTTGCTTATAAGATGGTGTAGATTCTTGTGTGGTTAATCCTTGTTGATTTTTCTATTGCGCATTTCACTGTGACTGTCTAACACTGGTGTCTCTGATGAAGTGCCACTAAAGGCACAAAATGTGTCAGTCATGACTGTTAATTTTTATATCCATGTGTAATAAAGTTGTTTGCCTTGTGATTCTTCTGGAGACCAGGGATTTTGAGGAACGCTGCAGAACCACATTGTTCAGTGAATTTAGATCCCTTGAAACCCCACCAGTCTAAAGCTGGGTACACACAGTACAGATTTCTGAAAGATGACAGATCTGCAAGATCCTGTCTGCCATCTTTCAAAGATCTGCATACACACAGTCCCGAGCGTTCTCCCTATGAACATCATAGGGAGAATGCTCGGGACTGTGTGTTTCCATTGGCTGCGCTAGACTCCTCTATAGGGAGTCTAGCGTGGCCGATGGAAATTTTCTGTCTTTCCCGAACAAGTGTTCAGCCGACCCGATCGTTTGGCGGCCGCGTGCTCATTCGGGAAACGAAGGTATGTCAGATCCGACGGTATCGGAGCTTTATCTTTACTGTGTGTACCCAGCTTTACTTCATTAAGAAAACAGTTGCACTGCTCTAAGCAATAGTGGTCTGTAAGTAGAAGAGCAGTCAGGTTTCACATTTCCTGAAAAGTTTAAACATTGTTATTCCAATGACCAAATACAAATATATTATTAGTTATTGGGGTCAGAACACAGACAATTCATTTCACTGCCAACACATTATAGAGCAAGCAAAACCTCTCTGGGGTACACAGAAACTAAGGACAAGCATGCCCCCACCGCAACACCCAATAACAAAAACTCATACTAAATGGGATTAAATGGAAATGATTTTGCATGCTTTTCAAACCTGCATAGAAACAAAAAAAATGGGATTCTACTTATTAACTGGGCACAGGTGGCTGAATGAGAAAGCAGCAGTTCTGGCTCCAAGTAAATGTCATATTTCCATTCTGTTAAAGGCAAGAGAAAGGCCTCTAGAGAAAAGATGGTGATACGTTGACCAGTCCCCCTCTGATTTGAACAGTGGTTTGAATATATATACTGTGCTCAATTTACTGGTTCATATGGATGCATAAAATGCAGTAATATGCTAGTTTGGCTTCTTGGAGCATGGTAGAATCTCTTTAAAGCATTTCTCCATGGTGCCTAATAATAGTAAAGTGATTGGTACTAATCGCCTATTACTGATCTGTGGCTGTGACATTTTTCTAAATCTTTGCTTTCAAAATCCTGTATTTATAAATAGGATAATTTCCCAATTTCAATAGCTGTTAGTGAATGACAACAAGTCATAGCCAGTAGTAATCTGCATCAAGAAATGGATTTACAGAGCTTATAAAAAAATATCAAGTTGATCCAATTACGCATCCCTTTCACTTAAAACCTGTTTTATTATCTCTGGATACAACTGAACCTGCATATTTCCACTTCCTCCCTTATCAGGATATTTTATCCACAAGCCAAAATCAAAAAAACACGAGTCATTCTAATATAACTCTTTAAAGGGCATATCCACCTTCCAAGACAAAATTATATTAATGTGCAGGATCACCCTGAATAACAAGAAAAGCTTGTGGAGCTGCAGAAAGCAATTGTAAATCATTGGCCATGACTTCACTGTCATAGCCAATGGCTGCTGCTACCTGTAAGGCCTGGCAGTAAAATTGGTAGGAGTATCTATCTCTCTTTGTGGACCTTGTAGAAAAGGGTAGGTATTGCGATCTTGCACATTAATATTAATTTTCTTTGGGTTAGATATGCCTTTTTGTTTTATTTTTCTGTTTATCTACAAAATCTGATATTTAACAGAACAAAATCAGATTTTTACTGATAAAACAATTTTTTTTTTGAAAATGAATTGCAAGAAATTTATATTTTTAATGCAATTACAGTAAAAAGTATAAACACACTGGGTATTTCTACAATGCTAAAAGTACTCACATAAATATAAAAGTAATATAGAGTAAGTATGAAAGCAACAATGGATTGCAAACAGTAGAGATCAACCAGACAAAAAATACACAAGATTAAAGGGACACTAAACTAAAAAATGACTTGCCTTTATCCTTTTCTATATTTTTAATACTGTCAGGAATGTGGTCCTTTTTTGCTCTCAGTGCTCCTTGTCACTAAATCTCCTTATGTCCTGTTCAGCTCACTCATAGTTAGTATGCATGTCTCCTCTCTATGTATCCACCCCCTCCCAAAACTGAGGAACAGTTAGGGCTAGGCCCACTAGGATATTTTCTGCGTGTTTCCGGGTGCACTGTGCTAGTGAGTGCACTAGCACATGCCAATGTAATGTGTATTAAGAGGCCCCACTATGTCCGCTGCCTTGCAATGTGCTTTTTACAAATCATGCAGCATTGCAATAGTGCTGTGTTGCACGATTTGTGCATGCCTCTGTGAGCTGTGTAGTGAGGCCTTACCCTCAGAGTGTGGAGCATGTGCAGTGGAGACGATCTGTGCCCCACTACAGCCAATAGCATTCACCCAGTGATTTTGTGTTATAGTGAAAGTAAAACTGCTTTGCTATGGGAAGATAAGTAGCACTGGGAGCTGTAATAACTGCTTGAATCTAGTAAGATTTTATTTTAGCTGTAGGAGTTTGAAGGGGTGTGTGTGTGGGGGGGGGACTTTGTAATTGACTTCTTTAGGTACAGTGCTACATTGGGACGTAAGTAGCACAGACAGCAGCTAACTGCAGGATTGGGTTTATCTGCACAGAAAGAACACAGAGTAACAGACAATGCTTATTCCTTTTCCTGATCTTAATGCTGAATCAATTAGCCACACAGTGACAGAGAAATAAGCTTTACTTTTATAGAATGGATAGTGTCTTCATGTAGTGTGCCAGGGGGAGGGGCTGGGTAATTGACAGTTCTTTACTGACTAGCTGTGCCCCGTCCTCATTAAAAAGAAAAACTCCTAGAGCTAATTTTATGTTTGCATGATGTTCTGGTTATTGGATTCTATAGCTGTATCCGCTGGGCAGTGAGACCATTTGGCAGTCACATGAACATTAGCCTTTTTTTTTTTTTTAAATGAACATATTGACTAAGAGAAAACCAAATCCATTAACATAAAGTAGTATCATTTGAAACATTTATCCTACTGCCACTTTAGCTGCTTCGAACAATTAGAAGCCCATAACAGTTGGTACTTAAGAGGGCTCAGGGGGGGAGTAGGAACATGTCAGAGAATAGGGAACTAACAAAAGCAATATTTAGTACAAGTATTCAGTGTTCTGCATAAGGCGAGTGTACGAGTGTAACCCTATACCTTCTTGCTTTTAAGCCCCTCAGTTGGCAATACTCTTATCTGTGTAGGTTTGTAACTGCACAGCTGTTAACATGGGCCTTTCACTAAAGATATCACTGGGGAGAAGATGGATCAGCAGTTCAATCGATTTGGAAAAGAAGGACAGACAGAGGATTAAAGATACAGGGTGGGGGGAATCACATCTGTTTGAATTTCATGACTCGTGTTAGTTTCACAGAAAAAATACTTTACTGGAAAATATTACTATGTATGATATAGTATTATATTTACAGATACATTTTATTTAGCAGTGTTTCTTTTTATTTCTTTATATAGATGGTATTTTTAACTTCTGACCATTCGATAATAACCTTAAATTAGGTGGCCTGCAAAGTTAAAAGCAAGTGAATTGTAGGTGTTTACTAAGAGGTTTAAATTTGCATTTTCTACACCATATACATCATGTGAATACAGAGATTTCTGCATTTCCAAACCTTGGGTTATGTGCTTCCCAATGGAGTCTTGGATATTTCAGAACCAGTGTAAGCGGAGCAGAATGAATAGGAATTTAAGGGTATGTTCACCCTTAAAACACAAATCTGGTGACTTGTCAGCTATATGCCCTCAATCCTAACTGCTATTTTTACTAGTTTATTACATGCATTTGTAACTAGATATTTAATGATAAATTCTATTCCTTTCTGGTATCTGCCTCCTCCCTCTGCTTTTATAAGCTTAGGCATATGCAGAGGAGGTAGCAGGTAAAAAAAAAGAGTCAATCATGGTTGTGATGTGAGTTGTCTTGATTGACTGCATGGAAGGAGGGGCTAATTTACTCTGCCAGAATGAGAACAATAATTATCCTTAAGTATTTTGTCAGTAATGCAGATAATAAAGTGTAAAATATATCGTTTGAGGTTGGGGGCAGGTAACTGACAATTGAGCAGTTTTTTGTTTTAAAGGGGAAGTTCAGTGCAATTACAAATGCTTTTCAGAAAAAAGAGCAGTATTTTTCATCCCAATGACCTTAACCTTCCAATTCAACATTTTGTCTGTGTATAAATAAATGCAACCGAAATACTGACTTCCTGTTTGCAGGACCCCTAGTAGAGTTATGGTCTTGCCCTTGACCCAGCGACTGGGTTGATTCAGTTGCTCAGTAGAGATCTGAGCATGTTTGACCCATCCAACAGCCAATCAGTAGAAATAACTGTTAGGAACATTCCAAGGAAGTGGTGCATCCTGGAAAGAAAAAGGACTGTTAGAACCTGAAAAGGCAGCTCACTAATGTCAACAGCAGGGAACAGCAAAGGGTATGAAATTCAACTGATTTTTCAAAATGGGAGAGAATATGTAACTAAGAAGGCATTACACAAACTAACAATTTAACAAATATTGATGATTTCCACTGAACTGTCCCTTTAATGGTGGACATGTGCTTTAACTGAAAATTCCCTGGTTGAACCTACCAAACACATAAATACCATACTACTTTTGTCCGTCAAAATTTATGTTAAGGGTTGTAACAGTGTTTGTGATGCTTGTTTCAGTGGAAGGATAGGTATTGGATAAATAGATGAGAGATAGGTGTTGGGGAGAAAGCTGAAATAGGCATTGGGGGGTTGAGGGGTAGATGAGAGGTCATTGTTGGGGTAGATATCTGAAAACTAGGTATTGGGGAGATAGATGAGAGGTAGGTGTTGGGGGCAATAACTAAGAGATAGGTGTTGGGGAGCTAGATGAGATAAAAGGTGTTAGGGAGAAAGCTGAGAGATAGGCGTTGGGGAGATAGATTAAAGGTAGGTGTTGGGGGAGATAGATGAGGGATAGGTGTTGGGGAGATAGCTGAGAGATGAGTGTTGGGGAGATAGCTGAGAGACAGGTGTTGGGGGGATAGCTGAGAGATAGGTGTTGGGGAGATAGCTGAGAGATAGGTGTTAGGGAGAAAGTTGAGCAATAGGAGTTGGGGAGATAGCTGAGAGATAGGTGTTGGGGAGCAAGAAATGGATTTACAGAGCTTATAAAAAAATATCAAGTTGATCCAATTACGCATCCCTTTCACTTAAAACCTGTTTTATTATCTCTGGATACAACTGAACCTGCATATTTCCACTTCCTCCCTTATCAGGATATTTTATCCACAAGCCAAAATCAAAAAAACACGAGTCATTCTAATATAACTCTTTAAAGGGCATATCCACCTTCCAAGACAAAATTATATTAATGTGCAGGATCACCCTGAATAACAAGAAAAGCTTGTGGAGCTGCAGAAAGCAATTGTAAATCATTGGCCATGACTTCACTGTCATAGCCAATGGCTGCTGCTACCTGTAAGGCCTGGCAGTAAAATTGGTAGGAGTATCTATCTCTCTTTGTGGACCTTGTAGAAAAGGGTAGGTATTGCGATCTTGCACATTAATATTAATTTTCTTTGGGTTAGATATGCCTTTTTGTTTTATTTTTCTGTTTATCTACAAAATCTGATATTTAACAGAACAAAATCAGATTTTTACTGATAAAACAATTTTTTTTTTGAAAATGAATTGCAAGAAATTTATATTTTTAATGCAATTACAGTAAAAAGTATAAACACACTGGGTATTTCTACAATGCTAAAAGTACTCACATAAATATAAAAGTAATATAGAGTAAGTATGAAAGCAACAATGGATTGCAAACAGTAGAGATCAACCAGACAAAAAATACACAAGATTAAAGGGACACTAAACTAAAAAATGACTTGCCTTTATCCTTTTCTATATTTTTAATACTGTCAGGAATGTGGTCCTTTTTTGCTCTCAGTGCTCCTTGTCACTAAATCTCCTTATGTCCTGTTCAGCTCACTCATAGTTAGTATGCATGTCTCCTCTCTATGTATCCACCCCCTCCCAAAACTGAGGAACAGTTAGGGCTAGGCCCACTAGGATATTTTCTGCGTGTTTCCGGGTGCACTGTGCTAGTGAGTGCACTAGCACATGCCAATGTAATGTGTATTAAGAGGCCCCACTATGTCCGCTGCCTTGCAATGTGCTTTTTACAAATCATGCAGCATTGCAATAGTGCTGTGTTGCACGATTTGTGCATGCCTCTGTGAGCTGTGTAGTGAGGCCTTACCCTCAGAGTGTGGAGCATGTGCAGTGGAGACGATCTGTGCCCCACTACAGCCAATAGCATTCACCCAGTGATTTTGTGTTATAGTGAAAGTAAAACTGCTTTGCTATGGGAAGATAAGTAGCACTGGGAGCTGTAATAACTGCTTGAATCTAGTAAGATTTTATTTTAGCTGTAGGAGTTTGAAGGGGTGTGTGTGTGGGGGGGGGGACTTTGTAATTGACTTCTTTAGGTACAGTGCTACATTGGGACGTAAGTAGCACAGACAGCAGCTAACTGCAGGATTGGGTTTATCTGCACAGAAAGAACACAGAGTAACAGACAATGCTTATTCCTTTTCCTGATCTTAATGCTGAATCAATTAGCCACACAGTGACAGAGAAATAAGCTTTACTTTTATAGAATGGATAGTGTCTTCATGTAGTGTGCCAGGGGGAGGGGCTGGGTAATTGACAGTTCTTTACTGACTAGCTGTGCCCCGTCCTCATTAAAAAGAAAAACTCCTAGAGCTAATTTTATGTTTGCATGATGTTCTGGTTATTGGATTCTATAGCTGTATCCGCTGGGCAGTGAGACCATTTGGCAGTCACATGAACATTAGCCTTTTTTTTTTTTTAAATGAACATATTGACTAAGAGAAAACCAAATCCATTAACATAAAGTAGTATCATTTGAAACATTTATCCTACTGCCACTTTAGCTGCTTCGAACAATTAGAAGCCCATAACAGTTGGTACTTAAGAGGGCTCAGGGGGGGAGTAGGAACATGTCAGAGAATAGGGAACTAACAAAAGCAATATTTAGTACAAGTATTCAGTGTTCTGCATAAGGCGAGTGTACGAGTGTAACCCTATACCTTCTTGCTTTTAAGCCCCTCAGTTGGCAATACTCTTATCTGTGTAGGTTTGTAACTGCACAGCTGTTAACATGGGCCTTTCACTAAAGATATCACTGGGGAGAAGATGGATCAGCAGTTCAATCGATTTGGAAAAGAAGGACAGACAGAGGATTAAAGATACAGGGTGGGGGGAATCACATCTGTTTGAATTTCATGACTCGTGTTAGTTTCACAGAAAAAATACTTTACTGGAAAATATTACTATGTATGATATAGTATTATATTTACAGATACATTTTATTTAGCAGTGTTTCTTTTTATTTCTTTATATAGATGGTATTTTTAACTTCTGACCATTCGATAATAACCTTAAATTAGGTGGCCTGCAAAGTTAAAAGCAAGTGAATTGTAGGTGTTTACTAAGAGGTTTAAATTTGCATTTTCTACACCATATACATCATGTGAATACAGAGATTTCTGCATTTCCAAACCTTGGGTTATGTGCTTCCCAATGGAGTCTTGGATATTTCAGAACCAGTGTAAGCGGAGCAGAATGAATAGGAATTTAAGGGTATGTTCACCCTTAAAACACACATCTGGTGACTTGTCAGCTATATGCCCTCAATCCTAACTGCTATTTTTACTAGTTTATTACATGCATTTGTAACTAGATATTTAATGATAAATTCTATTCCTTTCTGGTATCTGCCTCCTCCCTCTGCTTTTATAAGCTTAGGCATATGCAGAGGAGGTAGCAGGTAAAAAAAAAGAGTCAATCATGGTTGTGATGTGAGTTGTCTTGATTGACTGCATGGAAGGAGGGGCTAATTTACTCTGCCAGAATGAGAACAATAATTATCCTTAAGTATTTTGTCAGTAATGCAGATAATAAAGTGTAAAATATATCGTTTGAGGTTGGGGGCAGGTAACTGACAATTGAGCAGTTTTTTGTTTTAAAGGGGAAGTTCAGTGCAATTACAAATGCTTTTCAGAAAAAAGAGCAGTATTTTTCATCCCAATGACCTTAACCTTCCAATTCAACATTTTGTCTGTGTATAAATAAATGCAACCGAAATACTGACTTCCTGTTTGCAGGACCCCTAGTAGAGTTATGGTCTTACCCTTGACCCAGCGACTGGGTTGATTCAGTTGCTCAGTAGAGATCTGAGCATGTTTGACCCATCCAACAGCCAATCAGTAGAAATAACTGTTAGGAACATTCCAAGGAAGTGGTGCATCCTGGAAAGAAAAAGGACTGTTAGAACCTGAAAAGGCAGCTCACTAATGTCAACAGCAGGGAACAGCAAAGGGTATGAAATTCAACTGATTTTTCAAAATGGGAGAGAATATGTAACTAAGAAGGCATTACACAAACTAACAATTTAACAAATATTGATGATTTCCACTGAACTGTCCCTTTAATGGTGGACATGTGCTTTAACTGAAAATTCCCTGGTTGAACCTACCAAACACATAAATACCATACTACTTTTGTCCGTCAAAATTTATGTTAAGGGTTGTAACAGTGTTTGTGATGCTTGTTTCAGTGGAAGGATAGGTATTGGATAAATAGATGAGAGATAGGTGTTGGGGAGAAAGCTGAAATAGGCATTGGGGGGGTTGAGGGGTAGATGAGAGGTCATTGTTGGGGTAGATATCTGAAAACTAGGTATTGGGGAGATAGATGAGAGGTAGGTGTTGGGGGCAATAACTAAGAGATAGGTGTTGGGGAGCTAGATGAGATAAAAGGTGTTAGGGAGAAAGCTGAGAGATAGGCGTTGGGGAGATAGATTAAAGGTAGGTGTTGGGGGAGATAGATGAGGGATAGGTGTTGGGGAGATAGCTGAGAGATAGGTGTTGGGGAGATAGCTGAGAGATAGGTGTTGGGGAGATAGCTGAGAGATAGGTGTTGGGGAGATAGCTGAGAGATAGGTGTTAGGGAGATAGCTGAGAGATAGGAGTTGGGGAGATAGCTGAGAGATAGGTGTTGGGGAGGGGTTTGGGTTTCAGGTTAAACGTTAAAAACTGAAAATGTTTCTTTAAACTCTCATTACACTCTTGATATTAAATACAATGTAGAAATTAAAATTCAGGCCCACACATCCCCCACAAGACGTATCTATATAGAGCATAGACTTTGGATACCCCTATATTCTAACATGTACTATATGTTCTCACAATACTGACCAAGAAAAATGTTCAACCAGAAACAAACCCTTCAACACATTGGGTCTCTAACTACCGAAGTATTTATAAATACAGAATTAACTAAAACAGATTGTTGGTAGATGAGACTGGGAATTGAGGGGCTGGTAGTCCTTTATCTGAAGTCATATTTTATAGTTCATTTTCCAACAGTCCTGGTATTATTATTATTGAATAATAATGGATTTTCTAGATCGTCCATCATTATAGACAGTGAAGTCATAAGTCAGCCCGCCGTGAACAAAACAGCCCTGAGTGGTAGATAAGAAGCTAATGTTCCCACTAGAAACATGTTGTTTGATCTGAAGGCATGAAAGATATGGTAAACCCACTGTATTTAAAAGATATCCCACCCAAAAGATAAACAGATTAGTAATATCCTCAGAAGTGTAGCAGTAGTTGGCTGCTGTCCAGTTCCTGCTTGTCAGGGCTGTCACGGGTAATTATGACATTCTTGCTTTAGATCTGAAATAATGATGAGTGTTTATTATATCTGAAAGTGCGGCAGACTCTCTAAAGTGACATTTGTAGAATGGCCGACATATCCTATTAGTTTTTCCATCCTATCCCTTTTGTCTTATTTTAAAGCACCGTTTAAATGCATTATCTAAAGCTCTCAATTAATTTAACAAGCCATTAAGTGCTCAAACTTAATTCATACTCATACATAACTCCCAAAGAATACTAAATATATTTTGTACATACCGTATAACTCGATATAAGTGATCCAAGTATAAGTCGAGGTACACATTTTACCTTAAAAATTAGTAAAATATGATTGACTCGTGTATAAGTCGAGGGTAGAAGAAATTATGACAAGCCTTCTTGTATTGATTCTATTCTAATGCAGCAGAATTCCCATACAGTAGTCCCATACAGTAATAGCCATACTGGATTTGGCTATACTGTATGGGGTACGTATGGGAATTCTGCTGTCCATTTAAAGGGCAACTAAAGCTTTAAAACAAATACAGAATCAAGGCAATATTTAATAATAGATACCATCTTGATTCTGTATTGTTTTAAAGTATTAGTTGCTTTTAAATTCACAATAGTAAAAGCACCATCCCACACAGTAACCCTCCAATTCATGCCACTACAGAAGTTTGGAAACTACAAACTCCAGCCTGCTTGGCTGGGAGTTGCAGTTTCCAAATATCTGCAGTGGCAAGCACTGCATACCCTGCATACATAGGAGAGGACTTGCCTGTGGAGGAAGACTGTGGGCAGGGGACCTTCAATCCGGAGGAAGAGGACTTACAATCGGAGGAAAGAGGGCAGACAATCCGGCTGCATCACTCTGCACACACGTCTCCTGGCGCCTGACGTCACTGCTCTGCGCCGGCAAGCGTGACGGCGCCGAATAGTGACATCAGCGGGCAGAAGAGTGGATGCGGAAGTGTTCGGCAGCCGAAAAACGGACAGTCAGGTAAGTGACCCGAGTATAAGTCGAGGTAAGATTTTTAAGCTATTTTATAGCCTAAAAACCTCGATTATACTCGGTATATCGGTATGTTCTTTAAAATAAAGCAAGAAAATCCACTGCATTAAGCATCTCTGTGATTTCCACCTGTTGCTAAAGGACAATACCCAGAACCCTCTCAACCTGATGGACCCCAGCAGTGTGTGCACTATTTTTTCTCAGGACTGTATTTACAATACATTTATTTGTGCAAATGTAGCTACTGTACTAAAGGAGAAATATAGTGCGCATTAGTTTTTTTTAAACAGTACTTGGGGCAGGGAGGTATGATTGGTAATTCCTCCTTTGATAACCATTCTGTGAGAAGCACCAGCATAAATAAAACTGATTCTGACAAGCTTTCTCAGTGCTTCAGCATTGTCCTAATTAAAGGAAAGCCCAGGACGCTAACCTGGCAGATGGAAACATTATTTGCTGGCGCTCTTCAATTAAATAACATGGCTCTAGGAAAAGCAACCTACCTCCCGCCCCCGTTACTTTTCATTTGTAAAATGTTGATTTACAGTAAAGATGTGCTTTAATCTATTATGCTTATTATGTTAAATATACTTTTCAAATATTTTCTTGTTTGTTCCACAGTTAGCTGTGTGCAGTGAAATCTACTGAAATACGGTATACATGATTTCACATGCACAAACAAACCAGACATATGTCCTCCTGGTTTGTGGGATCCATCAGAATAAAAAGACTAACACTTTCCTTCCATGGCCATTTCCTAGGAGTCATATTGACAAACAGGAACTATTGTGGCCAGTCTCTCTCTTCCTTGCCTGCACACATTGGCATGAGAACATGTCACCACTTCCTTATTAGCTGCAGCACTAAAAGGAAATAAGTTGTTGGCCAAATAACAATTAACACCTGAAATAATGTCTGGAAACCACGGCCTGGTCAACATATACATATACACTCTGATAGTCCCAAGACCATTTCGGTTACAGTATCAGTACATTAGAAAGAATACTGGTTGCTTAACTGTGTAGTGTAGTTAGTAACATCAGACTATAAACAGTGAGATAACAATCTTTCGAGAGAATGCTTAGTGATTTATATATTAAAGGATAACTATTGTGTATAAAGTTTATTTAAAAAACTGTTAAACACGAAAAGTACTTGGGCAGAGATAAGGATTGGTAATTCCTAACTCCCAATATTGTTCTGTGAGGAGCACCACCTCAATGTTGAAGCTCCTGGCTTCAACATTATATTTAATACAGAATATCTCGGACTAACCTGGCAAATGAAAACTGTTAGTGCTCAAGCTCTCAACGAAATGATATTGTTGAATAATCAATTCAACCTCAATCCAACCTCCCTGCCCCAGGTACTTTCCATTTTAAAGAGTGTTAAGGGACACTAAACTCCCATAATCCATAAAATAACTATTTGCCATTCGTTTCTATTATTCACAGGGAGGTGAGAACGCTTATTCTCACCTCCCTGTGAATAAGATGCTCAGGGACCTGGAACCTAACTGCCGCTCCACTGCTAGCCGCTCCTTCACTGACAGCCACTCTGTCCCGACCACGTGCCCCTATCTCTCAGCTATCTCCCCAACACCTATCTTATCAGCTATCCTCCCCAACCACTATCTCTCAGCTATCTCCCAAACACCTATCTCTCAGCTATCTCCCCAACACCTATCTCTCAGCTATCTCCCCAACACCTATCTCTCAGCTATCTCCCCAACACCTATCTCTCAGCTATCTCCCAAACACCTATCTGTCAGCTATCTCCCCAACACCTATCTCTCAGCTATCTCCCTAACTCCTATTGCTCGACTTTCTCCCTAACACCTATCTCTCAGCTATCTCCCCAACACCTATCTCTCAGCTATCTCCCAAACACCTATCTTTCAGCTATCTCCCAAACCTATCTCTCAGCTATCTCCCCGACACCTATCTCTAGCTATGTCCCCAACACCTATCTCTCAGCTATCTCCCTAACACCCATCTCTCAGCTATCTCCCCAACACCTATCTCTCAGCTATCTCCCAAACACCTATCTTATCAGCTATCTCCCCAACACCTATCTCTCAGCTATCTCCCAAACACCTATCTCTCAGCTATCTCCCCAACAACCATCTCTCAGCCATCTCCCCAACACCTATCTCTCAGCTATCTCCCCAACACCTATCTATACATATCTCGCCAACACTATCTCTCAGCTATCTCCCCAAAACACCTATACTCTCAGCTATCTCACCAACACCATCTCTCAGCTATCTCCCCAACACCTATCTCTTCAGCTATCTCCCCCACCTTCCTCCATCCCCAAACCTGTCTCTCAGCTATCTCCCCAACACCTATCTCTCAGCTATCTCCCCAATACCTATCTCTCAGCTATCTCCCCAACTCCTATTGCTCGTCTTTCTCCCCAGCACCTATCTCTCAGCTATCTCCCCAACACCCATCTCTCAGCTATCTCCCCAACACCTATCTCTCAGCTATCTCCCCAACACCTATCTATCAGCTATCTCCCCAACTCTATTTGCGCGACTTTCTCCCTAACACTATCTCTCAGCTATCTCCCCAACACCTATCTCTCAGCTATCTCCCCAACACCTATCTCTCAGCTATCTCCCCAACACCTATCTCTCAGCTATCTCCCAACACCCATCTCTCAGCTATCTCCCCAACACCTATCTCTCAGCT
The DNA here is from genome assembly GCA_019447015.1 of Hymenochirus boettgeri. NCBI lineage: Eukaryota > Metazoa > Chordata > Amphibia > Anura > Pipidae > Hymenochirus > Hymenochirus boettgeri. The sequence goes on from CM033476.1 coordinate 266,899,738, forward strand.
ATCTCCCAACACCTATCTCAGCTATCTCCCAACACCTATCTCTAAGCTATCTCCGCAACACCATCTCTCAGCTATCCCCCCAACACCTAGTCTCTTAGCTATCTCCCCAACACCTATCTCTCAGCTATCTCCCCCAACACCTATCTCTCAGCTATCCCCCACTCCTATTGCTCGACTTTCTCCCTAACACCACTCTCAGCTATATCCCCAACACCTATCTCTCAGCTATCCCCCCACACCTGTTCTCAGCTATTCCCCAACACTCATCTCCAGCTATCTCCCCAACCGTAGCCCTCAGCGATCTCCCCAACACCTACTTTAATCTATCTCCCCAACATTCTCTGACTCCCAAAACCTACTCACTATCTCCCAACACCTATCGACTTCCTACAACTATCTCTAAGCTACTCCCCAAACCCTATCTCGACTATGCTCCCTAACACCTCCATATCTCCTCACATCTCACAACACCTATCATCTCAGTATCTCCAACACCTCATACTCTCAGCTATTCTCCCCATACACCTATCTCTCAGCATCTCACACAACATTCAGCTAATCCAACTCCTAGCATTCCACACGCTATTATCTCCCCAACACACTATCTCTCAGCTATCTCCCAACACCTATCGCTCAGCTATCCCCCCAAACACTGTCTCTTAGCTATCTCCCCAACACCTATCGCTAGCTAATGTTGGGGAGATAGCTGAGAGATAGGTGTTTGGGAGATAGCTGAGAGATAGGTGTTGGGGAGATAGCTGATAAGATAGGTGTTGGGGAGATAGCTGAGAGATAGGGCACGTGGTCGGGACAGAGTGGCTGTCAGTGAAGGAGCGGCTAGCAGTGGAGCGGCAGTTAGGTTCCAGGTCCCCTGAGCATCTTATTCACAGGGAGGTGAGAATAAGCGTTCTCACCTCCCTGTGAATAATAGAAACGAATGGCAAATAGTTATTTTTATGGATTATGGGAGTTTAGTGTCCCTTTAACTCTTTAAAATGGAAAGTACCTGGGGCAGGGAGGTTGGATTGAGGTTGAATTGATTATTCAACAATATCATTTCGTTGAGGAGCTTGAGCACTAACAGTTTTCATTTGCCAGGTTAGTCCGAGAATATTCCTGTATTAAAGATAATGTTGAAGCCAGGAGGCTTCAACATTGAGGTGGTGCTCCTCACAGAAACAATATTGGGAGTTAGGAATTACCAATCCTGTATTCCTGCCCCAAGTACTTTTCGGTTTAACAGTTTTTTTAAATAAACTTTATACACAATAGTTATCCTTTAATAATATAAATCACTAAGCATTCTACAGAAAGGATTGTTATCTCACTGTTTATAGTCTTGATGTTACTAAACTACACAGTTAAGCAACCAGTATTCTTTCTAATGTACTGATACTGTAACCGAAATGGTCTTGGTGACTATCAGAGTGTATATGTATATGTTGACCAGGCCGTGGTTTCCAGACATTATTTCAGGTGTTAATTGGTTATTTGGCCAACAACTTATTTCCTTTTAGTGCTGCATGCTAATAAGGAAGTGGTGACATGTTCTCATGCCAATGTGGTGCAGGCAAGGAAAGAGAGACTGGCCCACAATTAGTTACCTGTTTGTCAATATGACTGCCTAGGAAATGGCCATGGAAGGAAAATGTTAGTCTTTTTATTCTTGATGGATCCCACAAACCAGGAGGACATATGTCTGGATTTGTTTGTGCATGTGAAATCATGTATACCGTATATTTCAGTAGATTTCACTGCACACAGCTAACTGTGGAACAAACAGAAAATATTGTGAAAATGTATATTTAACATAATAAGCATAATAGATTAAAGCACATCTTTACTGTAAAATCAACATTTTACAAATGAAAAGTAACTGGGGCAGGGAGGTAGGGTTGCTTTTTCCTAGAGCCCAATGTTATTTAATTGAAGAGCGCCAGCAAATAATGTTTCCATCTGCCAGGTTAGCGTCCTGGGCTTTCCTTTAATTAGGACAATGCTGAAGCACTGAGAAAGCTTGTCAGAATCAGTTTTATTTATGCTGGTGCTTCTCACAGAAATGGTTATCAAAGGAAGGAATTACCAATCATACCTCCCTGCCCCAAGTACTGTTTAAAAAAAAACTAATGCGCACTATATTTCTCCTTTAGTACAGTAGCTACATTTGCACAAATAAATGTATTGTAAATACAGTCCTGAGAAAAAATAGTGCACACACTGCTGGGGTCCATCAGGTGTAGAGGGTTCTGGGTATTGTCCTTTAGCAACAGGTGGAAATCAACAGATTGCTTAATGCAGTGGATTTTCTTGCTTTATTTTAAAGATACATACCGTATATACTCGAGTATAAGTCGAGGTTTTTAGGCTATAAAAATAGCTTAAAAATCTTACCTCGACTTATACTCGGGTCACTTACCTGACTCTCCTGTTTTCGGCTGCCGAACACTTCCGCATCCACTCTTCTGCCTGCTGATGTCACTATTCGGCGCCGGTCACGCTTGCCGGCGCAGAGCAGTGACGTCAGGCGCCAGGAGACAGTGTGTGCAGAGTGATGCAGCCGGATTGTCTGCCCTCTATTCCTCCGGATTGTAAGTCCTCTCTTCCTCCGGATTGAAGGTCCCCTGCCCACAAGTCTTCTCTCCACAAGGCAAGTCCTCTCCTATGTATGCAGGGTATGCAGTGCTTGCCACTGCAGATATTTGGAAACTGCAACTCCCAGCCAAGCATGCTGGGAGTTGTAGTTTCCAAACTTCTGTAGTGGCAATGAATTGGAGGGTTACTGTGTGGGATGGTGCTTTTACTATGTGAATTTAAAGGGCAACTAATACTTTAAAACAATACAGAATCAAGATGGTATCTATTATTAAATATTGCCTTGATTCTGTATTGTTTTAAAGCTTTAGTTGCCCTTTAAATGGACAGCAGAATTCCCATACAGTAGCCCCATACAGTAATAGCCAAATCCAGTATGGCTATTACTGTATGGGACTACTGTATGGGAATTCTGCTGTCCATTTAAAGGGCAACTAAAGCCTCAATACAATATAGAATCAGAAGGCAGTTGTCATAATTTCTACCCTCGACTTATACACGAGTCAATCATATTTTACTAATTTTTAAGGTAAAATGTGTACCTCGACTTATACTTGGATCGACTTATATTCGAGTATATACGGTATGTACAAAATATATTTAGTATTCTTTGGGAGTTATGTATGAGTATGAATTAAGTTTGAGCACTTAATAGGCTTGTTAAATTAATTGAGAGCTTTAGATAATGCATTTTAAACGGTGCTTTTAAGAATAAAGACAAAAGGGATAGGATGGAGAAAACATAATAGGATATGTCGGCCATTCTACAAATGTCACTTTAGAGAGTCTGCCGCACTTTCAGATAAAATAAACACTCATCATTATTTCAAGATCTAAAGCAGAGAATGTCATAATTACCCGTGACAGCCCTGACAAGCAGGAACTGGACAGCAGCCAACTACTGCTACACTTCTGAGGATATTACTAATCTGTTTATCTGTTTGGGTGGGATATCTTTTAAATACAGTGGGTTTACCATATCTTTCATGCCTTCAGATCAAACAACATGTTTCTAGTGGGATACATTAGTCTCTTATCTACCACTCAGGGCTGTTTTGTTCACGCGGGCTGACTTATGACTTCACTGTCTAATAATGATGGACGATCTAGAAAATCCATTATTATTCAATAATAATAATACCAGGAATCTGTTGGAAAATGAACTATAAAATATGACTTCAGATAAAGGACTACCAGCCCCCTCAATTCCCAGTCTCATCTACCAAACAATCTGTTTTAGTTTAATTCTGTATTTATAAATACTTCGGTAGTTAGAGACCCAATTGGTTGAAGGGTTTGTTTCTGGTTGAACATTTTTCTTGGTCAGTATTGTGAGAACATATAGTACATGTTAGAATATAGGGGTATCCAAAAGTCTGATGCTCTATATAGATACGTCTTGTGGGGGATGTGTGGGCCTGAATTTTAATTTCTACATTGTATTTAATATCAAGAAGTGTAATGAGAATGTTTAAAGAAACATTTTCAGTTTTATAACGTTTAACCTGAAACCCAAACCCTGTAATGTAAGTTACAATACCCAGGGACAGATTTAATGCTTATTAAAAGTTCAGTTTCTTTTTCTAGAAGAAACATTGGACCAGCATTGTTACATCGCAGCCGAAAATTACCTCCCATACTTTGTTTATAGAGTATGCCAGTGTGCAGATAATATGATATTGTATGGGGCCTAGGAATGTGCATTGATTATCTTTTCTATGTTTGTATAAATGTTTGACCAGATCAGTAGCACTTCCGCTAAATGTAATTGTAAATTAGCCTAATTGGAGTGCTTCCACAATCCAAAAGTATTGTATGTATTTATTGGGAGGCCTGGTCAAGCCCTAGCCAAGCCTCCATGTGGTAATAGCACCCCCAACATGCCCCTTTTATGGGAGGTCCTATGCCTTTAATATAAAACACTGGATGGCCTCTTCCCTCATTTTAAAAAGCCAAAGGGCTGGGAGGAAGTGAGAGAGCCTGTTATATGGATCCAGTGTGTAAGAATGAGAAATGCAAAAGTTTGCTAATCGTAATTGAAGTAAAAGAAATTTTAAAAGGTTAAACGTTAGAACCTTTCAGACTGGGGCTACCTTGACATGGTTGGAAGGCTTTTCATTCATGTGATCACAGTAATGTATACTAAAACCCATTTGTTTATAAAGTATGCCAGTGTGCAGATAAAATTATATTGTATGGGGCCTAGGAATGTGCATTGATTATTTTTTCTATGTTTGTATATATATATATATATATACACATATATATATATATATATATATATAGACCAAAATTTTGTTTGCAACAGTCATTCAGGCAAAAATATCAGACTATACACAGCCTAACTGTACAGCAGACATGATACAGTATTTCCACAAATCATTAGGTACAGGACTTGCTAGAGTTTTACATCAAGGTATCTGATGATATTGGGTGATGTTTAAGAGGGTAATATTGGATGATGTATAAGAGGGTGATATTGGGTGATGTATAAGAGGGTGATATTGGGTGATGTATGAAAGGGTGATATTGGGTGATGTATAAGAGGGTGATATTGGGTGATGTATAAGAGGGTGATATTGGATAATGTATAAGAGGGTGATATTTGGTGAAGTATAAGAGGGTGATATTGGGTGATATATGAAAGGGTGATATTGGGTGATGTATAAAAGGGTGATATTGGGTGATGTATAAGAGGGTAATATTGGGTGATGTATAAAAGGGTGATATTGGGTGATGTATGAAAGGGTGATATTGGGTGATGTATGAAAGGGTGATATTGGGTGATGTATGAAAGGGTGATATTGGGTGATGTATAAGAGGGTGATATTTGGTGATGTATAAGAGGGTGATATTGGGTGATGTATGAAAGGGTGATATTGGGTGATGTATAAGAGGGTGATATTGGGTGATGTTTAAGAGGGTAATATTGGATGATGTATAAGAGGGTGATATTTGGTGAAGTATAAGAGGGTGATATTGGGTGATGTATAAGAGAGTAATATTGGGTGATGTATGAGAGGGTGATATTGGGTGATGTATAAGAGGGTAATATTGGGTGATGTATGAGAGGGTGATATTGGGTGATGAATGAGAGGCTGATATTGGGTGATGAATGAGAGGCTGATATTGGGTGATGAATGAGAGGCTGATATTGGGTGATGTATGAGAGAGTAATATTGTGTCAAAAATCTTTGCTGTGTGTACCCAGCTTAACTGAATTCCATAGATATACCCTGAGCTGAATGAATGAGAACCTTCACAAACAGCTATGGCACTGAAGCAAATTGTCAGCTTCAACACACAATCCTGTGAGCCGTAACCCATAAATTGAGCAATTAACCTAAGTTTGTAAAGGTTTTAGCACTACAATCTATTTATCACAGAGGAGATATCTCTGTTTGCAGACAATGTTTAACTTAATTAAGAGATGTTTGTTCTTGCTTTAACTAATATTTTGCTCTACATAAAAAGGCCAGCTATACATGTAAGGATTGTTCCTGCTTCCTGACTATGGCCTCGACACCTATCATTTACCCCAAACATGCCACCTCTCACTCACTTTAATTCATTACATTATGACCTATGTGTGAGGTACATTGCTCTTATACTGCTTTTACTTTAACACTTTTTAGGCTGTTGTTGCCCTTACCCTTACACCCACTAGTCAACTACGCCAAGAAAAAGGGCGCAAACACCATCCTGAAAATGATGGAAACAATTTTCTGGGATACAAAAACTCTTGCTAATTAGTGACATTAGTAGCTACCTGAAAATGTGGCTTTTTAAGGTGACAATACACATGCGATTGTGATCAATGTACTGGCAGATACCATTGGAATCTGTCGGTACACATGCTGTGGTGACTGCATACACGTCCCTGACCAATCCCCGTACAGGGATCAGTTGGCTGCGCACCCACACATATACTCTGTAAATCCGGTGGTATCCTATGAAATCTGGAATGTGCGAAACCACCTTTAGAACTTAATCATGTACCATTCAGTCTAGGCCTGGCCAACAGGGTTTTTTGAGTATTTGAGATGGGCACCCACTCCTTATAAATGTCCTTGCCCCGAGTGCAACTCACAAGTCCAAATCCAATATAAGTAAATAAGTGCAATCAGTAATGTGACGGCCTATTTCGGAAAGTTTCATCAAGCTTACAAAAAGGTTTTGGGAATAGACTGAAACATTTCCTATTGCACTTGCACTAATAAAAACACATAAAAAGTTAATTTACCTTATATATATATAATGTGCAAACAAATAAAAATACAGTAATTTGTAAAGGATTGAGGAGAGAGGATTAAATGTCAAACTAGCCATAGACTGTCACATCTACTAAATATCAAACACAATCTGGATGAATGTTTTCTTTCTCTTTTCTCCCTTTAGCATAAAAATTTCCTTTATAGCATTTCAAAAGGCTAAAATCCCAACATGTTTCATGCTGTGACTAACTGCAAGTTTCATTAAACCCATGGTATGATGTCTACAACAAAGTATTCCCCTAAAAGTGCCATTTCCAGACTTTTCTTGAAAGTTATAGCATGTTTCTGGCAAACTAGGACATGCAGTTGTGCTGAGAGTGGAAATTCCAATTTGGTTGCTCTGTCTGCATCCAGGGGTCACTGAATAACCAATGCATTCCTTGGAATGAATAAATCAGGGGACTCTTGTTTGCTCTTGGGTGAAGTTAAACTTTACAGCCACTGTATTTTTTTTTAAAACTCTGACAGGCTAAGCATGCTATCCTCTCTACAATAACAGCAAGAAAATACAGTAAATTAACAATCTTACTTTCTGGCTATTGGTAGCTTCACAGACTAAACACTCATACTGGAAATGACCAATGATGAAACATTCTTGTTCTAATAAGTATAAAAGGCGTTATTGTATTTGATGTTCCATTTCTTTGTTACTTTACCATACACAATCTGTATACAAAAGCAAGTGCCAAAATAATGTGTAGGGTTTAAAATTTCTACTTTGCTTCGATACATTTTTGATTATTAAAAATATTTCATTTCATTTAAATGACTACAAATAGATCATCATCAATAGGTGATACAGATGGCATGGAATTGGAAATGGAACATTACACAAACTGCAAATCACAGCACTATACATTATTTCTCAAATATGTTATAGAGGAAGTGAATGAAAGAATCAATACGTATATGTAAACAGGAATAGGAAATACAGGATTTTGCTTCAAGCTTATCGAACTTTACTTAAAACTCAACTTCCATGTCAAAACATTGACCTTTTAAATTTAACAAACATGGCTTCAGACTCAGACATGAAGCTTGTCAGACAGTTTTAAGGTTTTCCTACATTACTTTAACACATGTGGGGAACTGAGAAAAAAAAAACAGGGAAACATGGAGCTGTCATAAAAGTTCTTATAGTTAAAAACGGTGCTAATTTTGCCCCAACCAATGATAGCTTTCAAATGGTAAATAATATCTGATTGGTTGGGGCAAAATTAGCACCATTTTTAACTATAAGAACTTTTATTACATCTCCCTTTTTGTTTCAGCATGTGTGTGGATTTACAATTTATCATTTTGCATAAAGTTTTATATATAAACCTGGCATAGCATTACAAACAAGCCTGCATGGTGGTGGCTATATTACTAAATCTTCAGAGAGGATGTAGAGCATTGTACCTACAAGTGAGCATATGTACAGGCTGGGGTTCTCTTGATGTGATTGTCTTTCATTTTTATAATTATAAACATGTGTTGTTTATAACGTGTACAAGTGCACCAAGAGTATTATATTGTAGGGGGTCCTTGAAATGTGGATTTATTAGGAAAATAATTCAATCTTCCATGTGGTGTGGCACCACCATCCCTGCTCTTTAATTTGAGGTCTTGTGCCTGTAATACAAAGAATTGGATGGAAAGCCAGTGGAAAGGGAGAAGCAAAAGCTTGTTATACATATGTAATGCTGCACTACCTTTAGGGGTTTTAATACATTTTGAGATTCTTGACCATGTCACAGCAGGGAGCTGAGGTGGTCAGGAGTGACCTTCGGTGTCACTGCCCCTCAGTCATAGTCCTGTCCTAGACATGTCTTCATTTTTCAGAATGAAAAAATTGCACTAATGTTTTCTTATATTATGAATATATTTTAATAATTTGTACTGAATATAGTGACATTCAGTCTTAACATCTTTTTAAACTGCTTCAGAAAAAAACAAACACGGGAGTAGAATAGTGAAAAGTAAAAAGTAAAGCTAGAATCCCTAGAAATAAAGCAAAATAAAAGATTAAATCTGATGGAAATGCAGATACAGCCCTGTTCATTATCCCTGCAGTTTGTGTGCCATTTATTCAGGGCGGGTAGTAAAGGGACCTCTGGGAAATGCTGGTTTATTTATAACTGACCTTGGACTTTTATTACATAATTAAAGATAAACAGTTCAGTGGCCCTTATTTATTGCTAGATTATCTAAGACAAACCTAATAGACAAGAAGACGTTAAAATACTTTTTTTAAGAGTGATTGTTCAATATAGGGGATCTTTTACAACAAAATCTCACCACTGAAAAAATGGGAGGAGATCATTCTGGGTAATCTCCAATTTTTCATGGTAGCCCTTAAGGAAATTTAATACCATCCATGAGTTTTTTACAGCATTACATGACCTATGTACAAGCACCAGAGAGCCAGTTGTAGACCTGTGTGCCACATATGTCAACTAAAGCCTGGATAATTTCAACAATTGTGTTGCGCTATGTGAAGTAGGTTTGTATGAGAAAGAGTAGATAAGACCCCTCTATAATAAAAACTTGAGGAAGTTCAGTCAAAGTCCTAACCCCAACCAGTTACACACAGGGTATCTGTATCAATATTTTTTTAACCCCTGACATTGTGTTCAATCTAATGACCTAAAAGATTTAATGCGGGATGCTCAAGAGCAGCCAAACACAGCGGATGTGGGATCTTGTACCCCTCTACCTTCCCACAGACAGTCAAACTGCACATCAGAAAAAGCTGGCAACCAACGTTTCAAAAGAAACCCATCAAGAACCACGAAGAAAGGGATTACAGATGAAGGGACAAAAATCTCAAAAGGTGGTGAGGTGGCACTTGAGCATATACTCCATATAATCAAGACAAACCCTGCTAGAGTATTACTGCATAGCCATCACATCCTAACCATCTCTCTATATTATAATTTCCCAGTAGAGATGTCCCAACGTCCTGCAGTTCGGTTTGTTTCCAAACTTCAATAAAAGTTCAGAAACTAACCCATTAAATTCAATAGGGAGATAAAAGTTTGAAAAGTTCGAAAATAATAGAACAGATAAAATAGCAATGGTAACTTACTGTAAATGGCTGTGGCACCTGGGAAATGGTCTGGGGAACATGCACCTATCACCAAAACTCGATCGGGAAATTTTAGGGTTTCCACACACTAAATTCGAGGGTTACCAAATGATACTTTCAATGGTTACAGAACATGACATTCGAGGGTTACTGAAATTGACTGCTACATTCGAGGGTTACCGAAATCAAACACTACTCTTGAGGGTTACCGAACAATACATTTGAGGGTTACCAAAATCAAATGATATTTTCAAGGGTTACCGAAATTGGCCGCTACATTCTAGGGTTACCAAAGGATACATTCAAGGGTTACCGAAATTGAATGATACATTTGAGGGTTACCGAAATCAGCTGCTGCATTCGAGGGTTACCGAAATCAGCCGCTACATTCAAGGGTTACTAAAACCGACTGCTACATTCGAGGGTAACTGAACGATGCAATAGAGGGTTAACAAAATCGACTGCTACATTCGAGGGTTACCAAAATCTACTGATACATTCGAGGGTTACAGAACTATACATTTTAGGGTTACCGAAATCTAAGGCTACATTCGAGGGTTACCGAAATCGAAGGCTACATTCAAGGGTTAACGAAGGATACATTTGAGGGTTTCCCGAAATCGAAGGATACATTCAAGGGTTACTCAAATTGACTGCTACATTCAAGGTTTATCGAACGATACATTTGAGGGTTACCGAAATCGAAGTCTACATTCGAGGGTTACCAAAATCGAAGGCTATATTCAAGGGTTATCGAAGGATACATTTGAGGGTTAGCGAAATCGAAGGATACATCCGAGGGTTACTGATTCGAGAATTCGACATTTATTATATTTTAGATAATTATTGAAAATATTATTATTATTATTATGGATTTATATAGCGCCAACATCTTCCGTAGCGCTTTACAATTACATGTATACATTAACATTAGGCCCTGCCCCGAAGAGCTTCCAATCTAAGCTCATTTATTTGACACATACAGCCTATAAGTATGTCTTTATGATTGTGGGGGAAACCGGAGTGCCCGGAGGAAAACCACGTGTTTCGGTGTGTAACATCTTCAAGCGACAGGCTTGTAACACCCGGGCCTCTAACTTATTCAAGTGAGTTTATGGGCCCTATTTATAAAAGATCGGTATCGTTATCGTAAAATACCGATCGTTATCGTAAAATAACGACCGGGTTTTTACCGATAACGACCGTTATTTACCGATAACGACCGTTATTTACCGATATCAGTCGTTATTTACCGATAACGACCGTTATTTACCGATATCGGTAAATAACGGTCGTTATCGGTAAATAACGGTCGTTATCGGTCAAAACCCGGTCGTTATTTTACGATAACGATACCGATCTTTTATAAATAGGGCCCTATGCTTTCTATAATAGTGTGTTATCTACACTTAGATTTGCGAACCACCATAGGTATAGGTCTCATATTTATTGTTCAGTAGTTACATTTTGTCCAAACTCATAAAGTTCAGCCCAAACTAGAGTTCAGATTCGAGTCCATCACTATTTCCCAGTAGTGTTAAATCTTAAAGTCCAATGGACGGCCAATACCTTCCTTGTAAGGTAGTTTGAGTAAAGTGGTGGCACAGTGGAACGTTACATTATTTGCTGTTTGTGACAAATTAAAACAAGAAATAAAAAAAATATTAAATGCTAAAAGATGTAATCCTTTCTATGGGACATATTAAGTGACACCAAACAAAATAGCCTTTCACAAACAAAATTACTCACAAAATGGCCAAACCCTGAAAAATGTCTGGTGTTGTTGCTATTGCTGGTATGGAAGACCATATAGCTTTCAACAATCACCAACTAGCCACATTTGGTGCCATTCCCATAGACATCGTTGGAGCGGCCAAGTACTATGAAATACAGGAAGTATAACAACATCATCCACTGAATGTAGGTGTTACCATTTTTAAATAGCAATTCAGGTTTCCATTACATGGGGAATTACCTGAACCTACTTTGTTTTTTTTAGACTTGAGCTTGCCTTTAATATGTTCACAGATCATTTCCAGTTTTTAATTTTCTTTTATCTATTATGCCTGTGGTTGCCATATTGCTTGCCTTACTTAAGGTAAATATAATTGCAACAAGAGGCTACTAGTTACAGTGATATTACCCTTGTTGCCCTGTGTTTATCTCATCTATCACTGCATTTCTTTACTTCATAAAGATATTTACAGACCATAGGGAGCAGAGTGTAGATTCTGGCACTGGTAGTTTCAGTCCCATATGGCGTCTAGCACAGATGCTGCTCAGTCTGCTCCCCTATAGGCTAATGACCAACATAGACTTTGTTCAGTGTCCGTACCCTAGTTTATATTGGAACCATAAACTACTAGGAAAAAACAAAGAATAATCAGATAATGTGATCATCTGTCCCACATTTACTGCATCTGCATAGGAAGACATGGAAACTGTTATTGTATTCCTAAAGAGCATATGGGGAGATTGCACCAATCTGTTGTACCTCCACCTTATGCAGCACAGATCATATTTCATGTCCTTTCATCTTCCAACAAGTTCCTGACATTTCAGGTTCTGATTTGCTTTCTGAATATTACTTTACCTCAATAATGTAAAGTAACTGAGGATGTCAGCATTTTCTTCCGTTTTTTAATGGTTCTAAGCTCTTCTTTCTCTTAATGTTTCCCTAAAGGTCACTGACATATTCCTTACTCCCTAGTGAGAATCATAGCCACTACTTAACCATCTCAAACCTTCTCCCAACCAATTGGATTTTCTATCCTCTGTCACCATTTTAATGCATCTGTTTTACCCTTTTTTCCTTTCAGCTCTTCTCAATGGTCTCTTGTGACTCTTCCATTAAAACACAACAAAACATTTAAATACGATAATTAAAAAAAACTCACTTCCTCATAAAAACCAAGTTTGTTTGACAAGATCTGTTCCTCATTAATGCTGATTACTACATTTAAGATCAGTCCTTGTAACACACTCTAGAAATATGTTCCTGAATCAAACTTTCCAGTATCTTCCCCACCACTGAAGTTGAACTCACTGGCCTGTAATTACCCGGCTGTGAACGAATACCTTTTTTGAATATTAGAATTACATCAGCTTTTTTCCAATCTAAGGCTGAGGCCACACTGCAACGCACAGAAATCGCGCACAAAATCGCGAGCGTTATCACACGCGATTGTGTGCGCTTTTCTTGTGCGTTCGCGTTTGCGTTTTGCGCATGCATTTTAGCCTTTTCGCGTTATGGAAACGCTGCGTTAACGCACCAAAAATGGTGAACGCATGCGTTACCAAAACACGAACGGACGCACAATCGCATCGGAAACCGCGGGAATTTTTGCGTTCCCGCGATTTCCATTTTAGCGAAAATCACGGGCACAATCGCGAGCGCGAAACGCGTGAAAAACGCGCTAGTGTGGCCTAGCCCTAAAGGAACGTTTCTGGGCATGAGGGAGTCTGAGAAATTGTTAACCCAAGGCACTTTTCCTTTTTATGACATACATTAAATGTCAATATTTAACTGACTTAGGTAATTTGATTTGTTCAGCAGAACATCCCCCATTTCCTTCATGGTCCCACCTGCCAATTTGAGCCAAAAAAGGTTATTGTGAATATCAGAGAATTATTTCACATTTTCAAAAGGCCGTGTAAGTGTTCAAGCTATTCACTGTACCATTGTTCCATTGAATGGTTTTCAATGGTTTTACAGACTCACCACATACTGCACATTGTAATAGAGATTAGAAGAGTGAAGGTCAATGCTTATCAGGAGATTAACTTGTCCAACACAATGTTGTTTGGCCACGATGACCCGGAAGACTTAAAAATAATTTACTGATATTGCATTTCTCCACCAACACGCTTCTCTCTAAAAAAAAGACAATTGTTTACACAAACAGTTCACTGAATCACTAGAAAAGTCTTTGGCAATGATGTCAGGCTTCTAACCCTTCAGCTATTGTTGAACCTCAGCCATGACTATCGTTATTTAAAGCACAAGTAAAGGGCAGCGCACTGACACACATTTCATTCTCTTATCTAAATCAATTCTTTCCCATTAGAAGCCTGATCAATTTCATAGTCTGAGGAACTTTGCAGCCAGAACAGAAATTAAATTAGTAGAAGAATGTACAGCGAAAGACAAGCTTGTGTTTATGTCCCAGCGAACAAAAGTAATGTTGTGGCCCAACTGAAATCCATCTACGACGCATTGTAGTCACCTGTGAAGTAACACATTGTAAAGGAAGTGCCTGGGTTTGTATGTTTATTGACCTCAGTTGGTAAAAAAGTTGATACATTGATCTGGTTAATAAGATGAATGTTGAATGACAGTGAATTACAGTGGGGGTGATGAATTACAGTGGGGGTGATGAATTACAGTGGGGGTGATGAATTACAGTGGGGGTGATGAATTACAGTGGGGGTGATGAGTTACAGTGGGTTCTACATCCTTCTCCATGTAAAGAAGAAACTGTTTTCCCATCCAGGATTGTTTTCGATGCAATCCAATATCCATTTAAAGAAAAGTACCACAAACTGAAACATTCATCTCATTTAGTTAAAAAATGTTAAGTGGCCATTCATCTTGCTGTGTACATGGAGAGCTTTACATCTCATATTTTATAGGCAGTGTTGCTAAATCTTAATAGGCTTTGAGTTTCCACAACAAAGGACAAGTGGTTAGGCCACAGTAAGTAGTTAATTAATGACCTTGCCTGTAGTCTACCGTGGATTTCTGAAATCCTGGCCTTGTAAGGTCATTATTATCAGGTGTTGGACAACTCTCATCTACCAGTTGGCATTTAAATATATGTTCATTTACCCCAGCTGCCTTTAATGTTGGATGGAGAAAAGTGCTGATTAATGGACAACTAAATGCTAATTCCACAACAGACATTTACATAGGAAACAATATTTGTTTAAGCATCACACCCCTTCCTTTTTAACCGATCTTTTCTGCAGCTAGACCTCTTTTATAAAGTATGGCTAATCAATTCTGTGAAAGCAACTACCCCCTACAAAACATATTGTAAAATATTTGGTTTACATAAAGGAAATGGGAACCCCCAAAGTAAAAACTCACCACTTTCTTTATTCCTGACACCAAACCTAATTGCTACACTTTCCTGCAGCACCACAACACAATGTCTGTTCTCCTACCTAAAGGTTGATTACTCCACCTCCACACATGGTCATGATTGCAGACATCAAGCACACTGTCCTGCACATCGAGGGTAGCTCAATAATACGTTCAAAATCAGACAAAAGGAATACACTTGAGAAAAGGTGTTAATGCCCAAATCATGTCATGTATAATGTTTCAATAAACTGTACTTCCCAGCATCCAGTTTGTTCCAGCCTCAATATTTTCTTCTATATATGACATACAAAAGGGGAACTAGATCTAAAATGTAAATAAACGTGAATGGATTCTATAATTACCAGGGTCCTATTTGTAAAGCAATACCGTGCCTTTGATGATTGTTAAACCGATCATTAATGTCCGGTTGGTTTAGCGATCATTAATTTACGATCGTTATCATTAAGTAACAAAAACTATTGTAAATTACCGATAACGATCCCTATAGAATATCATTGTGGTCGTTTACCACCACATGGTATTCAACAACCGAATGTTCGTTAATTAATGAACGTTCGGTGTAAATGTACAACCGCAGCCATACATTTATGGCCAATGTTGGTAATCCCCCGTTGATTTCAGCTTGAAGATTATGAAAGGTCTGGCTCTGATACATGGGGTCAATGGATCAGGTTTATTTCAATAGACCGATCAATCCCCGATAGGTCTATTGAAAACATAAAAAATTGTCCTTGATAATCTGATCAATTTGACTGAATTCTTCTAATTGATGGAATATCAGTGCTGTGTATTTTATATAAAACTGCCCCTATCATCAGATAATATGGTAATTCACTACCCTGCACAGTTTTAGACTTGATAACGGAGAGGACTGTTGAGCAGTTTTGTGACAATATTTAAAGAGAACCTTATGTGGTCCTTATACCTTTCAACATATCCCATTAAACAGAGGAAATGGCAAACGTGTTAATGTCTGTTTGGAAGAACACTTAAATAAACACGATTAACTCCCAATTTTTCATAGACATCACATAAATATAGTGTTTATATATGTTTGCATTGCATTCACCTCTTTTTATTTATGTGTATATATTTTTTATTTAAATATCTAATCTCCTTTCACTTATTCTTTTAAATATATTCTACGTATTGTCAAAATGCATATCAAAGTTGCACAATGGAAATGTAAAAAAATGCAAGAAAATTAAATATAATGGCATGCATTTTATTTTTCCTTTGGAGAAATACTTCCTGTCCTGTAGTATAGGGAGCCAGCCACGATTGCTAGATAGTGTGGCTGTCCCAAACCATCTTCACAATGTAGGGAGACCAGGGCCAGATTTACACCTCAGGAGCCTGGCGCCCTTAGCCCCACTCCTAAACACAGACCACACCCCTAAACCACACCTATTTCTTCTTTTTTGTAGAAGAAAATATACTATAAAGGGGTTGGATTGGTGGGAGGAGATTGACAGCCGCCCCTAAAACCTTAGGCGCCCCTAGACATGTGCCTACTGTGCCTAATGGTAAATCCAGCCCTGAGGGAGACCATTCGGGACTATGTGTAACCATATCTTTTGCAGATGACAGATGGAATCTTACAGATACAGCTACTCTTTAAGGCGGGGTATACACAGTCCAAATTGAATGGTGTATTTGCAGACAGCCGTGACTGAAAGTGAATCTTACCGGCCGAAAGCTTACTAGTGGAAAATTGTCAGTCAGGATGAAAAATTTGCTGGTGTGCACCCAGCCTAAGGATATGTATATAACATGGAGACTGTAGGCCCTAAAAGCCTGGCACACTTAGCCCCACCCCAAACACAGACCACACTCCTAAACCACACCCATTTTTGAAGGGGGATTGAAAATAGACTATAAATAGGGTGGTTTGGTGGGGTGGGGAGATTGGCAGCTGCCCCTCCAACCACAGGCTCCTCTAGGCACGTGCCTACTGTGTCTAATTGTAAATCCTGGCCTGCATGGACTATGACTGGAGTCTAGGACAACTGGATGTGTTTTGTGGCCGAACACTGCTGATGTCTAACCATTTGTTTGTCCAAATCGGACGCGTTGGAAAATCACAACCGCTTGTGTGGCCCTCTATGCACCACACGATCGGCAGCGGCTAACTGTCGGACGCTGCTACTTTTGCCACAACTGTCAGTCCTTCCTCCTGGCCCGACCAGTCAGAAGTGCTGAATGGTCAGTCAGGAGGAAAGATTGTACGGTGTGTACCGACAAGGGAGCTGATGTATAAGCAAGTTACTGCAGGGCTTGCTGTAGTGAAATATTTTACTGACTTGAGAAAGTAGTATATTTATGTTGAACACAGAAAGAATAGTAGATAGGATACATGTTCCAAAATTAAATTATTCAGAGCCTGTAAGGCTACGTTCACACTAGCCGTTTATTTAACACAGCGGAATATCACCTTTGCAATTTCTTACGATGGTCCACTGCATTATTTTCAATGGCAATGTTGTACGTTAATGCACCACACTGCTGCATGCAATGCACTATATCGCAGCTCAATAGTGTGAACGGTGCCATTCATTAATATGTGCACAGAGTTCTGGTGCAATCTTACCGCACCAAAATGCGCTCTAGTGTGAACGAAGCTTAAGTCTTCTTTAAAAACTGACCTAAATGTAAACCAGCTTGCTAAAATTAGCCTTTATTTTAAAACAAATACACCAAGAAAAAAAACTTTCTATCATTATGTACTATATTATTTATCATTTATGTTTCATTTTCTCTGTGTCTTTCAGTAGCAACTCATTGAGATTTCTAAAATGTCCTACAGATGCAACATTATCTCAACCAGGTAATAAATCATTCAGTCTGTTTTGAGATACAATTGTTTGCATAGTGCCAGGGTAGGGAGTAGGTGGTATATATTTCTTTGAAGGTGTGTGCCACGCAATCTTTTAGCATCCAGGCAGAGAAGGTAAGTCAGCTCATTTCAACCACAGAGCCTTCAATTCAAGAAAGCTTATACCATTTTTTTCTTTTGTTTTTAATTTTAACTCTTGAATAAACAAAAACATTTTATACACGAATATTTTAGAATTATAGAGAAGTATAATCTTATAATACACACTGGATGGAATATGCAAATACAATCATAGAATCACATTTAATTCAGACCTCTTTTAGCAGTGCTTAAAGAACAACACCCATAATGCCTACCATCCCCCCTGAACCTCTAGGTCCACACCTCTAAATTTGCAATTAATCCAAAATTATTGTGAGCTAAGTATGAGCTTGCCAGGTCTGGACTGCCTCATCTCCCAGTTGTGTCTAAGGCCTGGCCTATGGAAAGACAAGCTATGCAAGAAGCACGCTTTTCCATTCACCACTGGCCACATGTGGCCATGAACGTACATTTATGGCGAACATTCAGAATCTGTGTTCATTCGTAGAACACCATGCGGCAGTAAACTACCGCAACGGTATTCTATGGGCGATCGTACATTTACGATAGCAGTTGTAAATTAACGATCGTCATGACGATGCGATTAGAAATATGGCCTTAACTGCCATATTTGTATAAATCAGCTAAACCTAAGCAATACATACCTAATGCATTCTATTGAGACTTTACTTATCCTTTTAGAGACATTGATAAAATTGTAATTTTATATTATTGGGACCACTGAGATTATTGCCACTTAGAAAGTGACAAACACTGTAATCTCCATGAAGTGGAGGGGGGAAAGTGTCAGCACTAATTTGCTATACATCCCATCCACACACTTATTTACAACGTATCCTCCTAAATGGAGCAAAATGGCAGCATATTGTTAACTTTGTGTGTTAATCAGTCAGAGCTACTATATATTTATTTATTATAAATAGGGATATCCTCCACTATTTAAGCATTAAATGCTTTTTCTAAATCCTCAAAGGCAATTTAAATGAAAAGAGAACACATTACAGGCAATTACCTAATCCCTTTAGTGTTTATTTTGCATTCAAGCCTCATTTTACTGACAGCCCCATCTTATCAGAAAATTGTCTTTCCCAATAAACAACCCCCAGCTGGGTCTCTTTTAACTGGGACAATTAATGGGACACCAGGGAGAGACCCTTCACACGTACCAAAAGGTCTCACTATAATCACTTCTCAGTAAACAACACTACGGTTTCCCCTTCTTTCACGTACACGTTTCTTATTTTCTTTTCAGATCCTTTACATGTATGTATGTATGTATTTTATTTCTTATATAGCGCTACACATTCCGCATCGCTTTACAATTATTTACTCAATTCACATCAGGCCCTGCCCGAAGAGGTTACAATCTAATCACTTTACATCTGCATTAATCACTAATAATCTGCATTAATTAACCAGAGAAGAGATTATTCCTCTATTACCTGACAAAAGCTGTGCAAAATACTGTTCATTTTAATCCTACAGGAACAGTAGTGTATATATTTATTTTATTTCTTTAAAAATCAACTATTACCTAGTGATAAATAAATAGTTTAGATTAATTGATAAAATCCCCTAAAAATAATATTTGTGCATTTTATTGCAATAAATATCTGTTGTCATTGGGTGTAATAATCAAACTGGGTTAAATGTGGATATCTACTTAATGGTAAACTGGCAGCCCCAAAAGTAGCCCCTCCCACTATCCACCTACTCTCCGGCCCTCTTGCTAGCCCCACCCCTTTCCCCATTCCATCCCCTCCCATCTCACCTGGCATTAGAAGTAAAAAGAGTATGCTACAACTGGTAAATAGGTTAGTGTAGCCTTAAGACTACAACTGGAGCATTGTGGCTCTTGGTAAATGAGGCTGTATAAAGATAAGCAGTCAGGTTAGGCCTTACACGGCAAAATGAATTGGGTTTATCTGAATACATACAAACACATTTCATGTTTATTTTGCCTTTTCTCTAAATGAGAATAAAAGCTAATGGTTTGCAAAATCATTATTATTTTGTAATCATTTCCTATATCCCCATAGGACACAATCCAGCCAAGTAAAATTAAAGCCACAAGCAAGAAACAATTACTCAGGTTGTTTCAATATAGAATTATTCCAATCCACCTCACTATGAGCAGGATTCCGTTTAACACAAGAAGATCCTACTCCTGAGGTGTCTGACCAGCTTATCCAGAAATACAGATAACCTTCTCACAAATTGTGTTTCTTCACTCTCATACCATATACCTATATCGATCATAGTGGTAGGGCCTGGTTTGGTTGAATTGGTAATTCAATGACCTGGGCCTTCCTCTATTAAACATAGTGCTGAAGCACCCAAGAAGACTGGCAGAAGCAATTCTTTGCGCTGCTGCTTCTCATAGATATTATATTGGGAGTTAGAAAGTACCGATCCTACTTCCCGTCCCGTGGTCCTTTTTTATTTTAACTGTTTTTGGGGAAAAAAACGTTATATGCCCTATAGTTCTCCTTTAAGTTAAATGGCTCCTCTTGATTGTACCAGCAAACTACTGAGCCCCACCATCTTGACTAACAAATCAAAACAGACATGTAAGGAAAACAAACAAGTATAATATATTCACTAAGCAATAAGCTACCCATGCACCAGGAAACTGCTGGTACATTCAGGTTATTTTATCCCATTATCGAGGCCTGGTGTTTTGAGTTGAATATAATACCCACATCCCAGGAAACTTGGTGAATTTGAGAAGTTTTTGTAAATAAAAAGTGAAGTGCTCTCTATTTCTTCATTGGTGTGAAAATCAAAGCATTTTGTGTGTTTACTTGACACATTTCAGGGACTGTGGGGAGTTTCCTGCACTCAATAAGATTTACACATTAGTAACATTGTTGTGCAAGGACCAGAATCCACTACTGATGTCTATCAATATGCATCCAATAAATTGCTAATTATAATCATTTTGAAAGTACATTAAAACCAAATTGTTTATTTAGTGGGGCTTTGACTTTAGATTAGAGCAGATGCAGACTGGCTCTTTGAAGGTAAATGTATACGTGTTTGTATCGCACATGAAAGGTGTTCGAAGGGAATAACTTTCAACTAACCATCTGTTCATAATGAAGCTCTTTACCTGCACACTAACTAGCCCATTACTTTGGCCACAGGCATTGCTGATAATAATCTGCATATTACTGTTACCATTACCTCTTGGCTCTTTGAAGTAGCCATCACTATGGAATCAGGCAGCTTTCGGAATAACACACTAGTTCATCAAATTGTCTCTGCCAGTTGCCAACGTATTAAGTTTTCCCTGCATAGCCTAAGGGAATTCATTTTGCTGACCTCTACTAGTGACCTTTGAAGGAAGCTTCTGCTCTGTTTGGATAGTACAACAGTAGGACTGCAATGTTATTAGCTAAAAACATCCACTCGGATAAAAAATAAAAACTAAAACATACCATTTATATTATTTATAATTAAAAAAACCTTTAAAATAAGACCAGGTTAAGGAATGCTGGGTAATTGTTTGTATAGCTGTGTTTATAAAGTGCATAAGGAAGCAGCTATAATGTTTGTCTCACCTGACTTTAGACAATGAGAGAAGCAGCATAATCTTTCAATGAACAATAGGACTATTTTGCTTGAGAAGATCACTAATTCCTCATCTTAAGCTGGGTACACACCTTCCAATCCTTTGTCCCGAACAATCATTCGGCTCTTCCAACCAGTCGACCAGGACTACCGGTCCTTTTACCGGACAGTTTACTGTGACTGAGGACCGTACAATTGGTTAGTTTTTCAAGCGTCTGATCATCTGATTCAGACAATCACAATCAATTGGCTTTCACCGCAACCAACAGTGATTTGTCCCGGTCGACCATTCGCTAGTGGCGAACGCCTGGTCAGGACAAAAATCAGTCCATATTTACCATGCAGTTTGGTAAATACTTATTTGTATAGTCAGTTCATTTTCTAACAAAAAGTTTAACATATTAAGCAATGTTACGTTTGTAATGAGTTTATCCATTTATAAATGTCTTGTAGATAATATTTTTATAACTGGCGCTTAGCTATGTTGCCAGTTTTAATCTGCACTAATTTATGTCCACATAACTCATTAACAATTGTGTATTATAAGCAATAAGGTACATTATGATATTGACATCCATGACCTGTATAAAACAAACTTGGCCTGCAAACTTGGACTGTATATGGCCATGTAAATTATTATTAACTTTTATGCCTTCCTCTGGATCAACAGTTAAGCAGGAAATGTAGATATTGCTGCTGCTGAGTAGATTGGACTAGATGGACGCATTTCTTTATTCAACCTCAAATATTAAAAATACTAAATATGCTTGTGAAGGTTCTCATTCATCCAGGTCATGGTATATATTTCTGAATTGGAAAAGCCAGTCGGATGACTAGCAAAACGTGTCCAGTTGATCTAATTGAAAACAACAGATAAAAATACTGAATACTTTATTTTACAGCAGGGGATGCATTATTCATCATATATTAGGCCATGTAAAAAGCAGATAATCCAAGCACACACCATATTGGTTAGGCAATATTTTGACCCGACCGTCCGATTTTGTGGTATTTCTGTTGATTGGGTCAAAATATTGGCAGTACTTTTTCCACTGCAACCGCATGATCTCGTTCATACTTTTGTATAAATTGTCCAAAAGTTCGACATGTTGGTAAATTTCGGGTGATTGTGCAGTCTTCGATGGACATCAAATATGGGTTTGCCAAAATAATGGCTGTGGCTATTTTTGTCTGATTGTTCGGTTTGAAATATCCCATTGGGTGTGCCTACATTTGGTTGGGTGCACACAACCTAACCAGTTTTTGGGCAAACATATTAGTTGTGAGTACTCAGCATTACAATGCATTTAATATTGATCATAATCGAATATTACAGAATAAATGCCATAATTCAGTAAAATTATATTATGTACAGCAAGCAGAAGCTAATAATTACAGACATATCTCCTTTTTTTAAGGGACAGTTCAGTGGAAATTATCAATATTCTTTAAATTGTTAGTTTGTGTAATGCCTTCTAAGTTATTCTACATATTCTCTCCCATTTTGAAAAATTAGTTGATTTCATACCCTTTGCTGTTCCCTGCTGTTGACATTAGTGAGCTGACATTTCAGGTTCTAACGGTCCTTCTTCTTCCCAGGATGCACCACATCCTTGGAATGTTCCTAACAGTAATTCCTACTGATTGGCTGTTGGATGGGTCAAAGATGCTCAGATCCCTACTGAGCAACTGAATCAACCCAGGCGCTGGGTCAAGGGCAAGAACATAACGGTCTCTACTAGGGGTCCTGCAAACAGGAAGTCAGTATTTCGGTTGCATTTATTTATACACAGACACAATGCTGAATGGGCAGATAAAGGTCATTAGGATGGAAAAATACTGCTCTTTTTTTTGAAAAGCATATGTATTTGCACTGAACTTCCCCTTTAAGGCAAAGGGAAATTAATTAGTTTACCATATATTTCTAAGGGAAAATTGCAGTTGCTATCTTACATTGTTGTATTTCTGGCAGGTGGCTTTTCCAATGTGTGTTGGAAAATATTGTACTATCAAAATATAGCAGCACAACTTTGTCTCTCTCAGGCCACTTTGTCTGGGAAAGTCTGGTATATGTAATTAACCTACTATCACTGCTTGTCTTGACTAGTTGATGGTAAATACGTCTAAAGAGGAAAATATGCATCTGTACTTGTATCCTGAACATTGAAATACGAATGAATGGATGTTTGTTACCACAACAACATTATTTTTTTAAATCAAAGTACTTGATTGGGTCCTTTGCAATACATCATCAATATAACCAGAACACTGTAGGGATTTTCCATTCCAAGTGGCTTCTCTAATCATAATATGGTGCAAATTACCAGCTAGTCCTGAAACATTGGTTTCTTGTAAATGCTGAAAAAATGTTCAATCACTGTTGCTTTCATTGCTTCGCTGATTCTTTGCCTGTTGATTTCTCTATTTCTCTAATGAGAAAAGGCACAAACGCACAGTAAATAGCACTCCTGGGTCTTCAGTAACAATTTTATTCAAACGTGCATCACACCATCAACGTGTTTCAGCCGATATATTGGCCGTCATCAGGACATGATGTAACAACAGGTAAAGTGACAGATAAAACTTCAAGGTGTCCCACACCCCAGAGTGACCCAATCACAGGTAAGTAAGGTGCATACCCCCTGGAAACATAGAGCGGAGCAGTTAAAGTGCTAAGGGTACTGTGCCAGGAATGCTGTGCAAACAATCAATGGAAAAACTAAAAACGAGAATATAAATACTAGGTGATAAATATTAAAAGTGAACAGTATCAAATAATAAAAGCTAAATAAGCCCCAGTGAGAAACTCTGGATAACTGCATAAAAAAGCACAAATATAGACACTATATACTTTTGCATTACGAGAGAAACAAAAAATAGTATCTAAAAGGCAACCTAATAAATATATATAAATGCCCTTTGTTGGATCAGAGGTGCTTTGTCCCTAGCCAAACAAATCTACTTCTCTTCATTCATATCCTCCCAATCCCATAACCCCAAACAGCTCTTCAAAGTATTCAACTCCCTGCTCTGTTTGCCACCTCCTCCGCCTACCCCATTTATCGGCTGATGAAATAGCCTCATATTTCACAGAGAAAATCGAAGACATCCAAAGTGGTTTTCCTGTGCGCCCCTTCGTTGCTCACCCCCTCCATCTCTACCCCTACCACTGTAATGTCTAGCCTCCCTTCATTGGTTAATCCCTTTACTTGCCCCCTAACGAGCTTCACCACTATAACAAAACAGACTTTCATCTCTCCTATCCAGGACATGTCTCACCACCTGCCCCCTCGACCCCATTCCCTCTCATCTTATTCCCCCCGCTCTCCTCTTCCTTCATTCCAGCCCTAACCTCTTTCTTTAACTTGTCCCTATCCACTGCTATTTTTCCCCCTATATTTAAACATGCCGTTGTATCCCCTATAACTAAAAAACCCTCCCTTGACCTGTCTGCTCTTTACAGCTACCGGCCTGTCTCCCTTCTCCCTTTTGCTTCCAAACTGCTGGAAAGACATGTCTATGCTGACCTGGTTAATCACATGTCTGCTAACTCTCTCTTTGACCACCTCCAGTCAGGCTTCCGCCCTAACCAAACTGCCCTCACTAAAGTGACCAATGACTTACTTAGTGCTAAATCTAAAGGTCACTACTCTTTGCTCATTCTTCTTGATCTGTCCTCTGCTTTTGATACTGTTGATCACCCTCTACTTCTTCAGATCCTGGCCTCCTTAGGCATCCAGGACACCACTTTCTTGGCTATCCTCCTATCTCTCTGGTAGGACCTTTAGTGTTTTTCACTCAAATTAGCTTCACTCCTCGCCCCCTCCCTGTGGGGGTTCCGCAAGGCTCAGTACTCGGTCCTCTTCTTTTCACCATCTACAATTTTGGCCTTGGACAACTCATTAGTTCATTTGGGTTCCAGTATCACCTGTATGTAGACGATACCCAAATTTACATCTCTGCCCCGGATCTCCCTACGCTGACATCCCAGGTCCCCGACTGCCTTAGTGCCATCTCTGACTTCATGTCCTCCCGCTTCCTCAAACTAATCATGGACAAGACTGAACTTTTCCTTTTCCCACACTCACCATCTGTTCCCCTCCATAGCCTTACTATTAATATTAACAACACACCCATATCCCCATCTCCTCATATCCACTGCCTGGGAATAATGCTAGATTATGATCTTTTCTTCAAACCTCATGTCAATTCGCTTGCCAACTCCTGTCGGCTCCAACTCAAAAACATCTCCCGCATTCGACCCTTCCTCTTGAAGGAAGCTACAAAAATCCTAGTCCATGCCCTAATCATATCCCGGCTAGACTACTGCAACACACTCCTGTGTGTTTTACCAAACAACCGCCTGGCACAGCTTCAATCCATTCTCAACTCTGCTGCCCGGCTCATTCATTTCTCTTCTCGCTTCTCTAATGCCTCTCCTCTCTGTCAGTCCCTCCACTGGTTGCCCATCACGCAAAGCATCCAGTTCAAACTGCTTATCTTATCCTATAAAGCACTATACAATACAGCCCCTCCATATATCTCAGAGCTGATCCAGCGATAGTCCCAGGCACAACCTCCGCTCCGCAAATGATCTCCTCCTCTCACCCACCCTGGTTCCCATGCCCGCAATTAGGACTTTACTCGTGCTGCCCCTTTGCTCTTGAACTCCCTTCCTCCATCTGTCTGTCACTCACCATCCCTTAACACCTTCAAACGTAACCTTAAAACCCACCTCTTTAGGCAAGCATATAACCTGGCCTAAAATTACCCTCTTACTACCGAATATGATGAAACCCTCCTTTCACACTCCACTGCCACTCTCTTTACAGCATACCGATTCCCATCACCTTATGTCTCACCCCCATATCCTCTGTAAGCTCTTTGGACAGGGTCCTATTTCCTATTGTATCACGGTATTGCTGTAAGAAACTCCACCCTGTTTACTTATTTTATGTATTACCTGTGTATGTTATATGTATGACTTTGTATAACATGTATTACCCTGTATGTAATGTATGACTATGTAATTGTAAAGCGCCAAGGAAGATGTTGGCACTATATAAATCAATAATAATAATAATAATAATAGAGACATTAGTTAATAACCTGTAAATACACAAGGAGGATAATAGCAAAACAGTAAAAGCTCACTAAGGGTAAGGAACACTACTCGAGTATAGTAAGCACTAGAGGATAAAGCATTGGAAAAAAGGGGATCACTGAAGTCAAGGTGGGAATGAAATGGTAGGAGACTAATCAAAATAGACAAAGGGTTAGAAATATTAAAGATATTTCTCTATACAAATCCAAGTCCTAAATCAGAGGAAGCAGGTTAAGGACCATTGATCATTTAGGCCCTTAGGAGTCAATGTTTGTAGTCTGTGGATCCATCTAGCCTCTCGTTCAAGGAGGGCTTAATTTCTGTCCCTCCCTTTAATAAGTGGTTCAGTATTAATTATCATCCATTTCATAGTAGCTATCGTGTGACCGCTTTCACAAAAGTGTCTTGCTACAGACTGTTTACCATATCTCTGATCCATCTCCCTGCTGATTTTAGACATATCATCCATAAGGGCTTTCCTAATCAACATTTGATGGTTGGCTAGTCGATCCCTCAATGATGTGGCGGTTGTTCCCACATAGTACTTCCCGAAGAGGCATGTAACAAAGTAAATGACGTGTGTAGTCATACATGAGCATCGAACCTTTATCGGGACTCTCCTTCCTGATTGGGGATGTGGGACATCTGATCCACTGATCATACTTTTATATGCCTGACAGTCGCTACATCTAAAGAACCCATCCCTATTGGCTTTGAGCCACATATTGGTTGGAACCTTGGTATTTATTTTACATATGTATGTCTTCACAAGTAGGTCCTTGAGTTTCCTGCCTCTTTTGTGGACAAACTGTGGACAAACAGTGATGATATTCCAATGGTTTCTTACAGTTTGTTTGATTTCTGCAGATCATGGGGTAAATTGGAGGAGATATGGTATTGATTCCCCTTGAGTGGTAATTTTAGGCATATCCATTTTGTAGTTCAAAGCTTGCTGTAATTGTTTCTTAATAATCATTGGATTATATCCCTTTTCCTCAAATTTTATCCTCATGGTGTCTAGTTGGGTGGACATTTGTTCACTATCTGTGTTGTTACGTATAACCCGCAGCATTTAGGAGAATATTACACCCTCTTTTTGAGTAGAAGGGTGGTAGCTTTTAGCATATAGAATGGAATTCTTTTATATATATGTGTGTATATATATATATATATATATATATATATATAATATATATAATTATTTATAAACCATAAATAACAAGGAGCACTCCTGGGTCTTCTCAGTGCAATTTATTAGGTGCAAAATTCAAGGCAACCTTTCGGTCTTGTTTCTAAAGCTGGGTACACACAGTAACGATAAAGCCCCGATACTGTCGGATCCAACGGTATCGGGGCTTTATCGCTATGTGTGTACATTTGTTTCCTGAACGAGCGCGCTGCCGCCCGAACAATCAGGTTGGCGAAACGCTTGTTCGGGAAAGGCCGAAAATTTCCATCGCCTGCGCTAGACTCCCTATAGAGGAGTCTAGCGCGGCTGATGGAAAAACACAGTCCCGGGGGACTGTTTATGCAGATCTTTGAAAGATGGCAGACAGGATCTTGCAGATCCTGTCTGTCATCTTTCAGGAATCTGTACTGTGTGTACCTAGCTTAAGACCTCTCTACATATATATATATATATATTGAACAGTTGCAAGTCCTTTGTGACAATTCCCAAATGTCCTTTATCAGCAACAATAGGACTGTACACTCACAACATTTAGCATTTCTTAACTCATTGTTATGTTGATGCTGCTTGGATCCCTTCCCCTCTCAATGTCTGATAGAAGGAGCAAATGTTGTTGCCATACAGCTTTTTCTTGCATGGAAAAGTAGGATCTTTATAGGCAAAGACAATAATAAATGTGGCCTCAGACAGTTTTGCTTGATCCTCAACACTCAACTAGGAAGAATGCTGGGAAATTGACGCCTTACATCCTGCCCCTATACTAAGAGGGTGTGGAAGGGAAAATATAATCTCAGTCCCTCCATTACACAGTGTAAGGCTGGGAACACACAGGACGATATTTATATCCTACCGCCTGGACACCTGTCACTTGGGTCCAATTTTTTTTGTTCAAGCTGCAAAGTACCACTGCGAAATTTTACATTGAAGGCTACATGATTGGGCAAAATTGAACAACTTGTTTGATTGTCGTAACTGAAAATGACCTCTTATATATTATATCAATTAAAACTTTAGTTGTGGTGCCTGGTAGGCTCAAAATATTGGATTGTGTATACAGCCTAACCTTTATGTCCCTAAGAGAAGTGAAAGTAATAGATATAGTTTTTATAGAATACATTCATGATAGAATGAAAAACTGTATAAGATTTAAAATATATATTTTTTAAGGGTGACTATATACACACAGTTACTAATGCAAAAATGAGCACAATAAACGGACAAAATCTGAAGTATCAATCCTTTCTTTGTATTGGTTATTTCATCAATGGAGAAGGTTTGAAAAATTGTTGGGGTTAAAGTCGCTCAGAGGTAAAAAAAAAAAAACCTCTCAGTAAATCTTTTTGTTGGTAGCCCTACTCAGTGACTAATAACATAGCAGAAATGTATATTTAATAAGTGGCAAATAATAATAAATATATGTTCATTCTAAAGGAGTTTAACGAAAGCCTAACCACTGACTATATAACTATGTCACCAGAGAGAAGCTTGTGTGAGTCCCTTGGGTGCCATTGTAGCCAGACTACTGGAACACTTCATCAAATGCCATGCATTGAGTTGCTAAGGCTGACCACTAATGGAACACCTCCAATTCAACGATCATTACTGAAAGCACAGAAAGGCTCTGAAAATAAAACGTGCCGTAATGAAAACATTAATCAGGAACTGGAGCTACAATTAGGCTGACTAGAGGCATTGCAAAAATCAAATTGTGCATTAGCAGAATGAGATACTTGCACAGTAATGTATAAAACACTAGATTGGAACACTAGATAAGAACGCTGGAAAAATTTGTAAATTTGAAAATCTGTGAATTTTTGCCATTAAAGTCAATGGGGAAAAAAGCTTGGAAATTTCCGCCTAAAATAAGGGATTAAATAGCAGTTCTAAATGGTTCTGGGACCTGGTTCGAGGAACACGTCACCGCGGGAATAACAGCAAAAAAAATAAAACCTGACGTATCGCACATATGCACGCTACTTCCTTTTTCTGCGGGGCGTTTTGTACGAAAAGCCGCAAACAGCCAGTTTGAGAATTCTCTAATCGACCGTTCAAGTATTCCCAAATGGCCGAAAGTCCCGCGGCCTGACGTATGGGTCCTTAGGACCATTGTGGCCCTTTGGGGCCAAAGGGGTCCTGCAGCTTGAACCAGAAACTCCCTCCCTGGCACTTATAAGTGCCCTTTTGGCCCTTGGAAGGGCCCTTGTGGCACTGACAAGTGCCTTTTGGGACTTAAGGGATCCCGAGCTGCAGGACCCCCAACAAAAGCACTTGTCAATGCCACGTGCCGGGGAGGGGGGTCCAGGTTCAAGAGGACATGCCCCAAGGGCTCTTCTAAGAGCCAATGGGATCTTGTTTTCAAGCTGCAGGACCCCCAACAAAGGCACTTGTCAGTGCCACAAGAGCACTGACAAGCTGCGGGACCCCTTAAGCCCCCAAAAGCACTTGTCAGTGCCACAAGGGCACTTGTAAGTGCCGGGGAGGAGGGGTCCCGGTTTGAGCTGCAGGACCCCTTAAGCCCCAAAGGGCCCTTGTAAGGGCCACAATGGTCCTTCTAAGGACCCAGAAGGGGGTCCTAGGTTGAGCCACAGAATCCACAAACGTTTGGCCGCGGGAAAATCCTCGACCGTTTGAGGATATTCGAAAATTTCCCCACTGAGTTTGGAAAAAGTTCAGAAAGTGGATTTTGGGAAAAACCGCAAGATCGCCCCGAAAATCCCCCCGAAATCTGCCGCGGATCCGATCCGCAAACCGGCCATCCCAAGATGGTAAACCTAGGTAGGAACACTAGATAGGAATACGATAGGAACACTAGATGAGAACGCTAGGTAGGAACACTAGATGAGAACGCTAGGTAGGAACACTAGATGAGAACGCTAGGTAGGAACACTAGATGAGAACGCTAGGTAGGAACACTAGATGAGAACGCTAGGTAGGAACACTAGATGAGAACGCTAGGTAGGAACACTAGATGAGAACGCTAGGTAGGAACACTAGATGAGAACGCTAGGTAGGAACACTAGATGAGAACGCTAGGTAGGAACACTAGATGAGAACGCTAGGTAGGAACACTAGATGAGAACGCTAGGTAGGAACACTAGATAAGAACGCTAGGTAGGAACACTAGATAAGAACGCTAGGTAGGAACACTAGATAGGAACGCTAGGTAAGAAGAGACTATTGCTACATCTATGGGCATCTTAAAGGCTCGTACAGATGTACGATTCTATGCGCGACCCCCAACCACAACTGATACACGCGACAAATGTCAGTTTCGGGTAGAGCTGTCCGAACTTCGCAAAATCCGGTCCGCTCGAGGATCCGCGAATTTTCGGAAAAATTCGAAAATTCGAAAATCCGCGAGCGGACCCGTTAAAATTAAAAATACCCTTGAAATAACGAGATTTTTCGTATTTTCGAAATTACGGGTTTTCCCGTATTTTCGAAATTACGAGTTTTCATACGAAAAATCCGCGAATCGGAAGTTCGGAAGGCGGAAAATCCGGAAAAACTAGCCGTTCGCAAACAGGATAAATCCGCGGTGGATCCGGGTTCGGATCCGCGAACCGGCCATCCCTAGTTTCGGGCGATAATCGCTCGTGTATATACATTCAGTCGGGGGTCATTCGTTAATCCGCCATAGCAGGAATGACGTATGACCACTGTCCGAACGCATACAAACGTGCGATTATCGGCCATAACGGACATTCGTCATGATCGGGGGTTGCGGATTGTGCACAGAATCATACGTCTGTAAGCTCAATATAAAGTAGAAATAAATTCTCATCATCAGGGATACACACAATAATTACAATTGCCATCAGTGGAAACCTCAGCATTTTCATAAAATTATCCCTTAAAATCCATTTTCTTAAAATAGAATTTTCTTCCAGGCACTGATGTACATTGCACTGTTTCCTTTCCTTCTAAAGTCCAGCCCCCTAATTATAAAGTGATTACTAAACGCAGAAGAACTATTCATGGTAGATTATACATAAAACTACGTTTACAACACCTCGCAGCAAACAGCAAATGTATTTCTAAAAATAATGTATATATGCAGTTTATGTATTATGTGTTATGTATACATATGTATATATGTGTTTATAATGTATATATGCAGGAGCTACTAGGTAAATGTTTACAAGATCTGAGATTAAAAGTTTTCTTTGAAAGGGATAAACTGGACCATCGCTGCAGATCTTCTTGTGTCTAAAAAATGGACCAAACATTTCCGCAAGATCCTTCCCAAACACAGAACCTCCTGGATTTACTCCAGCTGATAGGAAGTGGCTCAGTGTGTGATCTGCTTATTGTGCTTATTGTTAAACAAAGGGATTCCTTTTCATATGGAAACAAAAGGTGCTTGGAGAACGATGAATCAGAAGAGAATAGGGCATGTTTGTAGAAAGCAACCAATGACAATGAACCAGTCAGACCGCAATACCCGGCACTCCTGCCAGCAAACAGGAAAAAATATTACATAGATCAATGATAGAAATCTATAGAAATGTCTAGGTAGGGGTTTAGCAAGTGGGCATTTAGGGAAAGGATTCAAGGCAATTAAATGCGGACAGACCATCATTGGAGACTTTTCAAATCTTAAGCCTCGTGCACACGTTGGATGATTTTCGTACAACGACAATAGTTGACGGTCATTGGTCTTTGATGATCGTTGATGCTATATTTTCATACGAATATCGTGTGATTGCTCGTTTGTTGGCTGCATCGTACAACAATTATCCAACGTGTGTACGAGGCTATAGTCTTAACCAGACCCACTGTGTGAGATGACTTAATTTGTACCAATGAATAATAAATGGGATAATGAACACCCACTGCAAATGATAAGTTTATTAAAGGTCACTGTGAGGTTGTAACCGCATAAAGGAACAAGGCCTCAGGCTACTCAGAGGTTCTTATTAAATCATTATTATGTTTCTGTATAGTATTGTTTAATATTATATTTCTTATTATTATTTGTGGTACTTTGGAACTCGGAACCTACACGTAAAAAAGGACAAATAGTGCACCTCTTGTTACCGCATTTAAAAGTTCCACAGTGAACAAGCCATATAGGTCGTTTAGGAGTTCCCTGAAACATGCTTGGAGCTAATATGTTACCAAGGGTTTTAGCTCTTTTGGGGAAGGCTTTCCATCCCTCTTTTATTACTTGTTAAATGGTCTCATCCCGGAAAGGAATGGGGAGACGATTTTTAACAATTTGTACAATTTTGTGATATTGGGGGCTATATCTGGTGGAACATATTATCGGTTTTGGTGTGGATTTATTCTGGGATTTTGTCTATTGGTCCAGAGTAGACTATTTTGTTCTATAAGTCGTACTTTTTGGTAAGTATTCTTTAGTATATTGTTGGGATAGCCTCTATTAAGAAGTCTCCCATACAGTTCTGAAGATTTAATGTCATACTCCTCCATAGTATTCTCTGGATACGGAAGAATTGGCTATAGGGAATACTTTTGAAAACTTGAGGGGGATGACATGAATGGGCACTTAATATAGTTTTGGCCGTGCAGAGTTTATGATATAAAGTGTTATTGACTTGAGAATCTGTAGCAGAAAAGTGGATGTCTAGAAAGTCTAGTTCTTTATCACCATAGTCATGGGTGAATTTGAGATTAAGGCTATTCTCATTAAGTGTGGACACGCATATCTATCGAATGTGGCTCTATCACTAGACCATATAATGATGACATCATCGATATAGCTTTTAAATAGTCGAAAATAGGGAAATTGGCTAATCAAGGACAAGTCTCCAAATAAGTAAACTTCTTCCCACCAACCTACGTACAGGTTGGCGTACGCGGGGACGAATTTCGCCCCCATCGCCGCCCCCTGTAGTTGTAGGAAGTAGGTATCAAATAAGAAAAAATTGTGAGTGAGAAGGAATTCAATAGCCTTTAAAATACATTTTTTAAAATATTGCCTGATGCAATAAAAGGTGCAAATTGAAACATTTGCCTGTGCTAACAATCTGCAGCAACCAATATGATGTTATCCAACTGCAGTAACTCAGAAAAAGCTAACATCTGGTTCCTGCATATAGATACACGTTTGCACCTCTTATTGCCCCATAGTACAGAAACATAATTTGCCATGTCGAGATGTCTCCTATAGTTTTAACATTAATCTTGGAGCTTTCAGAAGAAAAAATCCTAGACTGGAAGGATGTCTGTATAACAGCAAAGGGACCCTAGATTCAAACCTTTATACAGGAGGTGAGAACACAAAATGTAAGATTTAGTTTAGAGTATTAGAAGTGGGATCACCTGCAATGGCGTACTAACTACAAGGCCTGCAAAACCCTAAAATCACCGTACACCCCACCCCCCTAAATCTACAATTCTATGGGGTGAATATGAAAAGGAGGGTAAATGCTTTTCCTAAATCCCAACTATGAAAGGAAGGGTGAGCTCCAACGTACCCACAGACAGTATTGCAATAGTCTTTATTTAATCATATAAAATCCACTCACAGTACATGTCGTATATAATAGGATTAACACAAGAGAGGAGTATCGTGCCGTGAGGCACCGCCTTACGTGTTTCCTGACCGTATGTCACTTGACATATGGTCACGAAACGCGTAAGGCGGTGCCTCACGAGCACGATACTCCTCTCGTGTGAATCCTATTATATACGACATTGTACTGTGAGTGGATTTTATATGATTAAATAAAGACTTGACTATTGCAATACTGTGTGGGTACGTTGTAGCTCCCCCTTCCTTTCATAGTTGGGATTTTGGACTGTTTATACGGCCTGTGGCTGAGGGCTGTTTGGGGTTGGTGCTCCGTGCTTTGCAGCGTGAGGGTGAGTTGTGGTGCTCCCATTCATTTCATTTTAGAGTATATAAATGCTTTTCCTGCCTTGTAGCAATATTTTTCATTGAAATCAGGTAGGGGAGCAGGAAATGGGAGTTAGGTTTCCTTTCTTCTTCCTACAGAATTTTGGATTGTGGTTGTTTTAAAAGGTCCTTTAAGTCCATGTTAGTCACTGGATGAGCGTTTTTCCCTACATTGTGGTTCATCTTAAGGCATTGTGATCAGAAGCCTGGTCTAAACAAGGCCATAAATGGTTGAGCATCAAGTTCTACTTCAATGGACTTGTTTGAAGTAATCAAGATTTGTGTTGCATTGGCTAGTCAAGTTTTCTAATCCGTCTGTATATAATGTATATAATAAGGGCTTGTAGTGCTTTCATCCTGAGTTCCCATGCAAAAAAGATTCTCTTAAATGATCACTAACGTCTCCCAATATAATTACAAAGTAAACATTACCTTTGTACAAACCAATAGACATGATACACAGATAACAGATTTGCTCTGAGCAGAGGCTCAGAGCAACATAAAATAGAGGCAGTCTGCTTAATATGTCTCCACAATTTTTACTGCACTTCCAGCTGCAAGCCTAAGCAAGCAGAGGAACCTTAAACTTTAAAAGTATCTGTATGTGTGATAAGTGGGAAATCAGTTAGGCCTCCAGAAAACAGCTGGTTGTAATCTTATTATATCCAAAATATATGCAGTCCAAATTAAGGCTGTGTATACACAATGCAATTTTTCGTCTCAGTCAACTAGGACAAAAACATTGCATGGGTTTTCTGCCAGATGTTCAAATCAGACGCGTCCGGAAAAAAAAAACTGCAGAATGTGGGGTCCACAAAAACTTCTACTGCTCCTGCTTCTTTTGCCACTACCAACAGTCCTTTTTTCTTAATGACCGGACAGAAGTGCTGAACGGTCAGGACAAAGAATTGGAACGTGCGTAAGGAAAAGAAGAGTCCAGACTTATTCAAACTGCAGTAGTTTGCTGCAGATTAAAAACTTTTGCACCTCTTATTAAATATCTCTGAAAACATCTGACTGGTTACTGTAGATTAATAGCACATTTTATTAACTAAGTCCAAACCTATGACCAACATAAAATGGTTGGTTCACCAAAACCAATCCATCTGCAGGACATTCCAGATTACTAGAATACCAGGGTTATTTAGAGAATCCCATTTGTCACTTAAATGCTAAAAAATGACATGAAAGTCTAAATGGCATTGTGCAGCGATTTTAGAGATTGTTACAGGATAAGACAGACAAAAGAGCTTTCAAAGTCATTAAAAATCATAATTAAACATGTTGGTATTTTTCCTTTGTAAAACAGGTTCTGCTTGGAAGTGTGGGGAATTGTGTGTATATTTCAACTTCTATAAAGAGGATGCTGTACTTCAAAAATCACTTTGAACATGTTAAAGAGGGCCCAAAACTTACCTGCATATGAATGATTCACTTCCTTTAAGGTGGGCTAGACAGCATGTTACCCTCCCACAGCAGGTATTCATTTTTATCCCATGGGGCAGAGATTTCATCCAAGGGCAGTCTGCTGTCTAGCCAAAAGTAGTTAGACAAGACTAGGGAGGAAAACCAATACTTAAAGGATACTAAAGTACCACTTATGCACCACTAGTACATCAATACTTTACAACCAGAAGTCAGTATACAGAAAGAAAACACCCAGAAACACCTAGAGATTCTAATCAGATACGTCTGCTCCCTGCACTGAAATGTTTAAACAGGAGCCAGTATGTTTAACGACCACCACTTATTGATGATAACCTATAAAGTAAGGAAGCGCAGAGCTGATGTGAATGTAAAATTAAAAATTAGAGATAGTAAAGCCTCGTACACACATTTGACAGGATGAACAAGGACTGATAGCCGAGACGCCCAAGCGAACGCATACACATGCATGTCTATCGACCGAAACGGCCTTTCGTCATGTAGTTGTCTTGTGCTTAGGGGTCAGGCATCGTTTGTCCAAACAGACGTGTGTATGGACCTTAAAGTAAGGCTTGGTAGACACCAGCCGATATTTTTGGCCGGCCAATAGTGCCGGTCCGTTGAAAATATTTGCTAGTATGGGACCGTACGATCGCTCACACGAACTGTCGGGCGTGGCCACTATTGCCGCGACCGACAGACATTTGTCCCGGCCGAGCGCTCATTCGTAGCGAACGTTGGGTCAGGACAAATAGTCCCTTCGGAGATATGGTCAATGGATTAAGCTTTCAAAAGCAACTCTGATTGGTTATGAGGCTGAAAACCAATCACAGCGAGAAATTATTCCACATTAAATTGCCTTCTCCAGAAAAATATGATATGTCACTTTACACAGCAAGTTCAGCATATAATTAACTAACGGGAATCTTACTGCAATTTGTAATTTAGATTCATGGGCCTTATGAAGCTTTCCAGAGAAAGGGCACACACTATATTTCTTTGTTTGCCATATGATTTAATAAAGGGGGTCATCATTATTATGTTTCTTTACAAGATTCTGGGGAGAACCTACATTGCATAATCATTTTTGGTAAGAATGTGGTTAAGATTTATGAGGCAATATAAAACAGAAAGTCAATGGTTATTTATGACCACCTGCATGTGAGAATCCCCTGAAGGCAGCAAATTCTTTTCAATTGACAGGAAATCTAAAGCTTTTGCCTTAGTATAGGATTTCTGTAGAAAGTGGTAATGCAGTATTGAATGAGAGAGTCCAGCAAGAGTGTGGGGGAGAAAGTAATGTTTTAGGGTAGGTTAAAATGTGTCTCGTTACTTAATAACAACAGAATAAGGAAGTGGCAGGATCCTGAACAAAATGGCAACCATAAGGGAAATGACAAGCAGAGTTAGGGAGCTCCCGGTTACAAGGGCTGAAAGGCTGCACACAAACTGGGGAAGAAAGCTGCAAATGCCATGAACAGAATAAGAGAATAATGTGCCAACTGTTAGAACTATACTGTTCGTGGAGCTTTCTGTGTTTACCTTATCAAATACTTACAAATGGGATTTAGTACAGAAAAAGAAGGGCACAAACACACATAAAAAAAACTATATTGTGCCTGAAGGTGCCCATACACGGATTTGGCTTTAACATCTTACTAGTGTATGGCCAGCTTTAAGTAGGCTACATTATAAATAGACAATAGGAAAACTGCACAAATAAAGAAACCAACACCCATTCATACTCATGGTTTTCAGGGATCCTTGCAGGGTTGCATACGAGCAGTTTCAGAGTACTAGCTATCAGTACTAGCTATCAGACACTAAAATGAGCAGCAGATCATTCAATCAGTAATAAATTGGCAAAAAGTGCACAAGCCAATATATTGTCCTTACCAATCCTTTAGAATTACCCATGATTTACAGCACAAACCATCATCCATACTGACCAGGTATGCTTATAAGTTGGTCTACAATGATTGGCATCATATTGCCTGGATGTTCTGATCAAAATATTAGGCCAGGTGATCAATCAGGCCAAAATGTCAGTCTGTATCAAATGGTAGACATCTCCCTAGTGTTGGCAAACAACAGAAGCCACTAATTTCAGACATGCGCAGGATGTAACCTTCAAGGGAACAGCACAAAACGATTCTACTGGGAGAACAGAAGACGTGCATTAGAACCACACTGGGGTTAAACTAAAACCCAATCAACTTGAGTTCTTAACAAATATTTAGCTAAATGGCAGCTCAAGTGCCATAGATTTAAATGAAAAAAAAAATTTGAAAACAGAAACACCATCAATGAATGTTTTTTTTTTTTGTTTTACGGTAAGTATTTTCAGTTACGTAATTTTACTTTAAGCCATTAGACTTTAAAAAGAAAGTTGAAAGAGGTTGAAAGTTAGAAACCAGTGGTCAACAGCAAATTCTAGCAATTCTTTTACCAATTATTCTTAAAGGGCAATGAAACAAAATCCAATCCAGCACCATGGAAAACTTCATTGAGAAGTGTTGCTCCCCATTTGGGCAAGCAACTACGTTGGTGTCGGGCTTTCCCTGGTTGGATGGTGACCAGAAAAGCAGGGGGGCCTCTGATGGAGCTGGGTGGTGCCAATTCTCCAGCTCCATGGGAAACCTCAAGGAGCTGTAACTTTAAACATATTACATTGACAAAGGTTAAAATAGATAGAGCTGGATTGTGCTTTTTCTTGTGTGAAGTTTCTGTTCTTCATTAATCTCCCTCCTTAATAATTCCAGTTATTAATATTTGTTATCCATTGGGTCCTCTCAGGCCTAGAGAGTATTTAACACTTATCTACCCCTTAGACTACTTGGATTAACATGAATTACATGAGCCTGTAAATAACTTTGTTTCAATTTAATAAGTTTAAACAGCATTAAAGCAGACAATTTATTACCATGTAAAATATGCTATATAATTTACAAAATATATAAAATACAAGTGATTAAGTATACATGAATTCCAAAGTGAGCAACATATTGTAACCGATGCCATTACTCACACGTGACACAAATACGAGACGACTAATTGAGACTTTCTACTCCCATTGCAAAAAAAGTTCAAGCCAAAAAGTCTGGCACGCTTCAGATGGACCACTAGATAGAACCACTTCAATGACAAACGAATGGAAAGTTTAAAATAAAAAAAAAAGTCCACTCAGCTTTACAATAGAACAAGGTGCTGGTTTCAATGGAATGTTTGCAAACTATTGTAGAATTTCTATTTGCATTAGTCTTGGGTGGTCTATACTTGAAGTGTCTAAATGGACAAGCATAGGGACTGCCAATATGGATCAACATCGGACATTAAGGGCACAATGTAAGCAGAAAGATAAATTACGCAAATTTACACCAGTCACTGATATTTAGACAGTCACGTGAATATTCAATAAATCAACTTAATTTACCAGAAGATTGAAATATTTGCACAAAAAAGTAACAAATTATATACAGAAGCCAAAACCGATGGCAAGTTCACAATGTGATATTCAAACAGTTGTCATAAGCTTTAAAGATCCAGATCTGAAACGAAGGATTTTCTTTTTAAGGTTGTGAGATGCCTTAATTTTGACAAAGGCTTTGGCCGTGGCTTGCAGTTCAGCAGTAGCAGTGGCCTGTATTGGAAGTGTATGTACAAACTGAGACCATATGAGTCCACCACTTTCATCGGTATCACTAGATGTTGTGCTTTCACCAACAAATTCTACTTCACTTAAACTGGATTCACTGTCCCCAAAGCAGTTTGTTGTATAATTGCTCTGCTCATCTTCACTGGTGTCTACAACTGTTGAGTGAAACAGAGACTCGCATTCTGCTGAATACTCCGAATCACTAGCAATATATGCATATGGACTGGAATAAGGAAATGGAACTTGTGCATAAACGCCCATCATTTCTCTTTGGGCCCTCCTTCGTGCCCTCCTTAATGCTTCTTCATATGAAATCTCAGCTGAAGACTTCCATCTACGATAATCTCCTCTTTTATGTTTAGGTTTGGCTAAGACCACATCCTTTGAATGTCCATGAGACTTGCTACTAGGCCTAACCAAGACTGGATTTTTCCCAACCACAGTAGCGTCAATGTGGGGGTGACCAGATTTCTTGGCTTTAGGAGTAGATTTCCTTGTTTTTTTGTTTGTATCCAAGTCATCAGGAAACCTGCACTTCTTTCCCACAACCTTGCTCTTTTCTTTAAGAGTTTGGGAACCATTCTCTACAACATACTGAACATTTGTTCTGTGTTTTAAAGTGGAGCTCTTTATAATCTTCACATTTTTGGTATTCTTGTGAAGTTTTACGCCCTGCTGCTGGGCTGGTATATAATGAGCGTTGACAAGCAAACCTTCATCCATGCTCTGAGATGATGACCCTTCACTCTTAAGGTCCAATTGAGGTCTTTCATCAAAAGAGGAAGATGTGCGGTAAGAAATAATTGTATTTTTGGGGGAAACTCTCTTCCGTGGTATAACAACTTTGATCTCTTGAGGGAAAGGCACAGTGCTAGGGTTATCCTCTCTAGGAGATCCATTACAAAGAGAGATTGATGTATTAGAAAAAATAGCTGGTGCATTGGGTATAACATTTTCCTTTTGAACATTTAAGGTCACTGCCACTGAGTCCATTCCCAGACCCTGACAGGCCGGCTTCACTGTATTTTGTGAAATGTTTTGGCTTTGAAGTTCACCGACATTACATGGAGAATAAGATGGGATGGATGGTATCATTTTACTTTCCAGCTGTTCACTTTGAGATTCTTTTAAGCTCTGTTTCAGAGAAGGGTAAGTGCTATTATCCACAGAGGCCATTCCAGAGGAATGTAAACATGTTTGTTTCAAATTTTTTTGGTTAGGTATGCTGCCTTGAGAAACCCCACCAGTCTGTTTGACACATATACTCCCATGTCGCAAAATTCCCTTGCCAGGATCTGCATTTACACTGGTCCTTGGCTTGTTAGTCCTTATTGGATGTGCTTTCCTCTGAATTACACTGAAAATGTAACCATCTAATTTTTTACTAGAGGAAAGTGGTGAAGAGCACAGGCTGCTCTGGTGAAAGAAAGAGTCTTCCGCTTTTAAAGAGTCTAGATCAGGTATCACACATTCAGTAATACTGGAATCAATCCCCTCCTCTGGGTCCTCTACTTTCATGTTGCCCATAACAGACAGCAGAAACATTGGACTTTGTACAGCCACTGCATGAAGTGGGCTAGGATAGCGATATACATCATTGCCATTCTTAGATACCAGGTCACACTGATACTTTGGGTGAACATCCGAAACAACTTCAACAGAGTTGGAATGTGGTGCAGAGAAAGAACGGCGCACTGTGCCAGCTTCATGCTGACTTTCTCTGTAGTCCAACCATTCCAGAAAGTCATCTACAGATTAAAGAAAGATAAAGGATTAATTTAGTTAAAAAAGAGGGAGGGTAAAATTATTTAATTTTACAATAAGTATGTATCTTGGTACAACATATACAACTTTCCTTCTAAAATATTCTATGTAAAGGCTTCTGGCATAAATGACTTGTTCTAAACAGTGTAACTAAAATTATTAATAAAGAGTGTTTTCTCAGGGTTATTACTTCGCTGCTACAGATTGTTTTCTAGCTTCATCTCACAACCAACCAAGACTGCACTCATACAACACAGGAAGGCAAAGATAACAAAGTTTACCTGCAGACTTCGCTTGACCATCTGTGAGGTTTAATGAGGTTTCCAAAGGGTTGCAAAAGCAGGTGCTGGAGGGGCAGCTGGATAAACACTCACTAAACACAGAATTGGAGGAATTGGAGAGGGATCCTGATGTCCCGTCACTTAGCTCATAAAAACCTAAAAATAAAAACATTAGAATATAAAAATGGCCATAAAGTGCATCTCATATATACAAAGGAGTTACTGAAGACATTTAAAAGTTACCCCTGGCTATAAATAATTAGATATTATGAAACAAGCTGCTAGCAGAGCTTTGGGACAGGAAATGTACAAATGTACAAAACAACAGTTTCTCATACAGGCAGTTTGTGTTGAAGTGTACCAAGGCCACCGATAGGTCAGCAGGATTTAATAGAAAACTTTCTAACAGGCAATACAGTAGTAAATAATCCAAAGGCAAAACTTTCCTTATGTAACTGAGAAACACATCATAATGCCAGTGTGAACATGATAACTAACCTGAGCTAGGGCGGCTGTCTGTTTCTAGATGCTCATCAGGCTTTTCAACATCAATCCGAAGATCATTTATTTGTTTATCCAATTCATGAAGTTGGCTCAACAAACCAGCATCTCTCTTTCTAAGACAGTTCTATGAAAAATAATAAAAATACACATTAACTTAAATGCTTGAAAGGGGTTGGGATTTCAGATTTGTTATTTTTAAGAAAATCGTATTATTAAGATTTGGGTCTTAATAACCAATATGGTTATTGCTTGTACAAATAAGAAATGGAGAAAAGATGAACACCCTATTGTAATTCACAAAAAGTCAGATGTTCATGAGATCTAAAACATACACAAAAATCTATATATTATAACATGTATAGTCTAACAACTAATTATCAGATGCTTTTCAGAGCACAGGGTTCAAGATGAAAGCTTTAGAAGATTGCAGATTAAGTAGATGTAGTGTCTTTACTTCCATTTGACTTGGTAGCCCATTTACTTGGAACAGAGCTAAACTAAAGGGAGCGTGATTGCCCCCTG
Organism: Hymenochirus boettgeri; assembly: GCA_019447015.1. NCBI lineage: Eukaryota > Metazoa > Chordata > Amphibia > Anura > Pipidae > Hymenochirus > Hymenochirus boettgeri. The sequence goes on from CM033476.1 coordinate 266,942,601, forward strand.
GTGGTAATGTATACTTGTCTGCAATGGATTAATGATTTATCATACTACAGAAAGATTCTATCCTGGCATGAATGTAATAATCATATAAAATTAAATGGAGGTAGCAGTTTTCTATACAGCGTAACAAACAGTCAGTGACACTGAATATAAGAAGATCTAGTTAATAGCCCTGAACTGTTAGGGACTGCTGCTATACAGCAGGATCAGCTGGGGAAAGGATTAAAAAGAATCCATGAACACAAAGGCAGATCAGATCATTCCACATGGGGGTGACATGAGAGCACCTTACTATCCAATAGCACAGGCCGCAGATGTAAAGAGTGTGCAGAGAGATTCCATTTACTATACATATAGAGCTATTAGGCATGGAATGGTGGGGTCAGCAAATCTTCCAACTTAATTTCAATCACCCACCATCTATTGCTTGTCACATAGCTTCCCAGTGCACAAGTTACAATACCTCCCCAATCCCCTCTAATGCACAGGTATTGCATATTATGCCATGGAGTGGTGGCTGCAGACACCCCATTGCAGCCACCCTATACCATAAAGAAGAGGGAGCAGACACACACATTGTATCCACCCTATTCCATAAAGAAGGGGGAGCAGACACACACATTGTATCCACCCTATTCCATAAAGAAACGGGTGCAGACACCCCATCACACTCACCCCATTCCAAGAGACCCCGTCACACTCACCCCATTCCAAGAGTACCGTCAAACTCACCCCCATTCCAGAGACCCGTCACACTCACCCATTCCAGAACCCCCGTCACACCCACCCCATTCCCAGAGACCCCGTCACACCCACCCCATTCCCAGACACCCCGTCACACCCCCCACCCCATCACACCCACCCCATCACACCCACCCCACTTCAGACACCCCATCACACCCATCCTACTCCAGACACCCCATCTCACTCCCCCACCCCATTCCAGACACCCCATCTCACGCCCCCACCCCATTCCAGACACCCCATCTCACTCACCCACCCCATTCCAGGCACCCCATCTCACTCACCCACCCCATTCCAGGCACCCCATCTCACTCACCCACCCCATTCCAGGCACCCCATCTCGCTCACCCACCCACCCTACTCCAGACACCCCAACTCACCCACCCACCCTACTCCAGCCACCCCAACTCACCCACCCACACCAACTCACCCACCCTACTCCAGACATCCCAACTCACCCACCCACCCTACTCCAGACATCCCAACTCACCCACAAACCCACCCTACTCCAGACACCCCATCTCACCCCACCCTACTCCAGACACCCCATCTCACCCACCCTACTCCAGACACCCCATCTCACCCACCCTACTCCAGACACCCCATCTCACCCACCCTACTCCAGACACCCCATCTCACCCACCTACTACCGACACCCACTCCACCCACCCTACTCCAGACCCCATCTCAACCCCATCTCACCCACCCTACTCCAGACACCCCATCTCACCCACCTACTCCAGACCCCCCTCTCACCCACCCTACTCCAGAACACCATCTCACCCACCCTACTCCAGACACCCCATCTCACCCACCCTACTCCAGACACCCCATCTCACCCACCCTACTGCAGACACCCCATCTCACCCACCCTACTGCAGACACCCCATCTCACCCACCCTACTGCAGACACCCCATCTCACCCACCCTACTGCAGACACCACCCCATCTCACCCACCCTACTGCAGACACCCCATCTCACCCACCCTACTCCAGACACACCACCATCTCACCGACCCCTACTCCAGACACCCCATCTCACCGACCCTACTCCAGACACCCCATCTCACCGACCCTACTCCAGACACCCCATCTCACCCACCCTACTCCAGACACCCCATCTCACCCACCCTACTCCAGACCCTCCATCTCACCCACCCTTCTCCAGACACCCCATCTCACCCACCCTACTCCAGACCCTCCATCTCACCCACCCTACTCCAGACCACCTCATCTCACCCACCCTACTCCAGACCACCTACTGCAGCCACGTACCAGTTGCTTCTTTAGCAGTAAAATGTTTTCCTCCAGGAATTTTTCCTCTAGACTTCGCGGATTCTCCACACCCCGGGAATGGGCATCTCCGCTCCCCCGGGCAGCGGGGTTCAATACGTTCCTAACCAGCAGCTCCTGTCTGTGTTTCAGGTAACCCAACTCCGATAGACCAGCCAAGGTCGCCTCCAGGCGCTCCCGGGTCCTCTGACGCTCCGATTCCGTCTCTCCCTTGTCCTTGCGCCGGAGGGAGCTGTCTTGAGACTGTCCCAGGTGGTCAGAGGGGATTGGGATCGGCTTCATCCCGGGACACTAATTACCGCATCTGCCGGGGTGGCCAGGCTACGAGTGTGCAGTACACGGACCCCTCTCTGTTCTAGTGCAAAAAACTCTTATTCCAGGGATAATTTCTCAGCAGTGGATCCAACACACCCAAGTTAGCGCCTCCCGTGCAATGGGCGTCTCATCCTTTCCTAGACTGATAAGACAATGTGCAATCACCAGCGGCTTCTGACAGCAACAGACCCGACGCCCTCACACTGCTCAGTCCTTATGCACAGAGCCCTGCAGCTCCAGCATAGCTAAATAGCCTCCGGTTATGTCACGTGAACACCGCCCCTCCCTCCTGTGGAGATTCTCCTGAATGTCCAGACACAAGGTGTAAATATGTAATTAAAGTTAGTCTCTCTCTCTATATATATATTATAATATATATATATATATAATTATATAATTTATACTATATTACATATATTTATATATAGTCTATATACTCACTAATGGTCTATATAATACAGTCTATATATTATATTACATATATACTACACTATATAATACAGTCTCTATATTATATTATATTACATATATACTACACTATATAATACAGTCTCTATATTATATTACATATATACTACACTATATAATACAGTCTCTATATTATATTACATATATACTATACTATATAATACAGTCTATATATTATATGATATTACATATATACTACACTATATAATACAGTCTCTATATTATATTACATATATACTATACTATATAATACAGTCTCTATATTATATGATATTACATATATACTACACTATATAATACAGTCTCTATATTATATTACATATATATACCCTATAATAATACAGTCCTTATAGTATTTTACATATATACATACACTAGTAATCATCAGTCTCTATATTATATTTACATATATACTACACTATATAACAGTCTATATATGTATATTTATACATATATACTACACTTATTAATACAGTCTCATATATATATTACATATAATCACACTATATAATCCAGTCTCTATATATATATATTACATATATACTACACTATATAATACAGTCTCTATTATATTCACATATAACTACACTATATAATACAGTCTACATTATATTACATATATACTACACTATAATATAACAGTCTCTATATATTATATACATATATACTACACTAATATAATACAGTTCTATAATTATTACATTATACTACACTATATAATACAGTCTCAATATATATTATATCATATATATACACTATATAATACAGTCTATTAATATTATATTACATATATACTACACTATAATATACAGCCTCTATATTATATTACATATATACACTATATAATACAGTCTATATATTATTTACATATTACACACATATAATACACTCCTCTATAGTATTACATATATACACTATATAATACAGTCATATATATTATTTATCATATACTACACTATATAATACAGTCTATATTACATTATATTACATATATATACACTATATAATACAGTCTCAATATTATATTACTATGACATATATACTACACTATATATACAGTCTATATATTATATTATATTACATCTATACACACTATATAATACGCCTCTATATTATAATTCATATATACACTATAAATCAGTCTTATTATTTACATATATCTACACTATATAATACAGTCCTCTATATTATATTACATATATACACTATATAATACAGTCTATATATTTAGTTTACTATATACTACACTATATAATCATCTCTTATTATATTATATTACATATATACTACACATAATATAAATACAGTCTCTATATTATATTACATATATACTACACTATTATACATCTCATATTATTACTACACTACACTATATAATACAGTCTCATATATTATATTACTATATACTACACTATATAATACAGTCTCTATATTATTTATTACATAACGTAATCTACACTATAAAATACAGTTTCGATATTATTATTAACATATAACTACACTATATATACATCATTATATATTAATTACATATATACTACACTATATAATACAGTCCTCTATATTATATTATAATACTACACTATATACATATAGTCTATATATTTCCTTATCTACATATATATATCAGTTCTATATTATATTACATATATACGACCTATATAATACATCCTTAATATATTATATTACTATAACTCACTATATAATACAGTCCTCTATTTATTTACATATATACCTACACTATATAATACAGTCTCTATATTATATTACTATATACTACACTATATAAAACATTATCTATATTAAATACATAATACTACACTATATATACACTCTATATATTTATATTACATTTAACTATACTATATATACAGTCTCTATAATTATATACATGTATACTACTAACACTATATATACATCTCTATATTATATTACATATATACTACACTATATAATACATTATCTATATTAATTTACATGTATACTACCACATATTACAGTCTCTATATTATATTCCATATATACTACACTATATAATCAGTCTCTATATTAATTATATCATATACTACACATATATAATACGTCTCTATATTATATTACATATATACTACATATATAATACAGTCTCTATATTATATTCATATATACTATACTAATATACGTCTATATATTAATGATATTACATATATACTAACTAATATAAGTCGCTATATTAATTACATATATACTATACTATATAATACAGTCTCTATATTATATGATATTACATATAATACTACACTATATAATACAGTCCATATATTATATTCTATATACTACACTATATAATACATTCTTCTATATTATATTACATATATACTACACTATTAATACGTCTATATATTATATTACATATATACTACACATATAATACAGTCTATATATTATATTATATTACTATATACCACACTATATTACAGTCTCTATATTATATTACATATATACTACACTATATAATACAGTCTCTCATATTCTATTACATATATACTACACTATATAATACAGTCTCATATTATATATATTCACATATACTACACTATTACAGTCTATATATTATATTACATGTATACTACACGTATAAACAGTCCTATATTAATTTTATTACATTATCTACTACACAATTAAATACAGTCTCTATATTATATTACATGTATACTACACTATATAATACAGTCTCTAATTATATTACATATATCTACACATAATAAATACATTCTCTATATTATATACTATACACTATACTATAATACACTCTTAATATATAATATATACTACACATATATACAGTCTCTATATTAATTATACTATAATACTACACTATATAATACACGTCTATATTTATATTACATATATCTAACACTATATATCATCTCTAGTTATTATACATATCTACACTATATATACGTCTATATATTGTATTACAATATACTACACATATAATACAGTCTATAAATATATTTATATAATAATACACTATATATACATTTATAATATTATTTTTCTATTAACTATATACTTCGCTCTAAATACAGTCTATTACTATATTACATATATACTACACTATATATAGGTCTATATATTATATTACATATATACTACCAAATGTCTGTTGGTCACAGCTATATGGCTGCGTTCATGAGACCCGTCATGCAGCCCCATAGGGACCGCACGATTGGGGGCTTACGACACGTCCAATCATCCTTCATCCAATCCGATGAATGGGCGCGACCAACTTTGTCATGGAGGCGGCAAAAGCTGCACAGATTTTTAGGCCCAATCGACCGATACATGGAAGTATGGTCGATTGGGCCGAAAAAATCTGCCCATGTCTACCCAGCCTAAAGTCATGTGGATTGTTACACACATTTCTCATAGGGCTGATACAAGGATCCTATGGGACATAATTCTAATTAACAAGGAATGCAATGTACACCTATGTCCGAGGTTTTCATGGGACTAAACAGAATAAAAACCCAGAAGCCATTCCTATAATATTGGCTGAATATGATCTCGCTAAGCATTGGCATTGTATGTCCTCTCCTTTGACACTACTAACCTTTACGTTTATACTATTGCAGTCTATAGGCCAATCACCAGTTTTGACCTTGGACCAATCAGCTGATTTAAGTGCTCTGTTTATTTTGTAGAATTAAACTCATTATCAGTTTAACTCACAACATTCACAACCCACTGATGACTTGAAACCCTATATTTAGAATAAAAACCCTTAAGGGACAGTTCAGTGGAAAGTGATCAATATTTGTTAAATTGTTAGTTTGGTGTGCCTTCTTGTTATTCTACATATTCTCTCCCATTTTGAAAAATCAGTTGATTTCATACCCTTTCGTATTCCCTGCTGGTGACATAGTAAGCAGACATTTCAGGTTCTAACGGTCCTTCTTCTCCCAGGATGCCACCACTTCCTTGGAATTTTTCCTAACAGTAATTTCCTACTGATTGGCTGTTGAATGGGTCAAAGATGCTCAGATCTCTACTGAGCAACTCAATCAACCAGCGTCGGGGTCAAGGGCAAAGACATAACGGTCTCTACTAGGGGTCCTGCAAACGGAAGTCAGTAATTTGGTTGCATTTATTTTATCACAGATAAAATGCTAATTGGCAGATTAACATCATTGGGATGAAAAATTCGGCTCTTTTTTTCTGAAAATGTATTTACCTGAACTTCCGCTTTAAGCTCTATACACAGACACTAGATCAAGTTGACCAATGTTTGTTTTGCTCAAAAGCCCAGCATCTGTTATAATTGCTAAAATGGTATAGCGAACTGTCTTTCTGGATCACTACAATCTCAGGCACTGCTCTCTCCCACCGTGGGTGTTTCCCAGTCATTCCCACTCACCTCTCCATTGAACAGTTCGGATGCTCAACTATTGTCGAGCACAAGCAGATTCACAAAAGTAATTTCCAATATTATTATCTTATGGGTTTATGTAGCTTAAGCCATGACAATAGGTAGGGAGGACTAGCCAGTAGGGTCAATTCCCCCCGGGCCACTTTTTGCTGTACTACTTGGGCCATGGCTGTTGGACTAGAATGCCAAGGCCCAATAACACAAATCTATTCCTTTGAACCTAGGTGCTGCCTTATATGCGTACTGAGATTCCTTCATACCTAGCTCGCACTAGATAGTGTTGGTAGATTCCGTTTCTCTGTTTGAGAAGTTCCTCAATGGTTTTAATGGCTAATATACACAGGTCATTATTTTGGGCTTATAAATCTCTCAGCACAGTGTTTTGTTTGGATCTGCCAGGGAATCCATGTTAGGCTAGGTTGATATTTTAATGTGATAGAATCGTGGACCACTCGATCACAAAACTTTATCCAATTTGGCCTGACCGACATCGGTCGGTGGTGGGCGCAAAAATACCAGTGATATTTCAACCTAATTGACTGAAATAGCAGTTGGTCAATCAGTGTGGATATATCGCTGCTTTATTACCAAAATCACCAATCTTTTTAATCCACACCTTTCTATCTGACTGTAAAATGGATGACATGCGGTCTTCAGTTCGCTTCCCAGTTGTTCAGCTGTGCTAATTTTTAACTTTTAAAGGGAAACTGTGGTGTCTAAACAGTTGATTTTTAATGAAAGGCAGGTTCCCATCTTTAAAATGAGCCATCAATCATCTCACTACTTCTACCCACGCAAGACATGAAGAAATCACTGATCAGAAAGTTAGGGAGTGTGAGTTTCTGAATCTGCGGTCAGAAATACTAGTTCCTCCTTCTAGCTGCGGTTGGCACATGCTCAGTGCATGACTAAAGGTAGAAGGGAGGGTGGGGGAGAACAGCACAGCCCACAGCACTGCATTTTATTAATGCCTCCCATTTGCTGGCTGTGGCCCCTCACTCTCCCAGGCTCTGTGCCCCTCACCCACTTGCACCTTAGGCCAATACCCCCCTACCCCCTACAAAGACTGTGTAAAAACATCCTTTTCATCAGAGAAAGATCAGCAAGTTTAAAACTGCTGATTCTTTCTCTGCTAAAAAGGCTGTTTAACACAGATTTCTGGTGTGTGGGTGGGGGGTGGTATTGGTCTGAGGTGCAAGTGGGGGAGGGGCCATAGGCCCACAAGTGGGAGGGGCCACGGGAGGCTGCAGGAAAGGCCCAGCGGGCGGCAAGAGAAGCCGGGGGAGGTCTGCAAGGGAGGGCTATGGGGCCCACAAGTGGGAGGCCCACAGGACCGTAAATGGGTGGGTCCATAGGACCTGTGATAGGCGGGGTCATGGGACCCGGAGTTGGCAGGCCACAGAGCCCATGAGTTGGAGTGCCACAGGAGGCTGCAGGGAAGGTCAGGATGGGTCTGCAAGGGGGTGGGCCATGGAGCCCACGATGGGAGGGGCCACAGGAACTTTGACTGGGAGGGGCCAAAGACCCATGATTGTCAGTGGCCACGGAGGGCAGAAGGGGTCAGAATGGGTCTGCAAGGGAGGGGCCACAGAGGAGCTGCAGGAAGGGGCAGGATGGTCTTCAAGGGAGGTGCCATGAGTGGGAGGGGCTACAGGACCTGTGACTGGGAGGGCCCAGACCCACAAATGGGAGTGCCACGGGAGGCGGAAGGGTTAGGATGGGTCTGCATTGGGAGGGGCCACAGGAGGCTGCAAGGCAAAAGCCCAAGGAGGCTGCAAGGAAAGGGACCAGGTTGGGCCTGCAAGGGAGCTACGGGACCAAAGAGTAGGAGGGGCCATGAGGGTCTGCAAGGGAATTGGCCATGGGAGCCTGAAAGGAAGGGGGGGGCATGGGAGCACACGCGGAGGAGGAGACACGGGGAAGAGGCACTGTCACATGGTTTCAGTTCAGTAAGCGGAAATGCCGGGGATCTGGTGATGATCCTACCATATCACAACATTAAATGTAAATATCTTCAAAATCATTAAATATAATATGTATAAATTGCAAAAATCCTTAGGAAAGCAATTCCTGTTCATTTATTGTGTCATTTTTGGACCCTTTAACTACTGCAATTTATTAAGTGTACCAAGCCTATAAGTGGGTACACACATTCCCGATAAATGAACAATCATTTGTCTGTTTTAGCTGAAAAATTTCCCTCGTTTGCGGTCGGCTCTCTATACTAAGGTATAGGAGTCGTCCGCGTCGTTGGGAGTATGGCAGTCACAAACGTTCTCCATTAGATATAACTACTTTATATTCGATCATAAGTATTATATCCACTAATGTGGTACTGCCATGGGTGCTCGCTGCGCACCAGCATATGCAAATCATTCCTGGGGTAGGGGAGAGAGAAATAGTATTTGGAGAAGATCTGCTATTTTTTACCTTCCACATCGACTTCTGGTATAGATTATCGATGATATTATTTTTGTGAGGAAGGGCCCTAGAAATTTGCTAATTGATTTTATTAATATTCTGAATAAAATAAGATAGGGGGAAAAAAAGATATTTCTGACTAGCAATGTGTCCAAGATCATGTTGATTTCTTGACATTACAATTACAAACAAGGGACAAAGCTGATTATGGATCTATACCGAAACAGACTGCATCAAATGCATTATTACATTATGATAGCTCACATCGAAAAAATTACTTAATTCAATTCCTAAAGGACAGTTCCTGCATCTATGCAGAACTGCACTCAAAGACAGGACTTCGATAAAGCTGCTAACGATCTAGAATCCATTCGTCCAAGAGGTTCAATAATGAATGGCATTTATTGAAACAGGCTTTAACTAATTTGCCACATATTAAAAATTGACATAAAAACATCTAAATTTATTACAGACAATCCATCTATGACTGCTAGAAGGAGTTAAGGTTAGTACACACGTCCGATCGCGGGTCCTGACCCGACGCATGATGTGTACGAATGTTCGTTTCGGCCAATAAAGGGCCCATACACAGGCCAATTATCGGCCGAAACGAACGTTTGTACACATCATGTAACGTGGGTCAGGACCCGCAATCGCACGTGTGTACGAACCTTAAGAGCTGGGAGACAGATTGACCCGTAGTCACTACACACGTCCTCAGACTCAGAACAATGAGGCAGAAACTGACTGGAACATTGCTGTGGTAATTGTGTGTTTTTGTCATTTATGTACCAAACGGACTCCATTACAGACTCTGATGTCTGAAGAGATCGACTTGAGACAGTACTTAAAAGGGGAACTGTGGTTTCAAAACAAGTTAAGTTTAAATGAAAGGCCGTTTCCTACCTTTAAAACAAGCCATCACCATCTCTCTACGTGCTCCACAGCCCAAGATATACAGAAATGACTGACCAGAAAGTTAAGGGGTGGGAGAGATCCCCGCATTCCTGAGGCTTTTCCTGCACTCAGCCGTGGCCAGCGCCCTCAGACTCCCACAGTGTGTGAGGGGACAAAGTCCCTCCTCCTCTCTGCTGTGCGAATGCTGACAGAGAAGGTAGAGGGGGAGGTTCTGAGTAACCCACGGGCACCCGCGGGTGGGTGGGGCTTAGGCATCCATCGTGGCGGGCTAAGGCACCCGTGGATGGGTGGGGCCACATGGGGCTGTAAGATAATGGGTCTGGGGGCCTGCAACTTGAGGTACTATGGGGTCCATGATGGAAGGGACCAGGGGGGCTGCAAAGGAGGAGGAGACACAGGACAGATTGACTGACAGTTTCAGAGCGGAAGTGCAGGGGACCTGGTAATGCTGCTGCCATATCACACACAAAATGTAAATATCTTCAAAACTATAACAAATAAACAATGGAAATACATTGCAAAAATTTGCAGGGGAGCATTCCTATCAATTTCACTCAATTTACCTAAAGTCATTTTTGGACCACAGTTGCCTTTAATGTCCAGTGAAATATAATCTATGCTTTACAATGTACATGCAACAGGGAGAGGCGCCCATTGGGCTGAGAGAAAATGCCCCCCGGCTGGTTTCCAATAAAAAATTTGGGCTGCCACAAAAGCTATTAGTAAGTACATGCTTGAAAGCGCACAGCGCACACCTCTAGCTCTAAGATGGTCAGAACAGGAAACTCCTCCTCCTTCAGATTGTTTACCAGTCAGCCCTCAAGTTCATTACAGTGTTAGTCAGCCCACCAGTTATTAGCAGTGTTAGTCAGCCCTCCACTTCATTAGCCAGGTTGTGAGCCCTCAAGATCATTAGTCAGTGTTGTCAGTCCTTCAGTTGTTAGCCAGTGTCATCAGCCCCCCATTTCATTACCCAGTGTGGTCAGCCCTTCAGACAATGTAAAATGGGAAAAAAATCTTAAAAATGGGCGTAACTTAAACAAATTGCGGGTGTGGTTAATGTTGCAATCTACCGTGAAAGGGTCACTTGGTTTATTTGCCCTCCAGGTCAAATCCCAGTCCTCCCTGACATGCAACCTACTTTATGTAGGTAAACCACCAAAAAATTAACTTTACTGTCCAAACTCTATCCATATAAAGTTGGCACATGAACACACCTGACTGGAAAAACACTCACACAATTGCAACCCATTTGTGGCACATACATGGAGCTTCATCCAGTGGCTCAAGTGCTTTGGCCTTGAAAAAATCTAAATCCTTCTGGGGAGGTAATATAGACAATATATTACTATGTAAAGAAAGTGGTTGGATTTCCAACTCCAGAGCCTAGCACCAAATGAACTGAATGAAGTTGGGACCTCACCCCCTTCATTTAAGAAATGCACTATTAATCCTCCTATTTGACCTAATTTACGTTGTATTCTCTATTTTATTATTTTTATCTTTTATAGTACCGAGACCATTTTATAATCAGGAGAATCAGACATCCCACCTCAAACGAGCAAGGAGCTAAGCAAGATACCAACCATGGATTATGATGTGCTCTTCTCTCCTGACTCAGTTGGCCCCTCAAGTGGATGAATGGGATTTGGTCAATATAACAAGCATATTTTTGTGCCTGGATCATCACAAACCTGGGAATCAAATACCTTACTTGTAATGGACGTAAAGGCCGGATCAAACCTCTATAAAATCAACCTCTATAAGAATGTATCTGCTATCTATTTGCTACTTATCCGATTTATCTGGTTCACGAATGAGATAGATATGATCACTAAGACTACCCTAGACTCTATGGATGGAACCCTGACTGTGAAAAGAGGGGTTGGATACTCATGCATACTTGGAACATATGCAATGAACTGATTTCTGGCATTGGTTATTTTTTGATTTTTTTCTTCTTTATATACTTACCCATTTGAATTCAACACTCGGGCTTTATTTCGATCAAAAAGGATCCATCTGTTGAGACTATTACACCATTGTGATATGGACACACAAGTTAAAAATATACTGTTTTGTATATATGGCCATATATATGTAGCATATATGTAGCTGTGATCTGTAAAATTTTACATTATTTGTAAAAAATGTATTTGTATATACTATATTGTTTATATTGTATATTGTATATATGTGCACCTATCTTTCCTATGCAATGACAGAATTATGTCTTAGCAGTGATTTAGGACGGACAATCCCAGAGATCCCATTTATTGGGCAGTGTTGCATCATTGCAACTAATCTATGAGGATCATGGGATACTTATTGTGTCCACTGCTATATATGCGCAAGCCCGCAACTCTTGTGAGACCTTGCGCGCCCCTTGTTATTCACTACCTAACTTAGACTAGACATGTGCTAGCTTTAGAGGGAAGAGATGATGACGTAATCTACTCACGTCTTGCGGGACCCTGCACAGGTAACGGCCCACTATTACCCATTACGCACTACTACATGGCATAAAAGTCACCTGTTAATGGCAAACACTTTGCCGAGAAAGCCATACCGGCGAAACGCGTCCAGCTGTTTGTGCTCTCTATCCCTTTGATCCCCGATCTTATCATGCCCTTTTGAACCTCCTATGTATATGCAGACATATATACTGACTTTGGACAGATAAGTATACTCATAGTTTGTACTTGATACTTTGACTATCTATGGGTTACTGTATGGCAGGTATTAGGGATTTTTATACCTGCCATACAGTGACAAACGTTCTCCTATACTTTATATATAGGGAGAATTACATGACTATTGTATTCCCATCTGTCAAAGATGACAGACAGAATTTTGCATATCTGTCTGTCATCTTTGCCAATTGGTACTGTGTGTACTCACCTTAAAGCTACAGACAGCCCTCGGCCGCGGCTAACTTCCCTATATGGAGTCTACCGTGGCCGAGGGAAATTTTCCCTCTTTTTCAAATGAGCGTTCGGACGACCCGATCGTTTGGCGTCACGCACTCTTTCGGAAATTAAGGTACACAAAGTACCGAAAAGCCCTGACATCGTTGGATCAGAGTGAAGGGGAATAATACACAACTGAGAATCCTACTCTAAGCAGGGTACCACACATTACGATTAAGCCCGATACCGTCGGATCCGACGGTATCGGGGCTTAATCGTTACGTGTGACGTTCGTTTCCGAACGAGCGCGCGGCCGCCAAACGATCGGGTCGGCCGAACGCTCGTTCGGGAAAGGCTGAAAATTTCCATCGGCCGCGCTAGACTCCCTATAGAGGAGTCTAGCGCGGCCGATGGAAACACACAGTCCCGAGCGTTCTCACATAGGAGAACGCTTGGGACTGTGTGTATGCAGACTTTGAAAGATGGCGACAGGATCTTGCAGATCCTGTCTGTCTCTTTCAGAATCTTTACAGTGTGTACCTAGCTTAAAAGAGATACATAGATTGGTTGTGAAAATCGTTTTAAAAGCAATGATAAACAAAGATAAGATATTATGTTGTACAATGAATTTGCTTTTAAAAAAGACAAAGGAGTTACAAGAAACCTGCAACAGAAAATGAACTACTTGTGACACTGACAGACAAAAACATAGACTTCTTTCGAACTGAGTGTACATACATGTGTCCCTTTGTAGACCAAAGAGAGTTTGTGTTGCAAGCAGCTCTTTTTTTTGCAGATGTATTCCTCATGGCAATACAACATGACAACAGAGATGAATCACAGTAACAATGACCCTTTAGATTACATCTTTACAGAATTGGCTCAAAGCAGTCAGTAGGGGTCCCAGCCTGAAGGCCACTCAGAGACAGATTTAGGGTGAGTGACCTACTGTCCTAATACGTTTTGGTCTTTAAAGGCTTTCAGTGATAACACATTGTGCCTTGTGTAGTTGGGATAACAGCACACATAAATGAAATTAAATTAAGTAAGTTATGTGATAATTGTCACTGTCTGACAAAACCACACCTGTACAACGTTAAGCACAATTCAACATTAAACTTAATTGACAGTTCGGAAAAGGAATGAAAGTGAAATTAAAAAATTCCATAAAGTTTTTTCCAACATTAAAACTTTATGAGAGGAGTGACACCTGGCGGAAATAGCACAATGTGTAGATCTATGAGTGTTCTGAAAGTTACTGTAAATAAACATGAAAAATCAAGTTGATACGCACTCCAAGTATATTATTATTCCAGACAGCATTATGGCTGCCATCTTAACTCTAACAGGCTATGTAATAAAAGTTCTTATCGATAAAATGGTGCTAGTTTTGCCCCAAGACATCAGATGTTAGCTTCAAATGTTAATAACATTTGATTGGTTGGTCAAAATTAGAACCATTTTAAAGATAAGACACTTTTATAAATATCTTTAAACTACCCTTCTTCTACAGTATATGTAGTGGTCCCAAAACCAGGTTACAATATACAATGGTGTTAGCTTCTTTTTTTACAGGTCCAGGCGCCATTTTCTTGCATTTTTTTAGATAGCCAACGCACCTAATGCCATAAGTTAAAAGTCCATTTTGCGCTGTTATTTTCTCATAAAACTAAAAGGCTAATTAATTGGGTGTTTAAAAAAACAGTGCTTCTTTTTTCCTTCACTCCTGCAATGCACTAATTATTTGCTAAAAGCAGGAAAGTATTATGCATCTCCTGAATCTTAATTTAATGGTAAACCGAAGCCTTCTAACCTTTACTAATGCACCCAGTATGTACCCAGTATGCACCCCAGTATGTACCCAGTATGCACCCAGTACACCCAGTATGCACCCATTCCCAGTATGCCGATTCACCCATATGTACCAGTATGCACCCAGTATGCACCCAGCAGCTGATGTACGAATACGAGTATACAAAATTAGCAAAAGGTATTTTGCAATTTATTTTTCAATAATACTTTTATTTACAGGCACAATAGATTGATATTTATGCTCATACAGACACATGGTGGCTAGAACTGAGCTACAGTAAATACCAGCACTTATCACCCATATCGACTCACAGGGCTGTATTTAATCATCATATCAGTATTTCTCATTTTCATGTAAGTCTATTTCGGTACATTATTATCTTCCACAAATGAAGTGTAAGCCAATTTCCCATCAGGCTGCTTGGTTGACAGCTTGTGCACAGGTCTGGATGCTATGCTCTCGTGCCATTAGACGTTATTCATCCATTCATCAACTGGCAGGTTACCCTTGTTCTTTGTGAAAGCATTAGCAGGAAAGGATGGGAAAGCTCTGTTTTTAGAGATGACACTGACCTTATTCACAGTTGATATTGAACCCTTGCTGTTTTACTTTTATTTATAGAGCTGCAAAGTATAAAAACCTTACCAAGCCAATGCCACGCTCTATAATTTACACATAAATCTGACTAATGCAATTCTTAATCCTAAAGAGCGACATTTACAGAGAAACTGGGAAATGAATCAAATGCCTTCAAATCAACTGAAATTTACTTTAAACTAATGAGGCACTAGTAGGGGATCGGATTGTATATGGACAGAAAACAAGGCAGGGGAACATTATGAGAATATTTTTGTGAGCATGGATTGACTGATGTTATTATCCTGATCTGTTATTATACTTTCACCAATATTTCATTCTTTTCTTCCAAAACTATTTTTGCACTGTGTCAGTTTGTTTCCTGTGTCTGTGGCAAAACACACCTACACTCTTTACAATGGATAAGTTAATATTTATACTTAGTGCCACACAGGTTTAAAACTTGTTCAATCAAATTATATATAGTACATACATTGTGACATAGTATTGGAGGTTGATAAACAAATGTCCCATCTAGTCCAGCCTTTTACTACTCATTAACCCCACCTAACAGTTGATTCAGAGGAAGGCAAAACAAAACCCAGCTGAAAAGGGGGACAAGTTTCCTTCCTGAATCCTGATGCAATTGAAAAAGGTCTGGTATCAACTATCAAATATTTAGTATTTTAGAATTTTAGAAACTTATCCAGCCACGTTTTAAGTTATGTAATTACCTTTTATTACAAATCTGCTAGATGATGACGTTCCACATATCCACCATTCTCTCTGTAAAGAAACCTTCCTAAACTGAAGATGAAACCTTTTTATTTATGGTGTAGGTGTCCAAAGGATTGTTAAACCCCAAATGTACCACCTTACATTTATCAACATTGAATCTCATCTGCCACCTGCTGCCCATTTTGATAATCTATCTAGGTCAGCATTCAACAATTGCACATCATTTGAAGTTTAGAAAGCTCTGCATCGTTTTGTTTCATCATCAATGCAGAAACTTGCTCTCAATGCCTCCTTCTAAGTCATTTAGGAACGTATTACTTTCGGTAGCCTGTCCCATAGTGTATCTTCTTGTTGTGGCTCCTTTTGATCGCATTTGGCTCATACTGATTTGGCTCACATCGGCGGAGATGTCTAGGTCAGTATCACCCAGGGGGGATTCAGTAATATACAACCCTAAGTCGCTAGGGTCATACAAGCGTCTATGGGGGTGGTGCCCCTGCTCACACGAGGAGGTCTGCGTCCTCCTGTTCTCGTAGGGTCACGGTGTTGAGCCTGTAACTTACGGGACAGCAGGGCTCATGTCTGCCCAGATGTGCCTAAGACCCCCGCACCATTCGACGTTAACCCAACAGAACGGGACGAGCCGAATGCCATAGTAAGGTGCTTAGCACGTAGGAGACCCCCAACATGACGGCATGTACAGGAATAGTAACTTGCCATCGCACAGGGAGATATTTGTTAAGTGTGGATCGGACTAAGTCGACAAAATGGTAGGGGGATGAGGAAACAGATGCGGTCTCTGCACTGATGAAAAGGGAAAATCAAAAAGGGTACAAAAGTCACGAGTAAGGAGGGAAAAACGCAGAACGGGATTTTGAAGCTGGAGGTTCACTGCGAAAAAAAATTTAAGTCGAAGCAGGGAAAATAAATTAACAAGAATTGAAGAGGAAATGATCAAAAAGCGTGAAAATCCAAGGTGGTGCATGGCCCATAATATACTTGCTCCATACCCACTCTAAAGCATTTATAAATAGATTAACAAAATAGATGGCCCTAGTGCAGAACCCTGAGGCCACCCCCTTAGAACTTTAGTCCACATAGATGAAATGCCATTGACAACTATTCTCTGTACACAACCATTAACCTTTTCATTTACAATGTTTTTTTCAAGGCCAACAGACCTTTATCATACTAAGTCGCTATTTGTGGCCCAGAAATCAAAGCCTTATCAAAAGCTAAGTATACTACATCCACTGCTATGCCAGAATCTAAATTATCACTCACTCTTCATCATTGATCTATATATCCTGAATCCATGCTGCCTACACTAATAAGATCAGCTGAAAAACCATCAGAGATTCTGTGGGCCGAAACGCTCATGAACATCCCTAAGAACACCCACTTTTGCTGACAATTTATATTTGGGCCACACTAATCGGTTGTTTTCTGATCTGTCTCAAACAACATCACTTCACAGCACCAACGGGAGCTGCCACACATGTAGATTATTGGACCGAAGCAGTCACATGTACATTTTCCATGCTGTGGCTGACAATCTATGTTTGTACATAGCTTACTTTTCAGCAAGAAATCAATTAATGCTCATGAAATTTCTTCCTATTTACCCCAATTAGACCTGGCACAATATTATTAAACCTCTGGTTTTACAACAGCTGTTATTTGGCAGATTTCATTGTGTGTGGCAAGTCCTAATGAATTGTTTATCGGTCCCGCTTTATTGGATTCGTAATAATTTCAACAAATGGATTAGCTCTACTCAGAAGACTTCATGTAATGGACACAAATTGTTGCCATAACAACAAATGTTGTGGGGGAGTATAAAGGCTCTAAATTGTATTGACCCTATCCCTCATTAAATAATAATGCAGAATTTGATTCTAGAAGGATGCAACAAAAATCAATATAAGAAGCATGCGGAAATGGGAAATATTTATTTTGTACTAACATAAGCTTGATAGTTGGGTAACTGGGTGGTCTCTCATTTGATGCAGAAAATGCAGAAACTATTGAACGATGTCTTAATGTTTTATTGCACCACAGTTCAAACATAAGGAATAATGAGAAGATACTATAATAAAATGACATTCGCCAGTACATGATGCGACTCTCTCTAGGGAAACTGAGACCGGCAAAACTCATTTTGGATTATCGGAACTTTCAAGATATAATTTGCTGTGGGCAGAGTTTCTTCAATTCCAAACTATATAACTGGAAAAGCTAGGGGAACATCGAATTGTTACAAAAGTTGACTGTCAACTCGCAAAACCCTGTATATTGTCTTACATATAGGTAAGTTACCCCCAAAACTACAAGAGTCAGAAAGCTGATAGATTTAGGGATAATCAATTATGCTGCAAAATTATCATTTTCCTTTACCTCTCAAGAGTTTCCTCCAAGCTTTTTACAAGCTTTTACATGTTTAGAAGAGGGGAGCTGGGGAATAGCAATCAGTCATTGGCTGTGATGTCATCTGTTACAACAATGTCTGACAGCTTCTAACCTGAAAACCAGAAGCAGAAAGAGAGGTACAGAACACCAGGCACGCATGAAGGTTAAACTTACATCTTCAATTTTTAAACTATTTAACTATTGTCGTTTTTTAGTTTGGGGAGTCATTTACCTATATGTATATATTTTCATTTGAGTGTAAATGCTTTTATATTTGAATGTAGTTTGATATAATAGGGAAAGGAATGTCTTTCAAGCATGTAAATTAATTAATACTTTCCATAACTAGAATAAAACATCCCTTCGATTTACTGCTTGTGGGAACTGCTTACTGACAGCGCGTTTGAAATAATTATTTCTTCTTTATTTTCTAATTCTCTAAGTCGTACTTACGTTGTGGCTATCTAAATGCAACAGAATTGCCATAGCAATGTTGAGAATGGCATGGGGAGTGCACAGATGTTTTCTCCTACCCCTCTTTGCAAACCCTTTCAAAACATGACTTTTCATTTAAAAAGACATTTTCTCTTTGACTTTTGGCTTTAAGGTGCAGGCATTAATGTGTATTATTAAAGCTCCTTTGAATACAATAGAAATGGGTGGGGGTTCGTTTAATTAACAGATGTGTATCCGACATCAGAGTAAACACCAAACACGTGCAATAAAGTAACAGGACTTCAAAGTGAAGGATTTAATATATCGGATAGAAATAAAGTGTTGATTCCAAACAATCTTTTTAGGTTTTATGGCATTACTTGGTCCAAGAATACTAGATTAAGATATTTATGCGCATCGAAAAGATCCCATTCAATATAAATGTATTGTTTAATTATGGTTTATTGAGAAACGTATAATATAGGAGGTAAATACCCCAATGTGTTAAAAACAGAGCAAATGCTTAATTATTAAAGTAAATTCTAAAAGAAAATAATATATAAGTATTAAATATTGGTTGTCTACTTAAAGGGAATGTCACCCTTAAAACAAAAACAAATGGTCACTGTGCATTTTTCCCCTAAACCCAGCTGCATATTTTTTGCACTTTATCAGATATTTAAAATAGTATTGTCCTCTGTACTCTCTATTTCTGCCAGATGTTGGCGCCTCCTCTCCCTGCTCAATGAGCGTTTAGGATTGAGCATGTGCAGAGGACCCGCAAGGAAAGGGCAGTCATTCATTGGCTGTGGAGTCAGTATACACAGCTATTATTACTGCATGGGTGAGGAGTGGCTTTCCCAGACAGAATGGGGGCAATATATTACCTTTATATCTAGTCTTTAATAGCACTTTAAATTTAACATTATCAGAGAGATTCATAAAGTTCTTATCGTTTAAAATGGTGCTAATTTTGCCCCAACCAATCATGTTAGCTTTCAAATTGAAATAAGATCTGATTGGTGGGGCAAAATTAGCACCATTTTAAACGATAAGAACTTTTATTGAATAACCCGCTTATCTAGCACTTTATTAGAGTCAATATCGCAAAATAGCACTAAACTAGCACTTTACATAGCACAATACTTTAATATAGTTATTAACACTTAATAGTATTAATATTAAAGATGATCTATTATGTTACTATTGGAATATATGCAGTTTTAATATTTTAATATGTATTAATTACAATTTGCACAATTACACTTTATGTACTTTATCTTTGTTAGCACTTTATGTAGTGATCACAAATGGTTATGAAAATGGTGTGTTTTTCATCACTTCTGTATAAACCTTAAAGATGGCTTCAGATGTAGTGTAAGACACTTGAGAAATGGTCCATGTGACTCGAAACACGTTGTGTCAATAACAGCTGTTTGCAGTTTATTCTGTTACCCTCACCTTTCATCTAAGTAAATCTATGGCAATAATTATCTTTATATCTTGTCATGTATACCCTAACGTGCTGAATATATCTTTGGAATTGGGGGTCAGTACCGTATATACCGAGTATAACCGAGGTTTTCAGGCTTTAAAAAAAGCCTGAAATCTTACCTCGTTTATACTCGAGCCAACCTGTCACTACCTTGTCCGGCGGGCGCGTCCGCATCCTCTGTGCGCATCCGGATGATGTCACTACCCGGCACCTCTCACTTTGCGGCGCCGAGTAGTGGCATCATCCGGATGCGCACGGGATGCGGAGCGAGGAGCGAGCGGCCGTGGACAAGGTAGGAAGAACTATATCTAAAGGGACACCAGGGCACATCTTAAGAGCCAAATACTTACAATACGAAAAACCTCTTTATTTGTGATATGTATGCACAATAAAGGAGGATTTACCCCTATTGCAAGTATTTGCCACTTAAGGTGTTTGAAAACTACAACTCCCAGCAATAAAGCATGCTGGTAGTTGTAGTTTTCAAACATCTAAGTGGCAATACTTGCAAATAGAAGTAATCCTCCTTTATTTGTGCACATATGCACAATAAGAAGGTTTTACTCTTATTTGTAGTATTGCCACTTAGATGTTTGGAACTACAACTCCCAGCAATAAGCATGCTGGTAGTTGTAGTTTCCAAACATCTTAAGTGGCAATACTACCACCCCCTCGGTTTATACTCGATCAATATGTGTGTTCTCTTTTTTCCCTAAAACTAGGTACCTCGTTGTTATCTCGAGTATTTACGGTAACTGACAAATGACCACTTTTTGTTTAAGGTGTGGACAGGTCCTTAAAAGGTTGTAGTGTACAGGTGAAGCCTCTATGTGCACAGAACATTTCTGTTTGTATTTGAAGTTTAGAATTCTTATACTTTCACTGGTTATTGGTAGCAGCCATGCATCCTATATTTTACCCAATTTTTACCCAATTGAACCGTGTGATTAGTTGTTCTATCAGGTCAAAATACCAACTGTTAAATTAAAAAGTATAGCAGCGCGATGGATGCCTTTAGTTACTAGTTTGTACCAAACATGCTTAAGCTGATGTGCCACTGCAAGGCAGTATCCAAGCTCATCCTAACCTATTGAGAAAAGTACAATCCCTGGGGAGAAAAAGACCATACTGACTTTTATATAGTATGACCTCTTCCAAGGACCATTGAGCTTACAGACTTGTATCCCTTTTTTTCTATCTGGGCTGCCTTAAGTGGGCGGCAGTAAATTTACATAGGGAGCAAGCTACAATAGAGCTTAGGTGTTGCCATTTATTATACAAATACAAGGATTGCAGCTCAAACCTTTATCTCTACTTATTTAAATTCCCCCATTATTTGTACGAGAGTGGTAAGGATTTTTGAACACTACACAGTGGGGCCAGAATTGGTTATGTTTTAGTTTTGGGGGTGGCCATGCCCTTGCTAGCATTGTCTTTTGGGAATATGTCTACTGTTTTTATAGAATTGGCACTTAATTTCTAGCTTTGCGATCCACAATAAACTCTTATCACATTTCACACTCTGACGGACATTTATGTGGGGTACATTTTAGGGCTCCCTATGGGATACCCTATCTCTTTGATTGTGTGGTTTATAGGTCAGCATGCACGTGTTTTTTTATAAACGAATGAATCAACATTAACAACCTAATAAAAATATAAGTAACTAAATAGTATTTAAAGGGCATGTCCACCCTTTTATCAACTTTTGACATTAATAGAATACCCCACCCCCAGCCCCATCGCTATAAAAAAATTTAAGAAAGTCGCCCCGATCTTTACTTACCTTCCCTCTCTCCTCTCGACGCCTGGCCCGGCTTCTGCTTGCAAGACACTGCAAGCAGGGGTGGGACCGCAGCCGCATCCGTAATTGGCTGAGAGGCAGCAATCACGGACCAGCTGCCGGCTTCTCAGAATGCCGGGGGAGAGAGGGGTCTTCTTTAAAATTATTTTTTTTGCGGTTGGGGCTGGGGGAAGTTGTTCTATTAACGGCAAGGGTTTTATGCTAGGGGAGGGATCCCAAAACGGGAGGGAGAGGAAGGGGAGAAAGGGCTGCAGTACCATGCCAAACTTCTCCCGAAGCCAGATAGAGGAGATATATGACTCTGCAATCTCTTGGTGGGCAGTTTTTGGACTTTGGTGGGGAATACAGGAGAACCTTTGCTGGGATGTGAGGTAAGGATTTTACTACACTACATGGTGGGGGCCATTAGTGGGGGATTATAGTTTTCAGGGTGGACATCTCCTTTATCATCGGCAGAAAAGCAAATGAGGGTTTTATTTTATGTTTAGATTGATAACTGGTATATTTTTTTCACCTTATTTATTATTCGTTCAGGTTAACATGACTTGTTTCAACTGGATATATTGGCAGAATGTAATTATTAGCATTGTCTGCCTGACAGATCTAAGACAGAATCCCAGTGTAACATTCTCTTTATTTTACAGCAGACTTATATCTTATCGTACACAGTAATGATGCTTTATATCGGAGAGATGGGAACCTATTAGATTAGCAAAGGGCAAATTTTATTCTTGAATCAATTCTCATCGGCGTGTTTACATTACACAATACACTGCAGCTCCTTCGGCAGAGAGTGAAACGAAGGAAATCGTATGCAATATATTCATCCTCGCCACTTAACATTCAGATCAGCCTGTGTGGGAAACATGAAACAAAGAAACAGGCTCAAATGTTTTATTGTGTATTTATATACATTTATATAGGGAGCATGGGTAGCTTGTGTTTTTTCCAATTTCCTGCCTCAGGGATTTTAACAATGACGTTTTTCTTAATTTTAATTGTAAAAGAATCTCGAGATCTATAAATATGGGATTTTTACATTCATCTTCTTGGTGTTTTTATGCATCTGATTTTTTAATACTTAATTTGATTTGGGAGTTCAGTATTGCCACAATAGGAAGTCACTGGGACATTAGCATAGGGGAGAATGCATTGTCATTATTTAGCCAAGGACAGAATTGCAGAAGCCATTTTGAGCATGGTAACGGTCCGTAACAAAGAGGACATTTACAGCAAAAAAATACCATGATTCAAATGGGACTTCTTCTCATACAATGCACAATTAAGCAACATTTCTTTGGTTTTTGCATCTTAACTAATGTTGAGACTCTGATGACAAATTACTGATGCAAGGACGAAAGAGTTCATTCAATTCTTATATATATTTAAAGTTACATTAAGCCTGAAGGCCCCACTGCAATACACAAAATAGCCATGTGGAGTGTGTGATTTTGCTGCAGCATGCAGCGTGTTTTTTTAATGTACTGCATGGCTACACACCACAACTCCCCAAGTGTGAACATAGTTCATATGGGGAAACTGCTTTGTTGCGTTTTTCTGAAAAGCATCGAAACACAGCCAGTTGAACAAGGCCTACCAACCATATATTGTTATTTCAGTTGGTCACCCTAAAATGTCGGTCGTCCTTTCTGTAGATACTTGTTTTGTATCTTTCGGAGATTGTTGCCCAATCCACCAGGAGGATCTCCGAAAGATGCCCATACACGGGCCAATTATGCCCGAAACAAACATTCGTACACGTTGTGCGCCGTGGGTCGGCACCCGCGATTTACTTAGTACACTATTTATTATAACTATTTTGCAAGAGGGTACCCTAGGGACCTATAGGGTCTTGTATGTATCATTATTTTAATTGTTTTTAACCATTGTATCCTGTTCCCCTAGTCTATGTTGATGCAAATAAAGGGATTTTAGTACTTTTCTGATATTGATGTGAGCGCGGTTGTTATTTGGGTTCTATTTTTCTGTTTGGAGTCATAAATGTTAACCGCACATTATTGTTAATTACTTTAAATTTTACTTAAATAGGTATGTTAACTAAGCATGTTAAGCTTGGGATTGAGTTAAGCACTCTAATTGCTCCCAAGTTCTCAATTTGACTAATTGTTAAACTACTGTATTACAAATACACTGTTTCTCTCCTATTCTCATATATAAATGTGCTTTTCTCTATAGTAGTACTTTGTACTCAAACAATATCAAGCTACTTCACACGAGCGGCATGTTGGTTCACCAATTGACAAACGCTACATGAAAGGCTACAGTACTGTTTGTGGTGAAGCACCTTAAGGTTTTGCCTTCGGTTCTAAAAATTTTTGCACAATCGCATGCATCCGAGTTGCACACAATAACGCACCGGAAAGTGCACATAATCGCACGCTTGTGTGCGTGTTTTCATGTGCGCCAGGACATGAGTAGACATCGCATCTCAGCCAATCATTGTCGCAGCTGCTGGTCTGGCCCCTTCTGGTTGCTTCCATTTCACAGATAGCAGGGAAGACAAGCAGAAGGCAGACGAGAAACAAGGGCAAGTAAATATATTTAGAGGTCAATTTGAGGTATCTAGACAAAGCGAGGTCTAGGTTTGGGGGGGGGGTTGTTTAGGGGGTGGACATACCTTTATCTTATCATACCTTTATCTTATATCTTTCCCACCCACAGTTTGAGAACATTACCAGCAGGAAGTGTTTATAGTCCAATAGTGATTTCATTTTGTAGCTGTTTTTTTTACATTGCCATAGAATTGGCAATTAAATCTGCCATCCTCCCAATAAAATGCTTTCCATCAACGTGCACAAATATTAAAACCTCTCAATGTCTGAATTTATTATGGGACTCATGTGGCTTGATACATTAAAACAAATCGCTAAAACTGGATCGGACAGTCTATTGTCTTAGAGAGGATTGTATAAGAGTCCTTCACCATAAAACACATTATGATTGTTGTTATGCAGTGCACTGCTCGTCCACAGTGGTTCATGCCAGTTGAATCACCTTCTAAGCGTGACCTCTGTTTGTGAAAGGTCAGCTGTACTACTAATTAATGAATGGTTTTAATAGGCGGTAAATCATACACCCCTGTCGGTGTGATAATTGTAGTCCCTATCGGTGTTATCGAGGATGCACCTTCTCACGGACACAACAGTAATCTGAAATTGGCAGGTTTGCACAGCAAGAAGAAAGCAACGAATGTTAGGAAAGGCGTACTTTACAAACGGTGATTATTACCTTAGGCAGAGAGTTATTGAACTTAAGGTACTACCCTGAGTTTGTCGAGTGCATTTGATAATGTTGTGAAGATTGATGCATTGATGCACCTTGTTAGCCCTAACGCTCGAGCCTTTTGTTCACTAATTTCCTTATTTTCCCTTTCAGAGGGATCTAATTAACCTATTGTACATTCTACTGTTAATAATTGAAATAAACACACACAACCAAAAAAATCAGGTTCAGCTTCCAAATGCAGCTTTAATAAAAAAAAAATCCCTCCAAGGCTTAGTTTTTCCCACTGTCTTACAGCCCTGTATCTCTATCAGACTCTATCTCCAACACCACAAACCATTTCTCCTACGTTAGAATGTAATGACAATACAGTCCAACCAGAAGGAATTGGCCACTATATTCTGTTGTCTTTTTTGCAGTGAAAATAGAGAAACATGCCATAGTAATGGAGTTTGAAAAGACATATGTTACATCTTTTAGCCTACTCATGAACCCTACCTAACAGTTGATACATGGAAGGCAAAAAAAAAAACAGCTGAAAAGTTCCTTTTCCAATGACAATCGGAAAGGATCCCATGATCAATCGAACGACTACCCTATATACTTGAGTGGAGTCAAGGTTTTGCGCTTTAAAATAGCCGAAACTGAAACCTCATTTTATAACTCAGGAAGCCACTCACCCTCGTTCATCAGTAATCCAGCTTGTCCTCCGCTGAATTGCTGATGATTGACCCAGACAGTATCTCCAACCACAGGCAAGTCCTTTCCTCCCTCCCAATGAACTGGAGGGTTGGGGGGTGCAGGTGCTTGCCATGCATAGCGTTTGGAACTACACAACTCCCAACAAAGCCATGCTGGGAGTTTTGTATGTTTTCCACCTCACCACCTCTTCATCCATAAATCCGCTATGCTTCACATCTACTGTTCGCTGATTGCTGAGTGATTGACCCAAGACCCGTTTACCAGTACCACAGGCCAGTCCTTCCCCCAAAAAAAATCACTGATCTGGAGGGGCACGGGTGTTGGGGTGCAGTGCTTGCCCTGCAGACGTGTGGAAACTCACTCCCACTAAACATTCTGGGAGTTGTAGTTTCCAAATTCGGGAGTGAAAACGAATTGGATTTCTGTCCTTTAAGGCACGAATAGCCTCAACAACATACAGAATCAGGAGGATGGTATCTAATTGTTAAAAATTTGCCTTCTGAGTCTTACAGTAGTCCATCTCATAGCCATACTGGTTATGCTGTCCATTTAAGGCACTAAGCATCAAAACATACGACTAACCAACAGTTGGTCATATTTTGCTGCCCTCGACTTGTCCTCGAGTCATAAGGTTTTTAATCAGTTTTCAGGTAAACTGGTACCAGCCTCGACTATACTCGGAATCGACTTATCGACTATATCGAATTATATACTGTATTGTATTAATACCGTAATTTTCAATATTTTTGATTTTAGAAACTTATTCACAGCCTACTTTTACAGCTATTGTTAATCCGTTATACCTCGCTATACACGTTCACAGTTTCTCAAGTCCTACTGTAACGGAACTCTCACCTGACCTGAAGAGAAACTTCTTTCTTTTAATCCTAAGAATGTCCCCGAGCTCCCCTCTGAAAATGACGTTTGGTGACTACCTGGGTATTGATATTGCCATTAAATATATCTGTAAGAAGCCGATCTATCCCCTCACAAACATCACTTCTCCATGCAAAACGGCCCTAACTTGTCTAATCTGGCCTGCTTATTCCAGCCATTTTCTAAATTTTCTAATGTATGGGCTATTTCGAATAATTTTGAAAAATAGCCTTGAACTTTGAAATTATCGAAATACGATCCGAGAACCATTTTGAGTTTTCTGATCGTATTTTCCACACAAGATTTTTACGATGTTCGGGTCTTTGTGTTAACTTCGAAAATCTTTGAAAATAACGCCCGTAAACTCGAAATAGTACTCCGACTTAATTTCGATAATTTTCGAACATTCGAGCGAGGCATTTTGAGAAAATGATCGCAAATAGCCCCTACATTACAAAAATTAATAATCAGCGATCACATGTACCTTCTCCAATACCACTTTTAAAGTAATTATTAATGTATTAAAATATCCCTGAGGAACTTTACATTTTGCCCGCCTGGTGAAAGGTATTAAAAGCTTTTCCCAGTTTGCCAGTCAGTGAACCAGTCCATCAGTCCTAGTTTGCCAGTTAGAGAACCAGTCTATCAGTCCCAGTTTGCCAGTCAGTGAACCAGTCCATCAGTACCAGTTTTTGCCAGTTAGAGAACCAGTGAATCAGTCCCAGTTTGCCAGTCAGTTAACCAGTCCATCAGTACCAGTTTGCCCATCAGTCCATCAGTAAACCAAAGTCAGTAAACCAGTCCATCAGTCCTAGTTTGCCAGTCAGAGAATCAGTGTATCAGTCACAGTTTGCCAGTCAGTGAAACAGTCCATCATTCCCAGTTGCCAGTCAGTGAACCAGTCCATAGTCCTAGTTTGCCAGTTAGAGAACCAGTCTATCAGTCCAGTTTGCCAGTCAGTGAACCAGTCCATCAGTACCAGTTTGCCCCTCAGTCCATCAGTAAACCAGTCCATCAGTCCCAGTTTGCCAGTCACTGAACCAATCCATCAATCCCAGTTTGCTAGTCAGTGAACCAGTCCATCAGTCCTAGTTTGCCAGTTAGAGAACCAGTGAATCAGTCCCAGTTTGCCAGTCAGTGAACCAGTCCATCAGTACCAGTTTGCCCATCAGTCCATCAGTAAACCAGTCCATCAGTCCGAGTTTGCCAGTCACTGAACCAATCCATCAATCCCAGTTTGCTAGTCAGTGAACCAGTCCATCAGTCTCAGTTTGCCAGTCAGTGGACCAGTTCATCAGTACCAGTTTGCAAGTCAGTAAACCAGTCCATCAGTCCTAGTTTGCAAGTCCCGGTTTGCCAGTCAGTGAACCTGTTCATCAGTACCAGTTTTCAAGTCAGTAAACCAGCGTCATCAGTCCTATTGCCAGTCAGAGAATCAGTGTATCAGTCACAGTTTGCCAGTCAGTGAAACAGTCCATCATTCCCAGTTTGCCAGTCAGTGAACCAGTCCATCAGTCCTAGTTTGCCAGTTAGAGAACCAGTCTATCAGTCCCAGTTTGCCAGTCAGTGAACCAGTCCATCAGTACCAGTTTGCCCATCAGTCCATCAGTAAACCAGCCATCAGTTCCAGTTTGCCAGTCACTGAACCAATCCATCAATCCCAGTTTGCTAGTCAGTGAAACAGTCCATCAGTCCTAGTTTGCCAGTTAGAGAACCAGTGAATCAGTCCCAGTTTG
Organism: Hymenochirus boettgeri; assembly: GCA_019447015.1. Taxonomy (NCBI): domain Eukaryota; kingdom Metazoa; phylum Chordata; class Amphibia; order Anura; family Pipidae; genus Hymenochirus; species Hymenochirus boettgeri. The sequence goes on from CM033476.1 coordinate 266,971,904, forward strand.
CCAGTCAGTTAACCAGTCCATAGTACCAGTTTGCCCATCAGTCCATCAGTAAACCAGTCCATCAGTCGAGTTTGCCAGTCACTGACAATCCATCAATCCCAGTTTGCAGTCAGGAACCAGTCATCAGTCCCAGTTTGCCAGTCAGTGGACCAGTTCATCAGTACCAGTTTGCAAGTCAGTAAACCAGCCTCAGTCCTAGTTTGCAAGTCAGTGAACCAGTCCATCAGTCCCAGTTTGCCAGTCAGAGAGCCAGTCCCTCAGTCCCAGTTGCCAGTCAGCAAACCAGTTCATCAGTACCAGTTTCCAGTCAGTAAAACAGTCAGTGAACCAATCCATTAATAAAAGTTTGCCAGTGAACTGGTCCACCGGTCCCAGTTTGCCAGTCAGTGAACCAGTCATCAGCCTGTTTGCCAGTCAGTAAACCAGTCCATCAATCCCAGTTTGCTAGTCAGCAAACCAGTCCATCAGTCCCAGTTTGCCAGTCAGAGAGCCAGCACATCAGTCCCAGTTTGCCAGTCAGTGAACCAGTCCATCAGCCTGTTTGCCAGTCAGTAAACCAGTCCATCAATCCCAGTTGTGCCAGTCAGCAAACCAGTCCATCAGTCCCAGTTGGCAGTCAGAGAGCAGTCCATCAGTCCCAATTTGCCAGTCAGTGAACCAACTTTAGTACCAGTTTGCCAGTGAACTGGCCACCAGTCCCAGTTTGCCACTCAATAACCATCCCACAGTCCTAGTTGCCGTCAACCAGTCCAGTTTGCCAGCCAGTGAACCAGTCATCAGTCGCAGTTTGACAGTCAGTAAACCAGTCCATCAATCGAAGTTTGCCATTCTGCAAACCAGTCCATCAGTTCCAGTTTGCCAGTAGTGAACTTGTTATCCGTACCAGTTTGCAAGTCAGTAAACCAGTCATCAGTCCTAGTTTGCCAGTCAGTGAAACAGTCCATCAGTCCCAGTTTGCCAGTCAGTGAACCAGTCCATCAGTCCCAGTTTGCCAGTTAGAGAACCAGTCTATCAGTCCCAGTTTGTCAGTCAGTGAACCAGTCCATCAGTACCAGTTTGCCCATCAATAAACCAGTCCATCAGTCCCAGTTTGACAGTCAGTGAACCAATCCCTTAGTCCCAGTTTGTAAACCAGTCCATCAGTCCCAGATTCCAGTCAGTGAACCAATTCATTAGTAACAGTTTGCCAGTCAGTGAACTGGTCCACCCGTCCCAGTTGTTCACTCAATAAACCAGTCCAACAGTCCTAGTTTGCCAGTCAACCAGTCCTATTTTGCCAGCCAGTCAACCAGTCCATCAGTCCCAGTTTGCCAGTCAGTGAAACAGTCCATCAGTTCAGTTTGCCAGTCAGAAACCAGTCCATCAGTACCAGTTTGACAGTCAGTAAACCAGCCCATTAGTCCCAGCTTTCCTGTCAGTTAACCAGTCTATAAGTACCAGTTTGCCAGTCAGTCAACCAGTCCATCAGTGTTAGTTTGCCAGTCAGTCAACAAGTATATACCATATATAAAAATATATGTGGTTCTGGTATTTTAATTTAATTTCTAACCCCATGTTGATGTTTCAGGCTTCCGGACAGCACAGACTGCACAGAATGATTGTCCTGGCAAAATAAAATATAAAATAAACTCCACTGCAAAGCAAATGAAAGGCCCTAAGAAAGTAGCTAAGGGTAAATATATAAATACATTATACTTAGCTGTATATAGTAAAGTTGGCCATACACTGCCTAGACATTGCACTGATTGACAGTGAGATGAATCTAGAATCAACTGTAACGTCAAGTGGAGCAGCAGTTTTACCTGGCGACTTTACCAAATTGTTTTCCCGATGGACCGTGTTTGTGATTTTTAATTATAGTGATAGATACAATCGCATCATCGTAAAATGCTCAGGCCGGGTGGTAAGGCTGTTGATACATGGAGTGTTTTTCTCCCTGCAGGCTCATATAATATGTGACAGATCATTGGTGTCCCTGTTGTGGTGAATACTGAGAAAATGTTCTATTTCCACTACTAATCACACTTCCAATGTCAGTGACTTGTGAACATGCTCACTATTCCCTCTACCACATTGGTTGAGCAATAGCAGATAGGGTGGAAGGCTGGGTAAGGGGCTGTTTGAAATACCTCATATACAGATGATAATACAGAATTACAACAGTAGCTTAGCAGCAACAACCCCTGGACAGCCTCCCGACCTGTGAGACTGCCAAGAGCCCATTCAATATCACTCACCAATATGCATTGGAAATACCAAATTGCATGTAACAGAAAAGCTTTAAATTCACAATGAACAATATCCCACTGAATTTGGAGGCTGCTATCTTCATCTTTAAATTAAAGCCTGAGTAATGAAACTGCAATGCACCACACTGATTACATATTTATACATGTAGGCAATTCACAATCCCACATGTTCTAATTAAAGGAAAATCCTGCATTCTTTACACCAATCAGGTGTATTGGTTTGTTTTTCACTTTAAGACTATATTTGTATACCGTAAGGAACTAGTAAATTTGCCTGTCAGGGCTAGCACATGTAAGGCTGCCATATAGGAAACAGTGCTAGCTTTGCCAGTTAGAGAACCAGTGAATCAGTCCCAGTTTGCCAGTCAGTGAACCAGTCCATCAGTACCAGTTAGACTGCACTCATACAACACAGGAAGGCAAAGATAACAAGTTTACCTGCAGACTTCGCTTGACCATCTGTGAGGTTTAATGAGGTTTCAAAGGGTTGCAAAAGCCGGTGCTGGGGGGCACTGGATAAACACTCACTAAACACACGAATTGGAGGAATTGGAGAGGGATCCTGATGTCGTCACTTAGATCATAAAAACCTAAAAATAAAACATTAAGATATAAAAAATGGCATAAAGTGCATCTCCTATATACAAAGGAGTTACTGAAGACATTTAAAAGTTACCCTGGCTATAAATATTAGATATTATGAAACAAGCTGCTAGCAGAGCTTTGGGACAGAAATGTACAAATGTACAAAACAACAGTTTTTCATACAGGCAGTTGTGTTGAAGTGTACCAAGGCACCGATAGGTCAGCAGGATTTAATAGAAAATTTCTAACAGGCAATACAGTAGTAAATAATCCAAAGGCAAACTTTCCTATGTAACTGAGAAACACATCATAATGCCAGTGTGAACATGATAACTAACCTGAGCTAGGGCGGCTGTCTGTTTCTAGATGCTCATCAGGCTTTTCAACATCACCGAAGATCATTTATTTGTTTATCCAATTCATGAAGTTGGCTCAACAAACCAGCATCTCTCTTTCTAAGACAGTTCTATGAAAAATAATAAAAATACACATTAATTAAAGTTGAAAGGGGTTGGGATTTCAGATTTGTTATTTTTAAGAAAATGTATTATTAAGATTTGGGTCTTAATAACCAATATGGTTATTGCGTACAAATAAGAAATGGAAAAAGATGAACACCCTATTGTAATTCAACAAAAAGTCAGATGTTCATGAGATCTAAAACATACACAAAAATCTATATATTATAACATGTATAGTCTAACAAACATATATCAGAGCTTTTCAGAGCACAGGGTTCAAGATGAAAGCTTTAGAAGATTGCAGATTAAGTAGATGTAGTGTCTTTACTTCCATTTGACTTGGTAGCCCATTTACTTGGAACAGGACTAAACTAAGGGAGCGTGATTGCCCCCTGGTGGTAATGTATAATTGTCTGCAATGGATTAATGATTTATCATACTACAGAAAGATTTTATCCTGGCATGAATGTAATCATATAAAAATTAAATGGAGGTAGCAGTTTTCATACAGGTAACAAACAGTCAGTGACACTGAATATAAGAAGATCTAGTAATAGCCCTGAACTGTTAGGGACTGCTGCTATACAGCAGGATCAGTGGGGAAAGGATTAAAAAGAATCCATGAACACAAAGGCAGATCAGATCATTCCACATGGGGGTGACATGAGAGCACTTACTATCCAATAGCACAGGCCGCAGATGTAAAGAGTGTGCAGAGAGATTCCATTTACTATACTATAGAGCTATTAGGCATGGAATGGTGGGGTCAGCAAATCTTCCAACTTAATTTCAATCACCCACCATCTATTGCTTGTCAATAGCTTCCCAGTGCACAAGTTACAATACCTCCCAATCCCTCTAATGCACAGGTATTGCATATTATGCCATGGAGTGGTGGCTGCAGACACCCCATTGCAGCCACCTATACCATAAAGAAGAGGGAGCAGACACACACATTGTATCCACCTATTCCATAAAGAAGGGGGAGCAGACACACACATTGTATCCACCCTATTCCATAAAGAAACGGGTGCAGACACCCACACACTCACCAATTCAAGAGACCCTCCACACTCAACCCCATTCCAAGAGACCCCGTCACAATCACCCCATTCCAAGAGACCCCGTCACACTCACCCCATTCCAAGAGACCCCGTCAAACTCACCCCATTCTCAGAGACCCCGTCACACCCACCATTCCCAGAGACCCCGTCACACCCACCCCATTCCCAGACACCCCGTCACACCCACCACATTCCCAGAACCCCTCACACCCACCCATACACCCACCCCATCACACCCACCCCAATTCAGACACCCCATCACACCCATCCTACTCCAGACACCCCATCTCACTCCCACCCCATTCAGACACCCATCTCACGCCCCACCCCATTCAGAACCCCATCACTCACCCACCCATTCCAGGCACCCCATCTCACTCACCCACCCCATTCCAGGCAACCCATCTCACTCACCCACCCCATTCCAGGCACCCCATCTCCTCACCCCCCATTCCAGGCACCCATCTCGCTCACCCACCCACCCTACTCCAGACACCCCAACTCACCCACCCCACCCTACTCCAGCCACCCCAACTCACCACCCACACCAACTCACCCCCACCCTACTCCAGAATCCCAACTACCCCACCCACCCCTACTCCAGACATCCCAACTCACCCACCCACCCTACTCCAGACACCCCAACTCACCCACACCCTACTCCAGACACCCATCTACACCACCACTACTCCAGACACCCCATCTCACCCACCCTACTCCAGACCCTCCATCTCACCCACCCTACTCCAGACACCCATCTCACCCACCTACTCCCACAACCCCATCTCACCGACCCTACTCCAGACACCCCATCTCACCCACCCTACTCCAGACACCCCATCTCACCCACCCTACTCCAGACACCCCATCTCACCCACCCTACTCCAGACCACCCCATCTCACCCACCCTTCTCCAGACACCCCATCTCACCCACCCTACTCCAGACACCCATCTCACCCACCCTACTGCAGACACCCCATCTCACCCACCCTACTGCAGACACCCATCTACCCACCCTACTGCAGACACCCATCTCACCCACCCTACTGCAGACACCCATCAACCACCCTACTGCAGACACCCATCTCACCCACCCTAATGCAGACACCCCATCTCACCACACCTACTCCAGACACCCATCTCACCGACCACTACTCCGCACCCCATATTCACCGACCCTACTCCAGACACCCATCTCACCGACCCTACTCCAGACACCCCATCTCACTCACCCTTCTCCAGACACCCATCTCACCCACCACCTCAGACCCCATCTCACCCACCCTTCTCCAGACACCCCATCTCACCCACCCTACTCCAGACCTCCATCTCACCCACTACTCCAGACCACCTCATCTCACCCACCCTACTCCAGAACCACCTAATGCAGCCACGTACCAGTTGCTTCTTTAGCAGTAAAATGTTTTCCCAGGAATTTTCCTTCCCTAGACTTCGCGGATTCTCCACACCCGGGAATGGGCATCTCCTCCCCCGGGCAGGGGGTTCAATACGTTCCTAACCAGCAGTCCTGTGTGTTTCAGGTAAACAACTCCGATAGACCAGCCAAGGGCCTCAGGCGCTCCCGGGTCCTCTGACGTCGATTCCGTCTCTCCTTGTCCTTGCGCCGGAGGGAGCTGTCTTGAAGGTCCCAGGTGGTCAGAGGGGATTGGGATCGGCTTCATCCCGGGACACTAATTACCGCATCTGCGGGGTGGCCAGGCTACGAGTGTGCAGTACACGGACCCCTCTTGTTCTAGTGCAAAAAACTCTTATTCCAGGGATAATTCTCAGCATGACATGGACCAACACACCCAAGTTAGCGCCTCCCGTGCAATGGGCGTCTCATCCTTTCCTAGACTGATAAGACAATGTGCAATCACCAGCGGTCTTGACAGCAACAGACCGACGCCCTCACACTGCTCAGTCCTATGCACAGAGCCTGCAGCTCCAGCATAGCTAAATAGCCTCCGGTTATGTCACGTGAACACGCCCTCCCTCCGTGGAGATTCTCCTGAATGTCCAGACAGGCAAAGGTTGTAAATAATGTAATAAGAGTTAGTCTAGAATATATATATATAATATATATATATATATATATATACTATATTACATAATATTTATATATAGTCTATATACTACACTATATAAACAGTCTCTATATTATATTACAATATACACACTATATAACACGTCTCTATTTATATTACATAATATACTACCACTAACACAGTCTCATATATACAAATATACTACACAATATAATACAGTCTCTATATATATTATATACATATAACTACACTAATAACATAATACATATATTACATATATACTACACTATATTATCAGTCTCTATATTATATGACATATATACTACACTATATAATACAGTCTATATAATTATATATATTACATATATATCTACACATATATAATACAGCCTATATTATATTACATATATACAACATATAATACAGTCTATATATTATTTAATATATACTACACTATATAATACAGCCCTATATTTATATTACATATCTACACTATATACAGTCTCTATATTATTTACATATATACTACCACTATATAATACAGTCTCTATATTTGATGCATTACTTTAAATATATACTACACTATATAATAAAGTCTTATATTATATTATATTACATAGAACTACACATAGTATACAGCATAAGGTTATATATATAGCAACCGTAGAGAAGATCCGAGACGAGTGGAACACTAGATAATAACAGTCTATATAAAACATAATACTACACTATATATACAGTCTCTATATTATATTACATATAAACTACACTATATAAACAGTCTACAAATTATATTACATATATATACTAAACTATATTAACAAGTCTCTATATTATATTTATATACATATATACTACACTATAAATACAGTCTATATTATATTACATATATACTACACTATATATATCTCAATATTATATTATATTACATAATACTAACTCTATAATACAGTCTATATATTATTATATTACATATATACTAAATATAGAATACAGCCTCTATATTATATTACATATATACTACACTATATAATCTCTATATATATTACATAAAATACACAAATACAGTCCCAAAAACAATATACACAAAATACAGTCAAATATACAATAATACACTATATAATCAGTCTCTATAAATATATTACATAGATACACATAATTTTTTTTATTAATTAATACAGTCTCATATTATATTATAACAATATACTACACTAATTAATACAGTCTATTATATTATTATATTACATATATACTACACTATATAATACAACCTATATATTATATTACATATATACACTATATAATACAGTCTATATATATTTACATATAATACACTATAAATACATCCTCTATATTTATTACAATATACTATATAATACAGTCTAATATTATTTACCATATATACTACACTATATAATACAGTCTCTATATATTAATTACATATATACTACACTATAATACAGTCTCTATATTATATTAAATTACTACACTATATATACATCTATATTATATTACTATAACACACAATAATTACAGTCTCTATATTATATTACATATATACTACACTATTATAATACAGTCTCTATTTATATTAATTACATATATATACACTATATAATACAGTTCTCATATTTATATTACATAATACTACACTATATAATACAGTCTATATATAAGTAAATATACTACACTATATAATACAGTCCTATATTATATTACAAAATACTACACTATATAATAAGTCTATATTATATTACATATATACTACATATATAATACAGTCTCTATATTATATTACATAATACTCACAATAAACAGTCTCTATATATATATTACATATATACTAACATATAATACAGTCTCTATATTATATTACATATATACTACACTATATAATACAGTTCTATATTATATTACATATATACTACACTATATAAACATTCTATATTATATTACATAATAACACTATATAATACATCTCTATATTATATTACATATATACAATACATATAATACAGTCTCTATATTATATTACATTATACTACACTATATAATACGTCTCTATATATTTTACAATTACACACTATATAATACATTATCAATATATTACATTATATACACACTATAATACAGTCTCTATATTATATTACATATATACTAACACTATATATACAGTCTCATATTATATTATATTACAAATATACTACACTATATAATACAGTCTCTATATTATATTACATATATACTTACACTATATAATACAGTCTCTATATTATTACATATATACTATACTATATATACAGTCTATATATTATATATATACATAATACTACACTATATAATACAGTCTCTATATATATTATATATAATACTATATAATACAGTTTCTCTATTAATGATATTACATATATACTACACTATATAATACAGTCTCTATATTATATTACATATATACTACACTATATAATACATTCTCTATATTATATTACATATATACTACACTATATAATACTGTCTATATATTATATTACATATATACTACACAATATAATACAGTCTATATATTATATTATATTACATATATACCACACTATATAATACAGTCTCTATATTATATTACATATATACTACACTATATAATACAGTCTCTATATTCTATTACATATATACTACACTATATAATACAGTCTCTATATTATATTATATTACATATATACTACACTATATAATACAGTCTATATATTATATTACATGTATACTACACTGTATAATACAGTCTCTATATTATATTATATTACATATATACTACACAATATAATACAGTCTCTATATTATATTACATGTATACTACACTATATAATACAGTCTCTATATTATATTACATATATACTACACTATATAATACATTCTCTATATTATATTACATATACACTATACTATATAATACACTCTATATATAATATTAGATATATACTACACTATATAATACAGTCTCTATATTATATTACATATATACTACACTATATAATACAGTCTATATATTATATTACATATATACTACACTATATAATACAGTCTCTATATTATATTACATATATACTACACTATATAATACAGTCTATATATTGTATTACATATATACTACACTATATAATACAGTCTATAAATTATATTATATATATAATACACTATATAATACAGTCTATATATTATATTCTATTACATATATACTTCGCTATATAATACAGTCTATATACTATATTACATATATACTACACTATATAATACAGTCTATATATTATATTACATATATACTACAAATGTCTGTTGGTCACAGCTATAGTGGCTGCGGTTCATGAGACCGATCATGCAGCCCCATAGGGAACCGCACGATTGGGCGGCTTTACCGACACGTCCAATCATCCGTTCATCCAATCCGGATGAATGGGCGACCAACATTTGTCATGGAGGCGGCCAAAAGCTGCACAGATTTTTAGGCCCAATCGACCGATACATGGAAGTATCGGTCGATTGGGCCGAAAAATCTGCCCATGTCTACCCAGCCTAAAGTCATGTGGGATTGTTACACACATTTCTCATAGGGCTGATACAAGGATCCTATGGGACATAATTCTAATTAACAAGGAATGCAAATTGTACACTATGTCCGAGGTTTTCATGGGACTAAACAAGAATAAAAACCAGAAGCCATTCCTATAATATTGGCTGAATATGATCTCGCTAAGCAAATTGGCATTGTATGTCCTCTCCTTTGACACTACTAACCTTTACGTTTATACTATTGCAGTCTATAGGCCAAATCACCAGGTTTTGACCTTTGACCAGATCAGCTGATTTAAGTGCTCTGTTTATTTTGTAGAATTAAACTCATTATCAGTTTAACTCACAACATTCACAACCCACTGATGACTTGAAACCCTATATTTAGAATAAAAACACCTTAAAGGGACAGTTCAGTGGAAATGATCAATATTTGTTAAATTGTTAGTTTGTGTGATGCCTTCTTAGTTATTCTACATATTCTCTCCCATTTTGAAAAATCAGTTGATTTCATACCCTTTGCTATTCCCTGCTGGTGACATTAGTAAGCAGACATTTCAGGTTCTAACGGTCCTTCTTCTTCCCAGGATGCACCACTTCCTTGGAATGTTCCTAACAGTAATTTCTACTGATTGGCTGTTGGATGGGTCAAAGATGCTCAGATCTCTACTGAGCAACTCAATCAACCCAGTCGCTGGGTCAAGGGCAAGACCATAACGGTCTCTACTAGGGGTCCTGCAAACAGGAAGTCAGTAATTTGGTTGCATTTATTTATTCACAGATAAAATGCTAAATTGGCAGATTAACATCATTGGGATGAAAAAATTCTGCTCTTTTTTCTGAAAAGCATATGTATTTACACTGAACTTCCGCTTTAAGCTCTATACAGACACTAGATCAATGTTGACCAATGTGTTTTGCTCAAAAGCCCAGCATCTGTATAAAAGATTGCTAAAATGGTATAGCGAACTGTCTTTCTGGATCACTACCAATCTCAGGCACTGCTCTCTCCCACCGTGGGTGTTTCCCAGTCATTCCCACTCACCTCTCCATTGAACAGTTCAGGATGCTCAACTATTGTCGAGCACAAGCAGATTCACAAAAAGTAATTTCCAATAATTATTATCTTATGGGTTTATGTAGCTTAAGCCATGACAATAGGTAAGGGAGGACTAAGCCAGTAGGGTCAATTCCCCCCGGGCCACTTTTTGCTGTACTACTTGGGCCATGGCTGTTGGACTAGAATGCCAATGGGCCCAATAACACAAATCTATTCCTTTGAACCTAGGTGCTGCCTTATATAGCGTACTGAGATTCCTTCACTAGCTCGCACTAAGATAGTGTTGGTAGATTCCGTTTCTCTGTTTGAGAAGTTCCTCAAATGGTTTTAATGGCTAATATACACAGGTCATTATTTTGGCTTGATAAATCTCTCAGCACAGTGTTTTGTTTGGATCTGCCAGGGAATCCAATGTTAGGCTAGGTTGATATTTTAATGTGATAGATATCGTGGACCACTCGATCAGCAAAACTTTAATCCAATTTGGCCTGACCGACATCGGTCGGTGGTGGGCAAAAAAATACCAGTGATATTTCAACCTAATTGACTGAAATAGCAGTTGGTCAATCAGGTTGATATATCGCTGCTTTATTACCAAAATCACCAATCTTTTTAATCAGCACATTTCTATCTGACTGTAAATAATGGATGACCATGCAGTCTTCAGTTCGCTTCCCAGTTGTTCAGCTGTGCTAATTTTTAACTTTTAAAGGGAAACTGTGGTGTCTAAACAAGTTGATTTTAAATGAAAGGCCAGGTTCCCATCTTTAAAATGAGCCATCAATCATCTCACTACATTCTACCCAGCGCAAGACATGAAGAAATCACTGATCAGAAAGTTAGGGAGTGTGAGTTTCTGAATCTGCGGTCAGAAATACTAGTTCCTCCTTCTAATCTGCGGTTGGCACATGCTCAGTGCATGACTAAAGGGTAGAAGGGAGGGTGGGGAGAACAGCACAGCCCACAGCACTGCATTTTATTAATGCCTCCCATTTGCTGGCACTGTGGCCCCTCACTCTCCCAGGCTCTGTGGCCCCTCACCCACTTGCACCTTAGGACAATACCCCCCTACCCCCTACAGAAGACTGTGTAAAAACATCCTTTTCATCAGAGAAAGAATCAGACAAGTTTAAAACTGCTGATTCTTTCTCTGCTAAAAAGGCTGTTTTTACACAGATTTCTGTAGTGTGGGGTGGGGGGTGGTATTGGTCTGAGGTGCAAGTGGGGGAGGGGCCATAGGGCCCACAAGTGGGAGGGGCCACGGGAGGCTGCAAGGGAAAGGCCCAAGCGGGCTGCAAGAGAAGGGGCCGGGGGAGGTCTGCAAGGGGAGGGGCTATGGGGCCCACAAGTGGGAGGGACCACAGGACCCGTAAATGGGTGGGTCCATGGGACCTGTGAGTAGGCGGGGTCATGGGACCCGGGAGTTGGCAGGCCACAGAGCCCATGAGTTGGAGTGGCCACAGGAGGCTGCAAGGGAAGGGGTCAGGATGGGTCTGCAAGGGGGTGGGCCATGGAGCCCACGAGTGGGAGGGGCCACAGGAACTTTGACTGGGAGGGGCCAAAGAGCCCATGAGTGTCAGTGGCCACGGGAGGCAGAAAGGGGTCAGAATGGGTCTGCAAGGGGAGGGGCCACAGGAGGCTGCAAGGGAAGGGGTCAGGATGGGTCTTCAAGGGGAGGTGCCATGAGTGGGAGGGGCTACAGGACCTGTGACTGGGAGGGGCCACAGAGCCCACAAATGGGAGTGGCCACGGGAGGCGGGAAGGGGTTAGGATGGGTCTGCATTGGGAGGGGCCACAGGAGGCTGCAAGGCAAAAGCCCAAGGAGGCTGCAAGGAAAGGGACCAGGTTGGGCCTGCAAGGGGAGCTACGGGACCAAAGAGTAGGAGGGGCCATGAGGGTCTGCAAGGGAATTGCCCATGGGAGCCTGAAAGGAAGGGGGGGGGCATGGGAGCACACGCGGAGGAGGAGACACGGGGAAGAGGCACTGTCACATGGTTTCAGTTCAGTAAGCAGGAAATGCCGGGGATCTGGTGATGATCCTACCATATCACACATATAAATGTAAATATCTTCAAAATCATTTAAAATAAATAATGTGAGTAAATTGCAAAAATCCTTAGGAAAGCAATTCCTGTTCATTTATTGTGTCATTTTTGGACCCTTTAACTACTGCAATTTATTAAGTGTACCAAGCCTATAAGTGGGTACACACATTCCCGATAAATGAAACAATCATTTAGTCTGTTTTAGCTGAAAAATTTCCCTCGTTTGCGGTCGGCTCTCTATACTAAGGTATAGGGAGTCGTCCGCGATCGTTGGGAGTATGGCAGTCACAAACGTTCTCCATTAGATATAACTACTTTATATTCGATCATAAGTATTATATCCAACTATGTGGTACTGCCATGGGTGCTCGCTGCGCACCAGCATATGCAAATCTATTCCTGGGGTAGGGGGAGAGAGAAATAGTATTTGGAGAAGATCTGCTATTTTTTACCTTCCACATCGACTTCTGGTATAGATTTATCGATGATATTATTTTTGTGAGGAAGGGCCCTAGAAATTTGCTAATTGATTTTATTAATATTCTGAATAAAATAAGATAGGGGGGAAAAAAAGATATTTCTGACTAGCAATGTGTCCAAAGATCATGTTGATTTCTTGGACATTACAATTTACAAACAAGGGACCAAGCTGATTATGGATCTATACCGGAAACAGACTGCATCAAATGCATTATTACATTATGATAGCTCACATCGAAAAAATTTACTTAATTCAATTCCTAAAGGACAGTTCCTGCATCTATGCAGGAACTGCACTCAAAGACAGGACTTCGATAAAGCTGCTAACGATCTAGAGATCCAATTCGTCCAAAGAGGTTCAATAATGAATGGCATTTATTGAAACAGGCTTTAACTAAATTTGCCACATATTAAAAATTGACATAAAAACTCTAAATTTATTACAGACAATCCATCTATGACTGCTAGAGGAGTTAAGGTTAGTACACACGTCCGATCGCGGGTCCGACCCAGGACGCATGATGTGTACGAATGTTCGTTTCGGCCAATAAAGGGCCCATACACAGGCCAATTATCGGCCGAAACGAACGTTTGTACACATCATGTAACGTGGGTCAGGACCCGCAATCGCACGTGTGTACGAACCTTAAGAAGCTGGGAGACAGATTGACCCGTAGTCACTACACACTCCTCAGGACTCAGAACAATGAGGCAGAAACTGACTGGAACATATGCTTGTGGTAATTGTGTGTTTTGTCAATTTATGTACCAAACGGACTCCATTAGACTCTGACTGAAGAGATACGACTTGAGACAGTACTTAAAAGGGGAACTGTGGTTTCAAAACAAGTTAAGTTTAAATGAAAGGCCAGTTTCCTACCTTTAAAACAAGCCATCAACCATCTCTCTACGTGCTCCACAGCCCAAGATATACAGAAATGACTGACCAGAAAGTTAAGGGGTGGGAGGATTCCCCGCATTCCTGAGGCTTTTCCTGCACAGTGCCGCCCGTGAGCACAGCCTCAGACTCCCACAGTGTGTGAGGGAGACAGGAAGTCCCTCCTCCTCTCTGCTGTGCGAAGTGCTGACAGAGAAGGTAGAGGGGGAGGTTCTGAGTAACCCACGGGCACCCGCGGGTGGGTGGGGCTTAGGCATCCATCAGTGGGCAGGGCTAAGGCACCCGTGAGTGGGTGGGGCCACATGGGGCTGTAAGATAATGGGTCATGGGGGCCTGCAACTTGAGGTACTATGGGGTCCATGAGTGGAAGGGACCAGGGGGGCTGCAAAGGGGAGGAGGAGACACAGGACAGATTGACTGACAGTTTCAGAGCAGGAAGTGCAGGGGACCTGGTAATGCTGCTGCCATATCACACACAAAAATGTAAATATCTTCAAAACTATACAAAATAAACAATGGAAATACATTGCAAAAATTTGCAGGGGAGCAATTCCTATCAATTTACCTCAATTTACCTAAAGTCATTTTTGGACCACAGTTGCCTTTAATTGTAACAGTGAGAATATAATCTATGCTTTACAATGTACATGCAACAGGGGAGGACTGGCCCAGTGGGCTGAGAGAAAATGCCCCCCCGGGCTGGTTTCCAATAAAAAAATTTGGGCTGCCACAAAAGCTATTAGTAAGTACATGCTTGAAAGGCACAGCGCACACCTCTAGCTCTAAGATGGTCAAGAACAGGAAACTCCTCCTCCTTCAGATTGTTTACCAGTCAGCCCTCAAGTTCATTAGCAGTGTTAGTCAGCCCACCAGTTTATTAGCAGTGTTAGTCAGCCCTCCACTTCATTAGCCAGTGTTGTGAGCCCTCAAGATCATTAGTCAGTGTTGTCAGTCCTTCAGATTGTTAGCCAGTGTCATCAGCCCCCCATTTCATTACCCAGTGTGGTCAGCCCTTCAGACAATGTAAAATGGGAAAAGAAATCTTAAAAATGGGCGTAACTTAAACAAATTGCGGGTGTGGTTAATGTTGCAATCTACCGTGAAAGGGTCACTTGGTTATATTTGCCCTCCAGGTCAAAATATCCCAGTCCTCCCTGACATGCAACCTACTTTATGTAGGTAAAACCACCAAAAAATATAACTTTACTGTCCAAACATCTATCCGATATAAAGTTGGCACATGAACACAACCTGACTGGAAAAACACTCACCACAATTGCAACCCATTTTGTGCACATACATGGAGCTTCATACAGTGGCTCAAAGTGCTTTGGCCTTGAAAAAATCTAAATCCCTTCTAGGGGAGGTAATATAGACAATATATTACTATGTAAAGAAAGTGGTTGGATTTTCCAACTCCAGAGCCTAGCACCAAATGAACTGAATGAAGTTTGGGACCTCACCCCCTTCATTTAAGAAATGCACTATTAATCCTCCTATTTGACCTAATTTACGTTGTATTCTCTATTTTATTATTTTTATCTTTTTATAGTACCGAGACCATTATTATAATCAGGAGAATCAGACATCCCACCTCAAACGAGCAAGGAGCTAAGCAAGATACCAACCATGGATTATGATGTGCTCTTCATCTCCTGACTCAGTTGGCCCCTCAAGTGGATGAAATGGGATTTGGTCAATATAACAAGCATCATTTTTGTGCCTGGATCATCACCAAACCTGGAGAATCAAATACCTTACTTGTAATGGACGTAAAGGCCGGATCAAACCTCTATAAAATCAAACCTCTATAAGGAATGTATCTGCTATCTATTTGCTACTTATCCGATTTATCTGGTTCACTGAATGAGATAGATATGATCACTAAGAACTACCCTAGACTCTATGGATGGAACCCTGACTGTGAAAAAGAGGGGTTAGGATACTCATGCCATACTTGGAACACTATGCAATGAACTGATTTCTGGCATTGGTTATTTTTTGATTTTTTTCTTCTTTATATACTTACCCCATTTGAATTCAACACTCGCGGCTTTATTTCGATCAAAAAGGATCCATCTGTTGAGACTATTACACCGATGTGATATGGAACCACCAAGTTAAAAATATACTGTTTTGTATATATGGCCATATATATGTAGCATATATGTAGCTGTGATCTGTAAAATTTTACATTTATTTGTAAAAAATGTATTTGTATATACTATATTGTTTATATTTGTATAATTGTATATATGTGCACCTATCTTTACCCTATGCAATGACAGAATTATGTCTTAGCAGTGATTTAGGACTGACAATCCCAGAGATCCCATTTTATTGGGCAGTGTTGCATCATTGCAACTAATCTATGGAGGATCATGGGATACTTAATTGTGTCCACTGCTATATATGCGCAAGCCCCGCAACTCTTGTGAGACCTTGCGCTGCCCCTTGTTATTCACTACCTAACTTAGACTAGACATGTGCTAGCTTATAGAGGGAAGAGATGATGACGTAATCTACTCACGTCTTGCGGGACACTGCACAAGTAACGGCCCACTATTACTCCATTACGCACTACTACATGGACATAAAAGGCATCCCCTGTTTAATGGCAAACACTTTGCCGAGAAAGCCATACCGGCGAAACGCGTCCAGCTGTTTGTGCTCTCTATCCCCTTTGATCCCCGATCTTATCATGCCCTTTTGAATCCTCCTATGTATATGCAGACATATATACTGACTTTGGACAGATAAGTATACTCATAGTTTGTACTTGATACTTTGACTATACTATGGGTTACTGTATGGCAGGTATTAGGGATTTTTATACCTGCCATACAGTACAAACGTTCTCCCTATACTTTATATATAGGGAGAATTATCATGACTATTTGTATTCCCATCTGTCAAAGATGACAGACAGAATTTTGCATATTCTGTCTGTCATCTTTGCCAGATTGGTACTGTGTGTACTCACCTTAAAGCTACAGACAGCCCTCGGCCGCGGCTAACTTCCCTATATGGAGTCTACCGTGGCCGAGGGAAATTTTCCCTCTTTTTCAAATGAGCGTTCGGACGACCCGATCGTTTGGCGGTCACGCACTCTTTCGGAAATTAAGGTACACAAAGTACCGATAAAGCCCTGACATCGTTGGATCAGAGTGAAGGGGAATAATACACAAACTGAGAATCCTACTCTAAAGCAGGGTACACACATTAACGATTAAGCCCCGATACCGTCGGATCCGACGGTATCGGGGCTTAATCGTTACGTGTGTACGTTCGTTTCCCGAACGAGCGCGCGGCCGCCAAACGATCGGGTCGGCCGAACGCTCGTTCGGGAAAGGCTGAAAATTTCCATCGGCCGCGCTAGACTCCCTATAGAGGAGTCTAGCGCGGCCGATGGAAACACACAGTCCCGACGTTCTCAGCATAGGAGAACGCTTGGGACGGTTGTATGCAGATCTTTGAAAGATGGCAGACAGGATCTTGCAGATCCTGTCTGTCATCTTTCAGAAATCTGTACAGTGTGTACCTAGCTTAAAAGAGATACATAGATTGGTTGTGAAAATCGTTTTAAAAGCAATGATAAACAAAGATGAAGATATTATGTTGTACAATGAATTTTGCTTTTAAAAGAACAAAGGAGTTACAAGAAACCTGCAACAGAAAATGAACTACTTGTGACACTGACAGACAAAACAATAGACTTCTTTCGAACTGAGTGTACATACATGTGTAACCTTTGTAGACCAAAGAGAGTTTTGTGTTGCAAGCAGCTTTTTTTTGCAGATGTATTCCTCATGGCAATACAACATGACAACAGAGATGAATGCACAAGTAACAATGACCCTTTAGATTACATCTTTACAGAATTGGCTCAAAGCAGTCAGTAGGGGTCCCAGCCTGAAGGCCACTCAGAGACAGATTTAGGGTGAGTGACCTACTGTCCTGAATACGTTTTGGTCTTTAAAGGCTTTCAGTGATAACACATTGTGCCTTGTGTAGTTGGGATAACAGCAACATAAATGAAAATTAAATTAAGTTATGTGATAATTGTCACTGTCTGACAAAACCACACCTGTACAACGTTAAGCACAATTCAACATTAAAACTTAATTGACAGTTCGGAAAAGGAATGAAAGTGAAATTAAAAAATTCCATAAAGTTTTTTCAACATTAAAACTTTATTGAGAGGAAAGTGACACTGGCAGGAAAATAGCACAATGTGTAGATCTATGAGTGTTCTGAAAGTTACTGTAAATAAACAGTAAAAATCAAGTTGATACGCACTCCAAGTATATTATTATTCCAGACAGCATTATGGCTGCCATTCTTAACTCTAACAGGCCTATGTAATAAAAGTTCTTATCGATAAAAATGGTGCTAGTTTTGCCCCAAGACATCAGATGTTAGCTTTCAAATGTTAAATAACATTTGATTGGTTGGGTCAAAATTAGAACCATTTTTAAAGATAAGAACTTTTATTAAATATCTTTAAACTACCCATTCTTCTACAGTATTATGTAGTGGTCCCAAAAACCAGGTTACAATATACAATGGTGTTAGCTTCTTTTTTTACAGGTCCAGCGCCATTTTCTGCATTTTTTTAGAATAGCACAACGCACCTAATGCCATAAGTTAAAAGTCACATTTTGCGCTGTTATTTCTCATAAAACTAAAAGGCTAATTAATTGGGGTGTTTAAAAAAACAGTGCTTCTTTTTTCCTTCACTCCTGCAATGCACTAATTATTTGCTAAAAGCAGGAAAGTAATTAATGCATCTCCCTGAATCTTAATTTAATGGTAAACCGAAGCCTTCTACCTATTACTAATGCACCCAGTATGTACCCAGTATGCACCCAGTATGTACCCAGTATGTACCCAGTATGCACCCAGTATGCACCCAGTATGCACCCAGTATGCACCCAGTATGTACCCAGTATGCACCCAGTATGCACCCAGCATGATGTACGAATACAGGAGTAATACAAAATTAGCAAAAGGTATTTTGCAATAATTATTTTTCAATAATACATTTTATTTACAGATGCACAATAGATTGATATTTATGCTCATACAGACACATGGTGGCTAGAACTGAGCTACAGATAAAATACCAGCAACATTATCATCCCATAATCGACTCACAGGGCTGTATTTAATCATCATATCAGTATTTCTCATTTTCATGTAAGTCTATTTTCAGGTACCATTAATATCTTCCACAAATGAATAGTGTAAGCCAATTTCCCATCAGGCTGCTTGGTTGTACAGCTATGTGCACAGTGTCTGGATGCTATGCTATCTGTGCCATTAGACGTTATTCATCCACATTCATCAAACTGGCAGGTTACCCTTGTTCTTTGTGAAAGCATTAGCAGGAAAGGATAGGGAAAGCTCTGTTTTTAGCAGATGACACTGACCTTATATCACAGTTGATAAATTGAACCCTTGCTGTTTTACTTTTATTTATAGAGCTGCAAAGTATAAAAACCTTACCAAGCCAATGCCACGCCTCTATAATTTACACATAAAATCTGACTAATGCAATTCTTTAATCCTAAAAGAGCGACATTTACAGAGAAACTGGGAAATGAATCAAATGCCTTCAAATCAACTGAAATTTACTTTAAACATAATGAGGCACTAGTAGGGATCGGATTGTTACTGGACAGAAAAACAAGGCAGGGGAAACATTTATGAGAATATTTTGTGAGCATGGATTGACTGATGTTATTATCCTGATCTGTTATTATAACTTTCACCATATTTCATTTCTTTTTCTTCCAAAACTATTTTTGCACTGTGTCAGTTTGTTTCCTGTGTCTGTGGCAAACACACCTACACTCTTTACAAATGGGAATAAGTTAATATTTATACTTAGTGCCAAACAAGGTTTAAAACTTGTTCAATCAAATTATATATAGTAACATACATTGTGACATAGTATTGGAGGTTGAATAAAGACAAATGTCCATCTAGTCCAGCCTTTTAGCCTACTCATTAACCCCACCTAACAGTTGATTCAGAGGAAGGCAAAACAAAAACCCAGCTGAAAAGGGGACAAGTTCCTTCCTGAATCCTGATGCAATTGAAAAAGGTCCTTGTATCAACTATCAAAATATTTAGTATTTTAGAATTTTAGAAACTTATCCAGCACACGTTTAAAGTTATGTAATTACCTTTTATTACAACATCTGCTAGATGACAGTTCCACATATCCACCATTCTCTCTGTAAAGAAACCTTTCCTAAACTGAAGATGAAACCTTTTTATTTATGGTGTAGGTGTCAAAAGGATTGTTAAACCCCAAATGTACCACCTTACATTTATCAACATTGAATCTCATCTGCCACACTGCTGCCCATTTTGATAATCTATCTAGGTCAGCATTCAACAATTGCACATCATTTGAAGTTTAGAAAGCTCTGCATCGTTTTGTTTCATCAGCAAATGCAGAAACTTTGCTCTCAATGCCTCCTTCTAAGTCATTTAGGAACAGATAAACTTTATCCTACATAGATGTAGCTCCATTGACCATTTCTCCATATGATCCAACATCCAATTTTCTATCCACGTACAACCCAACCCATGTAGGCCAAGAGATCTCAGTTTATACAAGTCGTCTCTGTGGCATGGGCCGACCTCCAACAAACGATGTGCTTGCACTGCAGATAATAATGCTGTGTATGGGCACTTTGTTGCCTGCTGTTGCTGTTCAGTCAGGGCTCATTGATAATCTGCCAGGCAGATCGCACAATAAGCCCCTACCGAACAGCAGTTTCATACATGATTATCCCCCCAAACGGCCGTGCGTCGCGAGTCATCCACCGCAATTGCACATATGTATGCACCTTTAGAGTGGTGGACCCCCTGCTAATTGCTTTCTATTTTTCCGAATAGTAAGGATTTGGTCCATGACTCATTTGCTTGATTGTTGGTAAGTGTGGAAGTCTGTGCTAACCATTGTGCATTATGTGTGTGAGTGAAGAGATCCTCTTTCTTTTTCACTGAGGTGAATCACAACAAACTTGACTGTAACCAGTGGGTCACTAGAGGGTTTAATAATGTGAGTTGCACAAGTCACAGGAAAATAGCAATAACAGTATCACAGGGGATGATTTTTTTCAAGCCTTGGTTTTGTGTGAATGATTTTCTGGATACAAAATATTGAGATTTGTAAGGGTCCTGCAAGCAAAGGATGAAAATACAATAAAAGATCTTTTCTTCTCATCTTGAAGGATGCTCGCGAGTCCTCTGAAATAATCTATTTGTGAACAATTCCCCAGAGATTTTTTTGCATGGCCCATTAATATACTTGCTCTCAATACCCACTTCTAAGTCATTTATAAATAGATTAAATAGAAGTGGCCCTAGTGCAGAACCCTGAGGCACCCCCCTTAGAACTTTAGTCCACATAGATGAAATGCCATTGACAACTATTCTCTGTACACAAACCATTAACCTTTTCATTTACAAATGTTTTTTTCAAGGCCAACAGACCTTTTATACATACAGTAAGTCGCTATTTGTGGCACAGTATCTAAAGCCTTATCAAAATCTAAGTATACTACATCCACTGCTATGCCAGAATCTAAATTATCACTCACATCTTCATCATGATCTATATATCCTGAATCCATGCTGACTACTACTAATAAGATCAGCTGAAAAACCACTCAGAGATTCTGTGGGCCGAAACGGCTCATGAACATCCCTAAGAACAACCACTTTTGCTGACAATTTAATATTTGCGGCCACACTAATCGGAGTTGTTTCTGATCTGTCTCAACACATCACTTCACAGCACCAACGGGAGCTGCCACACATGTTAGATTATTGACCGAAGCAGTCAGCCATTGTACATTTTCCAGTTGCTGTGGCTGACAATCTTATGTTTGTACATAGCTTAACTTTTCAGCAAGAATCAATTAATGCTCATGAAATTCTTCCTATTTACCCCAATTAGACCTGGCACAATATATTAAACCCTTGGTTTTACAAACAGCTAGTTATTTAGGCAGATTTCATTGTGTGTGGCAAAGTCCTAATGAATTGTTTATCGGTCGCTTTATTGGATTCGTAATAAATTGCAACAAATGGATTAGCTCTACTCCAGAAGACTTTCATGTAATGGACACAAGATTGTTGCCATAACAACAAATGGTGGTGGGGGAGTATAGAAGGGCTCTAAATTGTATTTGTACCCTATCCTCATTAAATAATAATGCAGAATTTGATTCTAGAAGGATGCAACAAAAATCAATATAAGAAGCATGCGGAAATGGGAAATATTTATTGTTGTACTAACATAAGCTTGATAGTTGGGTCACTGGGTGGTTCTCTCATTTGATGCAGAAAATGCAGAAACATATTGAACGATGTCTTAAAGTGTTTTATTGCACCACAGTTCATAACATAAGGAATAATGAGAAGATACTATAATAAAAATGACATTCGCCAGTACATGATGCGACTCTCTCTAGGGAAACTGAGACCGGAAAACTCATTTTGATTATCGGAATCTTTCAAGATATAATTTGCTGTGGGCAGAGTTTCTTCAATTCCAAACTATATAACTGGAAAAAGCTAGGGGAACATCAGAATTGTTACAAACAGTTGACTGTCAACTCGCAAAACCCCTGTATATTGTCTATACATATAGGTAAGTTACCCCCAAAACTACAAGAGTCAGAAAGCTGATAGATTTAGGGATAATCAATTATGCTGCAAAATTATCATTTTCCTTTACCTCTCAAGAGTTTCCTCCAAGCTTTTTACAAGCTTTTACATGTTTAGAAGAGGGGAGCTGGGGGAATAGCAATCAGTCATTGGCTGTGATGTCATCTGTTACAACAATGTCTGACAGCTTCTAACCTGAAGAACCAGAAGCAGAAAGAGAGGTAACAGAACACCAGGCCGCATTGAAGGTTAAACTTACATCTTTCAATTTTTAACTATTTAACTATTGTCGTTTTTTAGGTTTGGGGAGTCATTTACCTATATGTATATATTTTCATTTGAGTGGTAAATTGCTTTTATATTTTGAATGTAGTATTGATATAATAGGGAAAGAGAATGTCTTTCAAGCATGTAAAATTAATTAATTACTTTTCCATAACTAGAATAAACATCCCTTCAGATTTACTGCTTGTGGGAACTGCTTACTGACAGCGTTTGAAATAATTATTTCTTCTTTATTTTCTTAATTCTCTAAGTCGTACTTACTGTTTGGCTATCTAAAATGCAACAGAATTGCCATTAGCAATGTTGAGAATGGCATGGGAGTGCACAGATGTTTTCCCTACCCCTCTTTGCAAACCCTTTCAAAACATGACATTTTCATTTAAAAAGACATTTTCTCTTTGACTTTTGGGCTTTAAGGTGCAGGCCATTAATGTGTATTATTAAAGCTCCTTTGAATACAATAGAAATGGGTGGGGGTTCGTTTAATTAACAGATTAAAGATGTATCCAGACATCAGAGTAAACACCAAACACAGTGCAATAAATGAATAACAGGACTTCAAAGTGAAGGATTTAATATATCGGATAGAAATAAAGAGTGTTGATTCAAACAAATCTTTTTAGGTTTTATGGCATTACTTGGTCCTAAAGAAAATACTAGATTAAGATATTATATGCATCGAAAAGATCCCAGTTCAAATATAAATGTATTGTTTAATTATGGTTTATTGAGAAACAGTATAATATATGGAGGTAAATACCCAAATGTGTTAAAAACAGAGCAAATGCTTAATTATTAAAAGTAAATTCTTAAAAGAAAATAATATATAAGGTATTAAATATTGGTTGTCTACTTAAAGGGAATGTCACCCTTAAAACAAAAACAAATGGTCACTTGCATTTTTCCCCTAAACCCAGCTGCTATTTTTTGCACTTTATCAGATATTTAAAATAAGTATTGTCCTTGTACTCTCTATTTCTGCCAGATGTTGGCGCCTCCTCTCCCTGCTCAATGAGCGTTTAGGAATTTGAGCATGTGCAGAGGACCCAGCAGAGGAAAGGGCAGTCATTCATTGGCTGTGGAGTCAGTATACACAGCTATGATTAACTGCATGGGGTGAGGAGCTGGCTTTCCCAGACAGAATGGGGGCAATAATTATCCTTTAATATCTAGTACTTTAATAGCACTTTAAATTTAACATTATCAGAGAGATTCAATAAAAGTTCTTATCGTTTAAAATGGTGCTAATTTTGCCCCAACCAATCAGATGTTAGCTTTCAAATGTTAAATAAGATCTGATTGGTTGGGGCAAAATTAGCACCATTTTAAACGATAAGAACTTTTATTGAATAACCCTGCTTATCTAGCACTTTATTAGAGTCAATATCGCAAAATAGCACTAAACTAGCACTTTATATCAAGCACAATACTTTAATATAGTTATTAACACTTAATAGTATTAATATTAAAGATGATCTATTATGTTACTATTGGAATATTATGCAGTTTTAATATTTTAATATTGTATTAATTACAATTTGCACAATTAGCACTTTATGTACTTTATCTTTGATTATGCACTTTATGTAGTGATCACAAATGGTTAATGAAAAATGGGTGTGTTTTTCATCACTTTCTGTATAAACCTTAAAGATGGCTTCAGATGTAGTGTAAGACACTTGAGAAATGGTCCATGTGACTCGAAACACGTTGTGTCAATAAACAGCTGTTTGCAGTTATTCTGTTACCCCTTCACCTTTATCTAAGTAAATCTATGGCAATAATTATCTTTTAATATCTTGTCAGTAATACCTCAAACGTGCTGAATATATCTTTTGGAATTGGGGTCAGGTACCGTATATACGCGAGTATAAACCGAGGTTTTCAGGCTTTAAAAAAAGCCTGAAAATCTTACCTCGGTTTATACTCGAGCCAACCTGTCACTTACCTTGTCCGGCAGGCGCGATCCGCATCCTCTGTGCGCATCCGGATGATGTCACTACCCGGCACCTCTCACTTTGCGGCGCCGAGTAGTGGCATCATCCGGATGCGCACCGAGGATGCGGAGCGAGGAGCGAGCGGCCGCTGGACAAGGTAGGAGAACTATATCTAAAGGGACACCAGGGCAACATCTTAAGAGCCAAATACTTACAAATAAGCGTAAAACCTTCTTTATTTGTGCATATGTATGCACAAATAAAGGAGGATTTACCCCTATTTGCAAGTATTTGCCACTTAAGGTGTTTGAAAACTACAACTCCCAGCAATAAAGCATGCTGGTAGTTGTAGTTTTCAAACATCTTAAGTGGCAAATACTTGCAAATAGAAGTAAATCCTCCTTTATTTGTGCATACATATGCACAAATAAAGAAGGTTTTACTCTTATTTGTAAGTATTTGCACTTAAATGTTTGGAACTACAACTCCCAGCAATAAAGCATGCTGGTAGTTTGTAGTTTCCAAACATCTTAAGTGGCAAATACACCCCCTCGGTTTAT
Source organism: Hymenochirus boettgeri (assembly GCA_019447015.1). Classification (NCBI taxonomy): domain Eukaryota; kingdom Metazoa; phylum Chordata; class Amphibia; order Anura; family Pipidae; genus Hymenochirus; species Hymenochirus boettgeri. The sequence continues at coordinate 266,997,829 of CM033476.1, forward strand.
CCGAGTCAATATGTGTGTTCTCTTTTTTTCCCTAAAACTAGGTACCTCGTTTTATACTCGTATTTACGGTAACTGACAAATGACCACTTTTTGTTTAAGGGTGGACATGTCCCCTTAAAAGGTTGTAGTGTACAGGGTGAAGCCTTCTATGTGCACAGAACATTTCTTGTTTGTATTTGAAGTTTAGGAATTCTTTATATACTTTCACTGGTTATTGGTAGCAGCCATGCAGTCCTATATTTTACCCAATTTTTACCCAATTGACCGGTGATTAGTTTGTTCTATCAGGTCAAAATACCAACTGTTAAATTAAAAAGTATAGCAGCCGATGGATGCCTTTAGTTACATAGTTTGTACAAACATGCTTAAGCTGATGTGCCACTGCAAGGCAGTATCCAAGCATCAGTCCTAACCTATTGAGAAAAGTACAATCCCTGGGGAGAAAAAGACCATACTGACTTTTATATAGTATGACCTCTTCCAAGGAACCATGTGAGCTTACAGAGCTTGTATCCCTTTTTTTCTATCTGGGCTGCCTTAAAGTGGCGGGCAGTAAATTTACATAGGGAGCAAAGCATACAATAGAGCTTAGCTGTGTTGCCATTTATTATATACAAATACAAGGATATGCAGCTCAAACCTTTATTCTCTAATTATTTAAATTCCCCACCTTATTTGTAGCAGAGATGGTAAGGATTTTTGAACACTACACAGTGGGGCCAGAATGGGGTTATGTTTTAGTTTTGGGGGTGGCCATGCCCTTCTAGCATTGTCTTTTGGGGAATTATGTCTACTGTTTTTATAGAATTGGCACTTAATTTCTAGCTTTGCGATCCACAATAAACTCTTATCACATTTCACACTCTGACGTGACATTTATGTGGGGTACATTTTAGGGCTCCCTATGGGATACCCTATCTCTTTGATTTGTGTGGTTTATATGGTCAGCATGCAGCGTGTTTTTTTATAAACGAATGAATCAACATTAACAACCTAATAGAAATATAAGTAATATTAAATAGTATTTAAAGGGCATGTCCACCCTTATTATCAACTTTTGACATATAATAGAATACCTCCCCCAGCCCCAATCGCTATAAAATAAATTTAAGAAAGTGCCCCGATCTTTACTTACCTTCCCTCTCTCCTCCGACGCCTGGCCCGGCGTTCTGCTTGCAAGACACTGCAAGCAGGGGGTGGGACCAGCAGCCGCATCCGTAATTGGCTGAGAGGCAGCCAATCACGGACGCAGCTGCCGGCTTCTCAGAATGCCGGGGGAGAGAGGGGGTCTTTCTTAAAATTATTTTTTTGCGGTTGGGGCTGGGGGAAGTTGTTCTATTATACGGCAAGGGGTTTTATGCTAGGGGGAGGGATCGCAAAACGGGAGGGAGAGGAAGGGGGAGAAGGGCTGCAGTACGCATGCCAAACTTCTCCCGGAAGCCAGATAGGAGGAGATATATGGACTCTGCTATCCTCTTGGTGGGCAGTTTTTGGGACTTTGTGGGGGGAATACAGGAGAACCTTATGGAGCTGGGATGTGAGGTAAGGATTTTACTACACTACATGGTGGGGCCATTAGTGGGGGGGATTATAGTTTTCAGGGTGGACATCTCCTTTAATCATCGGCAGAAAAGCAAATGTAGGTTTTATTTTATGTTAGATTGATAACTGGTTTTATATTTTTCACCTTTATTATTATTCGTTCAGGTAATAACAATGACTTGTTTCAACTGGATATATTTGCAGAATGTAATTATTAGCATTGTCTGCCTGACAGATCTAAGACAGAATCCCAGTGATAAACAGTCTCTTTATTTTACAGCAGACATTATATCTTATCGTACACAGTAATGATGCTTTATCGGAGAGATGGGAAACCTATTAGATTAGCAAAGGGCAAAATTTTATTCTTGAATCAATTCTCATCGGCGTGTTACATTAAACACAATACACTGCAGCTCCTTCGGCAGAGAGTGAAACGAAGGAAATCGTATGCAATATATTCAATCCTCGCCACTTAACATTCAGATCAGCCTGTGTGGAAACATGAGAACAAAGAAACAGGCTAAATGTTTTATTGTGTATTTATATACATTTAATATAGGGAGCATGGTAGCTTGTGTTTATTTTCCAATTTCCTGCCTCAGGGATTTTAACAATGAAACGTTTTTCTTAATTTTAATTGTAAAAAGAATCTCGAGATCTAGATAAATATGGGATTTTTACATTTCATCTTCTTGGTGTTTTTATGCATCTGAATTTTTTAATACTTAATTTGATTTGGGAGTTCAGTATTGCCACAATAGGGAAGTCACTGGGACATTAGCATAGGGGAGAATGCATTGTCATTATTTAGCCAAGGACAGAATTGCAGAAGCCATTTTGAGCAGGTAACGGTCGTAACAAAGAGGACATTTACCAAGCAAAATACCATGATTCAAATGGGACTTCTTCTATACAATGCACAATTAAGCAACATTTCTTTGGTTTTTGCATCTTTAACTAATGTTAGAGACTCTGATGACAAATTAACTGATGCTAAGGACGAAAAGAGTTCATTCAATTCTTATTATATATTTAAAGTTAACATTAAGCCTGAGGCCCCACTGCAATACACAAAATAGCCATGTGAGTGTGTGATTTTGCTGCAGCATGCAGCGTGTTTTTTTAATGTACTGCATGGCTACACACCACAACTCCCCAAGTGTGAACATAGTTCATATGGGGAAACTGCTTTGTTGCGTTTTTCTGAAAAAGCATCGAAACAGCAGCCAGTTTGAACAAGGCCTACCAACCAATATATTGTTATTTCAGTTGGTCACCCTAAAATGTCGGTCGTCCTTTCTGTAAGATACTGTTTGTATCTTTCGGAGATTGTTGCCCAATCCACCAGGAGGATCTCCGAATGAGTGCCCATACACGGGCCAATTATTGCCCGAAACAAACATTCGTACACGTTGTGCGCCGTGGGTCGGCACCCGCGATTTACTTAGTACACTATTTATTATAACTATTTTGCAAGAGGGGTACCCTAGGGACCTATAGGGTCTTGTATGTATCATATATTTTTAATTGTTTTTAACCATTGATATCCTGTTCTCCCCTAGTCTATGTTGATGCAAATAAAGGGATTTTAGTACTTTTCAATTGATATGTGAGTGAGCGGTTGTTATTTGGTTCTATTTTTCTGTTTGGAGTCATAAATGTTAAACCAGCACATATTATTGTTAATTACTTTAAATTTACTTAAATAGGTATGTTAAATAAGCATGTTAAGGCTTGGGATTGAGTTAAGCACCTCTAATTGCTCCCAAGTTCTCAATTTGACTAATTGTTAAACTACTGTATTACAAATACACTGTTTCTCCAGTCATTCATAATAAAATGTGCCTTTTCTCTATAGTAGTACTTTGTACTCAAAACAATATCAAGCTACTTTCACACGAGCGGCATGTGGTCACCAATTGACAAACGCTACATGAAGCTACAGTACTGTTTGTGTGAAAGCAGCCTTAAGGTTTGCCTTCGGTATCTAAAAATTTTTGCACAATCGCATGCAGTCCGATTGCACAACATAACGCACCGGAAAGGTGCACATAATCGCACGCTTGTGTGCGTGTTTCATGTGCGCCAGGACATGATGAGACATCGCATCTCAGCCAATCATTGTCGCAGCTGCTGGTCTGGCCCCTTCTGGTTGCTTCCATTTCACAGATAAGGCAGGGAAGACAAGCAGAAGGCAGACGAGGAAACAAGGGCAAGTAAATATATTTAGAGGTCAAATTGAGGTATCTAGACAAAGCGAGGTCTAGGTTTGGGGGGGGGTTGTTTAGGGGGTGGACATACCCTTTATCTTATCATACCTTTATCTTATATCTTTCCCACCCACAGTTTGAGAACATTACCAGCAGGAAGTGTTTATAGTCCAATATGTGATTTCATTTTGTAGCTGTTTTTTTTTACATTGCCATAGAATTGGCAATTAAATCTGCCATCCTCCCATATAAATGCTTTCCATCAACGTGCACAAATATTTAAACCTCTCAATGTCTGAATTTATTATGGACTCATGTGGCTTGATACATTAAAACAAATCGCTAAAACTGGAATCAGGACAGGTCTATTGTCTATAGGAGAGGATTGGTAATAGAGTCCTTCACCATAAACATAATATGATTGTTGTTAATGCAGTGCACTGCTCGTCACAGTGGTTCATGCACAGTGAATCCCTTCTAAGCAGTGACCTCTGTTTGTGAAAGGTCAGCTGTACTACTAATTAAGTGAATGGTTTTAATACGGTAAATCACTACACCCCTGTCGTGGTGATAATTGTATCCCTATCGGTGTTCATCGGAGGATGCACCTTATCAAGGAAACAAGCAGTAATCTGAAATTGGCAGGTTTGCACACAATGGAAGAAAGCAACGAATGTTAGGAAAGGCGTACTTTACAAACGGTGATTATTAACCTTAGGAGAGAGATTATTGAACCTTAAGGTACTACCCTGAGTTTGTCGAGTGCATTTGTAATGTGTGAATGTTGATTCATTGATGGCACCTTGTTAGCCCTGAACGCCTGAGCCTTTTGTTCACTAATGTTCCTTATTTTCCCTTTCAGAGGGATCTAATTAACCTATTGTACATTCTACTGTTAAATAAATTGATAAATAAACAACACACACCAAAAAAATCAGGTTCCAGCTTCCAAAATGCAGCTTTAATAAAAAAACAAATCCCTCCAAAGGCTTAGTTTTCCCACATGTCTATAACAGCCCTGTATCTCTATCATCTCTATCATCCAGCACCACTAAAAACCATTTCTCCTACGTTAGGAAGGAATTGACACATACAGTCCAACCAGAAGGAAGTGGCACTATATTCTGTTGTCTTTTTTTTGCAGTGAAAATAGAGAAACATGCATAGTAATGGAGGTTGAAAAAGACATATGTTAGCCTACTTTTAGCCTACTCATGAACCCTACCTAACAGTTGATACATTGGAAGGCAAAAAAAAAAAACAGCTGAAAAGTTCCTTTTCCAAATGACAATCGGAAAGGATCCCATGATCAATCCGAAGTACCATATATACTTGAGTGTAAGTCAAGGTTTTTAGGCTTTAAAAATAGCCTAAAAACTGAACCTCAATTTATACTCAGGCCACTCACCTCTTCAATCCAGTAATCCAGCTTGCTCCGCTGAATTGCTGAGTGATTGACCCAGACAAGTTACCAGTACACACAGGCAAGTCCTTTCCTCCACTGAACTGGAGGGGGTTGGGGGTGCAGTGCTTGCCACTGCAGACGTTTGGAAACTACAACTCCCAACTAAAGCATGCTGGGAGTTGTAGTTTCCACTCACCTCTTCAATCCAGTAATCCAGCTTGCTTCACATCTACTGTTCTGCTGAATTGCTGAGTGATTGACCCAGACAAGTTACCAGTACACACAGGCAAGTCCTTCCCTCCACTGATCTGGAGGGGCACGGGGTTTGGGGGTGCAGTGCTTGCCACTGCAGACGTTTGGAAACTACAACTCCCAACTAAAGCATGCTGGGAGTTGTAGTTTCCAAATATCTGGAGTGGAAACGAATTGGATTTCTGTCCATTTAAAGGGCAACTAATGCCTCAAAACAATACAGAATCAGGAGGATGGTATCTATTGTTAAAAATATTGCCTTCTGATTCTATACAGTAGTCCCATACAGTAATAGCCATACTGGATTATGCTGTCCATTTAAAGGGCAACTAAAGCCTCAAAACAATACAGAATAAGAAAGCAGTAGTGGTCATATTTTCTGCCCTCGACTTGTACTCGAGTCAATCAGGTTTTAATCATTTTTCAGGTAAAAATAGGTACCTCGACTTATACTCGGATCGACTTATATCGACTTATATCGAAGTATATACGGTATATGTATTAATACCAGTAATTTTCAATATTTTTGAATTTTAGAAACTTATCCAGCCTACTTTTAAAGCTATCTGTTAATCATTTATACATCTGCTATAACACAGTTTCACAGTTTCTCAATTCCTACTGTAAAGGAACCTCACCTGACCTGAAGATGAAACTTCTTTTCTTTTAATCCTAAAGGATGTCCCCGAGTCCTCTGAAATGACGTATTGGTGAACAATACACATGGGGTTATTATATGGCCCATTAATATATCTGTATGAAGCGATCATATCCCCGCACAAACATCACTTCTCCAATGAAAACGGCCCTAACTTGTCTAATCTGCCTGCTTAGTCAAGCCATTTTCGATAATTTTCGAATGTATGGGGCTATTTTCGATAATTTTAGAAAATAGCCTTGAACGTTTGAAAATTATCGAAAATACGATCAGAGACCATTTTTGAGTTTCTGATCGTATTTTCAAAGATTTTAGAATGTTCGGGTCTATTTTTAAAATTCGAAAATCTTTGAAAATACGACCGGAAACTCGAAAATAGTCTCCGAACTTAATTTCGATAATTTTCGAACATTCGAGGCTATTTTAGAAAATGATCGAAAATAGCCCCTTACATTACAAAATTATAATCAGCGATCACAGGTACCTTGCTCGCAATACCCACTTTTAAGTAATTTATTAATGTATTAAATAAATCCCTGAGGAACTTTACAATTTTGCCCGCCTGTGTGGCAAAGTATTAAAAGCTTTAGTATTTAGTAACTTTTAAGATTGGAAGAAAAGAAGTTTCATCTTCAGGCTAGGAAAGGTTTCTTTACAGTGAGAATGGTGAAACTGCGGAACTGTCTTCCAGCAGATGTGATAATGGAAAGTTAATTGAATAGCTTTAAAAGTGGGCTAGATAAGTTTCTAAAACTAAATACATATTGAGAATCACTGGTATTAATACATATAGTTCTAGTTAGTTCTTATTTGGAGTCAGGAAAGACTTTCCCCCTTTTAGCTGTTTTTATATATTTTTTTGCCTTCCTCTGGATCAACCGTTAGGTAGGGTTAAAAAGGAGGTTGAAAATGTTAGACTTGAAGGACGCATGTCAATTCAACCTCTATTACTATGTTACTATGTAGTAAAATCCAAGTATACTACATCCCCTGCTATGCCATAACCTAAATTCTTACTCACCAACCTCTTCATAAAAACCAAGAAAGTAAAGGTGGCCATACACTGGGCCGATATCGATATTATGATCATTCCGACATACGAGTAAACATTTCCATTGATTCCTCAAAAATTAAAAGTGTTCCTGATCTGAAAATGTGATATTGGATTGTAAAATTGGCTGTAATTATAATCGGGAAATTTGTTTTTGTTAAGTCGATCGGTTAAATGATCGTAGTATTTTCTGAAGTTCCAATTAAATGTAAATGTAATGATAACTCACAATAGATGACATTAAAGGGCATGTCCACCCCCAAAACTATAATTTAAACCACTACTGGCCCCACTGTGTAGCATAGAAAAATCCTTACCTTACATCCCTGCTCCAAATGGTTCTCCTGTAATGTCCCTCCAAAGTCCAGAAAACTGACCACCAGGAGCTTGGCCAAGTCCATATAGCACTCTGCCTCCTGTCTCTCCTCCGGGAGAATTTGCACATGCTCAGTGCAGCCCCCCCCCCCCCCCGTCCCTCCCCCATTCTCGTTTCTCTCTCTCTCCCCCTAGCCCAAATACCCTTTTATGTAGTGTAGGGCTCCCTCCCCTAACCCCAAACGCCATAGTTACTTCAAGCAAAACTCCCCTGATCATTACTTACTTTGCCTCTTTCTCGACATTCAGTACAGCCGGAAGCCGCGTCCGTGATTGGATGCCTCTCAGCAAATCACGGACTTGGCTGCCGGTCCGGACCCCTGCTTGCAGTTTCATGCAAGCAGAGGGCTGGGACTGAACGTCATAAGAGAGAAGCAAAGTAAGTAATGATCAAGGGAGTTTTGTGACAAATTACTATGGCGTTTGGGGTTGGGGGAGGAAGTCCTACACTACAGAAAAAGTTTAAAAAGGGTGTGGATATGCCCTTTAATCTGCAAACTAATTGAATGTCAAACAATATGTTTAGTACATCTATGCTGACTTATATGATCAGATCTGGAGACAAAGTCAAGAATATGTTCCCCGATTTGTTGAGACAAGCGCCCATGTATTGAACAATCCATAACCGAAAATGCTGTTCATTACACATTGTGCATTGCGTGTTCATAGGCCTATAGTTACCAGGTTGTGAACAACTAGCTTTAATGAATATTGTTATTATATCAGCACATTGCCAGACAACATTTGAAAAGATAAGGAATAGAGGATAAGGAGAAGGAACAGTCTGGACTAAAGCTGTATACACACCTAAAAGATTTTGAAAGATGACAGACAGGATCTGCAAGATCCTGTCTGTCATTTTTCAAACGATCGGGCTACACACAGTCCCGAGCACTCCCCCTATGCACAGCATAGGGAGAACGCCCAGGACTCCTATAGAGAGTCCTATAGGACTCCTATAGAGAGTCTACCGTGGCCAACAGAAATTTTTCCTCTTTTTTTACACACAGTACTGATAAAGCCCCAATACCGTCAGATCCGACCACTGCAGAGCTGAAAATCTCCGACCGCTTCCTGGTTTCTAATGCACTATAGCGTGCATTATTGCACATGCGCGCTATAGTCGATTACAGTGATTAACTATGGCAATGACCATTCTAAATCCATAATAACCCCCAGTATATAATTGTGCTTATGAGGCTATTGTGATATTGTGACTCTCTCAGTACATCACTCCATTAAATATATATTTGTGTTTGGGGGCAAGATCTATTTCTTACAGTCACACCATGTGATTGAGTGTAACAGTAAGCTATGTGTTTTTTATGTGTGGCTATTAGAGATGGATCTAAACACGGTTCTGAGGAAGATCTGTGAATCTCGGATCTCGTGGAATTCCTCTTTCCGGATTTTTAAGATTTTTGGCCTTGATACGTGTTCCCCAGACCATTTCCCAGGTCCCAGAGCCATTAACAGTAAGTTACCATTGCTATTTATACCATAAATGTATGCGGAATTTTAGGATTTTTTTTAACTCCCATTAACTTCAATGGATCTGCTTGTGTATTACTGCTTTTTTCCAAAAATCCGAGCAGAGCAGGTTTTTGCAAGTTTGGCCATCTCTGCTGACTGTTTTAACAGCTAGACTGGGAGTCTGTGGGCACATAATGTTCCTTCTCTATTTAAGTTTCCTTAAATCCAGCATAAAAAAAAATAATTTGAGAAACGTTAATTAGACAAACTTGTTAAAATAACAATTTTCTGTGAAACGACTGAGTCGCTTAAAGCAAATTAGCAATGGTCACAAACGTTGTTTTAGTGACTCCATTTACCTAATGAAATTGGAATTAGGTGAAATTTGATAGCTGGAAGAGAAAATTAACTTATATCCTGTCTATTGAATGTAAGTTCACTGTGTGTGGATTCTATCCAAGAGTATCCTCAGTTGCATTGTTTGGGGAAAGGTTTCCCACTGATAAATTAAAGTGAATTAAAATAGTGTGTCCAGCTTACACAGAATGTATTAGGTACTGGTGAATCTGGTTTCCATCTGAACCTGGTTTAATGTGGCCAGGACACCGTACACGGAGCGATAATCATCCAATACTAAGTATTTCTAGTATAGTATAATATTTTGAATAAAGACATATGTCCATCCAGTCCAACCTACTCAGCAATACCCACATTTCCCCAATGTTGATCCAGAGGAAGGCAAAAAAAAAAGCCCTCCAGAATTATGATGGGGGAAAAAATTCCCCTTCATAATTCCAAGTGGCAATCGGAAATATCCATGGATCAACTGGGCCATATTTACAAACGCTATTTATTGATATTCATTGGGAAATCGATCTACGATCGAGGTCATAGATTTTCAATCGTTATCATAGTTTTAGCTCATTTTAACAATTGTTAAACTGATCATTAAAGGCACGGTATCACTAAAAAGCGAAAATGCTTCACAAATATGGCCACATGTATCAATATCAGTAACCTGCAACATTCCTTGTTTTTAGAAATTCATCCAGCCTGTGAGAGAAAATGATCATGCAGCAAATTCAGGAACCCATCACCATTTATTTGTGTTGGCAGTTCCACCACACCAATCAATACCAGGGTAATTAAAGTCCCCCATAATCAGAACGCCCCCCAAACTTGCAGTTCTTGCCATCTGCTTGCAAAGCTGACACGCTTCCTCCCTGCTTGCATTTGGCATCTTTTAGCATTAACCCCCTTCCTGCTGCCCAATTCCACCCATGTTGCCTCCGCTTTAACATCAGCCACAAAAGACTTATGAAGATGCCATCGGACAAAGACTTATGACAATGCTATTTTGCAGAATCCATATAGTATCATTGAAATATAGTAGTGGAAAAATAAAGGGATTTGCACAATTCATTTACACACTCAACCTTCATTACCAATTAAAAGGATAGAAACAGCTTGACACAGACTGAAATTATGAATAATAGTCAGAAACGGGAATTTTTAGGTTTACTGGGGTTCAAGGCTATCTAGCAGTTCCAGTTTTGCTGTTGAGAAGTTACATGTATTGTCATGCCACCGGTGAACTTCAAAGAGTAACAAATATTGTGGAAGCTGGGTACCCTAGGGTGACCAGAATGGTCGACATATTCTGATTGAGGTTACATGTCATTTACACATAGAAAATTCTTGGGTTCAATCTGTTAACTATTCTGTCAAAAACTGGTGTTCAATTTCCCCTTTAATACATTGGTAGAAATTAAAGGAAATGTAGTAGTTAAAATATCAGCAGGTTGGACAGGTCCATGAGGCTACAGATGCCATAGAAACAGTCCCTGGTTTGTACAGATCCCTACTATATGGTTTGTGATTTGAAAGATGTCTGCTTGGTTCTTTTGCAAAATGCTGTAAGGCTAAAAGATGTAAACCTGACAATGTTACCATTTACAATATACATACTTTCTTCCCTGATGCTGCCTAATTCCATTTCTTCCAAGCTTTACATTACACTCCTCCATCCAATATCAGCCATTTCCATATACCTGTTCACATATTGAAAGATTAAACTTGAAATAATAATAACTTAAAAGGAAAGCCTAAACCTTAAAAAAAGTTGAACGTAAGTATCCTATATACTAAAAAAAGGTTGTCAATATGCACGGACGCTGGACCTTCCTGCTCGTGCTGGCCATGTGACATAATTTAACCAACGCCCACAGGTGGGTCCGGGAAGCACGCCATGGGTGGGATGGAGGTGCATGGTTTGCTGGTGGGTGTGCACCGCTGGAGGGAGGGCAGGGTAACGAGCTGCAGGGACGATTATCAGTTGCACCAAGATTGCCGCATTACAAACATATTATATGGGCGGTGCTTAAACATATGATAATGTATGGAACCAATTAACAATTTTTGGTTGTTTTTGATTCTTTAATAAAATTGACCATGCAGACAATTGTTTCCCATGGACCTAGCTAATTTAAAGGATTAAGCAGTCAATAGAAAGACTTATAGTTCCATAAAATGTTTGTAATTAAATGGCCACCTTTTCCAGCAAAAGGGATTTCTAAACCAAACACAAGGATACAGAGATTTGATGTGCAATTTTCTTAAGTGGTAGATACAATGTGAAGACTTAATTGTTTTTAAAACCATTGCTAAAAGTGCAGTGTCAGGTGTAACCTGATTAAAAGGCAGGTAGAAGCAATTTGCTTTAAAACGTTCACTCATTAATTCAACTCAATATTTTGCAGACCACAAGATAAACTGTGATTATTAACTATTAAAGGGTATCTCCACTGATGTAAAAACGTTTTTTTTTTCTTTTTTCTATCTGATATTACACCTTCCCCCAAACCTCCCCCTACCTTTATTATCTCCAAAAAATGCTCTTTTTCTTTGCAGCAGCCAGGGGAAGTTCTGCTCGTTTCTGCTACTGTGCTGGGCAGGCTGTCAGTCAATGTGCATCATCACATGCATATTCATGATTTCTGTCACACCGACTTAACCCCAGTGATGCCTGATGTATGGTTATTTTACAGACACCTGTTCCCTTTCATCCAGTGAGTTTTAAGGTTTATAAAGCAGACAGAAGTTTTTATGAATCATTTAAGTAGAAGTGTGCGCTGAAGTTTGTGTTATGGTTGTTACACTGTGACAGTTCACATAATCTGACCTTTCATACATGGAACTCTCCAGGATGTTATAGTTACATAGGGGTGATTATCCAGATTAGCTCTTCTTAGGATGAACTTGCAACTGGTATCCTGCCCCATTCCTCCCTGCCCTGTTCAGTGTTTGGTCTATAAAGCAATGACCAGGACAAAGAGGGGACGTGTCTTTAGCCTAAATTGGCAGCCAGTGTCCTGTGACGTTTCCAGGATCTCCATGCCCAGTAAGTTTAATTTGCACTCGAGGGCAGTTAATGGCTCCCAGGGCCCCCCGACCCCTAGGTGCTGGATATTGGCTGAGAAAACATGTAAGTTACCCCACAGGTGGCTGGTCCCTTCCTGGGAGTGCTCACACAGTAGGAGGAGGGATCTGCACACAGGCTCTTTTCCTGTTTCACAAGGCACAGCTTCCCCGGCAGGACTGACACCCCCCCCCCCATACTTCTTACAATAGCAGTTCCAGGATCCCGAGGATGCACTGACTGACCATTCTCTCAGCAGTGTAACAAGGGGAGAAAAGCGTTGCCTTTATTGACTTGCCTTCTCATCCCGATCTCTCTGTAACGCTGGCCCTGGTGAACAGCTGCAGCACTGGTAGCCATGGGAACATGACGCTACTGTTCCCATTGGCTGACAGACAATAAGTTGAGGTTACTTTCTCCCGACTACGGAAGTCCGCTTCTGCGCATGCGCGAAATTGTGAACGCGCGTCGGCAGGTTCTCTGGCTGGCGTGAACAAAAATGACGCGGATCTGATGCCTGTAATGCGTACAGGCATCTGAAGCTAAATATCGTTGGCTGTATTGCTCTGAGGAGGCTATAATTCAGGGTAGGTGGCTAACTTTAATAACTGTACTATTGAAGGCTAAATTGATTTTTGCAGTGGAGATACCCTTTAAGCATTAATAATTATGACCAATATTTTTATTGACGAAATATTGACCTACATGTGCACAAAACACTTTCATCCTCTAGTAAGCCCAGCCCAACACATATATAATTAGTACAAGCAATATCCTTCAGCAGAATCCTAGACATTAACTGTGTTTTTAATTGTCACCCTTCTACTTTCCCAATCCCTATTTTCAGTTCACATAGCTATTTCATTAAAAAATAATAGGACATGGTTGTTAATAAGAACATTATTTTCTCCTCCCCAACCCAGAAAAATCCTTAACATGGCATTTCCTGGGAATGACATGCAAATTGCTGAAAATGATCAGTAACAAACTAATCCAGGGCTTAGAAGTTTGCTTCTAGCATCAGGAAATGGAATCCATGGAGATTTTCCATTTACCCTCCCACTCTTCTTATATTTTTATTAAGACCAGATGTGAGACACTGGAGATCCTAGGCAATAATATCCTTTAGTATTGTCCAAACGCTTTACTGCAGTGAGCTTGGCAACTGACTTGGACACAATGTCCAAAGTCAACATTCTCTATCCATTGCAGAGACCAACCTGTCAGGTTCTTGGGCCGCCAGATGTTTTACTGGGGAACAAAACAGTGTGAGGTAAAGTTCTCGCTTCCCCAACAAAATGACACTCCTATTTCACCCTCATATATTTCTTTTTTAACACTAAATTGGCTTTTAGCAAGAAAGGAACAATATTTACATTACTTCTGAAATCAGGTCTAGAACATTGTCTGTCTTAAACGATTTATTTTAACAAGTCTCATTTCCTTTATGTCAAGATCTACAGAGATAAGAAGGAAGCAGTTTTTTGGTATTAAATATATTTTTTATCATCCTGAAATTATACATTTTAAGGTATATTGCCAATCCAAACTAAAAATAAAGACAGTGTTTATAAATGTCAACTGAAGTCTAAATAAAATGCTACAAATTGTAGTGTATGCATAATACTACTGTATATGTACCAGAGTCAATGTAAAGCATCCCTTTAAAGTGAAAATCCATGCTTCTTTCATCCTTGGGAAGCAGCCATTATCCATGCACATGTGCAGTAGATCTAGGATGCATTCAGCCTGTACAGTTATATGGAATGATATACCAGTCAACTAGAGAATAAGCTTATATAAGTCTTTGAGATTAGTAGAACCTCAATACCAATAGATTACTAGCTGGTATCAACCAATGCCACATACCGCCTATGCTCCTTACTGCTATAATTGTTTATATACTGTAGTGCTCTATAGTTTTACATTTTTTTTAATTTACGGTGTAAAAAATATTGAGTTTGTAGGTCACACCTACTAGACAGCCATCAAATCTCATTAAGTTCGCTTAGAAGTCATTGGTAGAATTGACATTCCATAACTTGACTGTTTATAATTAAGGATGATATACTTTTATTATTGAACACATGTAAGATAATACATCCCTTTAACCCAGAGCCATGTAGACCCTGGATGGCTTACCTAGACAGACCTTGCTGAAACTGGCTTGGCCTGGTTTGATTCTACAGTAGAAAGGCCTGGCTTTAGCTAATGAACTTTGTTCACACTGGGTGTATGGCTTTCTGGATTGCCTGTCTTGGCATGGGTAAGTCTAGGATTGAACAGCTAATCTATAAGAGACTGGGGTGAATAGATTGGTACATGAGCTAGCAAGGATAGGCCTGGGCTCAGGGGTGTTCCTATGGTTTTTGACACATGAAACAACTTTTAAATGCCGCCTATTGGCAGACGGGGTCGGCACATGAAGCAGGGCATGGCTTCATCAGGAAACATAGGTGTGGCTTGTGGAGGTGGGTATGGTGGGCTGACTAACACTGACTGGTGAACTGGAGGGCTGACTTAACACTGATTGGTGGAGTGGTGCTGAAATGTGGTATTGTAGGGAGCAGGATTTTTTTAATTGCCATCTTTTAAGTTGACCACAGGGGCACACCCTGAACAAATGTTTCAGTTTGCTTCATGGTAGGGGCACCCCTGCCTGGGCTTAACTGACTGGCCTTTAGTTGGGTGGAATCTTTTGAACTAGATGGAAATATGTCTTTATTCAAAATTAAATACTTTACTTTACTATACTGATAACTTGTCATGACTCATGGGGTTATTTGAATAACCTTGTCTGATAAATCTAATAAAAACATATTCCTGAAACCATATTAGCATATAGTTACAAATAGTGGGAATGTATATTAAGCATGTTGGGTAAAATAAATATTCTCCCCCTTTTTGCAACTTTTCTTTTCGGCTGTTCATAAAAAAGCAATCATAGTTGCAACTGTTTTTATGGGTAAGAAGGAGATAAACCATCAATGCTGATGTGCAAAAGTAATCAATAGTAACAGGAAACATTTAGATTGCTGCTAAGTTCCTGAATAAAAATTTCACATGTCCTCATTCGGATATATTTACTGCTGAATAAATATTCAAAATACAGGCTTTTTGTTGGGTTATTTATACAGTGAACTTATCGCTCTCCGTCTCTTATCAGAGTTTAGATTCTAAAATATTTTCAGTCTAGATGATGTTAAATTACAGATTGTCTGTCTTATTTTCTTAGTGATATATCTGCCAATACAAGCTTGCTTTATTCCAGACCATAAACATTTAAGCACATTGGGGGGAGGGTGTGGAATTTGAGCAGTTCCTAGAAAACATTTTCAGAAATCAGACATTTTACTGTTTATATAATATTTTTATCATGTAAAGTACCAGTACCAGTTTGCCCGTCAGTAAAACAGTCCGTCAGTCCCAGTTTGCCAGTCAGTGAACCAATCCATCAGTCCCAGTTTGCCAGTCAGTTAGCCAGTCCATCAGTCCCGGTTTGCCAGTCAGTGAACCTGTTCATCAGTACCAGTTTTCGTGCACAAATATTTAAACCTCTCAATGTCTGAATTTATTATGGACTCATGTGGCTTGATACATTAAAACAAATCGCTAAAACTGGAATCAGGACAGGTCTATTGTTATAGGAGAGGATTGGTAATAGAGTCCTTCACCATAAACATAATATGATTGTTGGTAATGCAGTGCACTGCTCGTCACAGTGGTTCATGCACAGTGAATCCCTTAAGCAGTGACCTCTGTTTGGTGAAAGGTCAGCTGTACTACTAATTAAGTGAATGGTTTTAATACGGTAAATCACTACAACCCTGTCGTGTGATAATTGTTCCCTATCGGTGTTCCATCGGAGGATGACCTTATCAAGGAAAACAGCAGTAATCTGAAATTGGCAGGTTTGCCAAATGGAAGAAAGCAACGAAGTTAGGAAAGGCGTACTTACAACGGTGATATTAACCTTAGGAGAGAGATTATTGAACCTTAAGGTACTACCCTGAGTTTGTCGAGTGCATTTGTAATGTGTGAATGTTGATTCATTGATGGCACCTTGTTAGCCTGAACGCCTGGCCTTTTGTGTCACTAATGTTCCTATTTCCCTTTCAGAGGGATCTAATTAACCTATTGATCATTCTACTGTTAAATAAATGATAAATAAACAACACACACCAAAAAAATCAGGTTCCAGCTTCCAAAATGACGCTTTAATAAAAACAAATCCTCCAAAGGCTTAGTTTTCCACACGTCTATAACAGCCGTATCTCTATCATCCTATATCCAGCACCACTAAAAAACCATTTCTCCTACGTTAGGAAGGAATTGACACTACAGTCCAACCAGAGGAAGTGGCACTATATTCTGTTGTCTTTTTTTTGCAGTGAAAATAGAGAAACATGCATAGTAATGGAGGTTGAAAAAGACATATGTTAGCCTACTTTTAGCCTACTCATGAACCCTACTAACAGTTGATACATTGGAAGGCAAAAAAAAAAAACAGCTGAAAAGTTCCTTTTCCAAATGACAATCGGAAAGGTCCCATGATCAATCCGAAGTACCATATATACTGAGTGTAAGTCAAGGTTTTTAGGCTATAAAATAGCCTAAAAACTGAACCTCAATTTATACTCAGGCCACTCACCTCTTCAATCCAGTAATCCAGCTTGCCCGCTGAATTGCTGAGTGATTGACCCAGAACAGTACCAGTACACACGGCAAGTCCTTTCCTCCACTGAACTGGGGGGGGTTGGGGGTGCAGTGCTTGCCACTGCAGACGTTTGGAAACTACAACTCCCAACTAAGCATGCTGGGAGTTGTAGTTTCCACTCACCTCTAATCCAGTAATCCAGCTGCTTCACATCTACTGTTCTGCTGAATTGCTGAGTGATTGACCCAGACAAGTTACCAGTACACACAGGCAGTCCTTCCTCCACTGATCGGAGGGGCACGGGGTTTGGGGGTGCAGTCTTGCCACTGCAGCGTTTGGAAACTACAACTCCCAACTAAAGCATGCTGGGAGTTGTAGTTTCCAAATTCGGGTGGAAACGATTGGATTTCTGTCCATTTAAAGGGCAACTAATGCCTCAAAACAATACAGAATCAGGAGGATGGTATCTATTGTTAAAAATATTGCCTTCTGATTCTATACAGTAGTCCCATACAGTAATAGCCATACTGGATTATGCTGTCCATTTAAAGGGCAACTAAGCCTCAAAACAATACAGATAAGAAGCAGTAGGTCATATTTTCTGCCCTCGACTTGTACTCGAGTCAATCAGGTTTTAATCATTTTTCAGTAAAAATAGGTAACTCGACTTATACTCGGATCGACTTATATCGACTTATATCGAAGTATATACGGTAATGTATTAATACCAGTAATTTTCAATATTTTTGAATTTTAGAAACTTACAGCCACTTTAAAGCTATCTGTTAATCATTTATACATCTGCTATAACACAGGTCTCACAGTTTCCCAATTCCTACTGTAAGGAACTCACCTGACCTGAAGATGAAACCTTTCTCTTTAATCCTAAAGATGTCCCCGAGTCCTTGAAATTACGTATTGGTGAACAATACACATGGGGTTATTATATGGCCCATTAATATATCTGTAGAAGCGATCATATCCCCGCACAAACATCACTTCTCCAATGAAAACGGCCCTAACTTGTCTAATCTGCCTGCTTAGTCAAGCCATTTTCGATAATTTCGAATGTATGGGGCTATTTTCGATAATTTTAGAAAATAGCCTTGAACGTTGGAAAATTATCGAATACGATCGGAGACCATTTTTGAGTTTCTGATCGTTTTCAAGATTTGAATGGCGGGTCTATTTTTAAAATTCGAAAACTTTGAAAATACGCCGGAAACTCGAAATAGTCTCGAAATAATTTCGATATTTTCGAACATTCGAGGCTATTTAGAATAGACAGAAAATCCCCTTACATTACAAAATATCAGCGATCACCGGTACCTTGCTCGCACCTCCCACCTTTTGTATTTATTAATGTATTTAAATCCCTGAGGAACTTCCTTTGCCCGCTGTGTGCGTATTAACTTTGTTTTGTCCTTTTGTTGGAAGAGTTTCTTCAGCTAGGAGGGTTCTTATACGTGGTGGTGAACTGCGGAACTGTCTTCCAGCAGATGTGTAATGGAGTTATTGATATTTAATGGGCTAGATAAGTTTCTAATACTAATCTGAGATCACTGGTATTAATACATAAGTTCTGTTGTTCTTATTTGGAGAGTCGGAAAGACTTTCCCCCTTTTAGAGCTTATAATATTTTTTTGCCTTCCTCGGATCAACCGCGTTAGGGTAGGTTAAAGGAGGGAAAATGTGGACTGAAGGAGCACGCCATGATAACTCTCCCATTACTATGTTACTATGTAGTAAACCAAGTATACTAAATCCCTGCTATGCCATAACCAAATTCTACTCACCAACCTCTTCATAAAACCAAGAAAGTAAAGGTGGCCATAACACTGGGCCGATATCGATATTATGATCATTCCGACATACGAGTAAACTTTCCATTGATTCCTCCAAAATTAAAAGTGTTCCTGATCTGAAAATGTGAATTGGATTGTAAAATTGGCTGAATATAATCGGGAAATTTGTTTTGTTAGGAAGATCGGTTAAATGATCGTGTATTTTCTGAAGTTCCAATTAAATGTAAGTAATGATAACTCACAATAGATGACATTAAAGGGCAGTGCCACCCCCAAAACTATAAATTAAACCATCACGGCCCACTGTGTAGCATAGAAAAATCCTTACCTTACATCCCTGCTCCAATGGTTCTCCTGTAATGTCCCTCCAAAGTCCAGAAAACTGCACCCAGGAGCTTGGCCAAGTCCATATAGCACTCGCCTCCTGTCTCTCCTCCGGGAGATTTGCACATGCTCAGTGCAGCCTCCCCCCCCCCGTCCCCCCCTCCCTCTCGTTTCTCTCCCTCCCCCTAGCCCAATACCTTTTATGTAGTGTAGGGTCCCTCCCCTAAACCAAACGCCATAGTTACTTCAAGCAAACTCCCCTGATCTACTTACTTTGGCTTTTCGACATTCAGTACAGCCGGAAGCCGCGTCCGTGATTGGATGCCTCTCAGCAATCACGGACTTGGCTGCCGGTCCGGACCCCTGCTTGCAGTTTCATGAGCGAGGGCTGGGACTGACGTCATAAGAGAGAAGCAAAGTAAGTAATGATCAAGGGAGTTTTGTGACAATACTATGGCGTTTGGGGTTGGGGGAGGAAGTCCTACACTACAGAAAAAGTTTTTAAAGGGTGTGGATATGCCTTTAATCTGCAAAATAATTGAATGTCCAATAGTTTAGTAATCTATGCTGACTTATATGATCAGATCTGGAGACACAAGTCAAGATATGTTCCCCGATTTGTTGAGACAACGCCCCTGATTGAACAATCCATAACCGAAAATGCTGTTCATTACACATTGTGCATTGCGTGTCATAGGCCTATAGTACCAGGTTGTGAACAACTAGCTTTAATGAATATTGTATATTTACAGCACATTGCCAGACAACATTTGAAAGATAAGGAATAGAGGATAAGGAGAAGAACCGTCTGGACTAAAGCTGTATAACCACTAAAGATTTTGAAGATGACAGACCGATCTGCAAGATCCTGTCTGTCATTTTTCAAACGATCGGGCTACACACAGTCCCGAGCCTCCCCCTATGCACACGAGCATAGGGAGACGCCCCGGACTCCTATAGAGAGTCCTATAGGCCAACTAGAAGATTCCGTGGCCAACGTTTTCCTTTTTTTACACCACAGTACTGATAAAGCCCCAATACCGTCAGATCGACCACTGCAGAGCTGAAAATCTCCGACCGCTTCCTGGTTTCTAATGCACTATAGCGTGCATCTTTGCACATGCGTCAGTGATTAGTCGTGTTCAGGCAATGACCATTCAAATCCATAATACCCCCCGTATTAATTGTGCTGTATGAGGCTATTGTGATATTGTGACTCTCTCAGTACAACATCCATTAAATATATATTTGTGTTGGGGGGCAAGATCTATTTCTTACAGTCACACCATGTGATTGAGTGTAACAGTAAGCTATGTGTTTTTTATGTGTGGCTTATAGAGATGGATCTAAACACGGTTCTGAGGAAGATCTGTGAATCTCGGATCTCGTTGAATTCCTCTTTCCGGATTTTAAGATTTTGGCCTTGATACGTGTTCCCCAGACCATTTCCCAGGCCCAGAGCCATTAACAGTAAGTTACCATTGCTATTTATACCATAAATGTAAGCGGAATTTTAGGATTTTTTTTAACTCCCCATAACTTCAATGGATCTGCTTGTGGTATACTGCTTTTTTCCAAAAATCCGAGCAGAGCAGGTTTTTGCAAGTTTGGCCATCTCTGCTGACTGTTTTAACAGCTAGACTGGGAGTTTTGGGCAAATAATGTTCCTTCTCTATTTAAGTTTCTTAAATCCAGCATAAAAAAAAATAATTTGAGAAACGTTAATTAGACAACTTGTTAAATAACAATTTTGTGAAACGACTGAGTCGCTTAAAGCAAATTAGCAATGTCACAAACGTTGTTTTAGTGCTCCATTTCCTAATGAATTGGATTGTGTGATTTGTAGCTGGAGAAATTACTATATCCTGTCTATTGATGTAAGTTCCTGTGTGTGGTTCTCCAGAGTCCTCAGTTGTTGTTTGGGCAGGTGTCCCCTGATAATTAAGGTAAATAGTGTGTCCAGCTTACCACGATGTATTAGGTACTGGTGAACTTGGTTTCCATCTGAACCTGGTTTATGTGGCCAGGCACCGTCACGGGCGTCTAATCCAATTACAGTATTTCTAGATGTAATTTTGCTAAAGACATTGTAAGTCATATTCACTATGTTCCCCCTCCTTTGAGCAGATGAGTCACAACTCACAATTTCCCCATGTTTGTCCCCGAGGGCATAGCCTCGAATTATGATGGGGGAAAAAATCCTTCTATATTCGTGGCCTCGGGATTCTGGATCCGGGCCTATTACAACGCTTATTATTGATTCATTGGGAATCGCTCTACGTCGAGGTCATAGTTTCAATCGTTTCATGTTTTCTCACTTTTAACAATGTTAAACTGATCATGGCCGGCCCTCCAAAGCGAAAAGCTTCCAAATATGGCCACCTGTTCAATTCAGTAACTGCCACTTCCTTGTTTTTGAAATTCATCCAGCCTGTGGAGGAAAATGATCATGCAGCAATTCGGAAACCCATACCCTATATTTGTGTTGCACGTTCACACCACACCCCATCCTACAGGTATGGATTAAGCCTATAGAAACGCCCCCCCTAAGACACGCTTTCCGCCCTCGTTTTGCCATCGCTGCAAGCTGACAAGCTTTCTCCTGCTTGCATTTGGCATATTTTGCTTAACCCCCTCCTGTGCCCATTCCACCCATGTTGCACCCGCTTACATCAGCCACAAAAGACTATGAGATGCCATCGGACAAAGACTTATGACAATGCTTTTGCAGAATCCTATTAGATCATTGGAAATAGTAGTGAAAAATAAAGGGATTTGCACATTCCTGTAACATCCCTTCATTACCCAATTAAAGGATAGACCTTGCACAGACTTGAGAATTAGATGGAAAGTGAGAAAAGAGCAGAAAGGGAATTTTAGGTTTACTGTTGGTTCAGGCTCTCTAGCCGTCAGTTTGCTGTTGAGAAGTACATGTATTGTCATGCCACCGGTGAACTTCAAAGAGTAACAAATATTGTGGAAGCTGGGCACATAGGGTGACAGAATGGTCGACATATTCTGATTGAGGTTACATGTGTCATTTACACATAGGAAATTTTGGTTCAATTTGTTAACTATTCTGTCAAAAACTGGTGTTCAATTTCCCCTTTAATACATGGTAGAAATTAAGGAATGTAGTAGTTTAAATATCAGCAGGTTGGACAGGTCCATGAGGCACTAGATGCCATAGAAACAGTCCCTGTTTGTACAGATCCACTATATGGTTTGGATTTGAAAGAGTTGCTTGGTTCTTTTGCAAAAGTGTAAGGCTAAAAATGTAACCGACACTGTTACCAGACAATATACATACTTTCTTCCTGATGCTGCCTAATTCCATTTCTTCCAAGCTTTACATTACACTCCTCCATCCAATATCAGCCATTTCCATATACCTGTTCACATATTGAAAGATAAACTTGTGAAATAAAATAACTAAAAGGAAAGCCAAACCTTAAAAAAGTTGAACGTAAGTATCCTATATACTAAAAAAAGGTTGTCATATGACGGACGTGGACCTTCCTGCTCGTGCTGGCCATGTGACATAATTTAACCAACGCCCACAGGTGGGTCCGGGAAGCAGCCAGGGGGGATGGAGGTGCATGGTTTGCTGGTGGTGCACCGTGGAGGGAGGGCAGGGTAACGAGCTGCAGGGCGATATCAGTTGCACAAGATTGCCGCATTACAAACATATTATATGGGCGGTGCTTAAACATATGATAATGTATGGAACCAATTAACAATTTTTGGTTGGTTTTGATTCTTTAATAAAATTGACCATGCAGACATGTTTCCCATGGACCTAGCTAATTATAAAGATTAAGCAGTCAAATAGACTTAAGTTCATAAAATGTTTGTAATTAAATGGCCACCTTTTCCAGCAAAGGGATTTCTAAACCAAACACAAGGATACAGAGATTTGATGTGCAATTTTCTTAAGTGGTAGATACAATGTGAAGACTTAATTGTTTTTACACAATGCTAAAAGTGCAGTGTCAGGGGTAACCTGATTAAAAGGCAGGTAGAAGCAATTTGCTTTAAAACGTTCACTCATTAATTCAACTCAATATTTTGCCGACCACAAGATAAACTGTGATTATTAACTATTAAAGGGTATCCCACTGATGTAAAAACGTTTTTTTTTCTTTTTTCTATCGAATTACACTTCCCCCAAACCTCCCCCTCCTTATTATCTCCAAAAAATGCTCTTTTTCTTTGCAGGCAGCCAGGGGAAGTTCTGCTCGTTTCTGCTACTGTGCTGGGCAGGCTGTCAGTCAATGTGCATCATCACATGCTATTCAGATTTCTGTCACACCGACTTACACCAGTGAAGCTGATGTATGGTTATTTTACAGACACCTGTTCCCTTTCATCCAGTGAGTTTTAAGGTTTATAAAGCAGACAGAAGTTTTTATGAATCATTTAAGTAGAAGTGTGCGCTGAAGTTTGTGTTATGGTTGTTACAACTGTGACAGTTCACTATCTGACCTTTTATACATGGAACTCTCCAGGATGTTATGTTACATAGGGGTGATTATCCAGATTAGCTACTTCTTAGGATGAACTTGCAACTGGTATCCTGCCCCATTCCTCCCTGCCCTGTCAGTGTTGGTCTATAAAGCAATGAACAGGACAAAGAGGGGACGTGTCTTTAGCCTAATTGGCAGCCAGTGTCCTGTGACGTTTCCAGATCTCCATGCCCAGAAGTTTAATTTGCCTCGAGGCAGTAATGGCTCCCAGGGCCCCCCGACCCCTAGGTGCTGGATATTGGCTGAGAAAACATGTAAGTACCCACAGGTGGCTGGTCCCTTCCTGGGAGTGCTCACACAGTAGGAGGGGGATCTGCACACAGGCTCTTTTCTGTTTCACAAGGCACAGCTTCCCGGCAGGACTGACACCCCCCCCCCCCCATACTTCTTACAATAGCAGTTCCAGGATCCCGAGGATGCACTGACTGACCATTCTCCTGCAGGTAACAAGGGGAGAAAAGCGTTGCCTTTATTGACTGCCTTCTCATCCCGATCTCTCTGTAACGCTGGCCCTGGTGAACAGCTGCAGCACTGGTAGCCATGGGAACATGACGCTACTGTTCCCATTGGCTGACAGACAATAAGTGAGGTTACTTCTCCCGACTACGGAAGTCCGCTTCGCGCATGCGCGAAATTGTGAACGCGCGTCGGCAGGTTCTCTGGCTGGCGTGAACAAAAATGACGCGGATCTGATGCCTGTAATGCGTACAGGCATCTGAAGCTAAATATCGTTGGCTGTATTGTCTGAGGAGGCTATAATTCAGGGTAGGGGTACTTTAATAACTGTACTATTGAAGGCTAAATTGATTTTTGCAGGGAGATACCTTAAGCATTAATAATTATGACCAATATTTTTTATGACGAAATATTGACCTACATGTGCCACAAAACACTTCATCCTCTAGTAAGCCCAGCCAAACATATATTAATTAGTACAAGCAATATCCTTCAGCAGAATCCTAGACATTAACTGTGTTTAATTGTCACCCTTCTACTTTCCAATCCCTATTTTCAGTTCACATAGCTATTTATTAAAAAAAATAGGACATGGTTGTTAATAAGAACATTATTTCTCCTCCCCAACCCAGAAAAATCCTTAACAATGGCATTTCCTGGGTGACATGCAAATTGTGAAAATGATCAGTAACAAAAACTAATCCAGGGCTTAGAAGTTGCTTCTAGCATCAGGAAATGGAATCCATGGAGATTTTCCATTTACCCCTCACTCTCTATATTTTTATTAAGACCAGATGTGAGACACTGAGATCTAGGCAATAATATCCTTTAGTATTGTCCAAACGCTTTACTGCAGTGAGCTTGGCAACTGACTTGGACACAATGTCCAAAGTCAACATCTCTATCCATTGCAGAGACCAACCTGTCAGGTTCTTGGGCCGCCAGATGTTTACTGGGAACAAAACAGTGTGAGGTAAAGTTCTCGCTTCCCCAACAAAATGACACTCCTATTTCACCCTCATATATTTCTTTTTAACACTAAATTGGCTTTTAGCAAGAAAGGAACAATATTTACATTACTTCTGAAATCAGGTCTAGAACATTGTCTGTCTAACGATTTATTTAACAAAGTCTCATTTCCTTTATGTCAAGATCTACAGAGATAAGAAGGAAGCAGTTTTTGGTATTAAATATATTTTTTACATCCTGAAATTATACATTTAAGGTATATTGCCAATCCAAACTAAAAATAAAGACAGGTTTATATGTCAACTGAAGTCTAAATAAAATTCTACAAATTGTAGTGTATGCATAATACTACTGATATGTACCAGAGTCAATGTAAAGCATCCCTTTAAAGTGAAATCCATGCTTCTTTCATCCTTGGGAAGCAGCCATTATCCATGCACATGTGCAGTAGATCTAGGATGCATTCAGCCTGTACAGTTATAGGGAATGATATACCAGTCAACTAGAGGAATAAGCTTATATAAGTCTTGAGATTAGTAGAACCTCAATACAATAGATTACTAGCTGGTATCAACCAATGCCACATACCGCCTATGCTCCTTACTGCTATAATGTGTTATATACTGTAGTGCTCTATAGTTTTAAATTTTTTTTTATTTCGGTGTAAAAAATATGAGTTTGTAGGTCACACTACTAGACAGCCATCAAATCTCATTAAGTTCGCTTAGAAGTCATTGGTAGAATTGACATTCCATAACTTGACTGTTTATAATTAAGGATGATATACTTTTATTATTGAAACATGTAAGATAATACATCCCTTAACCCAGAGCCATGTAGACCTGGATGGCTTACCTAGACAGACCTTGCTGAAACTGGCTTGGCCTGGTTTGATTCTACAGTAGAAAGCTGGCTTTAGCTAATGAACTTTGTTCACACTGGGTGTATGGCTTTCTGGATTGCCTGTCTTGGCATGGGTAAGTCTAGGATTGAACAGCTAATCTATAGAGAATGGGGTGAATAGATTGGTACATGAGCTAGCAAGGATAGGCCTGGGCCAGGGGTGGTCCTATGGTTTTTGACACATGAACAACTTTTAAATGCCGCCTATGGCAGACGGGGTCGGCACATGAAGCAGGGCATGGCTTCATCAGGAAACATAGGTGTGGCTTGTGGAGGTGGGTATGTGGGCGACTAACACTGACTGGTGAACTGGAGGGCGACTTAACACTGATGGTGGAGTGGGTGCTGAAATGTGGTATTGTAGGGAGCAGGATTTTTTTAATTGCCATCTTTAAGTTGACCACAGGGGCACACCCTGAACAAATGTTTCAGTTTGCTTCATGGTAGGGGCACCCTGCCTGGGCTTAACTGACTGGCCTTTAGTTGGGTGGAATCTTTTGAACTAGATGGAAATATGTCTTTATTCAAAATTAAATACTTTACTTTACTATACTGATAACTTGTCATGACTCAGGGGTTTTGAATAACTGTCTGATAAATCTAATAAAAACATATTCCTGAAACCATATAGCATATAGTTACAAATAGTGGGAATGTATATTAAGCATGTTGGGTAAAATAAATATCTCCCCCTTTTTGCAACTTTTCTTTTCGGCTGTTCATAAAAAGCAATCATAGTTGCAACTGTTTTTATGGGTAAGAAGGAGATAAACCCCTCAATGCTGATGTGCAAAAGTAATCAATAGTAACAGGAAACATTAGATTGTGCTAAGTTCCTGAATAAAAATTTCACATGTCCTCATTCGGATATATTTACTGCTGAATAAATATTCCAATACAGGCTTTTTGTTGGGTTATTTATAAGTGAACTTATCGCTCTCCGTCTCTTATCAGAGTTTAGATTCTAAAATATTTTCAGTCTAAGTGATGTTAAATTACAGATTGTCTGTTATTTTTTAGTGATATATCTGCCAAAACAAGCTTGCTTTATTCCAGACCATAAACATTTAAGCACATTGGGGGGGGTGTGGGAATTTGAGCAGTTCCTAGAAACATTTTCAGAAATCAGACATTTTACTGTTATATAATATTTTATCATGTAAAGTACCAGTACCAGTTTGCCGTCAGTAAAACAGTCCGTCCGTCCAGTTTCCAGTCAGTGAACCAATCCATCAGTCCCAGTTTGCCAGTCAGTTAGCCAGTCCATCAGTCCCGGTTTGCCAGTCAGTGAACTGTTCATCAGTACCAGTTTTCAAGTCAGTAAACCAGTCCATCAGTCCTAGTTTGCCAGTCAGAGAATCAGTGTATCAGTCACAGTTTGCCAGTCAGTGAAACAGTCCATCATTCCCAGTTGCAGTCAGTGAACCAGTCCATCAGTCCTAGTTTGCCAGTTAGAGAACCAGTCTATCAGTCCCAGTTTGCCAGTCAGTGAACCAGTCCATCAGTAACAGTTTGCCCATCAGTCATCAGAAACCAGTCCATCAGTCCCAGTTGCCAGTCACTGAACCAATCCATCAATCCCAGTTTGCTAGTCAGTGAACCAGTCCATCAGTCCTAGTTGCCAGTTTAGAACCAGTGAATCAGTCCCAGTTTGCCAGTCAGTGAACCAGTCCATCAGTACCAGTTTGCCATCAGTCCATCAGTAAACCAGTCCATCAGTCCGAGTTTGCCAGTCACTGAACCAATCCATCAATCCCAGTTTGCTAGTCAGTGAAACAGTCCATCAGTCTCAGTTTGCCAGTCAGTGGACCAGTTCATCAGTACAGTTTGCAAGTCAGTAACCAGTCCATCAGTCCTAGTTTGCAAGTCCCGGTTTGCCAGTCAGTGAACCTGTTCATCAAGTACCAGTTTTCAAGTCAGTAAACCAGTCCATCAGTCCTAGTTTGCCAGTCAGAGAATCAGTGATCAGTCACAGTTTGCCAGTCAGTGAAACAGTCCATCATTCCCAGTTTGCCAGTCAGTGAACCAGTCCATCAGTCCTAGTTTGCCAGTTAGAGAACCAGTCTATCAGTCCCAGTTTGCCTCAGTGAACCAGTCCATCAGTACCAGTTTGCCCATCAGTCCATCAGTAAACCAGTCCATCAGTCCCAGTTGCCAGTCACTGAACCAATCCATCAATCCCAGTTTGCTAGTCAGTGAACCAGTCCATCAGTCCTAGTTTGCCAGTTAGAGAACCAGTGAATCAGTCCCAGTTTGCCATCAGTTAACCAGTCCATCAGTACCAGTTTGCATCAGTCCATCAGTAAACCAGTCCATCAGTCCGAGTTTGCCAGTCACTGAACCAATCCATCAATCCCAGTTTGCTGTCAGTGAACCAGTCATCAGTCCCGTTTGCCAGTCAGTGGACCAGTTCATCAGTACCGTTGCAAGTCAGTAAACCAGTCATCAGTCCTAGTTTGCAAGTCAGTGAACCAGTCCATCAGTCCCAGTTTGCCAGTCAGAGAGCCAGTCCCTCAGTCCCAGTTGCCAGTCAGCAAACCAGTTCATCAGTACCAGTTTTCCAGTCAGTAAAACAGTCAGTGAACCAATCCATTAATAAAAGTTGCCAGTGAACTGGTCCACGGTCCCAGTTTGCCAGTCAGTGAACCAGTCCATCAGCCTGTTTGCCAGTCAGTAAACCAGTCCATCAATCCCAGTTTGCTAGTCAGCAAACCAGTCCATCAGTCCCAGTTTGCCAGTCAGAGAGCCAGCACATCAGTCCCAGTTTGCCAGTCAGTGAACCAGTCCATCAGCCTGTTTGCCAGTCAGTAAACAGTCCATCAATCAGTTTGCCAGTCAGCAAACCAGTCCACAGTCCCAGTTTGCCAGTAGAGAGCCAGTCCATCAGTCCCAATGCCAGTCAGTGAACCAATCCTTTAGTACCAGTTTGCCAGTGAACTGGTCCACCAGTCCCAGTTTGCCACTCAATAAACCAGTCCCACAGTCCTAGTTTGCCAGTCAACCAGTCCCAGTTTGCCAGCCAGTGAACCAGTCCATCAGTCGCAGTTTGACAGTCAGTAAACCAGTCCATCAATCGAAGTTTGCATTCTGCAAACCAGTCCATCAGTCCCAGTTTGCCAGTTAGTGAACTTGCTATCCAGTACCAGTTTGCAAGTAGTAAACAGTCCATCAGTCCTAGTTTGCCAGTCAGTGAAACAGTCCATCAGTCCCAGTTTGCCAGTCAGTGAACCAGTCCATCAGTCCCAGTTTGCCAGTTAGAGAACCAGTCTATCAGTCCCAGTTTGTCAGTCAGTGAACCAGTCCATCAGTACCAGTTTGCCCATCAATAAACCAGTCCATCAGTCCCAGTTTGACAGTCAGTGAACCAATCCCTTAGTCCCAGTTTGTAAACCAGTCCATCAGTCCCAGATTTCCAGTCAGTGAACCAATTCATTAGTAACAGTTTGCCAGTCAGTGAACTGGTCCACCAGTCCCAGTTTGTCACTCAATAAACCAGTCCAACAGTCCTAGTTTGCCAGTCAACCAGTCCTATTTTGCCAGCCAGTCAACCAGCCATTCATTAGTCCCAGTTTGCCAGTCAGTGAACCAGTCCATCAGTCTCAGTTTGCCAGTCAGTAAACCAGTCCATCAGTACCAGTTTGACAGTCAGTAAACCAGCCCATTAGTCCCAGCTTTCCTGTCAGTAAACCAGTCTATAAGTACCAGTTTGCCAGTCAGTCAACCAGTCCATCAGTGTTAGTTTGCCAGTCAGTCAACAAGTATATACCATATATAAAAATATATGTGGTTCTGGTATTTTAATTTAATTTCTAACCCCATGTTGATGTTTCAGGTCTTCCGGACAGCACAGACTGCACAGACTGATTGTCCTGGGCAAAATAAACTAATAAAATAAACTCCACTGCCCAAAGCAAATGAAAGGCCCTAAGAAAGTAGCTAAGGGTAAATATATAAATACATTATACTTAGCTGTATATATGTAAAGTTGGCCATACACTGCCTAGACATTGCACTGATTTGACAGTGAGATGAATCTAGAATCAACTGTAACGTCAAGTGGAGCAGCAGTTTTACCTGGCGACTTTACCAAATTGTTTTCCAGATGGACCGTGTTTGTGATTTTAATTATAAGTGATAGATCAATCGCATCATCGTAAAATGCTCAGGCCGGGTGGTAAGGCTGTTGATACATGGAGTGTTTTTCTCCCTGCAGGCTCATATAATATGTGACAGATCATTGGTGTCCCTGTTGTGGTGAATACTGAGAAAATGTTCTATTTGCCACTACTAATCACACTTCCAATGTCAGTGACTTGTGAACATGCTCACTATTCCCTCTTACCACATTGGTTGAGCAATAGCAGATAGGGTGGAAGGCTGGGTAAGGGGCTGTTTGAAATACCTCATATACAGATGATAATACAGAATTACATACAGTAGCTTAGCAGCAACAACCCCTGGACAGCCTCCCGACCTGTGAGACTGCCAAGAGCCCATTCAATATCACTCACCAATATGCATTGGAAATACCAAATTGCATGTAACAGAAAAGCTTTAAATTCACAATGAACAATATCCCACTGAATTTGGAGGCTGCTATCTTCATCTTTAAATTAAAGCCTGAGTAATGAAACTGCAATGCACCACACTGATTACATATTTATACATGTAGGCAATTCACAATCCCACATGTTCTAATTAAAGGAAAATCCTGCCATTCTTTTACACCAATCAGGTGTATCTTGGTTTGTTTTTACACTTTAAGACTATATTTGTATACCGTAAGGAACTAGTAAATTTGCCTGTCAGTGCTAGCACATGTAAGGCTGCCATAATAAGGACAACAGTGCTAGCATTATGTATTCGCTTTACACTGTATAAATAAACCTTTACCCCTTTCCCTCAATGGTACATTTGTTGCAAAATAAAAGCGTATTCATTGCTAGTATAAACCCAAAGAGGAGAATGACCGTTTTGTTACCATCACTGACAAGGATTTAAATCCCCTCCTCGGTTAGTTTATATGAAAGAAACCAATAAAGATTATATATATTGTTATTAACATTCGTGTCAGTAAAATAAAAATATCATGAGTTTGAAGACAGGACTGTGATTGGTCAGTGATAGCAAAATTTTAAATTGACTGTGTAGCCATCTGCCCTGTGGGACATGTGTCTGCTGTATAAATGGATCTCCTGATAGCTGGCAGCTGGCATGAGGCACCATCTGTGAGTGACAGTGACAGTTAGTGCCATGGTTCTACCCACAGGGGATAATGATCACTCTGACAATGTCATATGTGTGAACTTAATATGGCAAATAGCCACATCAACCACTATGGATGTTTTAGCTCTCTGCCATAGGACATAACTGAACCATAGACCTTCTCGTCTTTATGTATGGTATTGTTGTGCTGACGTTAATCACTCCAGTAAGGCCCAAGCAGAAAGCAGACAGGCATTCCTAGATCATTATTGCTGAGGCTAACCAGAGTGAAGATCTTCCTTTAGGAACATCCTACAGCTGGGTATTGCAGCCTTGGGGCTTGGGGAGTAAGGAAAGGAGGAATAAACTATTGTCTAGAGGGATTATGCCCTTAAAGGGCATCTATAGTGGGAAAATGAACTTTTTTTCTTTCCATGTGTTCTATAATTTCCCACAACCCCCAGAGTGTCTTCACTTTTTTCAGATTCACTCTCTGTCCTGAGATACACCAGTTAGAAGAATACGTGATTGCATTCCTCTACTCCTACTTGAACTGTCAATCAAATCCCTGTGACGTGATCCCCCTCCCTGCTCTGTAATAAACATAGAGATAAGAGCATTAGCAGGGGGAGAGAGGTAGCTTTGATGGCAGATATAAGGCTGCACTTGACCCCCCTTCGTAATAGCTTTCACTGATTGATGATCGGTCACAAAGTGAGAGATCGTAAACTGTACTGATCTCCTTCTTCCGTGTCTCCAGGACAGCTTGCTTTCTATTGGCCACTGTGCGTGGGTGTGTTTACTGCACATGATAAGCTTGTCGGTTAGCCGGAGTTGAGACATGGAGGAGGTAACAGAGGGGAGGGGGAAGGGGGGAGTGCTGCACACAGATCTGACACCATGGTTAAACAGAGTCACTGACAAGAGATAGGATTAAGGCAGCACAGAGTACATGAATTTAACTTTGGAAAGGGGCAATGTGTTTTTTTCACTATAGATGCCCTTTAAAGTTTTGTGCTACTGCGTTGGGGCGAAACTTAACATTGTATTGAGTAAGGGCATAAAACCGCTGCAAGGAGTACACCTCGCACTCCTACGATGCAGAAACTGTTGCAAATTGATTACTTTATAAGGTTAAGTTATCGCATTGTCCTGTTTATGTTCTAATCTAAATATTTTAAATAAAACTAATTAAGCCTAAAGACCCCTAGCAAAAGAGAATTATTTTTAGAATATTTTGATTGGTTAAAGGCTTTGCCCATAAAACTACAGTCTTCTCTGACCATAATAGATTGGTTCAGACGTTGGATGTATGTTCTTAGAATGCCCCTCCATTACTAGTGCTGGGGGTAAACTGGCTAGGTTCAGACCATGCAATGTTTCGTGTTGGCCAACCATTCGACACAAGCCCAGATCCAACACAGAACCCCTCAGTTCCGAAATCCGAAAGATCCATCCGAACCCGGACGCCTCCTCCGGATTTTTCGGGACTTTGGAAGACATTTTCGAAAGTACGGGGCTATTTTTGATAATTTTCAAAAATAATCTCAAACGTTCGAAAATTATCGAAAATACGATCAGAGACCATTTTCGATTCTCTGATCGTATTTTCGAACATCGAACGGTCAAGGTTACTTTTCATAATTTTCGAAAAATAGCCTCAAACATTCGAAAATCTTCGAAAATACGATCGGAAACGCGAAAATGGTCTCCCAATGTATTTTCGAATGTTCAAGGCTATTTTAGAAAATTACTGAAAATAACCCCATACTTTTGAAAATTCGTTCCAGTTTCAGATTTTCAGGATTTTCCCGAAATCCAGGAATCCGAAAACGGAACAAAACTAGTGAGTTTCGGCCATCTCTATTCGGCACTAGAGAGCGGTCAGCCAGATTGAATCACTGTCCTTCGTGACAAAAGTAGTTGCAGCTGACAGTTTGCCGCAATTGATCGATCGGTCCGTAGTGGCGTGTTTTTTTCCACCATACCTGATCATCTGTTCATTCCGTTTTCGAACTGCAGAACTTCAGTAAAAGTTCAGAAGTTCGATAGTTCAAAAACAAACCTATTAAAGTCAATTGGAGTCGAATAGTTCGAAAAGTTCGGATTAAATACAATTAAAATAACAATGGAACTTACTGTAAATGGCTGTGGCACCTGGGAAATTGTTTGGGGAACATGTCCATATCACCAAAATGTATTTAAACGCTAACTTTACACACGATCAGGCACTTGGGCCAATTCGAGGGTTACCGAACATTACATTCAAGGACTACCAATATCAAAGGATACATTCAAGGGTCACAGAATTCGAACGCTACATTCGAGGGATACCGATTTGAGAATTCGATAATTATAAAAAAAATTCAATAATTATCGAACCCAAAACTAGTTTGTAGTTCAGATTGTTCGAACTCATAAAGTTCGACCCAAATTCGAAATCAGGTTTGAGGTCGGGTCTTCACTAATGTTGAAGACTAAAGTCGCAAAATGTAGAAAGAATTATAAGGCATCCTACTCTGCTTCTTCTTTTTCACATGGCACGTTTCCAACCAACCAGACTCCACCATCATTACCCCACCATGAGGGTGGGTTCTGTTTTATTTTCTTCCTTTCTCTTATTTGAAGAAAAAGGTCTGTCAGTCTGATCATTGTCTATTTTTTATATGTATAGCTGGGTACACACAGTAACGATAAAGCCCCGATACCGTCGGACCCGTTATGTGTGTACGTTCGTTTCCCAAACGAGCGCGTGGCCGCCAAACGATCGGGTCGGCCGAACGCTCATTCGGGAAAGGCCGAAAATTTCCATCGGCCGCGCTAGACTCCCTGTAGAGGAGTCTAGCACGGCCGATGGAAACACACAGTCCCGAGCGTTCTCCTTATGAAGTTCATAGGGAGAACGCTCGGGACTGTGTGTATGCAGATCTTTGAAAGATGGCAGACAGGATCTTGCAGATCCTGTCTGTCATCTTTCAGAAATCTGTACTGTGTGTACCTAGCTTATGTCCAAGCATTTGAGGCAAACTCAATAGATTAAGGCTTTGGCTGAAATAGCAACAATATGTGTATGGAACTAAGCTCATAAGTTACCCCTAGAAACTGTTACAGAAATATATATATTTTCAAAATATTATATGGAAATGCTAAGCATTCAAACCAATTCTGCAGTCAAGTTTAGGTGCACAGGGGGCAAATTGGGCCAAAATACCATCAGTACTTTTTTCCGTCCAATGTCTTCTATGGGCCACATGAACAGTCATGCTAAGCAGTTAATCAGGTCGAAATATCAACCCATGTGCACCAAGCCTTAAAACTGTTTTGAAATGTCAGTTGGTATGGTAAAAATATCAGGCCATGTATACCTAGCATTTAGGTCCATACACGCTTGCGATTGTGGGGCCCAACCCACAACGCACAATGGTGTACAAATGTTTGTTTTGGCCAAGTATGTATCTATCTAAGAGTCGGGCATCATTGATGATCCCGGGGGATCATTATTGATGCCCAACCAAACTGATGTTTTGTCCAACTGAGCACCTATACATTAACTGATAGTTGGTTGAAACAGCTGTTCGTGCACCATTGTACGTCGAGGGTCAGGCCCCATGATCGCACGTGTGTACGGGCCATAAATTTAAGCTAAAAAGCTACAAAAAACCTGATATCTGAACAATCTGATTGTTGTACATTTAACTGAGCCTTCAGTGGATTTTTTCATACATTTATTTTACATGAGGGAAATGTAAATCTTTGCATCACTAATTGGAAATATATTTGTTTACTTTGACCAAAGTTAGTTTAGCTTTGTTTAAAGTGGACCAGCTTAGTGCTGCACTATAAGAACAAGGCCAGCTAGTTCTTCTTTGGGCTCTGCAGGGGTAATCCATATCTTAGATTGTTTTATAGGCTGTGAGGAAATTACTAGGATCCCCTTTTAAATCATTTTCAATACATCATGTCCTGCTGAAAGCAACTTATTCTCTGCAGGTGGGTGCAAATGGGATTCTGGCTGTGGGTAAAAGGTGGATCCCACTATACATCATATTATTATTATTATTGTGGCTTTATATAGTGGCAACATCTTCCACACTTACAATTACATGTATACATTCACATCAGGCCCCGCCAACATCCTCCGTAGCGCTTTACAATTGCATGTATACATTCACAACTGGCCGTGCCCAAAACGCTTACAATCTAAGCACATTTATTTGACTCATTATGATGTGTCCAAGGGTGGAATTGAACTTAGAACTTCATCCCTGCAAGGCATCAGTGCTAACCACCGAGCCACCGTGTTGCCCATCAAATATTGGGGCTGTTTATTTCGTATAGTTTGTGTATTTTCACAATATTATCTTGAATTCTGGCCAAAATAGATGGTGCAAGGTGGTGAAAATCAATCAGAGTTTCTTCGATTGGGAATTAATGATTGGCTGCGCCATCTTGTCCTATACACATACATATAAAAAAAAAAAATTTCTATATGTATTCTATTATTATATTATATTTTTCAAAGCTGCATACCCAAGCAGTGCTATGTAAATAATCATATGCTTATAAGAATGATTTTAAAACTGGCTACAGACAGTACCAATCTGTCAGATTCTCTCTTTCATCTTTCAAAGATGTGGCTTCACACAGTCACAAGGGCTCTACATGTATAGGGAGATTGTTTGTGACTGCCACACACCCAGTGTTAGAGGACTCACTATACTGCAATACAGGGAGCCGAACCCGGCCGAGGGAAATTTTTCAGTAGTAACGTCCATTTCCAAATAATGCCAATGATGAATCTGAAATGGTCTTTTCAAACATACACACATTACCGAAAAAGGGCCGATCCTGTCGGTACTGATGGAATTGTCTTTTGATAATGTGTGTACCTAGGTTATATCTGTTTATCTTTAGTAAATAGAACATAAAGTATAAGAACACAAAAACAGCCAATCTACATATTTGGATTTAAGCACATTGGTGTGAGCGGATATAGAATCAACCATTTTTAGAGCATTTCTCCAGCCAAAAATGTTGCAATATCCAACATCACATATGCATCTTACTAAGATCTACCAAAATGTTAAAATTAGTTTTATGTTTTAAATTATTGTTGCCTATTCTACTTCTGTTTCCCATGGTCCTCCATGGCTAATATTGTCATTAACATATCTGTGAAGGACCAAGGAAGAAACAGTAATAAGATAAAGCTGTCATACACTCATTAGATGTTACAGCTGACTCATTGTTTGATCAGACAACCGCTGTATCACCTATAACATCTACAGTCCCAGTGCATGTCTGCATTCCTGCAACGTTCTTTCGGACAGATAAAGCTTTATGGTTCCCTGCAAACTTTTCTATCGTTTCCCTGAGCTGTCCTTTCATAGGGTATCTATGAAAGTTTCAAAATGAATTGTGCTTTAGCAGACAGTGACTTCCCTAGTGCTGATCATAAACATGCTGAACATTACATAGATTCAACATCCTATCATCAAATTAACCGTTATTTAGAGAAGATTATTTGTGGCATATATTGGTTCAGCAACTGTTATCAAAAGAGTTAATCCCATGACCATATTGCTGATACCAAATGTTAATATATAAATGGGTGTGACTATACATATTTATAGTGATGGGGATAGGTAGAATGAAGAAGAGGCTGACAGACTAATGTTCAATAAACTGATTGGTAGTCTGCCAGACAGAGGAAAAAGTTTCACAGCAGCACAATCAGCCAAAGTTTACTGACATGTCCAAATTAAAATTTTGGTTTATGTATCAGCATGTGTATACCAGGACGTAGTCAAATGGAGCAAAGAATAATGAGAATAAAGAATACAGTGGGATTGATGCAAAAAAGTACAAAGGCTCGTTTGTGCTTTTAAATTGCATCAACCAATCAGATGTTATATAACTGCAGTGACCCAGTAAAAAGCTAATGTTTGATTGGTTGTTGCAAATGAATAACACAGGCAAACTTTTGCACCTTTTATTGCATCAGTGTCTATATAATCCCTTACTTGTGGAATCCTAATTCCCAAATAAACTAACCTCTATAGCCCCCATGCATGGGAATGACTTTTTGAGCGATCCAATCAAATTTATCAAATTGTTCAAAAAGTTAAAGCCCCTTTTTTCCCCCAATCGACTGCTCAACAATGTTGGTTTATCGGAAAAACATAATTGGGTCAGGTACAAAATTCTCGCCTACCCCATCTTCAGTCCCCATCTCTCCTCGGAGCCTCATGGTGGGAGGCTTCGAGCGGTTCTTCCAATCAGATTTCCAATCATTGAACTTATCAGAAAGAATGGAAGAACATCTGGGTGTGTACAGCCCGCTTATCTGCTACATCCCCATTATATCACAGGTGAGCAGAACACATTTCCACACAATTCCCCTTTTTTCCTAAGACGTGATGCTAGGTGACCTTGGAGTTCACTGTTTCTCACCTGGATATTTTACCATCTGGCACTTTAGAATCCCTGCAGAGAAGTCCTGAGCTGATACAATAATACATAAGTAATGAGGTCTCTGAAGACTTTATTAGGTCTAAGAAATATTAGAATAACACAAAGCAGTTAGAGGCAACATATGTCCTTAGGGACACAGCTAGAAATGTACAGTGTGTCATTGTGTGAAAAACACAAATGGGTGTGAAAAACAGTTATTTGTACATAAAAGAGACTGTTCTGTAAACTGCCCTATACACAACATTATACAAGATACTGTTAGACTTTGGTAGACTAGATTGCCTTGTTTTCTTAAGCTAGACACAGGCATGAAATGTAGCTACAATGCCCAGTGAACACCGTTGTATGGACATTTGGTCAGGTGTGTCGTTGATGATCCCACCTGGTCGATCATCAACAATGCCCGACCAAAAGCCTATACACAAACAAATTCTTGGGCATAACAGCCATAGGGCATCATGGGCCACATCTTTGTGTCTGTACCTAGCTTTACTTTTCAGATATTTCTAAACAGTAATATAGCAACGGAGAGTGTAAAATGTTTGGTCCTTTCACAGGTTATATGATGAATATTCATCATCTCTCCCTAAAATAGAAATGGCCCCACCATGAGTCTAGAACAGTGTTATTTAACGTGCTTGTGAAGGTTCTCATTCATCCAGGTCATCGTATATCTGTTGTATTCAATTAGATCAACTGGACTTGAAATGTAGTTTTGAAGACGTTTCGCTAGTCATCCGACTGGCTTTCTCAATTCGAATGACTTGTAAAAGAATCTGTGGCAATTATGTACCCTGGAAAATCCCAATTAGCATATCACAGCCAGGTGTTAAAGGTGTGATAGATAGTGGCTAAGAGGTGTGTATAGGAACGCCCAGAGTAAGGTGTTAAAACAGCATTGTACATGGCAGACAGTTGGTGTCGAACCCCCCCACCTCTATTTAGGCTTGGTTTCTTATTTTCACATAAATGGCCTCCTTAACACCTCTCTTGAACCAGTCACGTTCCTTCCCAGTATGTTAACATTACAATCTTCAAAGGTATGTCCTTTATCCTTAAGATGCAGATACACGTGCATCTGCATCTTAAGGATAAAGGACATACCTTTGAAGATTGTAATGTTAACATACTGGCGAAGGAACGTGACTGGTTCAAGAGAGGTGTTAAGGAGGCCATTTATGTGAAAATAAAGAACCAAGCCTAAATAGAGGTGGGGGGGGTTCGACACCAACTGTTGCCATGTACAATGCTGTTTTAACACCTTACTCTGGGCGTTCCTATAACACCTCTTAGCACTATCTAATCCACCCCTTAACACCTGGCTGTGATATGCTAATTGGGATTTTCCAGGGTACATAATTGCCACAGATTCTTGTACAAGTCATTCTGAATTGAGAAAGCCAGTCGGATGACTAGCGAAACGTCTTCAAGAACTACATTTCAAGTCCAGTTGATCTAATTGAATACAACAGATATAGTGTTATTTAACCTTTTTATTTGTAAGGAAACCCTTAAAACCATTTTTATGCCTTGGGGAACCCCTACATAAAATAATCATTATATATTGTAATTTTTCTTTTTCAGTCATCAAATCATCAAAAAACATAATGTATACAAATAGAAATGATAGATCTATAAATATATCTCTTTTTTTTTAAATGCACTGTAGGGGATGGGTCTATAACAGTGTTTCTCAAAGTTTTTATGCTTCATGGAACCCTTGAAAAATGTTAATATCTCCGGGAACCCTGACATAAAAATATTATTAGCTATTTTTATTAATCTCTCATACATCACTACATCAAACACATTATTCATACAAATATAGAACAATGATAAATATATAGAAAAATGTATCTGTATTGATCACAATGGTGGATCCATAAGGTTTCTATCAATTTCTTGAGGACCCCATGCAACCTAGTTGAGAAACATGTCTAAAACATGGGTTATACCTCAGGCTCCAGTATTTATAATTTTCCAAGCATGGCTTACAAAACCACCCCCAAATCTAAAGACCAATTTTTATTATTCGTAAATGCACGTACCAAGCCCAACCAGCTTGTTTTCGTAAACTAGGGAGAGTGAGCCTCCCATCCCTTACTGACTGATGGCGCAAGGAGGATCACTTCGATTTCGGAATGTGGAAGAAAAGATGAAAGTTTACATTTGAAACCCTAGGTTGTGCCTTCAAAGGGTTTATTTTCCAGAAACCAGGAACACACTAAAGGCCAGACACATACAAGCATTCAGTCACATAGATTTCAGTTCACCTCAAGAGAGATGCTAAACAAGCACCTAATAGCTCACTATGGCATTTAGTTAAAAGATCTCCAAAAGACAGGATTTTGCACCCTTATCCCAACCTTACACAAACCAACTTATTGCAATACACAATGGAATCTTGCCAATATTGGCATCTTTATTCTTCAGAAATTACCTCTTGAGTTTGTTCGTTTTGGAATAACACACATGCAGATATGATCAATATTCACTCAAGATCTAATGTGATTTGCTTGTTAGCATGGCCATCTGTAAACTGTGAATGGACCAAAGTAAAATCTGACCATGCCTTATGATGGGTACAAACAGTACCAAGAATACTACCAATAATAGGCCAAGTCCATTGGGATTGCCACATGTAGCAAGAAATAAGTCAATGCTGTCGCCAACTATCACCAATGGACTCTAGACCAGTTGGTTCTGATACTAAACTTTATTGGACACTGTTGGCTCCTTATACTTTACTATACAGGGCTGTGCGCTGTATAGTAGGCTGTGCGCTTAGTAGGTTGCCAATCCAAACGATCCTCCCTATACTGAGTATAGGGAGATCATCACTGTGTGAATCCCCATCTGTAGTAGATCACAGACGGAATCCAATGGAAACTGTGTGTGAACTGCTAGAAGTTGGCACTATGTGTAACCAGAATTATTATTAATAATCTTATTTCAGCATGTATTTCTACAGACAAAATTAAGGTCAATCACATTAAATGGTACAAATTGAACATTCAATGCCATTGTCTTTTGCTGTAAAGTGATCCTGTTGTCAAAATAATAAAGGATTTTTAGTTAAGGTTTTGGTGGAAATTTTTTGTTTACTTTTTACAAAAGTCCACTAATTTATTGTACAAACTCTGAAGTTTCATTCCATTTTCAGAGTTACGTAAATCGGGAAAAACCCAAAGATCCGAAAATGAAACTCACTTTCATAAGGGTTATCAAACGTTCAAGGTTTTTTTCCGAAACCCTTTAAAAATAACCCTCGAGGGTTACCAAAAGTAACCTCGTACTTTCAGTTACCCTCGAAAATACTTTCCAAAGTCCCGAAATCCAAAGGATCCCCCCTGTTTCAGATGGAACACTCGGATTTAAGAACCGAAGGGTTCCGTGTCGGATCCGGGTCTGACTCAGACCCGTATCCCATCTCTTTTCCTGGGCAGTACACATGGGAATTAAAACAATACACAACTAGAAAATTCTGTGTGATTTCCATTTGCCTTACTCACAAACCTGGCACACAGGAGTTACAGACTGCAGTTTACTTCATTGGTCTAAGTAACTATTGACAAATATGCCATGTATTTCATATAATTTGTATAATATAATACTAACACTTACATTTACAAATGAATGCCTGTTATTTTAGTAGAAATAATACGCCTTTGTGTACAAAGCTCCATTACAGTGGCTATGCTGAGTGATATTACAGACACACTGTTCTGCACCTTTACTTTGCATGAGCTTACCCTAGAATAGCACTTTACACAACCACAGCCTTATACTCCAAATGCAGATTGTCTGTCATCAGTCTGTCTCTACCTAACTTGTTTGAACAACTAGCCCTGTTTTTTTTTTTCATTGCAGTCCAGAGCGCCAAGTCATATTGCAAAGTGCTGAATTTTAGACCTTGCAAGAAAAATGTCCTCAGCAGTTTTCAATATACTGACAATATGAATGTGGTTCAGCAAAATAGAACTAAAATGTCAATAGGGACATTAAAACTTCTCCCTTCCCATTTTCACTAGAGACTGAATAGAACTTTAATATTTTCAGACTGATAACAAGGTTTAATTCTCCAAATGAATTCCTAATGTTTTCTCTATATATTGTTCTTTGTTGAGGCGTCATAAACACAATTGTTCCATGTTGCCTATTGTCCTTGGTAGAAGGCGAATTGGCTGCAGGCGTCGAGTTCTTTCCAGAAACACCCACAGTGTTTTTCCATCATAATATAAACACAAACCTCACACTGCCTATCCAGTTATTATGGAGGCAGACAGGTTACAGTTATTTAAAGGGACATCAAACACCATGTTTACGTCCATCCATCTATATATTTTTATATTTATCAAATGGTAAAAAGCCTAGCAAGCACATATACTGTAAAAGACAGGATTAAATTACAGATGGCTCCGGGCAATGCAAAAAAGTCAACAGACCCCAATACTTGAAAAAAAAATGTAATTTAAATACCAAAGTATTTTCTCAGGCAGTGTTCAGCTGGAGAACTGCAGGGTATACAAACAGAGTATGTTACTAGATCTTTTAGCACCTGAAAAAATTGTTTAAAGCCACCCTCTATATCTTCTTGTGGCATAAAACAAAAATTAAATGTGGTTTGTGGAGATGGGCTGACTAACACTAGCTGGTGAACTGTCAGGCTGATCTAAGATTGGCTGCAGGACTAGAGGGCCAACTTAACACTGGCTGCTGAACTGAAAGTAAACACTGGCTGGTATGAGTAAGCCCTTCAGTTTACCAGCCACTGTAACATCAAACCTCCAGGTCACCAGCCACCTCTAACAGAGACTGGAAAATATAAGTGCCCACAGAGACTAATAAATATAAAGTACCCACACAGTCTGGCAAATATAAAGAACCTACACAGACTGGTAAATATAATTTGCCCAGACAGACTGGTTAATATAAGTTGCCCACACAGACTGGTAAAGTAATATATAAGTTGCCCACATAGACTGGTTAAAGGGCATGTCCACCCTGAAATTTAATTTTTGATTTGCGGTAGGGCATGCTCCCCCAGCCCCTACCGCATTAATATAATT
Source organism: Hymenochirus boettgeri (assembly GCA_019447015.1). Classification (NCBI taxonomy): domain Eukaryota; kingdom Metazoa; phylum Chordata; class Amphibia; order Anura; family Pipidae; genus Hymenochirus; species Hymenochirus boettgeri. Next base: position 267,040,604 of record CM033476.1, read on the forward strand.
GTTAGAAAGTCCCCCGATTCTTACTTACCTGCCCTCTCTCCTCCGCCGCAGTGTTCCGGCCCTCTGCTTGCATGGAATTGCAAGCAGGGGGCGGGACCGGCAGCCGCGTCCGTGATTGGCTGAGAGGCAGCCAATCACGGTCGCAGCTGCCAGAAGTTCTAAACAGCGGAGGAGAGAGGGAAGGTAAGTAAGTATCGGGGGACTTTCTAACAATTATATTAATGCGGTGGGCGGGGGGAGCAGCCTACGCCCAAAGGGTTTAATGTTAGGGGGAGGGAGAGAAAAACAGGAGGGAGAGGGAGGGAGAGGGAGGGCTGCACTGAGCATGCCTCAACCTTGACGAGGTTGAGGAAATCTCAGGCACAGCATTAGTCACACACTGCTCCTACAGAGCAGTTTCCTGGACTTTGGAGGGGCATAGCAGGGGAACTATTTTGAGCAGGATTTTTGAGCAGTTTTGGGGGTGGACATGCCCTTTAATATAAGTTGGCCACATAGACTGGAAAATTAAAAAAGACGGATGCGATGGTAAGATGGCCCACTTTCTAAATATACTAAGGGGCGCGTGCCATGGGCAGTTTGCTTCAGGGTAGCGATGTTCCTGGACTGGATGGAAATGCTTGTGAAAAACGTGCAAGCATTGGCAGGCATTTCACGCATGTTAATTTGTGCATTCCATTTGAAACGGTGATCTCGTGCTCTGAATACAAAATGCAGCACAGTGCATGCAGTGTGACCACCGACAATGATATGCACTGACATGCGTTTCTTACATGCTAAAACATCACAAAACCTAATCGGAAACAAGCTGGAGACTCACACCTAGCCCTAAATATTGAAAAGTGGCAAATACATAATGACCATTATCCCAATATAGTCCACTCTACCAGATCATTAGAGAGGGTCATGTGATTACCATAGATCCCTTTAGAATGAAGATCCTATTAAAGATCCTGTTCCTGTGCAGCACGGCATGCTGTCTTAAATACTGAACTTGGACCTAGCTCATCTTATCTATTTCTATTGATAATGTGGTCATTAACCCTGTTGAAATTGCGCACTGTCTTGGAGTAATCTTTGACTTTCTGTCAGAACATTAACAATGTCACAAGGACGTGCCATTTTCTTCTTCGCAATATTGCCAAGATACGTCCTTTCCTCTCTCAATCCACTACTAAAATGCTTGTGCCGGCCCTTATACTCTCTCATCTTGACTACTGTAACATTCTCCTACTTGGTCTTCTAGCCTGCAGGACCCCATCTACAATTAGGCAGAGTGAGACATTTGTCTCAGGGGCACCCCTGCACTGAAGAAGAAAGGCGGCAGGAAAAAAAAATTTTTTTTTTGGCAAAAATCTTTTATACTACAGAAAGTATGGAATTTTCTTTTCTACTGTATTGTAACAGTTGAAGCAACATGTATAACACAGGCTATAAAATACTGGTAATTTATTTTGATTTAATAACAAAAACCTGAAAGGAGTAATATGGTATATCTGTATTCAATTAGATCAACTGGACTTGAAGTTTAGTTCTTGAAGACGTTTCGCTAGTCATCCGACTGGCTTTCTCAATTCAGAATGACTTGTACAAGAATCTGTTGGCAATATGTACCCTGGAAAATCCCAATTAGCATATCCACCAGGTGTTAAGGGTCGTGATTGCATAGGGCTAAGAGGTTGTTATAGGAACGCCAAGAGAAACGCCCTTACTGCAGCTGCTTATCAAACCAGAAATAGTCATGTTAATGGAATATATATATGGGCGGTGGCTCAGTGTTTAGCACTGATGCCTTGCAGCGCTGAAGTCCTGAGTTCGATTCCACCCTTGGACAAATCTGCAAGGAGTTTGTATGTTCTCCACGTGCTTGTGTGGGTTTCCTCTGGGCACTCCGGTTTCCCTCACAATCATAAAGACATACTGATAAGTTGTATGTGCTTAGATTGTAAGCTCTTTAGGGCAGGGCCTGATGTGAATGTATACATGTAATTGTAAAGCTCTACAAAGGATGTTGGTGCTATATAAACCCAAAATAATAATAATAATAATATTCCAGTAAGTAAAAGAACCCATTTCTGGGCCATTCCCCATAGATGCATTTAAGCCACCTCAGATAAAGACCCACATTTTGGCACTTTGTAAATACGTCTTTGATTTTTATTTAATGCTATGAAAATTGCCTTAATGGTGTTTGGCGAAAATTCTGGTAAAACAGCAACAAATGCAACAAAAGGCAGAAAAGGGGGAAAAAAGACAAAACTTCACCTATTTATGAATAGCGTTAAAAAAATGGCACAAATAGCTCTGAAATTTTACCTTTTCTGCTTTATAAGTATGCTTCTAAATTTAACATATACATTAGTGTTTTTTTTATCTAAAGACCCCCCTTTAATGGTGCAAATTTTTGCTTGCAGCCCTGGTCGACAATAGAGAGCAAATTTTCTTCTCAATACCAACGCAATGAATAAGGTGAAGTTGTCAGTGCACATTGCCGATACTACCACCACACATCGCCGCAGTGATACCTTTCGTGGCAAAAATGAGCGGTTTTATAAATATGGCGAAAATAGAACTCCTTGCCATTGCGATGTCCTGCGATAGTGAAATGGCGAAAATAGCGATCGTTTATAAATGTGCCCCAAGGAATGGGTTTTGGGTTCGAAACAAACCTTGTTCCAGTGGAACCTTTGGAATCTTGAAACTTTCGGTATTTTTGAGCTTTCACTGTATTTTTGAAATTCCATTGAGTTGAATATTTAATAAATATCAAGATATCGACAAAGATTGAAAATCCAATGCAGACCACCCAAACAAAACTGGTTGCACATGAAAATTCCTTTATTGAATAATTTTTAATACATGATCTACAGAACATTTCCCAGGTCCCCTATGCCAGTTATACAAAGTTAATATACATATCGGGGCTTGAATTCTTTTGGGTTTGTTTTTGAAACTCTTCAAAAATCTGAAAGTCCAATTTTGGAATGAAATTTATTTCATCTCTATACAAATCTCTACAAATTTCACTTCCATAATTCCCTGAATTACAATTACAAATTGATAGACAACTAATTGTTGCTATTTGTGTAACAACCCCCCTAACTGTAAAAAAATGTTTTTTTCACACTCCCAGCAGCCATTTGGTTTGCATGTATGAGAGAGATGACAGTTGGGGTAGGTAGAGACAGACAGTGCTGCATTTGTGATTGTACAGCTGTACTGTCTCCCCTCCCTGCCTCCAACACACCTCTGATTTGTGATGCAGTGCTTAAGCTTTGCATTGGCGCACATGCACGTTGGGGTGAGAGGAGGAGGTAAGATGGCAGCTAGGCCAGCTACACATTTGCGGTTTCTAGATAACTGTAATCTTGACTTCTAAAGTAACAGGGTAGATAAAAGCAAGCGCTTTTCTTTAACCTCCAAATTAATCTTGTAAGGATTAGTTACACTTTAACAGCAATCAGCAATTATCCCAGGATTAGCAGTTATTAATTTGGTTTGAAGAGCTAAATTACTGTTCTTTCTATTCTTATGATTCCGTTTTATTCTTCCGCTTTTTTGGACTGTATCGTAAAGGAAATTCGGTACAGACGCGCGGGGCATATAGGAGAAATGTGCTGCTACCTAGCTAAGGAATCCACAGAAGCCTTAAACACCCACCCACCGATGGTGAGCAGAACGATAAGCTTGGCCGTTTTTGCTACCCCAAAGTTGGTGAATTGAAACAGCTAACCTCAAGAAAGCTGTTACCGCCATGCGGTAATGGCGACGATATGTGAGAATTGATAAAAAGCCTTTCGCGGTAATAATGACTTTCCACCCCCAGATAACGGCGCTTTATAAATTGTGCTAAGATTTTGGTGATAACATCGCCGATAACGGCAACACAAAATTAACGGACCTTTGGAAATATGCCCCAAAGTTTCAGAAATATGATCTTAATAGTGCTTCTTGTATGCAGGTTGGGGAAACGCCAGTTTAATTTGGCTTTATCACTTATTTATTAAGATAAGGAAACATTCACATACTGACTGGGCTGTTTTTTTGTAAGTTTAGCCATAATTAGGTTTCAGGTTGAAACTCCCGGTTCATCCGTGAAAACTTCCCTGTTCAAACTACCATTGGAATTTTGACCCAGAAGCCAGAAATAACTTAATTTGACTGTCAAAACCAAGTTTCTGCAACAAACTTTTTAAGTTTCAATGGTCAACCCCCCCTTGGTGGTTTCCTGCATCCTTAACCACTATAATTATTCCTATTTGTAAAAAGCTATAAAATGGGGTGCACAGATCTAAATGAGCAATACTGCCAAATTGTGATTCCTCTCCTGTTTAATGCTTGCTAAATACTGGTAGTATCAATAGTTTATGACCACGCTTATATTTCCCATGGGCTAACATTGCTTTATAAAATACCAAATACTTATCTGCATTTTATGACATTGTTTTTCTACCATAAAAATAACAATTGTGATGATTATGGAGCAATTATGGAGCTCCGTTATAAATAGAGCTGTGTGTATCTCCTTTTTGGGAAGGGAAGTCACCAGGAGTTAATCCCTCTACTATATATAGAGGTGGGAAGTGGTTTTGAGTGGCATAGATATTAATATTAGCTCAGACTCTATCAGAAAACTTTAATAAAATGTTTTTTTACAATTTCTGCCAGACTCCTCATGTTAATAAGGTGTCAACTGTGATCAAATGCTAATTACCTGTTGGCAGAATGTTCAAAAGCAGTGAAAACTGTTTCATACCATGTTAGCTGAGAGAAAATAAAACAAATCCTGCAAAAATGACACCTTTTCGTGTAACTTTCTAATTAGCTGTTAGATGTTAGTTTTAAACTTGATCCAATTTTACCTTAAGGGTTAGGTCACACTAGTATGTTTCTTATACGCTTACGGTCACGTTTAATTCCTTATTTTGCAAATTGAGCAAACTCTAGAATGCAATGCAGGGCAGTGTGGCCACCCACATGGTGATACACTGGTATGTGTTTCTCACGTGCTAACGGACTGCAAAAAATGATTGATAACCACCAGCCCCCAATACAAGCTGCGTGAGTTGGCTTGCAATGCAATCCCGATAATATTCCGTCAGGCCGAGGCCACGCTGCAGGGTGTCAAAGCGCACCGGCATCGCGCACAAGCACATGTTGCCATGCATGTGTGCTGTGATTGCGTAATCAGATTGCAGAAAGCATGTGCTCCAATTAGCAGATCTCAGCGCACGGCAGTGCAACTAGTGTGGCCACAATAATTGACCAACACTAGTGTGTGCTTTTTAACACGCAATTAATCGCAAACAGATCACGTGTTAAGACTTGCAATTATGGCCTAGCCCTTATCAGAGCGCATGCAAATCACACCAAAATGGTGTGATCACAGAGCAACAGACACCAGCGCACCTATTATGGCCAAACCAATTGGCCAACACTAGTATGCGATTTTTAACACACGATTGGAACACGTGTTAATATGGAATACTGTGGCCTATCCATCACAAAGGACACAGCATTTAGACAAATCATACTGCACTGCTCTCAGAATAACACAGAATTAGCAATTAGTACAGTAGTCTAGAAATCTGTCTGGCCTTGGCTTTTACCTGCAGACAGTGGTAAGAGCTACTGCTTCTTACTAGAAGGAAACTACAGTTAAATGAATACCAGGAATTACATTCCTCCATGCAAGCACAATGAGAGTCTGTGACATACAGCAGTAAAGCAAATCATATTTAACCCAGAATGACATTACACAACATTACATGCTTATTTTTATCGCTGTTGCTTTTGGGAAACAATAAAAACAGCAAAACCCTTTGAGGATTAAACATAGTAAGAACGTCTATACAATGCCTGAATGGGTCCCTTTATGAGTTACAAGATTAATTAGCAGAACCCCTTTCTCATAAATACTGCATGTACTGGCCACTCGGGTGAATGCTGGTGGCAATAAAACAGCAAGTTCTTTTTTACCATACTTTAATCTTGATGGCAAATATAAATATAAAAGAGAAGCATTGTGCCTGTACTGAGTAACTATCGTCATAAGAACTAGACCAAACAGTAATACCAGGTAGGCACATCTATGCGGTTATTGGTGAGTTTGATTGCAAATGGACTGCTATAGATCATTAACTGACAGACTGGAAATTCTGATGGTCTATAAATTGCATTGGTACTAAATTGGTCCAGTGGTTGCAATCCAGCAGAACACATGGAAATATCTTTAGCCAAATGACCACAGCACAGTCATTTAATAAAAAGCCAAACAACTTCTACTAAAATCATTCAAAACATTTTCTGACTAGATGAGTTTAGATCTATGCCAGTTTTGGAGTTTTGTAATCCTGTAAATGTATTTCCATATTGTAAAGTAGAATACTTTATTATACTAAGTCCTTGGATGCCCTCCTACTAAAAAGGTTCTCCAAGGGTCTGGTGGGCCTGTAAAGCTAGGACACACAGTACAGATTTCTGAAAGATGACAGACAGGATCTGCAAGATCCTGGCTGCCATCTTTCAAAGATCTGCATACACACAGTCCCGAGCGTTCTCCCTATAGGGAGAACGCTCGGGACTGTGTGTTCCATCGGCCGCTAGACTCCCTAGGAGTCTAGCGCGGCCGATGGAAATTTTCGGCCTTTCCCGAACGAGCGTTCGGCCGACCCGATCGTTTGGCGGCCGCGCGCTGTTCGGGAAACGAACGTACACACGTAACGATTAAGCCCCGATACACGTCGGATCCGACGGTATCGGGGGTTAATCGTTAATGTGTGTACCCAGCTTTAAAGATTATTGCAGTAGGGCAAATTGATTAGATTCTAAAATGGGGATGGCCAATTGATCCATTTTTGAAGAGCCCATGTACCGTAGTTTGATGGAAAAATAATAATATTTTTATCTGTGTCTTAACATCAAAACAACTTCTACTAATAAATCACTTTACAGACTTTCAATAAAGTTATAGGGCCACATCTATCTGAAAGCCCAGATTACAAAAGATTAATGTAAGAGTTAAATTGGCAGGAGCGTAGCCACCACAGCTAATCATTAATAATTACTTTGTATTATGATGACACGTGACTAATGTCTGTGCTGTATTTTGTGCAGATTGGCTGCAATAACCGTGTTGTCTTGGAAGCTATTGTTTAGAAGTGAATCATACAAAGGCCCACTGACAGCTATTCATCCCAGTCTGAAAGGCACGACGTGGAATTATATTTTCAAGTTATTAAAAAGCTTTTAACATAGTGGAAAATGACAGTTGTGACTACAGAATCCCTTTAATACTGTAAATGTAAGAAAGTCTAGTTTTAACAAATTTATAATGTACATTACAAATGCATCAGAGTTATTCTGCAGAAAATTAAATTATCTAGTTAGTTGCCAGATCCTTACATATCCCATGGTTAATCTGTCACAAATAACAATTAATGTATTTTTCAATACATTTATAAATGGAATACAGGGATGGAGCAAAGGGGTATCAAAAATACTAGTGAAATGGGTTAAATGTCTATATAGAAATGATTTATATAGTACTCCACCTGGATTGTACTGTGCTTATGCCCCGGGCCCATCTCTTAGTACAACACTTCACAATCTTCAATGTAATACAGTAAAATCAACTAGACCTGTTCCTGTTCGTTTCCAGACAAAAATGTGCATTGCGGTACGTTTACTAACAAATCGGATAGACCCGGTCCATTAAAAGTGCACTGCTACACACGTGTGTATTTTTCAATAAAATAGCTTTATTTATACCCAGAGAAGCTACATATGCATATAGGTACTTGGTAAGTACACTGTGCACAATACAAATACAATTCATTGATAGTAACTGGCAATGTTTAGGATTCATGGCTACATGTGTTCTGTAAAATTATTACCCATTGAGATCAATATGAAAGAATATGCTAAAAATGAGATACCACCATATTACCTCCCATACAGTGATAGCTCTAATTTCCGGCATTTTTATATAGTTGAACTAACGTGGGGGTTCCATCCTCATTTTTAGCACATTGCTGCTATGATGTTTCTTAAGGTAACCAATGTTTACAGGGTAACCCTTTTGAAATACGGAAATAACAAAGGTAATATAAAGGTGTTACCTTTATTGGCTAACTAAGATAATCATAGCAAGCTTTAAGAACATTCTAGTTCCTTTTTCATGCTGATTAAGTTACCCAACAAAGATCAAAACTCCATGACTTCATAATTTCCCCAACGATGCAAAATATCAGATTTGATGTATCTTGGTAACTTCAATAAAGTCTGTGGATCTGCTAATGGGATTTATAATGAAATCATACGAAGAGTATTTGGTTATATCTAGGGTGTACTGACTATTGTTAGAATTTGATCCTTTGGAAGAAAATTTCCTGCAAAGTCTGCCAATACTTGAGACACCTATAAAAACATTGTGACAATTAGGCTTTCTCCAAGACCCTCAGATGAATTTCCCCAAAATGTGTGATTTGTGTTCTTTCATGTAAACACAGCAGTACATATTATTCACCTGATCTCTTCTTTATAAAAAAAAAATATCATCTAGTGATGTTTGATAGCTTGGATTCTCCTATAAAGCCTCATTGCCTTACTTGGGAAAGACAATAACTATGTTTTATATTTTCTTTTCAGAAATGGTACAATACAATTTACAATTATTTTCCCAGGAACACATTCAACTATGATATTTAGGTACTTTGAGGGCGATGCACTGAGAACCGCTATGGCTTCGGTGCTCTTATTTATGTTTTGCACCAGGGGGACTGATATTGGCTCCCGGTGTGTTGAAAAGTGGCAAAATTGTGTGCCACTATCGGCATCGATTGTGATGACTGCATGGTTAGCTAAAGTTACGCAAACCGAAATAAAATGCCTTTATAGCGTGACTTTAACTTTTGTGTTACTGTATATTGAATATAGCCTTGCTGGAACAGGTATGATTTCAGTTCTGCACTAATTATTAAATACAAATCTGAAAAGTTGTCTTTGGAGAACATACCTTCTCCATGCATTTATATATAGAAACATTCAGCCAACCCTGCATATAAACAAGCTCAAGGCTGCCACAGAAAACCTCACCACGGACAAGTTCAGGTGTATCATGAGACCTATAAAAGGAGAGTAATTATTCCTGCTTAGTAGATGTAGTTCTTTTTAATATATGTAAGAATATAACTCGTTTCTAACATGTCAATAAATTACACTTATTAGACATTTCCTCTGTAAGGTATTTTCTTACTGCATTAATTTACTTTACTTACCATAATGAAAATTCACAGGTTTAAGAACAACAAAGGAATATCCTGATCTGAAGCTTCCATAACATGACAGAATGTTAATTAGCATCTCTACTAGGACTCACTTTTTCCTGTAGACACCATAACAGCTGGAAATGTGTTTCTTCTTTCTGGGCTGCTTCCTTTAAATGCAGTTTAAGTGATTGTGTATGTTATGTAGGTGTTATTTTTGAAAAAGGATACAGATTGTTGTAATTTAATTAAATCAAAAGTAAAACAAGTTAAAAAAAACAGACATTAATTTAACTTCCTTAAGGTACACTAGTGAGATATTAGATAGATTAGACATTCGACTTTGGATGCATTTTGGATACAAATCATATGTCAGCTGCAAAAAAAGAACGGGCTAAGCGGTTCCTGAAGATTTGCTTGAATGTTGTAGGATGGTTCAGGAGGTAAGTTCTAATGGATGGCCACCTTAAAGGGCATGTCCTGCCTTAAAATAACATTTTATACTATGTCAATCTACCCCCCCAAACCCCATTTTCGTATTATTTAAAAGTTCCAAAGATGCCCCTGAAGGGACTTACCTGACCCGGTCCCTTTAAGACTTTATCAGTCTTAATAGAACAATTTTTTTTGTACAGATTGTATATCAGATTCAGAAAAATCTGCTGGAATATAAGCACTACTGTGTTTAGAGCACACAATTTAATTTTGGATGCACACAGATAATATATATTTTCTCACAACACATATAACTAGAGATGTGCCAGAGTTGGGACCTGGTTTCCGGTTGGAACTCCCAGTTCCCTGCTTAAAATTCCACAAGATGGGATATCAACGTGGAACTACTAATCATTTGGCAGGTGATCTGCACTCTGCAGACCCACTGCCAGAAGGAATCCCGGCAGGTTTGTTAATCTCTAAATATAACATTAGGGAACGTTGCTTGTATGACCCAACATGTAAATAGTTATTCTGGTCCTACAGTCTTTTTCTCATAACCACTGACAATGACAGACAAAATATTTCAAACTGGAGTTTAATTATCCTGCACCTGATCACTAACACAACGAAGCGTAGGCGTAATCACGGGCGTTATGTGCAATTCTGCGCATCAGAAATCAGGTGAACTTTTGCGTTCCCGCAATTTCCATTCTAACCAAAATTGCATGCGCAATCGCAAGTGAAATCACGTTCGCAAACGAATGAAAAACTCGTTAGTGTGGCCTAGTCCGTATTATGTAGACATACACAGTAACATATTAGTTTGTCCCTTGTATGATTGTCCTTATTTTGTTGCACACAAAACTTATCATACACACTCCACTGTGCTTATTACAACTACAGCTTATACAGGTCAATGCAAAAAATATGTAGAAACCCCTCTTTATTGTGTAAATACACACCAACTTGTGCCTTGGCCTTTATTTTTTGCATTATCTTATTTTTTTTCAGTTTTTAAGATTTGTGTTCCTTGTTGTGTGTTTGCAGTTTTTTTTACTATGATCCTGTCCTTATTCTCACATTAAGGCATGGCTACAAGTGTAAAGGCTGGGGGCCTTATCATTTCAATGTGACCTGAAGATAGCTTGTGTGGTAACCATTTGGGTTTTAAGGATCTTGTCACACTTCTGAGGTTATAAATGGACAGGGTTTGTTTTTAGCTTACGTGATAAATGCAACTGTGCTGACAAGCGTTGTTGGGACCCCAGCTTACACCTAATTGAACGCCTTTCCCGCTGCTAATGTAATTGAATCCAAAGCTAACTCAATTTGATCAGTCCTGAAAATAGAGGATTTCCTGAGAGAGGAAGCCTAGTATACACTATTAGCTCAGGGGCTTGCAAGAAACATTCATGTCTGTATTTGCTCTTTGTCAACTTCGTAGTTAGAGAGAATTAGGTTTCTCTGCTAAAAGATACTACAATGGGGGTAAAAAATAGTCTAGCTGTGCGTGTGCTCTATATTTTATTTTAAGCCACCAACTGAATGTGCAGCACTTTACAATAATCAAAGCACAGGAGGGATTATTCAAAAACAGTGGCCTGGTTTAGCTCAGCAGTAGGAGGCAGAATCCCTGTGGTGGAGATTTCAATGTGTCCCCTACACTCCTGTGTGTGCACAGAGGTTTCTAGAAGCACTGCCAGGTATTGATAAAACCCCTTTCATTTCTTTACATTTGTTTCAATAATTTCAGTATACATCTACTTCATTTGTGCTCCCTTCTTTACAAAATCCTACACAGACAAAATTTCATACACCAACAGATTAAATGTAAGTGCATTGTAATAAATAGACCTAGGACTAGATAGAATGGGTAGGAGAAATGTGTCCACTGAGTGTATTGTACTGGGATACTTGGCTCATTTTAGTGAAGATGTGTATTGAGCAAGAGGTCACACAAGCAGGCTGCTACCACCAGTTTAGCCTGCTTGCTCTGTGCAAGCAAACATCAGTCAAGCTCAAAATAAAGTAAGGGATGCAGAGTTAACCTTAATATGCAACATAAATGGTAATTGCCACAGTCCTACCAGGATTAACCTGCATCTCTTATGTTATCTTGACTAAAGAATCTGTGGATCTTGTTCTCTCTAAAACATGGATAGCCCTGGTTGCAGTATCTCCAAATGTCTGAAAACTACTTCCAGCGCTGCAGGGAATGCATGGGTTTGTAGTTTTTTCAGACATCTGAAGTTTGACATACCTGCTTTAGTTCTTTATTGTGACATCATACACAACTAGCAAATGCTAAGCAGAGGGCATGTTTTTAAAGCTTGGCAGTTGTTTAAATATAAGCAATGTGAAGCCTTCAGTGGCACATGGTTCTAGGTAACAAACAGGGTTCAATTGTCAGTTTCCTTAAAAAGCACTGGAAAGCAAATGTTATTTTTAAAAATCTGTGTTAATACCTAGTGTTAAGTAGTTGGTATGTTCAGCTTAATCAGGAATGTCAAACCTGCAGCCCAATGGATGTTTTCAAACTACAGCTCAACTCTGGCTGCATGTCACTGTCTCCCTGGACAGTGGAGTCCAACACATCATGGGGATTGTGATCCTGTGACGGAGACCGGAGCTATGGAGAAAATACCTGTGTTCAGCGAGTGGTTGCTGTTTTGATAATCAGTGGCCAGTGAGCGGGAGACGCGCAGCCGGAGTACCTGGGTGAAGGAGCGGCACTCGGACATCAATGGACTAATACAGAAAAGGGACCGGACCGCGAGCATTGCTCATTTGTTTGGATGGACAAGGTGCTTTCTATAACAAATTAACACAGTGATCTACCCCAGGATACTATTTGGACACACTTGTTTAATATTTTAGATATTTGAGCTGCCATCGGGGATGCCAGAATTCCTTTATGTAGACATTTATTGAGATATTTTATTATGGTGTGTTTAATAAATATTTATGTTTTTTTTGCACATAATATTGGTATGGTTTATTTTAGAGTGTAAGGGGATGCAAGACTGACGTTGGGGGGACTTGGGGGGCTCTTTTGAGATTCTGTTCCTGGTTCTATAATATACTATTTAGTTTGTTCCTTCAGCACCACCCTATTAAGGGGTCCCATTCCCATACAATTGACATTATTGGGAGTGCGCCTCCATTTATATAATTTGTAATTAAAATGTATGCTTTACCTTTGAATTTAATATGTATGACTGTGTATAATGTGTATTACACTTGGATGTAATGTATGATTATGTTATTGTAAAGTGCCACAGAAGATGTTGGCGCTAAATAAATTCATAATAATAATGTGTAGGAAAAGGGACAATCCTAGGCTGAAAACCAACGTTAGATTTATGTTGGTTGGGAGAGGCTGGAAAACAACAATCACGTGTGCGACAGGTCGCATAAGCATTGTTTGTTGATCTGGCAGGATGAATCCCATATTATAACTCAGCTATTGAGGGCTATTAAAGGCTGACTTAATACTGTCTGGTAAACTGGAGGGCTGATTTAAACCTTGCTGGTAAACTGGAGGGCTGACTTAACAGTGGCTGGTGAACTGGTAAATATAAATGACCACACCACAAGTATAAAGGACCAGGCACTTATAGTAAATATAAGTGCCTAGCCAACACAGAGTTGTAAATACAAGATGTGCCCACACAGACTTGTAAATATAAGATGCCCACCCCACAGACTTGTAAATATAAGATGTGCCTACACAGATTGGTATAAATATATATTTGTTCAAAATATAAATATATAAGCATTTTACAATTACAGGGTCAATGTGAAGGGCCAACCCTAGGTTAAAACGTTAGAATTGTGTTGGTCAGGAGAGGCTGGGAAACGACAATCGCATGTGTGTTGCATAAACATTATTCGTTAATCTGGCAGGATGGATCCAATATTACAACAATGGGAGCCGCCACACATGCACAATTGTCGCCGGAAGCAGCTATTTATTGTCTGGCACAACTGTATGTGTATACAAACCTTAAGACTATGTACACAATGGATGATATTTTAACCCGATCAACAACTTTTTAGTTAAGTCAAAAAATTTATCAGACTTGACTGTAATTTTTTGCCTAAGGATAAGGTGTTTGGACTAAATATCAGCTGCATGGATCAATATAACAGGCTCTCACTTCCCCCAGCCCTTTGACTTTATAAAATGAGTAGAGAGGCCATCCATCCAGTGCTTTATATTAACGGCATAGGACCTCCCAGTAAAGGGGCGTGTTGGGGTGCTATTGCCACATAGAAGCTTGACCATGCTTCATAATAAATACACCCTAAAACCTACACTGGTGTTTCTATCCCTTTAGACTGGATGTTATTGTCTGTGGATATACAGAGGGCTGGCCAAATACTAGGCAGATATTAGATCAATTATTCTAACCTATCTAACGTCTAACTGACGCATTTTCCACATATCAGTTATTACCTTCTGATGTTTGTGTCTGGCCCTCATTGAATGTTCACTTTCACTTGAAATAAAAATGTCAACAGTATGGGATTGTGATATGTGGGACACAGAGAATGCCATTCCAAAGATTTTGAAAAATTATAGTTAGGCTTTCACGTGACAATAAACACTGACAGGTCAGACCTGATCAGCCTAAATCTGACCATTCACATGCAGGTACAAATTCATACCTCTTAACATACCTTTTCTCATTAAAAGCTGTGATACTGGCCAACATTTACTATCATTTTAATCAAACTTTCATATGATTTAGAGGTCTGTCGGTCACGTCAAAAATATTTAGTAAACTTTTTCTCTGATCTACCAAAATATTGTCCAGGTTATACTGGCCCACATACGTTGTGTACATCATTGAGTACTGAAATTGGAAGCAATTATCAGTAGGACCTTATGGGAATAGATGTGATGGTAGGTGCTTTAGAAGAAAAATATATAAGAAATTATAGATTCAGGTTAAGTTCTGGTCCCAAAAAACCCTCTCTAGTACACATTACCAGATATTGCAAAATGTTTCTTTGTATTTCTAATCCATCTTATTATCAGGGCAACTTGTTTAACCATCATTACTACTCCTTAATAAACAGCTTGGTCTCCCCTCCCAGCCGTGACCTATATTTTTGCTAGGGGCTCATATAAATAACAGTTAGGTAGGTTCTTTGTTCTAGAAGTCCACAAGGATTACAGCCTCCAGTATCAGTCTGCTGAAAGACAAAGGAGGCAGGGGCTTTAAAATTCTTCTTGGCTAGAAAGTAAGTTTATTCTAGATTTCTGTCAACACACACACATGCAGCTGACACATTCAGGGCAAGGTCCATCACCACTCAGTGACAGTTAACAAAATGTTGTTTTAGTTGTGGTTACCTGTGATAGACTGTACTAAAATTTGAAAGGAGATGACGGGTCCTGAGTGGTTTTTCTACTGATTTCTTTATAACACCATAGCAAGAAACTGACACCCCCAGCAGTCTACAGGAAAGTCACTGATGTGACAATTAGTTGAAGCTTCTTTATTTTAAAGTGATCTCTAAAGACCTGCCTTATTAGATGATTGTGTGTGTGTTTGTGTGCTAGTTATTTTTTTAAAAAATAGGTGTGTACAATGTGCTCTCTACTATATAGGGGTCTTTCCCATTTATAAAATTCCCATTTATAAAATTTACCTTACTAATATTAAAAGGCAAATGTAGCAAAACACTAAACCTTGTCATCCGCTGGTATAAAATATGATCCATATCCTGTAATTAAAAGCAGAAACAAATGTATTATAATTGTAAAACCTGCATATGATGATTAAAGACTCACTATACTCCTTTATAATAAGCTCTTATTACCAATAAACTTGTCAGGGTCTTGTACCACTTGGTCAAATATAAGTGAACAAGCATTTACAAGAATAGGGTGGTCAAAAGGTTAGCCATTGTCATTGAAAACAACTTGCTGTTATTTTGTCTTTGAAAAGAATAAAGCCTTGAATACTCAGCAGGCGTCTTTAACTATTTGCATACTGGAGAGACTTTCCCTACATTCATTCCAAAACCCAGTTCACTTATCCATGCTTTATACCACATATAGGGATTAGTAACATTAGAGAATTATACCATGTTACTATTGATTGTAAAGCAAAGGCATTTTGGAATTAAAGGGATACATTTTATTAGCCAACTCAGTTGAAAGATAATGCAAGCTTTAGAAACACTCCTATAATGCTATATCTTTGTACACAGTGCAATAAGTCATTTCTGCTTGTTGTAGTCCACAAGAAATGTTCATTTTAAAAAGCATTTTAATTGGGTGAAACTTATTTTAGCCCATACACAACTCTCTGGGTGGCTAAAGCTGTATTCCATTGAACTATTGACTTCAAATGTAAGATGAATATAGTAACGCATGGGAAATCCATTTGATTCTTTGTTTTAATTTCTTTGTTGATTATTAACCGAAATGCACTAATTCTACACTAGAGATAGGACAAGGGACCGACTCGGACGCAGATCCGACACAGAACCCCTCGGTTCTGAAATTCGAATGTTCTGTCCGAAACCAGACTGATTGTTCGGATTTCGGGACTTTTTGATTTTTATCTAACATTCGAGCTATTTTTAAAAAATTCTCAAAAATAGCCTCGAACGTTCGATAATACTCAAAATTACGATCAGAAACTCAAAAAAGTTTCTGATCGTATTTTCGAGTATTATCGAGCGTTCAAGGCTATTTTGCGCAAAAAATTTCAAAAATAGCTCGAACGTTCGTTAAAAATCGAGAACTCGATCCGAAGTCCCAATTTTAAGTTCCGTTTCGGACTTTCAAATCTTCAGGATTTTCCCGAGATCCGAAAACGGAAGAAAACCTGTCAGTTTCGGCCATCTCTATTCTACACTAAATGTTGACTTCTTTTGGTTAATTGAATGGAAAAAAGGGAAAGATTATTATTTGCTAAACTATGAAACTGACTTTTTGAAAAAACAACCACCACAACTTTAGGCTTAAATCATATTATGGAGCATATATATAAACAATCTCTATTTTTGCTATCACAGGACATCCCAATGTTAGAGATTGTTACTTTCGCTGTATTTATAAAGCCAGTCATTTTCCCCATGAAATATACTGCCACAATGATGTGCGGCGGTAATCTTAGTCATGTGCACTGGCAACATCGCTGTTTTCATTGCGTTGTAAGGTATCGCAGCGAAAAGAGAAAATGGCTTCAAACAAAGGTAAAAAAGCAATATTAGTAAAACTGGAAATCGACAATTGTACTATAGTAAATGTAGGGGGAAAGTGTAGACCCTTCCCATGTCTCTTATAAGTATTAAAAAATACTCCACAATGTACTGACATCTTCCTACGACCCACTGGCTGGCTACATATATGGGGACTTAAAGGGGATGTTCCCCCCTCTCTATAAAAATCTATGTATTGTAGATTACCACCCAAAAGCAGGAGATTGTTTTAAAGAAAATGTTTAAATCGGCTCTCAGACAGAGTTATTATACTTACATGCTCCTCCTCGATCCTCCGCCGTGGCTCTGCACTTCCGGGTAAGGCAGTCAGTGTCGGCCATGACAGTGACGTCACGGCCAATCACTGACTGCCATTCCTGGAGCAGTCTCCACTGTGGCTGCTCAAGAACAGAAAAAGAACACAGCGAAGTGTTTTCGCCACCTCAAATATGGCAAATTTAAATGGTTGAACTTAGCGCAAGAACACATTTTTTGACATTTTCTAAATTCGATCAAGCAGTTACCACAGCGATAGGAAGTGATAAAAACTTAATGCCGCAGGTTATCGACGTTTTATAAATCAGAGTCATTATTTGTCAAAAAAAGCGGCGAAAAGTTACTGAACCTTTAGAAATATGTCCCTATGTCTTTTGTAGTATTTTGTCAGTAAAACCTTCTTTCAGGCCAGGAACATTACCAAAAACATCTACAATTGCCCCCTGTTGACTGTAATGGGTAATTCATATGTGAAAAAGACTTTTACCCAAGAAGAAAGAAGTCTGCACTTTCACACTGTCAGACATTGCTATGTAAACTTATGGAAACATTTCAGATATTATTTTATTTTTATTTTTTAGAAAAGCATTTTGTGGTAGATAAATTAACAATAAACACAAGTAAGAGACTTTAGTTTTCCGATAATGTTTGGAGCCCCTAACATAGCATATGGCTTTTTATTCAGCCTTTGTTTTATAGAACAAATTGCAACATTTTCGGGGCATATTTATAGAGGCATGGTATAAAAAAATGCAATATCGCACCTTTTACCCCTTTATATGCACGTTATGTAGCTTGGCGGGACAAAAAAAGTAACATTTTTGTACATGCGATGAGTGTTATTAATTACCTGTTTTAATTAACTTTTGACCCAAGCAGAGCAGAGATTAACTGCTTTCTTATGAGTATAGCACTGCAAGCAATTGGTACACTTAAGAAAACATCACTTTCTGGAAACATCCGTAATGCCAATTGGTCGTGAAATTCTTGACAGTTTCTTATATACCTTGTAAGAACATTCATGGATATTGTTGTGATGTTTACACAGCATGACAGGGCTCTATAAAAATAAGTAATGTGTTTTTTCAGACATTTAGGCACGATTGAAATAGTTTTCCTAATTTCTACTATTGGCTTTCTATAATCAAGTACATGGAGCCAACAGTGATAGAATGTTTTATTAAAATCGACTGATTCCACTTCTGACAGATGATCAGATCCCACTTTACCCACAATACCAATTAAATGGACCTTTATAAATATTAAATTTAATCTTTCATGTCTGCTCCCTCTCCTGAATTATGGCCTGGGCATGCTCGGTGTGCTTCATCCATGGAAAGAGAGAGCAGCCCTCCAATTTAATTAAAGGAAGAGTGAGAATACATTTGGATTGTCGTTGGATTGTCGTTGTAATTCTCTATTTGCGTTGCATCATTTAAATCAGCAGTTTCCAGGCTAAATGTTGTTTAGATTTAAGCTTTCCATTAAAAGTAATTAGATTTCTGAAAATGTACGGAAATGTAGCAGCTTTGACTGCGAAAATGGTATTATAATTATTATTAACCTTTGTTTAGATTTACACCTAAGCAGACCCACTGTAACTCGGATATTTATTATATACTGTATCATACTTGTACTTATTAATATTATGCCTCAAGTACTAAGGATTATTCTGTTTCCAAAAACCATACTGTTGACAGTTGTTTCCACTCAGCGTGTTTCATTTAAACACATGAAAGGGACTATCATCATACAACAAGACAACAGAGAACCTTGGTTTATTTACATGACAGCTGACATGTAGATGAAGGGGATTGCGTTTGTTTGGAAGTGTCTGATATGTTTATTCTTGGAGAGATGTCTCTGTGTACAGTAACTTTAGCACAGACCTCATAATATTTGGGCAAGATAAACCGATGCTAAATTGTCACCATTTGGTGCTGGTTACCAAACTTCCCTCCAGATGGAACTTTATCCCATGTGGTGTAATGGGATATGATCATGATATGAGTGGAAGAACAAAGGATAAAACTAAAAACAGAAAGCACAGTGGGGCCTTTTAGTCTCTATTTGTTTGTGCAAACTAAAATGTACACAGATAATAAATCAGAACAGTTTTATATAATCATTTAGTATTAACATTGCAAACTTGTACTTCTTAATACAAATAGTCAAATAAATAATGCTTTCTGACTTTTTATTGTTTACAATTTTAAGATTACACCAAGAAAGGATCCAAAATCTAGTAGATGTGTCAGGTTGATTTTTGGCAATGAGTATTGTTAATTGCAAGTTGTTGTTTTGTCAATTGGATAGTTCAAAGAAATGTGTATGGGCAGAGATGGCCAGTACTATTGTTAAGAGGAAGTTAGCTATGACTGCGACATGTTAGATACCTGCCTGCAGGTTATAAGTCAGCCCTGCCTGATACTGCTAAAGGGTTGATTGTAGGTTATGGATTGTTATTAGCAGTTCTGGAAACAAGACAAGACAAGGCAACATATCAGAAAAAATGTGAATAAGTGCTAGGACACACTGCTGCGCTTTTTTTGCGTTTGCGCTTTTTTTTCATATAATTGAAAACGCGGCAATGCGCGTTTTTTAGGTGCGTTGCGATTTGCGCATGCGAATCCGTGTGCGATTGCGTTGCAGTGTGGCCGTGTCCTGAATCTAACTTTAAGTCAATTATTTTTCAGAAAGCTGATCCATGAACATCTGTTTGATAGACTCCGTGGTGATATCAGGCAGTTTATCGAACAGAAGTGGATCTGACCAGTTGGAATTTTTTTTGATAATCTTATATGCAGCTGGAATATTTTGAGCAGATTTCTAGCAAAAAATCAGTTTATTTATTTTAAATATTGCGATTTGGTAAAATTTGATTGATACCAATGGTGCATCAACCTAGTGTATGGCTGGCATTACTCTGCTTGTCTAGGCAAATATTACTATAAATGTATAAAGGCGAATTTAAACAAGGACATGCTTAGAATTCTAAGGCTTCGGCTGGACACATTCAACCAATTAGACACTAACAGAATATACATACCTGTAAGACCACATTAGCAATGCAGTGAAACTCACACGAAAAGCACAACCACAATGTACCGATTTTTCCAATATTTGTTATTGCAGCCACCGCAATGATGGAGTTTATGTCATGCTTACTGATAAAACATCAGTTAGCGTGACAAACTCCAAAGCAGGAGCGGTGCATTTAATGAACTCTTTCTACACAGGGATTGAGCTCATTAATAATTTTGTGCTGCTCTTTTCATTGCCTCCTTTGTGTGATTCCTATTCCTGGCAATGCATGTATTTTCACGGCCGGATATAAATGTCACAACTGTTGTCATCCATAAGGGCTCGTTCACACTACATCAGTTTGTATCTGTTTTTCAAACGCAGGTGCGTTTAAAAAAATGGACAGACAGTAAAACCCCATAGGATTTCATAATATCTTTCACACCTGCTGCGTTATAATCCGTTCCGTTACAGTCCGTTTAAAAAACGCACTGCATGCAGCATTCTTGTCAGTTTTGTTAATGCATTTTCTATATAAATCTATGGAATACACATTGTTAAAAAATGGATACAAATGTATCAAAAAAATGGATACAAACTGACAAACACATGCTGTGCGTTACTGTCAGTTGATAGTGTGAACGAGCCCTAAGAGTTCACAGACAATTCAAAAACCGAATAACAGTTTCATGTTAAAAGCCACACTTACATACCATTCATTCATGTTCTTATGAGATTTAGCATTTTTTTTAAAAAAAAACATGGACACTAATAAAAGTCAAGGTTTTAAAAAAAAAAGTTGTACAAAGACTGTACACAAGGACAAAAGTGGCGTACAGAAAAATTGACAAAGGATGTAAATATAAATTACTTTAACGGGGTAAACTTGTGCGATAAACTAACAAGTCCTACAGGAAATTCTTAAAAGTCAGGAGACGTTTTCCTGAATAATGTTGAACAAAGAAATGTCAGTAAAACTTTTACAAATTTAAAAAATGCTGTGCTTTTTATGTTGGAACTTAAAGGACAATTATACTGCATTCAACCTCCCCTTGAAAGTACCCAGGGTACTTAATCAAACCTTGACATAGAAGCAGTGGTGCTTTAAGAGGGAACGGCACATGAAACAAAATGTCTCTGGTGCTGCCCACCATGCCGGCAAAAGGGAATAATAACCGCTGTGGGAGTGGGCGTGGCCCTGTGGGGTGGATAGTTTGGAAATTTTTATATAATATTAAAAAATATAAATATAGCATTATATAATAGACAGATAAACAGAAATAGACAGATAACGAGATATGAATAGATAGATAGGCACAGAGACATAAAGAGACAGACAAAGATATTGAGAGAGAGAGATACAGGCAGATATCTACAAATAGAGTGCTAGACATACGTTTATACAGAGAGAAATAGAGACAGATGGAGAGAGAGAGATAGGTAGATAGATCAATAGGAACATTATTGATACGGGTGCAGCAAACTGAGGCTACTAATACAGGTACAGAATCCCAGGTACAGCAAACTGGGGGTTATTGATACAGGTACAGCAAACTGGGATTGTTGATACAGGTGCAGCATTTTGGGCTTATTGATCCAGGTACATTATACGAGGATTATTGATATGGGATTTTTTGATACAGTATGTCATACTGGTATTATTGATACAGGTACATCATACTGGGATTACTGATATGGGATATTTTTTTCTGCTGCTCTGCACTTGCGATTGGATCTGTAGTGCAGAGCAGTGATTTACAGAGTGAGAGCAGGAATTTGAATCTCCCGCTCACTCTGATTTTGGCAACACTTACAATTGGCTGAGACTCTCTCTCTACCTTTCATTAAAGGGCCAGCAGAAGATCTGGGCAGTGCACATTAATTAAATTTTTTAGAGAGAAATTCAGGGGGGGAGGGCAAGCGCCCTCCCTTGCCCCTATGTGCGGATGCCCATAGAAGAGGGGCAGTATAAATTGAAAGCTAATATAGATTACTTTCAGTGCTTTTCATTATAGGCACCTACATTTAAAGTAATAGATATCTATTAACGGCTGCCAGGTTGTGCTTTGCACTCTAAACATATAACCCAAGGCAGCTTCCTGATTTCCCTAAGTAACCCCAACACACACAAAGCCCTTGAAATGTGAGACTGATTTGGCACCAATTAATCACCTAAAATGAAAGTAAAAGAAACAATAAGTCCACTAACACATACTCAAAAGTCTCAGTTTCTTGGCCTCCTCAGAGCTGCCTTTTAAACTGAAAACTGCTACAAAACAGGCCAGCTTAGAGGAAGGCTGTTTATTCTCCAACAATAAATAATTCTGCACAGACAAACACTGTAATGTATAGAAAGTTGCTCAGGAGGAAGTATTGCACCATGTGAGCCCAGCTAAATCGCCATTACATAAGCATTAACTGCTTTGCAACCGTTGGTACATCGTACCATTGGTACATATGATCAGTAAATTGCAAATTTTTGCAGGCTTTAAAGCCATAATTAAAAAGGTGTAGCAAAAAAATTTACTGCACAGATTGCATTGTGAACAAAAGACCCACATTTGAATACATTGCTGTTAAAGGGTTTGTGGGAAAAAATTACATTAATGCAACTCCCTGTTTAGCTTTCCTGAAGCTTCCTGATGGCAGAACAGCTACGCACTAAATGCACCTATGGATGGGAAACACATATCCAGAGGCTTTAAATAATAAAATATACATATCTATACCCATCTATCTATTCAAAGAAAACCTAATATTCTGTATATCTTTACTAAATGGCACTGTGTTAAAGGAACGCTAAACCCAAAAAAATAACTATTTGCCATTCGTTTGTATTATTCACAGGGAGGTGAGAACGCTTATTCTCACCTCCCTGTGAATAATATTACACTCGGGGGACCTGGAACTTACCTTACCGCCACTCCACTCGCAGATGCTCCTTCACTGACAGCAACTCTGTCCCGACCACGCGCCCTATCTTAGGCACATGCGCGCCAATACAAAAGATATGGCGCGCGATCGGGAGAGAATAGCTGTTCAGTGAAGAAGCGGCTGAGAGTGGAGCAGCGGTAAGGTAAGTTCCTGGTCCCCCGAGCGTAATATTATTCACAGTTAGGTGAGAATAAGCTCACAATTATGCATTGTATTTAGTATAGTATAGTATTTGTGGTTGAATAAAGACATATATCCATCCAGTCAAACCCATCTAGCAATATCATCATTGCCTGCCTAACTGTTGATCCAGAGGAAGGCAAAAAAAACCCACCAAATTTATGAAGGGGGAAAAAATTCCTTCAATAGAAGCTACCCCAACACAGAACCCTGTGGCACCCCACTTAGCACTTTAGTCCATAATGATGAAGCCCCATTTACAACAACTCTCTGCATCCTATTCATTAATCAATTTTCTATCCATGTACAAATGTGGAAGCCATCAGATCTATAGTAGGGCAACCCAGGATCTGAGTGATAGAATGAAAAATATCGGGATGAATACCCCATTCTCCCGGTAGAATAGTATTCCGACTGAGAAAGTCTGCTATTTTGTTGTTCTGACCAGGGATGTGAATAGCTTTGAGATCTTCTAAGTTCTCTTCTGCCCAGGATAGTATCGAACTTGTCAAGTGATTCAGTTTGTGAGAGTGAGTGCCTCCTCCTTTGTTGAGATAAGCAACTGTGGTCATGTTGTCGGAAAATATTTGAATCAATGCTCTAAAAAAGCTCTCAGGGCGCACAGGACTGCATATAACTCCCTGTAGTTCTGAGAACTTGTTTTCAGTGAGGGGGGCCACTGACCCTGTGCTATTTGATCGCAACATGTTTCCCCCCAGCCTTTCGGACTGGCATCCGTTATGATGGTTGTCCAGTTCCTGAGGGAAAGAGAAATTGGAACATAATTTTCTACCTTCAACCACCAAGCTAGATCTTTTATAACATGAGAGGGAATCAGAATCAAAATAGAGGGATTTTGCCAAGGTTTCCAACACTTCAGCAGGTGGAGTTGTAGGGGTCTTAGATGGGGCATAGTCCATTTTACCGAGTCCTTGAGTGATACCAATTTCCCCACTAACTGTTGGCAATGGCGAGCTGAAAGTACTGGAGGAATGCTGTGAATTATGGATATAATATGATCCCTTTTGTCCTGAGGAAGAGATATCTGTAAGAGAACTGAATTTATTTTTACTCCCAGAAAGAGAATCTCTTTCCACCAAATTTATGAAGGGGGAAAAAATTCCTTCCTGACTAAAAGTGGCTATCGGAAATTTCCCTGGATCAACTCTACTTTATGTATCAATACCAGTAACTTGCAACATTCCTTGTTTGCAGAAACTCATCAAGCTTTTTTTTGAAACTGACCAATGAACCTGCCATAACAACGTCCACTGGAAGACAGTTCCATAACTTTACCGTTCTCACAGTGAAAAACCGGATTTCTAACTAGGCACACGTGGCCCGTGCCTACAGGCGGGGGGGAAATAGAGGCGCGGAGTGACGAGCCTCCGGATCTTTTACTAAGTGCCCCGAACCTCCCGGAACCAAGCCAGCCAATGTGCGCTCCCCCTCTCCTATCAGCGTGTGCAGCAGAGAGAGCGGGAGATTCAAACTCCTGCCGGGAGCACAGAGCAGCAGCAGAGATCGGAGAAGCAGGCAGCTGTTCCTGTGAATAGAGGGGGGAAGAGAAGAGGATCCTGAGTGAGGTGCCATAAATTAGACAGACCACCAGGCTGCTTCCACCCTATATAGATAGATAGATGCAGATAGATAGATAGATAGATGCATCATGCAGATAGATAGATAGATAGCAGAGTTAGATTGATAGATATATAGCAGAGTTAGATAGATAGATAGCAGAGTTAGATAGATAGATAGATAGCAGAGTTAGATAGATAGATAGATAGCAGAGTTAGATAGATAGATAGATAGATAGATAGCAGAGTTAGATAGATAGATAGATAGATAGATAGATAGCAGAGATAGCTAGATAGATAGATAGATGTAGATAGATAGATAGCAGAGTTAGATAGATAGATGCAGATAGATAGATTATAGATAGATGATAGATAGATGTGGCCTAATTGGGGCGGAGAAAGGGGCGTGACCTAAAAAAATTTTGCATGGCGCATGGAGTGCCCAAGTGGGTGTGGCTAGCAGTGGGAGTGGCTAACACTGGGTGGAGCTTAAGGCGGCAAACAATCTGTGCCTACAAGCTCCTGAAGCCTAAATCCGGCACTGCATCTGCCACTTAGCAGCCCAATGTGACAATCTATCTAGATCCCCTGCAACGATTGCACATCCTCTGAAGTTTTTAATAGTCGACAAAGTTTTGTGTCGTCAGCATCCCATTGACCCATGTATGGGGATCAGTCGGGTCTGTGTGTGCTGTTCCCATAGCATGTGTGCCAACAGATACCAATGTGATCTGTCAGTACACACGTTGTAGAAATAGCATCAATGTACCTGCTCCACGTGCACTACTATAACTAGCTTTATGACCTGCAATATGCTTGTGAAGGTTCTCATTCATCCAGGTCATGGTATATCTGTTGTATTCAGTCAGATCAACTGGACTTTGCTAGTCATCTGACTGGCTTTCTCAATTTAGAATGACTTGTACAAGAATCTGTTGGCAATTATGTACCCTGGAAAATCCCAATTAGCATATCACAGCCAGGTGTTAGGGACCTTCTGAATGCAAGACATGATTGCTTTGTGACACCTCTTAGCCACAATTAGTTTTTACTTGATTAAGCACCAATTTCACAGATCTAGAGTTATTGGGAATAATTAGGTTTTTTAGATTTTCCTCAAATATCTCAATATGCAGTATTGTTATGTAGCCTTACAATAGGCTAAGTATCAGTATTTAATTTCTATCATTCGTTTATATCATATATATTCTATAACTAACTTAAAAATGAGTTATGGTATAAAAATAGAGAAATGTAAATATATGGAATTATTTCTTTACATTCATCTTTAATTCTTTTTGTTCCTTTTGCATAGGAGGAAAATAAATTGTCTTTGTTCATTCCTTTGTTCGAAAAAAACTGTTAGAATTTCCTTTAAGACTAACATAATCTTCTGCCTGATGTCCTATTGAATTTGACTGGGTAGCAATTCCAGACATGAGTCACCCTTTCAAATGCATTGCACAATTAAGGCACTGATTGTGCTTCTTTTAGTACTATCCATTTAAATATCTTACAATTTCCAACAACCTCCTTTAAACACAAGAACCCAGATGTTTTTAAAACACTATACTTTACAGTGTCAGTAAAGAAGATGGTAGCTTTCTTTAATTTATCTTAAATACAAGTAACTGAAAAGCTGCCTAAGCCAACAATTGGAATATTATAAAAACAGTTTGTCATTTCTAGACAACAAATCAGCAGCAGTGCTTATCCAGACTCTAGGACGTATGTAATATTGCATCTAAGGTGAAATTTGCACATGCCAAGAACAGCAAACAGTACATTAAAATGTTCAAATAGGCTTTTATGGCAATTTCAAATTCATGTCCTTTGCCTAATTATTAGCTTTTCAGCGCTCCTAGAAGTAAATTGACAATACAGAGTTCCACAAAAAAGAAAAAAAACAATACCCTGCCACGTGTTATGCTTTTCCAGCTAAACATGCTGTGTTTATGAATAGTGGATATCCATCAGAATAAAAAATAGGTGGCTATGTCTTTCTAAATGAAACAACCAAGCCACTGTTTTTAGCTTTTTATTACCAAAAGAGTAGAGGTACTTGCCGATATTCAGTCTGTTTTATTTTGTGTGTATTTAAGCATGCACAACCAGCCATGACTTGCTGACACTCAAAAGATAATCTAGGGACACTTGATTCCCTAATGGGAGGCACTCATTCGGATAATAAAGGGAAATAAAAAGTCTCCAAAACAATAAAAGTAGGAGACAAAAATAATAATCTCAAGCAATAAGGTTCCACCAAAGTCCATAAATATTTATTCAATACAAATAAAAAACAAACCCTGAATACAAATATCAGTATAGGTGTAAATATAAATACAACAAATAACCTCCAAACAGCACATATATGCACTGGGCATCCCCAGTCACAAACTAATTAAAACCAGTGGGTCGGGCAGGTAAAAACTATCCAAAAGAGCGAGGATTAAACGTGCCCTTCCACGCAACCCTCTTCCACCTGGGTCAGGAGAAGCACCACCATCCCTCCTAACAAATGGACGTTATTATTTTATCAATTAAGGAAGTTAGAGCGGCATGCATATGTTATATGAGTCAGGCGTGCATATGTCCCTTTGTAAAGCAGACCAGTCAAACTTTTGCAACAACAAAGCAGTTCATAGGTGCAAAATATAGAATAAGCCAGTTCATCCATACATTACTGCTCCAATTTCTATATCGGGTGACCTTGTTTGTATCCTCGTTGCGTCCGATACTCTGTGCACCTGCCTCCGCACACTGGTGCTAAACTGACCTATGTACATTTTGGAAGTCCGCCTTTCTTCTTCCAGGTCTAATGAGAGTGCTGCACTATTGTTACTTTTAAACGCATATCCAGTGTCCAGCTTAAACAAGATCCCACTACTTCAAAACTTTTTTCGGATTTAAATCTAAGCTGTAGATCCTGAGAAATCATAATTTGAATCACAGCATTTACAGGGAAAGACATGTCACTCCAGAAGCAGAAATTATAATATGTTCCCCATTTATGACCTCTTACTAGGATCTCAATTAAGAGAATTTGCAGAGAAAATAAGGTAGTTGGAGAGAGGGGATATGTGTAAGCAGAACAGTGTCTATGGTGAGGCTGTGCAGAACTTTCACAGAAGTTTCACAGAACACTACAAGGAGGCAGTGAGTAAGGGAGGGTGGGGGCAATTAGGAGCACTCACTAAATATTTATAATTTGATGATAAAGCAAGCACAGATAAATATGTGAGTACCACCAAATTCTGATTGACCATGGGTGCGTTTGTTTGTCAACAAGGATCAGGCATTTTTTCCCATAGTGCCATGGCCCCTCACTAGCATTTTTAGGGGACCAAGTTACAGCTGCAGAAACAGCCATATATCCATAATTTCTAAATTAGTGCTTCAAAACTTTAGAAAGTGCAGGCCCAAATTACATCAGTGGTTTCCCCTTATTTAGTCTTAATCAGACTGTCAGTCCACAAATCTTTTCAGTTCTATTTGATGGTGTAGCAAGCTTGGTTGACCAAACAGTTCAGGGTTCCATATAAGCTCTTAATTAAATGCTGCAGTTTAAAGGAGAACTAAACCCAATTTTGTATACTCCAGAATCTGAAAACAACCCCCTAAAAACACCAATAAACTATAAAATGCCACTTTAGTAAACTCTGTTAAAGTAAATCAAAGCCTGTTAAGAACTGGATGAAGTAACTGTGTGTATGTGCAGTGTTAGACCACACCCCCTGACCTCAGTCACATGCTTCCTTGCTTTATCTGTCCTGTAAAAGGATTGGCTAGAGATTATTAATGGGTGTGACCAACTGTAACAAGTTTGTGCCATAGCTAAGGACTGTGCATGAGCAGAACATAATGGTCGTTGACCAAACTGTGTGATATTAGAATGCTGAGAAGTAAAGCACAAATCATATGTTATTTAGGTAAATTTCCCAGCGCCCGTATCAAAATGAGAGGTAAGACACTCATTACTGGTTTTATATCAAGGTGTTCAGCCTTCTGGTTCAGTTTTGTTCTGTGGCTTTAGTTGTCCTTTAAGAAACAGGAAAAATAGGGGAAACGGCCATTGAACTCTTTAAAGTGGAGAAGCCACATTAACATTTGTCATTAGTTGACATTTTTAAACTAAAATAACAAGATCATTTTTACAGTTGGTAACCTAGTAATCTTGCTGTTAATTGGCTCCCCCCCTCTCCCCCCCCCCAAAAAAAAACAACCAAGTCAAGCTTTTATCATGGAAGAGATCTAAAAATTTTATTTAATTATATGTCCCATTCTAATTTGTCCTCTCGTAAGCAGGAAAGCAAAATTACATTTCAAATTAAGATGCACTTTGTCATGCTATAGGGCCACAAATGCAATATTAAATTGCTTGTGGGGGCTGCTAAGTGTTGCTTTTACAAATGTGTGCATCCCCCACAAGCCAATTCCTGGCTTAAAGTGACGCTCATCATTTATAAACGGGTTAGTGTTACTTTAAGATGGGAAATTTGCAAAAGCAACTCTTAGTAAATGAGCTTGAATAGTTAGCAAGGGGTTACACAATCTGATTTTTCTAATTAAATAGATCCTAAGAATTACATGGAATACCTCTATTTTATACAATACATTTATGAATTAATTTATGAATTCAGGATCTCATTTTACTCTCCTATTAATTCTATGAACTATGATGTATCTTATAAATTTAATGGGAATGATGTAAGATATTTTGTAATGCACGTTTTTTAGTTTCAAATTTTTAATGACTTTTTATTGCTCTGATAAAGCGTTCTGTGATGTTTGAACAGTTTTTTTTAACATAATTTAGCAATGTTTAATTTCTTATAATATATTTTTTGGTTTATTTATTATTATTATATATTATTATTTAATACATTTATATTTTCTTTCACATAGGCTGTATTTTGTTCCTTAGTGCTCCGCAGTCTCCCAGCAGATCTGTATAATCTCAGGTTCATTGCATAGGCTGAAAAGGCTGGACTAGATGGACTAATGCTCCGGATCCCTGAGTATTCCTTCAGCCCAGATTCCCCAAACTACAACCACTCTCTTCACTAATAGACATGTCCCCAATTGCCTGGAGGCAGGGACTGCCCCCTGAACTTCAAGTGCAAGGTATCTAAGCTGAGGCCAGGAATATTTGAGGAAACCCAAGCGCAACTGTCAGACAGTGCATTTCTAGCTGCAGAGCTAGACAAAGCGAGGTACATGAGGGGAAAGCCAAAATCGGAATCAGGACCAGAGCCAAGGTGTAAAGAATTCATCGGATGGCCGGGGTACTCACTGGTGCGCTTTCAGGAGGAGACCAAAGGCTGGAGGACTGGAAACAGGAGCAGAAGAGGCTTATGGGAACTGAAAACAGGATACCAAGGTGCTGATGGGATTTGGATGCTGGATAGCGAGGTAAGAAGAAACTGGAGCAGGCTAGGAAAGAAGCTTGATACAGGTACAGGCAAGGTAAGTAGAACTCTGGATCATGCAAGGTAAGTTGGCACACTAGATCAGGCAAGGTAAGTAATCCCACTGGATCAGGCAAGGTAAGTTGGCACACTGAAACAGGCAAGGTAAGTAGTCTCTCTGGATCGTGCTAGGTAAGTGGCCTAGCAGCTGGGGTAGCGAAAGCTACAAACAGCATTTGAATCTTTGTGCCGCTCAGCTCCACCTGGAAGAGCGCGGCTGTCACAGGAGCGGCGCTGGATCAGAGCGGCAGGTAAGTTCGTGACAGTACACACACCCCCTGACCACCGGGGGCCACCGGACCCAACAGACCAGGTTTGTCTGGAAAACTCCTGTGAAAAGCCTTGACCAAATGAGGAGCTTGCAGATCCGAGTGTTTAATTCAGGCTCTTTCTTCTGGACCAAAACCTCTCCAGATACTGAAGAGATCTCTTAAAGTATCTAGAGTCCAATACCTTCTCTATCTCAAATTTTTGTTGACCATCAACAGAAATTGTGGCAGGAGGTAGGAGAGGCGTGGAATATTGATTAGAGCTTACCGGTTTAATGAGAGAAATATGAAACACATTAGGAATCTGTATGGAGAAAGGAATAATTTTGGGTCCCAACTTGAAAAAATAAACACGAAGATTTATGTGAGCAGAGAAGAGCCACGCCTTATCTCCAACAGAGTAAGATGGAGGTTCCTTACATCTCCTATCAGCTGCAGCTTTTTGTATTAGAGCAGATTTCCGAAGGCAGACCTCAGTAGAATGCCAGATAGAAGACATCTGGGCACCAGAGTCATTGGCAGCAGGTACTAGTATAACCAGAAAATCTTGAGGAAAACATCTTGGATTAGTTGCAAAGACACAGAAAAGGAGATTTTCCAGAAGATGCATGAGAAGCATTATTATGGGCAAACTCAGTCCAAGGCAGAAAGTCTGACCGATCGCCTGAGTATAAGAGATGTAACATCAAAGGTATTGTTCAAGAGACTGGTTAGTGCATTCAGTAGCCCTACTGGACTGTGGATGGTAAGCAGAAGAAAACTGTAACTAAATTCCCATGGTTTTACATAGCGCTCTCCAAAACTTAGAAACGAATTGAGTACCTCTGTCAGACACTATTTTTGTAGGAAATCCATGTAAGCTGAAAATGTGAGAAATAAATAGTTGAGCAAGCTCCACAAAGGGTTGTAGTTTGGTAAGGGGAACAAAGTGGGCCATTTTGCTGAAGTGGAACACCGTTACCCAAATGACTGTGTTCTTTTTGGATGGCAGCAGCTCTATGATAAAGTCCATAGATAAATGAGTCCATAGTCAGGACAGAATAGGGAGAGGTTGAAGTAGACCACAAGGTAGAGTTCTAGAAGGTTTAGATTGGGCACAACGGGAACAGACTTGAATAGAATCTTTTACATCTTTCCTCATCTTAGGCCACCAGAGAGAACGGGTAAGAAGATCAAAAGTTTTAATTATACCAGGGTGAGCGGCTTGCTTGGAACAATGAGTATGTCAAAGGATAGCATTCCGTAGAGAAACTGGAAAAAAAGTTTTGCCTGGAGGTGTCAGGAGGAGCTGAATCTTGTGCAGCTTGAATTCTGGAACAGAGCTGAGGGAGTAAGAGAGGCTAAGATTTTAGTAGTCTGGATAATGGGACCCTAATCTTGGTTAGAAGAGTCTGAATCAACAAATGATCTAGAAAGGGTGTCGGCTTTCTTGTTTTTGGAGCCAGGTTGGTAGGTGATAACAAAGTTGAACTGGGAGAATAATAAGGACCAACGTGCTTTGCGTGTATTTAACCTTTTAAGATTCTGATTGTATTTAAGGTTATTATGATCTGTAAAGATGGTAATAGCTAAAGGGGTGCCTTCTAATAAGTGACGCCATTCCTCGAGGGCCAACTTGAAGAAGTGGATGGAGGATGGAGTTCACCTTTGTTGCCTTGTCTTTGAGAAAGGACGGCTCCCTCACCCAAGTCAACTTCAATATAAAAGGGAAGGCTATTATACGGATGAACTAAAACTGGTGCACAGGAAAAGGCTTCCTTAAGTTGTTTGAAGGCTGCAGGGGACCATGAATTCGGCCTACCACCTTTCCTGATGAGGGCTAGAATAGGAGAAATTATAGACGAGAACCCGTTGATGAACTGTCTGTAAGAGTTGGCAAAGCCAATGAATCTTTGAATAGCTTTGGTTCCCATTGGAAGAGACCACTCTTGAATGGCCAAACCTTAGCAGGATCCATCTGGAAACCTTGGGCAGACACAATGTAGCCAAGAAAGGATACTTGATAAAGTCCAAAGAGGCACTTTTCCAGCTTGGCATATAAATTTTTTTCTCTTAGTCGTTGTAACACTTGTTTAACATGAAGGCAATGTGAGGGTAAATCTTGTGAGAAGATTAAAATGTCATCCAGATATACAACTACAGAGATACCTAACAAATCATGGCAAGTGTCATTCACAATGTCTTGGAATACAGCTGGAGCATTACAAATGCCGAAGTGCATTACTATATATTCGTAGTGACCCGGTTGTGATGCAAAAGTGGAATCAATGAAATTCCTCGCTGCTCCGGAATCAACAAAGGCCTGAGTAGAAAATGATTGAGAGTTAAAGGGTATAGTGTCGACCATTAAAAACTTCAGAGGATGTGCAATCGTTGCAGGGGGATCTAGATAGATTGGCACATTGGGCTGCTAAGTGGCAGATGAGATTCAATGTTGATAAATGTAAGGTGGTGCATTTTGGACTTAAAAATCCTTGTGCTACTTATACAATGGCTCTGTGGTAAGTGAATCCCTGTTGGAAAGGGATCTTGGAGTTTTGGTGGGTAACAAACTTAAAGGTAGCAAGCAGTGCCAGGCGGCAACAGCCAGAGCCAGCAGGTATTGTCTTGTATAAAGAGAGTTATGGATTCAAGGGAGGAAAATGTAATTCTCCCTCTTTACAAAGCATTGGTATAGCCTCATTTGGAATATGCAGTGCAATTTTGGAATCCTGTGTACAAAAAGGACATCTTTGAAATGGAAAGGGTTCAGGGAAGGGCAACTAAATTAATAAAGGGATTGGGGGAGCTTGAATATGAAGAGAGACTGGAAAAGTTACATTTATGTACGCTGGAGAAAAGGCGCTTGCGTGGGGATATAATTACTGTGTATAAATACATTAACGGGCCATACAATAAACTATCTGGGGCTTTGTTCACCAATAGAACATGTCAGAGGACACGAGGACATCCCTTAAGACTTGAAGAAAAAATGTTTAGGCTTCAAGTTCGGAAAGGGTTTTTCACTGTGAGAACGGTAAAGCTATAGAACTGTCTTCCAGTGTACGTTGTTATGGCAGGGTTATTGGTCAGTTTAAAAAAAAAGCTGGATGAGTTTCTGCAAACAAGGAATGTTGCAAGTTACTGGTATTAATACATAAAGTAGAGTTGATCCAGGGAATTTTCCGATTGCCACTTGGAGTCAAGAAGGAATTTTTTCCCCCTTCATAAATTTGGTGGGTTTTTTTGCCTTCCTCTGGATCAACAGTTAGGCAGGAAATGAGGATATTGCTAGATGGGTTGGACTGGATGGACGTATGTCTTTATTCAACCTCAAATACTACTACTAGTGACAGGCAGGAAAAGTTTGAGCGTTTCACATCTGGCGGGAGACTTGAAATTACCTAGCAATACCTAGCTAATTGACAAAGTTCCCTTGTCCGGCACAGTAAAAACAAAGTCCATTTGTGCATCTTCGTGATTTTTGTTCGGGAGAAAGATGGGTGCCTCCAATCTGCATAGGCTCTTCTACAGAGGAGGCTATGGGTGGAGAGGGTCGGGCAGGACGAGTAAAGGTTTTAAGAGGACTGAAGCAAGCTTTATAGCTTTCTGCCTGTCGTTCACAGAAACGGGTGTCAATTTGGATACAGAGGGTGATCAGTTCATCCAAAGGGACAGGCAATTCCCTAGAGACTAGATCATCCTTGAGACGGTCTGAGAGTCCCTGAAAAAAGGTGTCAGTAAGTGCTTCATTATTCCAGGATATCTCTGTTGCAAGAGTGCAGAATTCAATGGTGTACTGTCCCACAGAACGAGAGCCTTGACGGAGTTGCATCAACTGGGACAAGGCAGCCAAAGTTCTCCCAGGAGCGTCAAAGACCTTGCGGAACATATCCAAGAAGCCGGTAATATAGATAACAATGGGATTGTCTTTTTCCAATAAGGGGGAGGCCCCGGCTAGAGCGTTTCCTTCAAACAGGGCAATGATATAGCCTACCTTGGCCCGGTCAGAGACAAAATGAGAGGGCTGAAGTTCAAATTGAATGCGGCACTGATTTAAGAATCCCCAGCAGGATTAGGTATGCGGGGTTCTCTACAGAGTGCGGGTCAGCAGGACCAGGCGACACTGGTGCTGGCATAGGAACATTGTATTGGGCCAACTGCCCCTGATATTGTTCAAATACATCCATGCGTTTTGACAACGCCTGTAGGGTTTTACCCAAATCCGCCATGGCCTCCTCAGGCGATTCCATGGCCTGTTTGTACTGTAAAGATTTCGGCCAAATGGCCGGGGTACTCACTGGGGCACTTTCAGGAGGAGACCAAAGGCTAAAGGAATGGATGCAGGAGCAGAAGAGGCTGATGGGAACTGAAGGCAGGATACTGAGGTGCTGCTGGGATTTGGATGCTGGATAGCAAGGTAAGAAGAAACTGGAGCTGGCTAGGAGAGAAGCTTGATACAGGTAGAGGCAAGGTAAGTAGAACTCAGGATCAGGCAAGTTAAGTTGGCACACTGGATCAGGCAAAGTAAGTAGTCCCACTTGATCGTAGTATAGTATTTGAGGTTGAATAAAGACATTTTCATAGCTTT
Organism: Hymenochirus boettgeri; assembly: GCA_019447015.1. Classification (NCBI taxonomy): domain Eukaryota; kingdom Metazoa; phylum Chordata; class Amphibia; order Anura; family Pipidae; genus Hymenochirus; species Hymenochirus boettgeri. The sequence continues at coordinate 267,075,830 of CM033476.1, forward strand.
ACTGTTCTCACAGTGAAAAACCCATTCCGAGCTTGAATCCTAAACCTTTTTTCTTCAAGTCTTAAGGGATGTCCTCATATCCTTTGACATGGTCTATTGGTGAACAATGCCCCAGATAGTTTATTGTATGGCCCGTTAATGTATTTATACACAGTAATCATATCCCCACGCAAGCGTATTTTCTCCAGTGTACATAATTGTAACTTTTCCAGTCTCTCTTCATATTCAAGCTCCCCCAATCCCCTTATTAATTTAGTTGCCCTTCTCTGAACCCTTTCCATTTCAAAGATGTCCTTTTTGTACACAGGATTCCAAAATTGCACTGCATATTCCAAATGAGGCCTTACCAATGCTTTGTAAAGAGGGAGAATTACATTTTCCTCCCTTGAATCCATACCTCTCTTCATAGAAGACAATACCATGCTGGCTCTGGCCGCCTGGCACTGCTTGCTACCTTTAAGTTTGTTTTCCACCAAAACTCGAAGATCTCTTTCCAACAGGGATTCACTTAACACAGAGCCATTTATAGTATAAGTAGCACAAGGATTTTTAAGTCCAAAATGCATCACCTTTATCAACACTGAATCTCATCTGCCACTTAGCAGCCTAATGTGACAATCTAATTAGATCCCCCTGCAACGACCGCACATCCTCTGAAGTTTTTAATGGTTGACAAAGTTTTGTGTCATCAGCAAACACAGAAAACCCGCCGACAACACCCACCTCCAAATCATTAATAAATAGATAAAATAGAAGTGGCCCCAACACAGAACCCTGTGGCACCCCACTTAGCACTTTAGTCCATAATGATGAAGCCCCATTTACATTTACTCTCTGCATCCTATTCATTAACCAATTTTCTATCCATGTACAAATGTGCCTCCCCAGACCAACAGACCTTCGCTTATACATTAGTCGCCTATGGGGGACTGTATCAAAAGCCTTTGCAAAATCCGAGTAAACTACATCTACTGCTATGCCAGAGTCTAAATTTCTACTTACATCCTCATAAAAGCCAAGCAAGTTAGTTTGACAAGATCTATTCCTCCTAAATCCATGCTGGTTACTACTTATAATGTCAGTCCTTGAAACATACCCTAGAACATGTTCCCTTATTAAAGTGAATGTCCACCCCCCATACTAACTTTCTATATTTATTTGGCCCAAATAACTACTCCAAAACAAACTTTACAGCATCTAAATCGGTCCAGCGGTTCAAAAGTTACTCACCTTTCTAGCTGGCTTAATCCTGCAGCATGGACCAGTACAGCGATGAACAGAACCAGGTTACGTTACCTTGCCTCTGTTCTTTTCATGTTCTCGCGCATGTCCGTTAACATCCAGCAGCGAGCACAGAGGAAGTCTCATCCAGTAATGATCTGACCCCTGGATCCCGCACTCTTTTGCTAATCAACCAATCGGCAGCCGTAAAGTTTTGTTTACGGAAGAAATGCAGGATTCACATGTTGCAGACGCTCGTATATGTGATTATTTCGGCTCCGGTCTGCACCGCTCCTGACTGATCGTTTTGTGACACACACCCCCCACACACACACACCTCTCTCCCCGTGAATGCTGTGTTCTCATTGGCTTTTGGGAAGCCGCGCGAGAGGAGGAATGTGTTGGGGTTTTTTTGTATGCTGCAGTGCGGGGTCAGCTAACGTCGCGGGAGAGAGCAAGTGAAGGCTTGATGCGGCCTGATGTATATCTGATTAAATATCAGGCAAATGTTTTTTAGAAAAACGTACATGGTGTTTGAGGTTGGTGCTATTATATAAAGAACATATAAAAAGTTTATTTTTTGGGTGGACATACCCTTTAAACTTTCCAGGATCTTCCCCACCACTGAAGTTAAACTTACAGGCCTGTAATTACCCGGCTGTGAACGACTACCCTTTTTGAATATTGGAATAACATCAGCTTTTTTCCAATCCAGAGGCACAACACCGAACATAAGGGAATCTGCAAAAATAAGAAACAATGGCCTAGATAAAACTGAACTTAGCTCCCTAGGAGCTAAATTCCCGAGGATGTATTTTATCCGGTCCAGGAGATTTATTAATATTAACCTTCTTTAGTTCTTTCTGTACCATATCCTCGGTTAACCAAAGTGCACTTGAATCTTTTATACCATTATTGCTGCTATACTCTATGATATCTGTACTTGGATCTTCTATAGTGTATATAGAGGGAAAAAAATTATTCAAGACATTTGCTTTATCGCCATCCTCCGTAACTAACTTATCCCCATTAATTAATGGTGCCACATTCTCAGTCCTCATCTTCTTACTATTAATATACTTAAAAAAATGTTTAGGATTAGTGATGCTTTGTTCAGCTATCCTAACTTTATTATTAATTTTAGCTAGTTTGATTGCTTTCTTCTCCTTGTTACAGTTTTTATAATCCCTAAAGGCCCTTTCCGTTCCCTCTGCTTTATAGGTTTTAAATGCCTTTTTCTTCCTTTCCATTTGCCTCTTTACATCAGAATTCATCCACATGGGCGTGGATTTATTTTTTTTACATTTATTTCCCAAGGGTATAAATTTATATGTGAACTGGCTTAAAATCCCCATTAACACATTCCACTTCTGTTCAGTACCTTTTCCTGATAATACATTATCCCAGTTGACATTCTGAAGAGCTGCTTTTAACCTGGGAAAATTTGCCTTCCCGAAATTAAAAGTCTTTGTTAACCCAGTGCACTTTTCCTTTCGATAACAAAGTCCAAGCTCCACTATTTCATGTTCACTATTCCCTAAGCCTCCAGTTACCTTTATATCTATAATGCGCTCCACGATGTTAGATATTACCAAATCCAACAGATCTCCTTTTCTAGTAGGAACCTCAACCACCTGTGAGAGAAAATTATCCTGCAGCAAATTCAGGAACTCATTGCCTTTTTCTGTTATGGCAGTTCCACTACACCAATCAATGTCAGGGTAATTAAAGCCCCCCATAATGAGCACACTCCCTAAACTTGCAGCCCTTGCCAACTGCATATGAAGTTGACTCACCTCCTCTCTGCTAGCATTTGGCGGCTTATAGCAGACACCAACAATGACGTTACCCCCTTTCCTGTTGCCTAATTCCACCCATATTGCCTCCACTTTAACATCCATATCTCCAGTTATCTTTGCTTTTAAATTTGGCTTCAATTCTTTTTTAACATAAACACATACTCCTCCCCCTTTTCTTTTTTCTCTGTCCTGCCTAAACAAGGCATATCCTTCTAAATGTAAGCCCAGTCGTGAGAACTGTTCAACCACGTTTCTGCTATACCTATTACATCATACTTTTCATTCAATGCCATAATTTCCAATTCACCCATTTTGTCAGCCAGGCTTCTCGCATTTGCAAACATACATTTTAGATTATGACCCTGTAATTTATTCGTACACTTTAATACACATGTCTCCCTATCCGTTATGCTAGCCCCACCGCCCTTTCCGCCCACCACTGGCCTATCTACACCCTGCTTTCCTCCTGGGCTATCTATTCCAGTGAGACTGCTAATACCCCCCCCACCACCTAGTTTAAAATCTCTTCCAACCCTCTAGCCATCTTCTCCCCTAAAACAGCTGCACCGCCATCAGTGAGGTGCAACCCATCCCTACTAAAGAGCCTGTAGCCGACAGCAAACTCTGCCCAGTTCTCAATAAACCCAAACCCTTCTTCCTTACACCACTCTTTTAGCTACGCATTAATGCTCTTAAGCTCCCGCTGTCTTCCTGGCTGCGGTAGTATTTCTGAAAACACTACCCTGGAGGTCCTTGCTTTTAACTTGGGCCCATCACTTCGCAGACAGTGTCTTAATTAGAGGGATTTTAGCATCTCATGTATCAAACATATTACGGGTAGATCTCTTACCCATGAGTCTCCGCGGCCCGGGTACAAGACGCCCCAAGCCCGTCGGAAGGCAATCGTCCTTCAGAAATCTTCAAAAGTTAGAGTCTGCACAAATACCGGAAACACAAGAGACCATCCACTGTGCAATTATAAGTAAAAAGCCTTTATTGTCTGGACGCCTTACACGTTTCGGACACACCAGTCCTTAATCATAGGCATAACAGTTCCCTCTGCAAACAACCCCTATATACAAATTTTATCCCCACGTGTCTTCCGTACGTTATACGTCAATGCGTCTCTCCAATGCATTAACTCTTTCTGACCTTAGTCTATGTCATTAAGGGAGGGGGACGGATGAGAATATTTCCCGAGTACCGTACCCACCTCATAAATATTCGTACACTGTCCTTCATGAGTAAGATATATATATATACATCCATAATTAAAAACCTATAACCAACAAATTTCACATCCCTTAGCAGAAAAAGACACAGTGCAAAAAGTATATTAACAAGATATCAAACCTATGTTGTTAATATACTATTTCCCATTTATATAACATGACTTTGAGCTCTGTATATATTTATTTATTTATTTTGTGCACACTAATTTTGTTTTAGATAGCGCTATTTCCCATCAATGAAGCAATTTACATCTAAAATGGAATTCATACCTTTAGGATACATAGTATCCAATAGGAAGATCCATTTGGTTTCTTGTTTTAGCAATTTTAAATGCCTATTTCTATTTTTAGTGTCTTTTCTGATACTTTGTATTCCCTGAATTTGTAACATGTTTAAATTGCTATTGTTACATGTTGCAAAATGTCTTGCAACTGGACTATTAATGTCTTTGATCTTAATAGCTCTAATATGTTCGCCTATTCTCGATTTTAAAGATCTGATCGTGCAACCTACATATTGTAAGTTGCATGTGCTACATTTCAGAATATAAATAACATGAGTAGATGTGCAATTTATTTACTCTCCGATAGAGAAAATCCTCCCTGTATGTGAGTTAGAAAATTCTTGTCCCATTTTTACATGATGACATGTAATACATCTAGTATGTTCACATTTGTACATGCCCCGGTATCCCAGCCAATTTTTTGTGGAGTTTTTTGAGTGGACAAATTCACTGGGGGATAAGCAATTACCTAATGTGCTAGCCCGTCTAGATACAAATCGGAATCCTGACTCCATTATATGATCTAAATTCTTGTCTGCCCTCAGAACAGATAAGTGCTTCTGTGTTTCCGGTGTTTGTGCAGACTCTAACTTTTGAAGATCCCTACCACTACCACCTGCCTTGCATTCAAGATCCTTTGTTCCTCCTCCCTTGTATCAGATATGGCCGTCCCCTGGGTGCTCAAGGTACTAGCCCGCTCCATGCATGTTAATTCCGAGGTGTCCTCCTCCAATTCATTTCCGAAGGCAGCAAATCTGTTGGGATGGACAATCTGGGAATAAGCCACCCTACCCTTCCGTCCCCCACTTCCGTCCCCCCTAGTAACCCTAACAAAACTACCTCCCCCCGTCTGCTCCAGGTTCCTATACAAGTGTCAGGATACACATTGCATGGTACCGACAAAACTGTCCCTTCTAATACACCACAACAGAACAGTGATGCACAAACCTTGTTTAATTGCCCTTCTTGTTTCAATGTCCTTCTTTTTCTATGTCCTTGAGATCAAGGTCCTTAAGAGCAAGGGACATATTCACTCTAGTTCGTTTCACACACAGGAAACTTCCTTTTGATAGGTCCAAACTACAGGTACAACCAATGTGAATCCTAGGTAAGTAGGCAAGGTAAGTAGGCACACAGGATCAGGCATGGTATGTAGACACACTGGAACAGGCAAGGTAAGTTGTCACACTGGAACAGGCAAGGTAAGTAGTCTCTCTGGATCGGACTAGGTAAGTAGCCTAACAGCCGGGGTAGCGAAAGCTACAAAAAGGCGCAGGGGGACACTGGCATTTGAATCGACGCGCCGGCGTCATGATGCCACCCATCTGGAAGAGCGCGGCTGTCACAGGAGTGGTGCTGGATCAGAGCAATAGTTAATTTCGTGACGCAAGGTCAGTACATGGGTAATCAACAGCAAAGCAAGGTACCAAGGGATTAAGATAAGGAGTAGTCAAGGCATGGTCAGTAATCAGGGCAGGTAACAAACAGGGAGGAATGAGGAACAGGCAGGAATCCGTAACCAGAGAACACTTGAAACCATAATGGGCAAAATGGTAAAGGAGCCAACAAGATTTAAACCTACAGGAGCCAAAAGAGTAAAAGAAAAGGGAGAGCAGAACCTGACTGGCGATTCAGAACACACCCTCAGCCACATTGCAAGACACAGTTATGCTAAGGGAAAGAGCAGAACCTGACTGGCCAATCAGAACACACCACCAGCTACACTGCAAGACACAGTGTTAGCTGAGGAAGAGACAGGAGACAGCCCCTGCGCATACCCGCATTTGCGAGAGATAGGAGCGAACGCACATTTCCCCGAAAGCAAAATACCACTGGAGGGAGCCAAAGTGGAGCCGTGGGAACGAAGGGAAGGCATGCGGGCTGGGCAAGATGGAGAGCCACGGGAGTGAGGTACCAGAAAGTGAGCTTGGGGATTTCTGATGTCTTTTTTCAATCTACAATACTATTTAATACTGTGTAATATGGGGATTACCTGCTTCTGGTGCCTGCATTCACTGCTGTTACTGTATGGTGTAAGTACTCACTGATCTCACAGTGTATTTGTGTTGGGACTGCCAGCAGCCTCTGCAGAGTTTTTAAAGGGCAGGTCCACCCACCAAACTAAAATTTAACCCACTACTGGCCACACTGTGTAGTTTAAAAAAAACCTTACCTTACATCTCTGCTCCTTATGGTTTACCTGCAGTGCTTGTCCAAAGTCCAGGAAACTGAAAAGTAGTTGCTGTCTCCCTATCCAAAAGGTTTCTGCTTCCTCCCCGTCCTCTGATAGGACATTGGCAAGCGCAGAGGAGCCCTTTCATCCTCTCCCTCCCCCCATCCGGATCCATCCTCTGCAGCCGTTGCACCTAGAGTGAAATCCTTTTGCCATATGATAGATGCCCCCTTCCCTAACTGCCGAGTTATTTCTTTAAAAAAAACATCAGAACGCTACTTATAGACCTTTGTTCCTGCGGTGTCTCTATTGACAGCAGCCGCATCTGTAATTGGCTTCCTCTCAGCCAATCACAGATGCGGCTGCCTGCCCTGCAAGTTCTGGCAAGCAGGGAGCCGGATCAGTGCACCGCGGGAGAGAAGGGGCTGTAAGAAGCAATTTAATCATTTTTTTAAAGAAATATCTCACAGGTAGGGGGGTTTACCGTATGCCAAAAGTTTATGTTTAGGGTTGACATGCCCTTTAATGTAATTTAGTTGGATAAATTATGTATTTGCAATGTACCTTGGCCTTGTTTATACAAAATTGGCATAACAAAGACCTAACTGTGCAAAAGATAAAAATGCAATGAGTAATACCATATATACTCGAGTATAAGTCGAGGTTTTCAGGCTATAAAAACAGCCTGAAAACTGAACCCGGCGCCGAGTAGTGACGTCAGTGGATGCGAGGATCGGGAGATGTGGCAGCCGGATTCTTCTTACAAGTTAGTGCAAGTTGCCGGTATTTCAGTTTTTAAGTTATTATTCAGTCATTATTATTTTTACTGGCAGGGAGGGGAAGGTTGGGTAGGGGGGGTTTGCAGTTCCACTGCAGATGTTTGTAAACTACAACTCCCAGCAGCTAAAGCATGCTGGGAGTTGTAGTTTACAAACACCTGAAGTGCCAAAGTGGTCATATTTTCTACCCTCGACTTATAATCGAGTCAATCACTTTTACTAATTGTTTAGGTAAAATTATGTACCTCGACTTATACTCGGATCGACTTATATTCCAGTATATACGGTAACTAATTACATAACTCTACATATGTGTGCTATAGTATAATAGCAGTCTGTAAATCAACAAATGCTGAAAGAAATTGGCAAATGTATTTAGATATATGTCATTTTTGCAGTCAGCATGGGAGGTCTTCAGAACAATTTATATTCAACTAAGTTGGCTTTATTTAAATTTACAGTATCAGAAAACATCACTAATATGTTTCTGCTGTTGATGTTGATCCATAGAAAGATCCCTATTTCTTGTTGTTTATGGGCTGTGCAGTGAGAAAAAACACTATTCCACATCTTAACCAGTAAACATTCTGTACTCTATCTTCTGGTTGTAAAATAGTCTTCAACCTATGACACTTAATGAGTTAAACTGTTTCCATGCCTGTAAATCCAAAAACTGCAATAATGAGAATCAGAAAAGGGGGGTAGTTGCACGGTGTAATGTGTAATTGTAATGTGACAACTCCCACATTGCACTTCAGGAATATAAACCAGGAGTTTAATTAATGAGAGTGACATATGGTAATTTGCATTCTATCATGTGCTGCGCAGGACTGCATGAGAAAAAACAGATAATAAAAGGTTGGAGGAATAATTTTACCCTTTCCTTAATAGATTTGAAAAGATTCAAATATATTTTTTCTTTACATATATCCCAATGCTGGTTAAAACCATGTATTCTTTGGTAAATTATTTGCCAAATAACCACACTTGTGTGAAGTCTATCAAATATTTCACTTTTACCAAGCACTAAACTTTTAATAAAAGAAGGATCCTCATGTATCCATTGATAAAAATAGGCGCACCATGCCCACCTACCTACATACAATTGCCACTTTGGTGCCAGAAGCAATAGAGTTAACTAGGAAACTGCCACAAGAAACATCAGAGTGGGCTCCATTCAATGCCATAATTTCCAATTCACCCATTTTGTCAGCCAGGCTTCTCGCATTTGCAAACATACATTTTAGATTATGATACTAATGGTGGGACTAGTGGGATACTAATGTATCCCACTAAAGCACAGCAAATAATGCGTGGTGATAAATAAATCATGCATTATACCTCTTATTTCTTTCTTAAATTTAAAAAACATTGCATGGACAGTTTTGATCCAATACAAAACCTGTTATTGGATCAGTTTAAAAAGTAACTGGACCTAAACAATCAGTCTTTTCTGCTGAGTACTTTGAGAGTTATAGGTTGTTTCCCAGCCGGATCGCTCTGCAGTGTGAAGCTCCACCCCTTTCACATCATAGCCTGCGGGTGCACCTGCCGATGCATGCGTGCGCTTCGCAATATAAAGCACTGGATGGACGGCCTCTTCCCTCATTTTAAAAAGTCAAAGGGCTGGGGGGAAGTGAGAAAGCCTGCTCTATTGATCCAGTGTGCTAGTATGAGAAATTCAAAAGTTTGCTAATTGTAATTGAAGTAAAAAAGGTTAGAAAGTTCGGACTTTCTAGACTGGGGTTACCTTGAAGTGGTTGGAAGGCTTTTCATTCATGTGATCATAGTAATGTATACTAAAACCCCTTTGTTTATAATGCACTGCCAAGATTAATATATATATATATATATATTATATATATAAGATATATATTATATATATATATATATATATAATATATATTATATATATAATATTATATAATATATATCCCTTATATTATATAAATACATGTATAAATTAATGGGGAATACATGGGTTTTTGGGAGATACTGTGTTGATGGGGGTAGGTAAAAGTAATATACATAGGGACAGTGTTTATTTGTTGTTTAAGCACTAAATAAAGTTATATCAATATTAACAAATATGTAGTAATGACATTAAAGTATATAGAAATGTAAGGCAAAATATATAAATAAATAAAAGTACTTGCATAGTCCCTATTTGTAATGGAATGTTTAGCCACATCCCAGGAAGATTTACATGTAGGCAATGTAAGCTTAAAAAGGAACATATTTATCACTTCCATTCTAGTGTTGTATCCAATGGTGTTCTTAATATTAGATTGATAGCAGTGTTACTAGGAAGTTGCAAGACTTATATGTCACTTCCTTTGTAAAACATATGACAGCAAAGTAAAACATTCTTCTCACTCTCACCTCACCCCACCCCTCCCCTCTCAATTCCTCTCTCAGCTGTTTACTGGACAGGAAGTGATATCTATATATGATAGGGGGACTGAAAGGAAAACATCTCCATGCCCATTTCTCTGAGCCAATGAAGTGAGTTTGGTAATCGTTTATTACATTATTTAAGCAATAGACCCCATAGTCATGAACCTGTGTCCTGAACTGATAAAATCTAATACGATTGAAACATGACAGGATAGTCTGGGTTCTTTATAGGAGTTAATGGGGAGGGTATTGAAAGACAGATTGATAACTTTAGTTATAGAATAATCCAATGGATCTCCTATTGATCTATTATTGATTGGAAATTTAAGGGGGAAGATTAATTTAAGCTCTGCATATATCTGCTCTATACAATGTAACAATAGATAGCTCAAGAATAGAGATGGATCGGATTGCGGATCTTAACCCGCTTCCGCAACGGATTTCCGTGATTCACGGATTTTGTGGGAATTCCGCTTTGTAGATTCTTTCGAGACGCATTCGAAAATTTGAAGTAAATTTCAAGGAATTTTTGAACATTTTGTAAAAATTACACAGTAACTTAGTGTAAATAGTTTTGGGACCTGGAAAATGGTCTGGGGGAAAGATAATTACATTATTTCTGAAAGAATCTGATTGTCACCAATTCTGATTAGAAAAGAATCTGATTGGTTAGTACCGTATATACTCGAGTATAAGTCTATCCAAGTTTAAGCCGAGATACCTATATTTACCTGAAAAATTTGTAAACACTGATTGACTCGAGCATAAGCCAAGGGTAGAAATCATGACCACTACTGCCTTCTGATTCAGTATTGTTTTGTGGCTTAAGTTGCCCTTTAAATGGATAGCAGAATTCCCATACATTAATCCTATACAGTAATAGCCAAATCCAGTACCAGTAACCCCCAATTCCTTGGCACTCCAGATGTTTGGAAACTACAACTCCCAGCATGCTTTGGTTGCTGGGAGTTGTAGTTCTAAACATGTGGAGTGGCAAGGTTCAATAAAATTTTAATTAAGCTTACCATCATTTACAATTCTCCTGACCCCCTTATAGTAAAGGGCACTCTGGCCCCCATATAGTAAAGGGCACTCTGGCCCCATATAGTAAAGGACTCTCTGACCCCAATAGTTAAAAATGTCACCTGGGAGTTGTAGTTTCAAGCGGTCGTTTGCACTAAACTAGCAGCCATTATGCTCCAAACTGAGAAGAACCATCGGATGAGCATCCAGATAAGCAGTGAAAGTGCTGAGTGAGTCCAGCAGCCAGACTACAGGAAGTAGGAAGGAGTGTAAAGGCAGATCAGCTCCTGTAACTTACTTTCTTTAACACAACCAACTACTGGTTACTACCCGAAATTGCAGCATTTGGATCTAAATAAGGACTTGACCCGAGTATAAGCCGAGGTTAGGTTTTCAGGCTAATTTTAAAGCCTGAAAATCTCGGCTTATACTCGAGTATTTACGGTATACCAAGCTAAAAGAATCTGATTGTTTACAATTAGATTCTTCTAGAAAGCATACCAATTAAATTATTTCGAAAAGAAATCTGAATGTTACCAGTTATGATTTTATTTTTTTTTTTTTTTTTAGAAAGAATCTATTGGTTATACCAACCAATCAGAATTTTTTCCAATCAGAATTGGTTACAATGACATTCTTTAAGAAAGAATCTGATTGGTTAGTATACCAATTAAATTATTTTACAATCGGAATTGGTTACAATCAGATTCTTCCAGAAAGCTTACCAATAAGTTTATTTCTAAAAGTATCTGATTGTAACCAATTCTGATTAGATACAATCAGATTCTTTCAGGATGTATAGGATTGCTATACTAACCAATCAGTTTCTTATTTCAGAAAGTCTAATTGATTAGTAAACAAATCAGATTATTTCTAAAACAATCTGATTGTAACCAATTCTGATTGGATACAATCAAATCCTTTCAGAAAGAATCTGTTTGGTATACTAACCAACAAGATTATTTTCTAAACAAAATGTTACATTCAGATTCTTTCAGAAACATTCTGATTGGTTAGTATACCAATCCTATCCTTTTCCAATTAGAATTGGTTATAATCAAATTCTTTCAGAAAGAATCTGAAAGAACCAATTCTGATTTGAAAATAAGATGATATATGTTCCCCAGACCATTTCCCAGGTCCCAGAGCATTTACAGTACCGTATATACTCGAGTATAAGCCGACCCGAGTATAAGCCGCGAGGTACCCATTCTTACCTGAAAAAGTAATAAAAACATGATTGACGAGTATAAGCCGAGGGTAAATTATCACCACTACTGCAAACCTGTAATTACCTAAAATGATTAGAAAATGAACATGAATAAAAGGGAGGTCCATGTTTTATTTTAGAGTATTTATTTCAATAAAAACAACCTGTTTTGTAGTCACTATATGCATAAAGCAACAAAAAGTATGGAAAATATTTTAACATGGGAAACCTTTTGCGAATCAAAGTTCAATGGCTTGAGCAGCAATATGAAAATATGCGGCGGGTACTATTAAAATCTCAAAGTCAGATTCCTCATCATCAGTTTCTCCAAATAGTGCCTCAAATTCAGCTGGTGTAATGTCATCTGCATAGACACTTATCATCCAATCATCAATATTAAATCATCTTCATCACTGCTGCTGTGCTGAAACAAAAAACTCATCTTCTGTACCATCCATGGCATACTTATACCGCATTTCAGAAAAGCACGTTTGATGATGTCTTCTGGAATGCCCTCCCATGCATCTCGTACCCATTGCTACTAATTCTATGTCAGGCTTATAAGATTTCCACCTTTTGTCAATTTGGCTTGACGATGACATCCATTCGTGCCACATTTTTCGCACACGGTCTTTAAAAGGTTTGTTATAGACACATCCAAGGGCTGTAAAACAGATGTAAGCCCACCAGGAATAACTGCCAAAGTGGTTTGAAAAGACTAGCCATTTTTTTTTACATCTTCACATATATGGGCTCTAAAACTTCCCAAACTAGCAATGAGGGATTTTTTTTTAAAGCTACTCCTGGTCGTCCATTCCAAATCTCCTCTAGCCATTTTTTGTTCCTTGTTCATCCATCCATCCTTTAACATGTGGACGGACAGTGATTCGCGGGGGGAATTTGGCATTCTTAGGCAAGGTCTGCCTTTTAAAATAAATAACAGGCCGCAGCTTGACTACTTGGCCAACATGCCAGAACCACTGTGAAATGATTTTTTTCATTCCCTGTCGTTCTAGGAAAATAGTTTTTTTCCAAGGATGCCACTGTTCTGTTGCTTGGAAGATCAAAAGTCATTGCAGTCTCATCCATATTCCCGATACTTCCAAGGTCATAATTATACAACTTCTTTGTTTTATAATAAATTGATGGAAGACATGACCTTTTCTTCAAGGTTGTTTGTGGTAGTTTTTGTGAAATCTTTGTTCGCTGTCGCAAGCAAAGTCCAAACCGATTCAGAAGCGGGTACACCATCCAGCTGATGCAACGAAGTTCTCAATGCCCACTGTTTTATATTTCTACTTTAGCATTTGAAGGCACGTAATCGGATCCATGCGTGTTATGCAGTATCCATTCTGACGACATTCCACAACCCATTTATGCAAGTCAGTCTCTAGAGCTCCATATGAAGTTGTTAAACCACGACGAGCCTTTTTGACTTCGGCATCTTCTCCAATTCTGACTTGATTTTTCGCCAAACTCGAACCTGTTTTTCGTCAACGCCAAATTCCCGGCCTGCAATGGAATTATTACTTTCCTCTGCTCTTGAAACAACCTTGAGTTTAAAGCCAGCGGCGTATGATCTGGTTTTTGTTTTCTTCCACGACCAACCGTTTCTAACAGATTAAAAATACCAGAAGAGCCAGTAAGAAAACTTGAACCCCATACCTTAAGAGCAGAGTTTACTGTAGTTACGGTACAAGTGAGGCACTGATTACTGCTTTTATATCAAGGTACGGTATTCTGCCTTCAAAATCAGTATTGTTTGGGTTTAGTTGCCCTTTAAATGGATAGCAGAATTCCCATAAAGTACGGTATGTAGTGTACGGTAATCCCATACAGTAGTCACTCACAATGCCGGTTACCGTATAACCAAATCCAGTACTGGACCCATTCTACTGGCAAGTTCAAGTACAAAAAAAATCCCCTTGCCCAACTTTGTAACCCATCATTGTATTCTTTTGAGGCACTCCAGATGTTTGGAAACTACAACTCCCAGCATGCTTTGGTTGCTGGGAGTTGTAGTTTCTAAACATCTCTAGCAAGTTCCACAAAAAAAAATCTCATCTTTCTGTTGTTTAGAGGCACTCCAGATGTTTGGAAACTACAACTCCCAGCAATCAAAGCATGCTGGGAGTTGTAGTTTCCTAACATTTGGCAACATTTTTAGAAGTGGCAGATGGTTAGGAAAGAATGAGAATGGTTTAGATATAACAAAGTTATGGTATAATGGTTTAGATATAGACAAGTACATTGTACATTAACTTACCGGTCCCACTGGACCGGACAGGAGCATCAGAACTCTCGCTCCTTCCCTGCTCCTCCATTCCGATTACAGAAGACCTTACGAATGGCGCGCCTGCGTGCGGCATGCACATTTCTCTTGCTTGGTCCGCTTGTGCAGCGGTTGTGCAGGCAGGTGTAATGGACTTGTAGCGCTCGTTCTCCCTCCCAGCGGCCCATGCTCCCTCCCGGCGGCTGTGCAGGCGACCTAATGGACTGGTACCGGTAAGCACCGTACCATTTCTCAACAGTTTTGTGACGTGACTCGAGTATAAGCCGAGACAAGGTTTTGAGGTTTTTTTAAACCTAAAAACCTCGGCTTATACTCGAGTATATACGGTAAGTTACTGTATCATTTTACATAATTTTTGAAAATTCCTTTAAAATTCTAATTTTCTAGAATTTCGGTGACCCTCAAAATATAATTTTCAGAATCTCCAAAACAGTTCAATCGTGAGGAAAGATCTTTTTTTAAAACTTTGATATATGTACATGTTCTCCAGACCATTTCTACGTTCACAGGTGGAACAGATTTAGCAGTTTCGCACATCTCTCAAAACCCTGGATTTAAATATCTTCCTGATAGATTTATAAAACAAATCGATAAACAAAAACAGAAAAATGACAGTTTTATACAACAATATAAGATGGATATGTCTATTTATCTAGATGTTAGGCTGCACTTTATGTATATTTAACATATATTTCCAAGGCTGGGTACACATGGAGGGACTTTTTGTCCCGAGCGAGCGCTCGGCCGGGACAAATGTCCATCGGTCACGGCAAATTCGACCGCGGCTGAATTTGTGAGCGATCGATCGTGCAGTCCCATAGGGAACCGCATGATCGTTTGGAATTTACCGACACGTCCGATCAAATCGGCCTAACGAACGATCGATGTCAGTCGTGGCCGCCCGCCCCACACCAGCCAATATTTTCCGAAAGTGCCGGAAATCGGTCGATCGGCCGAAAATATGGTGTGTACCCAGCCTTAAGCACTGACACTTTCAGTACAATCCAAAATATGTGTGTATATATGTCCCCTCTAATACCTATTGGGGTACACCCAATAGGTTCCCTTCTGCCTCTGTATATTGTGTAACATTTTAATTTAAATTTTATTTGATTACTAATATACTAATTTTTAAAGCTGATTTATAATGCAATGATTATGTATATAATTTTATATTCCTTGCACAAAGGAATATATGCTTCATGTATGATTGCATAAAAATTACTTTTATATTGATTAATAAATTAATGTAGAAATATACAGATTTTTAATTATATATAATTAGAAATAAAAATAGGGCATTCATTAATTCATTCAGTAATAATAATTACAAAATATTATTTATTGTATTGTTTGTTATTTAAATTAAATTTATTATATCTCATTTTTTGATTAGTGAAAAATTCATGTAAAGATAGTGATTTACAGCTTATTGTATTAAACATACAAAATGATCATTTATTTATAAAATTAATTATATACTATAATCAATTTCTAATGAATTGATTGTAAATATTTTTGTGCTTTGTTAAAGGGGAACTGTGGTCTCCAAACAAGTTGAGTTAAAGGCCAGTTTCCTACCTTTAAAACGAGCCATCAACCACCTCTCTACGTGCTCCACAGCCCAAGATATAAAGAAATGACTGACCAGAAAGTTAATGGGTGGGAGGATGACATGTGACATTCCTAAGGCTTATCCTGCACAGTGTCACCAGCGAACACAGCCTCAGACTCCCTCAGTGTGTGAGGGAGACAGGAAGTCCCTCCTCCTCTCTGCTGTGTGAAGTCCTGACAGAGTAGGTCAGGAAATCTATAGCCCTTCTCTCCCACTATGTGAAAACAGCTTTTTCAGGCAGAGTTCTCACTCTGGCCTGAAAAGGCACCTGCGAGTGGGTGGGGCTTGTGCACCCGTGAGTGGGCGGGGCTTCAGCACCCACGGGTTGGTGGGGCCACGACACCCGCGAGTGAGCGGGGTCACATGGGGCTGTAAGAGAATGGGCCAAGGGGGGCTGCAAAGGGGAGGAGGAGACACAGGGAAGATTGACTGACATGGTTTCAGAGCAGGAAGTGCAGGGGACCTGGTTATGCTGCAGCCATATCACACACAAAAATGCAATCTTCAAAACTATGCAAAATAAACAATGAAAATAAAATGCAAAAATTCTCAGGAGAGAAATTCCTATCAATTTACCTAAAGTCATTTTTGGACCACAGTTCCCCTTTAAATAAATGTTTATTGATTAAAAATATACTAATAATTTACCTTCTCACTACATTTTTCTCTCTCCCATATAATATCTTAATAATCTTTAAATTTCTCTCCCAATACCCATCAGCTTGTTTTTCTCCCACCAACTCCCATATCAGCTAGTGTCACATTTCCCAGCATCCCCTCTGAAATTCACCTAAAAATATATATCGATCTCAAAGTTAGGCACGCAAAAGTATAAATGTTCCCCCTGCTTTTGCTTACAGTAGTGTGGAAAGAGGGTTTTAACCTTTCCTTCCGTCTCTCCAGGCATGATCAACTGTAAAAAAACGATCTTGCAGAGATAGGAAGGAAAGGCTTTGTTTACTGCAGGCATCACTGGGGTCAAGTGGGCGTGCCTACTAGCATGATTGAGTAAAAAAGGAAAAAATTAAAAAAAATTTCCCCCCCCATCAATGGAGATACTCTTTAAATAGAAGCTATGAAGTCCTAGGAAAATAATAATTTCATAAGAGCTTTTTTGACTATTGAACCTCACTGTAACCCGACATGTTAAAATGTACCCAATTGATCCAAGTGCTAATATACATAAAACTTCCCTTGCTGTACAATTCTAGCTTGAATTGTACAGCAAGGACATTGCAAAACGAGTAAATCTGACATTGTTTTAGTTGAAATTGCAAATTACAAGGCTTACACAAAGCTGTTCAAGGAATGTTTTATAAAACTCTCAGTCTGCCAATTGAAAATGAAAACAAAACCCATGATTGGAAATCTGCTATACCTTTGGGGTCAGAGATGGTACTGCCATAGTTTGCTTTTAAATAGACATTTTATCAAATATATTTCCTTAAAGGACAACTATACTCACCTTTCCCACAGTCTACCGATGTTTAGTACCTAGGGTGAGGACCTAAACTGCCAGGTCCTCATCACTGGGTTTGCCGTTAATCTTCTACAATATGTACTTGAAGTATGTATGCTTCGTCCTCCATTCAGTTGGCGACTCCGGCCAGTGAAAAGATACACTTTGTAGAAGCGTGTCTTCTTATTGGCCGGGGTTGCGAGTCGGAGCCACAAAGCAAATTTTAAGTATTGTAGAAGATATAAGGCAAACCCAGCGGTGAGGACCAGGCGTTTAGGCCCTCACCCTGGGTACTACTGACTGATGGGTCCCATGGAACGGGGATAAGGTGAGTAAAGTTATCCTTTAACCAGATCACATAGATGGCTGGTAGTATAAACTGAAATCATTTTGCATAGGGATTAAAAATTGCCTTGATAAAAAATAAAAACACAGTTCCAGAACATTAACAGGATACCTCTTTTAATGTACAATGCAAACTATATAAATAAGATATCAATACAAACCTAAAAATGCCCTGCCCACCTCTGCCCCATTGCCAGAGCAATTCTGGAATATTGGTTGGTAGCCAGAAATGGTGAGAAAGGCCTTAAAAATGTCTCTGTCCCTCCCAAATCAGGATGGTTGGGGGCCTGCTAACTAAAATACATTTTAAATAATAAAATATTAACTGGAATAGAAAAATGCAACCATAAAATGACATTAATTAAGACTGATGGTGGTCAAGGTGACCATATTACAATCTGAACCTGATTTACAAATCTGAACCTGATAATTCTGACTCAGATGTTGTTCTAATGTCCATCATAGAGGGAATAATTACAGACATCCTTTTTGATGGTCCAGGAGCCATTTCTATAAGAATAAAAGAAAAACATGATCAATGTACATGCTTTCTAAAAACATTGAAATATTCATACACATCCATCTGATCATACAGCTTAGCCTGAGTTGAAGGAGAACTATGCTAATCCCAACCCAACCCCCTCCACAAATACTTCCTTGGGTGAGGATCTACACCATAAAGTCCCACCTCTGGATTTGCTTTAGTTTCCCCATACTAAGCAGTAAAATTATGTCTCATAGTTCCGTTCTGACCCTGTCTCCTTTCAAGCTCTCGCATGTAATCAAGCTCTTGCTCTGCAAGAAGTAAGTTTAGGTCCTCATCCTGGGTACTATTATGGGAGTTGCCCTTTATGAAATAGTGCCTGTCAGTGAATTTGTGATTGTTTCTTCCTACAACACATAGTTCAATAATAATGCAGCATGTTTTGAAAATCATTGTGAAATATTTCTGTGCTCTATAAAGAATTATAATAAATTAATAGAATGGTGGCTCATTTATTAGCATTAATGCTAGTTATTGGCTCAGATCTATTCTAAGCTACACATGCAAGGGATTTGTTTGTTGTTCCTGTGCTAGTATGGATTTCTAACAGATACTCTGGTTTTCTCCCCATATCCAAAAGCCATTCAGATGGATGTGTATAATAAGTACTCATTTGTAATACACTATAAAACAGTCTTTGCTACATAAAAAACAAATTTATTGTGGGACACGTATTTTAGTTTAGTCTCTGTTGAAAAGCATTATTTATTAAACAGAGCTTTAAAAACCACCTCAATAATAACATGTTCACTTTATTTGCTGATAAATGCTGAGCCAAATTTTTACAAGTGATCATGGAGATGTGAATGACTGTTTCTAAACAGACTGGAAGATTCTTCAATCAGCAGAAACATTGTATGCTAAATAAACCACGTCAGACAAGGGGTTGATTTTTCGATCAATTCAACTGAATTGAATTCGGATAATTTACAGAGGGTTTGCATGAAGGATGTCAGGTGTGAAAGATTGGTGTTGACCAGCAAAAAAATGCTCATTTGTTTTAAACCGCTAATATGTGTAGTGACCTTCATTCCTTTTGTATCAATGATTCAAGAATCGGTTTGTTCTAAAGCAATAAAGATAAATGTGGTAGTATGTCAATATTACAAACAAAACGTTATTTTAAGGAGTATACCAGTGGTAATGATTGACTGAATAGGTTAGAACTAGTTAAAATGATCCGAGGACAAACAGATAAGTTATAATGAGGTGCTATTAGCAGATATTACAATCTTCTTGCTAACAATTTATCTACATAATAAAGGACCAAGTAGTTTCAATTGACCTATTTGGCTGTCAGTGAATATAACAAAGACCATCTTCTGTTACCTTCATGTTAAGCTGTTACACTACATACCATATTTAGTCTGATCATTCGTTTAACCTGTTATATTATCTAGAAAAGCTGTAATTCATTAATGATCAATGCTGTTCAGGGTTGTTGTTCAATCCTTTAAGTGTAATCTAAGATTGGGTGTGCTAAGTAAAGTTTGCTGATGTAATTACCATCGTTTGCAAACTCAGTATTTTTTAAACATAACAATTATTAGAGTTCAGCAGTGATTGCACATGGCTAATGTAACCCAAAAGTTAGACTTTCCTGAGTATCTTGACAAAATATATAGAAATTCAACTGAACCCAAGATCTACAGAACCCTCAGTGATTTGCTGATTCTGACGATTGATCAACAGCAGTTTTACGTTGATGTCCCATTATAAACACAATTTACTTAGAAGAATCAGTTAATTCTTAATATTGTGCAAAAAGTATTGGCAGGAGGCTAACCAAAGGTCTCCAATGTGAATAGCGCATGTGATAGAAACTAGGCAGTCAGTGTTTGAGTGATAATGACATGTAAGACATATGTAGCACTATATAATGCTGACAATTACTAATGTTCAGAAGGAAATCCCCCTGTAAAAAAGAAATCTAGTAGAAAATCTGCAAAAAAGAAATCTAGTAGTCAAAGATGCCGTGAGCCTTCTTAATAGCATCCCGAAAGATAAATAAATGAGCCATACAAGGTTACATGATCTGGTTCATGAAATTACATAATGATCATACTTGACTGACAAAATGGTTAATAAATTTAAACTAATCCTCAATTTGTCCGTCTTGAAAAAATAGCACATATACAGAGAACACAGCTTTAATGATTTCTGTACTCAAAGGACACATTATCCTTTCTGTGCCACTACTGATGAAGCAGTTAGTTCTTTTCCAAGGTGATAATGAAATTGTACAGAATTGGAGAGCATCCCTAAGTCTCTGGCTTGGGTCACAGCTTGTGGCTCCTATGCTTGATATTCTGCAGGGAGGCCTATGCACTTAACATTATTAGCACAAAGGAAAAAAAAAGTGGAACACTCATCCAGGTTGAGCCATGTAAAGATTCACCACATTCTGCCAAGTAATAGGAGACGTTTTCCCACTGTGATCTGTTTCCTGTGCTGTATGTAGAATTCCAGAGGATCCAGTTTTGCAATGGGTGTAATAAAAACATATATTTATTATGGCAGTTAAAATCTACCCTTGGTGTCAAAGAGGTCTTCAGCTCATTTCACTGCAAATCCATGGAGACCTCTTTGCTGATGAAGGGAGTTTAAGCTTTGTTTCCTTGCAAGAAAAAATCTTGGCTAAAAGATCAATCTAACAAGAAGTGGATTAAACAGCACAAAGCCATGAACATATTTCATATCCATTTATGGACATGGCTAAATATAACCACATTTTCACTAAACTATTTTGCAGCTTTGTATGCCCCTGTCCTAATCATTCCCTGTCTAGTACATTTCACAGGTTATTTTACTGAAAGGCTTTTACCAAGGAATTGTTATTGCACTGCGTCATCCAGGTTTGTGGATCAGCAGGTTTACGTATAATGACATAGCTATAAGAACAAGTTACACTGGGAACTAACAACAGGAATATCATTTTATACAGTTTACATTTAGAAAGCAGAGAAGGGGTCAAATTTCTAGAACTGCATTATGAGATATTCTCTTGAGTAACAGTACTATACTCATACTTACTATATAATGAGAAAAAAAGATAAAACTTGCAAACACATGAAAGAGGGGAAGCAAGCAAAGCTTGCAAAATATGTAATGTGGAAACACAAGGGCTGTCAAATACAGTGTAGTCCAAACATAACAGACCTGATGTGTAAAAAAGAATGATGGGTTTAGAATGGGGCAATACATTTATATTGTGTTAATTATGGAAGGAAAATTAAAGTTTATACACAAATGCAGCTTTTTGTTCTAGTCCTCTGTGAAATCAGGCTTCTATTCAAGATCCAGTAACCCTCTACATATAAGCATAACTGATATGAGAATTGCAGCAGATGCATGGATTTAGCAAAAGCCACCAGCACAGCCACTGCAATTGATTTAATTGATTTTAAATATGACTTGGTTACAACAACAAACAGCTGCCATTAAAATCATACAGACAGTAATACCTGATTAAAATGTTCCCCAAGTGCATAATTAAATCCCCAAAAGAAAAGTAACAGGAATAGAAGCTACAGAAAAGCATTCAGCCCTTTGTGCATCAGTCAGAATACATTGTAATCTACTATTACTAGCACGTTTGAAATTTCATGGCGATAAGGTCTTTCCTAAAGAGAGAGCAGTAGTGGTACAGTATTATCTTTTATAGATTATACATTTATAATACATAAAGCTAGACATTTATGATGGGGAGGTGCAGTAGTGAGAATCTTTATTAGTCACTCAGTAATGTTATTGAGTGACTTCCTGTATTCCACTGCCCCTCCCACTGTCTCTCACCCTTCCTGTGTTAAGGTTCGTACACACGCTCAATATGTGCCCGAGCCACTACCCCCGACGGCTACATGCGACGAACGGCCGTTTTGGGTGAGAATCACCCGTGTGTATGCGTTCGGTCAGGGGTCGTTCATCCTTTCGCCGGGCAGATCAACGAACGACCCACAAACGAACGCATACACACGGACGATTCTCAGCTAAAATGGCCGTTCATTGTGTGTAGCCATCAGTTTCGAGGGTCGTGGCTCGGGACGAACATTGTGTGTGTACGAGCCTTAAGTCATTTAAATAGGAAGCCCTGTTTATAGGAACAGTAATTAACTATTTATACACTAAACAGGGTTTCCTATATAAATGACTAATACAGGGAGGGGGAAAGTGTGTCTGTGCCATTTTTATTGACTGGCCTTACGTATTATAAGATGTAATACACTACCTAAGGTGTAATATAAGGGTTTACTTCACCTCAGAGTTCCATGCCTGTGCCCTTGTGCTTCTATGTGGTCATGGAACTCCTAGGTGGCGTAATATCCTTATATTATACGGTAGGTAGCATATTATCCCTTATAGAACATGACTATATATCAATATAGAGTTAATTAATTAAAGGAGTAATAATAAATGGCTTTGTAATACAGTAACTAGATATTACATGCCATAGAAAGGGATGTATATTTACTGCATTGCATCCCCTTTTAGCCCATGAAGATATTATATGTTATTATATGACTAGGAAAATAAAAGTAAATGCTTTAGGGGTATTGGCACTCTGTACTGTTGGAGGCACACAATTCATTTATTATTCAGAAGCATCTGTCCTTCTATTATTCTGCAGGTGTGAGGTGCAGTGTACTGGCACACGCTGAAATCTAATTACCTTTTATTATTTCTTATTAATATTTTAAGACCATTTTGTGTATGTGTACTTGACATTCCCACTGACATTTCTAAGCTCCTAGTGTAAATTGTGTTTTTTGTTGTTTTTCTTTAATGCCCACCGAGACGGTCTACGAAATAATGTAACCAAGAATAGCTGCCATTGGCACAGAGCACTTAACTTAAGTTGGATAATTTCTGTAATTTTTCCCAAGCCTAAAAGCATGACTCAGAGGTGGATTTATTTGCTTCTCCATGAAACGACTAAATGGCAGACAAATTGCTTCTTATCTCCCCAGGTTATACCCACAGTTCCTGAATTTTACCCCCTGGGGGCTTTCAAAAGATCATTTGAAACAGATTAAGCAATGGGCAAAGGTTTTTCTAATGTGCTGCTTTAGAACTATTCTACTGATTAGGGTCACTTCTTTAAAGAGGATAAAAGAAAAAAAAATGTAACTGGTAAGGCAAAATAAATATAGGTTTGCCATTGTACAATGGAAGATAAATCTCTGTAATGGTGATTTAATCCATCCTCTGCTAGGAAATAACCACTAATAATAAGCAGCATTTTCTACTGGGATAAATAAATTCTAAATGTTTTACATTTAAAAAGCCAGTAAAAGTAAAATATAAAGTACATCCAAAACTTTAAATGTTTCTGAATATTTAATTCCCTAAAAAGTGAGCTGTGAGCTCAGTGCAGCCCCCCCCCCTCCCTCCCTCTCCCTCCCGTTTTTCTCTCCCTCCCCCTAACATTAAAAACCTTTGGGTATGCAGTAGGGCATGCTCCCCCAGCCCCAACCGCATTAATATTATTGCAAAAAAGTCCCCCAATCTTTACTTACCTTCCCTCTCTCCTCCGCTGTTCAGAATTCCCAGCAGCCGCGACTGTGATTGGCTGCCTCTCAGTCTTGAAGGTAGAAATACCCTTTAATATCAGTTGTAGCCAAGTGGCAATGTAAGCTGCAGATATATAGATATGAGTAGTCTTAAGCTGGGTACAGCGATAAAGGGACAAACCCGTTGGATCCGACAGAATTGCCCCTAAATTATGAAAGTGTGTACCACAGTTCCGAGCATTCCCGGGGACGACAAACGTTCACCACCAGACAATTGATCGTAATTGCCAGAAAATGCTTGCGACTGTGTGTAGGCTGACCTTTAAAAATTATCAGACAGAAACGTAAACATGCCCCTGATGGAGCAAAGGAAGGAGTTCCTTCCTTTACATAAAGCTTCTTAAAAACTATCCCATAAACTGATTGGTCTACATCCGGTCACAATGGACAAAATTTAAATGATTTAGATCCAATCACAAATTTTATGTTGTGGTGCTTAACAAGATTTGTATAAAGGCAGAACGTAAAATCTGCTGGCTCTGGAAATTTGTAAAATGCCATATTTCTAATAAATGGGTCTCAGTGCATAATTAACCTCCCAATTGGTCAATAGCAAATACTTTGTCTATAGGGAATATATTATATATATTACATGTTATTATATTGCTTTCTGTATAATTAGAAATGTAGCATTTTGTTAGCATCATGGATTTTCCTTTGCAATCCTATTTTTTTTATGCAACATGGAAGGGATTATACAGCAGCATAAAGAAAAATTTGACATGCTTGTTTCTAGATAAAGGTTCCCAAATTTTAACATCTATTTTCGCAAATGTTCTAAGAAGCTTTAATGTAAGTAAGCAATGTCTGTTGCAGGGCAAGTTTTCCTTTTAACAGAGTTTTAGACTGACAAGATACAATGAAAACATCAGATCTCCTAATCTGTTTGCTCAATAATTTCCAACAATTACAAAATTATCACCTCCCAAATTGCACAGTGATCAAGCAAACAAGGCCAAGTAACAAAGAGCTGTGACACCATGATGTTAGAAGACATGCTAATGGTAACTCTTCACATGGGTTTAATGGCAATCAGAAAGCTTATGGCCATTTACATTTAAGAAGTTAATTGTGCGGTGATATGGGATTGAATACTTGGCTCACCAACAAATAGTTACTTAGACAGGCTACAAGGAAAATATCACCATCTAGGTATAAATTATAGGACTAGAAGCCAACAGACATCTTCCAAATCATCTTGCAGCCAGCATGCATTTCAGAGATACAGAAAATAAACTAAAAAGCAGTGAGATGTCAGCTAGGAAGATCAAGGATAAAAAGAGAATGAAAGAGATGAAAAGGAAAATGAGTTTAGACTGGAAACATCAGATAACAGGAAACCCAAGGTAGATGTGCTTCAAACAATTTATTTAGTGTAAAAAAAATTTAAAAATGCTTTTTTTTATTCTAGGATAAGATTTCATGCAGCCATTTTCTAGCTATAGCTTTAAGGCCACATAACTTTAAGGCCACAAACACTTATTTAGTGTTTATTTAGTATATTTTTAGTATGTTATTCAGGCCCCCTAGCTTACGTTTTGCTTAAAAGATTAAATAATGTTCACAGACAGAGAAATTATACTTACAACCTCCACGTTTTTTTTCCATTTACGAGCAGCAGCAGTGTAGGCTCGACCAGTAATGGCAGTTGGCTGTGATGTCCCTGTTACGGGCGTGACTGACTGCCTTACCAGGAAGTAGCAGAGAGCCGAGGCGGTGGATTGTGGAGCTTGTAAGTATAATTTCTCTGTTGGGAAGCATTATTTAATCTTTTAAGCAAAACGGAACCTAGGTTTTAGGGGCCCTGAATGACATACTAATTTTTTTATTAGGGGTGGAACAAAGGAGCTTGTATTATATTATGGACAGGCTGTGTACATAAGGGCAGATTTGTCAGCCCAATCTATACTTGCGTGTATTGGTCAAAATCTGAGCTGCTTTCGGCCGCCCCGATGATCTTGGTTGCCCGTTGGTCCGGGTAGGACAAACGGGCGATAGGATGTGTTGGTAGATCACGGCTGATCATGCGGTGACTGCACGATCGGTCACACAAACTGTTGGCTGCACCCATTTGTCCCGAGCGCTTGCCCGTAGCCAAAATATTCCGGACAAAATATTCCTTTGTTTGTACCCAGCCTGGGGTACTTTCCGATTGCCACTTGGAGTCAGGAAGGAGATTTTTCTCCCAATTTTAGCTGGGTTTTTTTTTTGCCTTCCTCAACTGGTTCAACTGTTAGGTAGGGTTAAAGAGTAAGGTGTAAAGGTTGGACTAGAAGTCTTTATTCAACCTCAATTACTATGTAAATTATGACGAGCTAATAATCCAAAAACAGTCAAGGAGATTCAATAAAGTTCTTATCGCTTAAAATGGTGCTAATTTTGCCCCAACCAATCAGATGTTAGCTTTCAAATGTTAAATAAGATCTGATTGGTTGGGGCAAAATTAGCACCATTTTAAACAATAAGAACTTTTATTGAATAACCCTGTATGTGTTTTTCATTTTGTAGACATTCTATAAAGGATTATTTTTAAGCAAAAGGAAATTTCTATTCGTAAATTCAAATGGTAGTTGCAAGCTGCATTTATATGAATGAAAAACTATTTACTCACTGCCTGTCACTACAACGCAGGGTTTACTGTTGTGATTCTGCTGTGGCTATTTTTTACTATGCAAAAGATCTCAGTGTTAACTGAATCATGTCTACAGCTGTTACACATGCTGCAAAGGGATAACCAGACTGTTGGAAGGAATTTAAAGATACAGTCATTTCCATTTCATATAGGAAGCAAAAAACATTAAACTGGCCATTCACCATTGATATTTGTATATTATAATCTGCCTGTGTATTAAACTATGGTCCTTGCAGAACAGAAAGAGGAACCAGAACACTACACAGATTAGATTGCTTTACAGTAAAGAACAAAAGATAAAAATATAAAAAAGACATAAAAGAACAAGTTGTTTTTAAAGTTCTTAACAGAAAAAATAAGTATGGATAAATTCTACTTATTTTGCAAGTAAGGATGCAGGTTCAGCCAGTAGTAAAGTTTGAAAAAACAGCTTTATTGAAATACACTCACACACATGCATAAAGTGCTAAGTGCCAAAAATTTCCATAAAAACAACACTATACAGTGTTATTAGTTGGATCCCCTTATAATCTCTGTCTGCAGGGGACAGGAATCAGCTGGATTTCTTTACATCTGAATTAACTATAGGGGTTCTACCCTTTTATCACCTGCTCATCCGTCTAACGATCTAGTTCCTCTTTCTGTACTGCAGTGACTATTTGCCCTTTGGAATTGGGTTTGAATGGAGCAGCACTGGAGACAACTAGCAGGTGTGTGAGTGTGACTATCTTTTATTGTTTTAGACTTTATGAAACTATGGTTCCCCAAAGGTGGTCTATCCAGGTAAATTGGATCACTACTAGATTTATGCAGTTTAAAAAAAATCTGCTAACATGCACAGAATGATTTTGAATGACGTTGGCAAATCCAACAAAGATTGCTATAGAAAAAGAAAAATGGAAAAACTGCCATGGAATCTGAATGAGAAATGATTTTGATCTCACCGTGTTGGACTTAAGATGGTCATACTGGAAAAACTTACCTCCCTTCATTTTTATGGCATTAGGACAACTGCCTGGACCAAACATTTTGAGGTTAACATTTAACCACAAAATAAATGGGAAACATAGGGGGTTAATACTACTGGGAAGTTAGGTCTGCATTTAGACATTAATATCTTCTACTGTAGACGTATGTAAGGTTAGAGCTGAATAATACATTCGAGTGAAACGATAAATGAAAGAATAATGGTCAGGGAGCAAGCCTTCTCTTTACTTGTATGGCTGTCTCTATCAAAAAGCAGAATAAATGCTGTATAGCTATTTACATTCTACTGTACAGTTTCATATATAGTTGTGTTCTGTAAGATACGGATACTTTCCTTAAAATTTAAAGGGCATGTCCACCCCATTTATAAATTTTTTCTGTAGTGTAGGTCTCCCTACCACAACCCCAAACGCCATAGTTATTTGTCACAAAACTCCCCCGATCATTACTTACTTTGCCTCTTTCCTCCGATGTTCAGTACCGACCCTCTGCTTGCATGAAACTGCAAGCAGGGGGCCAGACCGGCAGCCGTGTCCATGATTGGCTGAGAGGCAGCCAATTACGGGCGCGGTTTTCCGACTGCTTTTAAAGGGATATTAAACTATTACATTTCTAAATTTATACCTTTAGGGAACAAGTGTACAAAAATTAGGTCCACTCCTGCCTGGCTTAATGCCCAAGTAAAAAGGGAAATGGAAAAAAAAAGAGAAAGGCTTTAAAAATGTTAAAACCGGAGGGAACCAAACAGGCTTACAGGGAGTATAAAAGCTGTAATAAGGAGTGCAAAAAAGCAATTAAACTAGCTAAAATAGAAAATGAAATACGGAATAAAGCAAGTTTAACCCCAAAATGTTTTTTAAATATATCAAAAGTAAAAAGATGAGGACTGAGAATGTGGGACCATTAAATAATGGGGCTGAGGTGGTTCTATAGAGAATCCTAGTGCATATAGTAGGGACTGTAAGGAAAATTCACTCTGGCTGACAGAGGATATGGTATGGAAACAATTAGACAAAGTTAAAGGACAACTATACTCACCTCACCCTCGCTCCTCTTCCTCCATAGCTGCATAGTACCCAGGGTGAGGACCTAAAATCGCTAAGTCCTCACCCTGGGTACTTTCCCTAACTCCTGCACTACTTACCGCAAATCGCTTCATCTCCATTTCATCCGCTCTTCATGCTCAGTGAAGATTGACGAGGAAGCCAATAGGAAGATACGCTCTGCAAGGAGGCGTGTCTTCCAATTGGCTGCCTCGCGACTGTCACTGACAGTAGAAGAGAGGTGGAACAGTGTGGATTGGCGAAGCAGATTTGCGGTAAGTAGTGCAGGAGTTAGGGAAAGTACCCAGGGTTAGGACTTAGCGATTTTAGGTCCTCACCCTGGGTACTATGCTGCAGTGGATCGGGGAAAAGGTGAGTATAATTGTCCTTTAATATCAATAAAGTCCCAGGAACGGATGGAATACACCCTCAGATCCTAAGAGAGCTTAGTTCAGTTTTATCTAGACCACTGTTTCTTATCTTTTCAGAATAACTTTTGTCTGGTGATGTGCCGCTGGATTGGAAAAAAGCCAATGAAATACCAATATTCAAAAAAGG
Organism: Hymenochirus boettgeri; assembly: GCA_019447015.1. Classification (NCBI taxonomy): domain Eukaryota; kingdom Metazoa; phylum Chordata; class Amphibia; order Anura; family Pipidae; genus Hymenochirus; species Hymenochirus boettgeri. The sequence continues at coordinate 267,104,994 of CM033476.1, forward strand.
TAGTCGTTCCCAACCTGGTAACTATAGACCTATAAGCCTAACATCAGTAGTAGGGAAGGTGCTGGAAACAGTTACAGGATCATATCCTTGACTTTGTCTCCAGAATTGATCTTATTAGTAGTAGTCAGCATGGATTTATGAGGAATAGATTGTGCCAGACAAATTTACTTGGTTTTTATGAAGAAGTGAGTAAGGTGATGCATTTGGGATTTAGCAATCCTGGTGCCACCTACACCATAAATAACTCTGTGTTAAGTGAATCTTGATTGGAAAAAAGATAACAGACTTAGCTGTAGCAAACAATGCTAGGCAGCAACGGCTAGAGCTAGCAAGATATTGTCTTGTATAAAGAGTGGAATAGATTCAAGAGAAAAAAAACATTATTGTCCCCCTTTACAAGGCACTGGTAAGGCCTCATTTGGAATATGCGGTGCAGTTTTGGAATCCCATATACAAAAGGGACATCTTGGAAATGGAAGCAGTTCAGAGAAGGGCAACTAAAATAATAAAGGGAATTAAGGGGCTTGACTATGCAGGCAGATTAGGGCTGTTTACATTGGAGAAGTGACGTTAGTGTGGGGATATGATCACTTTATATAAATATATTATTGGGCCATACAATAAACGCTGGTGCATTGTTCACTGATTGGTCATATCAGAGGACATGGGGTCATCCTTTAAGATTAGAAGAAAAGAAGTTTCATCTTCAGGTTAGGAAAAGTTTCTTTACAGTGAGAACGGTTGAAACTGTGGAACGGTCTTCGAGCAGATGTGGTAATGGCAAGTTCATTGAATTGCTTTATAAGTGGCCTGGATAAGTTTCTAAAACTAAAAAATATTGATAATTACTGGTATTAATACATATACTGCAGTTCTGGTTGATCCAGGGATACTTTCCGATTGCCATTTGGAGTCAGGAAGGAATTTTTCTCCCCTTTTTAGCTGTTTTTTTTTTTTTTTTGCCTTCCTCTGGATCAACTGTAAGGTAGGGTTAAAAGGAGGGTGAAAATGTTGGACTTAATGGACATATGTCTTTATTCAACCTAAACATTAAATGTTACTATGTAGGTAAGATATAGTGCATCCACGTGTCCGATAATAAGCTAGGGAAAAAAAACAAGGAGCTAAACAAGTACAAAGTAAGTGAATACATGTGTGGAGTGGCAGATAAGATAAATGATACTCTGTATAAACAAATGTTTACTATATGAATTGCGTTTAAAGGGCTAAAGTGAGGAACACACTCTAGCTAAAGCCCCGATACCGTCGGATTATCGGCAGTGTATGTAGCTTCTTTTCTGAACAAGCACGCACATGGCCAGACGTTCAGGTCGGCCTCGCGGTCAGCTGTGGTAGTGTTTTCCCTGCAGGAAACACACAGATTTTGCAGATCCTGTCTGTCATCTTTCAAAAATCTTTACGATGTGTACCCAGCTTTAATTATGACAGAGAATAAAGGCTAATAGATACTAATTTATAATAATTAGTATTATTAGTCATTCCTAATGGTAGGTATTTACAACCAAGTATGCAGGTCTGTGGTCCTTCCTGGTATTAGCTGTAAGTCACGGCCAATGACTTATGACAGCTACACAAGCTGCCTACTTTACAGCTTTAAAGCCATAAGAGTAAATGAAAACAAGCAAAAGGCGGCTTGCTGGTTCTGGTATAAATAGCCCTACCCATACTGCATATTAAAATGTTACAAGATATAACATCTGTTATAGCACCTTATATCACAGAGCCCTTTTTAATCAGACCTTAGCAAATATAAACAATAGTATTGTAAATTTCTGGTGGACTACAATTTATAGTACTGTAGCTGTCAACCAGTAGAATATTACAATGACAAAAAAAAAGCGGATAAACATTTTCCTGAAGTAATTTGCTACTTATAATCCACAACTCTTGCCGCTGAGCTATGATGTCATTGTTTCAACAGCTGTTTCTGGGTTTGTTGGATAAGAATTTCTTTCTCCTCTGGGTCTGCAACAACTTAATAGATTTTTCCAAGTGTTTGAAGTTTGGGGTTTTTAAAGTCCATTCTTGTTACATTCCCTTTAACATGGGTAATAATAGATTGTGCAGACTATATCATCTGGTATATTTTGAATCCTATGAGGGGAAAACTTTGGGTAATTTAATACATATTTTCAGCAGCAATAATGCCTAGCTAAGAATTAGATTAGACATTTTCAGCAACTGAGTTTCAGGTTTTCTGGTTTCAAAGAGTCAATCCGCTTTCCATTAATATTAAAGCAACTAACATTGTATACAGTCTGTAATGTAAGCTCACCACGTGAGCTGCATTCCTTTTTATATAGAAGCAAGTTGCGAGCAATACAATCAATGTTTCTAAATGCCTAAAAATGTATGTGACAGTGTCCCACTATAAACTCAAGTAATGATCAGAATTTCTTCTTTACAGGATATGCCATTATTTTACGGCATGGTAGTAAAATACCAAAATGGTGCCATTAAGAGCACACAGTGTGGTTATCGTTATTTGGAGTGCGGGATTAAGCGGGATCAATTATTATTTTTTTCTTAGACTGGGCTTTGTTTTTAGGCAGACATCACTGGTGTGATAAGGATGACGTCTAAAGCTAGGTACACACCTAGCGATTTTTCCTCCTGACCGACCGTTCGATACTTTCGAACGGTCGGCCAGGAGGAAGGACTGTCGGTCCCGGCAAAAGCAGCCGCGTCCGATAGTCACCGCGACCGTCCGTGCGGTCCATAGAGGACCGCACGATCGGACGAGGTTTTCCACCCTGTCCGATCGTCCATTCGTCCGATTTGGACGAACGGTCGATCGGACATGGGCAGATTCGGATTCAATAATTTCGGTCCGATCGACCGATACACTGAACTATCGGTCGATCGGACCGAAATATCTCATCGTGTGTACCCAGCTTTAATTTGGCCTCAGCTTTTATATAAAAAAATGCAGTCTTGGTCAGTTCTAAAAAAAATAACATGTCATGCAATACTACTGCCTAGAAGGAATATTCAAATTGGCAATATTTGTTATTTTTTGGGTCCCATGGAAACAAATCTTTTCCCCATCTTGACAGTTTTTTTTTTTTTGAAAGCATCAGCCTACACCTTCTATCACATGCCCTGTCTGCTTCAGTAGGAATACATTTATAGCAACAGACTTTGGTAACATAGTCAAGGAGGAAGCTATGGTGCCTATTTATAAATTGCAAAAACTATTTTGGAATACTGCACCTTCTTCACAACAAAATTCTGTGCTTTATTATGCTTAACGACTGTAAAATTCAATCTATCCGCTATTTTGCAATATGTCATACTGTGCAGAAAAAAGTTTTCTGCACAGTTCTGGAGCATGGTTTCCTGTCCTTTGGACCTCAATTATAAAGTTTACATTTAAATGATTTTTGGTGTAGCTAACTATCCTTAAGGGTGGCCATAGGCAAAGCAATATGATCATCTGATACAGGGTATTGGCCGATTTTTACTCTGTGTATGGAGCCTGCCGAAAATCAGGCCGATACAATTTTATTATCTGGATGGGAGAAACTTTCATCCGATCTATGCCCACCTGTAATTACTTGTGTATCAGATGAAAGCATTGAATGCAGAGCTCAATACATAACATTTAAAGGACAATTGTATTGACCCTGCTCCAACCCCGTCAGTCTGGTATCCAGTCTGATATCCAATGGGAAAAATGTGCTTCTTGCAGAGCGTGTCTTCAAATTGGTTAGGCCCTGGGCCAGAAGGGGTGAGGGCCAGAGCAACAACCCTGGACAACATTTAAAGGAGGGGAGTAGACATTTGTTCCCAATTAGCTAGGTAACTAAGGAGCTTATCGATGTCCCACGTGGATGTATATCTGGGTATAGGTGGTCTAGACATAGAAGCTCCTTTAAGCAATCTTAGGTATATAGAAGAGGCTAGGCCGGAGTGAAATGTGGGAGAGAAATTCCAGTGCCCCCCACAAGGCCTTAGGTAGTTCGAACTAGGCTTCTCTCCCAGTGAACCAGTTTAGAAATTCTGCTATCAGGTGTTTGTATTTCCTGATCATTTTGTGATGCAAGGATAGGTCGATTAGGCTGTTAGAGGTGGTGGAAAGTTGTTGGAAGCAGAAGAAATTACTCAAGCTGCTATCCACATTAACTGTAGGACCTTGGAAAAAAGGTCTGGGGAACCATGGAAGCAGTCTACAGTCATGCCTGGTGGTAACTTCTGACCCACTATTAGTGGATGGATTTTGGGGAACCATGGCTTGGAGGCCAGACTGGGTATATGAGGATTAAAGCTAGGGACACACAGTACAGATTTCAAAAAGATGACAGACAGGATCTGCAAGATCCTGTCTGCCATCTTTCAAAGATCTGCATACACACAGACCTGAGCGTTCTCCCTATGAACAGGGTACCTACCTGCAAATGGTTTTCGAGCAACTGCTGCTCTTGGGACGGAGGCATGCTGATCTGGTCCCTGTCCTCTAGGGCTAAATCGTCTCTGTAGCTGCCCTGGTTGAAATTGCATGATGTCCCTTGGGCTCTAAAGTGGCGTCCCTCCTGCAAAAAAGGGCTTCCTGTGCGTAGGGAATTGTCTCGGTTTTTGAAGTTTTTGAAGTTATCTTACTTTAACCTCCTGCATGAAGTCTGTACCAAACAGTGCGCTGGTTTCTAAGTTAGGGAATTCATGAGACTTAGGGGCAAGATCTGACATGCCTGCAGAGGTGAGGTAACAGGCCCTTTTTATATTTAATATATGGTTAAAGGTCTGACCTATAATCAGGATGGCCATGCTGGTTGATTTAAAGGGCATGTCCACACCAAAGCATTGGTCCACGTCTATATCTCCCTCCTGTTCATCCTTGGACAACATGAACAGGTGAGGGCCAGCTGCATCTGCTATTTTATATTGAATGTTGCGCAGTGTATTATCTAAGGAAGAATGTGACTGGGTGTCACTGGTAAAGGACGATAGTGCAGGGTCCAACTCTGGGGCTATTAGAGCCTGCATGTCTGGGACTCCTAAATAGTTTCTCAGTACCAGCTCATCTTCTTTGACTAGCGTGGACCTAAAAGCCAGCTGGGCGAAGATGAAAACCTCTGAGGAAGCGGAGGATCTGGATACTGTCTCAGAGTCCCAGTCCACTGTTGAAGATGTGGAAATTGCGTCAAACAACGCTATTTTGTGTAAGGCAAACAACTCTCTCCCTTTATGACTTCTGCTCAAACAAGCGTCAGGGAGAATTCTGGAAGAGACATGAGGGGTGTGTAATTTGTGAAACAAACCTCCATGTTTCATCTTGTGATTAGATTTCTTCCCCATCCTAGGGCCCTTAACAGGGCTAATGGCTTCCTCAAAGGTATCTGAGGGAAGCTTCTGGGTAGGGTGTACTTTTTTACTTTTATAAACAGGCTCCTCATCTGAGGAGGATGATATAGTATTTTTTACCACACTTTTATATGGCAATTTCCAAGGGGAGAAGGGTCTCCTAAGTGAAAAGAGCTGCCAGTGGCAGCTATGCTCACAGAGTCCTTCTCCATTGCGGCGCTGAAAAAATCTGCCTTTTCCGTGAAATCTCATGACTTCCTGAGATTGCGCATGCACGAATGGTGGGACGAAATTATATTTCCCAGCGGCGGATTAGGGAGGCAGCCGCCAAGCCCAACAGCTGTTGCTAGGTGGCTGCCTCCCGTGGGACAAATTAGGGATTTGGTCTTATGAAAGAATATTTCTATTTAAATAATGTTCAATTAGGATTGTAGTAGAAGGTAAAATAATACTTGCAAGCATAGTATGATAGCATAGTATGATAGGCTAAACACAAAACTGCAGGATTCCAGCCCAAGTGGTAAGAATACATAATGTTCTTGTCATTACTGTGGATCTATAATATCCATTTCTTTTAAATACCATGAATGCTTCAAATAAAACTATACAATAGAAGTATGCATGGTATTTGAAATTATAACACAAATTAATGGAAAGTAAGTGTAAGGGTAAGAACATACGATTGACCCCCTTTGGGTGGTGTTGATTAGTGCTGCAGGTTTAAGAAGGGTTGTGTGTCAAATACACTGTTTAAAGATACAAAAATTTGTATTACCAGGTGAACAAAATACAGAGGACAAAATGGTCACAGCCTGTCCATGACTATTAGGTCTGTATTTACATCACAGTAAACACACTCAGGGAGATTCAATAAAAGTTTTTATTGTTAAAAATGTTGCTAATTTTGCCCCAACCAATCCGATATTATTTAACATTTGAAAGCTAACATTGGATTGGTTGGGGCAAAATTAGCACTATTTTTAAAGATGAGAATTTTTATTGAATCTCTCTGTTGGTCTCTACAAGATAAAAAAAATATTTTCAGAAAAAAGAAACCTGCTTACAGGTAGAAAGCATAAAATTATTTACAACGGGTCATTTTTAAAAATATAAAAGTGGATTGGTAGTAGCGGTACCATGCTTTTGCCCATGTTATTACACAAGCCGCAGCACGGTGGCTCAGTGGTTAGCACTGATGCATTGCAGAGCTGAAGTCCGGAGTTCGATTCTACCCTTGGACACATCTGCAAGAAGTTTGTATGTTCTCCCCGTGCTTGCGTGGATTTCCTCCGGACAATCCTGTTTCCCCCACAATCATAAAGACATACTAATAGGTTGTATGTGTCAAATAAATGTGCTTAGATTGTAAGCTCTTTGGGGCAGGGCCTGATGTCAATGTATACATGTAATTGTAAAGCGCTACAGAAGATGTTGGCGCTATATAAATTCACAATAATAGTAATAATAACAAGCCCCTGTATAGATATTAACAAATGTTTAGTGAAGCAAGGCTTGTAACATACTCTGTGATAATAATGTCATGTCTGGTAGTTTTTGCCCAGGCCATTAAGTTAAAAAGGTGAGAGAGGGCTCTTCTAAATCACCACATAGAGATCTAGCTTAGGCTGGGTACACACCATGCAATTTTTCAGGACGACTGACTGATATTCCTATGTATTAAGTGGTCAGCCTGAAAAGTTGCTCGGTGAGTTCGCAAAAGGCTGGTACCGATATTGGTAGTCCGGATGTCTGGATCATGTGTACCCAGCCTGAAGCCTCGTCTGATAATTCAACAAACATCCCCTCGAGTGTGCGCACACCAAGAGCAGGGCAGAGCGTGTATGCAGTTGGGCGTGCCCTGCGCTTGGGAGATGTTCGCCGTATGAAGTATCGGACGTGTATACTGACCTTTACTTTTCATACAAAAAAAAACCTCATCAGATACAATGGAATTTACTAATAATCGGCCACGTGTATAGGCAGGAAACAATGGAATCCAATTCGAAAGAACTACCATCTATTGCTCCAATGTGTGCACCGGCAGGCGTATCGCCAAACGATCCCCGACCGAATTAATACACACGCGCAATTCTCAACAGCAACGCCTGTTCGTCGCACAAATGTATTGGTGTCGGGGGTTGTGACTCGGTGCCAAATTGCCCGTGTATACGAACCTTTAACATGTTTGTCGTGTCATTATCAGCTTCCTTTACTAAAGTAGAGGGAACTGATCACATTGTGGTGTATGGCCACACAACAACGCTCCATATACATTGTATAAAGGGGTAGCTTTTCATGTGGCAACAATGAAAGCCTTTATAATTACAGAATGAAAACTACTGGACTAGCATCTTACTATTTATAGGTGTACAGGAGGAAAGCTTTCACAGTAATTAAAAATTGACATTTAGTTTTTAAGGTTGTGCTTGCCCCGAAAGTGTTTTATTTGTTTAATTATTGTGTTGTGCTTAAAAAAAAACCTACCTGAGAGTGGAGAGCTAAGATAGGAACTTGGCTCAACCAGTGTTCGATCCAAATCCTCCAGGACATCTGCAGAAAAAAAAAAAGAAAGAAAAAAATATTTCTTAAAAATAATACATCACTAAGTAACAGCCAGATGTTCATGCGCATCCGCATATAGGGGCAAGGGAGGGTGCTTCCCCCCCTCCCCCTGAATTTATCTCTCAAAAAATGTAATAACTGTGCACTGCCCAGATCTTCTGCTGGCCCTTTAATGAAAGGTAGAGGGAGAGTTTCAGCCAAAATCAGAGTGAGTGGGAGATTCAAACTCCTGCTCTGACTCTGTAAATCACTGCTCTGCCCTTCTATAATCCCAGTATGATGTACATGTATCAGTAATCCCAGTACAATGTACCTGGATCAATAACCCCAAAATGCTGTACCTGTTTCAAAACCCCCAGTTTTCTGTATGGTATCATTAGTTCCAGTTTTCTGTACCTGTATCAATAATCCCAGTTTGCTGTACCTGTATCAATAATCCCAGTTTGCTGTACCTGTATCAATAGCCTCAGTTTGCTGCACCCGTATCAATTTTCCTATTGATCTATCTACCCATCCCTCTCTCACCATCTGTCTCTATTTGTCTCTTTATATGCGTATGTCTAGAAATCTATTTGTAGATATCTGCCTATATATCTCTGTCAATATCTTTATGTCTGTCTTTTTATATCTCTGTCTGTCTCTCTGTGCCTATCTATCTTTTCATATCTCTTTATCTGTCTATTTCTGTTTATCTGTCTATTATATTTTGCTATATATATATATATATATTTTTTTTTTTAATATTATATTAAATTTTCCAAACTATCCACCCCACAAGGCCACGCCCACTCCCACAGCGGTTATTATTCCCTTTTGCCCCTTATTCCCTTTTCTTTTTTATTTGGTAGTTTTTCTTTTTTTATTTGGTAGTACACTATCACTTTGCTAACTGCTGGATTATTGTACTGAAGATATTACTGTGTTTCTTTGATTATGGCTGGTACTCATATTTTGGCCCAATTGATCACCCTGCCGTTTATGTGTGTTTATTTCAGCTTAGGTACTGTGGCTCACGTTAAGCTGTCCATGTAAGTAAAGCAACTTAAAAACTTGTCATTTTGTCCCTTTCCTTTCTGATTCAACTTATGTGCACACTGGTAAAAATTTATAATTTTAGAACATCTTCCTAGGAGTGATGGTGACTACTGCTGACACAGACACAATGTGAAGTGAATGTACGTTATTCCCTAGGCAAAGGGCTGGGGGGAGGGGGGTATGAGTGATGGCGGTGGCTCCAGGCTACTGACACCAATGTAAGTATGGCATTTCATTTATAGCGGGGCACTGTGTCAGCTATCGATACTGTCACAGAGGTGCACTACACTGCACTGTTAAGTTTTTGGGTTTTGTGGATTAGAAACACAGTACCTTGGCCCAGTATGAGCAATGTGCTGGATTCCATTTTCCCAAAGGCACGCAAGCACAATATTTTTATAAAGTTTAAATACCTTCTGGAATTTAGTATAAGTAATTGAAAACGGAAAAACAATGCAACATTTACAACAAATTAACATTGCAATTTTTATTGTGTTGCAGGGAGGCCAGGGCCTTATTTGAGAACAAATGAGAACATTAGTAAGATTCTGAGTTACTGACTGTTTTTGTAAAATGCAAATTTTGTCATCCAGAAGGCCCAATAAAAGTAGAATCCGTATAGATGAATAGTGGCTATGCCTATTAAAAACAGTCACTAATAAGTGTTTTGTGGCAAATCTTACAACTTTAACTCGGTAAAGTTAAAAGTATTGTCTTCCTGAATTGATCTTTTAAAAGGAATATTAGATAGAAATTGCACATGTGCAGCTGCAAAGATAACATGCTGCCAACTTCTTCAGAAAGAAAAAAATCAGGAGAAGAGGCCCTTATATCACAAACAAAGGAGACTTCTGCCAAAGTGGGAGAGATTGGTGACAGGTTGTTGCCCAATTAGGGATAAGCTTGTCATTATGGTATTTATCTTGTTTATGACATACAGAGACAGCAGCCAAGATTATCACTTCATCCATAAAACCAAACCTTAACTCCAAAATAGAGCACTGTGGAGGAAGGGCTATGTAACACAGAGAGTCTGTTACCGTATATACTCGAGTATAAACCGACCCGAGTATAAACAGAGGTACCCAATTTCACCTAAAAAATCTAATAAAAGTTGTTGACTCGAGTATAAACCGAGGGTAGAAACTTGGCATTCAAGTTGTTTGGAAACAAAAACCCCAGCTAATAAAGCATGCTGGGAGTTGTAGTTTCCAAACATTTGAATGCCACCCTCACTTGGCATTCAAGATGTTTTGGAAACTACAACTCCCAGCATGGTTATTAGCTGGGAGTTGTAGTTTCCAAACATCTTGAATGCCAAGTGAGGGGGCATTCAAGATGTTTGGAAACTACAACTCCCAGCATGCTTTATTAGCTGGGAGTTGTTGTTTCCAAACAACTTGACTGCCAAGTTTCTACCCTCGGTTTATACTCGATTCAACAACTTTAGATTTTTTAGGTGAAATTGGGTACCTCTGTTTATACTCGGTGGCATGGAATGATCGTGCGGCTGCCGGAATGGAGAGGACGCTGCTGCCGGAATGGAGAGGACGCTGATCTTCAATGGTGAGTGACTCCAGTATAAACCGAGTCCCAGTTTTCAGGCTGATTTTACAGCCTGAAAAACTCGGTTTATACTCGAGTATATACGGTAGTTCTTATTCATTGCATTTCCTGTTGTGTCCTGATGAATTTAGGTGGAATTTTTGAATTTTAGATTACACAAAATATGCTTGTGAAGATTCTCATTCATCCAGGTCATGGTATATCTGTTGTATTCAGTTACGTGAACTGGAATTAAAGTTTAGTTCTTGAAGACGTTTTGCTAGTCATCTGACTGGCTTTCTCAATTCAGAATGAACTGTCTGCCATGTACAAATGTGTTTAAGCGCCTTACCCTGGGCAGTTTTGTTAACACCTCTTAGCCACAATGCAATCACACCTTGCATTCAAAAGGTCCCTAACACCTGGTTTTTATATGCTAATTAAGACTTACCAGGGTACTTATTGCCAACAGATTCTTGTACAAGTCATTCTGAACTGAGAAAGCCAGTCAGATGACTAGGAAAACATTTACAGGAATTAAACTTTAAGTCCAGTTGATCTAACTGAATACAATAAAACATCTTCCGTAGAGCTTTACAATTAGATGTATACATTCACCTCATTCACCTCAGGCCCTGCCCCGAAGAGCTTACAATCTAAGCAAATTTTTTTGACACATACATCCTATCAGTATGTCTTTATGATTGTGGGGGAAACCGTAGTGCCCGGAGAAAACCCACGCAAGCACGGGGAGAACATACAAACTTCTTGCAGATGTGTCCAAGGGTGGAATTGAACTCGTATATATATACATATATACACACACACACACACTATATGCCCAGTGTTATTAAACGTAAACAACAATGTTGTGCAAAACATTTATTGCAAAATTTAAAATTCTAATTAAATGTGAACTGTGGTCTCAAAACAAGTTAATTTTGAAAGGTCAATTCCCTACCTTTAAAATGAGCCATCAACCACCTCTCTAAGTGCTACACAGCCCAAGATATAAAGAAATTACTGACCAGAAAGTTAATGGGTGGGAGGATGACGTGACCACCAGCAAAGCACAGCCTCAAACTTCACAGTGTGTTAGTGAAACAGCAAGTCCCTCCACCTCCCTGCTGTGTGAAGATCTCCACAGAAAAGGTTAGGGAATCTAGAGTCCTACCCTCCCACTGTGTGAAAACAGCCTTTTCAGGCAGAGTTCTCCCAAGTGGATGGGGTCATGACGCTCATGAGTGGGCGGGGCCAAGTGGGCTGCAAATGAAAGCACCAAGGAGGTGCTGCAAGGGAGGGTTGTAAGGGAAGGGGCCAAGGAGGGCCTGCAAGTGGAGGGGTCATGGGGCCCATGAGTGGGAGAGGCCCGAGGCTTGCAAGGGGAGGGTGAGATACAGGGCAGAGTGACTGTCACATGGTTTCAGAGCAGGAAGTGCAGGGGGATCTGATGCTGCTGCTACCATATTACACACAAAAATGTAAATATCTTCAAAACTAAAGTAAATTGCAAAAATACTCAGGAAAGCAATTCCTGTCAAATTACCCAAAGTCATTTTTGGACCACAGTTCCCCTGAAATATAACTGTTCAATTATTAGAAGAGCTAGCCTTCACTAAGGCTGGGTACACACCAGATAGGTCTTTATATAAGCTCTGTACTGAGGCAGCAGTATGCCCTCCTTCTTTGACTCAATGCTCTACTTATAAAAGAAAGAATTTTATTTTCTTTAGCAGAAACTGCACAACACCAAGTTACTAAGGCTATTGTTCACAATAACTTCCAGGTTCTTCTCTATTAAGACTTCTAACTCTACTCTTTTTAAGGTATAACTAGCATTTATGTTGTTTTTGCCCAAGTGCATAACTTTGCATTTCTCATTATTTAATTTTATTTGCCACTTTGCAGCCCAACCATTAAGTATATTTCAATCTATTTGTAAGGGGGAGACACCCTGCACAGAGTCTTTAATCGTGCAAAATTTAGTATCATCAGCAAAAACAGAGACTGTACTCCTCTCAATGCCCAACATTAGATAATTTATAAATAGGTTAAAGCTTACTGGACTCAGAACAGACCCCTGAGGAACACCTCTAACAACACTGGTCCAACAAGAAAACGTCATTAATAACTAATCTATGGGGCAGGGACCTCCTTTCCTCTTGTGGCAAGGCTCTAGCACTTGTGTAGTTATATTATATTTATACATTTATGTATTGAACTATTTATTTACTTGTATGACTTTTCTGTTATTCTACAGTGCTTCATCCCCAAGAGGCGCTTTATAAATAAACTGTAGATACATACATAACCACTATTTGTAATCTATCAAGCTAGTTCTCAATCCAAGTACAAAAAGAAAGGTTAGGATCACAATTTCTTAGCTTACATAATAATATTTTATGAGGTACTGTATCAAAAGCTTTTTAAAATCCAAATCAACCATAAGACCTAGGTTAAGACTCACCTCTTCATAGAAGGCAATCAGATTGATTTGGCGGGATATATTATACATAAAAACACCCTACTTATGTTGTAATCTAAAATATATTTGAATATCCTATCTCTTAATATTATGGTACTTCTAAAAGCTTTCCCACCACAGATGTCAAACTGACAGGCCTAGAATGACCTGTTTGTGAACGAGGCCCTTTTAAATATAGATACCACATCAGCACTCCACCAATCGCTTAGAACAAGACAAGATATTAAGGAATACAAAAATATTAGATAAAATGGTCTGGCAACTACTAGCCCCGAACCTCTGTTTACATTTAAGAGGGTAAACTTCATTTGCACTTCTTCCTGAATCAAGGGACCCACCCCATCTTGTTTATTTGGGTTTTTTTGCTGTTAACATATTTAATAAATAACTTGGGGTGTAAATTACTCTTCATAGCAATATACTGTTCATATTTTGATTTAGCTTACTTGATAGTTTTTACGAAAAAAAAAGAATACTGTTTGACTCCTTATTCCTCATAAAGTCTTCCAATGACCCATTAAACTTGAGTGGCTGACATGCACTTTTCTTTTTACCCATCTCAGGACTAACCATTTTATTACACCACAGAGGTTTCTTTTATTCGGTTTACTTTCGCTTATAAGGGAATCAATGTATTTATATTTGCTTAGTAGTCTATTAAAGGCTCTCTATTAACCTTCTGTGTTAAGCCTCATGAAAATAGCCACAAAATAAATTGACTGCATAACTTCTCTTGGTAAAGTTTGCTTGTCTAAAATGTAATAATCGTGTTGCTCCATATTATTGTTGTCTGTGCAGCATGATCTCAACGGAAACCATATTATGATCACTAATCCTCAAATGTGATTACGAGATCCAATAGTGCATCTTTTCATGTTGGTTCAAAGTTTTTTCACATTGAGGAGTCCTTTAAATAAAAATGTATTTTTTACAAATAGTCCTGCTAAAAGCAGGTCTAATCTATTAGTCAGTGGTAATGTTGAAATTGTGCACAGTATGCAGAAAACCACAGAAGCCCTGAATCAGTTATGTTGAGTTCCTTGCCCGTCTAATCTTTTGCGCACATCACTAAAGGTTCGTACACACGCTCAATTTGTGCCCGAGCCACGACCCCCTACACCGACGGCTACATGCGACGAACGGCCATTTTGGCAGAGAATCATCCATGTGTATGCCAGGCGGATCAACGAACGTCCCCAGACCGAATGCATTAACACGTTTATGCCTGCCATAAAACCTTAACTTTAGGTGAGTCCAAATAATAAGGGCACCTGTAGTGCTATGTGTCTAATCATTACCTCTTACTGGAAAATAAACATCATGTAACTTCTCCAAAATAGAAGTTCTATGGCACCTTACAACTTAAGCCTCATGCACACAGCTAATAGAGTGGACAATGGCAGACACGCATGCAAGAACACCCATTTCATATGACAACCACATGTGTGTAGCTTTTACAAACGTGTGATTATCACTCAAAATGGCATAATACATCAACCAAATTAAAAGGTATACATATTTTTAATTTACCCCTGAATACCCAATAAGTCATAATTAAAATTTTCTAACCAAAATGTGAGATTTCTCATTAGTTGACAAAATGCAAAAACAGTTATTTAAATGAAGCCATTTGAGCAAAATAAATAAATGATCCATGCCTAAATGGAGTTAAAGGGGCACTATACTGAAAACATGACTTTGCCTCATCTTAATCTATAATTGAATACATATAAGTAGCACTTACTCTGATTTGCGTGTGTTGCTGCATGCCTTCAATCCAGCACACATTTTGTTTAGGAGCAGTATCCCCCCTTCCTCTTTTAACCACTCCCACTTCCATCCAACCCAACTTTTTTCCCCCAAACCAACTGTCAAGCCTGCACACAGCATACAGCATTCCAACTGTCAAAACTCTTGTCACCATTCCAGCTACAATAAAAATACTCACAGAAGAATTGTTTGAGAGCAAGGAACTTGATTGACAGCTGAAATATAAGATGTTTTAGATTGGATATCTGAAGAAATAGGGGGCAGATCATCAAAAAAAATAATACAGTGGTGGTTGGGAAGAAATATTGTTTCCAGTTATGGCCAGTTTAAAATAACCTATTTTTCTGTAAAGATGCCCTTCAAACTAATTAAAATTGTATCCTGCAACACATTACGGTTCAGAATTAAAAAATAAAGTACAGTACATACATGTAACAAACACATACTAATGCACAAACAAAAATATCAGTTCAAGTTCTAAGTTCTTATTTTGTTTCTAATAGCTTCAAGCTGTAGAACACAGCTGCACAGACCCAGACACGCTATCATAGTAATGCTTTGATAGTAAGGGACCCTTGAGTGTTAGGATATAGAAAAGGCAGTGGTTGTTGGCTGTGAAAACAGTCTGATACAAACCAGATGGTGGACTTAACTTGATGGGCAACACAAAGGAAAACAATTGGCTCATTCAACAAAGTCAGACCACTACCCCTGAGACTTAACCAAAGACAATATGACAGCCAGAACTGCTGCAAACAAGAAACAGCCATGTGGCACTACTTTAAAAAAAATAAAATCAGACTACTTCTCACACTCAGGTATTAAATTCTGGTTTCAGCTGTTTGTCATTTTTTTTTATGTAATTACTAAAACTTGCACAACTGAAATGCACTGCAAATATTTTAATAAGACATTTGTGCAACACAAAATTTGACTAGGTTGTATTAATCTTTATTAAAAAGCAGGGGCCCTTTTGTTTACTGCTTGGGTCTTGTTTTCTCACTACTTACATGTTTTTGCATTTTTCATATCATCCAGACTCAACTCTCATTTATATTTCATGGAAACATGAATTAATAAATCAGACCAACAAGTATTGATAATGTTTAAAGTGATAGTGTACAATATGGTAGTCATAAGTCAAAAGTTAATGAATGCATATCTGTTGTATTCAGTTAGATCAACTGTACTTAAAGTTTAGTTCTTGAAGACGTTTCGCTAGTCATCAGACTGGCTTTCTGAATTCAGAATGACTTTTACAAGAATCTGTTGGCAATTATGTACCCTGGAATGTCCCAATTAGCATGTCACAGCCAGGTGTTAGGGACCTTCTGTATGCAAGGCGTGATTTCATTGTGGCTAAGAGGTGTTATAGGAACTGCCCCAGGGTAAAGTGTCAAAACAGCATTGTACATGGCAGACAGTTGGTGTCGAACCAACACACACACACACCTCTATTCGGGCTTGGTTTCTTTATTTTCACATAAATGGTCTCCTTGAAACCTCTCTTGAACCAGTCATGTTCCTTTGCCAATATGATAGCATTACAATCTTTAAAGGTATGGCCTTTTTCGTTAATATGAATGTATAAGGCTGAGTCCTGACCTGAGGAATTGGCTCTTCTGTGCTGGGCCATACATTGATGCAGTTGCTGTTTGGTCTCCCCCACAAAATCAGAGCATTCTTCACTGCACTGCCGTGCATATATGATGTCGCTTTTCTTGTGTTTCAGATGTACCAATTGCTGCCTGTTGGTGCGTTGTTTGGTTTAAAGCAGACAGGGATACAGTGTTTTTTTGAAAATTGGACTGTTTGGTAGAAGTCAGGGAAAATGGTAAACTGGAAGTCGAGGTTTAGTGAAAACCAACCCACACAGATCAGTATTTGATGTTTGACTCCCACCACCCTTTAGATCACAAGCTGGGTGTCATCAGAACCCTGCAACACAGAGCAAAAAACATCCCCACTAGCCCAGAGGTGAAGGCTAAAGAAATAAAACATCTCAAAGAAGCCCTTAAAACTTGTGACTCTGCCTTTGTCAAAAGAAGTAAAAGGGAAAAAAAAGAGCAGGTATACCAACAGTGAAGGGAAAAATCAAGACAGGAGAAAGTACACAGTTATCCCATATGTAGCAGGGGTCTCCAAGAAATTAAGAAGAATTTTCAAAAAACACCTTATCCCTGTCTGCTTTAAACCAAACAACACACTATCCCTGTCTGCTTTAAACCAAACAACATACGGGCAGCACGGGGGTTCAGTGGTTAGCACTGATGCCTTGTGGTGCGGAGGTCCTGAGTTCGATTCCACCCTTGGACACATCTGCAAGGAGTTTGTATGTTCTCCCCGTACTTGCGTGGGTTTACTCCGGGCACTCCGGTTTCCCCCACATTCATAAAGACATAATGATAGGTAGTATGTGTACATAAAGTGATTAGATTGTAAGCTCTTCGGGGCAGGGCCTGATGTGAATTGAGTAAATAATTGTAAAGCGCTGCAGAATATGTAGTGCTATATAAGAAATAAAATACATATTGATATACCATGACCTGGATGAATGAGAACCTTTACAAGCTTAATGCATGCAGTTTTCCTTTTTTGTGTTTCGGTCACATGATAAAGTATTTCACACATTTTGCAGAACACCATCAATGTAGGTTGGTAATGCAGTCAAAAATGGAGAACAGAAATGAGAACACACTAATTTAACTTCTGGCTTGGAAGGAAATGTTCTTTCTTTCCTGGTCCAATGAGTAAGCTATCCTTCCAGTATCTAAAAAAAAAAAAAAGTTGATCTCTGCACTCTATCCAACAATGGGTGCAGACTCCTTTGGATATCCAACCCTCACTGGATTATAAGTATCAGATAAACAACAGATTGAGGGTTACACTCCAAAATCAATTCAAAATTTAATTAGTAACCACACACAAATCATGTTTCGGTGGGGGCCTAAACGTGCCCCGCTTCCTCGTGAAAGGCACAAAACACACTGCCGATAAAGCCCCAATACCATTAGATCCAACATTATCGGCAGTGTGTGTTGCGCCTTTTACGAGCACATAGCCGCCGAGTTTTCCTGTTGGCCTCCCAGTCGATAGTGGAGTTGGCTGGGATTGTGGGAAACCCAATGCTATCCCAATGCTTGGGGACTGTGTATTCTCTGATCTTTGAAAGATGACAGACAGGATCTTGCAGATTCTGTCATCTTTCACACATCTTTACTCAGTGTACCCAGCTTAATTCCTAAAAAATAAGGGGAAAGGGGTAAATTAGAACAGATAATGTACCCCCTTACCATACATTTGTATATGGACACAGAACTCCTCAATGACTTCTAATATCCCTATAATTTACAGAAGGGGGTACATTATCCACTATATAATACCCAATGTGAATGTATACATGTAATTTAATTCCTCAATAGCAATAATGTATGGCATAACCATATGCAAAGTTTAGAGAAACAGGATACTGCTGCCCTAAAACAGAAAAAGGGATCCAGGTTTTTGCCTGATAATCCTTTCAAATGATTTATGGATTAATAAAACGACTGGTAATCTGTTGATCAGGAGTTTTTGCATCTTACATGTGTTATTAACTAACCAGGACGATTGTTCAAAATGACAAATCTGCCAGCCGATGGTTTTACTGATCCCTTGGTGATACAATCAAATTATCAGATCTGTATCCATCAGGCAATGAAAATCTACCTGCGTGTACCAGCCCATTATTGTCTGAATCAAAACACGGACTGCATTTAATTATGTTTCCCAACTAAATAAAGATGGAAGATATGAACTTCTGTTAAATACAAATGATCATCTGTACTTGTACTTGATCTTATAACTAAAACTTTGGCTTTGTGAATTAGAATGCAGGAAAGGATGGGGAATTTTATTCCTTGCACAGATAGGAAAGACAACTAGTCCTGATTAGGTTTGCCACCATCTGTTCCTGTTAAGAGGCACCAATAAGCTGAGCTAATACAACCCACATTCCATTACTAAAAGGCAGGGAATGAATCAGTCAATCCTTTTTTACTTATTCATTAGCCATATAATAACAGGTTCTGATTCTGCAGAACTTGTACTTATTTTTAAATATAAATGACTTCTACAGAGCATTTCCGTCTCTTTCACAATAAGGCAATTAACACATAACACCTACAGCGTTTCCTACACATAGTACTGATTGTTAATCAGCAATTATTTACATCCTTCAGTTTGTAATTTGAAGCAATGGGGCTTTTGTTTCTGTGCATCTACATTTGCATTGACATAAGTCAAGTGGAATAAGTTTATGCTATCTAAACAATATATTGCACCATCATGTAAAGACCTATATATATTACAACTAAACACTATGAAAAGCAACGTGTGGTAGCAATATTTAACATAATACCGTAGGGACATTTCTTGAAAAGGTTGATAGGCTGCGACACATCAGTTTCTATTGTACTCCATTTGTTTGTAACAACCCTAACCAATCACCAATGTGCCAAAGTCAGGGATGTTAAATTGTAATATTTTTTAAAGGAATTGTACACTGAAAAAAGAGGATTTTTACGTCTTACTCACCTGTAAAATCCCTTTCTCTGAAGCCGTAAGGGGGACCCAGGAATGTAGGGGTTAAGTACCTCTCTTGAGGAGCGGACACTTTAAATTGAAGACAGTGAGGCTCCAGTGCTCCTCCCCTCCTCTATAACTCACCAAGCACCGGAAGCCTCCTTCAGTTGGTCCCAAAGAGGGAGTGAAAGCCAAAGAAATAGTAACATACAACGAGTAAACAAGAAACTTAACAGGCAACAAGCCACAAGACACTCATGTCAACATATAGGGAGGGAAGCTCCTGGGTCCCCCTTACGGCTTCAGAGAAAGGGATTTTACAGGTGAGTAAGACGTAAAAATCCTCTTTTCTCTTACAGCCTTAGGGGGACCCAGGAATGTAGGGTCCCGAAATAGTTAGGGGGGGAAATCAAAAATCCCATATTCACAATTCGAGGATAGCGCCGCTTAAGGCTGTATCCCTTTCCGCAAACACTTGGAGACGGTAAAACTTAATAAATGTGTGGATGGAAGACCAAGTTGCCGCCCAACATATCTGGTCCACCGAGGCTCCATGTCGAGCCGCCCAAGAGGATCCAACTGCCCTCGTAGAATGAGCCGTAACGCGCAGGGGAGGAGCGTCTCCAACCGCTAAGTACCAGCAGACAATAACAGAACAAATCCACCTGGCCAGAGTTTGAGGAGAGGCTCTGGACCCCAGAAGGACGAACAGAGCCTGAGTGGAACGGAAACCTTCCGTGCGAGCAATGTAGATCTTCAGAGCTCTGACCCCATCGAGGCAATGCAAGCCACGCTCCTTAGAAGAAGGATTGGGAAAGAAGACTGGAACAATAATTTCCTGATTGATATGGAAAGAAGAGACCACCTTAGGAAGAAAGGAGACGTGAGGTCGGAGAACGGCCCTGTCAGAATAAAAGGAGAAACATGAGGGTTCCATGGATAGGGCTGCTAGTTCTGAAGCTCATCTGATGGAAGAAATGGCCAAAAGGAATACCGTCTTCCAGGTAAGGAGAGACAAAGGAATAGAACTCAGAGGCTCAAAAGGGGGCCTTTTGAGAGCTCTAAGAACCAACGATAGATCCCAGGGTTGTACTGGGTTACGAACCGTAGGGCGTAAATGTGCAACTCCTTGTAAAAAAGTTTGGATATCCTTCCTATTAGCAAGCTTCCGATGGAAAAAAATTGACAGATCCGATACTTGACCCTTGAGGGCACTCAAAGAAAGACCACCGTCAAAACCCTTCTGGAGAAAGGCAAGAACTCTGGATAAGACAAATCTGGATGGAGGGAAGCCTTTAGACGAGCACCACAATACGTACTTCGGCCATATCCTATAATAGACCTTGGAAGAAGAAGGTTTTCTAGCCTCCAACATAGTAGGAATATCTGATGTTGGTACCCCGTGTCGCCTCAGTATGGCGGACTCAAGCGCCACGCCGTTAAATGAAGGCGCTGAAGGTTTGGGTGACGAAAAGAACCTTGAGAGGGTAGATCTGGATGTAGTGGGAGAGACCATGGTTCCCCGACTGACATGGAGAGCAGGTTCGAGAACCAAGCCCTTCTTGGCCACCGCGGAGCAATGAAGATCACCTGAACTTGTTCCCTCTTTATCTTTTTCAGGACCCTGGGAATCATAGGTGTTGGAGGAAAAACGTAGCCCAGCTGAAAATTCCAAGGTACTACTAGAGCATCTATAAAAGCAGCCAGAGGATCCCTCGACTTGGCGCAAAAGACTGGGATTTTGCGATTGTCTCGCAACGCCATTAGGTTGATATCCGGTGTTCCCCATTTCTGCACCAGAATTTGAAAAACCTCTGGATGTAATGCCCATTCTCCGGGGTCGAGAGTGAATCGGATGTCGGCTTCCGTGTTGAGAACTCCTGGTATGTATATTGCCGATAAAGTAGGTACATACCCCTCTGCCCAGGTCAGTATTCAATGAGATTCTGCCAACGCCATGTCGCTTCTTGTGCCCCCTTGATGATTTATGTACGCCACAGCCGTGGCATTGTCCGACTGTATGCGAACGTTCTTGCCCCTCAAAAGATCTGTCCAGTGAGACAGGGCTAGAAAGATTGCTCGTAATTCGAGGATGTTGATTGGCAGTCGGGACTCTTCCTTGGTCCAGAGTCCCTGGACCTGTTGAGAGTCGCAAACTGCTCCCCATCCCTGTAGGCTGGCGTCCGTGGTTACCACTGTCCAAACGGGGACACACAGAGTTTTGCCTGCTGATAAGTGGGTTTCTAGGGTCCACCAGGATAGGGAAGCTAGAATCGGAGGCGGAAGGTGGATCCGGGAGTCCAGGGACTGTTGGGATTTGTCCCAACGGCGGAGAAGGTATCTTTGGAGGGGGCGGAGATGAAAAAGTGCATATGGAACCGCTTCCACCGAGGATACCATCTTTCCCACCAGGCGCATAGCTTGTCGGATCGAAAGACTCTTGGAGGCTTGGGCCTGAAGGACGAGACTTCTGAGGGACGAAATCTTGTCGTGGGGTAGTATGATTTTGTGAAGGGCCGTATCGAACAGCATCCCAAGGAAGAGCATGCGTTTCGATGGAGTCAACGTGGACTTCACCCGATTTATGATCCACCCGAAGCGAGACAGGGTCGTCATGCACTGAGACACCTGGCGTTGTGGTGGTGGCCGGGCCAAATAGGGATGTGTAGATACGCGTCCTGGATATCTAGGGATGCGAGGTAGTCACCCGGTTCGATAGCTAAGATCACTGAACGCAGGGATTCCATCTTGAACCTGACTTTGGGCACATAGAGATTGAGTGCTTTGAGGTCGAAGACAGGTCAAAACGTTCCGTCCTTCTTTGCCACTAGGAAAAGATTTGAATAAAATCCCCAGAACCTCTGGTCTCCAGGGACCGGGGACATAACCCGTGCTTGTAGGAGAGGAGAGATCTCAAACAATCGTTGAGCGCCTTGTGGCGCTTGCGGCATCTGGGAATCCGAGAAGGAAAGAAACGAGGTGGAGGCAGGGAAAAGAATTCTATGCGGTAACCGTTGCTCAGTACCTCCATAGTCCAGGAATCTGTGGACGGAAGTTGCCATTCCTTGTGGAAAAATTAAAGGCGACCCCCGACCCAAGGTGGGTGTAGGTAGTCATGCCTGTTTGTGTTTATCTCCCCCTGATTTAAAGGCCCCTCCTTTTGGAGGGCTAGGGAGCAAAGGGTCGGTTTCCCTGATGGGTTGGGAAAACGTTAGTAGTTTCCGTTTGTGTGTGGTTTGGAGGACGGGAGGCTCGTGACGGACGAAAGGATGATGATCGACAAAAGGATGGAAAACGGCGTGCTCTGGCCTGCGGAAGGAAGGTACTCTTACCTCCTGTGGCTTGGGCTTCGGGACCGAACAGGAGGCGCCCCTCAAAGGGTAGGCTGGTAAGAGCCTTCTTAGATGCAGGATCCGCCGCCCATGCTTTGAGCCATAAGGATTGCCTGGCTGCTGTAGCAGCTGCTGATGACCGGGCGATCAGACGGCTGGTTTGTAGGGCCACATCACAAATATAAATGGCTGCGTCTGACAATTGTTGGATGATGTCAATCAGGTGACTATCAGAAGATTCCTTAGCCACCGCTTGGTAAAGTTGGTCCAGCCATGCCTCCATAGCCTTGGCTACCCAGGCGGAGGCAAAGGTGGGGCGCAGGGCCGCCCCAGAAGCCGCAAATTATGTTCTTAAAAATCCTTCCAATCGTCTGTCTGAGGGATCCTTAAAGGTGGCAGCCTCGGCCAACGGAATGGCTGTGGCTCTGGATAGCCTCGCTACTGGCGGGTCGACTACTGGAGGAGTGGACCACCTATCCACATCAGATTTGGGAAAAGGGAACATCGTTTGTAAATTCCTAGAAAAATGGAATTTCTTTTCTGGGGATGCCCATTCTTCCAAGACGATCTGTTCTAATTGATCGTAGGAGGGGAAAGTTGCTGTTGTCTTCTTAGGACGACTAAACAGGGATTTGGCAGGATCCAACGATTCACCCGGATCCTGGATGTTTAGGACCTAAGACTGACCTAATAAGATCGTCAATTGTCTCAGGTGTAAACGTGGTCTGAATTTCCTGTTCGGAGGTTAAGGAGTCAAGCTCTCCTTCCTCCAATTCCTCTCTTTCCTCCAAGGAGTTCTCTTCCACTGCCGGAGTCGCCATGGGTTCTGAAGTTCTGATCACTCTTTGCGGTCCGGCTTCCGTTCCAGCAGGAATGACAGACTGCAGAACTTGAGATATAGAAGCCGATAGTACCGACATGGAGTCTGTCAAAGATTTTGCCCAGGCTGGCTCGGACTCCTGAGGGGGAACCCCCGGACATTTTCGGACCAGGACCGAACCTGGAGGTGGATTCTGTAGAGAATCAATGGAGGCCCGAAGAGTTTTTGCCCACTCGGGTTCCTGACTGCAGAGAGCAGTCTGAGTGGGTTGGGGTTCTTGGTTTGCACTACATGGTCCACATAGTGGTCCAGAGTGACCGGCTGGCAATCTTGATCTCCCTATTTCGAAAGGCGGCGGGACTTCTCCTTGGTTGACATGACAAAAAGAAGGGTGGGGGCCTCCACAAAGAGGAGACACTTAGCTTATCTGTCGAGCTGCTGGATGGTAAAGGAGGCTCCCGGTGCGATGGTCACGCTGGCTGAGCTGAGCAGAGAAGACCGGGAGAGCAGAGCGGAAGAGCAGGGGGAAGTCGCCGGAAGTCCCGCCCCCGAGAAAGACCGGGAGAATTTGCCGCCCGACTTAGTAAGAAGGAGAAGTCCCGCCCCCGGATGCAAATGGAGGCGCGTCTCCCTCAGCCTCTGCCCAAGTTCTGAAGGTAAGGAGCGGAAGCAGCGGCCGACCGCTGGTTGCTCGCTCTGGCGGGAGGGGGGTTCTGGCCAATTTAGACCCAAGGGTCATGATGGCCAGCCCATCATGCTAGTCCCACGTCGGGAGCCGGTGGACTGTGCAGCAAGAGGGGCTCCTTGCTGCAATCTGGAAGATCCAGGAGAAAATAGTGAAGAAGTCCTCACTCCTGAAGCGGAAACTTTAAAACTGAAGGAGGCTTCCGGTGCTTGGTGAGTTATAGAGGAGGGGAGGAGCACTGGAGCCTCACTGTCTTCAATTTAAAGTGTCCGCTCCTAAAGAAAGGTATTTACGTTCCTGGGACCCACTAAGGCTGTAAGAGAAATTACTTTGCCTCATTTCAATCTATAAATTAATATATGTATGTAGCTCTTACTCTGATGTGTTTGTGTTGCTGCATGGCTTCAATCCAGTACTTATTTTGCTCAAGCTCAGTTCCTCAGCCCCCTGACAGACTATCTGACTCTCTGTAAAGGCAAGCATGCTTAGTAATCCCTATGAGGCAGTTTTGGGAGAGGAAATTTCCCACCATGCAGTTCACGTGCCAACTGCCACCATTCCAGCTACATCAAAACTATACATAACAGAGGAGTCTATGATACTAAGGCACTTGATTGACAGCCAAAATGTAAGAGGTTTCCGACTGGATATCTAAAGAAATAGGGGACAAAAAAATCGTACAGTGATAGTTGGCAAAATGATATTTTCCAGTAATGTGCAATTTAAAAAAAATCTAATTTCCCAGTGTACATATCCTTTTAAGGGTATGGCCACCCTAACTGCTTAGTTTAAACGTAAAAAAAAGAAAGTGGCAGATAACTTACCAGCCTTTGTTTATTAGGGGCTGGACTGGCAGCTATGTCTTTGATTGGCAGAGAGGCAGCCACTCAGGTGTGGCTGCCGGCTATTGAGACAGTCAAAGAAACGCGGTCTGGTAAGTAAGTTATCTGCCACTTTTTTACATTTAATCCATTTAATCTTCACTTTCCTGGACTTTAGATAGGCACTGCAGGGCAACAATTTGGAGCAGAGGAGAAAGGTAAGGTTTTTTTAAACACTACACAGTGGAGCCAGCAGTGGGTTAAGGTTTAGTTTTGGTGGTGGACACGTCCTTTAAGTAAGGCACTGACAGTCAAAGGCTAGATATTTTTTATTTCAAAATTAAACAACCACCCCACCCACCCCCAATAAATCCCCTTGCTTTAATTTATAAATACATTATAAATACAAGGGCCCTTTGCCCAAGGTTTCCTAAAATTTCTCAAGTTCACATAACAGTTGATGGAGTATTTTAAATAGAACACTAAATTAGAGTATAAAAAAGCTCATCTAGGGTATAAAAAAATGGCTTTTTAGCATGGTAGCTTGGCAAGGAATTTTTCCGATTGCTGTCCTCAAAGGATTACTGAACATGTTTTGTTAGTCTTTGTGATATCTGTGAATATTTTGCACAATGATTTATCAAGGTGACAGTTTGGTTTTTTATTATTTTTACAATTAAAACACAAAGGTTTCTCTAAAGTATAATATTTTTCATATAATACAATCATGCCTCTGAAATATGGTAGTGACCACTGCCCAGTGATATGAACTCTAAATAGCAAGCGTTGGGAATGCTAACAGCATGTCTGAGATGCTCTACAATAAAGTTCCACAAAAAGTTAATCAGCACATTCTATTTACTTAAGTGTTGCAAAAGACATACAGGGAGATTCAATAAAAGTTCCTATCATTTAAAATGGTGCTAATTTTGCCTCAACCAATCAGATATTATGTATCTTTTGAAAGCTAACATCTAATTGGTTAGGGCAAAATTAGCACCATTTTGAACGATAAGAACTTTTATTGAATAACCCTGAAAATTATGAATCATCATTAAATACAATTATACATAACTGTATACTAAGGATTGTTAATGCAAAGAGCTATAAAACAAAGAAGGGTAAGTTTCTGCCTTCCCCAGGGCAGTAAAGGGGGGTGAGGGTGGTAAAGGCCTGTTTAATAATGAAAAATGTAAATGTTTTCACTTTATAAATAATGCTGTAGTGACATCCTTTATTTCTGGACTTAACAACATATTGCCAATAAACTCCAAGAAGTAAACCCTCAACATCTGGTTCCTCCTTTTCACTTGCACTGCATATTTGCTTTCTTTGCCACAAGAGACCTAAGGATGTAAATCAATATTATACGCTTGCCTGCAGTGTTGGAGAAAATTCACACTTTAAGCCAACTCCATTGTTTCTAATATAGGAAATCCCTGGAATGCATTTCACAGAGATTTTTCAAACGAGACAATCCCACTCTAACTATACCCAAACCAAGCACAAATGGCCAACATATAACAGCAGTTCTCTGAAAAAATCTCAATGCTGCCATCTGATGGCATTTTGAATTATTACAGGCTTCATTAGAGACCCACTTCTCATTTTCAGTTAATTCAGACAATTTTCCAGCTGAGGTCACCTTTAAACCAATTTAAGACTACTTGACTTATACATTTCAATACGTTATTTTCAAAAAAACGGAAGATTAGACAAAGCGTTACCTTTCGATGAATCATTGCTAGTCTTAACTTGTATATAGTGAGTATGTATTGGAGGATAATCCAGTTGAGGTTCCTCTGAACCCTGTGTCAGAGACTGAATAAATAATGAGAAATTGTTAAAATTAAAGTACTCAGAACTCAGGTGGTAAATTTCTACTTCAGAACGACAGGCAATCTAGGTCAAACACAAAAATAAAAGATATAACAACAAAAGCCAGAAATAGGCTCTATAGGGATAGAAAATTAATGCAAGTACTTAGTCTAAAGGTGGGTACATGCATAACTGATAAAGGGATAATCCCGTTGATACCAACAGGATTGGCCTTTTATTAATAGTGTAACAAACATTTCCGGTGCGGAACAGATTTTTACACGGTCGGCCCTCTGTACCAAAGTATAGGGAGTCACCCGTGATCGTTGGGTGTATGGTAGTTACAAGTGATTTCCCTATATTTTATATAAGGAGAACATTTGTGACTGTCTGTAGAAACAACTTTCAAAAAGAGGACAGACAGGAACTGTAAGATTCTGTCATCTTTTAAAAGATCAGTACTGAGTGTACCCAGCGTAATGCTTGTAAATCTGCAATCTTCTGCAAAGCCATCCATGGAAATGTGAAATCCCTAGTGAACCTTTTACTAAGCAAACATGAGGAAATAAAAACAAAAGAAAAACAATAAGTAAATAATAAATGCAACACCACCACAATTTAGATGCGTTAAAAAGATTACAAATTGTTGTCAATGTACATGTTAATAATGTCAAACCAAAATGTAATACATTTTGCAAAAACACAAAACAGTATTTCCAGAACAATTTTCCAAAAGAAAATCCATTTGGTTTTAAGTTGCACTTGGGAGATTTTGTTTAAAGGAGGGGAAGGCAGGAGCCAATAAGAAATCCAGGAAAACATTCCTGCTGTATGCGATACATGAAATCCAGTACAAATTTAAAACACATGTGTACATTTCTGTGTAAAGCTAACAACAGTAGAAAACTATTTTACCTGAAAAGTGCTGCTCACTACTGTTGGCCTTTCAACAGAGATATCAATATGGGGATGAAGATCAGGCACCTTATGGGACCCTAGCTCTCCAATGCTCATTGGGCCTGAACTGAAATGATCCAAAGGGTTAGCACCTAAAAAACAAAATACACTTTTTAAATCATGTGTTATTATTTATACAAAGCCTTGCTGCAGTGTTAAGAACCTTAGTTTTAGACTAAACAACAAATTCATCACAACATTTTTTGGAAAAAGGAGAAAATCTTAGAGCTCATAAAGGGATAATGGAGAAATACATAAGATCTGGGCAACATTAGCCTTTCCTTTAGATTTGCTGGTTAGCCTACAAAGACTTGAGGACTACACATGGTCCTAGCAAGTGATGGCAAGAGAACTCACACCACAGATGGGCCCCAGTTTTAATCTTTGGAGGGGAAATATTCTCCAATAGAAAAAAAGTTTTTCCCTGGGCTCAGAGAAAATCCTTAGAGTGGTGAAGTCAGATTTTAGGTTGGTTGTTTTTTTTTTTTTATATTTGTTAAAAAGTGGCTTTGCTTCCCAGACAAGAGCTTAAGAATGGTTGGTCAGATATGGTATTCGGTTTTTGCTGTGAGTTAGTTGCCCCCCGAAGTCCAATGGGATGCAGAAAGGTACCACAGATTTTTTTTTTGTGGCCCCAAAGTCAGCAACTAATTTGGCAAATGTCACATCCACATGGATAGCTGCAATAAACTATTTACCACAGGTTATACTCCCCATGGTTGTTATGTTTTTCAGTGCCATACACTGTTCACTATCATTACATGGCATAATACAAAACTGACTAACTTTACAACTTTTATGGTATAACAGAAACCTAATGCTGGCCATGGAATAATATGATAATTCATAAATTCAATGTTCAATCAAATGTCTAAAATCTTTCCTTACTGGGGGCTCTTTTCTTTTCCAATGTTCCTATGATGTTTCCTGTCCTGGCCTATTCATTTGCAATCAAAAGTCAATCGAACATAATATTTGGCAAGGGGGTTCTTCTAATGTTATGCAAACCTCACAGGGAGCATCGGAACATATCGACAGTGTATGGCCAGCATTGGTCTATCCCACTGGGTAGACATTTACCAGATAATGCATTATATTGTCCAGGAGATGAGAGATGTCTGTGATGATGTCCAGCTGCCTGATTTGCATAAGATGCTCTACCCATTAAGGCAGAGTGCCCCACCACGACTTGCTCTGCTGCGGTTGTGAAACGGGGCCTTTGACCTTCGCTGATCTCTCCCATGCTGTTTTCTTCCTCAGAACCCTAAAAAGTAAATTATAAAGAGCATGGAAAAGCTGAAAAATGTTTGATAGCCAGTGGCTTAGCTACACACCTATTAGCCCTGATGCAAAATGTGTACATGGTTGGCAAATTGGCAGTGGTAAATGGTTGGCAACTAGCATACGAACCCTGCCCTGAAGAAGCCCGCTGAATACTTGATGATGGGTGAAACGAGCGTAGGAGGAGTAGTCAGTGTCCTGGTGGAAGAGTTTGTGGTTGGTCTCTAGTACTTGGTTCATGGTGGACTGGTCAAGGATCGTGAGTACTGTAATTATACCCAGGTGTATACTCTTGTGTTCCGTACAAGGGACTACTGGGGTAAAAAAGGGTAGCTTACCCCAACCTGGTGATCTGTGAGGGTATGGGTTGCGCGGACGGGCTAACCCGTCCGCATGCTAGTAATGGATTTGTGATCTTCAGTATACAGATACGCACTGTTACAGACCCATATACTGCAATATAGAGAGTGTATATAGGATTGTGGGAATCCCAAGGTCTGAGGGGGTTCCAGGATGTATATGGGTGGTCCACCACCTTTCCAGGTTTTTGTCTAGGGCCATTGTTTCCGGGGACGCCTGGACACAGTTGTTTTTAAGTATTATTTCAGACTTTTATGTGATGGTGTATTTAGGGGGTTAATTGTAAGGAGATTCTGTGTTTTTTGAATAAAGTCATTTTTGTAGACCATTGTGCTTGTGTTGGAGGGGTCTTTTGTATGGGATGTTTATATCCCTAGTTGTTTGATAACTTTTTGGCAACTGGGATAGCACAAAGACACTGGTAAAAAGAAAATAAAAAAAAAACAAGCAGCAGATACTGATATTTACCACCCTTTCCCCTTGCCCTTGAAAAATCCCAACGTTAACATAATTGGAGGAAACCATTGGCAGGGGGCAGCAATCACTTACTGTGTGTGTGGTGCACGCCATGACCACTCCCCCTGCTTTACTTTGTCCTCCAAGTTCTTCCTGATAGAGGAGCTACGCGTGGGTGCGCCGCGGAGGTGACACAAGGTCAGGCGGGAGCAGGAAGCAGTTAGCTACACTAGGTAATTCACTGCATTTAGATTACCTAGCACTGATGCGGGCTCCCCTGGTACACAGGCCTGGTCTCAATTGTGACTGCTGCAACCCCAGTAGCTGCGCCAGTGCTCATATCTAATTACATTTGTTTTTAGAGAACAGGATCAAATATTCAGATTGTTTTGAATGATAATTTCCACATAAAGCTCTAATTTCTTTTTTCACTTACAGAAGATATACCAACCACTGGGGGATAGCAAGCATCAAGTGGTGTAACCAGATCCTGATTAAATCTGGCTAAAAGTGAAAGAACAGGATCTTTATGTGCCCCGTTTTGCTTTCCATGAATAACCTGTCCTTCACTTGGAGGATCATATTCCTGGAAAGAAAAGAAAAT
The DNA here is from genome assembly GCA_019447015.1 of Hymenochirus boettgeri. Lineage (NCBI taxonomy): Eukaryota > Metazoa > Chordata > Amphibia > Anura > Pipidae > Hymenochirus > Hymenochirus boettgeri. Next base: position 267,135,410 of record CM033476.1, read on the forward strand.
TTTATTCCTTTTAATCAGATGCCCAATCAAATTATTTTTAAAACTTTCCCTTGCACACCACCAGCTATATTATCCAGCTTCATTTCAAACTACCTAGAGAAAAGACATTTGCTTACAGCCAAAATTGTTTACTTTTCATGCCACTGAGAAAGTAAAGAAACCTACATAAATTCCATAAACACAGTCTCCACTGCAATTATATTAAAATACATCAGTAATGATTGCATTCCTGCATGTTATGGCAGAACCTACAGGGGATGTTTACTTAAAAGTGAACGTATCCTGTAAACGGAGGTCTAATTAGAGATTTGTTTTTTTGCCTTCTTTATTATATCTCTCTCCAAAATTAGAAGCAACCAGAAGGTTAGAAATAATTGTGAGGTTAGAATACTGTATATTGCTTATAGTCTTACCTAGCTTATGAGGAACCAAATAATGGTAAAATAAGGATACTAGACATTCCTTTCTGGAGTCTGGAGGACAATAAGCATAAGATAATAAGTTTCCGTTTGTGTTACTGCGTAGCTTCTGTCACGGGTTTTGTGATCGGTTTCACACCTGTACCCAAATACCGTATATACTCGAGTAAAAACAGCCTGAAAACTGAACCTCGACTTATACTCTGGTCAGTCACTAACTTGTTAAAAGAATCCGGCTGCTGCATCTCCCCCGATTGTCGCATCCACCATTTTTCCACCGGCGCCGAGTAGTGATGTCAGTGGATGCGACGATCTGGAGATGCGGCAGCCGGATTCTTCTTACAAGTTAGTGAAAGTTGCAAAATGCTGCCGGTATTTCAGTTTTTTATTTATTCGGCTCTATTTTTACTGGCAGGGAGGGAGGAGAAGGTTATGTAGGGGGGGTTTGCAGTTCCACTGCAGATGTTTGTAAACTACAACTCCCAGCAACTAAAGCATGCTGGGAGTTATAGTTTACAAACACCTGAAGTGCAAAAGAATTGGGGATTACTCTTAATATAAATGGAAACTAATACCTGAAAACAATAGTGAATCAGGAGGATGGTATCTATTGTTAAATAGATTGCCTTCTGATTCTGTATTGTTTTCAGGATTTAGTTGCCCTTTAAATGGACAGCAGCATTCCCATACAGTAGTCACATACAGTAATAGCTAAATACAGTATGGTTATTACTGTATGGGACTACTGTATGGGAATTCTGCTGTCCATTTAAAGGGCAACTAAAACCTCAAAACAATACGGAATCAGAAGGCAGTAGTGGTCATATTTTCTACCCTCGATACTCGAGTCAATCACTTTTACTAATTGTTTAGGTAGAAATAGGTACCTCGACTTATACTCGGATCGACTTATATTCGAGTATATACAGTAAGTAACACTTTTTACGTCTGTATTTTGGATCAGAATCTTATTCCCCTTTCAGAATAACAGCCATTGCACTTTCTGATCACCTCAAGGTGTGAAAACTGCTATAATTGCTAGAACTATAAACCATTAGAAAGGAGGGATTCTGGGCACCTAAAAACACCTATGATAGTTGGCCTTAAAGGGCATGTCCACCCTTATAAAAAAAATTTCCCCTATAATAGTATGCCTTCCCCCAGCCCCAACCGCTATAAAATAATTTTAAGAAAGTGCCCAGATCTTTACTTACCTTCCCTCTCTCCTCCGACGCCCGGCCCGGCCTTCTGCTTGCAAGACACTGCAAGCAGGGGGTGGGACCGGCAGCCGCGTCCGTGATTGGCTGAGAGGCAGCCAATCACGGACGCAGCTGCCGGCTTCTCAGAATCCCAGGGGAGAGAGGGAAGGTAAGTAGAATTCGGGGTACTTTCTTAAAATTATTTTTTAGTGGTTGGGGCTGGGGGAAGAAATACTATTATATGGACAAGGGTTTTTATGGTAGGGGGAGGGATCGCAAAACGGGAGGGAGAGGGAGGGGGAGAAGGACAGCAGTACGCATGCCAAACTTCTCCTGGAGGCGAGACAGGAGGCAGAGTCCTATATGGACTCTGCTATCCTCCTTGTGGCAAGTTTTAAGGACTTTGGGGGGGGGGACTACAGGAGAACCAATGGAGCTGGAATGTGAGGTAAGGATTTTATTACACTACATGGTGGGGGGGGGCCATTAACGTGGGTGGGATTATAGTTTTGGGGGTGGATATGCCTGTTAAAACCAGGCAACTTTGAAATTACAATAACATTTATATCTGTATTTCAACTAGATTTTAAAGCAGTAGGCAAATGTGGCAGATACATGTTGCAAGAGGCTCGGATGATACATTTAATACCCAGATTTTAGATCTTGTTTATATGTTTAAATTTCAGTAAGTACAAAGTACTATTTATATATATGAATGGGGCACTCTGCTGTGGTAGGATACGTTTGTTACAGTGAAGTGACTTAAAGGCTACGTTCACACTAGAAACAGACCACAACAGACAGTCAATGTTCTTTGTCCGTTTTTGGCCATTTTTGGTATATTTTTAATCAAAACACGTCCATTTGCAGACAGAAATGCATTCAGCGGTAATTTTTTTTTAACAGACCCATAACAAAACTGACCGCAATGTGCGTTTCTGTGTGAACGAAAAGGACATCTCCAAGCCAGCAATAAAACACTCTACTGGGACTGCAAGTGTACTGTATCCTCTAATACTGCTCAAATAGATATTAGGTAGATATTATCTGTACAAGTATCTATTCAGCTAGATAAAAAAAAAGACATGGCCTACCATATCACGGGCATCATGTAGAGTGCTGGACAAACTCCCTGGGAAATCTGGACAAACCACTCCACCCTTAGCCACAGCTAGAAGAAAACACAAAGACATATAATCATTTCATGCTAAAAGACACATTTAAATTAGGGTAAAGCCAAAAGCAAAGCCAATCCAAAAGGCTGCTCATAATAAAGCTAACATCCCTGTAATATAAATATCAATAACAATGGAAATATCAGCAGTAATAAGACCTAATGTTTAAACAAAGATCAACGTTTTACTTAAAAAAAAACAAGTGATAGAGAATTAAAGTTTATTTTCAAAAAGACAAAGACATTTTATTTAATCATCATGGATACGGGGGAATAAAAAAAAGAAGAGGCAATGCTCCTGGAAAGCACTTGGCATTTCCCATATATTAGAGTAAGGCTTTGGTACAATAGTCTTTTTCACTATCCTTTAGAGTAGCAATTGATGCAATCAGAAGTAATTTTAATGTGCTATGCTATGTGCCATTATGCCTTCTGCATTGCATGGAGGACCATCTTTCAATGTAGAGAGGTACAAGAAGGAAAGTAGAGGGCAAATATGCAGGTATGCTTGTGAAGGTTCTCATTCCTCCAGGTCATGGTATATCTGTTGTATTCAATTAGATCAACTGGACTTGAAGTTTAAAGCCTAAATAGAGGTGGGGGGGTTCGACACCAACTGTCTCATGTACAATGCTGTTTTGACACCTTACTCTGGGCGTTCCTATAACACCTCTTAGCCACTATCCAATCACGCCCTTAACACTTGGCTGTGATATGCTAATTGGGATTTTCCAGGGTACATAATTGCCACAGATTCTTGTACAAGTCATTCTGAATTGAGAAAGCCAGTCGGATGACTAGCAAAACGTCTTCAAGAACTAAACTTCAAGTCAAGTAGATCTAATTGAATACAACAGATATAAATATGCAGGTAGTAGCTTTTCCATGGTGGTTACATAGTTTCTAATGTTCAGTAAGTTCTCTACCCCCCTTTCCCATTCTTTCCCTCCTTCATAGAGCTGTAAAGTATCTAATGGGTGATTAGCCAGTGGCCTCTCTCAAACCAAGGCTGTAAATCATAATGCTAAATTATAATTCCCTGAGAAGGAGGGCTGCAAAATATTTATTATGAAACCCATTCAGGATCATTGCTATGTTAGTTTAAAAAAATATAAGTACCAAGTTCAGCAGCCATGCGTTCATAACTGTACAGAAGTTCCCCTTCTGAAAGAGGCCTGTCAGTAGTTTCTGTCTCAGTGATGGTCACAGTCAGGGTGCTTAAGTCTGTTGAAGGTGCAGTGCTATGAGAATAAATAGGGGATGGGCTTCTGGGTTTAGGTTGAAGAGGAGACTGAGATTTTTCAGGTAAGGGCGAGGGTGCAGATATCAAGCTCTCTGGTTCTTCATCCCAGGCTACAGTCATCACTCTGGTATATTAAAAAAAAAAAAAAAAAAAAAAAAAGGATATGAATAAATATCAACCTTTGACCAATGGAATAAGGAAAAACAATAAAACTTTCATACTAACATTGAATCTTTATTTGAAATCTCCCTCAAAGAATGAGGGTTTTCTTCTTCTAGCGGGCGATCCGTGGTGTTCCATGGCGTAGGACATTCAGTTTCCTTTTGTTTTTCAGATGTAAGGGATGCTGGAGTAGGCGCCCTGGGAGGTGTTGCATTTGGACTGGCAACAGGTGTTGCAAAAGGAGTTTTGACAATCTCCATAGCTGTGAAGTAGACATAACAAGCTTTAATATTTGTTTAATTTATAATGAGTACAAAGATGTATGTAGCAACATCTGTACCTTGCCTATCACCTGTATTATCTGCTTGATCTTCTTCAAAAACTGGTTCAGCAACTGAAGGTTGTGGTGAGAGTTCTGGGGTTTTTACAATGGAAAATTCCTTCTCATGAAGAAGTGGAGACATAGGTGGGGTGCTTACAGGAGTGGGAACTAAGGAGATCTCATCAGTAACCTGAAATAGAAAAAATTATTGTTAAAGATATTCATCTAATTTTTTTTTTTTTTTTTAAATCGAAATAAAAGAATAGCAACTCTACTAAAGAAAAAATAAGTATTATTGATAATATATATGTAGGCAACACTTGACAACTTTCTAAATATGCAGCCACCTAGTTATTACACGATTCTGTAACACAGGTGGTTGGCCAATTTGCCCTCATGATTGTGAAGTAAAGAAGGTGGCAGACAAGAAAAAGAAAGCTCCAATAATATAACATTTGTTTAATGCGATTGCGTATAGGATCATGCTTCTAAATTAAAAATAAGCTATCTGCCCCTCCCTGACGTTGCCAGTGCAGTCTACTGCCTTCTGTTCTGTGTCCCTGAACCAGTGCAGTTAAGAGTAAGGAACCGGTAAATTGCTCCTAAATTTGGCAACACATTTTAGTACGTTTAACACTATTGCCAAAATACATACTGTTAGACTAGCCATACAGTACACAACTTGATGGACTACACAATAGCACAAAATGATCAATAATTCCTGACCAACATTTTTGTAACCTTTAATCTCCTATTAAAGAGATTGTTTTATGTAAATATTAAAAAGATAATTTAAAAAGGTAAAGGCCATGTCCACCCCCTAAATGATCTTTTGCGTAAGTATGGTTCCCCTCCACCCAAACCTAAAACAGTTACACATACAGACCCAAGAAATGCACCAAAATAGGGATAATCAATCTCCTGGCAAAGTCCCGACACTTGCTGCAGGCCCACCTGCAGTCTCAGCCTCTACAACCAGATGTGTTTACATTGAGCAATAAAAGTTTAGATGAACATGTGCCAAAGCTCTTTCAGTTTTCATTGCACTCAAGGAAAACGGAAATTTGCCTGCAGGGATCGGTATGAATATAGTCTTGCACAGAGACGTCTTCATGCCTGTTTTGTATGTTACCTCTGCTCACACAGTGCCTTAGTTACTTATTAGAAATGACAGTTGTTCCGCTGAACTTATTAAAATTCTGAAAATCCAACTCATCTGAATTGAATCAGAATTTTAGAAGTTTTCCAATATTTTATCGCAATTTTATATCAGAATTTTCTACCACAATTTCTCAATCTAATTGTCAATTTTCTAACATTCAATTTTCAATGAGACGTTCCAAGTTTTGAAAATTCCATCAGATTCACAGATTTTAGAAACCGGCAGCTCTGAATCTAAACCATTCTTGTAATATATTCATGCTTTGATATTTATCCACTATCTACACCGGTATATACATACAGGGGAATTCACCGGGGAGCGATGCAGCCGCGCAGCGCTCCTTTCCCTCCTTAATGTCGCGCTAACAGATTTACGATCGGTTAGCGCGATGTTAAGTCTCGCTCTGCGGTGGCTGCACGAGTCCCGAAAAGACACTTGCGCAGCCGTCGCAAAGTGATTTGCCAGAGGCTGCACTGGTCTTAGCGTGTAAGTTAAATACTTATGTGCGGGCGGGATTCACCCAGAGCCACGTAGCCTCTGGTAAATCACGTACGGGAGATTTGCCCAGAGCATTTGCATCTCTGGGTGAATCTCCCTAATAAAGTCTAACTATTGTTTATTCGGTATTAATATATGGGTGCTCTGAATAGGTTTGATGGGATGTATCTTTATATTATATGTAAAAGTTATGTTAGTAAGGTGACAATTTTGATATCACTGCTATAGATACCTGCAGGACAGATTCCCTTGGAGGGGACTTCTGCATATTTTGGGATTCTCGTTCACCAAGCATTATTGCAATCATCTCTGCCAGTGCTTCTTCAACATACTGTCGAACCAAAATTGAATCAACTGGTAGACCAGCATCCACAAACAGCTGCAAACCTTCACCTCCAGCTGCTTCAACTGGAGAAATAAAATTGATAGAAACACAAAAACTTTAAAAGAAATTCCCAAAAAACTATGAATGCGTTTCACAAAATATTGAGCTTATGGCGAGGTAACGTGTTGGGGTAGCCACAGGGTGAAATCCGCTCAATGTGGCTACACTACTACACTATTGCCCTTCATAAAGTCAAAAGGGATGATGAGAAACGTAAAAGAGTTTGTAAATTCAGAGCAAAATGATTTATAGCAAAAGCCTTTGAACAATGCAAAAAAATATGCAAAAATGTTAAAAGTGATAATTTATGTGCTAATAAAAAGTAAAGGAATGGAAAATAAAATGAACAAACCAATATCTGAAGAAATAGATCCACTCTTCTCAGTATCAGAGGTACTGATATTAGAAATTGCGTCTTGCCTCATTGGATGAATGCCATTTAAGATTTGAGCCATAATTTCCTGTTCTACCCTAAAAAAAACAAAAAGGGGGGGATTTAAATTTACAGGGAGATTCAATAAAAGTTCTTATCGTTTAAATTGGTGCTAACTTTGCCCCAACCAATCATATCTTATTTAACATTTGAAAGCTAACATCTGATTGGTTAAGGGAAAATTAGCACCATTTTAAACGATAAGATAAAATAACGATTGCATAACCCTGATAGTGTCTTTCACCAAAGCACAACCAATAAAAACATTTCTAATGGCTTTAGCAAAGCTGCAAAATCCCAAGTTGCACTGTGGTTTCTCAAATACATTATATCAATAGATTATAGATTTATGGAGAACACTACAGATAAATTGGAGAGATGTAAGCAATATAGATTTAGATCCTAATTCTTCTAAATTCTCTTGTCACTGACCAAAATGTATATTTGAAACCGTAACTTTTACAAAGGAAATAGTATTAACAGCAACAAGTCAGTATTAAATAACCTTTTTTTTTTTTACACAATCCTAGTGGTGTAGCTACAAACCTAAGGACCACACCTAATGACAGGACCTAGACTTGGGGGGAACACCAATTAAATTACTGAAGAACAACAAAATCCTTGCAGATCCTGTCATCTTTCCAAAATATTTACTGTGTGTACCCACCTCAAGCCATGCTGCCCATGCACTGAATCCTTCTAAGCAAAATCTGCATGTGCCTTTTTTTGTTGGTTTTATCTCACAAGCTACATTAATTTAAAGCACAAATATTTACATGAACTGACCACAGGGTACACATTATGACATTAGTAGGTAGTTTCTGCTACTCACTCTACACCAATTATGCAGTTCTATCTCTCTATCCCGAACGTTCTCCCTATATAAAATATAGGGAGAACTTTGGTGACTGCCACATTCTTTACAACTGCAGACTACTCCCTATACTTTAACTTGCCCAACGCAACCAAGATTAATATTGGGTGATCCTTTAATCAATACAAAAGAAAACCTACATAAACTTTACCTGTTGAAAAGTCTGTTTTCCAAAGACTCCTTTCTGGTAATGATACCTTCTAAAATGTCCGTAGCCACCTGAGGTACAGGAGAGAGATGATCTGGTGGGAATGGAATTCCATGGTATTGCAATAGAGCAATCTCTGACCAGCCGTTAACTTGTATTAATGGCTCAGGGACTTCATCTTCACAAACATCATCCTAGATTCAAAAGACAGTACTGCTTGTGAAGGCTCTAATTCATCCAGGTCATGGTATATCTGTTGTATTCAGTTAGATCAACTGGACTTGGAGTTTAGTTCTTGAAGATGTTTCGCTAGTCATCCAACTGGCTTTCTCAATTCAGAATGTCTTTTACAAGAATGTGTTGGTAAATAAGTACCCTGGAAAGTCCCAATTAGCATATAACAGCCATGTGTTAGGGACCTTCTAAATGCAAGTTGTGACTAAAGCTGGGTACACACGATTAGATATTTCGGTCCGATCGACCGATAGTTCAGTGTATCGGTCGATCGGACCGAAATTATCGAATCCGAATGTGCCCATGTCCGATCGACCGTTCGTCCGAATCGGACGAAAGGACGATCGGACAGGGTGGAAAACCTCGTCCGATCGTGTGGTCCTCTATGGACCGCACAATCGGTCGCGGTGACTATCGGACGCGGCTGCTTTTGCCGCGACCGACAGTCCTTCCTCCTGGCCAACCGTTCGAAAGTATTGAACGGTCGGTCAGGAGGAAAAATCGCTAGGTGTGTACCTAGCTTTAGAGGTGCTTTATTTTCACATAAATGGCCTAAATCAAGAAACCAAGCCTGAATATGTTTTAATGCCTTACCCTGGGCAATTTCGATAGCAACTCCTAGCAACAATGCAATCACATCCTGCATTTAGAAGGTCCCTACACCTGGCTGTTATATGCTAATTTGGACTTTCCAGCATACTTAATTACCAACAGATTCTTGTACAAGTCATTCTGAATTGAGAAAGCCAGTCAGATGACTAGCGAAACATCTTCAAGAACTAAACTTAAGCCCAGATGACCTAACTGAATACAACAGATACAAGACAGTACTGAAATACATATGTTCTTTTCTTTTAGGAGGGCTAAAGTCTAAACATATTGAAAGTTCCTGTGATCCCCTTCACTATAAACAATTGAAAATATGATTTAAAGGGCATGTCCAGCCCAAATAAATTTATATTTAGGTTTAGCATCCCCCCAAACCCCATTTTCGCATTACCCCTGAAGAGACTTACCAAACCCAGTCCCTTGCCACCTGCTGCAAGCTTGTTTTGAGCACAAGCAGCAGCAATAAGGTGCTTCCTGGTTAAAACCTTCACAGCACAAAAAATATTCTGTATTTGTGTCTAAAGGCTCACACACACAGATTCATTCGATGGGGCCAACCAGCAATGCACGGTGTGTATGCACTGCCATTTCAGGCACCGTGTATAGGTGCTTTGTCACCCAAAACGTTAGGTCAGGGTTTGTTTAGGATACACCTGTCAGACCGTGCAACTAGCCCCGACCAAACGCCCATTTCATCTGACAAAGCATTCATAACACGGCTGAAACGACTGTGCATACACATAGTGTAAGTTGATTTGTCTTGAGAAATGGGCCTTATTGAGGTCGAAACGTTGACCAAACAAAAGATTGTCATTTGTTAAATCTGGTGTGGGGTGGAATCCATCCCAAGACACACACATGCATCAGGGTCATCCACTGCGATCTCACGTGTGCATCTTTAGATTTGGTGAACTTAAAGGGAATGCTCACCCTTAACACAAAAAAACTAGTCAACAGTGAGTTACCTGCCCCCAAACCCAAATTATATATTTTTCACTTTATTACCTGTATTACTAACCAAATATTTAAAGGGGAACTGTGGTCTCAAAACAAGTTGAGTTTTAATGAAAGGCCAGTTTCCTAACTTTAAAACGAGCCAACAACCTCTCTACCTGCTTCACAGCCCAAGATATATAGAAATGACTGACCAGAAAGTTAATGGGTGGGAGGCTGACATTCCTAAGGCTTCTACTGCATAGTGCCGCTAGCGAGCACAGCCCCAGACTCCCTCAGTGTGTGAGGGAGACAGGAAGTCCATCCTCCTCTCTGCTGTGTGAAGGACCTGCAGCTGCAGAGAAGGTAAGGGAATCTACAGCCCTTCTCTCTCACTATGTGAAAACAGCCTTTTCAGGCAGAGTTCTCACTCTGTTTCCACAGATGTTTTTTTTTGGGGGGGTAGGGGGGGTCAGAGTGGCCCACAGCACCTGTGAGTGGGTGGGGCTTAGGCACCCATGAGTGGGTGGGGCCACGGCACCTGCAAGTGGGCGGGGCTTAGGCACCCGTGAGTGGGAGGGCCACGGCACCTGTGAGTGGGCGGGGCCACATGGGGCTGTAAGGAAATAGGCCAAGGGGGGCCTGCAACTGGACGGACCATGGGGTCCATAAGTGGGAGAGACCAGGGGGGCTGCAAAGGGGAGCAGACACAGGGCAGATTGACCGACAGGTTTCAGAGCAGGAAGCGCAGGGGACCTGGTGATGCTGCTGCCATATCACACACAAAAATGTAAATATCTTCAAAACTATGTAAAATAAACAATGGAAATAAATTGCAAAAACTCTCAGGAGAGCAATTCCTATCAATTTACCTAAAGTAATTTTTGGACCACAGTTCCTCTTTAAGGATAATTATTACTGGCAGAGTAAGCTGTCCCTTCCCTCCATGCAGTCAATCAAGGCTGTGACTGCTGACATCTCAACTAATGATAGACTGCTGTTTCACCTGCTGCCTCCTCTGCACATTCTCAAGCATGCACACAACAAGGAAGAAGATACCTTTGCCAGAAAGGACTAGAACCTATTAAATATCTGGTTACAAATGCATGTAATATACTGGGAGAAATAGCAGTTAGGGTTTGGGGGCAGATCGTCGACAAGTCACCAGTTTTCTGTTTTAAGGGTGAACATGACCTTTAAAAAACACATTTAAAAATGGAAACTAGTTGACAGATTACAGGGAGTAGGTGCAGTCATGTCTATTTGAACTAAAGTTCTAAGTCAGTAGATAGATTGTCACATTGGGCTGCTAAGTGGCAGATGAGATTCAATGTTGATTAATGTAAGGTGATGCATTTTGGAATTAAAAATCCTTGTGCTGCCTTTACTATAAATGTCTCTGTGTTAAGTGAATCCCTGTTGGAAAGGAATCTTGGAGTTTTGGTGGATAAACTTAAAGGTAGCAACAGCCAGAGCCAGCATGGTATTTTCTTGTATAAAGAGAGGTATGGATTCAAGGGAGGAAAATGTTATTCTCTCTCTTTACAAAGCATTGGTAAGGCCTTATTTGGAATATGCAGTGCAATTTTGGAATCCTGTGTACAAAAAGAACATCTTTGAAATGGAAACGGTTCAGAGAAGGGCAACTAAATTAATAAGGGGATTGGGTGAGGTTGAATATGAAGAGAGACTGGAAAAGTTACAATTATGTACGCTGGAGAAAAGGCGCTTGCGTGGGGATATGATTACTGTGTATAAATACATTAACGGGCCACACAAATAACTATTTGGGGCATTGTTCACCAATAGAACATGTCAGAGGACATGCGGACATCCCTTAAGACTGTCCGCAGGTTTAGGCTTCAAGCTCGGAAAGGGTTTTTCACTGTGAGAACGGTAAAGCTATGGAACGGTGGACGTTGTTAGTGGACGTTGTTATGGCAGGTTCATTGGTCAGTTTAAAAAAAAAGCTGGATGATTTTCTGCAAACAAGGAATGTTGCAAGTTACTGGTATTGATTCATAAAGTAGAGTTGATCCAGGGAAATTTACGATTGCCATTTGGAGTCAGGAAGGAATTTTTTCCCCCTTCATAAATTTGGTGGGTTTTTTTGCCTTCCTCTGGATCAACAGTTAGGCAGGAAATGAGGATATTGCTAGATGGGTTGGACTGGATGGACATATGTCTTTATTCAACCTCATACTATACTAGTAATGTTGAACCTTGGTACTTTGAACTATGTTTAGAAACAACTCCTACCATAATCTGCAATCAAGTCATGCTGGGAGTGGGGTGCCACGGGATTCTGTGCTGGGGCCACTTTTATTTAATTTGTTTAGCAAGAATTTAAAATTGGGTTTTGAAAGCAAGGTCTCTGTTCACTGATGACACAAAACTAGGTAAGGCATTGAAAACTACAGATATTGTGCAATTGTTGCAGACAGACTACAAATGTGGATAGACCAGGGAGATGCCTACATTGTTACTAAAAGTTAGAAACTTTGTACAGACAGTAATAACCATTAAACAAATGTAAAATACTAACCATTTCAAAAACTGCAAACATTTCTGTAATCAGACATTACCTGAGTGATATCAATCACTTGGACAAAAGAACTGCCTGGAAATTGAAGGACTTCTTCTTCAGTGTCCACATGTACTGGCAGCTTAGGAAAATGTGGTAAATTTTACAGTTATTATTTTAATATAGACACAGGCACAAACTAATAACCATACAGCCATTAGTGCTGTTCTATGTAACAATCAAAGGTTTATATAGAATATTTTCTGGCACAACGCATACAGACGGCCAGATAAGACCTGGCAGAATAACTAAACCCCACATTAGCAATCTGAAGAAATATAAAGTAACTACCAGCATATTTATTTTGGAGGATACAAGTGGACATGCTTGTGCCTAAGGCATGGGGGGGAGAGAGCAATGGTGCTGGTGATGTCACAGCTCACATGGTAACTGTGGTCTTAAATTCTTCCAAACTAGGAAGAATTATATAAAAAGTCTTCCTTCACACCTTCAAAATAAAACCTAAATCACATCTCCAGATAAAATTTGTGAGAAGTTATTGCTGGAAAAGGTTCAGCAATATTACTTCCTGCTTAAACACTTCCTGTTTTCAGCCATGTGACCAGCCTCTGCCTGCATTAATAGGCTCCTCTTCTCAACTGTCAATTCTTCCCCAGATACTTCCTAATTTCCCCAGCATTAAGTCTTAACTGAGCATGCTTCTCCCCCAGGGCGGACAAACGGGGCAGAGGTTAGGTGAGGTCACTCAATCTACTGGAAGCAGGAAGTTTGAACATTCACCCCAATGTAATGTCTCTCAGGCTCCAGCCAGAGATGTGATTGTCAGCTCATTTTAAAGGAAATACTGCAGGCTTTCATTTAACCATAATTTGTTTTGAGAATACAGTTGCCCTTTAAAAGGTAGAATATGCTCTTTTTAATAAAGGGCATTTCCATGGAGACAATGTTTAATTAAACAGTCATTAGAAATATATGAATGAGTCCAGATGAATTGCTATGAATGCTTTGAAGATACTCCTTTACAATTTGGTGCAATTTGCAAAAATTGGTTAACAATGAAAGTAAAAGTTAAACAAACAGAAAAAAATAAAAGCAAACTGGAAAAAAAAACTTAATATAAAAGTTAACAGAGTGCTAATTGTTTAAATACAATTTGTTATTTGCTTTATATCGGGAACATAAGAAATAAGCCAATTTGGTTCTTCGGGGCTAGTAATCTACTTGTTTCTTGAATTTATTTTAGAACACATTTTCATCATTATAAAATTAAATTCTTAACCTTGTTTTTGTCAGAAGGACTAACGTTTAAACTTAGAGATGGTGGGTGCCAGACAGTTCCAAAGGCTCTCTGTGATAGGTTAAACAAAGTACCATTGCTGAACTGTGCTTTCAGACATCATCTGCTCCATCTGTAGAGTTGGTCTATGGCCAGCAGTACAGATGGAAAAATTGTTGATTAGTGAGGGAAATAGTTTGATTTGCTTGTTGCCTTTGTATTATTAGTAAAGCTTTTGAGTGGTAAACATTGTCCTTTTAACTTATACTGCAGATAATGTATTGCTAAAAAGTAACGAAATGGCAGGCAAAATGGATGGGTGATGAATTGACAAGAGGGGGAACAGAATGGAAGGAGAAGAGGGGAAATTAAAAGGAGAATAAATTAAGTGCTCCTGTCTTCATTAGAATTTTAAATTTGAATAAGCAAGGGTTATTTTTTTGTGAACTTACAACAAGAACACCACTGTGTTTTCTATTGATACAACATTCCTGGGGACTACATTCTAAACCATTTGGGGGGGGGATAAGTTTATTATGTACACTAGAGAAAAGGCACTTGCGTTGGGATATGATTACCGTGTATAAAAACATTAATGGACCATACAGTAAACTATCTGGGGCATTGTTCACCAATAGAACATGTCAGAGGACATGCGGACATCCCTTAAAGGATAACTCCGCCCTCATAAAAACATCTTTTAGAAAGAATAGCCTCTTTAAAATATTTTGATATATCATAGTTTGTCCTATGAATTCATTACTGTATGCCTGTTTTGCTTCTGGATATCACATGGAGAGGAAAAGACAGGCTGCAACACTGACTTAAATTAGTATCTAAAAACGTCCTTTATTAGAAAGATCAAAGTGGGGACATATATATTAAAAACATCTAAAAACAAGCCAAACCCTGCCTCCCATACATAGGTTCAAATGTAACTATCACAAAGGTATAATAAGAATGCATTGGAGTATAATAGAAATACAATGAGTCAACTGGAGTCAAGAAAATACATAAGCATACTTATACCGGTCTAGAAGAGGACAGGTAGGCAAAGCAAGGGGGGGGGGGGGGGCGTTCAGCTTCTGGATGCCTCATGGAAACTAAGCAATTTAGAAACCTGTACTGAGCCTGGGAATGCTCAGAAGAGGCAGATAGGAGATTAACATTCAGTCATTGGCTGTGATGTCAACTGTCAAATCCATAACTGACAGTTGCTAACTGGAAGAACCAGGAAGCAGAAACAGGGGCAACATGACATTTTGCAGGATTTCAGGTTAGACTTCTATATTTCAAACTATTGCCGTTTAGGGTTTTGGGGGGTGATTTACCTGTAAGTAAGCTTTCATTTTAGGGCTGGACTTAAAGTTTTGAAGTTTTAAAGTTTTGAAGAAAAGAAGTTTAGCCTTCAAGTTCAGAAAGGGTTTTTTTAACTGTAAGAACAGTAAAACTATGGAAGGGTCTTCAAGTGTTGCACTGTTCCCCGGGTGTTCTATTTTTCACAGGGAGGTGGGAATAAGCTTTCTCACCTCCTGTGAATAATAGGTACAGATGCAACATACTTTTAAAAAATCAGCTTTATTGTCCTTTAAAAAAAGCAATGGCCATTTTAGGGGGTGTAGTGCCGCTTGTAGTTGGTCAAATACAGACCTCTGCAGAGTCCAATAAATGTCTAATGCCAAATGTCCAATCAAAGAGGCCACCTATAAAGTTTGTGTTATAACACAATTATGACCATTATGAATTGATAGCATACCAAGTGATTTAGTTAATTGCACACTGAACTACAACTACTCGCCTTCTTGTTTATACATACCTATCTTTATATTTATCTTTTTTCATATATATGAATATTAAATATGAATGACTGGACTAAATAAAGCCATTCAGACAGAAAAGACTTCCAGTGTCAATATGTGATTGTCATAAATTCTCTTTCACATGCAAGCAACTTTTTTATTTGTATTTTAGCTACAGCCTCCCCCCCCCAAAAAAATGGCACTGTAATGTACAAATTACATGTGCTCATAGTAATATTGATAAAACAGGTTTCCTAAAAACATCAAAAACTCATTGACACTAACCTGTTAAGCTCTAGAATTCTTCTAGGCTAGAAAGGGAATATGCTAAAAAGAATCAGTATATTATTTCTGCTTGAGTAGATTTTTTTGTGGAATCTCATCACTGATCAAAGTTTAAAAAAAGTAGCAGTACATTTCTCTTATTCACAATCCACATGGAGATATTAGCAGGTCAGTTTTACCCTTTGGTCCAATCTGGGTTCTGCCTACTAACTTGGTCGCTAAGTTAATTGTTAAGAACACATTCCCTGCAAGAAACATGTTGTTAACATTGGTTCTACTGACTAGATCATAGGGCAAGATTGTACAGCTCATATATTTATGTAGGATTTGTATCCAGAGACACACTAAAAAAAAACTATGGTTGCATGCAAGGGTACATAGAAACGAAGGGGGAGTTTTCCCTTTAATCTTACAGTAACTAGAAAAGTAGTACATACATTTATAATTCAGAATAAAAAGTATATTACATATAAGAACATTACCCAAAAAGATGTTTAGCAAAATAAAAATGGGAAAGTAATACCTGTATGTCAGGCTTTGAAGGAGGAGGAATGGAAGGTGAAGGAGTTACTTCTTGGCTGATGCTGTCACTTGCTATACTGTCAATATCTACACAAGGCAACACCTACACAGAGAAAACACCAGAATAAGCGTTGCTAATTAAAGAATGTTAAAGGACAACTACACCGTGAAAATCACTTTTAAAAAAAAATAAGTATCTGGGGCAGAGAGGTAGGATTGATTATTCCTACCTCCCAATACATATTTTTTTATATAGTAAATTATAAAGGATAAGTGCACTGTAAAATCAAGTTATGTTCATTTGGAAGCTGCAGCTTTAAAAATACCGTTGTCATATTTTATTTTACCTATGCTCCTCCAGAGCCTATCTTTGTGCCTTGAAAGTTGCTGACATCTTGTTACTGGTTTGCTGAATGTTAAGCTCCGCCCCTCTGAGATTTCCTCTGCTTTCTCCTGCTTGAGCCTCAAACAGTAATGCTTGTGAGTTCCGTGCACATGCACGTGCACGTAACTCACAGGCATTACTGTTTGTGACTCAAGCAGGAGAGTGCATGGATGTTTTGAGGCTCAAGCAGGAGAAAGCAGAGGAAATCTCAGAGGGGCGGAGCTTAACATTCAGCAAACCAGTAACAAGATGTCAGCAACTTTCAAGGCACAAAGATAGGCTCTGGAGGGGCATAGGTAAAATAAAATATGACAACGGTATAACAAGAAAATTTTGTAAATTAGAGATATCCAAACAGCAAGTTAAAGGGAAAATTCAGTGGAAAATTTTATTTTTAGAAGTCTAGCAGGGAGATTCAATAAATTTTCTTATCGTTAAAAATGGTACTCATTTCACCCCAACCAAATTAGATCTTATTTAACATTTGAAAGCTAACATCTGATTGATTGGAGTAAAATGAGCACCAGATTTAATGATAAAAACGTTTATTGAATCTCCCTGTTTGTTTATATTTTGCATACCTAGTTGTTTTGCATATTCTTTATTTTAAAAAAATCTGTTGAATTTATACCCCTTGCTATTCCCTGCTGTTGACATTAGTGAGCTGACAATTCAGGTTTTGTAAAAGTCCTCCTTCCCAGAATGCACACTAACATGGAATGTTCCTAACGGTAATTTCTACTGATTGGCTGTTGGATGGGTAAAACATGCTCAGATCTCTACTGAGCAACTTAATCAACCCAGGCACTGGGTCAAGGGCAAAACCATAAGGGTCTCTTTTACGGGACCTGCAAACAGGAAGTCAGAATTTCGGAAGCATTTATTTATACACAGACAAAATGCTGAATGGGAAGGTTAAGGTCATTAGGTTGAAAAAAAGTGGATTTTACCAACTAGTAAAATCCTTTTCTCTGAAGCCGTAAGTGGGACCCAGTGGGATTATGTACCATTCTCCAGGAGGGGAAACTTATAACAAAGGAAGTGAGGAAGTAAGGGTTTACATATTGTACCAGTAGTACCGGAGTACCGGAAGCCTCCTTCAGTCCCAAAGAGGGAGCGAAAGCTAAACAGAAAACAGAACAACAAGAAACAAAGGTAACAAGCCAGAAAATTCAAAAGTTAAAATGTCCGCCAGGGAGGGAAGTACCTGGGGCTCCCTTACAGCTTCAGAGAAAAGGATTTTAATGGCAAGTATAAAAATCCCCTTTACTCTCTCAGCCCCGAAATTGTAGGGTGGTCAGAAAAAAATACTTATGCCTCCGCAGACAGAACCACCCAGAGTAATCTCCGCAAACACATGGTGGTAGTAAAAGTTTATAAAGATGTGGTTGGAAGACCACTTTTCCTGATAAATCTGGTCCACTGAGGCACCATGAAATGCTGCCCAAGAAGCCTCAACCGGGTGGAATGAGCTGTAACCTACAAGGGAGGAACAGCTCCAGCCACTAGTAACAGTAGATTTGATCCACCTTGCTAGAGTCTGAGGTGAATCTCTGGCACCCGGGGTGGTCCCTCCTAGAGGATAAACAAAGCATGAGAGGAACGGATACCTTGGATGCGATCAATATAGATCTTAAGAGCCCGCACCATTTGAAGAGAATGTAACTTGCGGTCTCTGGCAAAGGGAGGATCCAGGAAGAAGAAAGGAACCGCAATCTCCTGGTTAATGTGGAAAATGGAGCCCACTTTTTGAAGAAAAGAAGCGTGGGGATAGCCCTGTCCAACTGAATAGTCAGGCATGAGGGTTCCACTGACAAGGTGGCCAGTTCAGAGGCTCTCCTGATGGTGGACACGGCCAGCAGGGAAACAGGTCTTCCAAGTGAAGAGAGATAGGGAGACCAATTGTAAGGGTTTGAAAGGAGGATTTTGAAGAGCATTAAGAACTGAACCAAGGCTGAACCAGGGAGCGGGAAGGAGGACGGAGGTGGGTTACATCTTGCAAGAAGGTTTGAATATCCTTCCTGCCGGCAAGTTTCCTATGAAAAAATAATGAAAGGGAGGAAACATGTCCCTTCAGAGCACTGGTGGAGAGAAGCCTCTCTGAAAAAAGCTGGAGGATCCTGGATAGTACGAATGTATTCAGGGGAAACCCTCGGGAGGAACTCCACATTACATATCTATGCCATACCTGGTGATAGACTCTAGAAGATTAAGGTATTCGTGCTGCCAGCATAGTAGGAATTACTGAAGTGGGAATACTTCCTCAGGATAGCAGATTCAACCGCCATGCCATTTAGCAAAGCCACTGATGTGTGGTTTTGAACCAGACATAAGTTCTTCCTCTAGAGCGATTAAGCTCCCAGAGCGATTTACTTGTAAAGGGGTTTTCTGTTTTAAAGGGGTTTGTCTGTTTTTAAGGGGTGCGTTAAGAAACAAAAGTGTTTATTAACTGTGGTTTGCAGTCTAGTTAAATGTACTAACCTAGCACTATTTATTTCTAGGAGTGTGCCTGTGTAAGTATTTAATCACTAGTATTTGGTTTTTTTGTTAGTTTGTTTTTTACTACTTGCTGCTTGAATAAGGTGGTAGGAATTGTTTAAGTAAACTTAAAGCACTGGGATTCTAAAATAAATACTTGTGTTCAACTGCATTGTTACTTGTAGGGTGGGGCTGGTAAGAGACAAAACAAAGGCATTTTTTTCTTTTCTCTTGGATGGGGGTGTAGCTAATTGGTTTAAATTGGCTGAGGACTGTTGAAACCTTGGTTCTTCCTCAAGAGCGATTAACTTGTTAAGAACATTTCTGTTTTAAAGGGTTGTTTTTAAGGGGTGCATTAAGAAGCAAAAGCGTTTAGAACAAGAAAGGGTTTAAGAAAAAGAATACTGTTTCTCTTGTGTGTATTGCTATTTTCTCTTGTTGTGTATTGTGGTTGCTGTGAGTTGCTGTTTAGTATGGACAGTTTTGTTGGGGCCATGTAATATGCATCCAGCCACACGTATGGGATCTGGGAGCATCCGCACCAAGGGTATGTGTCAGATGTGAGTGGGTTGCCCATTTGGAATCTGAAATGCAGAATCTAAAGGGGAAACTTGCAGCATTGCAGGGCTTGACAAATCAGGGGGAATTTCAGGTACTGGCAGGGGCCAGTAAACTGGAGGGTGGAAATGGGGCAGATAGGGTGGTAAAGGAAGATAGATTTGTAAGGGTCACTAGGGGAAGGAAGGATAGGGACGCCTCTCTCCAGTTGGTTGATCCCAACAGATTTGCCGTTTTAGGCAAAGCTGTGGAGGCCAATGGCTAGGAAGTAGCATGTATGGAGCGGGCCTTTGCCTTGAGCACCCAGGTGACCTCCATCTCCAATACAAGGGAGGGAGAACTAGGCTAGGAAGGATAGGCAGGAGGGAGTGGTATGGGACTCCATTATTAGAAGGGTAGATGCTGCATGCAGAACAGTGCGTTGCCTGCCTGGTGCTAGGGTTCAGCATGAGGTGGATTATGTGGACAGATTATTGGGTGGGGCTGGGAGTGACCCAGCGGTCTTGGTTCACATTGGTGCGAATGACAAAGTTAGAGGTGGAGGTTAGGTCCTTAAAAATGATTTCCGAGAGTTAGGGGCCAAGTTAAAAGTAAGGACCTCAAGGGTAGTGATTTCAGAAATACTACCACAGCCATGTGCTACGCTAGGGAGGCAACGGGAGCTTAGGAGTATAAATGCGTGGCTAAGAGGGTGGTGTAAGGGGATAGGGTTTGGGTTTTTAGAGAAATGGGATGACTTTTCGGTTAGCTACAGGCTCTTTAGTAGAGACAGATTGCACCTCAATGATGATGGTGCAGCTGTTTTGGAGGAGATGATGGCTAGGGGGTTGGAGGAGTTAAACTAGGTATGGGGGGAGGGTACGTTGAACTACACAGGGGTAGATAGAGATATTAGGGATCAGGGGACTAATGACAACGGAGGGAGGAGACGGGGGAGGGGACAGCATATAGGACAAGGAGGCATGTACGACCAAGTATGGAAGTAAATCAATTGATAATCTAAAATGTATGTTTACAAATGCAAAAAGTCTGGCTGGACAAACTGGGGAACTAGAACTAATAGCTTTAAAGGAAAGGTATGATGTGAACAGTATAGCAGAAACATGGCTAAATGATTCAAACGACTGGACAATAAATATTGAAGGATACTCCTTATTTAGACATGACAGAGTTAATAAGAAAGAAGGGGGAGTATGTATGTATGTTAAACAGGAATTGAAGCCAAATATAAAAGATGGGGGTATAAATGATATGGCAGAAACAAAATGGGTAGAGCAGTGTACAGGAAGCAAAAAGGTGAGTAAATTAATTGTTGGGGTATGTTATAAGCTGCCAAATGCCGGGGAGGAGGTGGAAATGAATCTCCATATGCAGTTGGCAAAGGCTGCTGGTATGGGGCATGTTTTGGTTATGGGGGATTTTAACTACCCTGACATAGATTGGAGTAGAGGAACTGCCAGCACCTCAAAAGGTATAAAGTTCTTAAATTTCCTATATGAGCATTTTCTTTCGCAGAAGGTAGAAGTTCCTACTAGACAGAATTCGTTGTGAAATCTAATAATCGAGCTCATTTTGGAAATTAAGGTAATGGGAAGTTTAGGGAATAGTGATCACTATATAGTGTCATTTAATATAGGTTGCAAAAACCTAAAGTGCACAGAGTTAACAAAAAATGTTAACTTTAGGTAAGCTAATTTTGTGCTGTTAAAGGAATCACTCCTGCTCATAGACTGTTTCTAGGTAAAGATACTGAGCAGATGTGGACCACTTTTAAAGGGATATTAAACTATTACATTTCTAAATTTGTACCTTTAGGGAAAAAGTGTAAAAAAATTAGGTCCGCTCCTGCATGGTTTAATGCTCAGGTAAAAAGGGAAATGGAAGGCTTTTAAAATTTTGAAATCAGAGGGAACAGAACAGTCTTACAGGGAGTATAAAAGCTGTGATAAAGAGTACAAGAAAGCAAATAAACTAGCTGAAATAGAAAATAAAATACGGATAGCCGAACAAAGCAAGTACAACCCCAAAATGTTTTTTAAGTATATAAATGGTAAAAATATGAGGTCTGAGAATGTGGGACCATTAAACAATGGGGCTGAGATGGTTGTAGAGGATCGAAAAAAGGCTAATCTGCTAAACCCCATTTTTTTTACATCGCTTTTTACTATAGAGAATTCTAGTCCTTATAGCAGGGATTATAATAATATGCAGGGGAGAAATGAGGAGTATTCACATTGGCTGACGGAGGATATGGTACAGAAACAATTAGACAAAGTAAATATCAATAAAGCCCCAGGACCAGATGTATTGCATGCCCGGATTGAACTTAGTTCAGTTCTATCTAGACTACTGTTTCTTATCTTTTTAGATTCACTTTGGCCTGCGGATGTGCCTCTGGGTTGGGAAAAAAGTCAATGTAATACCAATATTCAAAAAAGGTAGTCGTTCACAGTCTGGTAACTATAGACCTGTAAGCCTAACATCAATGGTAGGGAAGGTTGTTATGGGATCATATAATTGACTGTCTCCAGAACCGGTCTTATTAGTAGTAGTCAGCATGAATTTATGAGAAATAGATCATGCCAATCAAATTGAATTGGTTTTTATGAGGAAGTAAGAATTTAGATTCAGGCACAGCAGTGGATGTGGTATACTTGGATTTTGCGAAAGCTTTTGATACTGTGCCACATAGACGACTAATGTATAAACTGAGGACTGTTGGCCTAGAAGAAAACATTTGTTCATGGATAGAGAATTGGTTATTAGATCGCAAACAGAGTGTGGTGGTAAATGGTGCTACAGCTATGTGAGCTAAAGTTCTAAGCAGAGTACCTCAGGGTTCTGTACTGAGGCAGCTTCTTTTTAATCTGTTTATAAATGACTTAGAAGGGGGCATTGAGAGCAAGGTCTCTGTGTTTGCTGATGACACTAAACTATGCAGAGCTTTGGAAACTTCAAATGATGTGCAGGTGCTGCAAGCAGACCTAGATTATCAAAATGGGCAGCAGAATGGCAGATGAAATTCAATGTTGATAAATGTAAGGTGATGCATTTGGGATTTAATAAATACACCATAAATGTGTTAAGTGAATCTGTAATGGAAAAGATTTGGGGGTTCTGGTAGATAACAGACTTAGCTGTAGCAAACAATGCCAGACAGCCACGACTAGAGCTAGCAAGATATTGTCTTGTATAAAGAGAGGAATAGATTTGAGAAAATTATTATTCTCCCTCTTTACAAGGCACTGGTAAGGCTTCACTTGTAATATGAGGTGCAGTTTTGAAATCCTATATACAAAAGGACATCTTGGAAATGGAAGCAGTCCAGAGAGGGGCAAGTAAATTAATAAAGGGAATGGAGGGGCTTAAATATGCAGGCAGATTAGACAAATTAGGGCTGTTTACATTGGAGAAGTGACGTTTGCGTGGGGATATGATGACCTTATACAAATATATTAATGGGCCATACAATAAACTCCCTGGTGCATTGTTCACGAGTAGGTCATATCAGAGGACTCGTGGACATCCTTTAAGGTTGGAAGAAAAGAAGTTTCATCTTCAGGTTAGGAAAGGTTTCTTTACAGTGAGAGCAGTGAAACTGTGGAACTGTCTTCCAGCAGATGTGGTAATGGCAAGTTCATTGAATAGCTTTAAAAATGGCCTGGATAAATTTCTAAAAGTATAAAATATTGAGAATTACTGGTATTAATACATATACTGTAGATCTGGCTGATCCAGGGATACTTTCCGATTGCCGTTTGGAGTCAGAAAAGAATTTTTTCCTCCCTTTATAGCTGGGTTTTTTGCTTTCTTCCTTTAAAAAAAAAAAAAAGTGAATAGGTTGGACTTCATGGACGTATGTCTTTATTCAACCTTAATTACTATGTTACTATGAAGGTCCGGATGAAGGAAGAGGCCATGTGATAGTAGGTCTGGACAAAAAATGGCTGAATTGGAGATAATGGCGTTGAATGAAAAGTATGATGTAATAGGTATAGCAGAAACGTGGTTGAACAGTTCTCACGACTGGATACGCCTTGTTTAGGTAGGACAAAGAAAAAAGGAAAGGGGGGGGGGGGTATGTGTTAATGTTGAAAAAAGAATTGAAGCCAAATTTAAAATAAGAGATAACTGGCGATATGGATGTTAAAGCAGAGGCAATATGGGTGGAATTAGGCAACAGGAAAGGTGCTAATGTCACTGTTGGTGTCTGCTATAAGTCGCCAAATGCTAGAAGGGTGGAAGTGAGTCAGCTTCATATGCAGTTGGCAAGGGCTGCACGTTTGGGGAGTGTACTCATTATGGGGAACTTTAATTACCCCGACATTGTTTGGTGGAGTGGAACTGCCAACACAGAAAAGGGCGATAAGTTCCTGAATTTGCTGCAGGATAATTTTCTCTCACAGGTGGTTGAAGTTCCTACTAGAAAAGGAGCTCTGTTGGATCTGGTAATATCTAATATCATGGAGCGTATTATAGATATAAAGGTAACTGGAGGGTTAGGGAATAGTGACCATGAAAAACTGTCGTTTGAAGTATGTTATCGAAGGGAAAAGTGTGCTGGGTTAACAAAGACTTGTAAAGAGGCAAATGGAAAGGAAGAAAAAGGCATTTAAAGGGTATGTCCATCAAAAAATTAACTTTCTTTCTAACTGTTTTACTGAAGAATAGGAGGTAAATGCACTATTTCTTACCTCCCGTTCTTCAGTGAATCTTGCAGGAGAGCAGGAGAACTTACCGGGATCGTTCCAGCGCTGACAGAGAAGTGGACGAAATCCCCGACGCATCTCCAGTCCTTTGCACTGTGCACGCATGCACACACCGTGTTAAGGAGAGTGGAAGCGCCAGAGGCGTCGGGGATTTTGGCCACGGCTCTGTCAGCACTGGAACGATCCCGGTAAGTTCTCCTGCAAGATTCACTGAAGAACGGGAGGTAAGAAATAGTGTATTTACCTCCTGTTTTTCAGTAAAACAGTTAGAAAGAAAAATTTATTTTTTGATGGACATACCCTTTAAAACCTCTAAGTCAGAGGGAATGGAAAGGGCCTTTAGGGATTATAAAAACTGTAACAAGGAGTGTAAGAAAGCAATCAAACTAGCTAAAATTAATAATGAAGTTAGGATAGCTGAACAAAGCATCACTAAGCCTACACATTTTTTTAAGTATATTAATAGTAAGAAGATGAGGACTGAAAATGTGGCACCATTAATTAATGGGGATAAGTTAGTTACGGAGGATGGCGATAAAGCAAATGTCTTAAATATTTTTTTTCCCTCTGTATACACTATAGAAGATCCAAGTACAGATATCATAGAGTATAGTAGCAATAATGTTATAAAAGATGCAAGTGCACTTTGGTTAACCGAGGATATGGTACAGAAACATCTAAATAAGGTTAATATTAATAAATCTCTTGGACCGGATACAATACATGCTCTGGTACTTAGGGAGCTAAGTACAGTTTTATCTAGGCCATTGTTTCTTATTTTTGCAGATTCCCTCATGTCCGGATGTGTGCCTCTGGATTGGAAAAAGGCTGATGTTGTTCCAATATTCAAAAAGGGTAGTCGCTCACAGCCTGGTAATTACAGGCCTGTAAGTTTAACTTCAGTGGTGGAGAAGATACTGGAAAGTTTAATAAGGTAACATATTCTAGAGTATGTTTCAAGGACTAACATAAGTAGTAACCAGCATGGATTTAGGAGGAATAGATCTTGTCAAACCAACTTGCTTAGATTTTATGAGGAAGTAAGTATACATTTAGACTCTGGCATAGCAGTAGATGTAGTATACTTGGATTTTGCAAAGGCTTTTGATACTGTCCCCTATAGGCGACTAATGTATAAGCTAAGGTCTGTTGGTCTGGGGAGGTACATTTGTACATGGATAGAAAATTGGTTAATGAATAGGATGCAGAGAGTAGTTGTTAATGGGGCTTCATCATTATGGACTAAAATGCGAAGTAGGGTGCCACAGGGTTCTGTGTTGGGGCCACTTCTATTTATTATTGATTTGGAAGTGGGTACTGTCAGCAAGGTTTCTGTGTTTGATGATGAGACAAAACTTTGTCGACCATTAAAATCTTCAGAGGATGTGCAATCTTTGCAGGGGGATCTAGATAGATTGTCACATTGGGCTGCTAAGTGGCAGATGAGATTCAATGTTGATAAATGTAAGGTGATGCATTTTTGACTTAAAAATCCTTGTGCTGCCTTTACTATAAATGGCTCTGTGTTAAGTGAATCCCTGTTGGAAAGGGATCTTGGAGTTTTGGTGGATAACAAACTTAAAGGTAGCAAGAAGTGCCAGACGGCAACAGCCAGAGCCAGCATGGTATTGTCTTGTATAAAGATATACAAAAAATATGCAGTGCAATTTTGGTATCCTATGTACAAAAAGGACATCTTTGAAATGGAAAGGGTTCAGAGAAGGGTAACTAAATTAATAAGGGGATTGGGGGAATTTGAATATGAAGAGAGACTGGAAAAGTTACAATTATGTACGCTGGAGAAAAGGGATATGAATACGGTGTATAAAAACATTAACAGACCATACAATAAACTATCTGGGGCATTGTTCACTTATAGAGCATGTCAGAGGACACGTGGACATCCCTTAAGACTTGAAGAAAAAAGGTTTAGGCTTCAAGTTCGGAAAGGGTTTTTCACTGTGAGAATGGTAAAGCTATGGAACGGTCTTCCAGTGGACGTTGTTATGGCAGGTTCATTGATCAGTTTCAAGAAGAAGCTGGATGAGTTTCTGCAAACAAGGAATGTTGCAAGTTACTGGTATTGATACATAAAGTAGAGTTAATCCAGGGAAATATCCGATTGCCACTTGGAGTCAGGAAGGAATTTTTTTCCCCTTCATAAATTTGGTGGGGGTGTTTTGCCTTCCTCTGGATCAACAGTTAGGCAGGAAATGAGGATATTGCTAGATGGGTTGGACTGGATAGACGTATGTCTTTATTCAACATATGCCAGGTGGAAGCGTCAAGTACCACCAGAGCGTCTATGACAGTCACTAGGAGACCCTTCGCTTTGGTGCAGAATGTTGGAACCTAGCGATTAAGGCGCAAAGTCATTATGTCCACGTCTGGTGTCCCTTACCTCTGGATGGAGGGCCCATTCCCCTGGGTTGAACATATGATGACTGAGGAAATCTGCTGTTGAGGGGATGTATATTGCTAACAAGGCTGTCAAAAATCATTCTGCACATGTTAGAATCTGGTGGGTTCCGCTTCAAGTGATTGGTGATTTTGTATGCCACGGCTGTGTCGGATTGAATGCAGACTTTCTTGCCTGCCAATGTCTCGGTCCAGTGAGGCAGGGCTGGAATATTCGCCTGTAGCCCAAGACATTGGTAGGAGAGTGCTTTTTGTGAACTGCATACTCCCCATCCCTGAAGACTGGCATCTGTCGTCACCACTACCCAAGAGGGTAGGCACAGATGTTTGCCTAATAACAGGTTGCCCTCAGACGTCCACCAAGTGATGGATTTCTGGACATGTCTCGGAAAGGGAATCAAACTGTCTAGGGACTCCTGACTTTTGTCCCAAACTGAAAAAAATGTCTCTAAAGGGGGCGCAGGTGAAACGAGGCATAAGGGACCGCTTCAACCGACAAAAACATTTTTCCCATCAGGTGCATCACCTGGTGGATGGAAATCTTTGAGGAGGACTTGGCCTTTGCTTCTAGAGTTGTCAGGGAGGAAACATCATCCCCAGGAATACCATTCAGCGAGAAGGACGGAAGGAGGATTGTCGGATTTATGATTCAGTCGAACCAGGCTATGGTCCTGGCGCAAAGTTCTATCTGTTGCTTTGCTAGGTCTAAGGATGCAGCCTTTATCAGCAGGTCGTCCAAGTAGGGAAGAATGAAGATCACCTGTAGGTGGATGAATGCTGCCTGACAAACCATGAACTTCGAAAACACTCGAGGGACCAAAGCTAGGTTAGGGCAGTAAATTGAAAATGCCGATGACCTATGGCGAACCTCAGAAAAGTATGGTGGCCGTGCAGGTACGCGTCCTGGATGTCCAGGGATACCAAAAATCCCCAGGTTCTATGGCTATAATTACCGAATGTAGGGATTCAATTTTGAGTAGGAACTTTTGGACACAGCAGTTGAGGGCTTTAAAGGTCCAAAACCAGACAGAAAGAACCATCCTTCTTCGGTACCAGGAAAAAGTTGGAATAGAAGCCCGAAATCGAGATATCGGCACTGGGGCAATGACCCTTGCCTGCAGCAGGGACTGGACACAGGACTGTAGAATTCTGCAGCGCATTGGGCATCTTGGGATCAGAGAGGAGAAGAATTGAAGAGGAAGAGAATTCTATTTTGTAGCCGCAGGTAGTGGCCATTTGGGTCCAGGCATCTGTGGATGAAATGCGCTATTTCTCCTGAAATAGTTGAAGGTGGCCCCCTATGTAATCTTGTCGGGGACAGTCATACCTGTTTAGGCTTGTTTCCCCTTCTTTTAGCCCAAGAGTGGAATGGTCTTTGTCCTTGACGGACCAGAGGAAGGATATGTAAGCTGTCAGCTTGCGTTCTGTTAGAGCAGCGGGAAGAACGAAGTGGATGAAAGGAAGATGATCGTTGAAAGGAAAACACAGATCTAGGTTTTGGGGAAGAAATGCCGTCTTCCCCCCTGTGGCCTGGGTAATTAGCTTCTCCAGTTCCAGGCCAAGTTGGCCTAGAAATGAAATGTTAACTAACTGGGTTAGCCACCCAGGCCTTGAGCAACAAGGATCTTCTTGACGCCGTGATGGCTGATGATGATTGGGCAATGAGGCGGCTAGACTCCAGAACCGCGTCCCCGAAGTTTACCACTGCACCTTTGTCGAAGGGCAGCACCAGAGGCTGAGAAAGAGGTGCTTAGGAGACCTACCCGCCTATCAGTGGGATCTTTAAAAGTGGCAGCCTCTGAAAAGGGAATGGTGGTTGCCCTGGAAAGTCTTGCCACCGGAGAATCTACCACTGGGGGTAACGACTACCTGTCTATGTCTAACTATGGGAAAAGAAACATTGCTTGAAAATGTTTGGATTGGAGGAGCTTTTTTTCTGGTAAGGCCCACTCCTGTAGGACAATCTGGTCCAGTTTTTGTATGATTGAAAGGTCACAGTCAGTTCCTTGGTGTGCCTGAACAAGGATTTTGAGTGGTCCTCTGGTTCATCCAGATCCTGAATGTTAAGGACCTGTAGAACTGCCTTAATTAGGTCATTAATCGCCTCAGAGGAGGAATGAAGCTCTAGTCCGGAAGCTATGGATTCCAATTCTCCTTCTTCTGAGTTCTCCTCTTCTTCCAAATATACTTCCTCTATGGAAGGAGTGGATGGAGCTTCAATGGGTCTACTTGCTTTTTGAATCCTGGTTCAGTTCCAGCTGATTGAGGGACCAAGCTAAAAGAAGCCAATAAAACCGACATTGAACCAGCTTGGGTTAAGTCTCTATCGATTTCAGACTCCTGGGGGGTCTGCTGGTAATGCGGACTTTGAAGGCTGATTCTTCAGTGAATCAAGAGGTTTCCCAGAGGCTGGGGTTATTAAGCTGAACTACATAGGGCACATAGAGGGCCAGAAAAACTAGCAACTTTCCTGGCACAAAGCACATGCATACATTTTTTTTCCTTTCTTTAAATTCACAAATAAAGAATATTAAAGAATGTATAATCCCTATATATTTGATTACCCTAGGGATAAGAAGGTTCAAGGACCCCTAGGCATAAGCCTTAAGGTTTCCCTTAAGAAAGGGAGCCCACCAAAAAAAAAAAAAAAAGACTGCAGAGATAGAGAGAGAAGAAAGGCAGTTGAAAAATGGGAGTGTAAAGCAGGCCTGGAGTATAACCACGCTGCCAAGATGGAGTCCAATGTAGAGGAGCCAGAGAAGGTGGAAGTCCTGTCCCCGAGCATCATGTGAAAAAAGACTGGTAAGAGCCAATCAGAAGCCGATGTGCGCCAGGGAAATGGAATGCTGGTCTGCAGCCGTAGGAAGCAGAGGCAGAGCCGTTGGTTGCCCGCATGGGGGAGGAATGACTGTACATTTTAGCCCCAAGGGGCATGATGTGCAGCTCCTCCACGGCATTATATTATGTCTTGCCTTTCTGTATGCCCTCCCACATGGGGAACCAGTGGGGTCTGAAACCACCCGCTCCTTCTGAATGAATAGTTGAAGGGTGATCCATCTCCTAAAGCAGAAACTTTAAAACTGGTGCTCAGATATGTATACCCTGAGGGGAGGAGCACCAGAGCCTCACTTCTTTTGTTTTAAAGTGTCCGCTCCTGGAAAATACATGCAATAAAAGGATTGTGGAAGCTCTGATTTGGTCAAAACATTAATACAGCCTAAGGAGTGCTTCCACAATCCTTCTCTTATATGTATTTATTAGGAAGCATGGTCAAGCTTCCATGTGGTAGCAACACCCCCAACACGCCCCTTTAATGGGAGGTCCTATGCCTTTAATATAAAGCACTGAATAGATGGCCTCTTCCCTCATTTTGAAAAAGCCAATGGGCTGGGGGGAAATGAGAAAGCCTGCCATATTGATCCAGTGCGCAAGTATGAGAAATGCAAAAGTTTGCTAATCGTAATTGAAGTAAAAAAAGGTTAGGACCTTCCAGACTGGGGTTACCTTGACATTGTTGGAAGGCTTTTCATTCATGTGATCTCAGGAATGTATGCTAAAACCCCTTTGTTTATAATGCATGCCAGTGTGCAGATATGTGATATTGTATAGGGTTTTAGAATGCATTACTAAGATCATATGAATGAAAAGCTTTCCAACCATGTCAGGGTAACCCCAGTCTGGAAGGTCCTAACTTCTAACCTTTTTCACTTCAATTATGATTTGCGAACTTTTGCATTTCTCATACTTGCGCACTGGATCAATGTAGCAGGCTTTCTCACTTCCTCCCCAGCTCTTTGGCTTTTTAAAAATGAGGGAAGAGGCTGAATGAGTATGTTATGCAAGAACCCTCTAAACCTAAACTTCATTTTGTTTCCAATGTGTAAATCCGCTTCCAGCAAGAGATCTCATTCTTGCAAGCTCCACAATCCACTTCTGGGTAAGGCAGTCAGTGTCGGCCGTAACAGTGACATCACGGCCAATCACTGACTGCCATTCCTGAAGCAGCCTCCACTGCGGCTGCTCAAAAACAGAAAAAGAACACAGCAACCACAGTGAAGAGGGAGGGCAGAGACAGGAAGCGGTGGTGGATCACAAACTTATAAGAATGATTTCTCATGCTGGAAGCAGATTTAAACATTGGAAACAAAACGAAGTCTGGGTTAAGCAGGTTCTTGCATAACATACAAATGTGAACATTCCCTTTAATTGCAAATCATAATTGAAGTGAAAAAGGTTAGAAGTTAGGACCTTCCAGACTGGGGTTACCTTGACATGGTTGGAAGGATTTTCATTCATATGATCACATTAATGTATACTAAAACCCCTTTGTTTACAATATATGTGTGCAGATAATATAATATTGTATGGGGCCTAGGAATGTGCATTGATTATCTTTTCTACGCTCCTGGAAAATAGTACATAGCCTCACGGTCTCCTGTGTCCCCCAGCAGGCTGAGAGAGAAATACTGATCTTTTTTTCTCAAAAGTATACATAAATAAAATTATACATGCTAAAGTATATGTATTTGCACTGAACTTCCCCTTTAAGGAAAACCCAAAGTAAGAAAGAAAGAAAATGTGACAATCATAGCACAGATAAAAATGGAAGCAAACACCAAGAAGCAAAGTGCTGTACTGCGAGTATTATATGTACTGACCTTCACATAGAATAGCTAGTAAAACAGAAGAAACCTTTGAACAACAGCATGCATTCCATATGGGTTACTCTTAAAATCTTAAAAATCTTAGCTTTAGGAAGTCTTTAACTAGCAACTTGTAAATGCAGGAATAATAAAAGACATAAGATGACAAATGATGCATTTCATACCTGGACTGTGAGTTGTGATGGGTCCTTTATCTCAGATTTCATTTCTACTACTGCTATATTAGGTTTCACAGTTTTTGGAAATAATTTTGGGGAAGAGGGAGGTATAGACACATTAACTGTTGTAGTCTGAGGCTGGGTAATGATCACAGAGTAAGGCACTGGAGAATTTCCTTTGGATTGGGACCTCCCTGCAAATACAGCACACAAATTACCCATTTGTCAGGCTCATTTACCACTCAGCGCTTTTTTAGGCTCTTAAAGTCGCAAAAACTGTTTTACGATTGGTGAAAATGACTTTAAAGGGGAAGTTCAGCCCAAAAAAATCCCTAAAAGATAGAACATAACAAAATATGGTACCTGACCTCTCTTACATCCAGCAGTAATGTCCATGAACCCTGTAAAATCCAAACAAACTGCAGGACTTCCTTGTTGTGGACCCCTATAGAACTTTTATTTGGAGCAGTTGGTGAAGGAGAACCCAGGTGGACTCTGGCAGTAGCAATCTGCGCATGGGTCCATCTCCCGGCAGTCAGTGTAATATGATGAACAGTTGCCTGGACGAGGAGAAGCAGCAGGAGAAGACTGTGCCGGGGAAAGCTTCCAGCGTAGGAGAGGTTGCCCTGACAACGAAGGAAGCTGCTATGATCTCCCTGTGTCAGGCAGGTTTGTCTAATCAGCTGTCAGAGGTAAATATACCATATTCTATACTTAGAATACCAGGTCAGGTACCATATTCTATTTTGTTCTATCTTTTAGGGATTTTTTTTGGCTGAACTTCTTCTTTAAGCCTTGGTTTGCGGCCTTGCATTTGAGCCATCGCAAGCCTATTTATCAGAGGCTGTGCGGATGTGTGCACGTAAGTATTTAATGCCTCTGGTAAATCTGCTACGGGAGATTTGCCCACAGAACATGCAGCTCTGGGTAAACCTCCCTGTATATATTTTGTCCTGAGTCATCGAAAACCTAATAATCATAAAAAGAAAAAGAAGTATATATCGATACAGTGACTATTCATGCCCTTGATACAGTTGCCAGCAGTATCACTAATGAAGTGGGTGCAAAACCTGATATCAGAAAAGTAAATGGAGTAGACATGGATAAAAAGAAAAATGGGTGATGATAAGAAGGGATACCAAAGTTAGAAAGTAGATGAATTAGCCAGACCAGATTAATCCAGGGGCACAAAGCCCTCAGGGCACTCCAACTGCGTGTATGGCAACAGAATAATTTTATTATTTATAAGTTTATTTTGTTTCCATTCACACAGTTGGAGTGCCCTCAGCCCTGGATTTATCTGGTCTGGCTATTTCATCTACTTTCCAACTTTAATATACCTTCTTATCTTATTTCACCCATCTTTCTTTCTATCCCTGTCTACTCCATTTAGTCATAGAAAGCCTGTCATTAATTGTAAATTAAATGGAACTGTAAAGTCTATAAAATCCGGTTTCATATTGCATTGCTTGTTTGAAGTTCCATTTATCACACGGGCCAATTACCGGTACTTCCTCTTATTATTCCTTCGCCTAATGGCAAATGTGTTCACATACACTTAATAAATTTAAGATTTTCACTAAACCTTAACTTGAACTGTATTGCATCAGTTGTGGCGCGTTATTGGAAATGATGCAGGCCCCTTTAAGTCACTGTAAAATAATATAATAATTCATCAGGTAGCATGGGTTTTACATTGATTTGCCAACTCAAGGACCTTTATTGCATTGCCCCTATATGCCTTTCTGTAGGGTTGTATGTAGTTTTCTTATACAAGCGTTAAATCCTTACACTAAACAATTTGCAATGACCAACCATAGGCTTAACATTAGGAATGAATTTGAAATTAAATACTGTATTAATTCTAAATTGTGAAAACCATGCTATATAAAAGATAAAGGCATATTTTTATACAGGGCTAAATGAGTCAGTATTTCAGTGTTGTGACTATTATACATCAACTGCATTCATTTGGATGGAATTCATTAAAACAGTTTTCGTAATATTATTCAAAATGTAAACAATCAGGAGTTCCCTTCATTTTACACTGTAGAACTTTCTTTTTTCACTTTATATTTTTGCACTTTTCTTAAACATTAGATTGCAAGTTGTTTATGTGAAAAAAGATAGTTTGATAATCTTTTCCAGTCTTCAATCTTTCTAGAAAGCAACCAAGCACAATAACAAATCATTCCTAACAAAGAGGCAAATACTTTATATGTGTAAAAGATTACCGTATATACTCGAGTATAAACCGAGGTTTTCAGGCTTTAAAAAAAGACTGAAAATCTTACCTCGGTTTATACTCGAGTCAGTCTTTCTCCTACCTTGTCCAGCGGCCGCGCGATCCGCATCTTCAGTGCGCTTCTGGATGACGTCACTACCCGGCGCCTCTCACTTTGCGGCGCCGAGTAGTGACATCATCCTGAAGCGCAGAGGATGAGGAGCGAGCGGCCGCCGGACAAGGTAGGAGAATAGCACAGGGACACCAGGGCACACAATACTTAGAAATAAGAGTAAAACCTTCTTTATTTGTGCATACTGTATGCACAAATAAAGGAGGATTTACCCCTATTTGCAAGTATTTGCCACTTAAGATGTTTGAAAACTACAACTCCCAGCAATAAAGCATGCTGGGAGTTGTAGTTTCCAAACATCTTAAGTGGCAAATACTAGTAGGGGTTACACCCTCGGTTTATACTCGAGTCAGTCTATTTTTTTCCCCCTTTTTAGGTAAAACTAGGTACCTCGGCTTATACTTGGGACGGTTTATACTCGAGTTTATACGGTAGATGTCAGTAGGGACTATTGTAAAGCACCTGAAGCAAATCAAATAACTTCATTGGTTCAGATAGATGCTTCCAAAATACCGTATATACTGGAGTATAAACCAAGGTTTTCACTGTAACTGTAAAGTCAGCCTGAAAACCCGACCTTGGTTTATACTCAAGTCAAGTCACTTACTGTGCAAATTCGGCAGCTGCTCGCTTGCTGCCTGTACTGATCTGCTGGCTGATATCACTGCCTGGTGCCGAGAAGGGACGTCAGCTAGCAGATTGGTACAAGCAGCGAGTGAGCGGCGGCCGGATTGGCAGTGAGTGACTGAACAAGCACAGATGGATGGAATACCGACTTACCAGTAAGTGCTCTTGTCCACTGTCATGGGAGGGGAGGGTGCTGGGAGTTGAAGTTTCCAAACATCTGGAGTTCCAAGGAATGAGGCTTTAGTTGCCTTTTAAATGGACAGCAGAATTCTTACAGAGTAATAGCCAAATCCAGTATGGCTTTTACCGTATGGGACTACTGTCCATTTAAAGGGCAACAAAAGCCTCAAAACAATACAGAATCATAAGGAGGATGGTATCTATTGTTGCCTTCTAATTCTGTATTGTTTTGAGGCTTTAGTTGCCTTTTTAATGGACAGCAGAATTCCCATACAGTAGTCCCATACAGTAATAGCCATACTGGATTTGGCTATTACTGTATGGGACTACAATATGGGAATTCTGCTGTCCATTAAAAAGGCAACTAAAGCCTCAAAACAATACAGAATCAGAAGGCAGTAGTGTTAATATTTTCTACCCTCGGTTTATACTCGAGCCAATCACTTTTAGTTAATTCCAACAGATTGATGCAGACCCAAAAAAAATTGCTAAATCAATCCAAAAGATCTAAGGGGGAAAAAAACACATTGTTGGTGCTCAAGAGACAAGTTCCTGGAAATTGGTAGAAAGAATAGAAAATCTCAAACCAATGAGGAAAAGTGCAGGTCTCTATGCAACCACCTCTTTTTGTTTCCTTCTATTCATCACCTATGAGGGAGAATGTTAGCAAAACTATCCCAACAGAACAACGGTATATTTTGGTATTCAGTACATACTACTATACAGTACATGTTACTACAAACTGAAACCCAAAATATAATCGGTAAACAAAAGATCACATTTTGCTATATTGATGAATGTTTGCTATATTGGTGT
Source organism: Hymenochirus boettgeri (assembly GCA_019447015.1). Lineage (NCBI taxonomy): Eukaryota > Metazoa > Chordata > Amphibia > Anura > Pipidae > Hymenochirus > Hymenochirus boettgeri. The sequence continues at coordinate 267,170,982 of CM033476.1, forward strand.
AATTCACACAATAAAATATTTTAAGCCCAATGTGTCAGGTAAGCAATACCCTGTATTGCTTGTGAAGGTTCACATTCATCCAGGTCATGGTATATCTGTTCTATTCAATTAGATCAACTGGACTTGAAGTTTAGTTCTTGAAGACGTTTCCCTAGTCATCCAACTGGCTTTCTCAATTCAGAATGGCTGTGATATGCTAATTGGGATTTTCTAGGGTACATAATTGCCACAGATTCTTGTACAAGTCATTCTAAATTGAGAAAGCCAGTCAGATGACTAGCGAAATGTCTTCAAGAACTAAACTTCAAATCCAGTTGATCTAATTGAATACAACAGAAATACCCTGTATTGCTTACCTGACACATTGGGCTTAAAATATTTTACACTACTCTTTTCTGACCAACATTTATTTGCAGAGACTGCAAAGGAGAGAAATTTTAAAAAAGAAAAAAATTAAACAACAGAATTTTTGGCTTTAAACAACACACAGTTTGCACTGGTCATTTGAGTACCTAGAGGAATAGCCATAGGAATAAGATGTCCTTCGATTGGTGAAGACATTTCCATTGCATCTTTGGAAGGGCAAAAAGCAAACCTAGGCTCAGCTTGTAAGTCACGTCGTACTGGATACTCAGTAGTTTTAATGTACTCAGGGGAACTAGCCTGCACTTTTGTAGACTTGACTTTCACACCTAAAATCAGAAACCAAGCATGTGTGGCATTTGAGGCATCAGTGAAAAAAACAATGCAAAACAATATGATTACCATTATGGAAATTATTCAGTATGATACATACCCATAACTAAGGACACATAAAAAAAAAAAAATGAAAGAAGAACCTTACACTTGGCTATATCCACCAGTGAGGTTGGCCACTGGCTGACTGTTCTTTAAGGCTGAGGCCACAATGTAGCTTCGTGCACATGCATATTTGCAGTGCCTGTGTGATGCAATTGCTTACTGTTGTTGCAATACACACATCATACCATAGCTAAGCACTTATTATAAGTGATGAGACAGCTATATAATGTGCCACCATTTATAAGATATTATAGGTAACCAAGGAGCATGAGGTCAGGATCAAGTGCAGGTTTCTCACCGAGAGGTTCCGACTTGATCTACGCTCCTTTGCACTGTGCTAAGGGACTATGGATGCGTCGGAATCTGTCAGTGAGAAGCCAGCACTTTTCAATGAGGTCACAAGCGCTTGGACCATTCGCGGGTAAGTTCTCTCCTCTCTCCAAATTTTTTTTGATTGAAGAACAGGAGGTAAAACATAGGTCCTTTACCTGCCTTTCTTCAATTAACCTGAAAAAAGGAAAGTAAAAAAAAAAAACAAGTGGAGATACCCTTTAAAAGGAACACAATGAATCCCAGAAAAAAAAAAGTTGAATTCAGTTTAATGCTCTTACCTCTTACAATTTCTACAACTCTTGGTCTTCGTGGCTTTGATTTTGGGGAAGGGGAGTTAAATCGAAGGTATGGATCTTTCTTGAGAGTGCTACGCTGTCCTTGGTAGGTTGGTCGGCCATATACACGATTCAGAAGCTCTTCATTGACTTGTAGAGATTCATTCATCTCTTGAAGTGTCTTACAAAATAAAACAAAAATAATGGGTTACATAAAATCATACCAAAAAAAAAATCCATATTAGTTTGCAGTGGTAATAGTAGTAAAACTATACTCACTATGGTTGCTTTGAAAATCTTTTGAAAATCTATATTCCTAGTGTATAGTCATTGTTTAAGGTCAACTGAAATAAGGGGGGGACGGGGCTCAATTAGCACAGAGATCCTAAGGCGCAAAATAGAAAAGTCCTTTAAAGAGAAGAGGATTGTGTGATTGAGTTCTACAACAGGGCTTTAAAGGGCATCTATAATGAAAAATAGGTTATTTTAAATAGACCCTAACTGGAAATTATAATTCTTCCCAACCACCATTTTTTTGTTGATCTGCCCCCTATTTCTTTAGATATCTAATTTAAAACTTCTTATATTTCAGCTGTCAATCAAGTTCCTTGCTCTCAAAAAATATTCTTCTGTGAGTCGTTTTACTGTAGCTGGAATGCTAACAGAGTTTTGACAGCTGGAATGCTGTATGCAGGCTTGACAGTTGGTTTGTGGGGAAAAAGTCAGGTCGGATGGAAGTGGGAGTGGTTAAAAGAGGGAGGGGGGATACTGCTCCTAAACAAAATGTGTGCTGGATTGATGGCATGCAGCAACACATGCAAGTGCTACTTACATGTATTCAATTATAGATTAAGATGAGGCAAAGTCATTTTTTCAGTATAGTGTCCCTTTAAGCTACAGGATTTGTTTAATCACCACAGGGTCAGCCAACAACTACTGGGCCATTCAATAGTTATCTCTTTTTTTCACTTGATTCCTTGTTAAAAGGAGCATTTTGATTATGTTGAAGATTTAGTTAATGCTTTAAACAAAATTGGTTAGCCACCAGATGTTAAGTATTATAATTAACTAGGCTCATACCCTTGAAAGTACTACAGGTGCAGCCATCCATGAAAACTGAATAATAAGCACAAATAGAAACAAAGCATGGATATCAATGGGCACACTGAACACAATCATGGGTAATATCATAAAAATTAACTTTTATTAGAGCCAGTTAAAAATGTTATATTAGAAAATCAATTCAGTGCATGATTACAATCAGAAAACAAAGTTAAAAACATCCCATCAACCCCATACATCTAATAGCAATATACCGGTACCGTATATACTTGAGTATAAGTCGAATTTTTCAGGCTTTAAAATTAGCCTGAAAACCTAACCTCGACTTATACTCGGGTCAAGTCCTAATTTAGATCCAAATTCTGCAATTACAGATAGTAACCAGTAGGTGGCGCTGTGTTAACCTGCATAGAAAGTTACAGGAGCTGATCTGCCTTTACACTTCCTGCTTCCTGTATTCTGGCTGCTGGACTCACTCAGCACTGTCACTGACTGCTCATCTAGTTACTGTAAATCTGATGGGTCTCCTCAGTTTGGGGCAAAAAACAGCTGCTAGTACAGTGCAAAGGACAGCTTGAAACTACAACTCTCAGGTGACATTTTTCTATTGGGGTCAGAGAATCCTTTACTATATGGGGGTCAGAGGGCCCTTTACTATATGGGGGTCAGAGGGCCCTTAATAAAAAGTTTACTGAAGCTTGCCACTCCAAATGTTTAGAAACTGAAACTCCCAGCAAAAAAGCATGCTGGGAGTTGTAGTTTCCAAACATCTGGAGTGACAAAGAATTGGAGGTTACTGGTACTGGATTTGGCTATTACTGTATGGGATTCATGTATGGGAATGCTGCTGTCCATTTAAAGGGCAATTAAAGCCTAAAAACAACACAGAATCAGAAGGCAGTAGTGGTGATAATTTCTACCCTCGACTTATACTCGAGTCAATCAGTTTGTACAAATTTTTCAGGTAAAAATAGGTACCTCGACTTATACTCGGATCGACTTATACTCGAGTATATACGGTATATTGAAAACATAAAGTGCTAATACACAACAATGGATCAAACCCTGGGTACACACCAATGTCCGTGAATTGGGCAGTGTCAGCAATGAAGCAGAGACTAAAGTGCAATACCAATTATACAATACCAAGGGTCCGGTACAAATGCTTAAGGAGGGATCACGGGCAATTAAAACGATCCGCCAGACGCGTTTCGTCCGCAGCCGCGGACTTCCTCAATGGCGCATGTGAAGTGCGTCATCAGATTGGGTCAATGCCTCTTAAATACAAATGTCGCGTGAGCACGTGACTCACGCGAGACTAATAGTGAACTATCGCGGCTATAATGCATTATGCCTTATGCGAGACTATCGCGAGACTGGTCAGTGAACCGACCCGGCCATATTAGATTAAGGAAGTGCTGCTGTTGCCCAAATCACGCAACCCTACCAATCAAAAATCCATCACAAGGTGAAATCCAAATAACAAATAAGAGATAATATCAGACAGTAAATGAATGAATAAATATACAAGATTATCCATCTAATGTTGGTGTGAGTACTTCTGTTGAGTTCCAATCAGGATTAACCATGGAACTAACCAATTCTTCTATTATTAGATTCTAATCAGAACTAGTTAGAAATAATATAACTAGCCCAGTAGTATCCATACAAGACCATATCGTGCAACAATGGATATCATAACTTGATTGTGTCAGGGTAAGTACTTGTTCCACCAAATAGAAAAATTAAATACGTAAAAAATCCGTAAAGAAGTCCAGCATTGTTAATGGATAAGATATCATATAAAGATCTGGAAATATGTATTAGAAGAACCGCTCCAACGGAAATGTTTATTGCAACGTCCTTATGTAGCAATTCTGCTCTAAATTAGTTGAGTAAACTTAGAGATAGCATTACTTGCTTGATAATGTCTACAGGGGACCATATCATCCAGAATAGATCTCATCAATCGATGTCATCAAGGTAAGTATTAATATATTGAAGTTGGATGCCTGAAGATCAGCCGGCGTTGTCTCACATTAATCATTTCCACAGATCTTTCAGGAAGTTAGTTAAAAATCCACATCAAATCGATCTCAGTTCTAGATGAATGGTATTAGGTCCAGTTCCTCATTCATCCAGGTCATTCTAGTTGACTAATGTTGTGCATTAAAGCATCGACTGTAAAATGTGTCTGTCGCACCATCTGTCTGCCATGTACAATGCTGTTTTAACACCTTACTCTGGGCGTTCGGGGACTTTTAAGTGTGGTAATTGCAAATTTTGTGTGCATATGAAATCAGATAATATATTCTATAACAGCACAGGTGATAAAATCTTTAACATGAATAATTATTACAATTGCAATTCCACAAACGTAATATATCTCTTGACTTGCCCCTGTCCAAAAGGCTATGTGGGTATGACAGGTCAAAAAATTAAAGAAAGGTTGTCATCCCACTTATCAAATATACGTCATGCAAGACGCAATTTGGACATGGGGAAGAGTGTCAGCAGTGTGGCAGAACATTTTGCTACGGTACACCAGGGGTCCACGCAGGTACTAAAATGCCAAATCATTGATCATGTAAAGTTCAACATTAGAGGGGGAGACATAAGAAAGTCTCTATTACGCAAAGAATCACGTTGGATTTATAATTTGTCTACTGTTGCACCTTTAGGTTTGAATGAGGAACTGGACCTAATACCATTCATCTAGAAAACCTAAAGGTGCAACAGTAGAAAAATTATAAATCAACGTGATTCTTTGCGTAATAGAGACTTCTTATGTCTCCCCCTCTAAGTTGAACTTTACTGATCAATGATTTGCGCATTTTAGTACCTGCGTGGACCCTGGTGTACGTAGCAAAAAGTTCTGCCACACTGCTGACACTCTTCCCATGTCCAAATTGCGTCTTGCATGACGTATGATGAAAGTGGGATGACAACCTTTCTTTAATTTTGACGCCTGTCATACCCACATAGCCTTTTGGACAGGGGAAGTCAAGAGATATATAACGTTGTGGAATTGCAATTGTATAATTATTCATGTTAAAGATTTTATCACCTGTGCTGTTATTAGAATATATTATCTGATTCATATGCACACAAAATTGCAATTACACACTTAATAAGTCCCCCTTAACTCTTCCTCCCTCATACTCAGGGGATTCCAAAGGGTGAATTCCTTCGAACTAGAGGAATTGTACTGATCTGGTGGACTTTAAGACAGCAGTACGGGACCTAGAGCATAGATTTAAAGCTAGGGGTTATCCAAAAAAATTATTGAACAAATGCAGAAAAAGAGGCAGGAGGGAACTCTCAAACATCGTTGCTAACACCTAAGACCGACAAAATGAGATGTATTGAGGTTTATAACTACATACAACCATCGCGGGGCGGACATCATAAAATCTGAAACGATAAATGGCAGATCTGTTAAATGACTCTACACTATCTCAAATTGTACCAGAATCACCTAACTTACTGCTAGAAGAGGTAAAAATCTTTCTGATATTTTGACTTGAGTCATTTCAAGATCAACTAAACCAGACTGGGGGTGGCCAGAAGTTAAAGGGGAATTTTAAGTGTGGAATTGCAAAATTTGTGGCATATGAAATCAGAATATATATTCTTAACAGCACAGGTGATAAAATCAACATGGAATAATTATACAATTGCAATTCCACAACGTAATATATCTCTTGCTTGCCTGTCCAAAAGGCTATGTGGGTAGGACGGTCAAAAAAATTAAAGAAAGGTTGTCATCCCACTTATCAAATATACGTATGCAAGACGCAATTTGGACATGGGGAAGAGTGTCAGCAGTGTGCAGACATTTTGCTAGGTACACCAGGGGTCCACGCAGGTACTAAAATGCCAAATCATGTGATCATGTAAAGGTCAAAATTAGAGGGGGAGACATAAGAAAGCTCTATTACGCAAAAGAATCACGTTGGATTTATAATTTGTCTTGGTTAATGTCTACTGTTGCACCTTTAGGTTTGAATGAGGAATGGATCCTAATACCATTCATCTAGAAATGAGATCGATTGATGTGGATTTTTACTAACACTTCCTGAAAGATCTGTGGAAATGATTAATGTGAGACGACGGCTGAATCTTCAGGCACCAACTTCATATATTAATACTTACCTTGATGACATCGATTGATGAGATTCATTCTGGATGATATGTCCCTGTAGACATATCAAGCAAGTATGCTATCTCTAAGTGTACTCCAACTAATTTAGAGCAGAATTGCTACATAAGGACGTTGAATAAAACATTCCGTGGAGCGGTTCTCTAATACATAATTTCAATCTATATGATTCTTTATCCATTAACAATGCTGGGACTTCTTACGGATTTTTAATATTTAATTTTTCTATTTGGTGGAACAAGTACTTACCTGACACAATCAAGTATGATATCCATTGTTGCACGATATGGTCTTGTATGGATACTACTGGGCTAGTTATATTATTTAACTAGTTATGATTAGAATCTAATAATAGAGATTGGTTAGTTCCATGGTAATCATGATGAATCAACAGAAGTACTCACACCACATTAGATGGATAATCTTGTATATTTATTCATTCATTTACTGTCTGATATTATCTCTTATTGTTAGTTTGGATTTCCCTTGTGATGGATTTGTGATTGGTAGGGTTAGCGTGATGGTGGCAACAGCAGCACTTCCTTAATCTAATATGGCCTGGGTCGGGGTTCACTGACCAAGTCTCGCATAGTCTCGCATAATGCATTATAGCCGCGATAGTTCACATTAGTGCTCGCGTGAGTCACGTGCTCACGCGACATTTGTATTTAAGAGCACATTGACCCAACTGATGACGCACTTCACATTGCGCCATTGAGGAAGGCCGCGGGCTGCGGACGAAACCGCGTCTGGCGATTGTTTTAATTGCCCGTGATCCCTCCTTAAGCATTTGTACCGGACCCTTGGTATTGTATATTGGTATTGCACTTTAGTCTCTGCTTCATTGCTGACACTGCACAATTCAACGGACATTGGTGGTACCCAGGGTTGATCCATTGTTGTGTATTAGCACTTTATGTTTCAATATACCGGTATATTGCTATTAGATGTATGGGTGATGGGATGTTTTTAAACTTGTTTTTGATTGTAATCATGCACTGAATGATTTTCTAATATAACATTTTAACTGGGCTCTAATAAAGTTAATTTTATGATTATTCCCATGATTGTGTTCAGTGTGCCCATGATATCCTGCTTTGTTTCTATTTGTGCTTATTATTCAGTTTTCATGGATGGCTGCACTGTAGTACTTTCAGGGTATGAGCCTAGTTAATTATAATACTTAACATCTGGTGCCTAACCAATTTCGTTTAAAGCATTAACTAAATCTTCAACATAATTCAAAATGCTCCTTTAACAAGGAAAATCAAGTGAAAAAAAGAGGAAACTATTGAATGGCCCGGTAGTTGTTGGTGACCCTGTGGTGTTAAAAAAATCCTGTAGCTTAAAGGGACCACTATACTGAAAAAATGACTTGCCCATCTTAATCTATAATTGAATACAGTGTAAGTAGCACTTGCATGAGTTGCTGCATGCCATCAATCCAGAACCATAATTTGTTTAGAAGCGTACCCCTCCCTCTTTTACCACTCCCACTTCCATCGACCTGACTTTTTCCCCCAAAACAAATGTCAGCCTGCATACAGCATTCAGTGTCAAAACTATGTTAGCATTCAGCTACGTAAAAACAATCACAGAGATATTTTTTGAGGCAAGGAACTTGATGACAGCTGAAATAAGAAGTTTTAAATTAGATATCTAAAGAAATAGGGGTAGATCAACAAAAAAATGATACAGTGGTGGTGGGAGAATTATAAATTTCCAGTAGGGTCATTTAAAAATACCTATTTTTCATTATAGATGCCTTAAAGCCTGGTGTAGAACCAATCACAACAATCTCTTCTCTTTAAAGGACTTTCTATTTTGCGCCTTAGGATCTTGTGCTAATTGAGTCCCGTCCCCCCCTTATTCAGTGACCTTAAAACAATGACTATACACTAGGAATATAGATTTTCAAAAGATTTTCAAAGCACCATAGTGAGTATAGTTTAACTACTATTACCACTGCAAACTATATGGATTTTTTTTTTTGGTAATGATTTATGAACCCATTATTTTGTTTTATTTTGTAAGACACTCAAGAGATGAATGAATCTCTACAAGTCAATGAGAGCTTCTGAACGGGTGATGGCCGACCACTACCACCAAGGACAGCTATGCACTCTCAAGAAAGATCCATACCTTCGATTTAAATCCCCTTCCCCAAAATCAAAGCCACGAAGACAAAGAGTTGTAGAAATTGTAAGAGGTAAGAGGCATTAAACTGGTTTTTTTTTTTACTTTCCTTTTTTCAGGTTAATTGAAGAAAGGCAGGTAAAGGACCTATGTTTTACCTCCTGTTCTTCAATCAAAAAAAATTTTGGAGAGGAGGAGAGAACTTACCCGCGAATGGTCCAAGCGCTTGTGACCTCATTGAAAAGTGCTGGCTTCTCACTGACAGATTCCGACGCATCCATAGTCCCTTAGCACAGTGCAAAGGAGCGTAGATTCAAGTCGGGAACCTCTCGGTGAGAAACCTATGCACTTGATCCTGACCTCATGTTCCTGGTTACCTATAAATATCTTAAAAGGTGGCACTATAGAGCGTTCATCACTTATAATAAGTGCTTAGCTATTGGTATGAGTGTGTATTGCAACAACAGTAAGCAAATTGCATCACACAGGCACTGCAAAGTATGCATGTGCACGAAGCTACATTTGGCCTCAGCCTTAAAGAACAGTCAGCCAGTGGCCAACCTCACTGTGGATAAGCTAGGTGTAAGGTTCTTCTTTCATTTTTTTTTTATGTGTCCTTAGTTAGGGGTATGTATCATACTGAATAATTCCATAATGGTAATCATATTGGTGCGCTGTTTTTTCACTGATGCCTCAAATGCAACCACATGCTTGGTTTCTGATTTTAGGTGTGAAAGTCAAGTTACAAAAGTGAGGTAGTTCCCCTGAGTACATTAAAACTACTGAGTACCAGTACGACGTGACTTACAAGCTGAGCTAGGTGCTTTTTGCCCTTCCAAGATGCAATGGAAATGTCTTCACCAATGAAGGACCATTTCTTTTCCTATGGCATCCTCTAGGTTACTCAAATGACCAGTGCAAACTGTGTGTGGTTAAAGCCTAAAAATTCTGTTGTTTAATTTTTTTCTTTTTTAAAATTCTCTCTCTTGCAGTCTCTGCAAATAAATGTGGTCAGAAAGAGGAGTGTAAAATATTTTAAGCCCAATGTGTCAGGTAAGAATACAGGGTTATTTCTGTTGTATCAATTAGATCAACTGGATTTGAAGTTTGTTCTGAGAAATTTCGCTAGTCATCTGGACTGGCTTTCTCAATTTAGAATGACTTGTACAAGAATCTGTGGCAATTATGTACCTAGAAAAAACCCAATTAGCATATCACGACATTCTGAATGAGAAAGCCAGTGGTGATGAATAGGGAAACGTCTTCAAGAACTAAACTTCAGTCCAGTTGACTAATTGAATAGAACAGATATACCATGACCTGGATGAATGTGAACCTTCCACAAGCAATTCAGGGTATTGCTTACCGACACATTGGGCTTAAAATATTATTGTGTGAATTACACCAATATAGCAAACATTCAGTCAATATAGCAAATGTGATTCTTTTGGTTTACCGATTATATTTGGGTTTTAGTTTGTAGTAACATGTACTGTATAGTAGTATGTACTGAATACCAAATATACGTTGTTCCGTTGGGATAGTTTGCTAACATTCTCATATAGAGTGATGAATAGAAGGAAACAAAAAAAAGTGGTTGCATAGAGACCTGCACTTTTCCTCATTGGTTTGAGATTTTCTATTCTTTCTACCAATTTCCAGGAACTGTCTCCTTGAGCACAACACATGGGTTTTTTTCCCCTTAGATCTTTTGGATTGATTTAGCTTTTTTGGGGTCTGCATCAATTCTGTTGGAATTAACTAAAAGTGATTGGCCGAGTATAAAACGCAGGGTAGAAAATATTAACACTACTGCCTTTTGATTCTGTATTGTTTTGAGGCTTAGTTGCCTTTTAATGGACAAGCAGAATTCCCATATTGTAGTCCCATACCGTAATAGCCAAATCCAGTATGGCTATTACTGTATGGGACTACTGTATGGGAATGTCTGCGTCCATTAAAAAGGAAACTAAAGCCTCAAAACAATACAGAATTAGAAGGCAACAATAGATACATCCTCCTTTGATTCGTATTGTTTTGAGGCTTTTGTTGCCTTTAAATGGACAAGTAGTCCCATACGGTAAAAGCCATACTGGATTTGGCTATTACTCTGTAAGAATTCTGCTTCCATTTAAAAGGCACCTAAAGCCTTCATTCCTTGGAACTCAGCTGTTTGGAAACTTCAACTCCAGCACCCCCTCCCTCCCATGACAGTGGACAAGAGCACTTTCTGGTAAGTCGGTATTCCATCCACTGTGCTTGTTCAGTCACTCACTGCCAATCCGGGCGCCGCTCACTGCGCTGCTTGTACCCAATCTGCTAGCTGACGTCCCTTCCGGCACCAGGCAGTCAAGTGGTGATATCAGCCAGCAGATCAGGACAGGCAGCAAGCGAGCAGCTGCGAATTGACACAGTAAGTGACTTGACTTGAGTATAAACCAAGGTCGGGTTTTCAGGGACTTACAGTTACAGTGAAAACCTGGTTTATACTCCAGTATAGCGGATTTGGAAGCATCTATCTGAACCAATGAAGTATTTGATTGCTTCGGTGCTTTACAATAGTCCCTACTGAAATCTACCAGTATAAACTCGAGTAAACCGTTCCCAAGTAAAGCCGAGGTACTATTTTACCTAAAAAAGGGGAAAAAAAATAGACTGACTCGAGTATAAAACCGAGGGTGTAACCCCTACTAGTATTGCCACTTAAGATGTTTGGAAAATACAACTCCCAGCATGCTTTATTGCTGGGAGTGTTAGTTTCAAACATCATTAAGTGGCAAATAGCTTGGCAAGAGGGGTAAATCCTCCTTTATTTGTGCATACAGTATGCACAAATAAAGAAGGTTTTACTCTTATTTCTAAGTATTGTGTGCCTGGTGTCCCCTGTGCTATTCTCCTACCTTGTCTGGCGGCCGCCGCTCCTCATCCTCTGCGTCAGGATGATGTCACTACTCGGCGCCGCCAAAGTGAGAGGCGCCGGGTAGGGACGTCATCCAGAAGCGCACTGAAGATGCGGATCGCGCGGCCGTGGACAGGTAGGAGAAAGACTGACTCGAGTATAAACCGAGGTAAGATTTTCAGTCTTTTTTAAAGCCTTGAAAACCTCGGGTTTATTACTCGAGTATAACGGTAATCTTTACACTATAAAGTATTTGCTCCGTTAGGATGATTTGTTATTGTGCTTGGTGCTTCTAGAAAGATTGAAGACTGGAAAAGATTATCAAACTATCTTTTTTCACATAAACAACTTGCAATCTAATGTTTAAGGAAGTGCAAAAATATAAAGTGAAACAAGAAAGTTCTACACGTGTAAAATGAAGGGAAACTCCTGATTGTTACATTTTGAATAATATTACGAAAACTGTTTAATGAAGTCCATCCAAATGAATGCAGTTGATGATAATAGTCACAACAACTGAAATACTGACTCATTTAGGCCCTGTATTAAAAATATGCCTTTATCTTTTATATAGCATGGTTTTCCACAATTTAGAATTAATACAGTATTTAATTTCAAATTCATTCTAATGTTAAGCCTATGGTTGGTCATTCGGCAAATTGTTTTGAGTGTAAGGATTTAACGCTTGTATAAGAAAAACTACATACAAACCCTACAGAAAGGCATATAGGGGAATGCAATAAAGGTCCTTGAGTTGGCAAAATCAATTGTAAAACCCATGCTACTGATGAATATTATATTATTTTACAGTGACTTAAAGGGGCCTGCATCATTCCAATAACGGCCACAAACTGATTGCAATACAGTTCAGGTTAGGTTTAGTGAAAATTTAATTATTAAGTGTATGGGAACACATTTGCCATTAGGCGAAGGAATAAAAAGAGGAAGTACCGTGTAATTGGCCGGTCTCCATGTGAAAATGGACTTCAAACAAGCAATGCAATATGAAACCGGATTTTATAGACTTTACAGTTCCATTTAATTTACAATTAATGACAGGCTTTCTATGAATAAATGAGTAGACAGGGATACAAAGAAAGATGGGTGAAATAAGATAAGAAGGTATATAAAGTTGGAAAAAATGTAGATGAAAAGCAGACAGATAAATCCAGGGCTGAGGGCATACAACTGGTGTGTAATGGCAACAAATAAACTTATTTAATAATAATAATTGATCTGTGCATACACGAGTTGAGGTGCCCTGAGGGCTTGTGCCCCTGGATTAACTCTGGTCTGGCTAATTCATCTACTTTCAACTTTGGTATCCCTTCTATCATACCCATTTTTCTTTTTATCCATGTCTACCATTTACTTTTCTTGATATCAGGTTTTGTAACCCACTTCATTAGTGATACTGCTGGCAACTGTATCAAGGGCATGATAGTCACTGTTACGATATATACTTCTTTTCTTTTTATTGATTATTAGGTTTTCGATGACTCAGGACAAAAATATACAGGGAGGTTTACCCAGGCTGCGTTTCTGTGGGCAAATCTCCCGTAGCAGATTACTAGAGGCATTAAATACTTACGTGCACACATCCGACAGCCTCTGATAAATAGGCTTGCGATGGCTCAAATGCAAGGCCGCCAACCAAGGCTTAAAGAAGAAGTTCAGCCAAAAAATCCCTAAAAGATAGACAAAAATGAATATGGTACCTGACTGGTTTCGATATATAGAATATGTGTATATTTACCTCTGACAGCTGATTAGACAAACCGCCTGACACAGGGGAGATCATAGCAGCTTCTTCGTTGTCAGGGACACCTCTCTACGCTGGAAGCTTTTTCCCCGGCACAGTCTTCTCCTGTTGCTTCTCCTCGTCCGGGCAACTGTTCATCAATATACACACTGACTGCCGGGAGGATGGACCCATGCGCAGATGCTACTGCCAGAGTCCACCTGGTTCTCCTTCACAAATCTCCCAATAAAAGTTCTATAGGGGTCCACAACAAGGAAGTCCTGCAGTTTGTTTGGATTTTACAGGGTTCATGGACATTGCTGGGATGTATAGGAGTCAGGTACCATATTTTGTTATGTTCTATTTTAGGGATTTTTTTGGGCTGAACTTCCCCGTTTAAAGTCATTCAACCAAGCGTAAAAACAGTTTTTGCGACTTTAAGAGCCTAAAAAAGCGCTGAGTGGTCGAAGCGCCAGACTGGTAAATGCGCTGACAAATGAGTAATTTGTGTGCTGTATTTGCAGGGAGGTCCCAATCCAAAGAAATTCTCCAGTGCTTACTCTGTGATCATTACCCAGCTCAGACTACAACAGTTAATGTGTCTATACTCGCCTCTTCCCCAAAATTTCCAAAAACTGTGAAACCTAATATATAGCGTAGTAGAAATGAAATCTGAGATAAAGGACCCATCACAACAATCACACAGTCCAGGGATGAAGCATCATTTGTCTCTTAGTCTTTTATTATTCCGCATTTTACAAGTTGCTAGTAAAGACTTCCTAAAGCTAAGATTTTCAGGAGTAACCCATATGGAATGCATGCTGGTGTTTCAAAGGTTTCTTTGTTTACTAGTATCTAGTGAAGGTCAGTACATTATAATACTCGCAGTACAGCAGCTTTGCTTCTTGGTGTTTGCTTCCATTTTATCTGTGCTATGATTGTCACATTTCTTTTCTTTCTTAATTTGGGTTTTCCTTTAAAGGGGAAGTTCAGTGCAAATACATTACTTTAGCAGGTATAATTTTATTTATGTATACTTTTGAGAAAAAAAGATCAGGTATTTCTCTCTCAGGCCTGCTGGGGACACAGGGACCGTGGGCTATGTACTCTTTTCCAGGAGCGTAGAAAAATAATCAATGCACATTCCTAGGCCCATACAAATATATATATCATGCAGCACATATATTGTAAACAAAGGGGGTTAGGATACATTAATGTGCATCATGAATGAAAATCCTTCCAACATGTCAAGGTAACCCCAGTCTGGAAGGTCCTAAACTTCTAACCTTTTTAATTCAATTATGATTTGCAACTTAAAGGGAATGTTCACATGTATGTATGCAAGAACCTGCTTAACCCAGACTTCGTTTTGTTTCAATGTTTAAATCTGCTTCCAGCATGGGAAATCATTCTTATAAGTTTTGTGATCCACCACCGCTTCCTGTTCTCTGCCCTCCCTCTTCACTGTGGTTGCTGTGTTCTTTTTCTGTTTTTGAGCAGCCGCAGTGGAGGCTGTTCAGGAATGGCAGTCAGTGATGGCCGTGATGTCAATGTTACGCCGACACTGACTGCCCCTACCCAGAAGTGGATTGGGAGCTTGCAAGGATGAGATCTCTTGCTGGAAGCGGATTTAACATTGGAAACAAATGAAGTTTAGGTTTAGAGGGTTCGCATAACATAACTCATTCAGCCTCTTCCCTCATTTTAAAAGCAAAAGAGTGGGAGGAAGTGAGAAAGCCTGCTACATTGATCAGTGCGCAAGTATGAGAAATGCAAAAGTTCGCAAATCATAATTGAAGTGAAAAAGTTTGAAGTTAGGACCTTCCAGACTGGGGTTACCCTGACATGGGTTGGAAAGCTTTTCATTCATATTGATCTTAGTAATGCATTCTAAAACCCTATACATATCACATATCGCACACTGGCATGCATTATAAACAAAGGGTTTTAGATGCATTCCTGAGATCCACTGAATGAAAAGCCTCGCAACAATGTCAAGGTAACCCCAGGCTGGAAGGTAACCTTTTTTACTTCAATTACGATAGCAAACTTTTGCATTTCTCATACTGCGCACTGGATCAATATGGCAGGCTTTCTCATTTCCCCCCAGCCCAGCTGTTTCCAAAATGAGGGGAAGAGGCCATCTATTCAGTGCTTTATATTAAAGGCAATGGACCTCCTCGTTAAAGGGGCGTGTTGGGGTGTTGCTACCACATGGAAGCTTGACATGCTTCCTAAGAAATACAATAAGAGAAGGTTGTGGAAGCACTCCTAGAGCGTATTAATGTTTTGAACCAAATCAGAGCTTCCACAATCCTTTTATTGCATGTATTTTCCAAGAGCGGAACACTTTAAAAAACAAAGAAGTGAGGCTCGGGTGCTCCTCCCCTCAGGGTATACATATCTGAGCACCAGTTTTAAAGTTTCTGCTTTAGGAGTGGATCACCCTTCAAATATCATTCAGAGGAGCGGGTGGTTTCAGACCCCACTGGTTCCCCATGTGGAGGGCATTAAAGAAAGGCAAGACATCATATAAATGCGTGGAGGAGCTGCACATCATGCCCCTTGGGGCTAAAGTACAGTCATTCCTCCCCCATGCGGGCAACCAAGGCTCTGCTCTGTGCCTACGGCCTGTAGACCCAGATTCCATTTCCCTGGCGCACACTCGGCTTCTGATTGGCTCTTACCAGTTTTTTTCACATGATGCTCGGGGGACAGGACTTCCACCTTCTCTGGCTCCTCTACATTGGAACTCCATCTTTGGCAGCGTGGTTATACTCCAGGCCTGCTTTACACTCCCATTTTTACAACTGCCCTTCTTCTCTCTCTATCTTGCAGTCTTTTTTTTTTTTTTTTGGTGGGCTCCCTTTCTTAAGGAAACCTTAAGGCTTATGCCTAGGGGTCCTTGAAACTTCTTATCCCTAGGGTAATCAAATAATAGGGATTATACATTCTTTAATATTCTTATTGTGAATTTAAAGAAAGGAAAAAAAAATGTATCGTGGTGTGCTTTGTGCCAGAAAGTTGTAGTTTTTCTGGCCCTCTATGTGCCTATGTAGTTCAGCTTAATAACCCCAGCCTCTGGGAAAAACTCTTTTTCACTGAAGAATCAGCCTTCAAAGTCCGATTACCAGCAGACCCCCCAGGAGGTCTGAAATCGATAGAGACTTAACACCAAGCTGGTTCAATGTCGGTTTTATTGGCTTCTTTTAGCCTGGTCCCTCAATCAGCTGGAACTGAACCAGGATTCAAAAAAGCAAGTGAACCCATTGAAGCTCCATCCACTCCTTCCATAGAGGAAGTATATTGGAAGAAGAGGAGAACTCGAAGAAGGAGAATGGAATCCATAGCTTCCGGACTAGAGCTTCATTCCCATTGAGGCGATAATGACCTAATTAAGGCAGTTTCACAGGTCCTTAACATCAGGAATCTGGATGAACCAAGGGACCACTCAAAAATCCTGTTCAGGCACACCAAGGAATGACTGTGACCTTCCATCATACAAAAACTGGACCAGATTGTCCTACAGGAGTGGGGGGGCCTTACCAGAAAAAAAGCTCCTCCAATCCAAACATTTAAGCAATGTTTTTTTCCCATAGTTGACATAGACAGGTAGTCGTTACCCCTCAGTGGTAGATTCTCCGGTGGCAAGACTTTCCAGGGCAACACCACCATTTCAGAGGCTGCCACTTTTAAAGATCCACTGATAGGCGGCGGTAGGTCTCCTAAGACCTCTTTCTCAGCCTCTGGTGCTGCCCTGCGACAAAGGTGCAGTGGTAAACTCCTCGGGGACGCGGGTTCTGGAGTTAGCCGCCTCATTGCCAATTCATATCAGCATCACGGCGTCAAGAAGATCGCCTTGTTGCTCAAGGCCGGGTGGCTAACCCAGTTAGTAACATTTCATTTCTAGGCAACTTGCCTGGAACTGGACGAATCATCTTCTTTCATCACTTTGTTCTTCCCCGCTAATATAACAGCGCAAGTGACAGCTAATATCCTTCCTCTGGTCCGTCAAGGAACAAAGGACATTCCACTCTGGGCTAAAAGAGGAAGGGAAACAAGCCTAAACAGGTATATGACTGTCCCCGACAAGTACATAGGGGGCCACCTTCAACTATTTCAGGAGAAATAGCGCATTTCATCCAACAGATGCCTGGACCAAATGGCATTACCTGTCGGCTAACAAAATAGAATTCTCTTCCTTCAATTCTTCTCCTCTTTGATCCAAGAGCCCAATGCGCTGCAGAATTCTACAGTCGCTGTGTCCAGTCCCTGCTGCAGGCAAGGGGCATTGCAGTCCGATATCTCAAAGATTTGGGCTTCTATTCCAACTTTTCCTGGTACGAAGAAGGATGGTTTCTTTCTGTCTGGTTTTGGACTTTAAAGCCCTCAAACTGCTGTGTCCAAAAGTTCCTACTCAAAATTGAATTCCCTACATTCGGTAATATAGCCATAGAAACCTGGGGATTTTTGGTATCCCTGGACATCCAGGACGCGTACCTGCACGGGCCACCATACTTTTCTGAGGTTCGCCATAGGTCATCGGCATTTTCAATTTACTGCCCTAACCTAGCTTTGGTCCCTCGAGTGTTTTCGAAAGTTCATCGGTTTGTAAGGCAGCTTCATCCACCTACAGGTGATCTTCATTCTTCCCTACTTGGACGGACCTGCTGGTAAATGCTGATCCTTAGACCTAGCAAAGCAACAGGTAGAACTTTGCGCCAGGACTAGCATGGTTCGACTGAATCATTAAATCCGACAATCCTCCTTCCGTCCTCTCGCCGGAATGGTATTCCTGGGGATGATGTTTCTCCCTGAAACCTCTAAGAGCAAAGGCCAAGTCCTCCTCAAAGATTCCATCCACCAGGTGTGATGCACCTGATGGGCAAAATGTTTTTGTCGGTTGAAGCGTGTCCTTATGCCTGTTTCACCTGCGCCCCCTTTAGAGACATTTTTTTCAGTTTGGGACAAAAGTCAGGAGTTTACCTAGAAACAGTTTGATTCCCTTTCCGAGACCTGTCCAGAAATCATCACTTGGTGGACGTCTGAGGGCAAACCTGTATTAGCAAACATCTGTGCCTACCCTCCTTGGGTAGTTGTGTGACGGCAGATGCAGAGTCTCAGGGAGGGGAGTATTGCAGTTCACAAAAAGCATTCCTACCAAGTCTGGGCTACAGGCGAATATTTCAGCCTGTCTCCACTGGACCGAGACATTGGCAGGCAAGGAAGTCTGAATTCAATCCGACACAGCCGTGTGGCATACAAAATCACCAATCACTTGAAGCGGAACCACCAGATTCTAACATGTGCAGAATGATTTTGACAGCATTGTTAGCAATATACATCCCTCAACAGCAGATTTCCTCAGTCATCATATGTTCAACCCAGGGGGAATGGGCCCTCCATCCAGAGGTAAGGGACACCAGACGTGACACTAATGACTTGCGTCCTTAATCGCTAGTTCCAACATTCTGCCACCAAGCGAAGGGTCTCCTAGTGGACTGTCATAGACGCTCTGGGGTACTTGACGCTTCCACCTGGCATATGAGTGAATAAAGACATACGTCTATCCAGTCAACCCATCTAGCAAATACTCATTTCCTGCCTAACTGTTGATCCAGAGGAAGCAAAACCCCCCACCATTATGAAGCCCCCCCCCAAAATGAAAAAAGGGAAAAAAAATTCCTTCCTGACTCCAAGTGGCAATCGGATATTTCCCTGGATTAACTCTACTTATGTATCTCATACCAGTAACTTGCACATTCCTTGTTTGCAGAAACTCATCAGCTTCTTCTTGAAACTGTCATATGACCTGCATAAACACGTCCACTGGAAGACCGTTCCATAGCTTTACCATTCTCACAGTGAAAAAAACCTTTCCGAACTGAGCCCTAAACCTTTTTCTCAAGTCTAAGGATGTCCACGGGTCCTCTGACCATGCTCTATAAGTGAACATGCCCCAGATAGTTATTGTATGGTCTGTTAATGTTTTATACACCAGATTTCATACCCCACGCAAGCGCCTTTTCTCCAGCGTACATAATGGAACTTTTCCAGTCTCTCTTCATATTCAAATTCCCCCAATCCCTTATTAATTTAATTACCCTTCTCTGAACCCTTTCCATTTCAAAGAGTCCTTTTTGTACATAGGGGTACAAAATTGCACTGCATATTTTTTGGTATCTGTAATACAAGACCAAATACATGGTGGGCTCTGGCTGGTGCCGTCTGGCACTTCCTGTGCTACCTTAAGTTTGTGTACCACCAAAAATTCTCCAGACCCTTTCACAGGTTTCACTTAACACAGAGCCATTATATGTAAAGGCGCACAAGGATTTTTAAGTCAAAATGCATCACTACATTTATCAACATTGAATCTCTCGCCCCACTTAGCAGCCCAATGTGACAATCTATCTAGATCCCCTGCAAAGATTGCACATCCTCGAAGATTTTAATGGTCGACAAAGTTTTGTCTCATCATCAAACACAGAAACCTTGCTGACAGTACCCGCTTCAAATCAATAATAAATAGGAAGTGGCCCCAACACAGAACCCTGTGGCACCCTACTTCGCATTTTTACGTTCCATAATGATTTGAAGCCCCATTAACACATACTTCTCTGATCCATTCATTAACCATTTTTATATATGTACAAATGTACCCCCCCAGACCAACAGAACTTAGTTATACATTAGTCGCCTATGGGGACAGTATCAAAAGCCTTGCAAAATCCAAGTATACTACATCTCTACGCTATGCCAGAGTCTAAATGTATACTTCTTCCTCATAAATCTAAGCAAGTTGGGTTTGACAAGATCATATCCTCAAATCCATGCTGGACTAACTTATGTTAGTCCTTGAAACATACTCTAGAATATGTTACCTTATTAAACTTTCCAGTATTTCTCCACCACCTGAAGTTAAACTTACAGGCTGTAATTACCAGGCTGTGAGCGCCTACCCGTTTTGAATATTGGAACAAACATCAGCTTTTTCCAATCCAGAGGCACCAATCCGGACCATTGAGGGAATCTGCAAAAATAAGAACAAGGCCTAGATAAAACTGTACTAGCTCCCTAAGTACGCCAGAGCATATGTATTGTATCGGTCCAAGAGATTATTAATATTAACCTTATTTAGATGTTTATGTACCATATCCTCGGTAACCAAACGTGCACTTGCATCTTTTCTAAACATTATGCTACTATACTCTATGATATCTGTACTTGGTCTTCTATAGTGTATACAGAGGGAAAAAAATTTAAGACATTTGCTTTATCGCCATCCTCCGTAAAAACTTATCCCCATTAATTAATGGTCGCCACATTTTCCAGTCCTCATCTTCTTCTATTAATATACTTAAAAAATGTGTAGGCTTAGTGATCTTTGTTTCATCTATCCTAAACTTCATTATTAATTTTAGCTAGTTTGATTGCTTTCTACACTCCTTGTTACAGTTAGTTTTTATAATCCTAAAGCCCTTTCCATTCCCTTGACTTAGAGGTTTTTAAAGGGTATGTCCATAAAAAAATAAATTTTCTTTCTAACTGTTTTACTGAAAAAACAGGAGGTAAATACACTATTTCTTACCTCCCGTTCTCAGTGAATCTGCAGGAGAACTTACTGGGATCGTTCCAGTGCTGACAGAGCGTGGCCAAAATCCCAACGCCCTCTGGCGCTTCCACTCTCCTTAACACGGACTGGTGTGCATGCTGCACAGTGCAAAGGACTGGAGATGCGTCGGGGGATTTCGTCCACTTCCTCTGTCACGCGCTGGAACGATCCCGGTAAGTTCTCCTGCTCTCCTGCAAGATTTACTGAAGAAAAACGGAGGTAAGAATAGTGCATTTACCTCCTATTCTCAGTAAACAGTTAGAAGAAAGTTAATTTTTTGATACATACCCTTTTAAAGCCTTTTTCTCCGTTCCATTTGCCTCCTTTACAGTCTTGTGTAACCCAGCCACACTTTTCCCTTCGATAACATACTTCAAACGACAGTTTTCATGGTCACTATTCCCTAAGCTCCCCAGTTACCTTTATATCTATATCGCGTCCATGATATTGAGATATTACCGATCCAACAGAGCTCTTTCTAGTAGGAACTTCAACCACCTGTGAGAGAAAATTATCCTGCAGCAAATTCGGAACTTATCGCCCTTTTCTGTGTTGGCAGTTCCACTCCACCAAACAATGTCGGGGGTAATTAAAGTTCCCCATAATGGATACACTCCCCAAACGTGCAGCCCTTGCCAACTGCATATGAAGCGACTCATTCCTACCCTTCTAGCATTTGGCGGACTTATAGCAGACACCAACAGTGACATTAGCACCTTTGCTGTTGCTAATTCCACCCTATTGCCTCTGCTTTAACATTCCATATCGCCAGTTATCTCTTATTTTAAATTGGCTTTAATTCTTTTTTCAACATTAACACATTACCCCCCCCCCACCCCTTTCCTTTTCTTTGTCTACCTAAACAGGCGTATCCAGTACGTGAGAACTGGTCAACCACGTTTCTGCTATACCTATTACATCATACTTTCATTCAACGCCATTATCTCCAATTCAGCATTTTTTGTCCAGACCTACTATCACATGGCTCTCTTCCTGCATCCGGACCTTATAGTAACATAGTAATTAAGGTGAATAAAGCCATACGTCCATGAGTCCAACCTTTCACTTTTTTTTTTTTTTAAAGGAAGAAAGCAAAAAACAGCTAAAAGGGAGGGAAAAAATTCTTTTCTGACTCCAAACGGCAATCGGAAAGTATCCCTGGATAGCCAGATCACAGTACATACAATGTATTAATACCAGTAATTTCACATATTTTATACTTTTAGAAATTTATCCAGGCCATTTTTAAGCTATTCAATGAACTTGCCATTCCACATCTGCTGGAAGACAGTTCCACAGGTTCACTGCTCTCACTGTAAAGAAACTTTCATACCTGAAGATGAAACTTCTTTTCTTGCCAAACCTTAAAGGATGTCCACGAGTCTTGTATGACCTACTCGTGAACAATGCACCAGGGAGTTTATTGTATGGCCATTACTTTATTGTATAAGGTCATCAAATCCCCACGCAAACGTCACTTCTCCAATGTAAACAGCCCAAATTTGTCTAATCTGCCTGCATATTTAAGCCCTCCATTCCCTTTATTAATTACTTGCCCCTCTCTGGGACTGCTCCATTTCCAAGAGTCCTTTGTATATAGGATTCAAAACGGCACCTCATATTACAAGTGAAGCCTTACCAGTGCTTGTAAAAGGGAGAATATGATTTTCTCAAACTTTCCTCTCTTTATACAGACAATATCTTGCTAGCTCTAGTCGTGGCTGTCTGGATTGTTTGCTACAGCTAAGTCTGTTATCTACCAGAACCCCCAAAATCTTTTGGCCATTAAAGATTCACTTATACACAGTTTAATTTATGTGTTGTTATTTATTAAATGCCAAAAGCATCACTTACATTTTCAACATTGAATTCATCTGCCATTCTGCTGCCCATTTTGATAATCTAGGTCTGCTTGCAGCACCTGCAACATCATTTGAAGTTTCCAAGCTCTGCATAGTGTTAGTGTCATCAGCAAACACTGAGACCTTGCTCTCAATCCCCCTTCTAAGGCATATAAACAGATTTAAAAAGAAGCTGCCTCAGTACAGAAACCCTGAGGTACTCTGCTTAGAACTTTAGCTCACATAGCGGTAGCACCATTTACCACCACACTCTGTTTGCGATTAATAAACCAATTCTTATCCATGAACAAATGTTTTTTTCTTCTGGCCAACAGTCCTCAGTATACATTAGTCGTCTATGTGCACAGTATCAAAAGCTTTCGCAAAATCCAAGTATACCACATCCACTGCTGTGCCTGAATCTAAATTCTTACTTCCTCATAAAAACCAATTCAATTGAGTGCATGATCTATTTCATCTAAATTTTGCAGCGACTACTAATAATAAGACACGGTTCTGGAGACAGTAATTATTAATGATCCCATAACAACCTCCCTACCATTGATGTTAGGCTTACAGGTCTATAGTTACCAGACTGTGAACGACTACCTTTTTTGAATATTGGTATTACATTGACTTTTCCCAACCCAGAGGCACATCCGCAGAGCCAAAGTATCAAAAAGAAGTAAACAGTAGTCTAGATAGAACTGAAACTAAGTTCAATCCGGGCATTGCAATACATCTGGTCTGGGGCTTTATTGATATTTACTTTGTCTAATTGTTTTGACCATATCCTCCGTCAGCCATGTGAATATCCTCATTTCTTCCCCTGCATATTATTATAATTCCCGTGCTATAAGGACTAGAATTCTCTATAGTATAAAAGCGATGTTAAAAAAAAATGGGGGTTTAAGCAGATTAGCCTTTTTCGATCCTCTACAACCATCTCAGCCCCATTGTTTAGGTTCCCCACATCTCACGACCATCATTATTTTTACCTATTTTAATACTTTAAAAAAACATTTTGGGGTTGTACTTGTTTTGTTCGGCTATCGTATTTTATTTTCTATTTCAGCTCAGTTATTGCTTTCTTGTACTCTTTTATCACAGCTTTATACTCCCTGTAAGACTGTTCTGTTCCGTGATTTCAAAATTTTAAAAGCCTTCATTCCCTTTTTACCTGAGCATTAAACCATGCAGGAGCGGACCTAATTTTTTACACTTTTTCAAAAGGTACAAATTAGAAATGTAATAGTTTAATATCCCTTTTAAAAGTGGGTCCACATCTGCTCAGTATCTTACCTAGAAACAGTCTATGAGCAGGAGTGATGTCCTTTAACGCACAAAATTAGGCTTACTAAAGTTAAACATTTTTTGTTAACTCTGTGCACTTTAGGTTTTTGCAACATATATTAAATGACACTATATAGTGATTCACTTACCCTAACTTCCCATTACCTTAATTCCATAAATGAGCTCGATTATTAGATTCACAACGAATTCGGTCTAGTAGGAACTTCTAACTTCTGCCGAAAGAAAAGTCATATAGGAAATTTAAGAACTTTATACACTTGAGGTGCTGGCAGTTCCTCTACTCCAATCTATGTCAGGGTAGTTAAAATCCCCATAACCAAAACATGCCCCATACCAGCAGCCTTGCCAACTGCATATGGAGATTCATTCCACCTACTCCTCCGGCATTTGGCAGCTATAAACATATCCAACAATTTAATTACTCACACTTTTTGTTCCTGTACACTGCTACTACCCAATTTGTTTTGCCATCATTTATCCCCCATCTTTAATATTGGCTTCATTCCTGTGAACATACAACATACTCCCCCCTTTTCTTATTAACTCTGTCATGTCTCAATAAGGAGTATCCTTCAATATTTACTGTCCAGTGTTTGATCATTTAGCCATGTTTCGCTATACTGTTCACATCATACCTTTCCTTTTAAAGCATTAGTTATTTCCCCAGTTGGTCCCAAGCGACTTTTTGCAATTTGTAAACATTTACATTTTAGATGATCAATGATTTAATTAAATCAATTGGTCGTACATGCCTCCTTGCCTATATGCTGTCCCCTTACACAGTTCATCCTCCATACGTATGACCTGGATGAATGAGGAACTGGACCTAATACCATTCATCTAGAACTGAGATCGATTTGATGTGGATTTTTAACTAACTTCCTGAAAGATCTGTGGAAATGATTAATGTGAGACAACGCCGGCTGATCTTCAGGCATCCAACTTCAATATATTAATACTTACCTTGATGACATCGATTGATGAGATCTATTCTGGATGATATGGTCCCCTGTAGACATTATCAAGCAAGTAATGCTATCTCTAAGTTTACTCAACTAATTTAGAGCAGAATTGCTACATAAGGACGTTGCAATAAACATTTCCGTTGGAGCGGTTCTTCTAATACATATTTCCAGATCTTTATATGATATCTTATCCATTAACAATGCTGGACTTCTTTACGGATTTTTTACGTATTTAATTTTTCTATTTGGTGGAACAAGTACTTACCCTGACACAATCAAGTTATGATATCCATTGTTGCACGATATGGTCTTGTATGGATACTACTGGGCTAGTTATATTATTTCTAACTAGTTCTGATTAGAATCTAATAATAGAAGAATTGGTTAGTTCCATGGTTAATCCTGATTGGAACTCAACAGAAGTACTCACACCAACATTAGATGGATAATCTTGTATATTTATTCATTCATTTACTGTCTGATATTATCTCTTATTTGTTATTTGGATTTCACCTTGTGATGGATTTTTGATTGGTAGGGTTGCGTGATTTGGGCAACAGCAGCACTTCCTTAATCTAATATGGCCGGGTCGGTTCACTGACCAGTCTCGCGATAGTCTCGCATAAGGCATAATGCATTATAGCCGCGATAGTTCACTATTAGTCTCGCGTGAGTCACGTGCTCACGCGACATTTGTATTTAAGAGGCATTGACCCAATCTGATGACGCACTTCACATGCGCCATTGAGGAAGTCCGCGGCTGCGGACGAAACGCGTCTGGCGGATTGTTTTAATTGCCCGTGATCCCTCCTTAAGCATTTGTACCGGACCCTTGGTATTGTATAATTGGTATTGCACTTTAGTCTCTGCTTCATTGCTGACACTGCCCAATTCACAGACATTGGTGTGTACCCAGGGTTTGATCCATTGTTGTGTATTAGCACTTTATGTTTTCAATATACCGGTATATTGCTATTAGATGTATGGGGTTGATGGGATGTTTTTAACTTTGTTTTCTGATTGTAATCATGCACTGAATTGATTTTCTAATATAACATTTTTAACTGGCTCTAATAAAAGTTAATTTTTATGATATTACCCATGATTGTGCCCATTGATATCCATGCTTTGTTTCTATTTGTGAAGATTTAGTTAATGCTACAATCTTCTATGTGATTACATATGAGGTTTAAAGAAACTTTACTGGATGGCCATGGTCATGTAATTGCAAAAGAAAAGCATGTCAGTGTCATGGACCTTACCATCTTGCCATCTTTTTTCAGCAAATTCTGAGACACGGTACATTTTTTGCTTTGTAACGTTTTAGCAACAACTCCAGCTGAAGTATTCGCCCTTATTGGAGAAGTTCTTTTAGTTTCTTGAATGTCTCTCTCTTTAAAACTTCTGGAGTTTGTAGATTTGCTAGCATTTATTCTCAGGGCTGATTTTTGCGGTTTGTGACTTGGAACATTTTTTCTGTTCTTTTTTTCCAGTTCCTCCTGTATAGTATTAGTAAAGTAACAAAATGTAATATATGCTGATCATATATTGCTACAATTTCAAATTACAAACATTTTAATCTATTGTTCAAATGCATTTAAGGTTTAAAATAGACTTTCCTCCATTATTTGAAATGTAATTTAAAAGCAAATTATACTGCAGATTGACTATTTCCATTTTCCATTCCCACAATCGGTACCCTGGAGATTTTTCCTAAATTACAGGCTGCTTTCCCTTTATTCTTCATTTCTTTGCTTAGCATCACAGGACTTAAAATGTTACCCTCTGAGAAAGCCAAAGAGGTAAATTTTTTTCAATTAATTTTTCATGCATTTTATTATTTCATTATTTTGAATTACTGGAAGGAGACTCAGAGATAAATGGCTTGGAAAACCTTGGAAGTCCTTCAGATGACAGTAAAATCAGATTTCATTGATGACACTTGCCAGTCTTAGTAGTCCTAATCAGGACCCAGACTTGAGGGCACACCAACTTCAATTCCTCCTACCACCCAGTAAGGGCCTGGACTCAACAGAATACCAAACTATTCCCCCTGTTGCCAGACCAGGCAGCACTAATCCTTCTCCCACCATGAAAGCCAAAATATACACTCATCAGGGGCCTAACTAAAGGGTATGGCACCTGTTTTTTGTTTTTTCTACTCTGATTTTTTACAGTGATTGGTGGGGTTGAGGAGGGAAAGTATAGTTTCTTGACTTTTCCCGGGTCCCTATACAGTGACACCCCTTGCTACCCTGGTAGCTATTCCTTTGTGTCTTGATGAAGATTGAAATAAATAAATAAAAAAACAGCCCAGTATGGGCTATGCGCAATCGCATGCGTTTACATATCTCAAAAGGTAAAGTCGCAATCACACATGTAAATCGCTCCGGAATCGCACACGCAATGCATGTGTGGAGCAGTGTGGTTTTGCCCAAAGACTTTGAGGAAAGGGAAGAACCTTGTTTAGAGTTGTCTAGTTTTTTTTGTTTGTTTTTTTTTTTTTTAAGGACAAGAACCCTAGAATTTCCATGCAGCACCATTCCATAACTTATCCTTACTCCCCTACAAAAAACACAGTGGCAAATAAATAAAAACACTCCACCTGTATTTCTATGTCCATTTTTGCAATCCAATCACCAACAGTCTTTTTAATACGAATTTTCTCTGCAGCATTGCTGAAAATGTAAAAGCTTAATTACAGAATATGAAGAAAAAAATTCTTTGGGCTTTACTTGTTTAAAAAATAAGGGCGCATGAAAGATATCCATTAATATGATACATAGCTAACAAAATATTGGAAAAGCCTATTATATCTAATTTGACTGCTAGCATATTCTTTACACTACCTGTCTGTAACCAGTGAATCAATTAGTGAATACATGTCCACTCCATCCTTTGCTCGTGCAACTGCTTGCAAGTTTTCTTCCAGAACCTTCTTCTTATTCTGTACATCTCTTAAAATCCTTTTTGCATCATCACACATGGACTTCTGTGGTTTTCCAAAGCTTAATAAGGATGGCTGAAGCTTGCTGGAAAAATGGTAGCTGGCTGTATGTTGGCTGATCCGTTCCCTTGGCTTGGTAGCCGCAAACGCAATACAAACAAAAGAAAAAAAAGACGTGAAAATATTTTATTTGTAAATATTTAAGTCCCTTCCTTGCCCTCCCTTATTAAGTGCAGAAGGGTACAATGTAGCTCACTGGAGAACTCTGACCCATTGTGATTTGATTAAACACTACACCCTATACACCCTAACCAGAATGCAAGAAGGATATTGCAGTGCATCATTGTCTATATTAGGCAAGTTGAAATGAGTCATGTGACATTGATAAGCATTGTTTACAAAGATATAAATTACAGTATATTCATGACATATAGTATTATATAGTGGATATTGTACCCCCTACTGTAAATTTATAAAAAGCACAGAACCCCCTCTGCTCCTAACACCTGCAACTCTTCCATCACACCACCCCATACATAGTAGCATGCCAATTATAAGGATATTACTTACAGATCAATCCCATTGGGGTCCATAGCAGGGGTAGATTATACATATATTTGCATTACTTACATACACTATACCACAAAATCTAAATGATATTTGAAGACCTATGTTTGTGCTAACCTCCCCCTTATTAGCACACAAACTGCCAATGCTACCACTTGGCTAACCACAACATTCTAACTATAAGTACAAGAAAACCAAACAGAATAGGGAAATGTGTGTAGAATAAAAATGATAAAATTCAGTTAACCAAGTAAATCTGTTGTGTGAAAACAGTATTAACAAGCTTGCTACACACAGTCCCGAGTGTTCTCCCTATGTAAAGCATAGGAAGAAAATGCTCTGGGACTGCAGATTTGCCCCAGCCATGGCCGACTCCCTCCACTTTAAGTACAGGGAGACAAACGCGGAAGAGGAACATTTTCAGGCTTTTTTAAACAACTGTGAGGACGATGGTGAACATTTGTCAGCCTCTCTTTCGCTCAGAAAATGAGCTACACACAGTAACAAGATAGTGGCGATACAGTCGGTCTGACAGTAACGCCCCATTCTCATTAATGTATATACCCACCTAAATGTCTTCCATAAAGATTTTTTAATACACGATTTACATGAATTTGAAAAAAGAAGCTGCACAATTTTTTTTCTTTTTTTGGTTCACTCATGACAGACAATATTATAATTGTTTAAAGAGATTTTACTTTAAGGTTATAAAAAAATAAAAATAACAATTGATGTTTGGTTAGTACAAGCTTCATAATATGTAAAAGCCATAATCAGGTATTACATTTACAGTAGAGAACATAATGAAATGTGCTTTGTAATCACATCCTACCTTTAGATCAGGCACCTGTGATTTACACAGTGTAGAATTCTGTAAAATGAAAACCGGGAGAAATAGTTCAATACAAATCTTAAAGGGATAGTTCAGTGGCAGCTATTTTTTAAAATTATTATTTATATTTAACATACCTCTGTAATTTTACACATTTTCTTATTTTTTAAAAAAAAAAATCAATTGATTTAATTTTGAACTTTTTCCCAAGCTCTGCTGTGGTAGGTACGGAGCTACACCAGTTCCTCTCACTTGACATGTTCCTTACAGTATGCTTAAAGAATAACATTTTCCAGGCTTCTTTTTCCAAATGACCAAAAATAAGAAGGTGGGCACTGATGATGTACATTGCTCTATTAATGGGCAGAGACTTTTCTCCAGGAGGACAGGTGCCAAGAAGAGGCAGCAAGCATTAACCTTTTAATTACTTCTGATTGGCTCACTTCTCTAAATTTAGCCTAAGTTTAATTTGTAAGACAGCAGTCTTTTTACCCTTAAAAAAGACAAAAAATGATCTACATTCTTTTCTTGCTTAGCAATAAATTGGCTCATAAATATAAGGAATGTTGCCATGGTAATATTTCAGAAAATCTATAATATTATCTAACGTTTTATCTAAAATAACACCAAGATGTTTGGATTTTATAGCTTGGAGCAGATACCTCCAAGCTATAAATAGGGATAAATCGCTCAGGGCTCGTTTACACTACATCAGCTTGTATCACAGGTGGGTTTTAAAAAACTGACAGGCAGTAAAACCCCATAGGATTTCACAATATCGTTCACACTGCTGCATTGTATTCTGTTCTGTTTAAGTTTGTTTAAAAAATGAACTGCTGCATGCATTTCTGTCCATCTAAAATGCATGAAAACACGGTAAATTGGATAACAACGCACATGTTTGTGTTTCTGTCCATTTTTTACAAAGGATGCCTGGGAGTTCCCATGATGTCATTTCTGGGCCGTGGGCTATAGAAAACACGCAGAAGAATAGCAAAATCACCAGAAAATCTCTCTCCACAACACTATCTGTTACCTCTCTCCAAAAGCTCCTGAAACTCCCACACTCCCAGAAAGTAACAAGTGTTCTTTTTTAGTCCTGATATTCTAAAAATACGATCAAAAACGCAACAGACAGAAATGCAGATGACACAAATGGATAATAACGCATATGCAATCAGTTAGCCATGGATACAAAAATGTCTATTTGAAGTTGCGTTTTTGTCCCTTCCTAGTGTGAACGAGCCCTCTACCATCATGGATTTTATACAACATTTAGCTTGTGGCACACAGGCTTTCACTATCTAAACATACATGCTCCTAAAATTACGTTTGTGTTTGTTAGCTTTATAACTATTCTCTTCTTATTTTGTAACTTAAATTGTTATAACATTATTGCAATAGAAAAAAAAGGTTTTCTTTTCTGTACAAGAATATGGTGTAGGGATAAATATTCATTAATAGAAATGTAATTTACAGCGGAGGATTGTGGTAGTAAAAGTATTATAGTAGATCCCAACATCCTTTGCTTCCTCACCTGCAGCATTCCATGCATTTCTTGTTTTAGCAAAGCCAAGTCATGTAGTACATCATTTGCTTTCTTCACAGCACTATTAGCCTTGGGATTTGTACTTTGGGAAAAGTACTTGGTACTGGTATCCATATCAATTGGGGGAACACCGAAACTGAAAATAAAAAAAGGATGTTTAAATTTTAGTTCTTCCCGCGGTGAAACTTGAAATTTTGCATTAAATAAAGAATTAACATAAAACTATTAAATTATGCATTTGTGTGCTAATTACCGGAATATGAAAAAATATAAATGCATATTCTGTAGATCCATCCATTTAAAGAAAATAATCCATATTCCTTTTATCGATACACAGTAGCAAAAATACTTAAAATGAGCTTTTTATCGATATACTTCCAAAATGGATCAGAGGTCTATCATGCTAGTTAAGGCATGTCCAGACATTCGACTGGACTTGAGTGTGCAACACAAAACAACTGATACGACTGCATTGTGCGACAAAGTACAGTATGTGTGTGGCCGCTTAGTCTTTCCACGTTGAAGTCCATTGATTAAGCCACCAGTAAAAAATGTTTAAATACTCTGTACAACACAAATATTTATAAAAAAAATTATGTCAACAACATATACAGCTATAGATGTCCTAGACACACTATAAATATGTGTATATCCTTCAGATTTATTGCATCTAATAGCACATAGATTAAATACATACTGTGAATATCTCTGTTTACCTGTCACTATAGGGATAGCTATGCAGAAATAACAACTATGTGTTAGCCTTATTTAGGCAGCTAATAAAGGAAGACTTCAAGGCCTACAAGTACCACCAGTATTAGCAGTGAAACGTATTGATTGAGGAGACTGAGCATATTAGGTATTGCTTAAGTAAAAGTATATTTTTTTTACTTGCTGTAAATAGTTTCACCATTCGCCTTTTATTTGAGGTGCTTAGAGAGGTGAAAGTAAGAATAGAGACAAGAAAAAGAGCATGACTACCTTACTGTCAAAGTCCAAAAGTCCAAAGTATTAGATTTTTATCACGAGAAATTAGACCATAATGCAACACATTTCTGTATGTGAACAAATATATTGGTATCAGATATCAACTAATATTACAATACACATTTTATTCTTCTCCTCCTGACCTAAGCTCAAGCAAAACTATTTATGACACCAGATGGAATGGCTCTCACACATACAAAATAAAGGTATAGTGACAAACACACACAAAAGACAGCCAGAATCCATACATACACAGTACAGAAGTCAGACATATAAACATACCTGCGTGAGAAAAACGTTTTAAATGTCAGCAACATATTTAATACAGCTACAAGCATGTACCTGTGTTTACCTGTCATTATAAGAAGGTATGTAGCCCTTTTTAACATTCATTTGTGTGTTAGAGGGCGAGCTAAAACATGTAGACCCGTCTTCTTCCAAGACCTTCTGCAGAAAAACTCCAGTTCCTGAAAACAAAAAGTTTTGAAACGAAACACTTTCAAGAAACTATCATTTTTGGTTGCGTAAAAAGGGTTTTGCAGTTAGAAGACAACTGTTGGGTCAAAGCTCCACCTCAAGGTGTGGGGATCTATCCAATCGAAAAAAGTGTTTCTTGAAGCACAACCAATTGGTTAGATCAGGGGTGTCCAATCGGGCCCATGCTCCGTCCACGCAGTGGGCATAGCTCTGCCCCATCACTTGCAATGCCCAGGTGCAGGTCCACGCAGGCAGACAAAAACCCTGACCAGGCCGCGTGCAGGGCATCACTGAGTTAGACCCTGTGGCTGTGCCAAAAAGGGGGGTGGAGCAACAAATCAACAGTTGTCCTTTAAATTGATGTGTCACTCTGTTCCAATTATCTTTTAGCTGTAGTAAGTTGAGTAATAAAGAGTTTTTAAGTAACCTAGACTATGTTTCCCTACTTTTTTCCAGTAGCTTCCAGCAAATGAGCATAAGAAACATTCCCAGCATAAATCAACTATTTTAATTAAAAAATATATATATATTTTTCAACGCTGTTCCAATTCCTAGTGTTGCTCAGGCTCCCATGCCATACGTCACACTTGCCTAACCATATTAACTAACATAATAATATTATTGGAAGAGAAAGACATTTTAAATCTGAAAAAAATAGGTTTTGCTGCTTGAGATGTGGTCTGTACCTTACCTAAATGCATAGTATTTGAAGATTTCTCAAAATTTTCCTTTCCTTGAACTTTGATATTTGGAACCCCCACATCCTTTGCTATTGGCACTGGTGCAAATCTGCGAGGTGCAGGAGTTTCCAGTGGAGATTTTCCTGAATCATCTTGCTCTGCATTGAAAATGAATACAAATAACTGAATAAAATAAATGTATATACATTCCAAAGCAACATTCATATGCATATGGGGAAGCCACTATTTATCTACTGTATGTAATATTAACCCAGTGTATGGCCAAAATTTAGCACAAAGAAAAACATCTTAGCCCATCACCATATAGAAAAATATATTGGCCATTTTGCCAAAAATAAATATTTAGTGCACAAACAACAAGGCACATCATCCAAATAATGGATGAAATGTCCAAGAAGATTAGAAATGGTGACCATGTATTCTGAGTATTGGACATCACCCTGGAGGGATAGATGATATTGTAAAGAAATTAATTTTAACAAAAAAAAGGAGTATAGCTGTACACCACCGAATAAACCTAAATCAGTCAGACGTCTAATGAAGCACGTGCCGCCTTTAAGGCTAAATTCTGATATATACTGCACACGCATTGGTCTCCCCAATACCTATCACTTGATGTTATAAATATTTTTAAAGTGCATTTCACATATTTTTTTTTATACTGGTAAAAATATACCTCAGGGTCTTTCTTCCATGTGGATTTCTAAAGAAACCAATTTTCGCTTAAACGCATCTGAAAGATCAATATCCAATGGTTCCATCCACCCCTGACTTAAACTAAAATTTAAGCCACTACCGGCCCCACTTTGTAGTGTTACTTTGCACCTCAGCTCCTTATGTTTCTCCCGCAGTGCCTTTCCAATGTTCAGAAAAGTGAAGAGTAGCTGTCTGTGTGTCATCCAGTCCCTGCTATATCCCCTTCTCTCCCCCTACTGTTCTTTTCTATATTGCAGTAAGGATTTTCTATAGTGTAAAACATCATCTTGAAAAAATGTAATGTGGTCAGCAGAGGGAGATACCTCAGCCTATTCTAATGCTATGGTCTTTTTGTCAGTACAAGAAAAGCCTAAAATAAACAGCTAATGATAAGGGTAACCATTGAACCATGAAGAAATGTATTCTGTCATTTAGAACTACTAAGAGTGTAAACACTCTTTACTTTACCTAACGTATTCCGTTTAAATATTCTGCTACAATTGTCACTAAATGTAATAAGGCTTTCAGGTCCTTTGAAACATGTGATTTTTTTATTGTAGCTTTTGTTACAAGAAAAGTGAAAGATTACAAACCTTTTTCACAGTTCTTAGAGTGTGAAATCTTGGTAGGCTGGTTAGGCACCAGTTTTTGAGGAACGGTTACAGGAATAGGAGCAGGTACTGACACTTCATATGGCTGATGTCGATATTTGCCACCATTCATTGTCGAGCTTATGAAATGGGACTGAAAAAAATGGTTAGACTACATTTAGATGTTGACCTTTTTTCAGTTACATAGTCAAACATTGAAGGAATATGAATGGATCTAGAGACATCCTGGTTGCAACCAGTAATAACAGTCGATATAGCACATCAAAATGCATCTCCACCCCAAAACACAAATATCTTTTAAGGTAAATCAACCCCCCCATCCTAAATACTATCTTTAAAAATCCAAATCAGACCCTAAATGTACTTACCTGACCTCGGTCAAAGCAGAAGGGGCCGCACCGGCAAAGGGAACGCTGCAGTGCAAGTACATTTTAGGGCTGATTTCAGACTTTTAATGATAGCGTTTAGGGTTGTGGAGGTTGACCTTTTGTAAAAAAAAAAAAAAAATGCAGCCACCATGGGATTTAGGGGGGAAAGACTGACACTGTGCATGTCAGAGTCATCTTATAGGAGCAGGAAGTGGCAAGTACAGATTACACACAGAGAGGGGCCTACTCTTCATTTTCTGGATTTTCATCAGGCCCTGCAGGACAATCATATGGAGCACAAGAGAAAGAAAGGAGTTTTTAACACTACACAGTGGGGCAAATTTTAGATGGGGTGGGGGATGGTGAACACGCCTTTTAAAATAGCTTAGATAATTAACTGTATGAACCAGTATCACAGCAATATTTTATAGATCTTGCTGAATTTCAAGGATAAATGAGAAATTAAAAAAATATATATAATATAATTTCACGCAAAATGCATGTAAACTCGGTATAATGCATTAATACAGGGGTTTATGACAAAAGGAAAACATTTAAAAATACCTGCATTTGAATTTGTTGTTGTTGTAATTTTTCCAGATGCTGAAGCCTCTGTTCAGTTAGTTTGGCCAGCTGCATTTCCAGCTCTCTTACCCGCT
Source organism: Hymenochirus boettgeri (assembly GCA_019447015.1). Classification (NCBI taxonomy): domain Eukaryota; kingdom Metazoa; phylum Chordata; class Amphibia; order Anura; family Pipidae; genus Hymenochirus; species Hymenochirus boettgeri. Next base: position 267,206,520 of record CM033476.1, read on the forward strand.
CTCCATGATAAACTTCTGTTGGAGGAGTCTGGATTTTGTTCTGATGTTCAGTGATCTGCTGCAGCAACCTATTTGCCTCTTGAAGTTTGTTCTCAAGCTGGGAAACAGAACCAACTTCCAAAGCTTTTTCAGCCTACAGGATAAATGTCAATAACATTATCTAAAATTATTTTTACACAAAATTTAACTACAATTTTGATAGCTGCACCCCATATTACACTGGGTAATGTTGGGTTTTTACTGGTATTTGAGCTCCCCTCATTGCAACTCTCCAATAACCTCCAACTGCTACATAACACAGTCTCACTACTGTGAGTGATGCTTTCTTGATCCCTTGATTGTTACAGTAAGTAAAAGATCATTTTTACAAATGATTATTTTTTAGTGTATGTTTCAGTGTTTTCCCCTTCTATAAAAAAAGTGGAATAAGCTAAAGAAACACGCCTGAAACCTTACCTTAAGAAGAGGAACAGTAGCAGCAATGGCTGCAGCTGTTGCAGCTGCAACTGTTTTAACAGTGTCCAAATTGTCCTGCCTATTTTTGCCATCCTGAGTTGCATATTCCCTTGCTGCAGCTGGGGTGTCTTCTAGAAGCTGAACTCGCACCTGCTTAGTGACCGGACCATTCTGGGCTCTGCATGAAATCATATAAAATGTATACGTTTAGGATAAAAAAAAACAACCCACCTTGTGGTACATCATTCACTGTAGTAGTATATTTACTGTAGTTCTGTTGCAACATATTAGACACACATTTGCCTTGGAATGAAAAAATACCTTTTATTTAAAGCTGTCAGGAGTGCCCCTTTCTGTCCAGTAGTGAACCGAGAAATCTCAATATCTTTATCTAAGTCATAAGAAAGAAATCAGTGATTTAACATTACCTATAAAATACAAAAAAAATCTCGATATTCTAAATTAATTCATATTGGTGCCTTAGAAACTTACGCCTCTTCTTGTTCCCATCTTGTTTCGCTTTATTATCCATTTTCTCATCCACAGCATGCAAATGTTTAGTTACGTGTACCTTTTAGCAAAGAATATAAAGCACACAGGCTATAAGAAAACTGTAAGATACAGTCACCAGGCACATACCGTCAGTAAACACATTTAAGTGTATTCAAGAACTGGACAAAAGATATAAGGAGAAGAAAGCCAAAGCAGGGTCTTGTTTAATTAATTTGAGCATTGAAACTTTTTTAACAGGCATCTCCAACCTTAAAACTAAAAACTGGTCACTTGTCAGTCACTTGCCCTCAATCCCAAATGATATATTCAGCATATAATTAGATGTATTTCTAACCAGATATTTAAAGGAAAGGTAAACTTAATTCTTTTAAACCATAATGTGAAAGATTTTCTCCTCAGAAGACCTATACATGGTATATATTGAGTATTTTCTATAAGGTTGTCTCCACACCAATATGAAAGTCCCTGATCAGCCTTTCAAAGCTTCTTGTTACCATGAATATATTTTAACCAGCATGAATTTCCTTTCCAAAATTTAAATTTTTTTTAATTCTGTTACTAGCAAAAGATAAACAATTACGAACTAAATGTACCTATGTTCTTTACATATGCAGCGGTGGCTCAGCAGCATGAAGCATTCATTTTAGAAACACATAGCCCATGATTTCACAGGTTCAAACTACATTAACAGCATTAATCACAGTACCTTTGGACATCAATAAGAGGGTTATTTACTCTGTTGCATGTTAGAACTATAGCACCTTTAGTTTTTCATAGACCTTACCAGAAGCAGGCAGTAAGAAATACTGGAGACAGAGCATTTAATGGGAACCGGAAACTGCAAAATACTAGCCTATAATTAAGAGTGTGAGTAGCTTTCAAAATGTGTCAAGCGAGGAGATGTTTATAATTTGTACCCAATAAAGATGGACATCTTATGAAGACTAAAGATAAAACTTATAAAACCTGTATGTACATGTACCTATATGTTAATACATAGCATCTCCATTTTGATCTTTTAACAAGACAGAGTACATGAGATTGAAGGATCGATTCACAGTCTTACTTTTATTTTTTAAAGGGGAAATGTGGCCTCCAAACAAGTTGAGTTTAAATGAACGGTCAGTTTCCTACCTTTAAAACGAGCAATCAACCACCTCTCTACGTGCTCCACAGCCCAAGATATAAAGAAATTACGGACCAGAAAATTAATGGGTGGGAAGATGACATGTGACATTCCTAAGGCTGCTCCTCCACCTCGCCGTTGGGGAGCACGGCTTCAGACTTCAGTGACAGTCCCTCCCCCTCAGGTAAGGGAATCTACAGACCTACTCTCCCACTATGTGAAAACAGCTTTTCACACAGTTTTCTGGGGGGGGGGGGGGATGACCTGGATGAATGAGGAACTGGACCTAATACCATTCATCTAGAACTGAGATCGATTTGATGTGGATTTTTAACTAACTTCCTGAAAGATCTGTGGAAATGATTAATGTGAGACAACGCCGGCTGATCTTCAGGCATCCAACTTCAATATATTAATACTTACCTTGATGACATCGATTGATGAGATCTATTCTGGATGATATGGTCCCCTGTAGACATTATCAAGCAAGTAATGCTATCTCTAAGTTTACTCAACTAATTTAGAGCAGAATTGCTACATAAGGACGTTGCAATAAACATTTCCGTTGGAGCGGTTCTTCTAATACATATTTCCAGATCTTTATATGATATCTTATCCATTAACAATGCTGGACTTCTTTACGGATTTTTTACGTATTTAATTTTTCTATTTGGTGGAACAAGTACTTACCCTGACACAATCAAGTTATGATATCCATTGTTGCACGATATGGTCTTGTATGGATACTACTGGGCTAGTTATATTATTTCTAACTAGTTCTGATTAGAATCTAATAATAGAAGAATTGGTTAGTTCCATGGTTAATCCTGATTGGAACTCAACAGAAGTACTCACACCAACATTAGATGGATAATCTTGTATATTTATTCATTCATTTACTGTCTGATATTATCTCTTATTTGTTATTTGGATTTCACCTTGTGATGGATTTTTGATTGGTAGGGTTGCGTGATTTGGGCAACAGCAGCACTTCCTTAATCTAATATGGCCGGGTCGGTTCACTGACCAGTCTCGCGATAGTCTCGCATAAGGCATAATGCATTATAGCCGCGATAGTTCACTATTAGTCTCGCGTGAGTCACGTGCTCACGCGACATTTGTATTTAAGAGGCATTGACCCAATCTGATGACGCACTTCACATGCGCCATTGAGGAAGTCCGCGGCTGCGGACGAAACGCGTCTGGCGGATCGTTTTAATTGCCCGTGATCCCTCCTTAAGCATTTGTACCGGACCCTTGGTATTGTATAATTGGTATTGCACTTTAGTCTCTGCTTCATTGCTGACACTGCCCAATTCACGGACATTGGTGTGTACCCAGGGTTTGATCCATTGTTGTGTATTAGCACTTTATGTTTTCAATATACCGTATATACTCGAGTATAAGTCGATCCGAGTATAAGTCGAGGTACCTATTTTTACCTGAAAAATTTGTACAAACTGATTGACTCGAGTATAAGTCGAGGGTAGAAATTATCACCACTACTGCCTTCTGATTCTGTGTTGTTTTTAGGCTTTAATTGCCCTTTAAATGGACAGCAGCATTCCCATACATGAATCCCATACAGTAATAGCCAAATCCAGTACCAGTAACCTCCAATTCTTTGTCACTCCAGATGTTTGGAAACTACAACTCCCAGCATGCTTTTTTGCTGGGAGTTTCAGTTTCTAAACATTTGGAGTGGCAAGCTTCAGTAAACTTTTTATTAAGGGCCCTCTGACCCCCATATAGTAAAGGGCCCTCTGACCCCCATATAGTAAAGGATTCTCTGACCCCAATAGAAAAATGTCACCTGAGAGTTGTAGTTTCAAGCTGTCCTTTGCACTGTACTAGCAGCTGTTTTTTGCCCCAAACTGAGGAGACCCATCAGATTTACAGTAACTAGATGAGCAGTCAGTGACAGTGCTGAGTGAGTCCAGCAGCCAGAATACAGGAAGCAGGAAGTGTAAAGGCAGATCAGCTCCTGTAACTTTCTATGCAGGTTAACACAGCGCCACCTACTGGTTACTATCTGTAATTGCAGAATTTGGATCTAAATTAGGACTTGACCCGAGTATAAGTCGAGGTTAGGTTTTCAGGCTAATTTTAAAGCCTGAAAAATTCGACTTATACTCAAGTATATACGGTACCGGTATATTGCTATTAGATGTATGGGGTTGATGGGATGTTTTTAACTTTGTTTTCTGATTGTAATCATGCACTGAATTGATTTTCTAATATAACATTTTTAACTGGCTCTAATAAAAGTTAATTTTTATGATATTACCCATGATTGTGTTCAGTGTGCCCATTGATATCCATGCTTTGTTTCTATTTGTGCTTATTATTCAGTTTTCATGGATGGCTGCACCTGTAGTACTTTCAAGGGTATGAGCCTAGTTAATTATAATACTTAACATCTGGTGGCTAACCAATTTTGTTTAAAGCATTAACTAAATCTTCAACATAATCAAAATGCTCCTTTTAACAAGGAATCAAGTGAAAAAAAGAGATAACTATTGAATGGCCCAGTAGTTGTTGGCTGACCCTGTGGTGATTAAACAAATCCTGTAGCTTAAAGGGACACTATACTGAAAAAATGACTTTGCCTCATCTTAATCTATAATTGAATACATGTAAGTAGCACTTGCATGTGTTGCTGCATGCCATCAATCCAGCACACATTTTGTTTAGGAGCAGTATCCCCCCTCCCTCTTTTAACCACTCCCACTTCCATCCGACCTGACTTTTTCCCCACAAACCAACTGTCAAGCCTGCATACAGCATTCCAGCTGTCAAAACTCTGTTAGCATTCCAGCTACAGTAAAACGACTCACAGAAGAATATTTTTTGAGAGCAAGGAACTTGATTGACAGCTGAAATATAAGAAGTTTTAAATTAGATATCTAAAGAAATAGGGGGCAGATCAACAAAAAAATGGTGGTTGGGAAGAATTATAATTTCCAGTTAGGGTCTATTTAAAATAACCTATTTTTCATTATAGATGCCCTTTAAAGCCCTGTTGTAGAACTCAATCACACAATCCTCTTCTCTTTAAAGGACTTTTCTATTTTGCGCCTTAGGATCTCTGTGCTAATTGAGCCCCGTCCCCCCCTTATTTCAGTTGACCTTAAACAATGACTATACACTAGGAATATAGATTTTCAAAAGATTTTCAAAGCAACCATAGTGAGTATAGTTTTACTACTATTACCACTGCAAACTAATATGGATTTTTTTTTTGGTATGATTTTATGTAACCCATTATTTTTGTTTTATTTTGTAAGACACTTCAAGAGATGAATGAATCTCTACAAGTCAATGAAGAGCTTCTGAATCGTGTATATGGCCGACCAACCTACCAAGGACAGCGTAGCACTCTCAAGAAAGATCCATACCTTCGATTTAACTCCCCTTCCCCAAAATCAAAGCCACGAAGACCAAGAGTTGTAGAAATTGTAAGAGGTAAGAGCATTAAACTGAATTCAACTTTTTTTTTTCTGGGATTCATTGTGTTCCTTTTAAAGGGTATCTCCACTTGTTTTTTTTTTTTACTTTCCTTTTTTCAGGTTAATTGAAGAAAGGCAGGTAAAGGACCTATGTTTTACCTCCTGTTCTTCAATCAAAAAAAATTTGGAGAGAGGAGAGAACTTACCCGCGAATGGTCCAAGCGCTTGTGACCTCATTGAAAAGTGCTGGCTTCTCACTGACAGATTCCGACGCATCCATAGTCCCTTAGCACAGTGCAAAGGAGCGTAGATCAAGTCGGAACCTCTCGGTGAGAAACCTGCACTTGATCCTGACCTCATGCTCCTTGGTTACCTATAATATCTTATAAATGGTGGCACATTATATAGCTGTCTCATCACTTATAATAAGTGCTTAGCTATGGTATGATGTGTGTATTGCAACAACAGTAAGCAATTGCATCACACAGGCACTGCAAATATGCATGTGCACGAAGCTACATTGTGGCCTCAGCCTTAAAGAACAGTCAGCCAGTGGCCAACCTCACTGGTGGATATAGCCAAGTGTAAGGTTCTTCTTTCATTTTTTTTTTTTTATGTGTCCTTAGTTATGGGTATGTATCATACTGAATAATTTCCATAATGGTAATCATATTGTTTTGCATTGTTTTTTTCACTGATGCCTCAAATGCCACACATGCTTGGTTTCTGATTTTAGGTGTGAAAGTCAAGTCTACAAAAGTGCAGGCTAGTTCCCCTGAGTACATTAAAACTACTGAGTATCCAGTACGACGTGACTTACAAGCTGAGCCTAGGTTTGCTTTTTGCCCTTCCAAAGATGCAATGGAAATGTCTTCACCAATCGAAGGACATCTTATTCCTATGGCTATTCCTCTAGGTACTCAAATGACCAGTGCAAACTGTGTGTTGTTTAAAGCCAAAAATTCTGTTGTTTAATTTTTTTCTTTTTTAAAATTTCTCTCCTTTGCAGTCTCTGCAAATAAATGTTGGTCAGAAAAGAGTAGTGTAAAATATTTTAAGCCCAATGTGTCAGGTAAGCAATACAGGGTATTTCTGTTGTATTCAATTAGATCAACTGGATTTGAAGTTTAGTTCTTGAAGACATTTCGCTAGTCATCTGACTGGCTTTCTCAATTTAGAATGACTTGTACAAGAATCTGTGGCAATTATGTACCCTAGAAAATCCCAATTAGCATATCACAGCCATTCTGAATTGAGAAAGCCAGTTGGATGACTAGGGAAACGTCTTCAAGAACTAAACTTCAAGTCCAGTTGATCTAATTGAATAGAACAGATATACCATGACCTGGATGAATGTGAACCTTCACAAGCAATACAGGGTATTGCTTACCTGACACATTGGGCTTAAAATATTTTATTGTGTGAATTACACCAATATAGCAAACATTCATCAATATAGCAAAATGTGATCTTTTGTTTACCGATTATATTTTGGGTTTCAGTTTGTAGTAACATGTACTGTATAGTAGTATGTACTGAATACCAAAATATACCGTTGTTCTGTTGGGATAGTTTTGCTAACATTCTCCCTCATAGGTGATGAATAGAAGGAAACAAAAAGAGGTGGTTGCATAGAGACCTGCACTTTTCCTCATTGGTTTGAGATTTTCTATTCTTTCTACCAATTTCCAGGAACTTGTCTCTTGAGCACCAACAATGTGTTTTTTTCCCCCTTAGATCTTTTGGATTGATTTAGCAATTTTTTTTGGGTCTGCATCAATCTGTTGGAATTAACTAAAAGTGATTGGCTCGAGTATAAACCGAGGGTAGAAAATATTAACACTACTGCCTTCTGATTCTGTATTGTTTTGAGGCTTTAGTTGCCTTTTTAATGGACAGCAGAATTCCCATATTGTAGTCCCATACAGTAATAGCCAAATCCAGTATGGCTATTACTGTATGGGACTACTGTATGGGAATTCTGCTGTCCATTAAAAAGGCAACTAAAGCCTCAAAACAATACAGAATTAGAAGGCAACAATAGATACCATCCTCCTTATGATTCTGTATTGTTTTGAGGCTTTTGTTGCCCTTTAAATGGACAGTAGTCCCATACGGTAAAAGCCATACTGGATTTGGCTATTACTCTGTAAGAATTCTGCTGTCCATTTAAAAGGCAACTAAAGCCTCATTCCTTGGAACTCCAGATGTTTGGAAACTTCAACTCCCAGCACCCTCCCCTCCCATGACAGTGGACAAGAGCACTTACTGGTAAGTCGGTATTCCATCCATCTGTGCTTGTTCAGTCACTCACTGCCAATCCGGCCGCCGCTCACTCGCTGCTTGTACCAATCTGCTAGCTGACGTCCCTTCTCGGCACCAGGCAGTGATATCAGCCAGCAGATCAGTACAGGCAGCAAGCGAGCAGCTGCCGAATTTGCACAGTAAGTGACTTGACTTGAGTATAAACCAAGGTCGGGTTTTCAGGCTGACTTTACAGTTACAGTGAAAACCTTGGTTTATACTCCAGTATATACGGTATTTTGGAAGCATCTATCTGAACCAATGAAGTTATTTGATTTGCTTCAGGTGCTTTACAATAGTCCCTACTGACATCTACCGTATAAACTCGAGTATAAACCGTCCCAAGTATAAGCCGAGGTACCTAGTTTTACCTAAAAAGGGGGAAAAAAATAGACTGACTCGAGTATAAACCGAGGGTGTAACCCCTACTAGTATTTGCCACTTAAGATGTTTGGAAACTACAACTCCCAGCATGCTTTATTGCTGGGAGTTGTAGTTTTCAAACATCTTAAGTGGCAAATACTTGCAAATAGGGGTAAATCCTCCTTTATTTGTGCATACAGTATGCACAAATAAAGAAGGTTTTACTCTTATTTCTAAGTATTGTGTGCCCTGGTGTCCCTGTGCTATTCTCCTACCTTGTCCGGCGGCCGCTCGCTCCTCATCCTCTGCGCTTCAGGATGATGTCACTACTCGGCGCCGCAAAGTGAGAGGCGCCGGGTAGTGACGTCATCCAGAAGCGCACTGAAGATGCGGATCGCGCGGCCGCTGGACAAGGTAGGAGAAAGACTGACTCGAGTATAAACCGAGGTAAGATTTTCAGTCTTTTTTTAAAGCCTGAAAACCTCGGTTTATACTCGAGTATATACGGTAATCTTTTACACATATAAAGTATTTGCCTCTTTGTTAGGAATGATTTGTTATTGTGCTTGGTTGCTTTCTAGAAAGATTGAAGACTGGAAAAGATTATCAAACTATCTTTTTTCACATAAACAACTTGCAATCTAATGTTTAAGAAAAGTGCAAAAATATAAAGTGAAAAAAGAAAGTTCTACAGTGTAAAATGAAGGGAACTCCTGATTGTTTACATTTTGAATAATATTACGAAAACTGTTTTAATGAATTCCATCCAAATGAATGCAGTTGATGTATAATAGTCACAACACTGAAATACTGACTCATTTAGCCCTGTATAAAAATATGCCTTTATCTTTTATATAGCATGGTTTTCACAATTTAGAATTAATACAGTATTTAATTTCAAATTCATTCCTAATGTTAAGCCTATGGTTGGTCATTGCAAATTGTTTAGTGTAAGGATTTAACGCTTGTATAAGAAAACTACATACAACCCTACAGAAAGGCATATAGGGGCAATGCAATAAAGGTCCTTGAGTTGGCAAATCAATGTAAAACCCATGCTACCTGATGAATTATTATATTATTTTACAGTGACTTAAAGGGGCCTGCATCATTTCCAATAACGCGCCACAACTGATGCAATACAGTTCAAGTTAAGGTTTAGTGAAAATCTTAAATTTATTAAGTGTATGTGAACACATTTGCCATTAGGCGAAGGAATAATAAGAGGAAGTACCGGTAATTGGCCCGTGTGATAAATGGAACTTCAAACAAGCAATGCAATATGAAACCGGATTTTATAGACTTTACAGTTCCATTTAATTTACAATTAATGACAGGCTTTCTATGACTAAATGGAGTAGACAGGGATAGAAAGAAAGATGGGTGAAATAAGATAAGAAGGTATATTAAAGTTGGAAAGTAGATGAAATAGCCAGACCAGATAAATCCAGGGCTGAGGGCACTCCAACTGTGTGAATGGAAACAAAATAAACTTATAAATAATAAAATTATTCTGTTGCCATACACGCAGTTGGAGTGCCCTGAGGGCTTTGTGCCCCTGGATTAATCTGGTCTGGCTAATTCATCTACTTTCTAACTTTGGTATCCCTTCTTATCATCACCCATTTTTCTTTTTATCCATGTCTACTCCATTTACTTTTCTGATATCAGGTTTTGCACCCACTTCATTAGTGATACTGCTGGCAACTGTATCAAGGGCATGAATAGTCACTGTATCGATATATACTTCTTTTTCTTTTTATGATTATTAGGTTTTCGATGACTCAGGACAAAATATATACAGGGAGGTTTACCCAGAGCTGCATGTTCTGTGGGCAAATCTCCCGTAGCAGATTTACCAGAGGCATTAAATACTTACGTGCACACATCCGCACAGCCTCTGATAAATAGGCTTGCGATGGCTCAAATGCAAGGCCGCAAACCAAGGCTTAAAGAAGAAGTTCAGCCAAAAAAAATCCCTAAAAGATAGAACAAAATAGAATATGGTACCTGACCTGGTATTCTAAGTATAGAATATGGTATATTTACCTCTGACAGCTGATTAGACAAACCTGCCTGACACAGGGAGATCATAGCAGCTTCCTTCGTTGTCAGGGCAACCTCTCCTACGCTGGAAGCTTTCCCCGGCACAGTCTTCTCCTGCTGCTTCTCCTCGTCCAGGCAACTGTTCATCATATTACACTGACTGCCGGGAGATGGACCCATGCGCAGATTGCTACTGCCAGAGTCCACCTGGGTTCTCCTTCACCAACTGCTCCAAATAAAAGTTCTATAGGGGTCCACAACAAGGAAGTCCTGCAGTTTGTTTGGATTTTACAGGGTTCATGGACATTACTGCTGGATGTAAGAGAGGTCAGGTACCATATTTTGTTATGTTCTATCTTTTAGGGATTTTTTTGGGCTGAACTTCCCCTTTAAAGTCATTTTCACCAATCGTAAAACAGTTTTTGCGACTTTAAGAGCCTAAAAAAGCGCTGAGTGGTAAATGAGCCTGACAAATGGGTAATTTGTGTGCTGTATTTGCAGGGAGGTCCCAATCCAAAGGAAATTCTCCAGTGCCTTACTCTGTGATCATTACCCAGCCTCAGACTACAACAGTTAATGTGTCTATACCTCCCTCTTCCCCAAAATTATTTCCAAAAACTGTGAAACCTAATATAGCAGTAGTAGAAATGAAATCTGAGATAAAGGACCCATCACAACTCACAGTCCAGGTATGAAATGCATCATTTGTCATCTTATGTCTTTTATTATTCCTGCATTTACAAGTTGCTAGTTAAAGACTTCCTAAAGCTAAGATTTTTAAGATTTTAAGAGTAACCCATATGGAATGCATGCTGTTGTTCAAAGGTTTCTTCTGTTTTACTAGCTATTCTATGTGAAGGTCAGTACATATAATACTCGCAGTACAGCACTTTGCTTCTTGGTGTTTGCTTCCATTTTTATCTGTGCTATGATTGTCACATTTTCTTTCTTTCTTACTTTGGGTTTTCCTTAAAGGGGAAGTTCAGTGCAAATACATATACTTTAGCATGTATAATTTTATTTATGTATACTTTTGAGAAAAAAAGATCAGTATTTCTCTCTCAGCCTGCTGGGGGACACAGGAGACCGTGAGGCTATGTACTATTTTCCAGGAGCGTAGAAAAGATAATCAATGCACATTCCTAGGCCCCATACAATATTATATTATCTGCACACATATATTGTAAACAAAGGGGTTTTAGTATACATTAATGTGATCATATGAATGAAAATCCTTCCAACCATGTCAAGGTAACCCCAGTCTGGAAGGTCCTAACTTCTAACCTTTTTCACTTCAATTATGATTTGCAATTAAAGGGAATGTTCACATTTGTATGTTATGCAAGAACCTGCTTAACCCAGACTTCGTTTTGTTTCCAATGTTTAAATCTGCTTCCAGCATGAGAAATCATTCTTATAAGTTTGTGATCCACCACCGCTTCCTGTCTCTGCCCTCCCTCTTCACTGTGGTTGCTGTGTTCTTTTTCTGTTTTTGAGCAGCCGCAGTGGAGGCTGCTTCAGGAATGGCAGTCAGTGATTGGCCGTGATGTCACTGTTACGGCCGACACTGACTGCCTTACCCAGAAGTGGATTGTGGAGCTTGCAAGAATGAGATCTCTTGCTGGAAGCGGATTTACACATTGGAAACAAAATGAAGTTTAGGTTTAGAGGGTTCTTGCATAACATACTCATTCAGCCTCTTCCCTCATTTTTAAAAAGCCAAAGAGCTGGGGAGGAAGTGAGAAAGCCTGCTACATTGATCCAGTGCGCAAGTATGAGAAATGCAAAAGTTCGCAAATCATAATTGAAGTGAAAAAGGTTAGAAGTTAGGACCTTCCAGACTGGGGTTACCCTGACATGGTTGGAAAGCTTTTCATTCATATGATCTTAGTAATGCATTCTAAAACCCTATACAATATCACATATCTGCACACTGGCATGCATTATAAACAAAGGGGTTTTAGCATACATTCCTGAGATCACATGAATGAAAAGCCTTCCAACAATGTCAAGGTAACCCCAGTCTGGAAGGTCCTAACCTTTTTTTACTTCAATTACGATTAGCAAACTTTTGCATTTCTCATACTTGCGCACTGGATCAATATGGCAGGCTTTCTCATTTCCCCCCAGCCCATTGGCTTTTTCAAAATGAGGGAAGAGGCCATCTATTCAGTGCTTTATATTAAAGGCATAGGACCTCCCATTAAAGGGGCGTGTTGGGGGTGTTGCTACCACATGGAAGCTTGACCATGCTTCCTAATAAATACATATAAGAGAAGGATTGTGGAAGCACTCCTTAGGCTGTATTAATGTTTTGACCAAATCAGAGCTTCCACAATCCTTTTATTGCATGTATTTTCCAGGAGCGGACACTTTAAAACAAAAGAAGTGAGGCTCTGGTGCTCCTCCCCTCAGGGTATACATATCTGAGCACCAGTTTTAAAGTTTCTGCTTTAGGAGATGGATCACCCTTCAACTATTCATTCAGAAGGAGCGGGTGGTTTCAGACCCCACTGGTTCCCCATGTGGGAGGGCATACAGAAAGGCAAGACATAATATAATGCCGTGGAGGAGCTGCACATCATGCCCCTTGGGGCTAAAATGTACAGTCATTCCTCCCCCATGCGGGCAACCAACGGCTCTGCCTCTGCTTCCTACGGCTGCAGACCAGCATTCCATTTCCCTGGCGCACATCGGCTTCTGATTGGCTCTTACCAGTCTTTTTTCACATGATGCTCGGGGACAGGACTTCCACCTTCTCTGGCTCCTCTACATTGGACTCCATCTTGGCAGCGTGGTTATACTCCAGGCCTGCTTTACACTCCCATTTTTCAACTGCCTTTCTTCTCTCTCTATCTCTGCAGTCTTTTTTTTTTTTTTTTGGTGGGCTCCCTTTCTTAAGGGAAACCTTAAGGCTTATGCCTAGGGGTCCTTGAACCTTCTTATCCCTAGGGTAATCAAATATATAGGGATTATACATTCTTTAATATTCTTTATTTGTGAATTTAAAGAAAGGAAAAAAAATGTATGCATGTGCTTTGTGCCAGGAAAGTTGCTAGTTTTTCTGGCCCTCTATGTGCCCTATGTAGTTCAGCTTAATAACCCCAGCCTCTGGGAAACCTCTTGATTCACTGAAGAATCAGCCTTCAAAGTCCGCATTACCAGCAGACCCCCCAGGAGTCTGAAATCGATAGAGACTTAACCCAAGCTGGTTCAATGTCGGTTTTATTGGCTTCTTTTAGCTTGGTCCCTCAATCAGCTGGAACTGAACCAGGATTCAAAAAGCAAGTAGACCCATTGAAGCTCCATCCACTCCTTCCATAGAGGAAGTATATTTGGAAGAAGAGGAGAACTCAGAAGAAGGAGAATTGGAATCCATAGCTTCCGGACTAGAGCTTCATTCCTCCTCTGAGGCGATTAATGACCTAATTAAGGCAGTTCTACAGGTCCTTAACATTCAGGATCTGGATGAACCAGAGGACCACTCAAAATCCTTGTTCAGGCACACCAAGGAACTGACTGTGACCTTTCAATCATACAAAAACTGGACCAGATTGTCCTACAGGAGTGGGCCTTACCAGAAAAAAAGCTCCTCCAATCCAAACATTTTCAAGCAATGTTTCTTTTCCCATAGTTAGACATAGACAGGTAGTCGTTACCCCCAGTGGTAGATTCTCCGGTGGCAAGACTTTCCAGGGCAACCACCATTCCCTTTTCAGAGGCTGCCACTTTTAAAGATCCCACTGATAGGCGGGTAGGTCTCCTAAGCACCTCTTTCTCAGCCTCTGGTGCTGCCCTTCGACAAAGGTGCAGTGGTAAACTTCGGGGACGCGGTTCTGGAGTCTAGCCGCCTCATTGCCCAATCATCATCAGCCATCACGGCGTCAAGAAGATCCTTGTTGCTCAAGGCCTGGGTGGCTAACCCAGTTAGTTAACATTTCATTTCTAGGCCAACTTGGCCTGGAACTGGAGAAGCTAATTACCCAGGCCACAGGGGGGAAGACGGCATTTCTTCCCCAAAACCTAGATCTGTGTTTTCCTTTCAACGATCATCTTCCTTTCATCCACTTCGTTCTTCCCGCTGCTCTAACAGAACGCAAGCTGACAGCTTACATATCCTTCCTCTGGTCCGTCAAGGACAAAGACCATTCCACTCTTGGGCTAAAAGAAGGGGAAACAAGCCTAAACAGGTATGACTGTCCCCGACAAGATTACATAGGGGGCCACCTTCAACTATTTCAGGAGAAATAGCGCATTTCATCCACAGATGCCTGGACCCAAATGGCCACTACCTGCGGCTACAAAATAGAATTCTCTTCCTCTTCAATTCTTCTCCTCTCTGATCCCAAGATGCCCAATGCGCTGCAGAATTCTACAGTCCTGTGTCCAGTCCCTGCTGCAGGCAAGGGTCATTGCCCCAGTGCCGATATCTCGATTTCGGGCTTCTATTCCAACTTTTTCCTGGTACCGAAGAAGGATGGTTCTTTCTGTCTGGTTTTGGACCTTTAAAGCCCTCAACTGCTGTGTCCAAAAGTTCCTACTCAAAATTGAATCCCTACATTCGGTAATTATAGCCATAGAACCTGGGGATTTTTGGTATCCCTGGACATCCAGGACGCGTACCTGCACGGCCACCATACTTTTCTGAGGTTCGCCATAGGTCATCGGCATTTTCAATTTACTGCCCTAACCTAGCTTTGGTCCCTCGAGTGTTTTCGAAGTTCATGGTTTGTCAGGCAGCATTCATCCACCTACAGGTGATCTTCATTCTTCCCTACTTGGACGACCTGCTGATAAAGGCTGCATCCTTAGACCTAGCAAAGCAACAGATAGAACTTTGCGCCAGGACCATAGCCTGGTTCGACTGAATCATAAATCCGACAATCCTCCTTCCGTCCTTCTCGCTGAATGGTATTCCTGGGGATGATGTTTCCTCCCTGACAACTCTAGAAGCAAAGGCCAAGTCCTCCTCAAAGATTTCCATCCACCAGGTGATGCACCTGATGGGAAAAATGTTTTTGTCGGTTGAAGCGGTCCCTTATGCCTCGTTTCACCTGCGCCCCCTTTAGAGACATTTTTTTCAGTTTGGGACAAAAGTCAGGAGTCCCTAGACAGTTTGATTCCCTTTCCGAGACATGTCCAGAAATCCATCACTTGGTGGACGTCTGAGGGCAACCTGTTATTAGGCAAACATCTGTGCCTACCCTCTTGGGTAGTGGTGACGACAGATGCCAGTCTTCAGGGATGGGGAGTATGCAGTTCACAAAAAGCACTCTCCTACCAATGTCTTGGGCTACAGGCGAATATTCCAGCCCTGCCTCACTGGACCGAGACATTGGCAGGCAAGAAAGTCTGCATTCAATCCGACACAGCCGTGGCATACAAAATCACCAATCACTTGAAGCGGAACCCACCAGATTCTAACATGTGCAGAATGATTTTTGACAGCCTTGTTAGCAATATACATCCCCTCAACAGCAGATTTCCTCAGTCATCATATGTTCAACCCAGGGGAATGGGCCCTCCATCCAGAGGTAAGGGACACCAGACGTGGACATAATGACTTTGCGCCTTAATCGCTAGGTTCCAACATTCTGCACCAAAGCGAAGGGTCTCCTAGTGACTGTCATAGACGCTCTGGTGGTACTTGACGCTTCCACCTGGCATATGTTGAATAAAGACATACGTCTATCCAGTCCAACCCATCTAGCAATATCCTCATTTCCTGCCTAACTGTTGATCCAGAGGAAGGCAAAACACCCCCACCAAATTTATGAAGGGGAAAAAAATTCCTTCCTGACTCCAAGTGGCAATCGGATATTTCCCTGGATTAACTCTACTTTATGTATCAATACCAGTAACTTGCAACATTCCTTGTTTGCAGAAACTCATCCAGCTTCTTCTTGAAACTGATCAATGAACCTGCCATAACAACGTCCACTGGAAGACCGTTCCATAGCTTTACCATTCTCACAGTGAAAAACCCTTTCCGAACTTGAAGCCTAAACCTTTTTTCTTCAAGTCTTAAGGGATGTCCACGTGTCCTCTGACATGCTCTATAAGTGAACAATGCCCCAGATAGTTTATTGTATGGTCTGTTAATGTTTTTATACACCGTATTCATATCCCTTTTCTCCAGCGTACATAATTGTAACTTTTCCAGTCTCTCTTCATATTCAAATTCCCCCAATCCCCTTATTAATTTAGTTACCCTTCTCTGAACCCTTTCCATTTCAAAGATGTCCTTTTTGTACATAGGATACCAAAATTGCACTGCATATTTTTTGTATATCTTTATACAAGACAATACCATGCTGGCTCTGGCTGTTGCCGTCTGGCACTTCTTGCTACCTTTAAGTTTGTTATCCACCAAAACTCCAAGATCCCTTTCCAACAGGGATTCACTTAACACAGAGCCATTTATAGTAAAGGCAGCACAAGGATTTTTAAGTCAAAAATGCATCACCTTACATTTATCAACATTGAATCTCATCTGCCACTTAGCAGCCCAATGTGACAATCTATCTAGATCCCCCTGCAAAGATTGCACATCCTCTGAAGATTTTAATGGTCGACAAAGTTTTGTCTCATCATCAAACACAGAAACCTTGCTGACAGTACCCACTTCCAAATCAATAATAAATAGAAGTGGCCCCAACACAGAACCCTGTGGCACCCTACTTCGCATTTTAGTCCATAATGATGAAGCCCCATTAACAACTACTCTCTGCATCCTATTCATTAACCAATTTTCTATCCATGTACAAATGTACCTCCCCAGACCAACAGACCTTAGCTTATACATTAGTCGCCTATAGGGGACAGTATCAAAAGCCTTTGCAAAATCCAAGTATACTACATCTACTGCTATGCCAGAGTCTAAATGTATACTTACTTCCTCATAAAATCTAAGCAAGTTGGTTTGACAAGATCTATTCCTCCTAAATCCATGCTGGTTACTACTTATGTTAGTCCTTGAAACATACTCTAGAATATGTTACCTTATTAAACTTTCCAGTATCTTCTCCACCACTGAAGTTAAACTTACAGGCCTGTAATTACCAGGCTGTGAGCGACTACCCTTTTTGAATATTGGAACAACATCAGCCTTTTTCCAATCCAGAGGCACACATCCGGACATGAGGGAATCTGCAAAAATAAGAAACAATGGCCTAGATAAAACTGTACTTAGCTCCCTAAGTACCAGAGCATGTATTGTATCCGGTCCAAGAGATTTATTAATATTAACCTTATTTAGATGTTTCTGTACCATATCCTCGGTTAACCAAAGTGCACTTGCATCTTTTATAACATTATTGCTACTATACTCTATGATATCTGTACTTGGATCTTCTATAGTGTATACAGAGGGAAAAAAAATATTTAAGACATTTGCTTTATCGCCATCCTCCGTAACTAACTTATCCCCATTAATTAATGGTGCCACATTTTCAGTCCTCATCTTCTTACTATTAATATACTTAAAAAAATGTGTAGGCTTAGTGATGCTTTGTTCAGCTATCCTAACTTCATTATTAATTTTAGCTAGTTTGATTGCTTTCTTACACTCCTTGTTACAGTTTTTATAATCCCTAAAGGCCCTTTCCATTCCCTCTGACTTAGAGGTTTTAAAGGGTATGTCCATCAAAAAATAAATTTTTCTTTCTAACTGTTTTACTGAAAAACAGGAGGTAAATACACTATTTCTTACCTCCCGTTCTTCAGTGAATCTTGCAGGAGAACTTACCGGGATCGTTCCAGTGCTGACAGAGCCGTGGCCAAAATCCCCGACGCCTCTGGCGCTTCCACTCTCCTTAACACGGTGTGTGCATGCGTGCACAGTGCAAAGGACTGGAGATGCGTCGGGGATTTCGTCCACTTCTCTGTCAGCGCTGGAACGATCCCGGTAAGTTCTCCTGCTCTCCTGCAAGATTCACTGAAGAACGGGAGGTAAGAAATAGTGCATTTACCTCCTATTCTTCAGTAAAACAGTTAGAAAGAAAGTTAATTTTTTGATGGACATACCCTTTAAATGCCTTTTTCTTCCTTTCCATTTGCCTCTTTACAAGTCTTTGTTAACCCAGCACACTTTTCCCTTCGATAACATACTTCAAACGACAGTTTTTCATGGTCACTATTCCCTAACCCTCCAGTTACCTTTATATCTATAATACGCTCCATGATATTAGATATTACCAGATCCAACAGAGCTCCTTTTCTAGTAGGAACTTCAACCACCTGTGAGAGAAAATTATCCTGCAGCAAATTCAGGAACTTATCGCCCTTTTCTGTGTTGGCAGTTCCACTCCACCAAACAATGTCGGGGTAATTAAAGTTCCCCATAATGAGTACACTCCCCAAACGTGCAGCCCTTGCCAACTGCATATGAAGCTGACTCACTTCCACCCTTCTAGCATTTGGCGACTTATAGCAGACACCAACAGTGACATTAGCACCTTTCCTGTTGCCTAATTCCACCCATATTGCCTCTGCTTTAACATCCATATCGCCAGTTATCTCTTATTTTAAATTTGGCTTCAATTCTTTTTTCAACATTAACACATACCCCCCCCCCCCTTTCCTTTTTTCTTTGTCCTACCTAAACAAGGCGTATCCAGTCGTGAGAACTGTTCAACCACGTTTCTGCTATACCTATTACATCATACTTTTCATTCAACGCCATTATCTCCAATTCAGCCATTTTTTGTCCAGACCTACTATCACATGGCCTCTTCCTTCATCCGGACCTTCATAGTAACATAGTAATTAAGGTTGAATAAAGACATACGTCCATGAAGTCCAACCTATTCACTTTTTTTTTTTTTTAAAGGAAGAAAGCAAAAAACCCAGCTATAAAGGGAGGAAAAAATTCTTTTCTGACTCCAAACGGCAATCGGAAAGTATCCCTGGATCAGCCAGATCTACAGTATATGTATTAATACCAGTAATTCTCAATATTTTATACTTTTAGAAATTTATCCAGGCCATTTTTAAAGCTATTCAATGAACTTGCCATTACCACATCTGCTGGAAGACAGTTCCACAGTTTCACTGCTCTCACTGTAAAGAAACCTTTCCTAACCTGAAGATGAAACTTCTTTTCTTCCAACCTTAAAGGATGTCCACGAGTCCTCTGATATGACCTACTCGTGAACAATGCACCAGGGAGTTTATTGTATGGCCCATTAATATATTTGTATAAGGTCATCATATCCCCACGCAAACGTCACTTCTCCAATGTAAACAGCCCTAATTTGTCTAATCTGCCTGCATATTTAAGCCCCTCCATTCCCTTTATTAATTTACTTGCCCCTCTCTGGACTGCTTCCATTTCCAAGATGTCCTTTTGTATATAGGATTTCAAAACTGCACCTCATATTACAAGTGAAGCCTTACCAGTGCCTTGTAAAGAGGGAGAATAATAATTTTCTCAAATCTATTCCTCTCTTTATACAAGACAATATCTTGCTAGCTCTAGTCGTGGCTGTCTGGCATTGTTTGCTACAGCTAAGTCTGTTATCTACCAGAACCCCCAAATCTTTTCCATTACAGATTCACTTAACACATTTATGGTGTATTTATTAAATCCCAAATGCATCACCTTACATTTATCAACATTGAATTTCATCTGCCATTCTGCTGCCCATTTTGATAATCTAGGTCTGCTTGCAGCACCTGCACATCATTTGAAGTTTCCAAAGCTCTGCATAGTTTAGTGTCATCAGCAAACACAGAGACCTTGCTCTCAATGCCCCCTTCTAAGTCATTTATAAACAGATTAAAAAGAAGCTGCCTCAGTACAGAACCCTGAGGTACTCTGCTTAGAACTTTAGCTCACATAGCTGTAGCACCATTTACCACCACACTCTGTTTGCGATCTAATAACCAATTCTCTATCCATGAACAAATGTTTTCTTCTAGGCCAACAGTCCTCAGTTTATACATTAGTCGTCTATGTGGCACAGTATCAAAAGCTTTCGCAAAATCCAAGTATACCACATCCACTGCTGTGCCTGAATCTAAATTCTTACTTCCTCATAAAAACCAATTCAATTTGATTGGCATGATCTATTTCTCATAAATTCATGCTGACTACTACTAATAAGACCGGTTCTGGAGACAGTCAATTATATGATCCCATAACAACCTTCCCTACCATTGATGTTAGGCTTACAGGTCTATAGTTACCAGACTGTGAACGACTACCTTTTTTGAATATTGGTATTACATTGACTTTTTTCCCAACCCAGAGGCACATCCGCAGGCCAAAGTGAATCTAAAAAGATAAGAAACAGTAGTCTAGATAGAACTGAACTAAGTTCAATCCGGGCATGCAATACATCTGGTCCTGGGGCTTTATTGATATTTACTTTGTCTAATTGTTTCTGTACCATATCCTCCGTCAGCCAATGTGAATACTCCTCATTTCTCCCCTGCATATTATTATAATCCCTGCTATAAGGACTAGAATTCTCTATAGTAAAAAGCGATGTAAAAAAAATGGGGTTTAGCAGATTAGCCTTTTTTCGATCCTCTACAACCATCTCAGCCCCATTGTTTAATGGTCCCACATTCTCAGACCTCATATTTTTACCATTTATATACTTAAAAAACATTTTGGGGTTGTACTTGCTTTGTTCGGCTATCCGTATTTTATTTTCTATTTCAGCTAGTTTATTTGCTTTCTTGTACTCTTTATCACAGCTTTTATACTCCCTGTAAGACTGTTCTGTTCCCTCTGATTTCAAAATTTTAAAAGCCTTCCATTTCCCTTTTTACCTGAGCATTAAACCATGCAGGAGCGGACCTAATTTTTTTACACTTTTTCCCTAAAGGTACAAATTTAGAAATGTAATAGTTTAATATCCCTTTAAAAGTGGTCCACATCTGCTCAGTATCTTTACCTAGAAACAGTCTATGAGCAGGAGTGATTCCTTTAACAGCACAAAATTAGCTTACCTAAAGTTAACATTTTTTGTTAACTCTGTGCACTTTAGGTTTTTGCAACCTATATTAAATGACACTATATAGTGATCACTATTCCCTAAACTTCCCATTACCTTAATTTCCAAAATGAGCTCGATTATTAGATTTCACAACGAATTCTGTCTAGTAGGAACTTCTACCTTCTGCGAAAGAAAATGCTCATATAGGAAATTTAAGAACTTTATACCTTTTGAGGTGCTGGCAGTTCCTCTACTCCAATCTATGTCAGGGTAGTTAAAATCCCCCATAACCAAAACATGCCCCATACCAGCAGCCTTTGCCAACTGCATATGGAGATTCATTTCCACCTCCTCCCCGGCATTTGGCAGCTTATAACATACCCCAACAATTAATTTACTCACCTTTTTGCTTCCTGTACACTGCTCTACCCATTTTGTTTCTGCCATATCATTTATACCCCCATCTTTTATATTTGGCTTCAATTCCTGTTTAACATACATACATACTCCCCCTTCTTTCTTATTAACTCTGTCATGTCTAAATAAGGAGTATCCTTCAATATTTATTGTCCAGTCGTTTGAATCATTTAGCCATGTTTCTGCTATACTGTTCACATCATACCTTTCCTTTAAAGCTATTAGTTCTAGTTCCCCAGTTTGTCCAGCCAGACTTTTTGCATTTGTAAACATACATTTTAGATTATCAATTGATTTACTTCCATACTTGGTCGTACATGCCTCCTTGTCCTATATGCTGTCCCCTCCCCCGTCTCCTCCCTCCGTTGTCATTAGTCCCCTGATCCCTAATATCTCTATCTACCCCTGTGTAGTTCAACGTACCCTCCCCCCATACCTAGTTTAACTCCTCCAACCCCCTAGCCATCATCTCCTCCAAAACAGCTGCACCATCATCATTGAGGTGCAATCTGTCTCTACTAAAGAGCCTGTAGCTAACCGAAAAGTCATCCCATTTCTCTAAAAACCCAAACCCTATCCCCTTACACCACCCTCTTAGCCACGCATTTATACTCCTAAGCTCCCGTTGCCTCCCTAGCGTAGCACATGGCTGTGGTAGTATTTCTGAAATCACTACCCTTGAGGTCCTTACTTTTAACTTGGCCCCTAACTCTCGGAAATCATTTTTAAGGACCTAACCTCCACCTCTAACTTTGTCATTCGCACCAATGTGAACCAAGACCGCTGGGTCACTCCCAGCCCCACCCAATAATCTGTCCACATAATCCACCTCATGCTGAACCCTAGCACCAGGCAGGCAACGCACTGTTCTGCATGCAGCATCTACCCTTCTAATAATGGAGTCCCATACCACTCCCTCCTGCCTATCCTTCCTAGCCTAGTTCTCCCTCCCTTGTATTGGAGATGGAGGTCACCTGGGTGCTCAAGGCAAAGGCCCGCTCCATACATGCTACTTCCTAGCCATTGGCCTCCACAGCTTTGCCTAAAACGGCAAATCTGTTGGGATCAACCAACTGGAGAGAGGCGTCCCTATCCTTCCTTCCCCTAGTGACCCTTACAAATCTATCTTCCTTTACCACCCTATCTGCCCCATTTCCACCCTCCAGTTTACTGGCCCCTGCCAGTACCTGAAATTCCCCCTGATTTGTCAAGCCCTGCAATGCTGCAAGTTTCCCCTTTAGATTCTGCATTTCAGATTCCAAATGGGCAACCCACTCACATCTGACACATACCCTTGGTGCGGATGCTCCCAGATCCCATACGTGTGGCTGGATGCATATTACATGGCCCCAACAAAACTGTCCATACTAAACAGCAACTCACAGCAACCACAATACACAACAAGAGAAAATAGCAATACACACAAGAGAAACAGTATTCTTTTTCTTAAACCCTTTCTTGTTCTAAACGCTTTTGCTTCTTAATGCACCCCTTAAAAACAACCCTTTAAAACAGAAATGTTCTTAACAAGTTAATCGCTCTTGAGGAAGAACCAAGGTTTCAACAGTCCTCAGCCAATTTAAACCAATTAGCTACACCCCCATCCAAGAGAAAAGAAAAAAATGCCTTTGTTTTGTCTCTTACCAGCCCCACCCTACAAGTAACAATGCAGTTGAACACAAGTATTTATTTTAGAATCCCAGTGCTTTAAGTTTACTTAAACAATTCCTACCACCTTATTCAAGCAGCAAGTAGTAAAAAACAAACTAACAAAAAAACCAAATACTAGTGATTAAATACTTACACAGGCACACTCCTAGAAATAAATAGTGCTAGGTTAGTACATTTAACTAGACTGCAAACCACAGTTAATAAACACTTTTGTTTCTTAACGCACCCCTTAAAAACAGACAAACCCCTTTAAAACAGAAAACCCCTTTACAAGTAAATCGCTCTGGGAGCTTAATCGCTCTAGAGGAAGAACTTATGTCTGATGACCTGGATGAATGAGGAACTGGACCTAATACCATTCATCTAGAACTGAGATCGATTTGATGTGGATTTTTAACTAACTTCCTGAAAGATCTGTGGAAATGATTAATGTGAGACAACGCCGGCTGATCTTCAGGCATCCAACTTCAATATATTAATACTTACCTTGATGACATCGATTGATGAGATCTATTCTGGATGATATGGTCCCCTGTAGACATTATCAAGCAAGTAATGCTATCTCTAAGTTTACTCAACTAATTTAGAGCAGAATTGCTACATAAGGACGTTGCAATAAACATTTCCGTTGGAGCGGTTCTTCTAATACATATTTCCAGATCTTTATATGATATCTTATCCATTAACAATGCTGGACTTCTTTACGGATTTTTTACGTATTTAATTTTTCTATTTGGTGGAACAAGTACTTACCCTGACACAATCAAGTTATGATATCCATTGTTGCACGATATGGTCTTGTATGGATACTACTGGGCTAGTTATATTATTTCTAACTAGTTCTGATTAGAATCTAATAATAGAAGAATTGGTTAGTTCCATGGTTAATCCTGATTGGAACTCAACAGAAGTACTCACACCAACATTAGATGGATAATCTTGTATATTTATTCATTCATTTACTGTCTGATATTATCTCTTATTTGTTATTTGGATTTCACCTTGTGATGGATTTTTGATTGGTAGGGTTGCGTGATTTGGGCAACAGCAGCACTTCCTTAATCTAATATGGCCGGGTCGGTTCACTGACCAGTCTCGCGATAGTCTCGCATAAGGCATAATGCATTATAGCCGCGATAGTTCACTATTAGTCTCGCGTGAGTCACGTGCTCACGCGACATTTGTATTTAAGAGGCATTGACCCAATCTGATGACGCACTTCACATGCGCCATTGAGGAAGTCCGCGGCTGCGGACGAAACGCGTCTGGCGGATCGTTTTAATTGCCCGTGATCCCTCCTTAAGCATTTGTACCGGACCCTTGGTATTGTATAATTGGTATTGCACTTTAGTCTCTGCTTCATTGCTGACACTGCCCAATTCACGGACATTGGTGTGTACCCAGGGTTTGATCCATTGTTGTGTATTAGCACTTTATGTTTTCAATATACCGTATATACTCGAGTATAAGTCGATCCGAGTATAAGTCGAGGTACCTATTTTTACCTGAAAAATTTGTACAAACTGATTGACTCGAGTATAAGTCGAGGGTAGAAATTATCACCACTACTGCCTTCTGATTCTGTGTTGTTTTTAGGCTTTAATTGCCCTTTAAATGGACAGCAGCATTCCCATACATGAATCCCATACAGTAATAGCCAAATCCAGTACCAGTAACCTCCAATTCTTTGTCACTCCAGATGTTTGGAAACTACAACTCCCAGCATGCTTTTTTGCTGGGAGTTTCAGTTTCTAAACATTTGGAGTGGCAAGCTTCAGTAAACTTTTTATTAAGGGCCCTCTGACCCCCATATAGTAAAGGGCCCTCTGACCCCCATATAGTAAAGGATTCTCTGACCCCAATAGAAAAATGTCACCTGAGAGTTGTAGTTTCAAGCTGTCCTTTGCACTGTACTAGCAGCTGTTTTTTGCCCCAAACTGAGGAGACCCATCAGATTTACAGTAACTAGATGAGCAGTCAGTGACAGTGCTGAGTGAGTCCAGCAGCCAGAATACAGGAAGCAGGAAGTGTAAAGGCAGATCAGCTCCTGTAACTTTCTATGCAGGTTAACACAGCGCCACCTACTGGTTACTATCTGTAATTGCAGAATTTGGATCTAAATTAGGACTTGACCCGAGTATAAGTCGAGGTTAGGTTTTCAGGCTAATTTTAAAGCCTGAAAAATTCGACTTATACTCAAGTATATACGGTACCGGTATATTGCTATTAGATGTATGGGGTTGATGGGATGTTTTTAACTTTGTTTTCTGATTGTAATCATGCACTGAATTGATTTTCTAATATAACATTTTTAACTGGCTCTAATAAAAGTTAATTTTTATGATATTACCCATGATTGTGCCCATTGATATCCATGCTTTGTTTCTATTTGTGAAGATTTAGTTAATGCTACAATCTTCTATGTGATTACATATGAGGTTTAAAGAAACTTTACTGGATGGCCATGGTCATGTAATTGCAAAAGAAAAGCATGTCAGTGTCATGGACCTTACCATCTTGCCATCTTTTTTCAGCAAATTCTGAGACACGGTACATTTTTTGCTTTGTAACGTTTTAGCAACAACTCCAGCTGAAGTATTCGCCCTTATTGGAGAAGTTCTTTTAGTTTCTTGAATGTCTCTCTCTTTAAAACTTCTGGAGTTTGTAGATTTGCTAGCATTTATTCTCAGGGCTGATTTTTGCGGTTTGTGACTTGGAACATTTTTTCTGTTCTTTTTTTCCAGTTCCTCCTGTATAGTATTAGTAAAGTAACAAAATGTAATATATGCTGATCATATATTGCTACAATTTCAAATTACAAACATTTTAATCTATTGTTCAAATGCATTTAAGGTTTAAAATAGACTTTCCTCCATTATTTGAAATGTAATTTAAAAGCAAATTATACTGCAGATTGACTATTTCCATTTTCCATTCCCACAATCGGTACCCTGGAGATTTTTCCTAAATTACAGGCTGCTTTCCCTTTATTCTTCATTTCTTTGCTTAGCATCACAGGACTTAAAATGTTACCCTCTGAGAAAGCCAAAGAGGTAAATTTTTTTCAATTAATTTTTCATGCATTTTATTATTTCATTATTTTGAATTACTGGAAGGAGACTCAGAGATAAATGGCTTGGAAAACCTTGGAAGTCCTTCAGATGACAGTAAAATCAGATTTCATTGATGACACTTGCCAGTCTTAGTAGTCCTAATCAGGACCCAGACTTGAGGGCACACCAACTTCAATTCCTCCTACCACCCAGTAAGGGCCTGGACTCAACAGAATACCAAACTATTCCCCCTGTTGCCAGACCAGGCAGCACTAATCCTTCTCCCACCATGAAAGCCAAAATATACACTCATCAGGGGCCTAACTAAAGGGTATGGCACCTGTTTTTTGTTTTTTCTACTCTGATTTTTTACAGTGATTGGTGGGGTTGAGGAGGGAAAGTATAGTTTCTTGACTTTTCCCGGGTCCCTATACAGTGACACCCCTTGCTACCCTGGTAGCTATTCCTTTGTGTCTTGATGAAGATTGAAATAAATAAATGAAAACAGCCCAGTATGGGCTATGCGCAATCGCATGCGTTTACATATCTCAAAAGGTAAAGTCGCAATCACATGTAAATCGCTCCGGAATCGCACACGCAATGCATGTGTGGAGCAGTGTGGTCTTGCCCAAAGACTTTGAGGAAAGGGAAGAACCTTGTTTAGAGTTGTCTAGTTTTTTTTGTTTGTTTTTTTTTTTTTTAAGGACAAGAACCCTAGAATTTCCATGCAGCACCATTCCATAACTTATCCTTACTCCCCTACAAAAAACACAGTGGCAAATAAATAAAAACACTCCACCTGTATTTCTATGTCCATTTTTGCAATCCAATCACCAACAGTCTTTTTAATACGAATTTTCTCTGCAGCATTGCTGAAAATGTAAAAGCTTAATTACAGAATATGAAGAAAAAAATTCTTTGGGCTTTACTTGTTTAAAAAATAAGGGCGCATGAAAGATATCCATTAATATGATACATAGCTAACAAAATATTGGAAAAGCCTATTATATCTAATTTGACTGCTAGCATATTCTTTACACTACCTGTCTGTAACCAGTGAATCAATTAGTGAATACATGTCCACTCCATCCTTTGCTCGTGCAACTGCTTGCAAGTTTTCTTCCAGAACCTTCTTCTTATTCTGTACATCTCTTAAAATCCTTTTTGCATCATCACACATGGACTTCTGTGGTTTTCCAAAGCTTAATAAGGATGGCTGAAGCTTGCTGGAAAAATGGTAGCTGGCTGTATGTTGGCTGATCCGTTCCCTTGGCTTGGTAGCCGCAAACGCAATACAAACAAAAGAAAAAAAAGACGTGAAAATATTTTATTTGTAAATATTTAAGTCCCTTCCTTGCCCTCCCTTATTAAGTGCAGAAGGGTACAATGTAGCTCACTGGAGAACTCTGACCCATTGTGATTTGATTAAACACTACACCCTATACACCCTAACCAGAATGCAAGAAGGATATTGCAGTGCATCATTGTCTATATTAGGCAAGTTGAAATGAGTCATGTGACATTGATAAGCATTGTTTACAAAGATATAAATTACAGTATATTCATGACATATAGTATTATATAGTGGATATTGTACCCCCTACTGTAAATTTATAAAAAGCACAGAACCCCCTCTGCTCCTAACACCTGCAACTCTTCCATCACACCACCCCATACATAGTAGCATGCCAATTATAAGGATATTACTTACAGATCAATCCCATTGGGGTCCATAGCAGGGGTAGATTATACATATATTTGCATTACTTACATACACTATACCACAAAATCTAAATGATATTTGAAGACCTATGTTTGTGCTAACCTCCCCCTTATTAGCACACAAACTGCCAATGCTACCACTTGGCTAACCACAACATTCTAACTATAAGTACAAGAAAACCAAACAGAATAGGGAAATGTGTGTAGAATAAAAATGATAAAATTCAGTTAACCAAGTAAATCTGTTGTGTGAAAACAGTATTAACAAGCTTGCTACACACAGTCCCGAGTGTTCTCCCTATGTAAAGCATAGGAAGAAAATGCTCTGGGACTGCAGATTTGCCCCAGCCATGGCCGACTCCCTCCAATTTAAGTACAGGGAGACAAACGCGGAAGAGGAACATTTTCAGGCTTTTTTAAACAACTGTGAGGACGATGGTGAACATTTGTCAGCCTCTCTTTCACTCAGAAAATGAGCTACACACAGTAACAAGAAAGTGGCGATACAGTCGGTCTGACAGTAACGCCCCATTCTCATTAATGTATATACCCACCTAAATGTCTTCCATAAAGATTTTTTAATACACGATTTACATGAATTTGAAAAAAGAAGCTGCACAATTTTTTTTCTTTTTTTGGTTCACTCATGACAGACAATATTATAATTGTTTAAAGAGATTTTACTTTAAGGTTATAAAAAAATAAAAATAACAATTGATGTTTGGTTAGTACAAGCTTCATAATATGTAAAAGCCATAATCAGGTATTACATTTACAGTAGAGAACATAATGAAATGTGCTTTGTAATCACATCCTACCTTTAGATCAGGCACCTGTGATTTACACAGTGTAGAATTCTGTAAAATGAAAACCGGGAGAAATAGTTCAATACAAATCTTAAAGGGATAGTTCAGTGGCAGCTATTTTTTAAAATTATTATTTATATTTAACATACCTCTGTAATTTTACACATTTTCTTATTTTTTTTTTAAAAAAATCAATTGATTTAATTTTGAACTTTTTCCCAAGCTCTGCTGTGGTAGGTACGGAGCTACACCAGTTCCTCTCACTTGACATGTTCCTTACAGTATGCTTAAAGAATAACATTTTCCAGGCTTCTTTTTCCAAATGACCAAAAATAAGAAGGTGGGCACTGATGATGTACATTGCTCTATTAATGGGCAGAGACTTTTCTCCAGGAGGACAGGTGCCAAGAAGAGGCAGCAAGCATTAACCTTTTAATTACTTCTGATTGGCTCACTTCTCTAAATTTAGCCTAAGTTTAATTTGTAAGACAGCAGTCTTTTTACCCTTAAAAAGACAAAAAATGATCTACATTCTTTTCTTGCTTAGCAATAAATTGGCTCATAAATATAAGGAATGTTGCCATGGTAATATTTCAGAAAATCTATAATATTATCTAACGTTTTATCTAAAATAACACCAAGATGTTTGGATTTTATAGCTTGGAGCAGATACCTCCAAGCTATAAATAGGGATAAATCGCTCAGGGCTCGTTTACACTACATCAGCTTGTATCACAGGTGGGTTTTAAAAAACTGACAGGCAGTAAAACCCCATAGGATTTCACAATATCGTTCACACTGCTGCATTGTATTCTGTTCTGTTTAAGTTTGTTTAAAAAATGAACTGCTGCATGCATTTCTGTCCATCTAAAATGCATGAAAACACGGTAAATTGGATAACAACGCACATGTTTGTGTTTCTGTCCATTTTTTACAAAGGATGCCTGGGAGTTCCCATGATGTCATTTCTGGGCCGTGGGCTATAGAAAACACGCAGAAGAATAGCAAAATCACCAGAAAATCTCTCTCCACAACACTATCTGTTACCTCTCTCCAAAAGCTCCTGAAACTCCCACACTCCCAGAAAGTAACAAGTGTTCTTTTTTAGTCCTGATATTCTAAAAATACGATCAAAAACGCAACAGACAGAAATGCAGATGACACAAATGGATAATAACGCATATGCAATCAGTTAGCCATGGATACAAAAATGTCTATTTGAAGTTGCGTTTTTGTCCCTTCCTAGTGTGAACGAGCCCTCTACCATCATGGATTTTATACAACATTTAGCTTGTGGCACACAGGCTTTCACTATCTAAACATACATGCTCCTAAAATTACGTTTGTGTTTGTTAGCTTTATAACTATTCTCTTCTTATTTTGTAACTTAAATTGTTATAACATTATTGCAATAGAAAAAAAAGGTTTTCTTTTCTGTACAAGAATATGGTGTAGGGATAAATATTCATTAATAGAAATGTAATTTACTGCGGAGGATTGTGGTAGTAAAAGTATTATAGTAGATCCCAACATCCTTTGCTTCCTCACCTGCAGCATTCCATGCATTTCTTGTTTTAGCAAAGCCAAGTCATGTAGTACATCATTTGCTTTCTTCACAGCACTATTAGCCTTGGGATTTGTACTTTGGGAAAAGTACTTGGTACTGGTATCCATATCAATTGGGGGAACACCGAAACTGAAAATAAAAAAAGGATGTTTAAATTTTAGTTCTTCCCGCGGTGAAACTTGAAATTTTGCATTAAATAAAGAATTAACATAAAACTATTAAATTATGCATTTGTGTGCTAATTACCGGAATATGAAAAAATATAAATGCATATTCTGTAGATCCATCCATTTAAAGAAAATAATCCATATTCCTTTTATCGATACACAGTAGCAAAAATACTTAAAATGAGCTTTTTATCGATATACTTCCAAAATGGATCAGAGGTCTATCATGCTAGTTAAGGCATGTCCAGACATTCGACTGGACTTGAGTGTGCAACACAAAACAACTGATACGACTGCATTGTGCGACAAAGTACAGTATGTGTGTGGCCGCTTAGTCTTTCCACGTTGAAGTCCATTGATTAAGCCACCAGTAAAAAATGTTTAAATACTCTGTACAACACAAATATTTATAAAAAAAATTATGTCAACAACATATACAGCTATAGATGTCCTAGACACACTATAAATATGTGTATATCCTTCAGATTTATTGCATCTAATAGCACATAGATTAAATACATACTGTGAATATCTCTGTTTACCTGTCACTATAGGGATAGCTATGCAGAAATAACAACTATGTGTTAGCCTTATTTAGGCAGCTAATAAAGGAAGACTTCAAGGCCTACAAGTGCCACCAGTATTAGCAGTGAAACGTATTGATTGAGGAGACTGAGCATATTAGGTATTGCTTAAGTAAAAGTATATTTTTTTTACTTGCTGTAAATAGTTTCACCATTTGCCTTTTATTTGAGGTGCTTAGAGGTGAAAGTAAGAATAGAGACAAGAAAAAGAGCATGACTACCTTACTGTCAAAGTCCAAAAGTCCAAAGTATTAGATTTTTATCACGAGAAATTAGACCATAATGCAACACATTTCTGTATGTGAACAAATATATGGGTATCAGATATCAACTAATATTACTATACACATTTTATTCTTCTCCTCCTGACCTAAGCTCAAGCAAAACTATTTATGACACCAGATGGAATGGCTCTCACACATACAAAATAAAGGTATAGTGACAAACACACACAAAAGACAGCCAGAATCCATACATACACAGTACAGAAGTCAGACATATAAACATACCTGCGTGAGAAAAACGTTTTAAATGTCAGCAACATATTTAATACAGCTACAAGCATGTACCTGTGTTTACCTGTCATTATAAGAAGGTATGTAGCCCTTTTTAACATTCATTTGTGTGTTAGAGGGCGAGCTAAAACATGTAGACCCGTCTTCTTCCAAGACCTTCTGCAGAAAAACTCCAGTTCCTGAAAACAAAAAGTTTTGAAACGAAACACTTTCAAGAAACTATCATTTTTGGTTGCGTAAAAAGGGTTTTGCAGTTAGAAGACAACTGTTGGGTCAAAGCTCCACCTCAAGGTGTGGGGATCTATCCAATCGAAAAAAGTGTTTCTTGAAGCACAACCAATTGGTTAGATCAGGGGTGTCCAATCGGGCCCATGCTCCGTCCACGCAGTGGGCATAGCTCTGCCCCATCACTTGCAATGCCCAGGTGCAGGTCCACGCAGGCAGACAAAAACCCTGACCAGGCCGCGTGCAGGGCATCACTGAGTTAGACCCTGTGGCTGTGCCAAAAAGGGGGGTGGAGCAACAAATCAACAGTTGTCCTTTAAATTGATGTGTCACTCTGTTCCAATTATCTTTTAGCTGTAGTAAGTTGAGTAATAAAGAGTTTTTAAGTAACCTAGACTATGTTTCCCTACTTTTTTCCAGTAGCTTCCAGCAAATGAGCATAAGAAACATTCCCAGCATAAATCAACTATTTTAATTAAAAAATATATATATATTTTTCAACGCTGTTCCAATTCCTAGTGTTGCTCAGGCTCCCATGCCATACGTCACACTTGCCTAACCATATTAACTAACATAATAATATTATTGGAAGAGAAAGACATTTTAAATCTGAAAAAAATAGGTTTTGCTGCTTGAGATGTGGTCTGTACCTTACCTAAATGCATAGTATTTGAAGATTTCTCAAAATTTTCCTTTCCTTGAACTTTGATATTTGGAACCCCCACATCCTTTGCTATTGGCACTGGTGCAAATCTGCGAGGTGCAGGAGTTTCCAGTGGAGATTTTCCTGAATCATCTTGCTCTGCATTGAAAATGAATACAAATAACTGAATAAAATAAATGTATATACATTCCAAAGCAACATTCATATGCATATGGGGAAGCCACTATTTATCTACTGTATGTAATATTAACCCAGTGTATGGCCAAAATTTAGCACAAAGAAAAACATCTTAGCCCATCACCATATAGAAAAATATATTGGCCATTTTGCCAATAATAAATATTTAGTGCACAAACAACAAGGCACATCATCCAAATAATGGATGAAATGTCCAAGAAGATTAGAAATGGTGACCATGTATTCTGAGTATTGGACATCACCCTGGAGGGATAGATGATATTGTAAAGAAATTAATTTTAACAAAAAAAAGGAGTATAGCTGTACACCACCGAATAAACCTAAATCAGTCAGACGTCTAATGAAGCACGTGCCGCCTTTAAGGCTAAATTCTGATATATACTGCACACGCATTGGTCTCCCCAATACCTATCACTTGATGTTATAAATATTTTTAAAGTGCATTTCACATATTTTTTTTTATACTGGTAAAAATATACCTCAGGGTCTTTCTTCCATGTGGATTTCTAAAGAAACCAATTTTCGCTTAAACGCATCTGAAAGATCAATATCCAATGGTTCCATCCACCCCTGACTTAAACTAAAATTTAAGCCACTACCGGCCCCACTTTGTAGTGTTACTTTGCACCTCAGCTCCTTATGTTTCTCCCGCAGTGCCTTTCCAATGTTCAGAAAAGTGAAGAGTAGCTGTCTGTGTGTCATCCAGTCCCTGCTATATCCCCTTCTCTCCCCCTACTGTTCTTTTCTATATTGCAGTAAGGATTTTCTATAGTGTAAAACATCATCTTGAAAAAATGTAATGTGGTCAGCAGAGGGAGATACCTCAGCCTATTCTAATGCTATGGTCTTTTTGTCAGTACAAGAAAAGCCTAAAATAAACAGCTAATGATAAGGGTAACCATTGAACCATGAAGAAATGTATTCTGTCATTTAGAACTACTAAGAGTGTAAACACTCTTTACTTTACCTAACGTATTCCGTTTAAATATTCTGCTACAATTGTCACTAAATGTAATAAGGCTTTCAGGTCCTTTGAAACATGTGATTTTTTTATTGTAGCTTTTGTTACAAGAAAAGTGAAAGATTACAAACCTTTTTCACAGTTCTTAGAGTGTGAAATCTTGGTAGGCTGGTTAGGCACCAGTTTTTGAGGAACGGTTACAGGAATAGGAGCAGGTACTGACACTTCATATGGCTGATGTCGATATTTGCCACCATTCATTGTCGAGCTTATGAAATGGGACTGAAAAAAATGGTTAGACTACATTTAGATGTTGACCTTTTTTCAGTTACATAGTCAAACATTGAAGGAATATGAATGGATCTAGAGACATCCTGGTTGCAACCAGTAATAACAGTCGATATAGCACATCAAAATGCATCTCCACCCCAAAACACAAATATCTTTTAAGGTAAATCAACCCCCCCATCCTAAATACTATCTTTAAAAATCCAAATCAGACCCTAAATGTACTTACCTGACCTCGGTCAAAGCAGAAGGGGCCGCACCGGCAAAGGGAACGCTGCAGTGCAAGTACATTTTAGGGCTGATTTCAGACTTTTAATGATAGCGTTTAGGGTTGTGGAGGTTGACCTTTTGTAAAAAAAAAAAAAAAATGCAGCCACCATGGGATTTAGGGGGGAAAGACTGACACTGTGCATGTCAGAGTCATCTTATAGGAGCAGGAAGTGGCAAGTACAGATTACACACAGAGAGGGGCCTACTCTTCATTTTCTGGATTTTCATCAGGCCCTGCAGGACAATCATATGGAGCACAAGAGAAAGAAAGGAGTTTTTAACACTACACAGTGGGGCAAATTTTAGATGGGGTGGGGGATGGTGAACATGCCTTTTAAAATAGCTTAGATAATTAACTGTATGAACCAGTATCACAGCAATATTTTATAGATCTTGCTGAATTTCAAGGATAAATGAGAAATTAAAAAAATATATATAATATAATTTCACGCAAAATGCATGTAAACTCGGTATAATGCATTAATACAGGGGTTTATGACAAAAGGAAAACATTTAAAAATACCTGCATTTGAATTTGTTGTTGTTGTAATTTTTCCAGATGCTGAAGCCTCTGTTCAGTTAGTTTGGCCAGCTGCATTTCCAGCTCTCTTACCCGCTCTCCATGATAAACTTCTGTTGGAGGAGTCTGGATTTTGTTCTGATGTTCAGTGATCTGCTGCAGCAACCTATTTGCCTCTTGAAGTTTGTTCTCAAGCTGGGAAACAGAACCAACTTCCAAAGCTTTTTCAGCCTACAGGATAAATGTCAATAACATTATCTAAAATTATTTTTACACAAAATTTAACTACAATTTTGATAGCTGCACCCCATATTACACTGGGTAATGTTGGGTTTTTACTGGTATTTGAGCTCCCCTCATTGCAACTCTCCAATAACCTCCAACTGCTACATAACACAGTCTCACTACTGTGAGTGATGCTTTCTTGATCCCTTGATTGTTACAGTAAGTAAAAGATCATTTTTACAAATGATTATTTTTTAGTGTATGTTTCAGTGTTTTCCCCTTCTATAAAAAAAGTGGAATAAGCTAAAGAAACACGCCTGAAACCTTACCTTAAGAAGAGGAACAGTAGCAGCAATGGCTGCAGCTGTTGCAGCTGCAACTGTTTTAACAGTGTCCAAATTGTCCTGCCTATTTTTGCCATCCTGAGTTGCATATTCCCTTGCTGCAGCTGGGGTGTCTTCTAGAAGCTGAACTCGCACCTGCTTAGTGACCGGACCATTCTGGGCTCTGCATGAAATCATATAAAATGTATAAGTTTAGGATAAAAAAAAACAACCCACCTTGTGGTACATCATTCACTGTAGTAGTATATTTACTGTAGTTCTGTTGCAACATATTAGACACACATTTGCCTTGGAATGAAAAAATACCTTTTATTTAAAGCTGTCAGGAGTGCCCCTTTCTGTCCAGTAGTGAACCGAGAAATCTCAATATCTTTATCTAAGTCATAAGAAAGAAATCAGTGATTTAACATTACCTATAAAATACAAAAAAAATCTCGATATTCTAAATTAATTCATATTGGTGCCTTAGAAACTTACGCCTCTTCTTGTTCCCATCTTGTTTCGCTTTATTATCCATTTTCTCATCCACAGCATGCAAATGTTTAGTTACGTGTACCTTTTAGCAAAGAATATAAAGCACACAGGCTATAAGAAAACTGTAAGATACAGTCACCAGGCACATACCGTCAGTGAACACATTTAAGTGTATTCAAGAACTGGACAAAAGATATAAGGAGAAGAAAGCCAAAGCAGGGTCTTGTTTAATTAATTTGAGCATTGAAACTTTTTTAACAGGCCTTAAAACTAAAAACTGGTCACTTGTCAGTCACTTGCCCTCAATCCCAAATGATATATTCAGCATATAATTAGATGTATTTCTAACCAGATATTTAAAGGAAAGGTAAACTTAATTCTTTTAAACCATAATGTGAAAGATTTTCTCCTCAGAAGACCTATACATGGTATATATTGAGTATTTTCTATAAGGTTGTCTCCACACCAATATGAAAGTCCCTGATCAGCCTTTCAAAGCTTCTTGTTACCATGAATATATTTTAACCAGCATGAATTTCCTTTCCAAAATTTAAATTTTTTTTAATTCTGTTACTAGCAAAAGATAAACA
Source organism: Hymenochirus boettgeri (assembly GCA_019447015.1). Classification (NCBI taxonomy): domain Eukaryota; kingdom Metazoa; phylum Chordata; class Amphibia; order Anura; family Pipidae; genus Hymenochirus; species Hymenochirus boettgeri. The sequence goes on from CM033476.1 coordinate 267,242,984, forward strand.
ATTACGAACTAAATGTACCTATGTTCTTTACATATGCAGCGGTGGCTCAGCAGCATGAAGCATTCATTTTAGAAACACATAGCCCATGATTTCACAGGTTCAAACTACATTAACAGCATTAATCACAGTACCTTTGGACATCAATAAGAGGGTTATTTACTCTGTTGCATGTTAGAACTATAGCACCTTTAGTTTTTCATAGACCTTACCAGAAGCAGGCAGTAAGAAATACTGGAGACAGAGCATTTAATGGGAACCGGAAACTGCAAAATACTAGCCTATAATTAAGAGTGTGAGTAGCTTTCAAAATGTGTCAGGCGAGGAGATGTTTATAATTTGTACCCAATAAAGATGGACATCTTATGAAGACTAAAGATAAAACTTATAAAACCTGTATGTACATGTACCTATATGTTAATACATAGCATCTCCATTTTGATCTTTTAACAAGACAGAGTACATGAGATTGAAGGATCGATTCACAGTCTTACTTTTATTTTTTAAAGGGGAAATGTGGCCTCCAAACAAGTTGAGTTTAAATGAACGGTCAGTTTCCTACCTTTAAAACGAGCAATCAACCACCTCTCTACGTGCTCCACAGCCCAAGATATAAAGAAATTACGGACCAGAAAATTAATGGGTGGGAAGATGACATGTGACATTCCTAAGGCTGCTCCTCCACCTCGCCGTTGGGGAGCACGGCTTCAGACTTCAGTGACAGTCCCTCCCCCTCAGGTAAGGGAATCTACAGACCTACTCTCCCACTATGTGAAAACAGCTTTTCACACAGTTTTCTGGGGGGGGGGGGCGCTGGGTGCTCTGAGTGTCCAATGGCACCCGCGAGGGGGGCCACATGGGGCTGTAAGGGAAGGGGCCAAGGGGGGCCTGCAAATTGAGGGTCCATGGGGTCCATGAGTGAGAGGGACCAGGGGGGCTTGCAAGAGGAGGGGGGCTGCAAGGTGAGGAGATGACACAGGGCAGATTGACTGTCCACTGACATGGTTTCAAAGCAGGTAGTGATGCTGCTGCCATATCACACACAAAAAATGAATTGCAAATATTCCCAGGAGAGCAATTCCTATCAATTTACCTAAAGTCATTTTTGGACCACAGTTCCCCTTAAATGAAATCTTAATATTCTGTTTCTTACATATATGTATTTCTTAGCTAGCATATATGTAAGAAACAGAATATTAAGATATAAAGATATAAGATATAAAACATATATGTTTACACAAAAACTGCACTGAAATACCAGTTCTGGGTCAGGGAGAGGGAGGATCTCTGTGCTGTTATATGATTGGCTGTCGGGTTCTAAGAAGCAAGGCTGCAGCTTCCTAGTTTTGATTTGTTGGGCACTACAGAGCACGTGAAGTGTACATTGTACATTTGGCTAGGTGTCACCCAGCTGTCAAAGCAAATGTCACAGAGTTCAACTGATTATAAATTCATGTAATAAACAGGTAAATATAGCATTTGTGGATGCGTGTAGATATCGGTCAAGTCACCAGTTTGTTGTAAGGGTGGACGTGCCCTTTAAATGCAAAGTGTTTAAAAATTAAAAATTTGAAAGATCTTGAAAGTAACATGAATGAATAAAACCTAGTTAGCCAGACAGCCAAATCAGAAAAGGCATGTTAGCCAAACACATACTCCAAAGTACTGTCAATTGCTGTAACACCTTTTCATATAACCATGCATATCTATATTTTGGTTACCTTTGGTATTAACAGCTCACTTTCACAATTTGCAGTTTTGTGGTGTTCATCTAAAAATGGATGGAAAAAAACACTTGTTTATCCAGGTTTTTTTTTTTTATTATTATTTGTTTTATTAAAGTTACCAAAGTAAGACATATGTAGATATATTGAGTTAAGTTATACATGCATATTATATCATTTATCTTTGTCTCTCATACAAGCATTTGATCCAAATATATTTGTACATACAACATTAACAGTCAGTTAGTAGTATGTAATTTTTGTTTATTAAAGCATTGTAACTAATAAAATAAAACATCAGTAAATTAAATTTAACAACATCACTGTGGGTTTCTTTGAATTACCATATATACTTGAGTATAAACTGGCCCGAGTATAAACCGAGGTACCTAATTTTACCTGAAAAAAGGAGTACAAGTTATTGGCTTGAGTATAAACCGAGGGTAGAAAATATGACCACTACTGCCTTCTGATTTTGTATTGTTTTAAGGCTTTAATTGCTCTTTAAATGGACAGCAGAATTCCCATACACAGTAGTCGTATAGAGTAATAGTCAAATCCAGTATGGCTATTACTGTATGGGACTACTGTATGGAAAGTCTGCTGTCCATTTAAAGGGCAACTTAAGCCTCAAAACAATAGAGAATTAGAAGGCAATCTTTAATAATAGATGCCATCCTCCTGATTCTGTTTTGTTTTGAGTTAGTTGCCCTTTAAATGTAGTATATCCCACACAGTAACACCCAATTCCTTGCCACTCCAGATGTTTTGGAAACTACAACTCTCAGCATGCTAGAATTGGTGGAAGTTGTAGTTTCCAAACATCTGCCACCAATGTAGACCACTCCAAAAAATATAGTTAAGGGCTGTCCAGTCTCCAATACTTGCAAATAGGGGTAAAACCTGTATTTGTGCATACAACAAAACAACCTGTATATTGAAGATGCAGACCATGCATCTTTAATCTAGTCAAGAGTATCAGATGTGTCACCCCACATCCCCCGAACTTTATCAACTTTGAAGAGCATGTACACTGTAAAAACAACTTTATAATTACTTTATAGCTGTGGCTTTAAATATAAAGGTGTTGGTTTTTTTTTGTTCTATTACCCTTCCAAACCCTACCTTTACTAATTGAATGTTGCTGGCTTCCTCCTCCACATTAATCCAGTTTTTTTTTTTTTTTTTTTATAAACACCTTTATATTTAAAGCCACAGCTATGCAGTAATATAAATTTTATTTTACAGTGGACATGCCCTTTAAAGGGCAGCCCCTGTTTTTATACAAGACCTTTTCATAGGGAATTATAACATTTACCAATGCTAACCATTGGCCCATAATGGGTGGGTTGGCTGCCATCCATTCAAGTGTAATGGCTTTCCCTGCAAAAAATAAATGTTTTACAGAGAAGGGTAGATTTTTAGCTATTGAAAAGAGCTTTCTCTAGTATTCCTAGTAGGAGTAGTTCGGGATCCATAGGAATTGGTGTTTCCAAAATTGTGGATAGCACTCCCACCACTTCTTTCCAGAAGCACTTTGGCGGAGGTCCATCTAAGATGACAAAAATCTGCATTATCTATAAAACATTTCTACTAAGACTTTGAAAAATATGTCATCATATATTTGCATACTTTTGGAACCCCTATCCAATCCTGCACCGAAGGTTGTGCTTCTGTGAAATGGCTAGGTGAAATGTATCAATCAAAGATGCAACAGTAGTGCTCAGAAATGTATCTATTTACTTCTGTCCTTCAGAGTATACATTTTCATTGAAGGACTAATTGTTAATATAAATACATTGTAAAAGTATCTGTGTTCTAAGTTTATAGAAGCTGTATCTGCAACGTTAAATAGTGAGATATGGCATTACATTAAAGGATTATATACCCACTAACGAAACCTTAGGTTGATGTAAATTTTCATCTCATTCTGTAGTAAAATGTTTGTTATAGTGTGTTTTCACTTGTATAAGTAATGTCTCCTAAGAGAACACCAAGTGTATATAAAATTGTATTAAATTATACATAGTTCATGAACAGTTAACTTCAAAAGGATAGGAATGAAATTGAGGTTCCAGCTATAGTAAGGGCACGGCCACACTGCAACGCAAAAGCACACGGCATCGCGTGTGATTTTGTTGCGTTTTTTCATTAAGTATTGAAAAATGCATGCGATTTATAATGCAGAACGCAAATCGCAACGCACCCGAAAACGCGCGTTTACGGTGGCATTGACGCATTTTCAATGTTATGGAAATAACGCAAGCACATGCGCAAACGCAAAAAAAGTGCAGCAGTGTGGCCTAGCCCTAAGAAAGTTTGCAACCACGCCCTGAGGAAGTCACGTATGTGTGATGGAATGTATGTCGGCGAGGCGATTATGGAACACGTGCTAATAGGATACAGGCAATACGGCAGTGACCGGAGCAGGACTGAGATTGTGGAACTGTATTTAGCAAACAGAAATGTGATAAAGCGTCTGGCGGACACCAATCCAGTAACAACCGCAGGACCGGTAAGGTATGTTAGAGGCAGTTGCTTTGATCTTTAATCTCCACACTTGTGGAACAGCTTAATGAAGCCCCTCTGTGTTTGACTATCTGACTGGTAACTTTGGATTTCTTTGGCGAGAGACATATCGCTGCTACAACAAACTTACCAGAGAGTCTTATATGTTGATATTTGCACTTACCTGGAGTTGGATGCCTATGATACAATATGCTTGGATCTATAATTAACTATTTCATAGCACTATAGTTCCTTCACTTTACAGACTTATATGTATTTATTATATTTATTGCACATTAGCACTTTGTATAGTTGAACACTGCTTTACGAGTGCAGGTTACTGGTATGTGGTAGAGTGCCGCTAACAAGATACTGTTTGTGAAGGCTTTACCTTCCATTATTTTCCACTTGTGGCATTGCTTAATAGCGTCTATTTTAAGTCAATGTTAAGTTAATGTTATTAATACAGTGTAGCTTAACTGGAAGCATATTCACCTTGTGTATTATATATAGCTGTGTAAGCCTATTGTTAGCTGCTGGGAATAATAATGAGAACCTACTATATCTTCCCAGACCTTGGTATCCAGATCTGTAATATATCTGGACCATTTCTGCAGTGTAGTGCTGTAGTTTAAACCTAATTAAGCAACTATAAACGTGAGTCCCTGTAGCCCCTGGGTACGTAGTATACCAAGGATGGGGTAGTTGGATAGTTAGCCTTAATTGGAAGTATCTGTATCGATAATGTAGGTGTAAGTGATAGATCGGTTATAGATCATCATAAGACATTCACTAGTTCTTTTGAATTATATGTTCAAATTCTGTAATATTAAACCGGGACCAGTCAGGAGCTTCTGTAAAGGTTGCTAATTCAGGGTATTCCCGGTTATTCCATAAAGGTGTAGCATATTATTAACATTGATGAATTTTTGTATTTCTTTCCAAACTCTCCAAAGTTGTGTATTTAGTAAAGTACCACTTCCAGTAATGTTACGCAGGCATATTCAAGAATGCCAACAAATCGGCTTTAAGATATTGTGCCAGCATTTTTTCAGAGGTGGGTATGTTGTCTTAGTTGTTGTCTGGGTTAGTTACCCAATTTTGAATAGATCGTGTTTGGGGGGCTAAATAGTAGAATCGTAGGGTTTTCTTTTTAATATATAAAGATATATATGGAAATTTACATTGAAAACAAGAAGATTTTTGAAGTGCAAAACAAGAAAAATAGAACCCCATATGTAATGTTGCTTTGCGACCATTACTTCCATAAAAGGAGTTTTCCATTACTACCATTCTTCTGTACTAAACAGAAATCAGTCATTTAAAACAACTGGACCAATGTAGCTTTCTGTTCGGTCCTCAGATATATAAACACTTACCGTATTCTGGAGATTAAAGATATGTAAAACACAAGAACCATTGCTATGCTGTAATACTACTGTGCTTAGCTATGCCATTAGTTATTGTCCGTGCTTAGCTACATTACCAGCATCGATGACCATTATATGCTCCCCCCCTCTGTCCCGGCCCCGGGGCCCCCCCCTTCTCCCAGACCCAGCCCCCCCCCTCTGTTCCCGACCCAGGGCCCCTCTGTCACAGACCCAGCGTCCCACCCCCTCTGTCCCAGACCCAGACCCCCTGTTACAGACCCAGGCCCCACCCCCTCTGTCCCAGACCGAGGCTCCCCCCTCTGTCACATACCCAGGGCCGCCCTCTGTCCCAGACCCAGGGCTCCTCCTCTGCCCCAGATCCAACCCCCCCGTCCCTGACCCAGGGTCCCCCCTCTGTCCCAGCCCCCCCTCTGTCCCAGCCCCTCCCCCCTCTGTGCCAGACCCAGGGCCCGCCACACTGTCCCAGACCCAGGTCCCACCCCCTCTGTCACTCTGCTTTACAGCCAGCCCTGACACATTTGGTTAATAGGAGGATAATTTAGCATGGTGTCAGTGAGCAGTTCTGACTCCCCCCACCCTCACCCAGACATTGATGTCTAGTGCAACTCTCTCCCTCACAACCCCCCACAGACACATGATTAATATCATTGGGGTCCAGGACAACCACACACACCCCACCAGCTACCCCCTGCCTCACTGTCCCCCACCCAGAGATCTTAGAACATAACTGGTGTGTGTACAGTTTATTGGTGTCAGACCCAGTAATGCAGCATGGACAGGAATTTTCACACTGTGAAGAGTTAACTTAAGAAATCAACCCACCAAGAGCAGCCAGCAGCCCATCAGCAGCTCATTCCTGTCCCGTTCACTCCCAGTCTCGTACCAGTGAGGGGAAGTGGCTCAGGCTCAGGCTGTTGTACAGGGAAGTTGCCGCACACTCCTCTCTCTCTGGCTTCTATGCAGTAAGTAAGGTCCCGGTCTGTGGTCCCGCCCCTTAATGCAAACTTTTGATCTGATTGGCTGTTCTGCTCTGAAGGGAAAAGAAGCAGCCAATCAGGTAGAGCAGCCACAGGGACGCACACTTGCATTTTATTATATAGAATGCTCTAATCTGAACCCTTTCCATTTCCAAGGTGTCCTTTTTATACACTGGATTTCAAGATTACACTGCATGTTTTAAATGAGGCCTTACCAACGCTTTGTAAAGAGGGTGAAAAACATTTTTCCATGACCAAATAAAAGCAAGGGGCCGCAGGTAGCTTCTAATATCTTAATAATTTACAGAGGGGGGTATATTATTAATTATAATTTACCCCACACACACCCCTCCCTGATTTAAAAACATATCTGAGAGCCTGGAATGACAGAATACCCTCACCTACATCAGACTGTGTCACATGTCACAGACCCTACTGCTCTGTACCAGATTGTGACCCCCCACCCCTACACTAGACTGTGACAAACATCCCCCTCTCTGACATGACATAATGACATAGGCACCCCCTAGGCTGTGAAACACCACCATGCCCCTAGATATGAGCCCAAAATGTTGCCTTTTTTTGTTCTGATGGAGAAATAAATGTTCACTTCACTAAACCTACGTCTAGATTTCTCTTACTATTTTTTTTATATGCCCCAGTCAATCGGCACAAATCCTCCCGCTCCACTCTCCAAGTGCTGGGCAGGGACTGTCTCAGAAGCAGGAAGTTTATATAAGTGTGTGGAACTGCATTTTGTCCCGCATTGCTCACCAGTCCAAACACAGGAGAGTAGGCAGGAGAAAGAGGAGGTAAGGAGTTTTCATTTCCGGGTCATAATCGGCGCGCTCCTACGTAGCACCACGCTGATTATTAGATTATTTACAGCCTGGCCCCATAAACATCAATGGAAGGGGTAGCTTATAATACATATATTTCTCTAGATCAACTGTCAGGTACAGCAAGTAAGCAATAACTTTTACATCTTTTTTTTTTTGGACCTAACAAAAGGAAGTTTCCTGTGAGTGTAACGAACTTGTGAGTGGCCCTTTCTCTTAAGGACCTTGCTCTCAAGGACATATAAAAAGAAGGACACTTAATCATTTGATGGTTGTATGGTGTGTGTGAAAGTTTGAAAATAAGGATTGTTTGACAGTTTGAAAATAAGGATTGTTTGTACTGTTAAAAACTGTGTGCAGGACTGAGTGTGCAGTAAGCAGACTAATCTTTCTTCTTCCAGTTAAAGGGGTGTGCTGGACTTCTATATTCTAGTATTGTACCTGTTGTAATCACAAACAGGCTGTGAAAGGGTTAATAATTGTTTGGGTTTTTTCCCCTCTCTTTCTGGCTCTTGCACTAATTGGTGTGGGGGTTGGGGCCTATTAGTTAAAAAGGATTCACAGTTGTTGGGCCTGTGGTTTGGACCTAACAAAAGGAAGTTTCCTGTGAGTGTAACGAACTTGTGAGTGGCCCTTTCTCTTTAGGACCTTGCTCTCAAGGACATATAAAAAGAAGGACATTGAAACAAGAAGGGCAATTAAACAAGGTTTGTGCGTCACTGTGTTGGTGTGGTGTATTAGAAGGGACAGTTTTGTCAGTACCATGCAATGTGCATCGTGCCACATGTATAGGAACCTGGAGCAGACGTTCCGGGGAACCTATGTCTGTGTCAGGTGTGAGTGGGTTGCGCGTTTGGAAGCTTAGGTGGAGAGTCTAAGGGGGCAGCTTGCAGCATTGCGGGGATTGGCAGAACTGGGGGAACAGCAGGCATTGGCTGGGGCCAGTATAGAGGTGGGTGGAAGAGGGACAAGAAAGGATGAGGAAGGAGGTAGTTTTGTTAGGGTTACTAGGGGAAGTGGGGGACGGAAGAGTAGGGGGGCTTCTTCCCAGATTGTCCATCCCAACAGATTTGCCGCCTTAGGTAATGAAGTGGAGGAGGACACCTCGGAATTAGCGTGTATGGAGGGGGCTAGTCCCTTGAGCACCCAGGGGACTGCCATCTCTGATACAAGGGAGGAGGAACAAAGGGTCAGGAATGCAAGGCAGGTGGTAGTGGTAGGGGACTCCATTATAAGGAAGGTAGATAGGGTAATCTGCCGCCAAGACCCTACATGCCGAACTGTGTGTTGCCTGCCTGGTGCTAGGGTTCGGCATGTGGTGGATCGTGTAGACAGATTATTGGGTGGGGCCGGGTGTGACCCGGCGGTCTTGGTTCACATTGGTGCCAATGACAAAGTTAGAGGTGGAGGTGAGGTCCTTAAACATGATTTCCGAGAACTAGGGGCCAAGATAAAAGCAAGGACCTCCAGGGTAGTGTTTTCAGAAATACTACCACAGCCACGTGCTAAGCCAGGGAGACAGCGGGAGCTTAGGAGCATTAATGCGTGGCTAAGAGAATGGTGTAAGGAAGAAGGGTTTGGGTTTATTGAGAACTGGGCAGACTTTGCTGTCGGCTACAGGCTCTTTAGTAGGGATGGGTTGCACCTCACTGATGGTGGTGCAGCTGTTTTAGGGGAGAAGATGGCTAGTTTTTTTTTTTTTTTTTTTTTTCTAGGTTTGGGGGGGGGGGGGTATTAGCAGTCTCACTGGGATAGATTGTCCAGGAGGAAAGCAGGGTGTAGATAGGCCAGGGGGGGGTGGAAAGGGGGGTGGGGCTAGCATAGGGGATAGGGAGGAATGTGTATCAAAGTGTACGAATAAATTACAGGATCATAATCTAAAATGTATGTTTGCAAATGCGAGAAGCCTGGCTGACAAAATGGGTGAATTGGAAATGATGGCATTGAATGAAAAGTATGATGTAATAGGTATAGCAGAAACGTGGTTGAACAGTTCTCACGACTGGGCTGTAAATATAGAAGGATATGCCTTGTTTAGGCAGGACAGAAAAAAAAGGAAAGGGGGAGGAGTATGTGTTTATGTTAAAAAAGAATTGAAGCCAAATTTAAAAGAAGAGATAACTGGTGATATGGATGATAAAGTGGAGGCAATATGGGTGGAATTAGGCAACAGGAAAGGGGGTAATGTCATTGTTGGTGTCTGCTATAAGCCGCCAAATGCTAGCAGAGAGGAGGTGAGTCAGCTTCATATGCAGTTGGCAAGGGCTGCAAGTTTGGGGAGTGTGCTTATTATGGGGGACTTCAATTACCCTGACATTGATTGGTGTGGTGGAACTGCCATCACAGAAAAAGGCAATGAGTTCCTGAATTTGCTGCAGGTGTTTGAGGTTCCTACTAGAAAAGGAGCTCTGTTGGATCTGGTAATATCTAACATTGTGGAGCGCATTATAGATATAAAGGTAACTGGAGGCTTAGGGAATAGTGAACATGAAATAGTGGCATTTGGACTTTGTTATCGAAAGGAAAAGTGCGCTGGGTTAACAAAGACATTTAATTTCAGGAAAGCAAATTTTCCCAGGTTAAAAGCAGCTCTTCAGAATGTCAACTGGGATAATGTATTATCAGGTAAAGGTACTGAACAGAAGTGGACTGTGTTCAAGGGATTTTAAGCCAGTTCAATCTAATTTATACCCTTGGGATTAAATGTAAAAAAAATAAATCCGCGCCCATGTGGCTGAATTCTGATGTAAAAGGCAAATGGTAAGGAAGAAAAAGGCATTTAAAACCTTTAAGCAGAGGGAACGAAAGGGCCTTTAGGGAGTATAAAAACTGTAACAAGGAGTGTAAGAAGCAATCAAACTAGCTAAAATTAATAATGAAGTTAGGATAGCTGAACAAAGCATCACTAAGCCTAAACATTTTTTTAAGTATATTAATAGTAGAAGATGAGGACTGAGAATGTGGCACCATTAATTAATGGGGATAATTAGTGGGAAGTTGAGAGTCCTGTATACCATAATCATTGATCAAGTCATATCTATATTGGACAAGTAGTACGGGATGGCGATAAAGCAGCTTGAATAATTTTTTTCCTCTGATAACTATAGAAGATCCAAGTACAGATATCATAGAGTATAGTAGCAATAAAGGTATACAAGATTCAGTTCACTTTGGTTAACCGAGGATATGGTACAGAAAGAGCTAAATAAGGTTAATATTAATAAATCTCCTGGACCGGATAAAATACATCCTCGGGTACTTAAGGAGCTAAGTTCAGTTTTATCTAGGCCATTGTTTCTTATTTTTGCTGATTCCCTCATGTCCGGTGGTGTGCCTCTGGATTGGAAAAGGCTGATGTTATTCCAATATTTCAAAAAGGGTAGTCGTTCACAGCGGGTAATTACAGGCCTGTAAGTTTAACTTCAGTGGTGGGGAAGATCCTGGAAAGTTTAATAAGGGAAACATGTCTAGAGTTGTTTCAAGGACTGACATATTAAGTAGTAACCAGCATGGATTTAGGAGGAATGATCTGTCAAACTAACTTGTTGGCTTTTATGAGGAAGTAAGTAGAAATTTAGACTCTGGTATAGCAGTAGGTGTAGTTTACTTGGATTTTGCAAAGGCTTTTGATACAGTCCTCCATAGGCGACTAATGAATAAGCTAAGGTCGTTGGTCTGGGGAGTCACATTTGTACATGGATAGAAAATTGGTTAAGGATAGGATGCAGAGAGTAGTTTGTTAATGGGCTTCATCATTATGGACTAAAGTGCTAAGTGGGGTGCCACAGGGTTCTGTGTTGGGGCCGCTTCTATTTAATCTATTTATTAATGATTTGGAAGTGGGTATTGTCAGCAAGGTTTCTGTGTTTGCTGACGACACAAAACTTTGTCGACCATTAAAAACTTCAGAGGATGTGCAATCGTTGCAGGGGATCTAGATAGATTATCCCATTGGGCTGCTAAGTGGCAGATGAAATTCAATGTTGATAATAGTTAAGTCATTTTGGACTTAAAAATACTTGTGCTACTTACTATAAATGGCTCTGTGTAAGTGAATCCCTGTTGGAAAGGGATCTTGGAGTTTTGGTGGATAACAAACTTAAAGGTAGCAAGCGTGCCAGCGGCAACAGCCAGAGCCAGCATGGTATTGTCTTGTATAAAGAGAGGTATGGATTCAAGGGAGGAAAATGTAATTCTCCCTCTTTACAAAGCATTGGAGGTCATTTGGAATATGCAGTGCAATTTTGGAATCCTGTGTACAAAAAGGACATCTTTGAAATGGAAAGGGTTCAGAGAAGGGCAACTAAATTAAAAGGGGATGGGGGAGCTTGAATATGAAGAGAGAATGGAAAAGTTACAATTATGTACGCTGAGAAAAGGCGCGCGTGGGGATTGATTACTGTGTATAAATACATTAACGGGCCATACAATAAACATCTGGGGCATTGTTCACCAATAGAACATGTCAAAGGACACAGAGGACATCCCTTAAGACTTGAGAAAAAAGGTTAGGCTTCAAGCTCGGAAAGGGTTTTTCCCGTTGAGAACGGTAAAGCTATGGAACGGTCTTCCAGTGGATGTTATGGCAGGGTTCATTGGTCATTTTCAAAAAAAAGCTGGATGAGTTTCTGCAAACAAGGAATTTACAAGTTACTGGTATTGATACATAAAGGAAGTTGATCCAGGGAAATTTCCGATGCCACTTGGAGTCAGGAAGGATTTTTTTCCCCCTTCATAAATTTGGTGGGTGGTTTTTTTGCCTTCCTCTGGATCAACAGTTAGGCAGGAAATGAGGATATTGCTAGATGGGTTGGACTGGATGGACGTATGTCTTTAATCAACCTCAAATACTATACTATACTATACATTATAACTTGTACATACAAATTAAACAAATATGTAAAGGCGTAAATTACTTTATTGTCAATGTTTTTCATATATAAGGGATATAGACCTAAACAAATGCAGATGATACAAACATATTATCTTCTAATTAGTGCTGAAAGTTCAGGGGCATATTTGGGGAGGGGGGTTGAGGGAGATTACCAGTACCTGGAATCTCCCTTCTGCTTGTTGAGTTAAAAGTTTCAGTCTGTTGCTGTACTTCTCCCAGCAACAGAGAATGTTACATATAGTTCCATTGGTAATTTATCCTGAGAAGCATTTTTTTTTTGTTGTTTCAAAAATGTATCCAGTCTGCCCTGTGATTGACAGTAGCATAGAGAACTGTATCAATCTTAACCCTGCATCTACCTTAGTTGATTTCTGAGACTGGGTTTAGTAAAGAGAAGTTACCAGTTTCCCAATTATAGGGAAGGTAAAATGAGTACTCCAACCTTCATTTGGATTTCCTTACTGAAAAATAAACTTTTAGGCTGTGGCCACACTGGACCAGACGGTAACACGCTTACATGCACATTCCACACATTACCATCCGTTTGCACTGCAGTTTATGGAATTTTGCGCATTTATTGCACGTGATTAGCATAAAATGTTGATCACATGCACACTGAAAATAGATTGTAATGCAGCGCATAGTGTGGCCACCCATATTGGTATGCACTGCCATGCATTTCTTACATAAAACGCAATAGTTAGAGCATGAGAAATGTGCTAGTGTGGCTTAGCCCTAAAGGCCATGCCATAATTACACATACTGCTTAGGTCCCCTAAAACACATTGTGTATACTTACCTTTACCAAAAAAGTTTCTAACCTTACACAGATAGACCCCTCACCAGCTGGTAGAAGCCATCTCTGCTGCTGTTTGTGTATTTACATGCCACACAGCCTGAAGCACCGCTAGGGGGAGGGGTGCCGTGAGAAGATGGCCTCCATTTGTCATTCTGGAGGCATCTCCACTGGTAAAATAAACAGGGGTGCCTGTTTTAAACTCAATGCAACATCCACACAGCACAGCATTTTCTTGGGCTTCTTTCACATACTCATAAGCCCCCCCACTTCATTACCCAGCATTAGCAAGCCCCCCCCCACTTCATTACCCAGCGTTACCAAGCCCCCCACTTCATTACCCAGGTTACCAAGCCCCCCCACTCATTACCCAGCGTTACCAAGCCCCCCCACTTCATTACCCAGCGTTACCAAGCCCCCCCACTTCATTACCCAGCGTTACCAAGCCCCCCCACTTCATTACCCAGCGTTACCAAGCCCCCCCACTTCATTACCCAGCGTTACCAAGCCCCCCCCCACTTCATTACCCAGCGTTACCAAGCCCCCCACTTCATTACCCAGCCCGTTACCAAGCCCCCCACTTCATTACCAGCGTTACAAGCCCCCCCACTTCTACCCAGCGTTACCAAGCCCCCCCACTTCATTAACCAGCGTTACCAAGCCCCCCATCATTACCCAGCGTTACCAAGCCCCCCACTTCATTACCCAGGTTACCAGCCCCCCCCCCACTTCATTACCCAGCGTTACCAAGCCCCCCCACTCATTACCCAGGTTACCAAGCCCCCACTTCATTACCCAGCGTTACCAAGCCCCCCCACTTCATTACCCAGCGTTACCAAGCACCCCCCACTTCATTACCAGCGTTACCAAGCCCCCCACTTCATTACCCAGCGTTACCAAGCCCCCCACTTCATTACCAGCGTTACCAAGCCCCCCACTTCATTACCCAGCGTTACCAAGCCCCCAACTTCATTACCCAGCGTTACCAAGCCCCCCACTTCATTACCCAGCGTTACCAAGCCCCCCACTTCATTACCCAGCGTTACCAAGCCCCCCCTTCATTACCCAGCGTTACCAAAGCCCCCACTTCATTCAACCCAGCGTTACCAAGCCCCCCACTTCATTACCCAGCGTTACAAGCCCCCCCACTTCATTACCAGCGTACCAAGCCCCACCCACTTTCATTACCCAGCGTTACCAAGCCCCCCACGTCAATACCAGCGTTACCAAGCCCCCCCACTTCATTACCCAGCATTAGCAAGCCCCCCCCCCACTTCATTTCCCAGCGTTACCAAGCCCCCCCACTTCATTACCCAGCGTTACCAAGCCCCCCCACTTCATTACCCAGCGTTACCAAGCCCCCCCACTTCATTACCCAGCGTTACCAAGCCCCCCCCACTTCATTACCCAGCGTTACCAAGCCCCCCCCACTTCATTACCCGCGTACAAGCCCCCCCACCCCTTCATTACCCAGCCGTTACCAAGCCCCCCACTCATTACCCAGCGTTACAAGCCCCCCCACTTCTACCCAGCGTTACCAAGCCCCCCCACTTTTACACCAGCGTTACCAAGCCCCCCATCATTACCCAGCGTACCAAGCCCCCCACTTCATTACCCAGTTACCAGCCCCCCCCACTTCATTACCCAGCGTTACCAAGCCCCCCCACTTCATTACCCAGGTTACCAAGCCCCCACTTCATTACCCAGCGTTACCAAGCCCCCCCACTTCATTACCCAGCGTTACCAAGCCCCCCCACTTCATTACCAGCGTACCAAGCCCCCCCACTTCATTACCCAGCGTTACCAAGCCCCCCCACTTCATTACCAGCGTTACCAAGCCCCCCACTTCATTACCCAGCGTTACCAAGCCCCCACACTTCATTACCCAGCGTTACCAAGCCCCCCCACTTCATTACCCAGCGTTACCAGCCCCCCACTTCATTACCCAGCGTTACAAGCCCCCCACTTCATTACCCAGCGTTACAAGCCCCCATTCATTCACAGCGTACCAAGCCCCCCACTTCATTACCCAGCGTTACAAGCCCCCCCACTTCATTACCCAGCGTTACCAAGCCCCCCCACTTCATTACCCAGCGTTACCAAGCCCCCCACTCATACCCAGCGTTACCAAGCCCCCCCACTTCATTACCCAGCGTACCAAGCCCCCCCACTTCATTACCCAGCGTTACCAAGCCCCCCCCACTTCATTACCCAGCGTTACCAAGCCCCCCACTTCATTACCCAGCGTTACCAAGCCCCCACCATTACCAGCGTACCAAGCCCCCACTTCATTACCCAGCGTTACCAAGCCCCCCACTTCATTACCCAGCGTTACCAAGCCCCCCACTTCATTACCCAGCGTTACCAAGCCCTCTAGTTCATTACCCAGCACTATCAAGCCTTTCAGTTCATTAGCCAGTGTAGTCAGTTCAACAGTGCAAAATGGCAGTAGTGGTCTTTAAACGGGCGTTACCTCAAAAAGTGAGTGATCAAAAAAAATTGCTGCGCATTTACGCACACGGCACCACACCTTCAATTTGTCCCTCTTAGGACTTTCCACATGTTGGGAGGTATGCATGTTCCATTTTATATATAAATTACTACACTACCTATAACAATGCAGTGCACAGACATAGCATGTCACAATGACTGCATATAAATGTTATTAATCAGAAGATGTAATATCTTATAACAGAGTCACATGAACAGTCTTATTTTACCTGATCTGCAAGATAATCTCAAAGCAGGATATTTATTGGCTGGTAAAGCTGGGGGGATGTATGATGCAGCCAATCCTGTAAAGGGATGCTGCATTTCCTGTAGTCTTGTAAGAGAAATCTGCACCTTACTGCCCAAAGAGACACTCTTGGCACCAAGGCCATTAGGGTGTTCAGTGCGGTCTGTGTCCATTCTCTCCGGTTCCCATCCAGTGTATGGGCCCATCCAGTCAACTATCTCTCTGTCTATAAATCCTCCTTCAGTCTCCTGCTCCATGGCCACCTTGCCCCTGACTCTTTGGATACCAGTAGAGTGAATTAGTACCTCACTGGCAGTGGTGCTGACCTCAGAATTCCAGCTCCTATCAGAGGCTTCGTCTTCCATTCCACTTCCAGCTCTTTCCGCTGCAAGGTTGCCAACAGTCAGTTATTTCACTGTCAGTCCGTAACAACTGCAATAAAAGCTGCCTGTAAAACTAGTTGTCCGTTAAAATCTACGATACAGTGCGTAATTACGTCAACACGTCTCTGCCGTACCAGCTCCTCCTCCAGTGTGTACATGAAACCGACTTACCACCCTGCTAGGCAACTTTTGGTCCGCCTCTCGGGCTTCAGTCCCACTCTGTACACAGGAACTCACGCACGCCCCCTCCTTAATGAAACATGCACACATTGACCCGTAACTACAGGACACCCTGGGGACCACAGTCCGTCCCATAAGGCAGTAGTAGCATTAGCGAGCTGTGCCACATGAGAAGTGACTGGTGTCCGAACCCAAACCTTTCCAATTAGCGAATGGCGGGCCAATTCTTATTTCACAGTGTCCTGTTCTTTAGGGCAGCGTGCACATGAGTCGTCAGGAAGAACGCTGTACCCCGGTACATGTACCCACTGGAGGAGGAGCTGTTACGGCAGAGACGTGTTGACGTCAGTACGCAGTATGGCGTAATGACTCAGTGCGCATCTTGATAGTAGATTTTAAAGGGCGAACAACTTTTTTTTTTTACCGACTTCACGGACAGGTCTTATTTTATTGCAGTTTTCACGGACTGTTCGTGCAATACCGGACGGTTGGCAGTCCTTGTAGAGCTGCATTGGGAGAGGTGGACTGGTGAGTTCAGTGTATGGCCTTGACAATACGGGGGATAGAATATGTAGAAGGACAATTCTCTCGAGCTCCCTGGGGAATCTTTCTTCAAATTTCAATACTTCTATGGAACTCTATGCAGGGCCACATCTACCATAAGGCACAGTGAGACATTTTTCTCAGGCGGCACCCCTGCACTGAAGAAGAAAGGCGTCAGACAGGCAGTGGTGGAATAATTTTATATGATTAGGTTAGCTTTAGTTAGTTTGTTAGACTAGTTAGGTTAGTTAGGGCCCTGCTGAAAGTGTCTACCTTGACGTGGCGGCAGGCTTACAAATCTTTTGGCCAAATTCTTTTATGCTACAGAAAGTATGGCACTTCTAATGTATTGTAACTGTTGAGGCAACATGTTTAGCACAGGCTATAAAAAAATAAGTTATTTTGATTTAAGCAACAAAAATCTGAAAGGAGCAATATGGTAATTTTTATTACTTTCAGTTCAACAGTGTAAAATGGCAGTAGTGGTCTTTAAACGGGCGTTACCTCAAAAAGTGAGTGATCAAAAAAAATTCAATTTGTCCCTCTTAGGACTTTCCACATGTTGGGAGGTATACATGTTCCATTTTATATACCTTATACCTTACTCTGGGCGTTCCTATAACACCTCTTAGCCACTATCTAATCACGCCCTTAACACCTGGCTGTGATATGCTAATTGGGATTTTCCAGGGTACATAATTGCCACAGATTCTTGTACAAGTCATTCTGAATTGAGAAAGCCAGTCGGGTGACTAGTCCGGTTCAAGTCCAGTTGATCTAATTGAATACAACAGATATGAGCAATATGGTAGTGGTAACACAAGAAAGGGGCGCAATATCTATTTCTAGTAATTTACCTTATTGCTAATTGACTGTCTGAGGAACTGTTTAAATACCCATGTGAATGGAAGTTCAAAATCAGAACATTTTAGCCATGCCCATTGTCAAAACCGCACAACCAACAAAGCTACACCCTCTTTAACGCGGCAGCGGAAAAAATCAAGGGTGGCATTCAAAAGTTTGTCTCAGACAGCAAAAACCCTAGAAGTGCCCCTGACTCTATGGGTGATAATGTAATCACATTGACATTTAGGCCTCATACACATGTTCGATCCACAAAGGACCCCAACCGAACGCATACACACATGCCATTATCGGCCGTTCGTTGCAGTTGTAGGTCGGAGCAAAGATTTTACGTGTGTACGAGCCCTAAGCTGGCCATACACTAGGCAGACATTAGATGGATTTGAGATATCTATCTAATGTCCACATTTTACAAGCAGCGGTTTTTACCTTGAGATGTTCCTACCTGGCCCATTCATTTTGTGGTCTCAAATTGATTTTATAAAAGAAATATTGCACATTTATCTTATGAGAGATTGGACATCTTTCTAATGTCTTATGTAGTGTATTGGCACCTTTTAAATCATTAGTATCACTCAGAGACGTTACAATTCAATGTAGTAATGAAGGGATTTCCTGAAGTGTTTGTATAATAATTCACTATTACCTTGTAAAATCTACTGTATAAAGCAGAAATCTTGTATGTATGTGCTCCCCTCGCAGCCACACCCCTGAATGACTAAACATAACTGCGACCCCCTCTGAAAGGGCTGACGCTCATGAAGTCCAGTTTGACCAATAGAAATCCTGCATGTCACTTGCAGAGTGTGATTCCCAATTTAGTAACTCAGATGAAGGGCCTGGGCTCTGTGTGCTGCCTGACTTAAACAACACAGACACAGAGTCCTCTTCAGTGACGCAACAACAGCGTAATGTATGGATACACAACTCAGAGCTGCACACACAGAACAACAGCTTCTATAACAGAGGGAACAAGACATTTCCCTTAGGGCTAGGCAACACTAGCGCAATTTTTTTTTCATTTGCGCATGCGATTTTTGCTAACATTGCCATCGCGGCAACGCATGCAATAGTCAATATAAAGTGGTCCTTGAGCAAGGATAAAATGCTGAAGTGCAAACAAGGTGACATACTGCAAAAAAAATGTGCAAAAAATAGAGCACGCTTAATAAAAACACACAGAGCTCAGACAGCGCAACAGAACGAAGCCCGGCTTTAACAACACAAAGAGCCACAGGTCACATGATCAGAGACACTGACGCCTGTGGTATTCATTTGCACTCAACATGTTTTCCCAACGGCAAATTCCATGTAGCATGTTCACCACAACATTTGTATATTTATGCTCTAAGTGGAAAAACTGATAACGTTGTATATAAGGTTTTGAAATAAACATATGTTCTATGTTTATTGCATAGCAAGCAATGTCACCTCCTCAACTCATAACTATAAAATACATGATGTACATTACTAACTGTGCACTTCTTATTCCGCCTGTCTCTCCCATCTAGGCCAAACACACACCTGCACGTAAAAAATACTTTACCCACAAGTGTACACGGGCAACGCCAGGTATAACTGCTAGTAATATATAGATTATCAGTTGCCTGAGGAAGGGAAGAATCCCAAAATGTGTGTTAAGCACTAATCAGGCCTGGATTTACCATAAGGCACAGTAGGTACATTCCTAGGGGAATCTCCACTTACACCTCCACCCCCTATAAAGATGATTTTCTTCCCAGAAAAGAGAAAAATATGTGTGGTTTGGTCGTGTGGTCTGTGTTTAAGGGAGGGGCTAATGGCACTACACTTTTTGTGCCTACAGGCTCCTCAGGTTTAAATCTTCCCCTGGCACTAATTCTGATTACACCTCCCAACTGTCCCAGATTATCCAGAACATTCACATATTTTACCTGCTGTCCCTGATCACATCGCAAATCTTTCAGATTCCCTGCAGTGTGCCGTCGGCAGTGTCAGGTATGATAAAGTTTAAAAAAATAAAATGAAGTTCTGTGTTTTTTGGGTTTTTTTTTAACTTTATTCATACCTCACAGTGCACAGCTGATATGAAGAGGGTGCTGAGACACCAGATCTTCTCTCACTGAGAGTGGGAAGAACTGGGTAACAGGAGGAGAAGGAGCAAGCGTGGGTGTGTCCAAAAATGTCACGACCTACCAGACTATAATCAAAATTTGATATGATTTAAAATAACACTGACATTTACTGCAGACATGAACACCAAAAGTATACATGACCTTGATGCCCATGTGAATTAAGGCATGGGATACTTATCTATAGTAAAAACCCAAAGAATGAAAAAATCTTCTGTAAGCTGACAGTTTTACATCCCTTCTATTGAAGGACAACTGAAGCTACTCAGTGACTAAATTACTTTGGAAATAAAGCAAAACGATAGGTATTTATTTTTAAGGGTATACTGAAGGGCCAGATGTTAAGAGTGAGACTTATAATAATGAAAGATTGAAACTATTTGCTGATAAAATGATTGACAGGAATGATGTAATATATGAGCACAGACCAGATTCTGTAATATCTACACAGCCATGTGTGATTGCATAAAGTTAATAAAATGGATCACTTTTTTTTATGTATAATATATATGTATTACCTGAAACTTTAATTACAATTAAGAAAAAGTTTTTTTTCCAACAAGTTATATTTTATAATACAGCTTTATGACAATCTAGAATTCTACTTGGTAAAAATATTGTTTACTGGCAGGTGAGATTTTACCAAAGAATAAAAATGGCAGCACAGCAAATATCTGAATCTGATCAAGTTAAACAGGTAAATATTTAAAGATTTTGATTATAATTTTAACTTTCTTGCTGAGTTTCAAGGAATGCGACATATAAATCCATTGTTCTTAGACCCATTGGCCTGTGCAACCAGAAATGCCTTCTAGATTAGTCAAGCAATCCTAAAATAAGACAGTAGTGCTTTTCTGCAATACCAATTGGATGCAAATGCCATACGTTATTGGTATTTTGCACTGCAATATGTATTTTTTGACTGGACCTGGTACAAAATACAGATGCTATTGTAAGATATGCCTATAAAGCAGGCCATACACAAACCAATCCCAATGGTTTAATATTTTCCTAATTCCTGATACTGTTGAAAATTTGCCAACAATCTGGTGATTGACCATACACAATCGTGTAATATCGTTCGACCAGAGATTGGATTTTGAATAGGCTTTAAAAAAGGAAAAAAACTAAAGATATTGTGGATTCATGTATACGGGCCAGAATTTTTAGTGTAGTGGGTTTAAGGGTAATAACCATAAATAATTTCAGTTTAGATTGTTAATTGTAAATTTATAGCTTAGCGAATGGTTGGCCGGCATGTGTGTGTACCCAGCCAAAATATAAATTCAGTTTATGTGTTAATTTGTTCAACAAGAAATCTGATCTGCAAAATAGATTGGTAGGATATTACTCCTCTATTTACTTAGTTTGCATACTGTAGAATATAAGGCTGGGTGCACACTTGCACGATCAGGATAAAATGACAGACAAAATCTGCAAGATTCTGTCTGTCATTTTCTTCCGCTCGCGCTACACACCGTCCTGAGCATTCTCCCTATGTAAAGCAGAGGGAGAACACTTAGGACTACAGATTTCCCTCAGCCTCTCGTTGCTGTGTGTACCCGCCTTATATTACATTGTGCTGTTGACACAACCATTTTGATTTATAATGTTCTTTTTCACAGTTCAAAGAATTTCTTGGAACATATAACAAAGTGACCGAAAACTGTTTCCTGGATTGTGTGAAAGATTTCACAGCACGCAATGTAAAGCCAGAAGAGGTATGTTTGGATGTAGCATTTATATCATTTATATCTGATGTAGGAGGTAAATCTTGATTATTGGGGACAAACACAATTATTTTTTCTGAATTTGGTAGTTTCTTTGGTTGTTATTATTGATGACGTTTTAGAGCACATTTTACATAAAGCCTTTTTCACGTATTCAATACATGGGCATTTGAAATAATTTGCTCATACTTTCAAACAAGCCTAGGATAATCTAGGATAATTTACCTAGCTGCTGAGGATACAAAGATAAAGGTATTCAAAAAATGTTCAAGGCCTAGTTTGCACTCTTTCTCCCATGCTGTGACAGATACAGCATGTGCTTTGTCTTTCCTTTGTCCCAGCAGTAGGATACAAGTGCGCATGCTCAATGCAGCGGCAAGGGGGTGGAGTAATGGTGCTGGCTATGTCACAGCTCACAGTGTAAGATGGAAGCACCACCCCCTATACTGCTGTAAATTTGGATAGATGTCAACTTCAAGCATGATGCTAGAGTCATTTTTAAGGCAAGAGTTTGCCATTTTTAATAGAGAGCACTTGGATACCACAGTTACCATTTAAGAAATATACATTTTTTAATTTGTTTTTATTCTCCCTTTCACCTCATGTCTATGCTTAAGCTGCATAGTTTGCAACAGTGTTTAGTAAAAGTGACTGCTGTCCTTTTGTAAAAGGCCAGCCTTCCATTAAACAACATAAAAAAAAAAAAAATCACAATTTCTATTTGCTCCTAGATTACCTGCTCAGAACACTGTCTACAAAAATATCTGAAAATGACACAGAGGATATCGATGAGATTTCAAGAATATCACATACAGCAGAATGAAGCTTTAGCTGCTAAAGCTGGACTTCTTGGTCAGCCAAGATAGATAGATAGATAGATAGTTTAAAACACTGCTCTCAGCAAGCAGAAGTTATAATGGAGATTTTCCTTCCAGCACTGACAGACCAGTGCAGTAAAGAGACTGAACCAGCTGTACTCATCAGGGACCAACTAAGTGTAAGCTGCTTTCTTCATGAGAGATAAGATCACCTGCCACATTTAAGTTCTTTCACCCTGTGATAATAAAGTGAACAGTTTTGTAATTCAAAGAAAATATGGTGTATAAATATAGTTTATTATAATGAAAATGACCTGCAAATAGGACACAAAACTATTTGTTTCGGTGTCCAATGGGTTTGTTTTAACAGATACTTTCCAAATAATTAGGTGTGTTTAAGATAAAGCAACATTTTAATAAAATTATCATTTTGTTTTTGTGGTATACATGTTGACCTCTTTCATGTTGTCTTTGTAATTTATTTACATGTTAATCTCTTGTGATTCTAAAGGCTCGTTCACACACAGTGGATCAACCAAGGATGCCTGATTGAGAGGCTAAACTCAGGGAAATATTTGTATGAAATGTTTTTATTGTGAAATGATAACTGTTCCAGACTAACCTCACCCCAAGTTTGCAGTACTAAAGGTAGGTACACACTGTAACAATCTGTCAAAGATGACAGAGAGAATCTGCAAGTTTCTGTTTGTCATCTTTGACTGATGGGAGTACACAGTCACAATCGTATTCCCTATATAAAGAACGTTTGTGACTGCCATACTCCCTAAGATTGTGGACGACTCCCTATACTTTGGTACAGGGAGCAGCCCGCGAACGAGAGAAAATTTCCGTCCGAAGCGATCATTCCTGACGCCAACACAGAACGTATTGTTTTGGCGGTACATACTTTAGCTTTACGCACAGACGTCAATCACAGACGCGGCTGCCAGTCCAGCCCCTCTCTGCTGTTTCCGGTTAGCAGAGAGGGGAGAAGATAACCACGGGAGTGAAAGGATTGTCATTATGAATCGTAAAGTTTTAACATGGCAGTTAGGGGTGGTTAAGCATAAGGAACATTATATTAAGTTATATTTTAGGGTGGACATGTTTTAAGAGTAGGCAATAACCTACATCAAAGATTTTACATATGGTACATCTTACAAGTGTGTAAGAATTTTAATTGAACAACCTATTCTCAGTTTCCATTTATTTTATTCATTATTATTAGTAATCACAGAATGCCCTGTGTGAGTTCGTGGGCAATAACAACCAGAGAGCCTTGCACACCTGGTGTGTTTATATACACAATCATACAGTATATGCAGGCAGAAACTATGCCTCTTTGGTATACAACATGAAGTCCTATGACACACCAGTTGTGTTACAATTCAATTTTATCAACTGACACAAACTACAAAGATCAAGTTGGAGTATCTGTACCTAGCGAAATGATACTATGATATCCATTATATTAGAGCAGTTATATGAAAGTTTTTCGTGTAAAAATTGATACTATGAGAGTTTCTTACTCTACAAACCTGGAAATGGAGACCGGTGGTGACTCCATGTGAGCCTGAGTGAGAAAATGTTTTGATGGGAAAGAATAGGGGATTAGAAACAGATACAAGGGGGGTCAGAAGAATTATGAAATACGCATACATAATACCCTGCTAGGTTTGTGGCTAATTAAGTTTCCCCAATATATGCATCTATCCAAAATGTATCAAGTAAATTTATTGCATGTAGCTCATACACAACATGTTTCGGCCTCATGGACACTGAGCTTCATGGAACCAAGCAATATAAAATAAGGGCTTGGGTCCAGTCTTTTAATTTGCAAACCGGGTCCTCCCCATTACGGTGCAGACAAACCAGTTTTTTGCTGTGTCTGCACCAATAAATGGGAGCACCCAACAAATTAAATTTGTTAGAAATACTGGCAGTGAGGTGGCCAGGGAGGAGCTGGACGCCTGGTGGGTACCCGGATCTGCAACTGCATTTGGCTACATGGAATAAAGTTGCCACTAGCAGTTAGTCTGCCTGTTGCCTGTTTGTTATCTCATTGATTATACTTTATATTAGAAGAATTATGAATACCAGCATTCAGAATCCGCACAGCACCTTAAAAGTGCAGGATGATGTAACCAAGGAAAACAAGACCACAAAGGAGAAAAGCAATGTAATGATCCTTCTATTAACTGTCTAAAAATGAGTATTATTTTCTTAAATACGTTTTGTGCTGTGTTACAAATGTGATTGTACAGATTGGGGAATTTAAGTTTATAAAACCTTTGAAGCTTAAAAATGTATGTCAAAGACAGAAACTAAAAAAAAAAAAAATCTATAGCGAAGAGTGATTTTGTACCAGAATATGTGGTATTTTTAATGCAGTATTAAATAGTAACAATTATGGGAATGTTTCCAGTATTTGACATAAAAATAAAGACAAATTTCACACACATTCAGTTATTATTGTTTGGGGTTTAGTTCATTACATTGGCATATACAAAGCTTTATTGAGCTTCCCTCTCAGATACCCAGAATATACAGTATGTACAGGCAAATAAAGCAAAAATGTTTTGGGGAGACAGACATTGTGTGGTTTCAGCACAATATTAAAATTGGTAGAAATATTTAAAGGCTCGTACACACGTGTGATCTCGGGTCCCGACCTGCGACGCACGATGTGTATGAACAACTGTTTCGCCTGATAATCGGCCCATGTGTAGGCGCTTTATCGGCCGAAACAGTCGTTCGTTCAGTGATCCGCCAAGTCGTTCAACGATCCCCGAACAAATGACCGCTTAGGCCGATAAAGCGGCCGAAATGTTTGTTCGTACACATCGTGCGTCGCAGGTCTGGACCCACGATCGCACGCGTGTACGAGCCTTTACAGTGTGCCTCTCCATTTTTACTTTATATGATACTTGCCTGTGGCACAGGTCCTTCAGAGTGCACCTCATATTGTTCCTGCCCAGACTCTATATAACTAGTTACAGATTACGTTCAGGCAAACTCTGCCTATGGAACAAATACACAAGCTCCACCTAATATCACATTTATTAAAAACAATTGTATATATTTTTAAAAAAATTAAAATTAAAGCAAACTGTCTCAGCACAGGTAAAGAGCTCCAATGTATACAGTGTACACCATATATAATTATAATACAAATGCAAAAAATATGGGCATGGGGTGGCTCAGGTTGGGCACCCCTGTTGTATGGATACACTGAAACCAATGCAGCCTGCTTTACATTGCATCAATACTGACCAGCCTTAGGCTAGGTACAAACAGGCCAATATTTCCATGTATGGCTAGTCAGGCTGAAATACCTAGTCTTGGAGCATGCTGAATCTATGGGGTGGATGCACTATAAGGTGCAGCAACCAAGAAGATGTTTTTTACTGGGTTAGGCTGAGGCCTCACTACACACCAGAATCGCAATTTTGGAAATCGTGCAAAAAATGCGCTTGTGTGACCTAGCCCTTACTGCATGTAGAGAACATCTAATTGGTTGCTGCTGTTTAATTGCACGAGTATATTTTGTACCTTTTATTTCTTTTGCCCTAAATGTGTTTGGTTTAACAGAGAAGGGGTGGCATTCCTTACTTGCAGTGCTTGGAGGTGGATGCCCAGATTGTCAGGCAGATCTAGCCATTTGTCATTTTTAAGGATGTGAAAGTCGTCCTTTTTCTACATTTTTTTTATGCAAATGACTCAATTGTTATTTCCCAGCTGAATACTTAAAATATAAATTCAGCTCCAAAAGAAGTGCTGACTAGTATCCACATAATATAGCCCAGCATTAAATGAGATAATGAGAAGTAATGCTAAAAACTAACTATTGAGGCAATTCTCCAGCCAAGGGGACCTATACCACTACATGGAACATACTAAAAATACATATAATTGTATATATTTACCTGAACCACAAACTAAGAGCAGTGATACATGAAAATGTACTCATTGGAGTGTGTGGAGTAAGGGCTAGGCCACACTAGTGCGTTTCGCGTTTGCGCCCGCGATTTTTGCTAAAATAAAAATCGCGGGAACGCGGAAATTCCCGCGATTTCCGATGCGCATGCGATTGCGCGGCCGTTCGCGCTCTGGTAACGCGTGCGTTCACCATTTTTTGTGCGTTAACGCAACGCAAAAAGGCGAAAACGCATGTGCAAAACGCGAACCGCACAAGAATCGCGCACACAATCGCGTGCGATAACGCTCGCGATTTGGTGCGCGATTCCTGTGCGTTGCAGTGTGGCCTCACCCTTAATGCCTGACACAAACAAGATAGTTCTTTCCATATAGTGGACAAGCCTTCTGACCATTCTGGAAAAGAAAAGGTTGTAAAGTCCAATATGGTTTTCTCTTGTAGTTGTTCAGAGATTCGTTGTTGAAATTGAGTCCAGGGAAGTTAATGTTGTTCACCTGTGGGATTTCACTACATTTCACCTGTCCAGCAGTGAGCTGTTTGGGATATTTCCAAAAATCAATGGTAAGTTTTTAAATCTTTGCAGGGAGATTCACCCAGAGCAAGCTCTCTGGGCAAATCTCCTGTATGGGATTTACCAGAGGCTACGCAGCTCTGGGTGAATCTCACCCGCAAGTAAATATTTAACGCCAGCTATCTGCTGGCGTTAAATATTTCCGTCCAATCGGCAGAGCAGCCTCTGGTAAATAGGTTTGTGGCGGCTGCGTGAGAGTTTCTTCCGGTTCTCACGCGGCCGCTGCAAACAGAGGCTTAAAGTTGCGCTAACCGATCGTAAATCAGTTAGCGTGACTTTTAATTCACCCATTAGAGTGTTTTGCTGTACATACCCTCCAACATCACCACTTTATTAGGTACACTTATACAAACACCACAGTGCAGAGCTGCAGGGGGATGATAATGTAGTAAGGGCTAGGCCCACGTGAAAATGCCCGCGATTTCCTATGCGCTTGCGATTGCACGTCCTTTGGGTTTTGGTAACACATGCTTTCACCATTTTTGGTGCATCAACACATGCATTTCCATAACTGAAAACGACAATCGCATGCGATAACGCTTGCGATTGCGTGCGTATTAGTAGGGCCTCGGCCTAAACACAATCATAGCACAGCTCTGTGCAATACATTTCTCAATAGTGTACCTATTTAAAGGAGAGAGTTGGAGGGTAGATATCAGGTGTTCATTGCCTTGTCTGATTTACAATCTACTTGTATAAAGCCAATTGCTTTAGTATTATCTGTATTTAAAGCTTGTGCAGTTTAAAATTATGAAAAACAATTAAATAAATTTGAGATGTGTGGGGCCTGGATAACAGTTAGGAAGGCTTGAAGGTCAAAGTAGTATGGAGACAAGTTGAGATTTTCTAGGTGTTTTCGTATGAATTGCTAATGGTACAGTATCATCTGTTGCCATTTAAATTGTGTGTACACACAACAAGAGAAGTTTAAACCTGACATTACTCCTTTAACTTCCTTTTGAATCTAATGGCCTGCAGGTTGTGCAGATAGGGGATAATGGAAGACTGCACTTCTGCAGTTATGAGAAGCCGTTGTAAGGGCAATTGATTACATTTTGTTCATTTGAACAAACTATGATCTCTATATTCTGATGTAAATATATTTAATAATTGATTTTACTTTGTAATAGGTGTTTGAAATCTCCCTTTGGTGTAGTCTAATCACCAGGTATAGTCTTCTATTAACCAGATAGAATTTTAAATGCCAGATTGGATCGATACAGAGCATACCCAGCAACATTACCAATTAAAATAGTTACACTTCTAGAAACAACATGGTGCAGAGACTGTATCTATTTGAAGGTGAATGTTGGAGGGTAGGACATAGCATACTCTTCATCACCCCTTTGATACACTTAAAGAAACAAAATGGTGTAGGAACTGCGGGGGAGGGAGTAAAAGAACACCTGATCTTAACACAGTTCTGTGCAATGCATTTCTCAACAGTGTACATATTTAAAGGGGAATGTTGGAGGGTATTTCTTAAAAGATCAGATCAATTTGCTGACAATTTTTTTTTTTGTAGGTTTATAAAAAATGGTGTGTGGCAGTACAGCCCCATGGTTTCATCTTTAAAGAAGTGCCATCTTGATTGGAAATTCACCACATTAGTTCTAGGAATGTGAGCAAACCCACATAAGCACAGCGAAACCTTACAAAACTCCAGCAAAGGTGAAGTTAACTTGTACTAAATGTAAACTTATGGAAAAGGACTATATTATCACTGGTGGACGATGCTTGATGTTATCCCTCTTTTATTAGACATTATTGGGTGTGATAATTCATATCCACAAAAATTAAATGTTAATTCACAGGTGGAGAGATATCTTTCTATAATATTGTTGAGCTATTGTTTAAAGGGCAACTGTGGTCTCAAAACAAGCGAGGATTAAATGAAAGCCTGCAGTATTTCCTTTAAAATGAGCTGACAATCACATCTCTGGCTGGAGTCTGTGAGCTGTTCAAACTTCCTGCTTCCAGTAGGTTGAGTGACATAACCTTACCTCTGCCTCGCCCATTTCCCCCGGGGAAGCATGCTCAGTATACACTGAGGGCTAGGCCACACTGCTGCACTTTTTTTTGTGTTTGTGTTTTTTTCATATAATTGAAAACATGTCAACGCACCGAAAACGTGCGTTTTTGGGTGCATTGCGATTGAGATTTGCATTCCGCATTTTAAATCGCAATTGCATGCGTTTTTAATACTTAATGAAAAAAACGCATGCGCAAACGCAACTAAATCGCACATGAAATCGCATGCGCAGTGCCCTTAATGCTGGGGAAATAAGGAAGTACCTGGAGAAAAAATTTACATTTGAGGAGGGGAGCCTATTAATGCAGGCTGAGGCTGGTCACATGACTACAAGCTGGTCACATGGCTGAAAACAGGAAGTGTTCAAGCAGGAAGTAATATTGCTCAACCTTTCCAACAATAACTTCTCGCAAATTTTATCTAGAGATGTGACTTTATTTTTATTTTGGAGGTACGATAGAAGGCTTTTTATATAATCCTTACTAGTTTGGAAGAATTTGGGACCACAATTACCCTTTAAATTATACCAAGCCAGATGATGACAAGGTAATACATTTATTGGCTAAATAGAATTATTATAGCAAGTTTCAGAACATTTCACACACACACACACACTGCTACACACAACGTCTAGCATTTGTTTTATCAATTTTACCTGCAGTTCTGAATTGTGGGTAAAGCCAGATCCCTGTCTTTTAGACAACTGAGGGCCAGCGGCATGAAGTGGGTGCTGTTTTACCAATACCACACAATGGAAAGTTTTACTTCTTCATGAAGATAATAATATTAAAAAAATGTAATAAAGTAACTGAATATTTTACATCAGTGTGCCCTGGACACTCAGGCTTATTCAACAGAGGTACAAAAAGTTAACTATCAATCAGAGGCTCCTTTTTACTGTTCTACTACAGGTAGAAATCATTTGCTAAATTAGTTAAATAGGATTCATATTGGTTGGATTAGTGGTTTGCCAAAAGCAAGTTTCCTGTGAGTGGAAACGAACTGAGTGGAACCTGTTTCAGTCCCTTGTCTTAAAGGGCCTTGGTCTTAAGGACATAGGAAAAGGAGGACATTGAAACAAGGTTGGTGTGTCCCTGTGCTGGTTTTGCATATTAGAAGAGACAGTTTGTACGATATCATGCAATGTGCATCCTGCCACATGTATAGGAGAACCTGGAGCAGACATTCCAGGGGACCTATGGAAGCTGAGGTGCAGCTTGCAGCATTTCAGGGATTGAAAAATCTGGGGCGACAGCAGGCACTGGCTGGGGCCAGTATAGAGGTGGGTGGAAGTGGGACAGGGAAGGTTGAGGGGGGAGGTAGTTTTGTTAGGGTTACTAGGGGAAGATGGGGATGGAAGGGTAGGGGTTGCTTCTTTCCAGCTTCCCATCCCAACAGATTTGCCACCGTAAGTGATGGTGGAGGACGACAGCTCGGAATTAGCATGTATGGAGCAGGCTAATCCCTTGAGCACCCAGGGCACTGCCATCTCTGATAGGAAGAACTTAGGATCAGGAATGCTAGGCAGTGTTAGAATAAATATCCTGCACTAGCCACGCCGGACCCTGATGCCTGTCTTAGACCCAGTAAAAGACCCTTACAGTTGACCGGGAGAAAGAATTACACCAGACACGAGGAGAAACGTGAAATTATAACAAAGAAAAGACCAGAAAAGGAGGCACTGCCAGACTCCATGTCTACAGATGAGGTAGTAAAACATCCCTTGGAATGCAAGGATAGAGTCAAGTTGACACACAATGTGGGAGGCAAAAAAACATTGAGTTCACTGGAAACCTCAATTTGTTATCAATACCATGATATGAGAAACAAAACATCTGCAAATACATGAAACAATATAAGACAAAATGGAGGCATAAAACAAAATGGATGCCATGAAGCTAAGTGAATATAATAAAACCTAACAGGTAGGTGGTAGGGGACTCCATTATAAGGAAGGTAGATAGGGTAATCTGGCACCAAGACCCTACATGCCGAACTGTGTGTTGACTGCCTGGTGCTAGGGTTCGGCATGTGGTGGATCAAGTAGACAGATTATTGGGTGGGGCCGTTTGTAACCAGGCTGTCTTGGTTCACATTGGTGCCAATGACAAAGTTAGAGGAAGAGGCGAGGTCCTTAAACATTGTTTCTGAGAGTTAGGGGCCACATTAAAAGCACGGACCTCCAGGGTAGTGTTTTCAGAAATACTACCGCAGCCATGTGCTACACTAGGGAGGCAGCAGGAGCTTAGGAGCATTAATGCCTGGCTAAGAGGGTGGTGTAAGGAAGAAGGGTTTGGGTTTATAGAGAACTGCGCAGACTTTTCTGTTGGCTACAGGCTCTTTAGTAAGGATGGGTTGCACCTCACTGATGGTGGTGCAGCTGTTTTGGGGGAGAAGATGGCTAGAGGGTTAGGGGAGATTTTAAACTAGATTTGAGGGGGAGGAGGGTATTAGCAGTCTCACTGGGATAGATAGCCTAGGAGGAAATAAGAGTGTACATAGACCAGTGGTGGATGGAAAAGGGGGTGGGGCTTGCATAGGGAGGCATGTGTATTAAACTGTATAAATAAATTACAGGATCATGATCTAAAATGTAAGTTTGCAAATGTGAGAAGCCTGGCTGACAAAATGGGTGAATTGGAGATAATGGAGTTTAATGAAAAGTATGATGTAATAGTTATAGCAGAAACGTGGTTGAACAGTTCTCACGACTGGGCTGTAGAAGGATACTCCTTGTTTAGGCAGGACAGAGAAAAAAGGAAAGAGTATGTTTGTTAAAAAATGAAAAAGCCAAATTTAAAAGAAAAGATAAGTGGCGATATGGATGTTAAAGCAGAGGCAATATACATGAAATTAGGCAACAGGAAAGGGGGTCATTGTTGGTGTCTGCTATAAGCTGCCAAATGCTAGCAGGGAGGAAGTGAGTCAGATTCATATACAGTTGGCAAGTTTGGGGAGTGTGGTCATTATGAGGTACATTAATTACCCTGACATTGATTTGTGTAGTGGAACTGCCGACACAAATAAGAATGAGGAGTTCCTGAATTTGCTGCAGGATCATTCTCTCTCACAGGTGGCTGAAGTTCCTACTAGAAAAGGAGCTCTTTGTTGGATCTTGGAATATCTAACATCGTGGATAAAGGTAACTGGAGGCTTAGGGAATAGTGATGTTTGGTGTATATTATCGAAAGGAAAAGTGCGCTGGGTTAACAAAGACTTAATTTCAGAAGAGCAAATTTTCCCAGGTAAAAGTAGCTCTTCAGAATGTCAACTGGGATAAGGTATTATCAGGTAAATGTACTGAACAGAAGTAGACTGTGTTTAAGGGGATTTTAAGCCATTTTACATCTTTGGGAAATAAATGTATAAAGAGCAAATCTGTGCCCATGTGGCTGAATGCTGATGTAAACAGGGGGAAAAAGCATTTAAAACCAACTGTGGTCTCAAAACAAGTGAGGGTTTAATGAAAGCCTGCAGTTTTTCCTTTAAAACTAGCATTTCTTTGACATCTCTGTCTGGAGCCTGTGAGAAATTTAATTGGGGTGAATGTTCAAACTTCCTGTTTCCAGTAGGTTGAGTGACATCACCTGACATCTGCCACGCCCCTCCTCCCCGGGGGAGAAGAATGCTCAGTTAAGACTTAATGCTGGGGAAATCAGGAAATACCTAGGGAAAAAATTGACAGTTGAGAAGGGAAGCCTATTAATGCAGGCAAAGACTGGTCACATGACTGAAAACAGGAAGTGTTCAACCAGGAAGTTACATTGCTGAACCTTTCCAGCAATAACTTCTCACAAATTTTATCTAGAGATTTGATTTAAGTTTTATTTTGAAAGTACGATGGAAGGCTTTTTATATAACTGTTACTAGTTTGTAACAGTTATATAACTGGAAGCATGGAAGACGAAACCAAAGAATATTGATGAACTCTGGGAGGCATGCATGTTTTCTTGGCTATTCCTGATGGTTTCATCAATAAATTGTATGAATCCATGCCAAACTGCATGGAATCTGTCCTTCAAGCTCATGGAAGTTATACAAGATATTAAATTTGAAGCTCACAGCACCACTATTTAATTTGCCTGACATTTTTGGATTGGCTACAGTAGATCATTTTCTGTATAGGTGACTACACTTTTGTTTTGCAACATTTTGACCTTTCTGTCTTGATTAAAGGATAAATCTTTTTTCAGAGAAACTATTTTTTACCAGTACATTTAATATTATTTGGGAGGGCTTTAGCTTTTCATATGAGCTATTTCCAACACCAATTGATCAATTAAAAATCAGGGTAATAGCAGGAGTTACTGCAAAATACAGCAGTTGACAAGACTTTTGTAAGAACTGTAGACTGCATAGCAGTAGATGTAGTAAACTTTGATTTTGCAAAGGCTTTGGATACAGTCCCCCATAGGCGACTAATGTATAAGCTAAGGTCTGTTGAGACACATTTGTACATGGATAGAAAATTGGTTAGTGAATAGGATGCAGAGAGTTAAGGTGGCCATACACCAGCACGATATTACTTACCCGACCGACCGCCGTCGCGACGTTCCTGCGATCCTGCCGGAACCACCTCTCCCATCTTATATACGACCGACTGCGATCGCAAAATGTGGATTTTGCGATCGCATGTCGGTCGTATATAAGATCGGGAGAGGTGGTTCCGGCAGATCGCAGGAACGTCGCGTGAGCGGTCGGGTAAGTAATATCGTGCTGGTGTATGGCCACCTTAAGTGGCAGATGAGATTCAATGTTGATAATGTAAGGATGTGCATTTTGGACTTAAAAATCCTTGTGCTGCTTATACATAAATGGCTTTGTGTTAACTGAATCCCTGTTGGAAAGGGATCTTGGAGTTTTGGTAGATAACAAACTTAAAAGGTAGCAAGCAGTTGCAAGCAGGCAGCAACCGCTAGAGCCAGCATAGTTTTGTCTTGTATAAAGAGAGGTATGGATTCAAGGGAGGAAAATGTAATTCTCCCTCATTACAAAGCATTGGTAAGGCTTCATTTAAAATATGTAGTGCAATTTTGGAATCCTGTGTACAAAAAGGACATCTTGGAAATGGAAAGTGTTCAGAGAAGGGCAACTAAATTAATAAGGACGGGGGGAGCTTAATTATGAAGAGAGAATGGATAAGTTACAATTATGCACGCTAGAGAAAATGCGCTTGCGTTGGAATATGACTGCTGTGTATAAATACATTAACTGCCATACAATAAACTGGGGCATTGTTCACCAATAGAGCATGTCAGAGGACAAGCGGACATCCCTTAAGACTTGAAGAAAAAAGGTTTAGGCTTTAATTTCGGAAAGGGTTTTGTCACTGTAGTAACGGTAAAGCTATGGAACGGTCTTCCATATGATTGCAGGTTCATTGCTCAGTTTAAAAAAAAAAGCTGGGCGAGTTTCTGCAAACAAGGAAAGTTGCAATTACCGGCATTGATACAAAAAGTAGATTTGATCCAGGGAAATTTCCAATCGCCACTTGAAGTTATAAATTTAATGGGTTTTCTGGATCAACAGTTAGGCAGGAAATGAGGATATTGCTAGATGGGTTGGACTAGATGGACGTATGTCTTTATTCACCCTCAAATACTAACCTCAGATTGGTTGCTGCAGATTAAGAACATGGGCAAAATTGTGCACCCCTTATCAAATGGACAGTTCAGTGGAAATGATCAATATTTGTTAAATTGTTACTTTGTGTAATGCATACCTAATTATTCTATATATTCTCTACAATTTTGAAAAATCACTTGATTTCATATCCTTTGCTGTTCTCTGCTGTTGACATTAGTGAGCTGACATTTTAGGTTCTAACAGTCCTTCTTCCCAGGATGCACCACATCCTTGGAATGTTCCTAACAGTAATTTCTACTGATTGGCTGTTGGATGGGTCAAAGATGCTCAGATCTCTACTGAGCAACTGAATCAACCCAGGCGCTGGGTCAAGGGCAAGACCATAACGGTCTCTACTAGGGGTCCTGCAAACAGGAAGTCAGTATTTCGGTTGTATTTATTTATACACAGACAAAATGCTGAATTGGCAGATTAAGGTCATTCAGATGAAAAAATACTGCTCTTTTTTCTGAAAAGCATATGTATTTGCACTGAACTTTAAACCCCTTTAAATTAGGCCCTTTCATGGAGATTCACCAAGAGCCGCACTTTCTCTGGGCAAATCTCCCTTAGCAGATTTAGCTGGCTTTAAGTACTTGCTTGCGCACAGCTGCTGGTAAATAAGCTTGCGGCAGCTGCGCAAGTGTCTATCGATACTCACGCAAGTGCTGCAAACTAGGGATTAAAGTCGCGCTTAACGATCGTAAATCAGTTAGTGCGACTTATAACCCCTTAAAAGAGAGCAGCACTCCCAAGCGCACCTTCTTAAATCCCAGTTTATCCTTTGATTTGCCCAGTTTGAAGTTGTGGTCCAGCTTGTGTATGTGGAAGAGTACAAAAGGGATAGATTACTTTATACATTCTATATTATCACTGCATAGTGCTGAACTGATGCCAAATGTATAGTTGCTTATAATATCCTAAAAAGGAAAGCAACCGCAAAAAAATATACAAAATCCGCAAAAAGAAAAGCAATAGGCATGGATAATAAAATACATATATATATTTCTTCTTATATATAGTAAAGGTTCAGTATCATCAGATTCTTCACATGTTTACTTTGTGTATAACTCTTTAGCATGACATTTCCAAAGATATTCTCAGTACTACAAATATTGCTACTTTAAAAAATTAAAAGAGAATTTTGTATTCGCCATAAAATACCTTTCTCCGAAGCCACCAGGGGGACCCAGGACATGCAGGGTTAAGTGAGCCACCTCCAGGAGCGGACACTTAGAGGTTAAAAAAGAGGCTC
Organism: Hymenochirus boettgeri; assembly: GCA_019447015.1. NCBI lineage: Eukaryota > Metazoa > Chordata > Amphibia > Anura > Pipidae > Hymenochirus > Hymenochirus boettgeri. The sequence goes on from CM033476.1 coordinate 267,278,896, forward strand.
CAGTGCTCCTACCTTATACCCTGTGCACCGAAAGCCACCCCCAGTTTTATTCCAGAGAGGAAGCGAAAGGAGATGGAAGAGAACAGTAATAAGAACACACAACAACAAAAAGTCAAGAAGACAAACTGGTAAGGTCGTGCCTGGGTCCCCCTGCTAGCTTTGGAGAAAGGTATTTTATGGAGAGTACACGCAGGGGATGTCCCAAAGTCCCACTCTTCAATAAGGGAGGGCAGTAACTAAATCTAAATCTCCACTTCTCGTAGAACAAATCTCCAAAGAGCAGCTTCTGAAGAAGCCACAAAACAGAGTTGGTAAAATCATGAAAGTGTTGATAGAAGACCAAGCTGCTGCCTGAGGAATCTGGTCCACTGAAGCCCCTTTGCGAGCCGCCCACGAATCACCCAAAGCCAGAGTAGATTGGGCTGCAACCTGCTTGGAAGGAGCAGTCCCTGCAATCTCACAACATTGGAGAATTACAGAACATATTCTTTGTGCCAGGGTCTGCAGCGAAGCTCTAGCCCCTCTGCAGGGTCCCACAAAGAGCACAAACAGAGCCCGAGAGGAACAGAAAAAAAAAGTCCGAGCTAAGTAGACTTTGGGAGCTCAGACTGCATCCAGACAATGAAGTCTGTGTTCTTTAGCAGAGGAAGGTGAGGAAACAAATGTGGAACCAAAATGTCCTGATTAAGGTGAAAAGACCTTGGGTAGAAAAAAAAGGATGCAGGTGGTGAATTGCTCTGAGCTCCAACACATTGATGGGCAGGCTGGACTCTTCTGGGGACTGCAGTCCCTGGGCCTGATTGGATTCGAACACTGCAACCCAGCCCTGAAGACTCGCATCCATGGAATCGACCAACCAGGGAGGAAGGCAGAGTAATTGGTTGGCATCCAGAGTCTAAAAATGGCATGTGTCGACTTGGAATTGCTCCTCAACATGAAGAACTGGGTAAGAACCTGGGAACATAGAGGCTCTAAACCAGTTTGAAACATGGAGCTTTGAGAAGTATGTTGTCTAGGCAAGACATGAAAAATATTTCTTGTAGGCAAAGAAAGGCCGTCTGACATACCATGACCTTGGTAAACACCCGAGGGGCGGTAGCTAGGCCGAACGGAAGAGCCATGAATTGGAAGTGCCTAGGCCCTGAGGAATTGATGATGTTTCATCCAGATCGATATGTGTAGATATGAGTCTTGGATATCTAGGGAAGCTAAACGGTCTCCCTGCTGTATAGTCAGGATAACCGATCTGAGGGATTACATTTTGAAGTGCTGCATTTTTACATAAATGTTGAGAGCCTTCATGTCCAGTACTGGTCGATCTGAACCAAGCTTCTTGGGGACTAGGTAGGTCCAAAAGGGGGCCGGACGCCAAAAAGGTGAACCTCTATGAGGGAGATTTTGGAGGAGTGAGGTACTTTTGCCTCCTGTAGCCTGAGCAATTTTATCCAGTTCTGGACCACACAGCAATCCACCCAAAAAGGGAAGGTTTATCAAGGCTTCCTTTGAAGGTGGATCGGCCCTTGCACCCATGGTTGCAGCTAAGGAGAGATCCATCAACCAACCTGACTCCAGAGCAGCGGCTCCCAAGTATATGACTGCGTCAGACAGTTGCTAAATTATATCCAGCAAGGCTACTCTATAGGGATCTTCATGACATACCTGCTAAAGTTTATTTACCCAGACCTCCATTGCATTGGCTACCCAGGCAGAAGAGAAAGTTGGGGCGCAAAGCTGTTCCTGCCGCCGAAAACGAAGTCTTTAGCAGAACTTCCATTTGACGGTCTGTAGGGTCCCTGAATGTAGCCACCTCAGACGGGGATGGTGGTAGCCCTGGACAACTGAGTTACAGGAGGATCCACCACTGGAGACATCAACCAGAAATCTATTTCCGCTTCAGGATAAGGGAACACATTCTGATACTGTAAGTTTAGTTGAGAATTGTCTTTCTGGAGCTGACCACTCCTGAAGAATTATCTGTTCCAGCTGTTCGCTAGAGGGGAAGCAAAAAGTGGTGCCCAAATAAGGGCTCCGAGGTATCTGTAGGTGCCTCTGGGTTTTTAATGTTGAGGGCCTGTAATACTTCCAAGTCAGCCTAACCGGACCTAGGTCAGTTCCCGTGGATGACTTTGACCGTAGGACCTGGCAGTGAGAGGCAGAGATTGCCAACATTGATGAGGCCAGGGATCGTACCCAGGCTGGTTCAGAATCCACAAGGGGTCCCTGAGGAGCTGAGAACACCACAAACTCCATAGCTGGATTCCTAAGGGAATCAAAGGATTCTCAAAGGTTTTTGGCCCATTTCGGGTTCTTATGTAGAAATGGACAATGGCTTAGAGTGGGAGGAGGGGTCATGGGACACGCTGTACGAGTCGCAGTGGAGCAGAGTGAACGGCTGGCAACTTGTGGGCAGCAAGGTGACTCAGTGGTTAGCAATGATGTCTTGCTCATGTGGGTTTCCTCCTGACACTCCGGTTTCCCCCAAAGACATACCGATAGGTTGTATGTGTCAAATAAATGTTCATAGATTGTAAGCTTTTCAGGACAGGGCCTGATGTGAATGTATTCATGTAATTGTAAAGCTCTATGGAAGATTTGGCACTATATAATCCATAATAATAATAAAAAGCATTGCCTTTATACACATTGAAAGAGGGGCACTTAGCGGCCTTGGAACAGGATGGGGGCACCTACTTAGAAGACATAGTTAAGATAGAAAGGAAAGAAATTTTTTTTGGGATCTAATTAATCAAAAAGGCATACCCTAAAGAGAGGGAACAATTCCCAACAGGGAAAAGGAGGAAGCAGTTCCCCAGATAGAAAAATCTTATCTGAAAGGAGCAGCCAAGCAAGGTAAATCCAACCAGGGGGAGGGAGAAACACCACCAGCAGTAGGAGTAGAGGAAATGGTAGCCAGAGAGTACCTTGAGGGAAGGAGAATGTTCCTCCCCCGCCAACCAATGAGACCGGCCTGCAGCTCGGGAAGCCATGCTAAAATAGCTGGGTTCCTAAGGAACGGAGGGGGGGGGGGAAGCTCAGCGTAACTTAGCTGTTCCAGCACTATACGCAGACCAGACCCCCGCCATTGTCATGAGTAAGGAGATTCTCCTTCTTGTTCAAGATTGACATAGTTGCGGGACGGAGGCCCGTTCCTAACTCCGGACATGCAGGATTGCAGGATAGAGTCCAACCACTGAAGCGGACACTTAGAAACTGAGGTAGGCTTCCACTGCGTAGAAGCACCAGAGCCTCTTTTTTTAACCTTTTAGTATTCTAGAGGTGGCTCACTTAACCCCTGTGTGTCCTAGGTCCCCGACTGGCTGAAGGAGAAAAGAAAATTGTCACAATGTTTGAGCCCTATTTAGGTACATCCTGGCATTTCTGTGCCTGAATCGGAATACTCAAAAAACAGAGAACTGCGGTTATACAGAGGTATCCTTTCTGATCTCCAGCACGTCTCTACCACAGATCCCAGCTCTTCCAGGTATACTTTGGAGTCATGGCTGTGACTGTTGAAGTAATGGCCAATGATTGCAGTAGTGAATGAGTAGTAAAGAAAAAAAAAAAAGGCAGGTCCAAAATTATGGCTGATATTTCAACACAACCAGACTAATATAATCGACCAATATAGTGTAGTTGTCTTCTGCAGGCTCATAGAACTAGTATATGTAACTAATATAAATATATACATACATAATATATATATTTATTTCAGCTATGTCACTATAATTTGTTAGTTTAACTCTTCACAAAAAAACCAATGTATGAAAGGTACTCATTAATCAACACAAAGCTTTCATATAAAATATTGCATTTAATAAAGTGAATTTACAGAGTTCTGTTTCAATTAAACATTACCAGACACAAATAAAAGTTGTTTGATATTCTGTCAAAAGAGAAAATTAATAGTAGAAAATAAACCTTCGGTTAAACCATGGCCTTTTATTAATGCTCTTAGTGGAGCGCTCTTTACATATACAGCTCTGTGTTGCTTTAGAAGGACAGAGAAAGTGCATTTTTATAGGAGTATGTTTTCAATAACCCCTCTGTCAGCCAAGGAGTTAAATACTCTGTGCTGAATAGAGACTTAAAAGTACACAATGCTGAAAAATATTTAACAAAACATTGATTTTGTTTAAGCACAGTTACCCCTAATAGTGCTAAAACTACACTATATGCTCTTGTGAACAAATTGTGATATACAAACAGAGGTAAACCCCCCCCTTGGTGCCTACACACCCCAGGCAGACTTTCAAATAAAATGCTATTTTGCCACAAGAGTGTCAATTATGAAGTTAGTAACAGCGCATTCATATCTACAGATCTAAGACTATTTGATAAGCCGGGGTTTTCCTGATTATATAGCCTGGGTATCCTAAGTAGCTTTATTAAAAATATTGGTCTTCAAAATTCATATTCTACAACATATTAAACACCGGAGGGTAAAAACCCCTTTTAATGTACAAACATGAATAAAATTTTTTTTAAAAAATGTACTACTGTACAGAATGTAAATGCAAAATCTTTTAAATACAGGCTTCAGGAAGGATTATTTACAAAATATTAAATTTTCCTAATGAATAACCCACAGTTACTTTACTATAATGCTGACTGTCAACTGTAATAGGGAAAATATGGCAGTACAGAAAAATGGAAGCTGGCGTAAAAAGATTAACCTGGACATAAAGCTCCTGTAGTCCATGTAGTTTGCTACAAGGACTGCCAAAAGCCTAGGATGACAGACTTTCAGTGTTGTAGAACAAAGCGCAAAAATCACTTTAAGAGCTTCTCTTGTATTGGTAGAAGACTAAGCTAGACCCTTCTCTCAACTTTTTTTTAAATTTTTTATTAATATTTTAAAAAATACATAAAAATACAACATCCAATGTTTGAATAAATATATTTAACAAGTTTCAAGATAATACCTTATAATACACACACAAAAAAAAAAAAATCAGCTTTAGAAATCTTGTTAAATAGCTTCGCTGTTGTCATATATTTTCTTTTTGTCTTTTGTAACAAAATAAAATCTCTGAAATTACATAGAAAAAGACAAAATATATTTGTCAAGGGGTGGGATAGTCCACTGAAAACATTCACAAATTCCACTGTAAACATTAATAAACATTAAAATATTTGCATAATCGTGTGCTCTAAATTCCTGTAAAAAGTGGAAGACTTATTTAAATGTAGTTTTCAGTCAACTACGGTCCCTTTCACAATGTATTTTGTCTTGCTTACAGCTTTAAAACTGGGCACTCTGCTGAACACATTAGACTTTGGCAGTTCTGTATATCGCAAGTGCTTCCAAAATGAAGACAGTAGAGATTGAAGATGAAATGCAGCCACAACAAACATGTTTACCATTGCTAGCAGTCTGATGTCTGCATTGTTCACAGGTTTGTGAAGCTCTTGAAATTGTAACTAAGACATCTGTTCATTCTTTAAGAGCATTATTCTTTAAATACAAGCTAGCAATGTATGTGGCACAATGACTGCTAGTCTCCTATCTCTAGTAATCTTATTTAATAAGAATAAAAAAAAACTGTGAACTGAGCATTAAAGGTGGAATCCAGCAGAGGGCTATTGAAAAAGAAATATTCTTGGCAATATCAAACTTGTTGAGTGCATTGTGTGGTTGTATTTTGGGGATAGTGTCCATGGCAGCAGGAAGGAAAATAAGACAGATATCACCTGCATTCCAAAGCAAGAGTATTTTGTGGGGGGGAAGAAGAGGAAGGGCTCATTCCAGTCTCTGATGAGGCTGAAGACATTGATGCTCCTGTATTTGACACTGTTAATGAGAAAATAAAATTGCAGAGGAAGAATGAATACTGTAAATATTCAATATACTATTGTAACATCATAATATAGCGCACTAAACTGTAAAACAAAAACAATCCATGGAAGTAGGAAACCAACCTAACTTACCATATATCGTCTTTCTACCTTTTCAACAATGGATAACAGCTCTCCACTTCACCCCTACCCCTATGCAGGAGGGGGTGATCAGAAGAGGTTGCAGCAGTGCGTGGACATCTTTTATAGAGAGAGAATGCTTTTATATAATAATAAACGGAGGTAGGACTCTGGAAATTATTCTTTGTTAAACAACTTTCACAATTGCCCTTTTAGACTGAGGCCACATTATAACGGATGTCAAAAAAAATGGTGATTCATGATGTGTGTGTATGAAGTGGGGGAGATCCACAGAGCCATCTTAGGACATTAGTGTTCGTTACTCACACCACCTGTACTATACCTGTGAAAGATTGTGGGACAATTTGATCTACTTATATGTGGACACTTATGTCCAAAGAACTTTTGTCAAGGCTCCATTGTTGGTGGACATAGTGTAATCATCACTACCATGGTTAGGACTGTGCAATTGAATGCGGCATACATAGCCATACATTTAAAGGACAACTCCACCCCCATAAGAACATCTTTTTGAAAGAATGGCCTCTTTAAAATATGTTGATATATCATGGTTTGTCCTATAAATTCATTACTGTATGCCTACTATGCTTCTGGATGCCTCATGGAAACTGAGCAATTTAGAAACCTGTACTGAACCTGGGCATGCTCAGAAGAGGCAGATAGGGGATTAACATTCAGTCATTGGCTGTGATGTCAACTGTCAAATCCATAACTGACAGTTGCTAACTGGGAGAACCATGAAGCAGAAACAGGGGTAACAGGACATTGTGCAGGCTTTCAGGTTAAACTTATATATTTCAGATTTCAAACCATTACAGTTTAGGGTTTTGGAGGGTGATTTACCCGTATATAAATTTTCGTTTCAGGGCTAGACTTGCATTTAAGATGGACATATTTAAACTTTGAAGGTGGACCCCTCCCAGTCATAGAAGTTTTAAGGCACATTAGTGTTGTATTACAGATGATTAAGGGTATTTGTTTGGGGACAGGCTTCATGGGAGATTTGTATGTATAAATAAAGCCTGTAAAATTGATAATTGGACTCCATATCTGTTTGTTGAGTGGTATTTTCCACTCTGAAATGGAGTGTAAATTATGAACCAATAGTGCCATTTGAAGATACTTTTCACCTATTGTTTAGTAACAATTTTCACTTGTTCTTACTTGCTGACGGATCTCAAGTATGATTGTTAGCGAATGAGAAAATTGCAATTGTATGGCCTAGCCCTTAAAAGGGCATTTATATGACTTAATAATATAAAATATGTTTGCACTTACTGCACCTGCTCCCATTACCTGCATTTAAAAATCCAGCCCTTTTGAAAACTGGACCATTCTTCCATCTTATTTCCTTCATTTTACTTTACTTTCCCTGCATGCCTCTTCAAGGTAGGTTAATAAGAAATGACAATAGTTTCACCTGTAAATTTTAGGTTTTACTATTGTTTTATAAATCAAGTCAATAAGCTAATATAATCATCTGCTTTGTGTTTCTGACTTGTTTCATTGGAAATAGGATATTAACAGTTATTAGAGAGATTCTAGACAGTAAGGCTGGGTATACATCATCCAATAATTCAGGCAGACTACCGACCTTTTAAATTTATCTTTAGGGCTAGGCCACACTGCTGCGTTTTTTTTGCGTTTGCGATTGCGATTTTTCAAAATTATTGAAAACGCGGCAACGCAAAAAAACGCGCGTTTTTCGATGCGATTGCGTTTTGCGTTCTGCATTTTTAATCGCAATTGCATGCGTTTTCCTATACTTATTGAAGAAATCGCAAACGCAACGAAAATCGCACATGAAATCGCATGCTATTGCGTTTGCGTTTCAGTGTGGCCTAGCCCTTAGGATGTATTTTTTTCAGGCAGGCATGGAATATAATTGCAAAGTATTGCAATAAAAGACAATCTAGTGTCGATTTCTATCACGAGAAAACAATATCAAATAGGGTATGGTGTCTACTTTCTCTTAAAGGGCATGTCCACCCTTAAAGGAATTGTACACTGAAAAAATTACTTTGCCTCATTTTAATCTATAAATAAATACATTTAAGCAGTGATGTGTTTGTATTGCTGCATGCATTCAATGCAGTGCTCAAGCTCATTCACTCAGTCCCCCAGCCCCATGTCAGACTATCTGACTCTCTGTGAGGGCAAGAATGCTCAGTAATCCTTATGATGCAGCATTGGGAGAGGAAATTTCCCACGATGCAGTTCACATACCAACTGTCACCATTCTAGCTACAGCTAAACTATATATAACAAGAGTTTATGATACTAAGGCACTTGATTGACAGCTGAATTGTAAGAGTTTTCAGATTGGATATCTAAAGAAAAGGTGACAGATATACAAACAAATGGTAAAGTGATAGTTAGAAAGAATTATATTTCCAGTAATGGGAAATTTAAAACTTTTAACACAAAATTTCCCAGTGTACATACCCTTTAAAACAAAACTGGTCATATGTCAGTTACCTGTCCCAAACGTATACATTCAGAACATTATTTTATGTATTATTAACCAGATATTCAAATATAATTATTGCCATCATTCTGGCAGGTAAGCTGTGACTGCTGACATCACAGTTTACTCACGAATCCCACCGGCGGCACTCCAGTCCCATACCCCCTGGTGCTGTGTTTCCGAATGGTGCCTCCCCGCACCGGCACAAACAGTATAGACAGCTTCCACTAGTAGTCAGGACACGCAACTCAGGGGGGAAAATAAAAAGTCTTAATTTTATTTCAAACACGTAAAATCAAAATCCAACAGGATACTAGGACTAACAGACAGCTTACGCTTTTCATGGTACCCGACCCACTTCATCAGAGCCTCTGATGAAGTGGGTGGTCCCATGAAATGCGTCAGGCTGTCTGTTAGTCCTAGTATCCTGTTGGATTTTGATTTTACGTGTTTGAAATAAAATTAAGACTTTTTATTTTCCCCCCTGAGTTGCGTGTCCTGACTACTAGTGGAAGCTGTCTATACTGCTGATATCACAACCAATGATCGAATGCAGTTTCCCCCACTGCCTCAACTGCACATGCTCAAGCAAATAAAAAGCTCATTGAGCAGAGGTAGGAGGCAGATAACTTTGCTAGATTGGAAGAGAACTTATTACTAAATATTTGGTTACAGATGTATGTAATAAACTGGTAAAAATAGCAGTTGAAATAACGGACAAGTCATCAGTTTGTTTTAAGAGTGGACTTGCCCTTTAAACTTAATTTTATCAAATATAAAAACAAATAAAGGAATGAATGCTGTGTATCCTTTTGCTATAGCCATTCTCACCTTCTCTGTCTTTCTTTTTTAATCTTTTTCGTTTTCTGTCTATGGTTGCTACTTCAGACTTTAAAGACATGTAGTATTTTCTAATTTCCTGCAGTTTTTCTTGAAGGAAGACAATCTTTTCGGTGCTGCCCATGTTCTCCAATTCACCTATCAAACAGGAAACATGTCATAAGAAAAAAATACAACTAGGTCTATCTTAACACCATAAGCCTTCACTTCAAGTGTCTGCTTCTGGTGGTGGGACCCATGGTCTTACTTTTGTAGTAGAAAGTATTTGGTGTCTGTTAAGCTAAAGACAAACTTGGAATTTAGTGCTGCATATTCTTGACAAAAAATAAATAAATCAGAAAATGGCTCAAACGCTATCCACTAAGGGCAAGGCCACACTGCAACGCAAACGCAAACGCAATGCATGCGATTTCATGTGCGATTTTCGTTGCGTTTGCGATTTCTTCAATAAGTATAGGAAAACGCATGCGATTGCGATTAAAAATGCAGAACACAAAAAGCAATCGCACCGAAAAACGTGCGTTTTTTTGCGTTGCCGCGTTTTCAATGATTTTGTAAAATCGCAAGTGCAATCGCAAACGCAAAAAAAACGCAGCAGTGTGGCCTAGCCCTTATAGTCAATTTCAGAGGAATCACAACAGGAATGGCCTATTTACAGTATATCCACAACAAGTAGCAAACAAAACAAACTCTCACCCTTTTGTCTAAATGTGCATGTACATAGATCATTTCCAGATCATACAGTTATCTATGTCCTAATGCTTTAATTTCATTTAGGACCAGACTGTATAAATGCTAGAATTATCTCTAAAAATTACAAAGGAATTCCCTATGCACAAGCTAACCAAGCGTAATCTTAAAATAAAAACCTTAAGTAGGTGTTGCCATAATCTTTATTATCAATCAAAAATACAGGTACCCCACCCCCTTATCCCCATGCATACATAAATATTAAAAGCCATATCTCAATTGTATTTAAGCATAAAAAATAGCATTAATTCAATTACACCCAGAAATGTATCTATGGACAAGTAAACCAGTTGGACATACAATAATAATATATCCTAATTAGAGATGTCCGAACTTCGCAAAATCCGGTCCGCTCGAGGATCCGTGAATTTTCGAAAAAATTCGAAAATCTGCGAGCGGACGCATTAAAATGAAAAATATCCTCGAAAATACGAGAAATCCTCGTAATTTTGAAAATTTTCAAAAATACGTATTTTCGAAAATACGAGTAATCCTCATAATTTTGAAAATACGTATTTTCGAAAATACGAGAAATACGGTTCGGAAGCCGGAAAATCTGCCGTTCGCGAACGGAATAAATCCGCGGCGGATAAGGGGTTCGGATCTGCCAACCGGCCATCCCTAATCCTAATATAGGTGCTGCTTTAAAGTTCTCAATACTAATCTCTACCATACACATCTGGACAGCATCATCCATATCCGTATCTGTTAACTGCTGTTTGATTGACATGTAAGACTCAAGCCAGTTTAATGGGCCTTTTTTCAAGAAATGTATATGGATGACCCTGTTGCCAGCTGGAGATTGAGTTAAAGGAGATTTCAAACACTGAGGGGATGTATCTCAGGAAAAAGATGGTACATTCACTGTCATTCTAAACATGGGTGATACACATTAAAAAGAGTTTGTCTTTACATCTTTAAATAACTGTTTATGATTTATCTCATGTACACAATAAAAAACTACTTACTTAGTTGAAGTGTCCATTTGTACGCTCTAGGGGATGAATGTGGAGGGTGTTTTTCTCTCTGCTTCTCTTTTTCCCCATCTTTACTATTAGGGGAAGTGATTCTGGCTGGGGATCTTGGAATCTTCTGTGTTTTAGAAGCACTCAGGTGTTTAACTGGGGAACATTTATTTGAACTTTCAAGCGTAGAAAGATCTTCACTATCACTGCTTTGACCTTGAAGCAAATAAACATAATATTAACCATTCCAGACATTATTAAAAATATAACATTTTTTGTTAAACAACACTTAAAGGGCATGTCCACCCCAAAACTAAAATTAAACCCACTGTGTAGTGTTAAAAAATTCTTACCTTTCCTCTCAGCTCCATATGGTTCTCCTTCAGTGAAAATCCAAATCCAGAAGAGTAGGAGCCTTCCTGTGTGTAAACCTGTATCTGTCCTCCTGGAGGGCTCTGGCATGTGCAGGGGAGCCATCCCACCCTACGGATCCCTCATCTTTACAGATATACATTTAAAAAAAAAAAAATCTGTTGTGTAGGGACCCCCCATCTAACCCTAGCCACCATGTTTCAATATTAAAAAAAGTCCCCAAAAACTTACTTACAAAGCTTTGTTACCTCAGCTAACTCAATTGCTGGCAGCCGTGTCTGTGATTGGCTGACTCTCAGCCAATCACAGATGCAGCTGCCAGTCTGGCCCCTAATTCTAGAGGCAGTGGCTAGAGGCAGTGGGAACGAAGCTTGGTAAGTAAGTTTACCTTTACATTAACCTGATCAAATAAAAATTTTACATTTGCAAAGTATTGTCCTATGTCTACTGGGCCTAGGACAGCTCTCCACCTTCAGGATAATTTAATCATTCTTTAAGCCGTGCAAACAATAGAACAATAGTTCTATTCTAGAAGTGAAAATAACAATTATAAAAATTATCTGTTTATTTAAAGTGCCAAAATATAGCATCTAAGGAGCAGATAACATGCACTTTTTTAAAGCATGGACATATCCTTTATGGACACACACTACAATATTATCACATGATAAATTATGTATGGTACCCCAAAAAACATGATGCTATCTATTAAAAAGGGTATGTAAGTCAATTTTAAAAGTATGTTTTATTCAGTTGAACTGAAGAACCGGAGTTAAATGAGCTACGTCTTACCTCCCATTATTCAGTAAAACCTGCAGGAGATTAGAAGAAACTTACCGTGGATCGCTCCAGCACCGCAGACAGTCTCCGATGCCACTGACATTCTTGGACGCATCCACAGTCCTTTGCATTGTGCATGTGCACACAGAACAATTGAGCGTGGATGCGTCAAGATCTGTCAATGAGAAGCCAGCACTGGAGCAATCTGCGTTAAGTTTCTTCTTCTCTCCTGCAGTTTTACGGAACGGAAGGTAAGACATAGCTCATTGACTTCCCCTTCTTCTGTTAAACTGAATAAAACATACTTTAAAAATTGGTGGACTTACCCCTTAAACACTAGAATCTTTTAATTAGTCTAATAAAAGTTTCTAGTGTTTAATTGCAAATGCACACAGCTACATGCGGAGTTGCCTTCTTTTGAATTTCTGGTCCTGTTGGCAGGCAAACATAACTTCCAAATGCACCAAATCCTCAGAAAGTGCAGATTATAATAATGTTTCTCCTGTCTTTCTAAGCAATTCCTAACCAGATTCATAGATATGCCTCAGTGTGCTTTGTCAAGAGCACAGATGTCAAACTTGTGACAATTCCCAGCATTTCCTGTCTGCAGTATGCTAGATGTTGTAGTTTTCAAACATCTGGAGGGCAACAGGTTTGACATTCCTGGTCTAGGGGAAAAGTGAGGAGCTGCCCAATTGATTACTTTGTATCAGTAGAAATGCTGAAGTAAAAGATTTTATTTAAAATTTTATTATAATCAGCTGCTTTTGGGCGATCAGTCAGGGTGAATGGGTTTTAGACAATAGTCTTGATTTCCAGTCCATATTCTTTTGCTTTTGGAGACTCTCACCTATTCCATTATTTTCGCCTTTAGAAGCACTTATTCGCTTTGGTGTGCGCTTTTGTTTTTTTGCTAATGTTTCACTGTGGCTTTCACTTATTCTTTTGTGACCTGCAATTATACAAATAAATATAATAATTATTACTTAAATGTAAGATGTCCAATGTTTTCAATAATAATATGATTACATGATGTGATTATACTGATCATCGTACACTTTGATATTAGCTTTTAGGTTGCTTGCATCTGGTGCAAAAAGTGCCTGTGTGGATATGGCTCTAAGAGTAGTGTACAGGTCACTTCACTACAGATTAACCAAAAAGATATTTAGATATTTAGAATATAACATTTTAGTAAATCTCATTTTTATAAACAGCGGCCAAATTTAGACAGAATTATGGCTTAAATAAGAAAAAAAAAAAATAAAATAAGATGTAGCAGGCTACATTTAGCAATGAAATTATTTTTTACACCCTATGTATTTTGAGCAAAGCACATTTCTATTTCATGAATCTTACAGGGGTAAGCAAGAATATATTTTCAGCATTATATAATGATTTATTTCTAGACCACATTCTCCAAATCAGAAAGATCTACACTGCTACTTTTAATTATTCTGAGCTAAGCTGCATAAAAAACACACAAAATATTGCCAAACATATAAAAATAGCGCACCCTTATCATGCATTTCAGTTTCCTGCACCGTTACACTGCAATTGCTGGAAGTAGTGCTTGCCTCAAACCCATTAGCAGATTCACTCTCACAAAGACCTTCTTGGGATTCTTCTGCTACACTATCAACTTCAATAGTTATGTCACTTTCACTCTTTATACTGTGTGACTCATCATGGCTGAGTGCAAGTGGAGATGCTACAGAGTAATTATGAGGCTGTACTGCAGGAGGCAGAATGGGTGGATGTACAGTTTGTGCCTCAGTTTCCTCCTTATCCATTACCATGTTCTCTACTTTGTCTTTTTCATCAAAATCCCCCAAATCTACCTCATGACAGACCAGATTTTCTGGCCCAATCATGGGCATGGAGTCCTGATCCTCTTGGAAAGGAATACTTGTGATTTCATTTAGTGGTATTTCAAATTCCTCAGTCCTTTTTTGTTCATGTTCTAGCTCAGCTGTTAAGGAAGGCATTTCCTCATTGATATTTAAAAGCTGCTCTTCTGGATCAACAGGATCAAAGTGTTCTTGAGTGTCACTACTCTCTGCAGGTTTTTCCTCTGCATCAATGACAGGCAATTCTAAGTCACAATCTGTGCACATTTTCTTGTCAGGAGATATTTGCTCCAGTGATTTTCTTTTGAGTCCTTTTTTCTCCTGTATAAGTAGGTCATTTGGGATTTCAATTTCCTTCGGAGGAATGGGCAGCTCTTTACTTTGTAAAGGGGATAATGAGGGAAAGTCTGTTTCTGGTTCGACTTGAGGGTCATCTGATATATCTTCCTGAGTTGCTGGCAAATTTTTAATGTTCTCTGTGGAAGAATCTTTTGTTTTACTTCTCCTTCCCTTAGATTTTGGCATGTGCTCTGCCTCTTTCTTTAACTCTTCTATTTGTTCTGCATGCTTCCCATAAATCTGGACAATTTGTTCACTTTCCTCTACTTCTTGTTTTAAAGTTTCAGTTGTCTTTGCCAAATTGGGTTCAGTATCTTTGGAAACATAAATAACTGGTGGTGTTTCTGTTGCTGGGCTGTCATCAGCTAAATCACCAATCTGTTCAGGTTCTTCATCCACCTTAGGTGAAATCTCATCTTTTACATACACCTTTTCAGATGTTTCATCAGAATCACTTTCAGAGGTGCTGGAATCTATCATGGGAAATGAAAAAACTTTAGGGAAGACAGCTTATAAAAATCCATTTCATAAAAAATACTGTATTGAAAACCAACATGATTAAAATAATTTAATACTCTGCTTTATTCATTAAAACTCAAACATGATGTAAATTGATATTAAGGGAAAACCCATGAAGGATGAGTTTGGTGGCTGAGGGAGCTCAGACCTACATAGTAGTACAATGTATTCAGAAAGATTTTTAAAAATACCTACCACTGGGTCACATTCAAAGTAATCAATGCAATAATGCCCACAATAACTCTTAACAACCAATCTTGGTTATTCAACTTTTTTCAATGTTACATTAAAGACCACACAGTCAATTCTAGAAGAAAGCCAATCCAGCTTTTTTAGGCAGACCGTTCAACAGACATTGGTAAAAACACAAAAAATTAGTAACCAAGTGTCAATTACTAGTCACATTGGACAAGATATGTGCAGTACTGCCTTATAAAATATCTGATGATTGGGTAGTAGTTAGTGGGTGATTTCAATATACTGATTTATCACCAATGAACACAAAGGAAGGGGGGTTACAGGTGTATATTTGGTAAAGCTATCCATACTCTAGCAATCTCACAATGTTCGACCACCATTTGGACTGATTATTTTGGTGGCCACCATTCAATCACAAATGAATAAGCAAGGATAATGAATGCTGGGAGATAAGTCTGACTTTCATATTTGACAATCAGTGCTGAGTATATCTGTCTATGAATTTTAAACTAAGGTTGAATAGTTTATCCTCAATCTTCCTTGGAAGAATGGATCAAAGGGGAGATTAAAAGTATTAGAGAACCTTTGTATAAAAGCCCCAAGCAGAGTTAAATATATTTTATAGATGCCAGGAAAATCTAAGATTTTACATAATCCAATGCTAAACCCCCCCAAAAAAAGGTTTTACCTCACACAAACCAATGTATTATGACATCATGCAATATTACTAAAAGAGCTCCCTCAATAAGTAAGTAAACTATTCTGTATTCTTGTTTTAGTTGAAAGGGAGGGCATTTGTTTTAACACAACCCACATTTCAAGTATTTATCATCATGTTAGTTTATGGCATACAGAATATCTATAATTCATATTAAAGTGTACTCTTCAAAAAAAAATAAAGTAAAATAAAATAGCCTGACAATGTATATACACTTCCCCAGATAGACCTGCATTGGATACTGCAAGTGCTACACACATTATGAATTCAGTCACATTCTCACTTGCGAATAAACTTTCTTTTTACTTTAACACTATTGTCTAGAGACTTCTAATGGGTGAACTCATGTAAAAATCTTGTGTGTGAAAAACAGTCTGTGACTAAACTATGTAAGACAAGAATGCTAGAATATAAGGCACAAGTCCTGTTTTAATAGATCAGTTTGTTTTTATTAATGTTCATCACTGAATCAATCGACTGATGAATCAACTGTGAGGCTGTTTGCACTCTTTTGGTTTAAGCAAAATGAAAATGTGATCCAAATTTGGATTTCCCCTTCAAGCAGAAAGCAGAATTTGGGCAAATGTAGCTGGGCTGGCAGTTAAATTCTGAAACATTATTGCTAATTTCCTCTGAAAGTTCAACTTTGCTGCCTTGCATTAGCCAATACCGTAACTCTGCAGTAATGGTTGTAATTAATTTTCCACAGTGAAAAGTTTGTGAAGTGTGAAAAATGTCTATCAATAAAGCTGTCAGCTTAAATTGTTGTTTTAAATTTGGCCAGGTGTACAAGAGGTACTATTCCCTGAAATCTGGGCACCACACAACTCAACAGGCCTGCACATACTAGTTGATATGGTGTGGGCACAATTATCTGCCC
Organism: Hymenochirus boettgeri; assembly: GCA_019447015.1. NCBI lineage: Eukaryota > Metazoa > Chordata > Amphibia > Anura > Pipidae > Hymenochirus > Hymenochirus boettgeri. The sequence continues at coordinate 267,295,511 of CM033476.1, forward strand.
ACAATGCACTATATATTGTGCTAGATTTTTTTTTATCTGCGAAGATCTGAAAAACTTTCCCAAAAGTTTTGGGCTGTCAATATGTAACGTCAAATCTCAAACTACCAGGCCAACACACCATTTGAGCATCGGTCAGAATCATACAGTCCAGAGCTCCTCCGCGTTCTTCTCCGGGCTGATCCTGTTTTGAAGGAGTTAAAAGAAATGAGTTTAAGTAGTCCATTAAAGGAAGATTACAAGTGTTATGATATTGTCAGACTTGCATCTAATTTGTACTTCACTATAACCTTTTTATCAATTTATCTTAAATTTACAGTTACATTATTTACCTTCTAATCCATTTGATAAGGAGGCATTATCAGATAGACTATTTCTCATGTTCTTTATAGATGTTTTGCCTTCACTATTGGTAATTTTAGGAAGACTACAGGTCAGATTCGTCTGAAGATTTGACTTCAATGGAGGCCGTCCACGCTTTGACCTCTGTTTTTCTTCTTCTTTTTCAATTTCATCTTTATTCTGACAAGAGAAACCCTACCATTCAGTTTTATTTTCAATATCATTTGAAAAAATAAATTCAACTTCAGTTTTAATAAACCCTCTGAGACCAACAATTAATGGGCATTTATACCCCTTTTCATTCACCTTATGTCTTTCTCCTAACTTTAACACTTTCATTTCCCTTCATTTGTAAATAATAGATTTTATCACTGTTTTCATTCTTACTTTTTTGTATAGTACAGAGTTTCACCACACTGGATTTCGGTAAAATCTCATTCTAGCTAAGTCAGTGTGTCAGTGCTTGATGGGGTATTTAAAAAATTGTGTAGCCGAATTGAAGGTTTCCTTTTCTTTCAGATAGGTACACTAATAAGAAATGCAATTTTTAGAAGAAGATTTGGCTAGATTGATATCCATATTTAGGATACTTAGATTAAACGCTATCTTGTGACAGATTGAGCCTGAACAAATATAAAATCTACATATTACAAGATTATGTAGCAGTTCATTAAATACATGTAGGAACACCTATTAAACACATGCAGCGTGGCTAAATTGTTATTTAATTGCAGTCACTCTTCATTAAGTGCAGCCCTGCTTATCACATTTATTAAGTGTGTCCTTTTTATATCAAATGTTGACAACTTTCACTTTAAGACACACACATATTTAAATCTACATGACCTGGATGAATAAGAACCTGCACAAGCACATCTAAATTATGGTGGGGAATCAAACTGGCTAAATGCCCTAATTCTACAAAATGTGACCTGGTGTGGTCAGTAGTGAGCTACTATTTTAAATCCTGCAATGGCCTTTTTTCCTCTTCCCAGTGTGTCTACTTACTTGGTATGTTCTGAACACCAATTAGCATTTATTTATGCACACACATTAGTGGATAAGCAGATTAAAGGGAATCTATACCGAAATAGTTTATTTTAAATTGACCATAACTGGAAATTATAATTTTTCCAACCACCACTGTATCAAGTTTTTGTTGATCTGCCCCCTATTTCTTTAGATATCCAATCTAAAACTTCATCTGTCACTCAAGTTCATTGAGCTCAAAAACTATTCTTCTGTGAGTCGTTTTACTGTTGTTATAAGTGTTCCCCACAAATAAAACGTTTGAGAAACACTGCTATAGGGTAACAAATAGAATATTCATGGTTTCCCTCCTGCTATATGACGCTACTCAACAATAAACAGTAATGTTAATTATCAATCAGCTGATCTGGTATTTTTGCAATCTGGTCACTGTAAAATTTAACAGTTTACACCTATCATTTAACATTTCCAATTGTCATAAAGCGTAGCATTCTGTATAACTTAATTTTTTATTATATGTGTCACGGGAAATTATTTTTTATATTTACTTTAGTTTTCTTCTTTTGCTTTCGCTTTGGTCCACCTTTGTCTGAAGGCCAGATGATTCGGTCTGCTTTTACCCATTCATCATATCTGAAAGAGAATCCATATCTAAATGGTATGCAAAGATCTGCCATAACTAAGAAATGTGGTCATAAAGAGAAATACTTCATTTCAAATGCAATAATAAAAACAAACGTTGTTGAGAAATGAATTAAGGGTATTGTAAGACCAAAACCAGATAGGAGACTTCTGTGAATCAAAAAATATTGCAGAGCACAAGCTTATGATCGCAGCTACACAAATTCTGAAAATATGTCAATAGGTTTTTCTGTGAAGACACTACATGTGGCAGAGTGGATACTGAATTGATGTCCAGAGTTGAATATTCTCTGCGCAACTTAGATACACTACACTGTAATACGAAGGGAGCATTCTGGTACACAAGTTTTTTGTATAGAGCGTAGGAGGGTTAGGGGGTGAGTGGGAGGGGGGGGGGGAACAGGGAGGGGGGGGTTGGGTAGGGGGGGGCGGGGGGCAGGGGGGGGCGAAGGTGGGGGGGGAGGGGGGATTTTTTTAGTTTTTTTGTTTAGTATTTTTTTTTATTTTTCTTTTTTTTTTTTTTTTTAGTGGGTTTTAGTTTAGTGGCTTATGGTAAGGTGTACCATGTTTTCAAAAAGAGGAACTGTGGTCCAAAAATGACTTTAGGTAAATTGATAGGAATTGCTCTCCTGAGAGTTTTTGCAATTTATTTCCATTGTTTATTTTACATAGTTTTGAAGATATTTACATTTTTGTGTGTGATATGGCAGCAGCATCACAAGGTCCCCTGCACTTCCTGCTCTGAAACCATGTCAGTCAATCCTGCCCTGTGTCTCCTCCCCTTTGCAGCCCCCCTGGTCCCTCCCATTCATGGACACCATGGTCCCTCCAGTTGCAGGCCCCCCTTGGCCCATTCCCTTACAGCCCCATGTGGCCCTGCCCACTCGCAGGTGCCGTGGCATAACTCTGCCTGAAAAGGCTGTTTTCACACTGTGAGAGAGAAGGGCTGTATCTGATTTCCTTACCTTCTCTGTCAGGACTTGACACAGTAGAGAGGAGGAGGGACTTCCTGTCTCCCTCACACACTGAGGGAGTCGGAGGCTGTGCTCACCAGCGGCACTGTGCAGGAGAAGCCTCAGGAATGTCACATGTCAGCCTCCCACCCATTAACTTTCTGGTCAGTCATTTCTGTTTATCTTGGGCTGTGGAGCACGTAGAGAGGTGGTTGACAGCTCGTTTTAAAGGTAGGAAACTGGCCTTTCATTTAAACTCAACTTGTTTGGAGACCACAGTTCCCCTTTAACTGTATATTGGAACTGGACAACTTGTGTGCGTCCAAATATCTGCTCCTGTGTACCTAGCCTTAGGGCACTAAGCTTATAATAGTTTGTACATGGTGTTTGCTAGGTCTAAACAGGTACACATGGTGTGTTACAAAAGTGAGTAAACTTATATCTTTTTATAAGACAATACTGAAAATATGACACTTCGGTGTAATGTAAAGTAGTCGGTTTACAGCTTGTATAACAGTGTAAATTTGCTGTCCCCACAAAATAACTCAACACACAGTCATTAAAGGGCATGTCCACCCCCAAAACTAAAATTTAACCCCTTACTGGCCACATCAAGTAGTTTAAAACAATCCTTACCTTACATTCCTGCTCAAAATAGTTCCCCTGCTGTGCCCCTCCAAAGTCCAGGAAACTGCAGTGTAGGAGCAGTGTGTGACTCATGCTGTGCCTGAGACTTCCTCAACCTCATCAAGGTTGAGGCATGCTCAGTGCAGCCCTCCCTGCCTCTCAGCCAATCACGGACGCGGCTGCCGGTCCCGCCCCCTGCTTTCAATTCCATGCAAGCAGAGGGCCTGAACACTGCAGCAGGGGAGAGAGGGCAGGTAAGTAAGAATCGGGGGACTTTCTAACAATTATATTAATGCGGTTGGGGCTGGGGGAGCATGCCCTAACACATATCAAAAGTTAAATTTTGGGGTGGACATGCCCTTTAAAGTATAAATTGCTGATTCACCTAAGTGTAAAAGGCCCATGGCATTGGGGGCACTACTCTATCGAAACAGACCCACCCCATTCCCATGCAAGCATAAAAGATATGGGATAAAGCATTACGTAAACTGGGCATTCCCAGAATACATAAACAATTTCAATTGTGGGGCAATAACCACCTGGTGGAATTCCTCACTATCCCTGACCCAACTATATGGTTCCAGTATGGAATATTGCAAGTCTCCCAATTACTTGAAAATAACACCTTTCAGACCTTAAAACAGGATTTTCATCTACCCAACAGAATACAGTTTCGATATCTTCAGGTCAGACTTGCATTAGGCCCAGTTCTAAACCTTTCAAACCTCCCCAGGCATATGCTATGGCAGAGGAGAAAAAAAAAAGAATATTGGAAAATGATATAGGACTTAGACACAGAGGGATGGGACAAAGCCCTTGAAGCCTATACGCATGTCTCCAAAGCTTCTGATAAACTAACACAAGTATTTCTCAAAGAAGTATTATTTTTAGCAAGATACTTAATAGCTGGATTCAAGTCCTGCCTGCTATTATCAGACTGGAAGCACGCAGTAAATAAGATACTACCACTTAAAAAATAATCCATGTCCTTAGTCTGCTTGACTTCAGCAAATGGTTTGTGGGCTTTCTTGTGAAGAGGCTTACTTTTGGGACAACAGCCATGCAGACCAATTTGATGCACTGTGCGGCATAAGGTCAGAGCACTGACCTCCCACTCCTTTAACCTCTTTAGCAATAGTGGAAGCACTCATATGTCTTTTTGCAAAATACAACCTTTGTATAGGATGCTGAGCATATGCACTTAACTTATTTGGTTGTCTATAGCGAGCCCTATTCTGAGTGGAACCTGTCCTGTGAAACTGCTGTATGGCCTTGGCCACCGTGCTGCTGGTCAGTTTCAAGGCGTTGGCAGTATTCTTATAGCCTAGGCCATCTTTATGTAGGGCAACAATTCTTTTTTTCAGATTCTGAGAGTTTTCTTTAACATGTTTAACCTCCAGTTACCAGTATGAGAGCAATAACACCAAATTTAACACGCCTGCTCCCCATTCACAACTGAGCCCTTGTAACACTAATGAGTCACATGACTCCAAGGAGGTAAAATGGCTAACAATTTGGACATTTTTCACTTTGGTGTACTCACTTTTGTTGCCAGTGTTTTTTTTTTATACATTAATGACCATGTTTTAAATTATTTAAACAGGACAACAAAATATTGTCCCATGAAAAGATATAATAAAATATTTACAAAAATGTGAGGGGTGTACTCACTTTTGTGACCTACAGTATTTTCTCAGCTCATAAAGAAACATCCCATAATTTCCTGTTGAGCTCCCTTTAAAAAGTGAAGAAAACTTCTCCAAGACAAAGTACCCAACGGTTTAACGCAAGTTTGTATTATCTATGTTCACACAGCGTTTTTGTAGAAATTAATGCAAATATGAGTATTTAATGTAATTATTTGGTCCTACCATTGCATACCTACTAACAACGGATTAAACATTATCTTGACATATATCATCTTTTAAATAAACTTAAGTTTTTGCCTAGCTTTTAGACTTACCTTACATTCCAGCCATAATAGTGAACAAGGTATAATAGCTCTCCTCCATCAACTTCAGTGCTTTTAATATTTGCTTCATAGATTTTCTGGGTTTTCCCACGCCCATACTTTACTTTTACTTTAGTCCCTGTCAGATCGTCGTGGTCCTCTGTATCCCCCTCTATATCAGAATCTTTGTGCTCGGACTCTTCTTTTCTATAAAATTGTAACAAATACAGTGCACTCATATATGCAATCTTACTTAAAGGGTAGGTCCACCCATGAAATCATTTTTTTATATATCATTCCCCCTGTCCCCCCAGCCCCAACCGCTCTATTTTATTAAAAAATGCCCCAAACTTTACTTACCTTCCCTCTTTCCTCCGCCGCGCTGCCAGGCCCTCTGCTTGCGAGGAAATGCAAGCAGAGGGGCGGGACCAGCAGTCGCGTCTGTGATTGGCTGAGCGTCAGCCAATCACGGACGCGGCTGCCGGGAGTTCATTGCGGCAGAGGAAAGAGGGGAGGTAAGTAAAGAATGGTGCACTTTCTAATAAAATAAATAGGGTGGTTGGGGCGACAGTAGGAATATAATATGTAAAGGGATTTACACTAGGGGGAGGGGGAGAAGGGCTGCAGTACGCATGCCAAACTTCTCCTGGAGGCCAGATAGGAGGCAGAGTCCTATATGGATTCCGCTATCCTCCTGGTGGGCAGTTTTTGGGACTTTGGGGGGGGGGGACTACAGGAGAACCAGATGGAGCTGGGATGTGAGGTAAGAATTAAACTACACTACACAATGGGGCCAGTAGTGGGGGGTAATTATAGTTTTGGGGGTGGACATGCCCTTTAAAATATTGTATTTCTGGGAAAGAGAACAAATTTAATGCTGGAATCACAGTGTTTCTTGAACCACAAGTTAGTCTCAAACAAGTTAACAATAAATAATAATTCTAGTCCCCCATTAGAAATAAACATCATAAAATGTTTATCTAGCCCTCTCGATGCCTACCCATACATTTGTTTTCCATTACAGTACTCAGTGTACCCAAGGTACATGTTGGTCAGGTGTTTTTTTTTTTTTTTTTTTTTATTATTAGTTTTATATATGTGCTGCAGGTTAGTTTAGTGGGAAAATTAACTCTTTTTCCCTGCTCTGTAATAAACATAGAGATAAGAGCATTAGCAGGGGGAGAGAGGTAGCTTTGATGGTACATATAAGGCTGCACTTGACCCCTTCTTAATAGCTTTCACTGATTGATGAAGGGTCACAAAGTGAGAGATCGTAAACTGTAGTGTTCTCCTTCTTCTTCCGTGTCTCCAGGACAGCTTGCTTTCTATTGGCCACTGTGCGTGGGTTTGTTTTTCAGGATGTTGAACTTTTAACTCCTACTGCACATGATAAGCTTGTCGGTTAGCCGGAGTTAAGACATAGAGGAGGTAAGAGGGGAGGGGGAAGGGGGGAGTGCTGCACAGAGATCTGAAACCATGGTTAAACAGAGTCACTGACAGAGATAGGATTAAGGCAGCACAGAGCACATGAATTTAACTTTGCAAAGGGGCAATGTGTTTTTTTTCACTATAGATGCCCTTTTAATCATTTAGTTATTTAATAAAGCATAAATGTCCAGTGCACTCATATGGTCTTTTGCACAAAAACTTATTATCACACTTTGTGTAATCAGCCAATTACAGTGTGTTATTCAATGTTATTGCTAGTAAAAATGTACTTCTCTGCATTCTATATATTGAATGTGGGTATAGATGCGATCTAAACTAAAAATATTGCATCTTGTATTCTAAAATAAAAAAACTAAAGCAGATACCTCCAGCCAGCATACTTATCTATGGTATCAATCCATCATCTATAGAAGGTTGTTTGACTTACCCCTCACATATTTTATCATCATCTTCATCAGATTCTCTCTCTGTCTCATCTAATTTCGGTCCTCTCTTGTCCCCTTTTATTCTGCACTGTAAGATTCTTCTCCCTGGGGTGGTTTCACTTTCCTTCTTTTCCTCATTTTTATCCTGTTCTTCCTCCACATCTTTGTTTTCCTTGTTATTGTCCATTCTTTTATCACCATCATCAAGATCCTTTATGACAGGAAATGAATTAAAGACACACCACCTTTTCCCCTGAAGAAAAAAACCCCACAATTTTCAGAGAAGTCTCCCAAGCAACAATTACTTGATTAGTATTTTTATTATTCCTCCTCTATTTTCATTTAAATGGCATAGCGAACCCCACCACTAAAATGTATACTTACCACCTTCACCCCCAACATCCACAGATAGGTATACTTCCCACAGTTCCTTAAGTTCCTTGTCCTTCTGACAAAAGTCTTGTCACTTGTGTACAAATAGACTTGAATTGCTGCTTAACAATAATTCTAATGCAGATTTTGTTTCAAGAAATGGTTCATTTTACCCCAAACAGCTTTTTTAATAATGTTTCAATGCAAAACGAAACTAACAAAAAGTATTCTAATATTCCCCGCTTGGTAAAGCCCATTGAGTACATTTTTGCAAAGACTTAAGTGTTGTCGCCTTGTCATATGGGCTTCACCTGTGACTAATAATGTATCAATTAGGTGTCAGGTGTGTATAAAAAGAACACCAGCACACTAGACCTTCACACCAACTGCAAATAGACCTCTGGAAACATGCCTAAGATTCACGTCGAGACTTAAGTGTTGATTATCAAGAGGCTAAAGACCAAATCCATTGCTGATGTGGCGCACACCTTCAATGTCGCTCAGCGTCAAGTTCAGAGGATAAAGAAAAGATTTGAACAGACTGGAGAAGTATTTGACAAGCCCAGGTCAGGCGGACCCCGCAAGAAAACTGCGAGGAACGTTTGTTGGCTCGAAAATCCAAGGCAAGACCATTTTCAACTGCAGCAGAGCTCCAGTAGACCTGGTCACCTGAAATCCCTGTGTCAACCAGAACAGTTTGTCAGATTCTATCTCGAAATCGCCTCCATGGACGAATCAGTGCCCATAAGCCAGCACTAAACAAAAGACAACTGAAAAACCGTGTGGCATTTGCCAAATCCCACAGCCTGCTAAAAGGATGGACGCTGGAAAAGTGGCAAAAGGTGTTGAATTACACCACAGTTGCCGCAAATATTGGAGACCTACTGGAACCCACATAGAGCCGAGATTTAACCAGAAAACAGTTTGGTGGAGGCAAAATCATGGTCGGGGATTACATCCAGTATGGGGGTGTGCGAGGGATCTGCAGGGTGGAAGGCAACATCAATAGTGTGAAATACCAAGAAATCATATCTACCTCATATATTCCCAACCACAAAAAAGGCCACATTCTGCAGCAGGATGGTGCTCCATCGCATACTTCCATCTCCACATCAAAGTTCCTTAAGGCGAAGATGATCAAGATGCTCCAGGACTGGCCAGCCCAGTTACCTGACATGAACATCATTGAGCATATGTGGGGTAGGAGGAAAGAGGAAGCATGGAAAATGAAACCAAAGAATATTGATGAACTCTGGGAGGCGTGCAAGACTTTTCTTGGCTATTCCTGATGATTTCATCAATAAATTGTATGAATCCTTGCAAAACCGCATGGATGCTGTCCTTCAAGCTCATGCAAGTCATACAAGAAATTAAATTTGGATCTCACAGCACCACTACTTAATTTGCCGACATTTTTGGATTGGCTGTAAAGTAGATCATTTTCTGTATAGGCAACTACACTTTTGTCTTGCAACATTTTGACCTTTCTGTCTTGATTAAATGATAAATCTTTTTTCAGTGAAACTATTTTTTACCAGTACATTTAATATTATTTGGGAGGGCTTTAGCTTTTCATATGAGCTATTTCCAACACCAACTGATCAATTAAAAATCAGGTTAATAGCAGGAGTTACTGCAAAATACACAGGCGACAAGACTTTTGTCAGAAACTGTACTTCTCTCTGCCAGTGATGGACTTCCTGGTTCTCATCCCTCTGCAAGCTCACATAGCTGCAAAGGAGGCGCATCGGTATGCAGCGTTCAGTGATTGGCCATTTTTTTAGGTTGCAGCAGTTACAATCCTGTAGAACCCTGGAGTAATTTTCAATTGCTCTGTGTTTCTAAACTGTTCTCCTTTATTAAAGTACTCATGCAGCAACCCACCATGAAATGGCTGTGTTCTCTAGCCCCTTTAAGCTTTTTCCACATTCATATATGTCAGTTTCTAAAGTACAGACTCTAATGCATTTCTTTGTACATTTGTAAATTCCCATTGGGAACTGCACTATCTACCGTGATTTACCTATATGTCCAATCACCCGTTCGTCCGATCTGGCATCGGTTGGCGCCGGAGCCAAAAACACCACAAGATTTTTTTGGCCCAACCGACTGATACACAGAGAAATATCGGTCTGTTGGTCAAAAAAAAAAATTACTTGTGTGTCCCTGGCCTAAGACATTGTTAGGGTTTTGACACATAGTTAAAAAATCCACTCTCAAATGCAACTTCATAACACATCGTCATGTCACATAGGATTCTCAAGTTTTTTTGTTTTTTTTTTAGTTTTCCAACAAAGTAAATAAAAAATTAAAAAAAGTGTCCTAGTTATCAGAACAGGCTGAGGAAGTTAAGGAATAATCTTACCCTCGGTAATTTCAGTTCACTCTCCTCTTTTCCATATTCACTACTAGAGTCAGTGTCATCTTCCTCTTTCATTTTTAGATCTAGTGGAGGAGATGTGGTTTTTATTTCCTCTCTGCTTTCCATTGGTTTCTCTTCTACCTGAAGCTCTTCTACTGGTTTAGGATCATTGTGATGAATAGTCCTGAACTGAATATCCACGGAACGGCAATACTCCTCAAACCCATACAGGTATCTTAAAGAAAGTGTAGTAAACAAAGAGATTTTTCTTTAAAAAAAAATGTAAACCCAATAAAACTGCTACTAATAGTCTCATGAAAGTTTTTACAGGACTGCAAGGTTCAAGAAAAACAATAATCCTAATAAAACAATATTTGTTTAGATATGTACTCTGTTTAGCAAATATCTTACAATGGCAATTTACTGCATAGCCCCAAGATGTTTATATAAAACAAAAAAGTACAGGAGGCTCCAATAATCCTTTCCCCCATCTTACCCCCTTTGAGTGCCATTTGGCACAAGGGCCAAAATGTAAAAGGTTTAATCTCACAACTCCATAAACTCCTGAACTCCCCTCCCCAAGGTCAAAACCCCAGACAATGATGAATGGATACAGATTTGGGAAAATGACGCCAAGATATCTATATGTAACAAGAAAATCAATACAAAATCATAATGTTATGGTGTATTTTACTCCCGAAAGGCTCAATAGGATTTTTCCAAATACCTCAGCTTATACTGGAGATGTCAACAAGGTATAGGAACCTTGTTCCATAAATTTTGGAGGTGTCCGGTTTTAATCCCCTATTGGAGAATGATTAAAACGACTCTTAAAAATGTCTTTCAAGCCACATTGTAATTTGTAGGTAAGAATGATATATTAGGAATTCCATTTACTGAACTCACCAGAAAAAGGAAATGTTCTGGCCAGACATCTCCTTACAGCAGCATGCTGCTTGATCCCCAGATATTGGAAAACACCCTGCCCCCCATCTGAATTAGATTACTTAAGAATTAGAGACGTCCAAAATATGGAATTTATAACCACTTATTTACAAGGTGCTACAGAGAAGGTTGTATCCATCTGGTCCCCTTGCGACATCTTGACAGAGTGAAATACTTTTGAAAAATGTAATGTAACTATAATATACAATGCAATATTTTATATATGGGATAAATCAGGATGTAAGATACAGATATTTCAACTGAACCTGTTTTTATACCTGATATCTAACTAAAAAGCAAGGTAACATTTTTTCATAAGTTTGTAAACTTATAAATTTGAATGAAGTAATGGGTTAAATCATAAGCAATAAAGTTAATTTGCCAGCTAATTTCTTAAGCAATATGCAACAGATGAATGTTATTTCCCCGTTATGTATACCCTTATATCCCTGCACATCCCCCACCCAGACATACTCGAAGAATTCCATGACTTGAGATAATCAGCATTCTACGCTTGGAATGGATACAATAAAAAACAAAACATAAAAAAACAATGTGTATATTGAACAGAATTGATTGAAATAACTAAAATCCTGACTTTATGATATAAAACTTTATACATCTAATTGTATCCCAAAGGACTTCTGGATCCAATGGATCCTTCCCCTACCCACTCTCATACTATATATTTTTTTTTGATACATATAATTTATTGCTACTGTATATATTGTTCAATATAATAGAAAACTATTGAAAAATATTTTAAAAAACTACAGTTAAAGTACAGAAACAGTCAAGGTCACAAGGACCATCTGTGTCTAATCAGTGGTTAATATAGCAATATAACAAGGAAAGGTGTCAATACTTTTTAACATGGTATAAGTCTCATCTTTAATTAAATACTTACTTTTTGTAAGCAGTTTTTACATTATATGATGCGGCTGAATTTAATATGGGAATGCCAAGGTCCATATAAATTTGCTTCCAAACAGCCCCGCTGTCAATCTGTATAAAATGTATAACAACAGGAATAAAATATACCTTAAACAGATGCAATTTTTTAGTTTTTACCTTATTTATTTTTAATTTGTACTTACATTGTCACAGCCACCCTGCTTGTATACAAGTCTAAAAAGTTTAAAAAGATTCAGGTCCTTATAGCCTAACACAGGTGGCTTATTGATTGGTGTTCCTGTCACATAGAAATATAAAAGGGGGCAGGGAATGCATAAATTATTATAAATATGTCCAAGAGAAATTATACAATAACACTACAAAATGTTACACTAGACTGACACATTTAAAGTGACAGAACTGCAAATTTTAAGAAAAGCTCTTATAAAAAAATAAAACTGGTGACCTGTCAGTTATCTGCCCGCAATCCCAAATTTTTATCAGTTTATTACATGCATTTGTAACTAGCTATTTAATAAGTCCTGTTCCATTCTGGTAAAGGTATCTGCTACCTTCCTGTGCTTAATGAGCCTTTTAGAAGCTTGAGCATGTGCAGTCAAGGCAGAAGGGCAAACCAATCAATGATTGGTTGTGATGTCAGAAGTCAGAGCCTTGATCGACTGCATTGAGAGAGGAGCCAGCTTACTGCCATAATAGAGGCAATAATTATACTTCTAAATATCTGGTTAATACATTTAATAACATGCTGAATATACCAGTTGGGGTTAGGGTCAGGTAACAGACATGTGACCAGTTTATTTTCCTCCATGTTGGACATGCCCATTAAAGTACATTTGTCTTTTATATTAAGTAAAGGATAGTCTGGGTAAAGTAAGAAGTTCTGCCACACTGGAAAATATAATAAAAAGCGCTTCACAGAATAAAATCTAAGAGCATGCAGCACAACTGAAAGTAAACACACATATATAAATATGCATACTCAATATAAACAGCAATGATATTGTTTCTAGCTATGGCATGATACTTGAATAATTATTTGGAAACCGCAATTAGCAGCTTTTCCCCCACACTGTTGATGAAAAAAGGACATTACACTGCATGACACGTAGAAGGCCACCCCATTGAGTTAAATAAAAGAAACTGCAAAGGCAAAGCTGGGGACTTAACAGGGATAGTTGTCTCCATAAATGATGAGTTAAGTGAAAAAAAAAAAAAAATCTTAGGCCCCACACAGACCGACCAAACTTACAGAAACAAGTCACTGCCTTGGGGAGTCGAGCACCCCTGTGGCATGGGCCCTTGGTTGGGTCAGTGGGTGAGGGAAAGCCTACAGTCTGATGCCTGGAGGCAGCCACTGCAAAAGTAGAGAAACCAAAATCAGATTGATCAGTGGTTCCCTCAATACTTTAGCTTTATGAAACACAAGCATCAGCTACCTTGAAAAGGTCTTTTAAGAAAAAAAACAAAAAAAGAACAGAAATAAGCCATGCATTTGAGTTCATAAAACACCATTTGGATATTGTATAGACATTTCCAAATATTTCACTAACATCAGTGAATAAACATGTAGTGTTTAAATATGCATAAAAAATCCTGTCTGTGAAATATATTTCAGCTTAGAAAAAGTGAGCTCCAAAACAGACACCGGGAGAAGTTTACCAAACAGTCACCGGTAGATGCAGGTATAAATAAAGAACACTAACCAAGCTTTTTCAAGATGTGTTCTCTCACACATATCAATACCAAAGCCCCAAAATGAACAACCTAAAATATTTACAAGAGTATTGAGCTGTCTCCACAGGTGTGTTGGGTTTTCTCGGCTTTCCCTTAATAATTTCACCCACAGTAACACTGCACGGGTGAGCGCACTACGTGCTATGTACTGACTAAACTAAAAAACACTGAAAAAAAAAAAAAAGACTTGAGCCCAGCCCTTACTTACTTAGCAACTGAACCTTTCAGGTTCATTAATACTTGGAAGTCTCATGGGGGCTTGTTTATTGGTCCATGCATTAGCCAATGAAGGGCAGAGGGAACTTTTTCTGCCTACTTGCTGTTTTTCGAGCTTCTTGCTTGAAAGATTCAGAAAGCCAGAAATCTATTTCATAGTCATGAATTACTTGGGTTTTTTGCAGTTTATGAATATTGTACCCTACAGCTAAAAATTAGTTTATACTAAAAAATATATTTTTCTACATAAATAAGGCATTCACGTTTATTAAATAAGTATAGTGAATTTCAAGAAGCAGGTTTTAAAAACCCGTTGGTGCAATTTCATTAACAAATTTCATATACCTTTATGGCTGGGGACAGATTGGCTAAACTTTCATGAAGTGTTCATGAAGTTCATGCAATGACGTTTCCAAAATTGAAGCCTAGTGAGACACTTAAAGGGACAGTTTACTCGTATTAGTATTTTAATACTAATTAAACTGTCCCTTTAAAGCTGACTTGTTACAAACCTATAGTTCTCCTATAAGATGTTTTGTCCCTTCAGCAGTAATATATAGTAATATCCATTTCCAACTGTAGTATCCTATAAATTATGTATTAAATGTATTAAAACCATTGCAAACATTACTAAGAATTGTACTTTACCTCTGTCTTCCATAAACTTGTAAAGCTGCTGAAGGAAATTGTCCCTTTCCAGTGGATCTGCCTCCTCTTCAGGCTGAAATACATTCATGGTCACAATTTATGGTCTACTACTTTTTGGTTAAAGGAAAAAAAAAAGGAAAATATTCAAATTTGTAGGAAATCTGGAAACTACACAAATTCAAAATTGTCACCAAGTGGCAATGCTTTAGGCTGTTCTCTGAATACAGGAATGAGTGCTGGTCAGTGTTATTTGGAAAATACCAATACCAATCAAGGGTCTGTCTCATTTCACAGCACACAATTGATATAGAGAGAGCCACTGCAATACAGCCAAGGGTTTATTCAGTAGCATGAACATTTTACATGGTCCACTGTGATTGTATATAGGGGTACAATATCCTCCAGACAATGTAACCGACACATTTCATGTGCGACTATACAGCTAAGGAGCAATAGTTTTAAACCATTTACATGCTATTGTAGGGAAAAACCATCTTCCTTCAAGCTCAATATGGGATTCATATTATTCCAATGTTTGCTTCTTTCGAGGTACATCATTGTTTGAAGTTTAGCCTGCTGTCCTATGGCGATATCAACCAATTCAAACCTAAGTTTCTGAGACACAGGGAACAGCTTCCAGTCATGTAGGCTGATGGTACTGGAATCTGTAAACATCAGAAACCTTTGGTAATGCGAGATTGATGCACTACTAGTTACTCACACTGTTATATTCCTAAATGTTTAGTCAATTTTTAGACATTTCCTCCATTTATTGAAAGTGTTCCTCAATTTTTGCATGCGCGCTATAGTACAGATGAGAGTGGATGCAATTGGGAACTGTCGGAGAGCAGCGGTGGAGCATAATTGCAGGCAAGTTTAAAAGATTCCCTTTTGGCTCCTGTTTGGTTAATTAAAGAATAAGGGCAAGACCTAGCTCCTTTACTTCCCGTTCTTCAATTAATGTGAAAAAAAAGGAGTGTGCTCATTTTCTTAGTGAACATACCCTTAAAAAAAAAAAACTGGAAAAAAGTATTTGATATTTTACATTCTACCCAATATTGGAATATTTGCCCCTTTATTTAACACACATTACTGCAATTTTGCAGTTTATTTACTTTCTTCAAAAATATGTTTCCAATTTGCAGATTTGAAAAGCATATTTATAGGGAGCCATCCTGTTCAATGTGACCAATAATTCAGCAAAAACTACATGTCTACAACACCTGGCACAAACCCATGGAAAGGGGGAACCTTACAAAAACAATTTCCGGAGTTCAAATTTTAAAGTAACAAGTTTATCCACACTGGTGCAAATGTTCAGACATTTTTAACATGTTTATTTGAAGAAATTTGTTATATTTCCTTTTAACACTATCAAAGTATTTGGGTGAAAAATTTAGATCTATTCCTGCATTAATTTGGTATAAATAGTAAAATTTCTATAAAACTACCCCACAATAAACGAACATTTTTTTTTTTTACATTTCTGCTTATCACTGATTAGAATTCAAACGTATCCTATACATGATGATGTACAAAAAGTGTCAGACTGCTGCATGAACATTTTGGGTATGTGTATGTAAAAGCAAAACTTAGAAGGGAAGTGGCAGGACTTTTTAGTCTGAAAAAAAGCTTTCTTTCCTATTGTGAAGTTTTATCTTCTCTGCTTATAAGTGTTTACATAGGTGTAGTCCAAGGATGATTTGGAAAGAGTTCCTTTGAAAATAATATGCCGTTGTACACAATTACTAGCTATGCTGAAAGTTTCTTTATCTGTCATTTTTGAAATGTTGCAAACACACCAATAAGAAACATTTAGGATCATAAGAGGAACACCATTATTATATATGTATTCTGAATTTGCATGCAAAGTCAGGTCATGCTTGCAAAGAATTCTTACAATGCTGATCAATGAACGGATAACCAGATGGGTAGAGCATACATACTGAAAGCACAGAAATGGCAATAAGAAGAAATAGTAAGGAGTGTCAAAATACATGGGAACACTGCAGCACAATAAAATGTGTTATTTAAAATATGATCCATGGTTTAGCAGACAACCCCTGTTGAAAGCACTGCAGTAAGGAAAAAAAAAAAACACCTTTTTCTGGCAATTATTAAAAAAAGCCAGAACCTTTAAAAACTGGCAGAAACGCTATGACTTCACTAGTTAAACAAAAGTACAACTGATGCCTCAAAGCCCATTCATATTTTAATGCTTCTGCAGACAATGGATTGACCCCCAGCTATTCCTTTACTGCAGCCACAGCATGTAAACCTCATGTATACAGGCCCCAGATTCTCATGGCTACACGGAAAAGCTCTTTATTCTTCTGTGCTGCCACCTAACTACATTATATGTCAGTAACCAGATCAAGAGACTCTGTATTTGGTTTTAGATATCACACTGCACTTCTAAACTAAAGTAACCAAGATTATAATGTACCATAAAATGAAGATTTCTAGAATGACAACACGAAACAGTTTCCACTCTACACCCATATGCAAGCTTACAAGCAACCCGTCCTTCCCTTCTCTCTGCTTATATGTTCTATGTATTATTGGCTTGTATTCTTTGCTCACCACATTGAAGCTGCTCCATAAACATCAGTTAGTCATGGACAGATAGAATTCCGTTTGGTGAGCAAGTAATAAAATGATCTGCATATTCTTACTGCCTTACAGCACACACTGAGGCTGCATGCTGAAAAGAACAATAGCAAATAGATGTATATACAAGCAGCCGCTTACAAAACAAGAGCCCATGCTTACTGTAGGACAAGCTTGTCACAGCAGAGACATTGCACAATGCTTACCTACATACAGCTTTCCCTTTCAGAAAGAAATTGTTCATGCATGTCCCAGTTAGTCAGCTAGAAGTCTGTGTGGTTTGCAGACAGGCTGGCCCTAGACCTCACTTGCTTTTGCAGGGTACCTAAACGTTAATGGTTTGCCTGCATAGCCTCCCGAAAAGGAAAAAACAGACATTACATGAAGAAAAGAAAAAGACAGCCCCATTTCAAAGCATCTGGCGAACCTCCCCTGGCAGATTGCCAAGCCTCTGCTCAACCTTCCTGTCTTGGTAGAGCATGCGTGCTCCTACCCAACACCATGTTTCCATGGAAACACTCTAGGCAGCCCCCAAGTAGGGGGAGAAAGCACTGTGCTTTCACATAGACAAAAAAAATCCATCAGTAGTCATGTTGGAAAAGGGAAACATTTCATGCTCTTAAACCAGACACAATAACAAAATGAATGCTCTGCACTCTGCTGCTAGTTCCTCTGTATTAGACCATGGCTATTGTGTGAACTAAATAGATATTTAAATCCCTAACAATTATTTAGCAAGAAAACCAAAATGAAGCAATTTGTTTTAAAAAATGTAAAATGCTATAAAGTAAGTTTTTTTATTGTGGGATTCAAAACCCCCAAACCTTGAGGCATTCTACAGGCACAAGTATTGCAAAGTGCTATTTTTTAGTGCTCACCTTAACCATTCCATAGCCTGCAGATTCCAAAGGACACAGAGGACAAGTCTATTGCCAAAGTTTTTGGAAACAATTTTAAGATAAACATATAAGTCGTGTACACACGGGAAAATATTTCAGCCCACCCGAGCATTCACCAAGCGTTGGCTGAGAAATCACTGGCAGTCGTGTGTTCCATAGACAAATCACAGCGACCCAATCGTGCGGTCCATAGAGAACCACACGACAACCTGTGATTACTGCCGTGCCCGACATACGAAATTATCGGTCGTTTTGGCAAAAAAAAAAAAATCACATTGTGTTTACCCAGCCTAAGGCTTATTAGAAATGAATCACCACATTATTATGACAATTTTGAACATAAGGAGTTAGGACAAGAAATTACATTGCACAATTCTATTGACAGGATAGAACAACATCCAAGAATTGTATTCAGTTTAAGAACTGAACTTTAAGGACTTTTGTCACATTCTAGCTTTTTGTTTAAAAGGGACAGTTCCGTGGAAATTATCAAATTTGTGAAATGTTAGTTTGGTAATGCCTTCTCTCCCATTTTGAAAAATCCGTTGATTTCGTACCCTTTGCTGTTCTCTGCTGTTGACATTACTGAGCTGACATTCAACAGTCCTCTTCTTCCCAGGATGCACAAATCCTTGGAATGTTCCTAACAGTTATTTCTACTGATTGGCTGTTGGATGGGTCAAAGATGCTCAGATCTCTACTGAGAAACTGAATCGACCCGGGCGCTGGGTCATGGGCAAGACCATAACGGTCTCTACTAGGGGTCCTGCAAACAGGAAGTCAGTATTTCGGTTGTATTTATTTATACACAAATAAAATGTGAATTGGCAGATTAAGGTCATTGGGATGGAAAAATATTGCTCTTTTTTCTGAAAAGTACATGTATTTGCACTGAACTTCCCCTTTAATATTAATCTGACACATTGGGTTAAAAGAGATATAAAAACAAGTTCATTTTAAATGAAAGACCAGTTACGGTACCTTTATAAATAAAACAATCTACAAAAGGTCATCCTAAATACCCCCTAAATCATAATATTCTGAATTTTGTACTCTCTCCCGGAGGTGCATGTGCTATGTGTTACAAGCTGTGATAAAAGTTAGAAGCCCTCTGCTAGGCTTGACATATGGCACTGTTAAAAGATGGATTCAAGAAATGGTCAATCCAAATTACCACCCTCTTACAAAAGAAGGCATTGTGGAAAGAAGAAATGCCCAAATTGCAGATATTCTTTTATCAGCAAAAGCAAAGAATCAGTGGTTTGAGTGGATCCAGGGAGGTTAGCTCAAAGATCAGGGACCATGTACAATAAACATGGATATTACTTGAGTATAATCAGTTTACAACACAAAGTCCAGACGTTACTTTATTAAACCTTCATACTCACCCTTTATTAAAGGTGAGTATCTCTACCTTTATATTAGCAAAGCAAAAACCTTTGGAAGATTCTGCCGGGCTACCACTCTGTTTCAGGTTATCTCTTATATATTAAAAGGTTGTTTGTATGTATGTTTATTTAAGAAAAACTTTTGACCGGCAGGGCCAATTTTGATGAGAAGTGGTATAAATACGTTTCAGGACCCGGGGAAAAAACCTAAGCTACTTTACAACTTTAACAAACCCCCCCTTCCTTATTAATTTTTTTTAAAATTAGGGCTGGGATGTGTGCTGCCATCATTACCACACACTTTACAATAATTGCATGATACAGAATAATGTACCAATCATAGCATGTCTTCATTTACTCTGCAATAGACTTTTTATTAATGCTCATGCTTCCCTAAAAATTAATAATCAGTTTAATTATTTGTTCAGGAAGAAAAGAATCCCAATAAAGCCTGCAGCAATTGTTTGAGCATAACCATATGAACAAAGGTTACAATTTACAAATAGGTTGTTTCCTTAGATCACCCTTCCAATCTGACAAAAAAAAGTTTGTCTGGGTGACTAATCATCTCATAATATTCTACCTTGTGTACCAAGTATTAATGTGGTCACTACAGCTTAATATCATGAAGTCCATCCCAACCACCCATAAAATTAAGAACAACACATTAAAACAATTAGATGGTTTTTAAATATTTATTTATAACAAAAATGTTTTAGGCATATAGGAAATTTATGTGCTTCTGTAATAAAGGTACACTAAAGTATGACAAATCTGGGAAAAATTTAAAACTGTATATATTCAAAGATATATAGTTAACATTTCAATACAAAAAGAATGTCAGCAGCCTCTTTTTCCATCCATGTCCCAGTAGGATTTGACAGACTAACAGGGTTATTCAATAAAAGTTCTTATCGTTTAAAATGGTGCTAATTTTTCCTCTTTTTCCTCTTCACTTCAAATCCTCAGCTAGGGAGAGATCGCGGCAATGATTGGCCGGCGGGGGCGGGACTTCCTCCTTCCTTGCCGGGCTTCTCTCGGGGGCGGATCTTCCGGTCTCCTCTCTTACTCAGACCTCGTGGGAACGAGTTCGGAGTCTCCTCCAGCTTCCCTGTAGCTGCTGCCGGCAGATCAGATAAGTTTTTTTTTTTTATACTGATTCTGCCATTTTCTCTCTTCCTCCTCCTTGCTTCTTCCCTGCCTCTGTCTGTCAGATCCCCCCTCCCTGGGGATTGTGACCCATCCTCACAAAAAGGCTCCCTTGATCAACCAGGCCCTCCTTTCTCAAAAAAAAAAAAAAATATTTTTTTTTTTTCCCCCCTCTGTCTCGTTTTCCTGCTATCTCTCCAAGTCCGTCATGTCCAACAAGGAGAAGCCCGTCCCCGTCAAAAACCAGCCAAATCTGTCCAAGCGATCTCCTACGTTTGCGCATTATGCCAGACTAAGTTGCCAGCCAGCCTATCTGGACCTCTATGTGGGTCATGCAATGCAAACCAAGACCCTCAGCCTAATCAGACTGCTTTTGACAGTCAGGAACCCGAGTGGGCAAAAACCCTTCGGGCTTCCATTGATTCTCTACGAATCCACCTGCGGGGTCCGGTCTTGTCCCAAGTATCTCCGGGGGTATCCCCCCAGAGTCATCCACCCTGGGCAAAATCATTAGCAGATTCCATGTCAAATTATCGGCATCTCTTTCCCAGTTCTGCAGTTCGGCTAATTTCTCCGAACGGAAGCCAGGCTGCTGATCGTCAGATCTCCCAGTAGTCCCTTCAGTGGAAGAGATCTCTGTGAGGAAAGGAGGAATCGGAAGAAGGAGAACTGGACTCCTTAACTTCGAAACAGAGAAGTTCAGACCACATTCACACCTGAGACTGTGGACGATCTTATCAGTTCTGCAGTGCTTAACATACAAGATCCGGTTGAACCAACACCCCATCCAAGTCTTTGTTACGCTGCCCTAAGAAACGACAGCAATCTTTCCATCTTATGATCAATTGGAAGTGGGCGTCTCCAGAAAAGAAATTCACCTCTCAAGGAACATCAAATGATGTTTCCTTGTGGATTTGGTCCATGCCACCAGCATCGACCCACCCGTGCGAGGCTTTTCAGGGCCAAAGCCATCCCTCTGGCCGAGGCAGCCACCTTCAAGATGTCCGACAGACAGACGACTGAGGATTCCTGAGAACATCATTTGCGGCATCTGGCGCGGCCCTGTGCCCCAATTCGCCTCCGCTGGGTGGCCAATGGATGGAAGCCTGGTTAGACCAACTTTACCAAACAGTGGCCAAGGAATCCTCGACACACCTGATTGACATATACAACAGCTATCGGATGCAGCTATATATATCGGGGACGCGGCTCTAGAGTCGGTGGCCGCAACGGCAGCCAGGCGATCCTTATGGCTAAAAGCCGGGGCAGTGGACCCGCATCCAAAAAAGCCCTCACCAACCTGCCTTTCTTGGGGCAACCTCCTGTTCGGACCCGAACTGGAGAAGATAATTACTCAAGCTACAGGAGGTAAAATTACCTTCCTCCCGCAGAGCAGAGCTCGCCGCTTTCCATCCTTTCGGCGTTCATCCTCCTTTCGCCCCTCTAGAGCCTCACGTCCTCCAAACTGGATACAGACAGAGCCTATCAATACCTTTCCAAACAGTCAGGGACAAAGACCATTCACTCCCTGGCCTTCCAAAAGAGGATCTTTCAAAACAGGGGGAGACAAAACAACAGACTGATACTATCGTCTGCCTCATCAGGCCGTCTTCATTTTTTTCTTTAAAGAGTGGCAACTGACGTCCACAGACGCCCGGACGATGGATACTCTGACCAATAGCTACCGAATAGAGTTCTCTTCTCCTCCTCGTTTCTTCTCCCTCCCGCATTCCGAGATGCCCAAGACGCCACAAAGCCCTCATCATTGCGTTCTATTCCCTCCTCCATGCACGAGTTATAGCCCCGGTTCCAAGAGATCAGAGATTTCGGGGGTTCTATTCAAATCTCTTTCTGATACCAAAGAAGGACGGAACGTTTCATCCAGTTTTGGACCTAAAAGCTCTAAACATCTTGTGCAAAAACAAGTTCAAGATGGAATCCCTGCATCATTGATATTGGCTATAGAAACCTGTGACTATCTCGCTTTCCTGGATTATTCAGGACGTGTATCTCTAGTCCCCATCTGGACCAGTCATCACCGCTTCCTCAAGATTTGCCATAGGTGCCCGGCACTTCCAGTTCACGGCACTACCATTCGGCCTAGCTTCAGCGCTGCGAGTATTCACAAAGGTCATGACCTGTCAAGCTGCCTTCCTTCGCCTTCAAGGAATCTTTACTCCCTTACCTGGATGACCTTTTAATAAGGGCGGCATCCTCAAGCGAGCAAAATAACATGTATCTCAGTGCATACGATCCTATCTCGGTTCGGATGGATCATAACCCGGAAAAATCCTCGATCCCATGCATCGCATAATCTTCCTGGTTAGTGTATTCGACACAACCATCCACAAGGTCATTCTCCCCAGGACAAAATCGTATCATTGAGAAAGCTGGCCATTCACGGCAAATCCAACCATCAAATCTCAATTCGAACAATGCGTCTGGTGGGTAGATGGTGTCTTCGGTGGAAGCAGTTCCGTACGCGCTTTTCCATCTACGCCCTCTCCAGAGACACCTTCTTCGCTGTTGGGACAAATCCCAACAGTCGTTGGACTCTTGGATACATCTCCCGCATCCGGTTTCGGTCTTCCCTAACCTGGTGGACATTGGAGAACAACTTAGCGGCGGGCAAAGCTCTTTGCCTGCCCACGTGAACAGTGGTGACGACGGTTGCCAGTCTCTGAGGATGGGGAGCGTATGCGACTCTCAGAAGCCCAGGTCTTTGGACCAGGGAAGAAACTCTCCTGCCTATCAATGTCCTGGAGTTAAAAGCAATATTCCTTGCTCTGTCCCACTGGACGTTTTTTCTGACTGGCAAGACCGTCCGCATACAGTTGGACAACGCCACGCTTGGCATACATAAATCACCAAGGGGGCACGAGAAGCGATATGGCAATGGCGAAGCACATCGAATCCTAACCTGGGCAGAGTTTTACATACCAACATTATCGGCACTAACATACCTGGGGTCCTCACCACAGCAGATTTCCTCAGTCGAGTTACTCTCAATCCAGGAGAATGGGCTCTCCATCCGGAGGTGTTCGAACACTGACACAGAGATGGGGGACCCCGGACATCGACGTTGATGGCCTCTCGAGACAACTGAAGGTTTCCGACCTTTTGTGCCAAAACAAGAGACCGCTGGGCGGCCTTCGTAGATGCCTGGTAGCACCTTGCAGTTTCTGGCCTGGGCTACGTCTTTCCGCCAACATCTATGATACCCCAGGGTTCTAAAAGGATAAAACTGGAACTAGCTCCGTTATTCTCATCGTGCCTCGGTGGCCAGGAGGGCTTGGTTCTCAGATCTTCTCTCCATGTCAGTCGGGAACCATGGTCGCTTCCACTGCGACCAGATCTGCTTGTACAAGGACCTTTCCAATCCCAGATCTTCAGCGCCTACATTTAAACGGCGTGGCGGTTGAGCCCGCCATACTAAAAGTCGAGGATACCGGTATCTGCAATACCTACCATGTTAGCGGCTAGAAAACCATCTTCATCTAAGGTTTATTATAGGATCTGGCAAAAGTATGTAATGTGGAGCTCATCTAGGGGTTTTCCCCCTTCCAGATTTCGTCTGTCCAGGGTCCTTAGTTTCCTCCAAAAGGCTATGACGACGGGGTCTTGTCAGCACTCTCAGGGTCGGTATCTGCCCTCTATATATTTTCATAGGAACTTGCTAGCAGGAAGGATATCCAGACTTTCTTACGGGGAGTAGCTCATTTGCTTCCTCCGATTCGTGCTCCGTTTTAGCCCTGGGATCTATCGTTGTTCTCAGGACACTCAAAAGGCCGCCTTTTGAACCCTTACCATCGGTTCCCTTATCACTTCTCTCCTGGAAGACGGTTTTTCTTCTGGCCATATCTTCCATCAGAGGGCGTTGGAACAGCTGCCTTATCTGTGGATCCCTCGGGCCTGTCAATCGCTCCAACACAGCCATTCTTCGACCTCACGTCTCCTTTTACCGTCTTTCCATATCAATCAGGAGATTATGTTCCAGCCTTCTTTCCGAATCCGTCTTCTTCCAAGAGCGTGAATTGCACTGTCTTGACGTAGTGAGAGCCCTGAGGATCTACATTGCTCGTATGGAGGGCTTTCCGTTCCTCTCAGCTTTGTTCATTCTTCTGGCGGGCCCCGCCGGGGATCCAGGGCTTCGCCACAAACTCTGGCAAGGGGATTAGATCTACTATCACCCCTTGCGGGTTACGGCCCACTCTACTAGGCTGTTGGAGCCTCTGGGTGGCGCGCCATGGGCGCCTCGGTGGACCAGATATGTCGAGCAGAACTTGGTCTTCGATCCACACCTTTATCAAATTCTATCGCCTCCAAGTTTTTACGAGAAGGATACTGCCTTGGACAACTCTACCTCAAAACTGTGGAGATCTAAGTTTTTTTTTTTCTTATGGGTGCCCACCCTACAAGTTTGTGACTTTGGGACATCCCTGCGTTCCTGGGTCCCCCCAAGGCTGTAAGAGAAAAGGGGATTTTTATGTTTTACACTCGCTGTAAAATCCCTTTCTCTGAAGCTGTAAGGGGGACCCAGTACTTCCCTCCCTGTTTGTTGACATGATTGTCTTGGCCTGTTGCCTGTTCCTTTTTTTCTCTTGTTATTCTACGATCTATTATTCCATTATTGGCTTACGTTTCCTCTTTGGGACCAACTGGAGGGGCTTCCGGTGCTCAGAGTATTATAGCTAGGGGAGGAGCACTGAAGCCTCAGTCTTTCAATTTTAAAGTGTCCACTCCTGGAGAAAGGTGCTTAACCCCTGCGTTCCTGGCTCCCCCTTATGGCTTCAGAGAAAGGGATTTTACAGGTGAGTAAACATAAAAATCCCCTTATTTTGAGGGCGCTCCAGCGCTGGCTTCTTTGACAGTGTGCACAGTGCAAAGGACTGGGGGGACATCCGGGGTTTTCAGCCGCGTCTCTTCAGCACTGGAACGATGCTGGAAGTTATCTCCTGCTCTCCTGCAAGATTTACTGAAGAACGGGAGGTAGAGATTAAAAAGAAACTTAAAATTATGATGACATACCCTTTATCTCCCTGCTAGTGTGACCACACACGATTGGCCAACACTAGTGACTTTTAACACGTGATCGAATTGTGTGTTAAATCGCGCTTTTGTGGCTTAGCTCTTAATCGTGCATTTTTACATCATTGTAATTGTATGTGGTCACGAGTGCATTGGTAGAATTAGAATTCTGTAATATGTATAATAAATTAATTCAGGCATTTCCCTATGTAATGGAAATCTGCAGTGAAATATTTCTAACATCTATAAATGTATAAATATAACATATATGTATTGGTGTACCCCAGAAGCTTGCCCTGTACAATGCAAATATTTTCAAGATCTCCAAATCTGAAGAGACCTGTTCTGAAGCAGACCTGTGCTGCTTTGTTAATTTTAGTAATCAATACATTTTTTTCAATTAATAAAACAGTTACATATCTATGTGTTATGTTAAAAGAATTAATAAAAAGCGCTAATTTCTCCGGAAGTTACTGTCACTTGTAATTGATGTACATACATTAGTCCTTATTCATTAAGTAGAGTAGTAGAGTAGTAGCTCATTTGCCAGACCATGTGTTAGAAAGGACTTTGGTCTTGGAGTGTAAGGTATAGGCTCTCATTTATCATTGGTAGTATAAAAATTCCAAACTTTATTTCCAAAATTAAAATATTTTGCGCTGGTGATCTAGCAAATCACAGATCTAGAAAAACTCAGGACTACCTGATGCATTTCGGACTTACAGAAAGTCCTTAATCATAGGTCAAAAGTTTGGAATTTTTTTTATACTTACCTATGGTGCTGCAGCCCATTGCTTTATTCTGATTGATTCGTGGATAGGAGCGTCTTCCATGCTGTAAGCAGCACGTGGGAGTAGCCTGGGTGAATTGGCTGGGGTAAGGAGGCAGAGCCGCCATTCTACTTTTACTTTCATTTACCATTACCTGTTTTTTTATTTTATTTTTTAATTTGTGGAGATAAATGTTGTCTGTTTTCAATTTGCTCCCATATGTTAAAAAATTTACCATTTTTTGTTTTCATGGTAACTCAATTTTGTATAAACTCACCCAGAAAGCGACTCCAAGATTTGATCATTGATGCGTGGGCTCTGTGATACTCTAAAGAGAAAAGATCCCTGTTCTCCGTATTTTTGATAATCATTATTCAGCTGTACTTTCTTTTTGTTTGTCTTGATGCCAGTGCTTTATGATGTTTATTGGTTATTCTATTGCTGGGGGTTAAACATTAGGAGAATTGTGATATAATACTTTTTTAGTTGGGTAGTGTAGACACCACTTTTCAGAAATTTTTATGTTACCGTCTTAAGGGTATCTCTAAATAAGAAATTTAAAAAAAAAAAAAATACCTATAGATAGAGAAGATCCCACTGCCAAAACTTTTTTCGGATTTTAAATTTGATCTGTAATTCCTGAGAACTCTCATTTGAATCACAGCATTTACAGGGAAAACCTGTCGCTCCAGACAAGAAATTTATATTAGCCCTATTGCTGACCCCTAACTAGTATCTTTGCTGCCTGCCACACACTTTCTGCGAAAGTTAAAGGCTATCTCCCCCCTAAAAAACGTTTTTTAATATAAGATTCCCCAAGGGCTCCCAGCCCCAACCGCTATATTTTTATCTTTAAAGCCCCCCAAACTCTACTTACCTCCCCTGTTTCCTCCGCCGCGCTCCCGCCCTCTGCTTGCGAGAAAATGCAAGCAGAGGGGCGGGACCGGCAGCCGCGTCTGTGATTGGCTGAGCGCAGCCAATCACGGACGCGGCTGCCGGCAGCTCACTTCGGCGGGAAAGAGGAGAGGTAAGTAAAGTTTGGGGAGCTTTCTAAGAGATAAATATAGCGGTTGGGGCTGGGAGCCCAGGGGGAATCTTACATATTAAAAATTTACGCTGGGGGAGAATTGGGAGGGAGGGGGAGAGGGCTGCGTACGCATGGCAAAATCTACCTGAGGTCAGGTAGAGGCAGAGCCCTGCTATCCTCCTGGTGGTCAGTTTTTGGTAATTTGGGGGGACTACAGGAGAACCCTATGGAGCTGGGATGTGAGGTAAGGTTAAACTACACTACATGATGGGGCCAGTAGTTGGGGGGATCATAGTTTTGGGGTGGACATGGCCCTTTAAGAAATCTGCAGAGAAAAGAAAGTTGGGTGGAGGGAGGAGATGTGTAAGCAGAGCAGTGGTGGGGCTGTCAGAGCTATTATAGTGTCGCGACACATAGTAAGGGAGGTGGGGGCAGTTAGGAACACTCACTAAACACTAATAATTTAAACAAAGCAAGCACAGATAATGTGTGACCCCACCATTTTACTTCTCTCAAATTTATAGTTTTAAAAAAAATGTAAAGCTCTTAGTGAGTGAGTATAGTGACCCTTTAAGAGTAGAGGTGGTTTGTAAATCGTGTTGGATCTGTTCTTAGAAGATTTAGTCATCTGATTTGCCAGTTTTGATCCCAATAGTGCTAATTGTTTTGATAAAACGGTATAGCTCGGGGTAGTTTTTGTCCGAAACAATGTGGGGATTGTAAGAATTTATCCCCTATAACACCGGATCGTATAGGGATAGCGAGCTGCAGTAGTGAAGGATCCCTTTGAAGTCTTAGGAATTGCTCTAACGCCTGGACTTCCTAAGCTAGTGTTAACTGAAGACTGGCTTACTATAGTATTTATGAATGTATCAAATAGATCCATTCACAAATAGAGTTTTTATTACTGGTCCAATGGAAGGTACTGAACTGCGAGCTTCACTCAAATCGCATTTCAGTAAAGGCACATCAAGATTAGTTCAGTACTGATACCTTTATATTGAATTGTGTTCATCCAGAAAAATCTACCTGTCTGTCTGTAATTAACTGCAAAATTTAAGTTAGTAGTATTTGTGTAATGGGTGGGGCATAAGGTGACTTAGTGGTGGGGGTGGGTCACCTGACAGTCATAGGACATTGGGAGGTATGAGTTCGTGTCTCCTAAATTTTTTAATGATTTGTCTAGCCTTGACCTAAATAGTGTAGTATTTTTCAATATGGTGAGAGGTTTCTTTGTTAATATTCAAACATTGGTTAAATGTAAAACTGCTAACCTGGTTATACTGATTAAAAAATGTAATCTCTAAATATGCATTCTAAAAATTAGGTTGCTAAAATATTAGGGTACAGCAAGCAAGAAGCTTCAAGAACTGACAGCTTCTGCCAGTGGATAATTAGGATCAATGAGGGACAAGAACCCCATTTTGAATCTGCTCCTGTGTGTATATAGCAACATGCAGGGAGATTCAATAAAGTTCTTATCGTTTAAAATGGTGCTAATTTTGCTCCAACAATCAGATCTTATTTAACATTTGAAAGCTAAGATCTGTTGGTTTGGGGCA